>JAHVAK010000023.1:0-1313172 GCA_019845155.1 Luehdorfia chinensis
CGGAGGTACTAGGATACACAATAGGTGTTAGACGGCGAAAATACACCAAAACTAGACCCAAAAACGAACAATTGTTGTCTCCGCTGGAATTCGAACTCAGCCGGGTTCGCCACTACTAAGCCATATGTTTTTAACCGTATTTTTTTTTGTTATTATATACATACTTATATTATATATTTTGAATGTAGCTGTACCCCGTGTTTTCACCCGCGTAAAATAAACGACAGCATGATTATAAATATTACAAATATTTATGTTTAGATCTTCTTAACCCTGCAAGCTTTCGAATACACAAAAAATTATGTTAAAATTCCTGTCTTAATTCCAAAACATTTCATTGAAATCCGTTGAGCCGTTTCTGAGCTTATTCGAGAAATTTCATTTGGATTATTGTAGTGTCTGTCTGTGATTTTTTGTAATCACAAACAGACACTTAAATTTTTTTATTGGTATAGGTGTGGGCTTTTCGAGATCTTCATGTAATTAAATAAAATTGCATTGAGCAATGTATATTTTCTTTTTCCTCCTCTCTTCCATATGGAGAAGGAGGGCAAAATATTAGGGTTCTGCGTTTAGGTGAGTACTTACTTTTCTATTGTGGAGGTCTATGTTTAGCAGTGTAATTGTGAAACAGCGGCAATAATAAACTAAAAAATTGTTGGTAAACAAGTTTTCTTTATTTGAATCAATCACTTACGTGAATGTTATGCGGCTGTTTCATTGTGTAACAAATAGTTTCGTTATCATTTACTACAAGAAAGAAAAAGATTGTAGAATCAGTTTAACCGTAAACAATAATGTCCAGAGTGATTATAAGCCTTACTTATCTGATAGGCTGCAGGTTTCAACTTCTTTACTATTTGTTTACATGTTGAATATCAATGATCGTGTAATCCTCAATGTTTAACATACTTTTCTGTAAAATTCAATAAAGATTTGTTATGATTAATTATAAATATAGAGTTTAGTGCTCTTTAAAGAAACTCAATATATTGTGTGTATGTTCGTAATATCGGCCATCAATTTCACTATTCATGAATGTATTGCTTCGAGCCGTGGTTGATCACAGATCGAGTAATCGCCTTAAGTATCAAAATACACTAAATAGTTCAGTTCGACCCGCTCGATCGGCACTCCTAAAGTTTTTTTATTTTATCTTTGGCTTCTTATGATTTAGACAAAGGTTTGAATACATGAAACGCAATAAATTGGCAAAGGAAAAATGTAGGTATGTTCACGTAGCGTTGATCTTTATATCGATATAGAGGAAATGACTATATTCTTATGGATTTTTTCATTATTTTTCTTATTGGTGGTACTATACATACGTGGTTATTTGTTTTGGTTACAGTGTGCCTACAAAATATACAAATATATTAGTGGTAATTTATGCATTTTATATAATTTTTAAAATGTCTACAGTAATGTTGTACTGACCGGTGTGTCCTCATCAATATATACGTAAATGCCTTTCGTCATCAAAGGTCGTGTACTCCTTTTGCATAAAATCCTCTCTTAAACAGGTCAATATACTATTAAATAATCTTTAGTAATGTGTTAATATATCGTATTCATAATAAACGTTTACCTCATCCGCTTCAGACGACTCCGAACAACTTTCGCTACGTGAGAGCTTCGTGGTACTTGTTACCTTGATAAAAATATTGTCCATTGTAGTTTCGTTACATACTATGATTACTTTTGGTTCAATATTATAACTTTTAATAAAACTAAATAATAAGTAAGTTACTTTATACTATGTATTAACTTGTAAAAATGAGACCTCTTATTCTACTACGAGTATATCTGTGCCTATCAGTGGGACATTATACTTTAATATTTATTAAGTATTTTTTTATTAATTCGTTCCATAAATTACAGTATAAATTGAAGACGCGACGCAATATGCAGATTTATACGTACATCAATCCTGTTAATTTGATTCCAACTCAGTACAGTAACGTTTGAATTAGTCGAAGTGAAGGAATTTCCATCCGCCAATGGAATCATATTTCCCGGTTTATCCGACATCATTCCTGCAAATGTATATACCAGTGCCAAATCCGCAGTCCAACCTTTGTAGTTAGGGTGAGTAAGAACGCGTTCAATAGGTAGATATTGTTCATATCCGCTGTCGAACATAATTTTAGAGCCTATAATGACGAATGATCCCGTGAGCTCTGGTTGTAACAAATCAAAATCTACTTTTGCACTGAAAATTAATGTTAATAAAATAATTAGATATTTTGTAAATAAAATCGAATAACAGAAATGTTGAATGATGCCTAAAATACGAAACAATTTAATAATCGAAAACAAAGTAATACTAACAAGCAGTGAGCTGCTGTAATAACTATGTTGTCATGGATAATGGCTCCTGTACAGTTTTTCTTTGATCCATCGGTGAACATAATTCTGAAAAATATTTTTTTATTATTCATATACTCGTATAGTCTTTTGATGAGCGTGAGGATTATTAGTCAGGTAGAGTTACTCGTATTCCTGGTGTTAAATTCTAGAATAAAGCCACATTTTTTCATTTAATAACAATTACTATTTTAATTATACAGTTCGTGTTACGGTCATTTGTCTTTTATGATATTGAATTAACACAAATAACAAATTGTCGTAAAGATTTAAAAATGTTAATAATCCAATGCTAAAGTAAAACGTCGATTAGATTTTGTAAAGGGTTCTTTTTTAAATATGCATTTACGATTTTCTCAACGCAACATATCACCTTTGGAGTAAGGTCGGTTGTTTCATATGTTGAAATGTCGGCGTTATTGGCGGCCTAGAGTGTAAATGGAAGCGGTGTTGTGATTTGGCCTTTCTTTGGGGGTAGGACGGATATATTCGCTTCCGGGTCTACCAGGAATAATGATTTAATTTTTTTGTATGTGACGAACAGGCGGTATGAATATTCTTGAACGCCAGTTTCCGCCGCTGCCAACGTCTACGGTGTTTTATATGGGGCTAATTTTACGGTGTTTTGTATGGGCCCCTGCCCATATGCCGTTAGTGCATTTCCTGGATTCTGCTCCAAATCGACGGTGATATTAGCATATTGGTGATGGCGAAGCTTTACCAGTGAGATATTGTGATTGGTTTCTACGATAGCGAGAGTGAATTTAATTCGGCTTTTTCGGAAGAAAGTTTACGATCGGCGATGGTAGCGAACCGATGACTGCTACTGCTCCATAATTTTATTGGCAAGTGGCGCTAGCTCCTTTAATGCCGTCTTGGTGCTGAATGATTCGCTTACTGCTTGTACTGACGAATATGTAGAGGCAAATGGTTAGTCCACATGAGACGATGAGTGGAGTCAGGAATTCGGTCACGGGCTAGGTCGCGTATCCATCGCAACAATAGTGTAAGGTTTTGGATCGTCTAGCTGTATTTCTGACAGTTAATTTTGGAATTGACGACTGTCAAATGCGTCGTAGCAATGAGACGCTCTTCCGACCGAATAAGGTGCTAGCGACGAGGAAGATTGTAGACTGAAGACGGCGATCCATACATAATTAAACAGCTCTTTTCAGAGCTCTATCATGTTCCTGAAGACGATGGGATAGCTCTTTTGAGAGGTGCTTCTGGTTTCTTGAACAGAGATGTAACTGCTAAAATCCTTAAAATGATTTGCTTACGACACAACATTATTAATACACCAAAATATTTTAGCTTTCGACAGAAATGTAAAACATTTAGATAATAACATGGTTAAATTTTTTACTGGTGGTAGGATTCCTATGCAGGAATCCATCTAGGTAGGTACCACCCCAGGGCCAGTTATTCTGCCGTGAAGCAGTAGTGTGCAAACATTACTGTGTTTCGGTTTGAAGGGCACTGTGAGCTAGCGTAATCACTGGGCATATGAGACTTAAGAACTGATGCCTCAGGGTGACGGCGCAGTGTGATGTCACACAGTAATTTTCTGGGTGACACAGCATTTGTTATGGGCAGACGTTGCACTTACCATCAGGTGAACGTTTTGCTAGTTCCGTCACTTTTATGAAATGAAAAAAAAAATTTGTAGAAATTCATATAAACTGCAAGTCTATATAAACTGAAGACATAAAATTGTACAACAAAACTTTGAACTTTTTTACTGGTGGTAGGATTCCTATACAGGAGTCCGTCTAGGTAGGGACCACCCCAGGGCCAGTTATTCTACCGTGAAGCAGTGGTGTGCAAACATTACTGTGTTTCGGTTTGAAGGGCACTGTGAGGTAGCGTAATCACTGGGCATATGAGACTTAACAACCTATTTCTCAGGGTGATGGGCACAGTGTAGTGTAACACATACATTTTCTGGGTGGCACAGCATTTGTTATGGGCAGACGTTGCACTTACCATCAGGTGAACGTTTTGCTCGTTTCATCACATTATGCAATAAAAAAAAAATAAAAAAAAATAAGAAGGCAAATTACATTCCTATGGATTATTAATGACAAAACATTGTAATAAGAAATCGCATATTGCCCATTTTGAAAAATAACATCACTATATTCTTGCTTCACACTTAAGTATTCAAAAACCGATGTATATTATGGTTCAAAAAGCAGAATTTTTTAAAGTTCTTATTATAAACTAACAGTAGTTCTGTTATAACTGTTTTCTATTATTACTAATTGTAGTGACAAAAATATTATTACTCTATTAGAGCCACAAATGAATAGTAATCTACAGGCACATTTTGGTATTCTTCGGGTTGCACTTGCTTTACATAAATTGTTCCTGAAATAAATAAAAGTTGCACTGTAAATACGTATGTAATTTACTCTAGTTTCTATATAATTGTAGCAAAAGCGAATCTTATGGAAAATCCAGTGAATGTTTAAGCCAGTCATTCGCTATGCTGTCACTATACTGTTTGTGGGAACGCACAGGGGAGTTAGATTTAACTGACAGTTCACCACCCGTCACATCCCGTTGTCCGCGGAGGCGAACAGTGGGTTGGGTGGTTGCCTACCCCTTATTTGGGAAAAGTCGTGACAGACTGTATATATGTACAGCCTAGGCGAAGCTACACATCCTTGTCTATTACCGTTTTCGATGATAAACCAGTTCCTGTGAGCCTTTATTCTAAGTCTACGAATTTGCAATAGACCTTTTCACTTCGAGCCAAGAACTTATCGGCTATGCTTCGAAAGAAAAAGACCTGATCCATGCATCCCGCTTGTACATTTCGACCTGAATTCTATCATACCCTGCAGCCTCGCTCAATTTCATACAATCTCTTTCATACTAATATCACTTTCATCGCAACTTCATTCATGGCATCAAGATGGAGCCGTTGCTTCATATTCTCTTTAGAAATATTCATTTCATCTCTTTAGAACGCATTACTCTCCTCCCACAAAGCTTTCAACCTGGCTTCTGTATTGGTCCAGCTGTGAGGTCGAAATAGTACTAAATTATTAACTTATCTAAAAATATTGGATATAATTTTCTTACCGTTTCTATTTTGAGGCCCTTGGCCGCTGACTAACTCAACATGAATAATAAAACCAAAGACTATCAGGCACACAACTTGTTCAACTAACGGAATTAATTTCATTTCTATGGCGGTTTCCATTTATTATGTTTACTTTCGATTAAAACTTTAATGAAATTCGATAAACCACGTGATGTCTGCGTGATTAAGATGAAGCATTTGAAGGATTATAGAAATAAAATACACAGTTTAATTTAAAATTTCATTTAATAATTAGGTATTATTTACAATAGGTGAAATAATATATAATGTATATATACGAGTATTGTCACAACTTATATTATTATTCTTCCAAATATCATTTTGATATTTTCCATTTTATAGAACACTAAAAAATTAAAAAAAAAAACAAATCGTGCAAAGATATACCAACACAGGAACGTTTAGAAAATCGGTGCACTAATGAGCATCGAAGTTTATAATATAGATTATGAGAATTTTAAAACACTGAATTTGTCACTTAAAAATATTTGAATTGTATATATACGGCTCAGTGGCTCAAAATTAAATAAATATTTACGTTCTAAGATCTGAGGAAGAATCGAATAGAGTGTGTCGGACACACGTGGACTGATTTCATTTCACAATTCATCTATTTCTGTAAAATTATAGTTTTGATATGGCACAAATATTGCCTTCGGTTGGTATTTGAATTCAAAACCCACGAAGTGATAGACACATCAACTTTTGTCACACGTTTAGATTTTACGCCTAAAATTGTAATTAATGGTACAACACATTTAATTTAGGTATAATATTTTATCTCCTACAAACTTTGTCAATTCATTTAGAGAAGATTAATGATAATATTTTGTTTTATCCCAGATTGGGATGTAATTGCTTTTATCCGCAGATTATAAATACGCCGAGGCAAAATTTTCTTTGACGGTATAAACTAATAATATATACATATTTTCGCCATCCAAGTAGTTTGCATGTTGATAAGAGAGCTACGAATTTTCAAGAAATATAAATTTTACAGTCTAAAACTACAATTTGCTTTTGCTTTAAATTGCGTATTTTAAACTCGGGTATGTTTGTATAAATGAATAAAATGTTATTCGAATCATATATTATCATATGTATGTATTGATATACAAAAAACCTAAAATACACAGTACCATACAAAAATCACTTCAAAAGGCTCCTCGATCGATCAAAACATAATAATAAAGACAAAGATCACAAATTCTAAATAAAAAACACAAACTTAATCTTATGCCCACGACATAGAGATGCTTTTTAAATGAAGTCATCTATCTATTGATACGGGTAACGTGATGCTAATCGAAATGTGCTCATTGTTTGCTATTTTTTTGAGGATCTGGTATCTGCCTACCCCTTAAGTGAAAAAAGGGGTGTATGTACGTATGCGTATGTAAGTGATTGAGATATTGTAAACATAGTTTTAACCTTCTTATCAGTTGTTTTGCAAAGTACAGCTTGTTTTACAGTTGTAAATATTAATGGTTACTTAACGTACCTAAACAATTCAGTCCTGTTTTACTTCCTCAATTTGTTGATCTACAATTTCATTTCATCATTTAGTATTTTACATGACAAAAGCCAAAAATCATAGAAATGAAAATTATTTATTCTTTGATGCAAGAAAAGTCATTTGTTAAACGTCATTTACTGGGTTTCGTATTGAAAACGGAACCCCCATAATTTCATCCCCCTGTCCGTATAACACAGCCATTTTTTTTATTTGATAAAAGTTACGGAACGAGCAAAACGTTCACTAGATGGTAAGTGCAACGTCTGCCCAAAACAAATGCTGTGTCCCCCAGAACACTGGACACCACAATGCGCCCGTTACCCTGAGACATCAGTCCTTAAGTCTCATATGCCCAATGATAACGCTAGCTCTCAGTGCCCTTCAAACCGAAACACACTAATGTTTGCACACTACTGCTTCACGGCAGAATAACTGGCGCTGGGTGGTACCTACGTAGACGGATAGGTGAAATTTTGAACCTTCCTTCAATGGTGTAGTAAAATTACGAACAAACAAGTGGTGCCTCATCATCCATACAACGGAAGAACCTAGAAAACACTTTCAACGAAAATGGTTTGGATAAGATATATCGTGTAGTTTTTGAGATATGGCATATTTTCCTTTACACTCTTTTCCCCACTACGGAACCCTTCAATGTGCGTGATTCGACATGCACTTGGCCGGTTCACAATATAACACCGCTTCTTAATGAGGTTACTTCCGACCGGAGAAGAAACAGGTAACAGTAATTCCACACTTATTTTCTTTTAGTGACTTTCTTATCAATAAATTTACAAGACATAAAAAGAAAAGAAAAATAAGAACAGTCTCATAAAATGTTGTCCAGTTTGTTAATATTATTATTTTTCAAATCTTAATTGTTTACGAATATGCATAGTAGAACAGTCATTAAATTTTTAATTATTGTAAACAATTAATGATAGTAGAAGAATTACGCGGGCTGCTACTCGTAATTTTATGTGAACTTAAAAGGCTCCAATTTTTTACAACTTCTGCGAGATAATACGAGTAATAAAAAGGTATTTTGTTACATTATGGCGAAGTAAGCAACGTCTGCTGCGTCACGGTTAGCTTGTGGGTAACTATCCATGGAGAGAAATTATGTATCCGCTACATGTAGCAAAGAGTGGATAACTAAAAATATTCTAGCTGTTTTTGTCTTGTTCCTGCAAATTATATTCCAAAAACAAAACATTATTCTTTGGAAACACCGCTGACCTTTCAAATCTAGATAAATATTTTATTATAAAGTAGTTCAAGATATAATATTATACATTTCTTAAAAAACGTAAGAAACAAATCTTTTATCTCAATAAATACTCGAATAGAAATATGTAATAAATGTAACGTCTGTTAGCTTTAACCTAAATTCATCATCAATTCAGCCCATCACAAGTCCACTAATGAACATATTGCCACAAAACACGGTCCTGAGCCACCTCCGCATCCATCGACTTTCTGCAAGTGTGTGCAGGTCATCGCTTAATTAATTAACGTCCATCCATTTCCTAACTGTAATTAAGTAATAATAACTGTCGTCTAATAATTTGATTGAGTATTAATAAATTTATTTTAAAATTTAAAGGCATACAAACACATAGTGCTAGGTGAATTACGCGAAAAATAAATGTTAATAATTTTTGCATATACTTGAAACGAGAACGTATCGGTATTTACGAGACATTTATTGAAAGAAAAATATCGGTTTCTAATTTTTCGTTTTCTGTGACGATATATTTATTAATAAAATAATCGTGATGGTAAAAATAATTTAGTCTCTAAATAAATAACAATTTTGAGAGACCGATCTATATTGCCTAGTTACTAGTTCCGTTTTGAGACTGACGAATTTAAGTTTCATTGTCTCATAGTTACATATTGTCATTTAGAAATAAATAGAGTGCGGAATAAAACTTTCGACTACATACCACGTCCGAGGTGTAAAATAGAATCAGCGCGACAGAAATGGCGCGTTACTTTCAGTTAAGGAAACAGTTACTGGTGCCGCATCCATTTGTTCTCAATTTGAAACCTTGCTATTTAAGTCGTTTTTAATTTAGGTGAGAAAATAATATCCTAATATCGTAAGTACGATCTTATACAAAAGGACTAATAAGTAATTATAAGGCTACCTATATACACCCAAAACCCTATACAGTTCTTCCATATCATCCTAGGTCCATTTTGCGGCATATTTTGTATGTAAGCAAGTATAGCTTTCAGATAGATACCTTGACTTTGTCCTGTTGATCTAGTCTTTTACTAGTCGCTCATTCAAATTAATTGAACGCGTTCATCTAATAAAATAATATGATCACAGTTTTGCCTTTAAGCAAGTTTATTGTTTTATTACAATTGTTTGAGCAATTGTTTAAGCAATTCGGGAAACAAAGATTTTAATAAGTGTCTATCACCGCGACCACTAAGCTTACCCAGTAAACCACAGAACAGAACTGTGCAGTAAACGCAGTCAGTGATTTCTGAATTACTACAGTGACCGGTGGTATGAGTGAAGAATTTATACATACATACATACTGTCACGCCTTATTCCCATATAAAGGGTAGGCAGAGGCCACACTCGAAGCCTACTTTTCGTCCTCGAGGAAACGAAAAGTGTCGGGTGGCGAACCACATCGGAAGGCTGCCCGTACAATACCTTAGTCGCCTCTTACGACACCTCGGTAGGAAAAATGAGGGTGGATATCTATCGGGTATTCGTATTTATAAAATAAAATATTTACGATATAAAGTAAACCGAAAACCACCGTAGGCTTAAATGAGCTTGAATTTAGTAAGTAAGGAATTACTTGGCAAAGATTTAGGGGACATTTTGCAGTGACACATTCACATTCCTTAGTCATTCCCTTAACTTACATTCTCGATGGGAGAATGATAGAGAGAACTCATCAAGAGTTACTAAATAGTTTGTTATTGCTTATATAATTTGAAATTGTATATTTATACAAGTACAAAAAAATTGTAACTCTCGCAAAGCATACTTAATATTTGATTAAAATTATAAGTATTAAGTATAACACAATATAAAACAAAATAATATTTGACGATCGCGTCCCTGACTACATATTTATTTTACAGATATATATTGTGTTATACACTCTGCGTCAAAAAAATCGCACATCCGAAAAAAATAATTTAAATACTATTTTAACACAACAGGCCAATGGCAATGTTGTGGTTTGAGGGTATAATTCGAAAGGTAATTTCATTAGCTTTCAGCAATTTTAATTGAATTTTACTTTTATAACGAGACGAAAGAGAAATTAAAGAAAAAGACAGGGTATGTACAAATTTGCAAATTAATAATTTAAAAAAAACTTAATACGAGTAAATACAAAAAAGTTCTTAAAACCTAGTGTTACCCCCCCTTGCCTTGATAACGGCTTCCATGCGATCTTTCATGGACCTTACAAGGATCGCAACAGCCTCTTGGGGTATTTGTTCCCACTCTTCAAGTACCGCATCTTGGCGCTCTTGAAGAGTGGCTGGATCTCGAGCTCGCACGCACCGTTTTAGGTCATCCCAGAGATGTTCTATTGGGTTAAGGTCTGGACTTCGTGCTGGCCAATGCATAACAGGGATATCGACCTCCTGTAAATAATCCCGTACAATAGCCGCGGTATAGCAACGAGCATTATCATGCATTAACATGAATCCATCACCGACATAACCAGCATACGGGACCACATGTTCCTCCAGGATTTCAGTAATGTACCGACCAGCATTTAATGACCCTTACCCACGGCCACCACGAGTCCGGGAAACGCACACAAGTTCCGTTTTCCCGTCGACGGAAATGCCGCCCCAAAACATACACGAGCCACCCCCGTATTCGACGGATTCTTCGAAGCAGGGTTGTGTGAACCTCTCCCCCTGTCTTCTGTAGACCCTTCTACGTCTGTCATTGCAGAAGAGACAGACCCTCGTCTCATCAGAGAAGAGTACGGTCCGCCACTGTTCTAGAGTCCACTCGCAATGATTGCGAGCAAACTCTGGGCGATCTCTGCGATGCTGTGCAGTAAGTTTTGGACCTTTAGCAGGTCTATGGGCTGTTAAACTCTTTTCGTGTAACCTTCTTCTTATTGTAGAAACACTCACAGATGTTCTCCGAGTTGATCGAAGCTGTTGTTGCAACTCAACAGCATTTGTAAAACGGTTTCGTAAAGATGTCGTAACGATGAAACGGTCATCTCTTTCTGATGTGACCCACTTTCTTCCAGATCCCGGTTTTCTAACATAACCACCAGTCTGCTGAAAACGTTGGAACACCCGTCGAACTGAAAAACGGGACAGGTTCAACTGTCGAGCAACGTCACACTGCCGCATCCCCGACTGCAATAGGGCAATCACTTGAGCGGCTTCTTCAGAGCTGGTGACCATCTTTACTTGTTTTTACTTGGGTTACTTGTTCAAGTGTGTTCACTGCAAAGTCTAAATTACGACTGGCCCATATTTCATCCAGATCGACCCTTTTATACCCTTTTTAGGTGGTGTAACTAGCGTCCTTACTAACGAGCATTTGACAGTGTTTATTTTTGACGCTCTATAATGATAAATGTTTTAATGCTTTCATGATTTTTTTATTAATAATGTAAAGCTATTCAAATACCCATTTCAAACATACCAATATTTATATAAATATAATTCGTTTCTAGCCATTACAGCCATTTTTCGCGCAAACTCAGAGAGGTGCGATTTTTGTGACGCTGAGTGTATTTTTATGATTCCTTTTTCGTCTAGCTCCGATCTTATAGCATGAGCGTTACATCGTACACGGGAAGGTTGTGACGAGTGGGTGCCCCTGTGTGTGCGCATCCACTTGTGACACTGTAATACCTCATCAATATCTAATAATAATCAACACTACTTTTACACAACAATGATATTAAGTAAAAATGTAGTTTCATTACCTGATGAAGTTTGTGATTTTTTAAAAAAATAATGGATTAGGATACATCTGACTATTTAGTCTGGATAAGGAACTTGGAAAGTGTAGACACCATCATCATTTCAGCGGATCACTAGTCCAGTGCTGAACATAGGCCTCCCCTATAGATTGCCATGAAACTTAGTAGCTCTGATATTGGAGGGATTTTGCCATAGTTGCCACGCTTGGCATGTGGGTTGGCAACCGCATCTATTCAAATGTACCAGGAAGGTGCTTCTGCCCATCTCCTGGTTTTTATTTTTGCTCTGTCGAATTTTACGACACCCTCTGGATAAGATGGGGTGGTAGATTCTCTTAAGCCGCCACCACACGGGTAATAGGTCTGGGAGATTCTTAAACTGGCCCAAATTAAATAAGTCCTAAAATTACTGATTCAAGGTTTTAAAGCAGAGTTTTCGAGACCTTTGCTTATTTAATAACGTATACTTGTTTTCAATGTCTGTGAATAATTTGGTTGCTCATATATTTAACACCTGGCAAGAAAATCTAATGTTGACTCATTCATTGAAATATGGCCCACGGCTCGTTAAAGTTTTCTTTTTGAGTCATTTATCTACCCATAAATCACGAAGAAATTCTGATACCTATTGTCAGATATTGACTTAAACTTTACCTTATATACTTTCCAAATGAAATTGTGTATTTCCAATATTAAAAGAATTATTAAAAACAATATTCCTGAAAATCAAGTAGTCACTATAATTTTGGTTTTTTATGGTTACTTTTAATATACTAAAATCTGATATCATTTAAAATATCGCGCTATTACTGGTTTCTTGAGTCAATAATGTACTAGTACTAGTGTGTCAAAGATATGGCACACTAGTACTCGAGTTGTTGAAGATCTGTGAAGTTGAAGAGTATACGAGTTTTCCTTCAGCGTTTTTCGACTTTGTGAGTATAATTCCTTTTCATTTTAACAGATTATGTAGCTTAATAAAACAAATTTTAGGGATTTTATCGCGTTTAATTTTTAACTATTTATAACCCGACGTTTCTTTCGTTTCAGTGCTTTGCAGCACCCATTAAGGATACATAAGTACAAAGTAATGCCTAGCACCGCAGGACAAAATGAATTTACATTTCGCATTAATATAGTATATATATATATATATATATATATATATATAGAATTTAGATATTAGAGCTCATTACATAAGGAGAATACTGTGCGCTAAAAAGCTTTGCATATGCGTTTTACCCAATTTAACTTCATAATAACTTTTAAAGAATTTTTATTCCGAAGTACTTGGTTCGGTTAACGTTGCCATCCTCGCTATTTATTAGACACTTGTTTTATCTTTAGCAGAATCAAAAGAAAAAAATAATATATATTTTCTTTGAGACTGTAAAATTTTGTTGTACATATAACATTTTGTTAAGCTAATTTGTTAATTTATTTGATAATAATAAATTACGTTTTTAGGATATAATTAAGGCAAAGTACAGGTCTAATTTTTTAATTTTAATATATTTCGGAAAACTTATAGCTAGTGCAAGATATGTTATTTTTTTTACGAAGAGGTATGTCCCTGCCATTGCATATGACCCTTACTTCCGAAAATTTGATACAGGAAGTCATAAACGTCTGAGTGCATGTGTGTTGCCGCTAATACTTATACGACACCATTATTTATCCGGTTCAGAAATATGCCCCTGGTTATTAGCCAACAACAGCGCCGTAATTGTAATTGGCCAAGAGGAGACAGTCATTGTTACACATGATCATATTATATTCCAAGTTTTTGATGTGTGTGTTTGTTATTTCGGTCTCAAGTACGCTCATAGCTAGTGTAATTACTGAGCATATGTTACTTAAGAACCGTTGTCACAGGACGACGGGCACGTGTTGTGTCACGCAGAATTTTTCTGGGTGCATAGCATTTGATATGGGCTTTCGACTTTTTATTTGCTCGCCTCGTCACTTTCTTACATAAATAAAACTCTGTTTAGGTATTTTAACTACACTTGTCAATAGATTATCATTTACACTTAACAAATGAATTTCAGCAAAATTGTATCCATACGATGAGGCCGATTTTTAGGTGATTAAGTTCAAATAGAAATAAATAAACAAAAGTTTTTCGTTTACATTTTACGATTTGTGTAGCAAATTTAATTCCAGAACAATACCTACGTTCACGTTAATTGCGTTTGGTTGTTCATTGAATATTCTACGTTTAAAACGTATTGAATACGAGAAACACAATATACGCAGTAATTCGTTCGAATTGTTAAGTCCCATATTTAAGTTTATGTTTTAAATGAACACCAACTCAAATGCTGATAATTTTTAGCTCTACATTTAGATGTATTTATTGAAGTTTCGTAACGCCACCTATCGGCTGTCTAAATTCATATTTTTTTCTTTTGTAACCGCACATTTCTCACCCTTTTCCCGAACGCACCTTAGATAAGTGCTAAGTTTGCCGTCCCGTCGCAAGACTCACAAGATTGAACCATACGCTCGCTCGGGACGCGCGTAAGTTTATTTTATTATTTGTGATGTGTTCGTGTCAACAATTTAGTGTAAGGGGAAGCAGCTTCCAAGGACTTGTGTGAAGTAAAGTTGAAGTGATATATGCCGCCGCCACGCCGGATCCCATTAAACATTTAATACAATCCACTTAAATTAGAGCAGGTCATGCTCAGGCTGAGTCGAATCTTCAAGATCGCCCAAAGTTCTATGTAAAATAAAAAAAAAATCGTTAGCGTTAGCTAATTTAACAAAACATTCTTAGTTCATTTTAAAGTTGATTGCATTTAAAATAAATGAAATTAGTTCATTGTTCTATTTACTTTTGTTTTTTTTTAACTTTACTCTTACATTATTTTTAAAATTAAACTTATAATCTTCTTTTAGTGATCACGATCACAGTTAATTTGCAATGCAAAATTTAGAATAATACATTTAATATAATATACCTTTTAGGTGCTTTCGAAATAAAACTTCAAACGACATTTTTAAAAACCTAAACAACGCACGCAGCGTTGCATTTCCAGTTAAATTCTAAAGTTATGAGTGAAAAGATAAGAGTGCTCGGTACAGAAATTAAAAAATAAACAAAGCATATTTTTAAAAAGGTTCATTCATAAAATGCAGCGAACATTTTAAAACTGCCAGTTTAAAACCTAGTGGGTTATAAAATGCCAGAAAAGATCTTTAGGAGATAAAACCTTCATGGCCTCTAAAAGCTACATATAAAATATGTAAATTAAGAGACGTAGAACACATACATTTATAGATGGTCAGTAGTCACTTTCTATATGTTTGTGATGAACGCATAAGTTTTAACAATTTATAAAAACCTAAATCCACGCGGACGAAGTCATGGGCATCAGATAGTGAGATATAAGATCTGCGCGTCACTATTAAATAACCAGTGAAATATCTTTCGAGGTTAACAGAGCATAGAGCAGCCGGCTTTATTGCGACTCTCTTTTAAATAGATGTTCTCGTGCTGGTTTACTATTCCTGTTTCAGCTTCTTTATGAGAATTACACAAGGATAGAATTTGCATAATAAAATTGTGTTTTTATCCTTCTACTTAAAATTTTATTTTTTTCAGCGTTTTCGCCCGCATTTATTATCTAGCAGATATCGTTGCATACAAACAGTTTAAATACAAAGTCAACATTTAAAGTATATATCGTATGTAGTTAAATTTGCATATTTTGTTTTATATGGGATAGTGACGAGACGAGCAAAACGCTTACCCAATGGTAATGGTACAACGTCTGCCCATTACAAATTCAGTATCACCCAGAAATTTTTTTGTAATGTCATCTCACTGCGTCCATCCCCTGGGACATCAATTCTTAAGTCTCATACATACTTACATACATATAATCACGCCTTATTCCCATATAAGGGGTAGGCAGAGACCACAAACGTAGCTCACTTTTTACCCTCCGCGGGTAACGAAACGTGACGAGTGGCAAACCTCGTCGCCGCCGTTATGGTACAAGTCAAAAAATATCTTACACCTCAATGCGTTCCCTTGAGCAGTATAGGGACAGCTTTGCATATTATACTCTTATTTTACACGAACAAAGACTGCCCTTTGCTTTTAAAACTTTTCATTAGCTACATCTCCTTCATCCATAATAACAACAAGGTTTTATATAACCAATGTTTAATTATACAAATTTATAAATTCTAAGCGTATTTGTAATAAACATTGGTATAAACATAGGTAGTTATTGTATGTTTTGTATTTCTTCGATTTTATTCTCGATGTTACAGCAATCCATACAACAGCTCAAATTAGAACCGCCACTACTGAAACAATTTTTTTTAAATATATTGTCAAAGATGAAATGGCTCACAAAATAATAACTTTAGTTGTTATTCTATAAGAATTTTTCTGGCTGATATCACTATCTCTCTGGCGGATATTATTACGATGAAAGTAAGCTACGAGATCAATAAGTTGGTTACCTGATGGTATCACCCCCAACTTTAAATTTGAAGCTTCTGTTTAGCACCACACAGTGCTCATCACGTTGAGACGAGGTTCTTAAGTCTCACATGCCTTGTAATTACACTAGCTTCATTGCACTTCAAATTAAAATATAGTAATATTTGCACATCACAGTATGATTGCAGAGTAATTTTTTTTTTATAGAAGAAAGCGAAATGACGAGCTAAGCGTGCACCTGCTGGTAAATGCAACGTCAGACCATAACAAATGCACCTTTAATATTCATAACGAATGTGGCACCACACTGTGCTCGCCCTGATACATCAGTCCTTAACTCTAATATGCCAAGTAATTACACTAGCTTTCAGTGCCATTCAGAACAAAACACAGTAACGTTTGCACAATACAGCTTCACGGCACAATAACTGGTCCTGTTGTTGCACCTACCTATATGGATTCAAGACCAGTAGTCCTACCTATAGTGGATCGAGTTATTTTTGTTACTGAATCTTTTTACGTCGTTAGATCTTGATAACAAATATAATTCATCCAGATCTTGATTTCATCTTGTAGTAATTTCTTATATTCACGCGAATACTAGACATTGAATAAAACCAAGGTAACGGAAACTATATATAATAAACGGTTTTTTTTTTCATAAACTTACGGTAGATTTTCACCAATCCAGTTACAAAAGCAGCTCATCTTCATGCCAACGATAATATGCCTGTCGTTACTTAAGAGTTCACCGGCAGCCACAGCAACTAGGCGATTCCGATGAATCGAAGGTGCCCCTGACTCAGCCTTTTAGAAACTTTTATTGAAGTTAATATGCGTTGGAAACTGGTGTCGATATCCTTCTGGCTTTCCAAGACAACATCTTCTGAGGTAGTAAACCTGACGATATCACCTACTCAGGATATGATAATGTCCTACTGACCGACGCTGGCCTTGGCGTCGTCTTTCGGTTAACAACTACCCCCTAATCCTTGCGCAGGATGTACTGACCACTGCCACTATCACAGGCTTTTCTTATATGTTGCACAAATTGACTTCGGATAGATTTCGAACCAAAGATCCACGACTCAAGAAAGAAAAAAAATCATTTTATCGGCACAGAACTCATTTTATCGGAAGCTATCAACTGCGCAGGAAATATTGTGATCCCACCAGTATATGCACAAACGCTCATGCGACTTAGAACGGAGGTAGACTAGGATACACAATAGGTGTTAGACGGCGAAAATACACCAAAACTAGACCCAAAAACGAACAATTGTTGTCTCCGCTGGAATTCGAACTCAGCCGGGTTCGCCACTACTAGGCCATATGTTTTTAACCGTATTTTTTTTTGTTATTATATACATACTTATATTATATATTTTGAATGTAGCTGTACCCCGTGTTTTCACCCGCGTAAAATAAACGACAGCATGATTATAAATATTACAAATATTTATGTTTAGATCTTCTTAACCCTGCAAGCTTTCGAATACACAAAAAATTATGTTAAAATTCCTGTCTTAATTCCAAAACATTTCATTGAAATCCGTTGAGCCGTTTCTGAGCTTATTCGAGAAATTTCATTTGGATTATTGTAGTGTCTGTCTGTGATTTTTTGTAATCACAAACAGACACTTAAATTTTTTTATTGGTATAGGTGTGGCTTTTCGAGATCTTCATGTAATTAAATAAAATTGGCATTGAGCAATGTATATTTTCTTTTTCCTCCTCTCTTCCATATGGAGAAGGAGGGCAAAATATTAGGGTTCTGCGTTTAGGTGAGTACTTACTTTTCTATTGTGGAGGTCTATGTTTAGCAGTGTAATTGTGAACAGCGGCAATAATAAACTAAAAAATTGTTGTAAACAAGTTTTCTTTATTTGAATCATCACTTACGTGAATGTTATGCGGCTGTTTCATTGTGTAACAAATAGTTTCGTTATCATTTACTACAAAGAAAAGAAAAAGATTGTAGAATCAGTTTAACCGTAAAACAATAATGTCCAGAGTGATTATAAGCCTTACTTATCTGATAGGCTGCAGGTTTCAACTTCTTTACTATTTGTTTACATGTTTGAATATCAATGATCGTGTAATCCTCAATGTTTAACATACTTTTCTGAAAAATTCAATAAAGATTTGTTATGATTATTATAAATATAGAGTTTAGTGCTCTTTAAAGAACTCAATATATTGTGTGTATGTTCGTAATATCGGCCATCAATTTCACTATTTCATGAATGTATTGCTTCGAGCCGTGGTTGATCACAGATCGAGTAATCGCCTTAAGTATCAAAATACACTAAATAGTTCAGTTCGACCCGCTCGATCGGCACTCCTAAAGTTTTTTATTTTATCTTTTGGCTTCTTATGATTTAGACAAAGGTTTTGAATACATAAAACGCAATAAATTGGCAAAGGAAAAATGTAGGTATGTTCACGTAGCGTTGATCTTTATATCGATATAGAGGAAATGACTATATTCTTATGGATTTTTTTCATTATTTTTCTTATTGGTGGTACTATACATACGTGGTTATTTGTTTTGGTTACAGGTGCCTACAAAATATACAAATATATTAGTGGTAATTTATGCATTTTATATAATTTTTAAAATGTCTACAGTAATGTTGTACTGACCGGTGTGTCCTCATCAATATATACGTAAATGCCTTTCGTCATCAAAGGTCGTGTAACTCCTTTTGCATAAAATCCTCTCTTAAACAGGTCAATATACTATTAAATAATCTTTAGTAATGTGTTAATATATCGTATTCATAATAAACGTTTACCTCATCCGCTTCAGACGACTCCGAACAACTTTCGCTACGTGAGAGCTTCGTGGTACTTGTTACCTTGATAAAAATATTGTCCATTGTAGTTCCGTTACATACTATGATTACTTTTGGTTCAATATTATAACTTTTAATAAAACTAAATAATAAGTAAGTTACTTTATACTATGTATTAACTTGTAAAAATGAGACCTCTTATTCTACTACGAGTATATCTGTGCCTATCAGTGGGACATTATACTTTAATATTTATTAAGTATTTTTTTATTAATTCGTTCCATAAATTACAGTATAAATTGAAGACGCGACGCAATATGCAGATTTATACGTACATCAATCCTGTTAATTTGATTCCAACTCAGTACAGTAACGTTTGAATTAGTCGAAGTGAAGGAATTTCCATCCGCCAATGGAATCATATTTCCCGGTTTATCCGACATCATTCCTGCAAATGTATATACCAGTGCCAAATCCGCAGTCCAACCTTTGTAGTTAGGGTGAGTAAGAACGCGTTCAATAGGTAGATATTGTTCATATCCGCTGTCGAACATAATTTTAGAGCCTATAATGACGAATGATCCCGTGAGCTCTGGTTGTAACAAATCAAAATCTACTTTTGCACTGAAAATTAATGTTAATAAAATAATTAGATATTTTGTAAATAAAATCGAATAACAGAAATGTTGAATGATGCCTAAAATACGAAACAATTTAATAATCGAAAACAAAGTAATACTAACAAGCAGTGAGCTGCTGTAATAACTATGTTGTCATGGATAATGGCTCCTGTACAGTTTTTCTTTGATCCATCGGTGAACATAATTCTGAAAAATATTTTTTTATTATTCATATACTCGTATAGTCTTTTGATGAGCGTGAGGATTATTAGTCAGGTAGAGTTATTCCTGGTGTTAAATTCTAGAATAAAGCCACATTTTTTCATTTAATAACAATTACTATTTTAATTATACAGTTCGTGTTACGGTCATTTGTCTTTTATGATATTGAATTAACACAAATAACAAATTGTCGTAAAGATTTAAAAATGTTAATAATCCAATGCTAAAGTAAAACGTCGATTAGATTTTGTAAAGGGTTCTTTTTTAAATATGCATTTACGATTTTCTCAACGCAACATATCACCTTTGGAGTAAGGTCGGTTGTTTCATATGTTGAAATGTCGGCGTTATTGGCGGCCTAGAGTGTAAATGGAAGCGGTGTTGTGATTTGGCCTTTCTTTGGGGGTAGGACGGATATATTCGCTTCCGGGTCTACCAGGAATAATGATTTAATTTTTTTGTATGTGACGAACAGGCGGTATGAATATTCTTGAACGCCAGTTTCCGCCGCTGCCAACGTCTACGGTGTTTTATATGGGGCTAATTTTACGGTGTTTTGTATGGGCCCCTGCCCATATGCCGTTAGTGCATTTCCTGGATTCTGCTCCAAATCGACGGTGATATTAGCATATTGGTGATGGCGAAGCTTTACCAGTGAGATATTGTGATTGGTTTCTACGATAGCGAGAGTGAATTTAATTCGGCTTTTTCGGAAGAAAGTTTACGATCGGCGATGGTAGCGAACCGATGACTGCTACTGCTCCATAATTTTATTGGCAAGTGGCGCTAGCTCCTTTAATGCCGTCTTGGTGCTGAATGATTCGCTTACTGCTTGTACTGACGAATATGTAGAGGCAAATGGTTAGTCCACATGAGACGATGAGTGGAGTCAGGAATTCGGTCACGGGCTAGGTCGCGTATCCATCGCAACAATAGTGTAAGGTTTTGGATCGTCTAGCTGTATTTCTGACAGTTAATTTTGGAATTGACGACTGTCAAATTCGTCGTAGCAATGAGACGCTCTTCCGACCGAATAAGGTGCTAGCGACGAGGAAGATTGTAGACTGAAGACGGCGATCCATACATAATTAAACAGCTCTTTTCAGAGCTCTATCATGTTCCTGAAGACGATAGGATAGCTCTTTTGAGAGGTGCTTCTGGTTTCTTGAACAGAGATGTAACTGCTAAAATCCTTAAAATGATTTGCTTACGACACAACATCATTAATACACCAAAATATTTTAGCTTTCGACAGAAATGTAAAACATTTAGATAATAACATGGTTAAATTTTTTACTGGTGGTATGATTCCTATGCAGGAATCCATCTAGGTAGGTACCACCCCAGGGCCAGTTATTCTGCCGTGAAGCAGTAGTGAGCAAACATTACTGTGTTTCGGTTTGAAGGGCACTGTGAGCTAGCGTAATCACTCGGCATATGAGACTTAAGAACTGATGCCTCAGGGTGACGGCGTAGTGTGATGTCACACAGTAATTTTCTGGGTGACACAGCATTTGTTATGGGCAGACGTTGCACTTACCATCAGGTGAACGTTTTGCTAGTTCCGTCACTTTTATGAAATGAAAAAAAAAAAATTGTAGAAATTCATATAAACTGCAAGTCTATATAAACTGAAGACATAAAATTGTACAACAAAACTTTGAACTTTTTTACTGGTGGTAGGATTCCTATACAGGAGTCCGTCTAGGTAGGGACCACCCCAGGGCCAGTTATTCTACCGTGAAGCAGTGGTGTGCAAACATTACTGTGTTTCGGTTTGAAGGGCACTGTGAGGTAGCGTAATCACTGGGCATATGAGACTTAACAACCTATTTCTCAGGGTGATGGGCACAGTGTAGTGTAACACATAAATTTTCTGGGTGGCACAGCATTTGTTATGGGCAGACGTTGCACTTACCATCAGGTGAACGTTTTGCTCGTTTCATCACATTATGCAATAAAAAAAAATAAAAAAAAATAAGAAGGCAAATTACATTCCTATGGATTATTAATGACAAAACATTGTAATAAGAAATCGCATATTGCCCATTTTGAAAAATAACATCACTATATTCTTGCTTCACACTTAAGTATTCAAAAACCGATGTATATTATGGTTCAAAAAGCAGAATTTTTTAAAGTTCTTATTATAAACTAACAGTAGTTCTGTTATAACTGTTTTCTATTATTACTAATTGTAGTGACAAAAATATTATTACTCTATTAGAGCCACAAATGAATAGTAATCTACAGGCACATTTTGGTATTCTTCGGGTTGCACTTGCTTTACATAAATTGTTCCTGAAATAAATAAAAGTTGCACTGTAAATACGTATGTAATTTACTCTAGTTTCTATATAATTGTAGCAAAAGCGAATCTTATGGAAAATCCAGTGAATGTTTAAGCCAGTCATTCGCTATGCTGTCACTATACTGTTTGTGGGAACGCACAGGGGAGTTAGATTTAACTGACAGTTCACCACCCGTCACATCCCGTTGTCCGCGGAGGCGAACAGTGGGTTGGGTGGTTGCCTACCCCTTATTTGGGAAAAGTCGTGACAGACTGTATATATGTACAGCCTAGGCGAAGCTACACATCCTTGTCTATTACCGTTTTCGATGATAAACCAGTTCCTGTGAGCCTTTATTCTAAGTCTACGAATTTGCAATAGACCTTTTCACTTCGAGCCAAGAACTTATCGGCTATGCTTCGAAAGAAAAAGACCTGATCCATGCATCCCGCTTGTACATTTCGACCTGAATTCTATCATACCCTGCAGCCTCGCTCAATTTCATACAATCTCTTTCATACTAATATCACTTTCATCGCAACTTCATTCATGGCATCAAGATGGAGCCGTTGCTTCATATTCTCTTTAGAAATATTCATTTCATCTCTTTAGAACGCATTACTCTCCTCCCACAAAGCTTTCAACCTGGCTTCTGTATTGGTCCAGCTGTGAGGTCGAAATAGTACTAAATTATTAACTTATCTAAAAAATATTGGATATAATTTTCTTACCGTTTCTATTTTGAGGCCCTTGGCCGCTGACTAACTCAACATGAATAATAAAACCAAAGACTATCAGGCACACAACTTGTTCAACTAACGGAACTAATTTCATTTCTATGGCGGTTTCCATTTATTATTTTTACTTTCGATTAAAACTTTAATGAAATTCGATAAACCATGTGATGTCTGCGTGATTAAGATGAAACATTTGAAGGATTATAGAAATAAAATACACAGTTTAATTTAAAATTTCATTTAACAATTAGGTATTATTTACAATAGGTGAAATAATATATAATGTATATAAACGAGTATTGTCACAACTTATATTATTATTCTTCCAAATATCATTTTGATATTTTCTATTTTATAGAACACTAAAAAATTAAAAAAAAAACAAATCGTGCAAAGATATACCAACACAGGAACGTTTAGAAAATCGGTGCACTAATGAGCATCGAAGTTTATAATATAGATTATGAGAATTTTAAAACACTGAATTTGTCACTTAAAATATTTGAATTGTATATATACGGCTCAGTGGCTCAAAATTAAATAAATATTTACGTTCTAAGATCTGAGGAAGAATCGAATAGAGTGTGTCGGAGACACGTGGACTGTTTTCATTTCACAATTCATCTATTTCTGGAAAATTATAGTTTTGATATGGCACAAATATTGCCTTCGGTTGGTATTTGAATTCAAAACCCACGAAGTGATAGACACATCAACTTTTGTCACACGTTTAGATTTTGCGGCTAAAATTGTAATTAATGGTACAACACATTTAATTTAGGGATAATATTTTATCTCCTACAAACTTTGTCAATTCATTTAGAGAAGATTAATGATAAAATTTTGTTTTATCCCAGATTGGGATGTAATTGCTTTTATCCGCAGATTATAAATACGCCGAGGCAAAATTTTCTTTGACGGTATAAACTAATAATATATACATATTTTCGCCATCCTAGTAGTTTGCATGTTGATAAGAGAGCTATGAATTTTCAAGAAATATAAATTTTACAGTCTAAAACTACAATTTGCTTTTGCTTTAAATTGCGTCTTTTAAACTCGGGTATGTTTGTATAAATGAATAAAATGTTATTCGAATCATATATTATCATATGTATGTATTGATATACAAAAAACCTAAAATACACAGTACCATACAAAAATCACTTCAAAAGGCTCCTCGATCGATCAAAACATAATAATAAAGACAAAGATCACAAATTCTAAATAAAAAACACAAACTTAATCTTATGCCCACGACATAGAGATGCTTTTTAAATGAAGTCATCTATCTATTGATACGGGTAACGTGATGCTAATCGAAATGTGCTCATTGTTTGCTATTTTTTTGAGGATCTGGTATCTGCCTACCCCTTAAGTGGAAAAAAGGTGTGTATGTACGTATGCGTATGTAAGTGATTGAGATATTGTAAACATAGTTTTAACCTTCTTATCAGTTGTTTTGCAAAGTACAGCTTGTTTTACAGTTATAAATATTAATGGTTACTTAACGTACCTTAACAATTCAGTCCTATTTTACTTCCTCAATGTGATGAGAAGTTGAATCACCAGTAAACAGATCTATTGTTTATAGATGCAATCAGTCTAATTTAATGTAGTCTTTTGAGAATAATTGATTTCAGATTACTCAAGTTTATTACTAAGATAAGTGATATCATGGATGGATTATGTAGGTATTTAACTATTTCGTAGAGTTGTTATTCAGTTACATATTTGATAACGACAGGTCCTTTTACAGTGATAAAATTCTAGGAATTGAACACTTTTAAGAAGAATAATGAATTAAATAATTCATAGTATAATTAATATAAAGTATTCAAAGTATTTTTGTATCGTCATCGTTTCGATGGAATGGATTTCAAGAAATATTTGGACACCTCCATGTAGAAAGTGAATGTAGAGTTCAAAAGTATATAATAATAAAAGCACATAGTTTGTGATTTGTAAAATATGTTCACAATTTTGTTTGCCGTTAGGTGGCGGCCTAAGAGAATCTACCCATCTCATCCCGTGGGTGTCGTAAAAGTCGACAGAGGGAAAATGTAAACCAGGAGATGGGCAGCAGAATCTTTAATCCCCTCAAAATGAGAGCTACAAAGTTTAGTAGTTATTTATAGCCTATGTGATAGGCTGAAACGATGACGATGACGATGACCTTAGTTTTGGCTAAAAAATAATGAATATTAATGTGGATAAAATATTGTTTATGCAGTTAGTATAGCCGGTACCTCGTCTTAAATTTGATAGTATGCGAGTGACTAGAATTGAGTTTTCGGACTACTAAAACTATTATCACGAGCTCATGACATGATCTCTCTACAAGATGCAGGAGTATACAAGCTGGATTGTGAATGTGGTCTCTCTTGCATAGGGCAACCTAAAAGATCAATAAAAACCCTCGTTAAAGAACATATAGCTGATGTGAAGCATCGACACTCTAGGAAGTCTGAAGTCTGTAACAATGTTTTCGATCATCCCATCCGTTACATCAGATTTGACAGACCACAAATCCTTGCAAAAGAACACCGATTCCTGCCAAGGATGATTCGCGAGGCTATTGTAATAAAAAAATTCAATAGGGAAGATTGTTGGGTACTACCATCAGCTTGGTATTGTTATTTGCTATTGTTAATAAAATTAAATCAAAAATCAAACGCATCACTGCAAGACTTCCAACACAGTAAGCTCTTTCTGCGTAGATCGGATTAAAATTATGAGTTAGAAGCTGAAGGTACCCCGGCATAACTACGACATCAGGTCATCTGTCACCTCAGTCCTCCCGTGATCATGGGCTCCGTAAAGCGCTCGAAACGTCGGGTTATAAATAGTAAATTGTACGCGATAATATCCATAAAATTAGTTTGTGTAGTATTCGCGTGCATCACATTTTAATTTTAGTTTTTTTATAGGTAACAATAATGCTGCAAAATCGCTACATATTGATGCAAGAGGTAATATTGGGTAGTAGATTTAATGAAGAAGGAAGACATCCTAATACAATATTTGCATGATACATTAATTAGTATAGTCCATGTCCGTATCACAGTCACATAGGCCACATTATACGCAGATTTTGTGTTTGGTTCTGGTAATATGAATGTAAATCCGATATACCGAAGCGGCAGCACGTGTTCGAAAGTATGTACTCGAATCTTATTAGTAACCGAATTCACGGTACACGTATTTTCCATTTCTGTTCAAACAAACGTCTCATCCTTAATAAAATAGCAATAAAGAATAAGAAATAATAAATTCTTATCAGGAAATAGAATAATAGCTGTATATTATGATCAGGAGTCACATTCAATTATACCGCCGTACAGATTTTGACATCGAACGACACAACTCACGGAGAAATTTAATTCCGACGTGGTTGACATGCTCAGGACTCATACAAAGCGTTTTGCGCCTTCGTTTTTGGTACGCACTGGCACTACTATAACATCTTGTTCAAACGTTTGCACATTCACAATAAAAAAACCTTCACTTCTTCGGTTTTTTATTTCTTTTTTTCATAGTGAATTAATCCCTAAACTATCTATCGAGTGGAAGCTAGGCTATGTCATACGTTCATTTAATTAACGAATTATGAGTTAACATAGACTTAATATTTTTATTTTTCGACATTATAGAACATTTCGTAGTTCAAAATTCTTTAAAAATCTATTAATATGTTCAGAAGAGACCAATTATCAAATTAGTTACAAATAGTACACTACGAGTATAAACAGTTTTTATGACAACGAAAATAGTGCATACTTCTTCTGTAAGTGGAGCGTGTTCATGTATTGCATAAATCTTATTAATTCAATAAAACAAAGTATTGCTGCAAGAATTTTAATAATAATTTTCTGTAGAATATATTCACTATGAGCCCTCGGTTACCTTACGGATCAGGAAAAGTGTGTATGGCGGCACTCCGGTGTTACAAGCACATCCATACCCCATGTCTTAGTGCTCCAGCGCTATGATACATAGATATTATGACACTAGAGTCTTAGTGCCTCGCTGCTATGATACGTTAGTGGTGTTTTTAGTTAACAACATTTACCAAAGTCGATATTAATCATATTGTTGCGTTGTGAGGAGGCGCCATTCGTGTGATAGTCGCATAGATGCTTACTGATATATGCAGTATAGTGTCTTCTGGTAGTTATATGTGTGAGTGGCGTCTGAGTCCATGCATCCTATGGTTCTGGTTGACGGAGGTTTTGCGGGTGTATATGACTGATGGGTCTGCATGGAGGCCCTTGTGATGACGTTTGCCCGGCGATAGTGGCATTGATGCAAGTTGCATTCTACTGCATACGTCTTTATGGTGGTTGCTTGCACATTTCGACAGCCGCAATGGTTGCGTCCTGCATCTTGGTTAGGCTCATACCTTAGTAGTTTTGCCCAAGTCGGGTCTATTCATGACGGGACTGCAGACTGTCTGCCCTCCAATGTTTTGTATAACAAATATGTTTTGTATAAAAAAAAAAAAACAAAAATAATAAATAACACTCTCAGTAACTTTCCCACTTATGAATGATTAATGGAAATTTGCTAGTGGGAAAGACAAACTCGATCGAAATACACAATACTCAACGCCAGTTACCCTTATCCTACCTGATGCCTATGATAAAAACCTGCCTGATGGCTGATTTAGAATGATTAAAAAGGCGGGTATATTCATCATTGCAATGTTTGGTGGATTCGACCTCAAACAGGTGGTAGCTGGCGGGAGGAGACTGTCAACACTGCGGTATAAACCGAACAACGTTGACTCGTTTCCTTGAGGGAGCAGTGGATTCATGACGTGCTCTGCGGCAAACGGCCGTGCTATCCTTGTATTTGGTGTTGATGCCATTAACTTAACACTTACATTACGTCTGCTATTGCGGCGATCTGGCAATGTGGTGGCGCGTACGGAGGCTTTATTTGTTGGGCCAGAGTGGCCGTGATTATTTGACGTGTGCCTAAACCGTGCGACGTACATTTACTAACACTGGATTTAGCTGTATACTTGCAAGACGTTAACACGCATAATATTACAAGTTGACGTCTTACAAGTGTTTGTGATTACATTCTACCAAGGGGCCAAGCCCTCCTTTTGCTGGTATGCCAAGTGGTTTCCTTTCCCCAACTTCTTTGGGGGGAGCACGCTGTATGGGCCGACGCACACCGCACACGGCGGGCTATGGAAGCCATGGGCCTTCCCCTAATTTTTTTAAATAAAATGTCGGGGTAGCGAATAGTTTGTATCGGGTTTTTATAATATACTATAATGTGAACTTGTTGCAATTCGGAAATAATTCGCCTTGTATATGACATAAATAAATTGTGAACCCTATACAAATGAGTAGCGATTAGTTATTAAGATAGTATTCGGCACTTTCTGCGGCTTGCGGCTTCTCTGGTGAGAATTCATCTTTCAAAGAAACACATAAAAAACTGGTTATTTAACAGACACAACGTAATTAATTATCCTAACTAAGACGTTCACACTTTATAATATAATTTCATATTCTCAATAATTTACTTTTTTATATTTAAATTCAAGTTAGAAAACATATTCACACGCACGGTCATACGCACGCACACACGACAAACAGTAGGTACTTATGGGACAAAATCGTAACGCCTTCTCAATAAGAGTTTGCATAGCAAGTTTATTAAATTTCAATTACGAATTTCTATTTCAATCCAATTCCAATGTTGCTGTTGGGAGTTGTGGACTGTCTTTGTGTTGTCAAATAGTTTACTGTTAGTATTAACATCTAAATCGAGTCTATACTTCTAATTACATTATTTTTAACAAGTTAATATGTTTGATATTTAACAATATGTAGTTTTTCAATTGAGCAACTCGTCGGTAACTCGGAAATGTTATGCACAAACGTTGTTGTATTGAAACAGTTTTTCAAATCACACATAGATCCTGTCTTATTAACTCGTCACTTTGATCTATTGTTTACACCTAAACGTAGATTATTACATTATTTGTATTAAATTAATAAAATAACAATAGTTGATATGAGACTTAAGTGACTCATGTCTCTGGGTGACACCGCATTTGTTACGGGCAGACGTTGCACTTACCATCAGGTGAGCGTTTTGGTAGGAATAACTCTTAACGAAAAACTTTATGGGGATGAAACCGCAGATATATAAAAAACCGCAACCGGACTCAGTTGTGCAGCGTATGCTGTAAGAAGTATTAGTTTAACTATACCTATAAAAAGACGAAATGTCTAACTTATTTTTTCTCTTTATTATAAACCCATATTGTATTTTATTAAAAGTAGTGCGATTAAGGTACAAATAAAATTCTAGAGAAAATATGTAAATATATCATTTTCAAGTTTGTGATCAGAGTCACGTGATATGAACAATGCAGCCAGCTTCCCTCAACCACAGCAACAACTTCATTGACAGCCATCGCACTCACAGCACCAGACTACTTTCGGTACAACACGTGCTTCTTAGTTTTTCAGCTACTGAGGATAATCGATGGCGACCCCCTCTCCTCAGGCTGACTCATACGGCTTTACTACTGTCTATCAAGTCTCGACGCACTGAAGACCCGGATACAGTCTCACCGCTTCGCCAGATTGCACAACATCGCCTAGCATCTCAGGATCTCCACGCTCACTACGACTTCCAATTTCAGCGGGGGATGTAGCGACATCTATGTCGGCACATGAAAAGTTGAAGAATTATCTCACTATTGAACATCAACATATCGCCATCGCGCTATTAAAGTTTTTAAGATACGAACTAATATACACCATCTAAAGTTTACTGGGTGGAGGACCACCCGATCTGGCGGGTAGCAAATAGATACCTTTTTTTTTGGCACTTACATCTCCCAAAAATGTATTTAAAACAACTAAAAAGTTGCTTTGTGCCAAAAAGTCAGCATCTTATTATATAGCTATATACTATTTTTATATTAAAATAATTAAGTTGGAAATTGCCTTTTAAAACTTACTAAATAAATTCTTCTTCGGCTTCTTACTTGTACGAGATGAGATCTATTTTATGACTCACATTCATTTCGACGTTCTGAAATAAAAGTCAAGTACAGACTAATTTACATATAAAGCACCGATGAGAAGGCTATATTTCTTTAAATGAATTTTATTTACAAAAGAAATGTGATTTTTACCAGATTCTAGCGTTTTTTTCCGACGGGTTTCCTTATGATGATGCAACTACGTATTCCTATATAAAGTAAATTTCAATATTGTATTAACTACAGGCTTAAATGTAACTAAAAACTGTAAACCATTTTGTATGACAGGTTAGCACAAGTTAGAACTTGTTAGTATTTTGCATTTCTTGTATTAAATAGTAGTTATTTTTAGTAAAAACAGTTGTCTTCAACAATGGCAACTTGTTCTGTGATTGGTTGGTGGTGGTTATCGTAGAAACAATCCTCATGAGTGCACGTTTCGCAGGTTAAGATTGGACGGTTTAGTTAAGAGTCCAAAGAAGCGCTCAATTTGCAGCAAATATTTTGCTAATAAACATAAAAAACCACTATTTTATTTAGAGTAGTTCAGTTTTGTGTACTAAACATGGCCTTCAAATTTTTTTTTATTGTATAAAGTGATGAAACGAGCAAAACGCTCACCTGAAGGTAAGTGCAACGTCTGCCCATAACAAATGCTGTGTCACCCAGAAAATTTCTGTGTGATATCACACTGTGCCCATCACCCTGAGACATACGTTCTTAAGTCTCATATGCCCAGTGATTACGCTAGCTCACAGTCCCCTTCAAACCGAAACACAGTAATGTTTGCACACTACTGCTTCACGGCAGAATAACTGGCCCTGGGGTGGTACCTACCTAGACGGATTCCTGCATAGGAATCCTACCACCAGTAAAAACTTCAAATACTTTAAATAACTTCAAATAGTCAAAACTAATTTTTAAGAACACTATATGCAACGTGATCAGTTAATGTAAATAAACGAGGTAATATAAACGAGGAACGAATTACTAATTAATGCCATTAATTGTAAAAAAAACCTATTGCTTGTCGATAGCGCTAGAACGTAAAATGTAGTGTGTACACTCACAAAGAAAATTTTGTCACGTTTTCGGGCTGTCAGTTCATCTATACGGCGTCTATTCTAAGGTTTGAACTGTACATCAGATTACAATATGATGTGCTTCTAGCCAATTTTTGACCACGGCGACAACTACCGAATATTGTTGGAAGCTGTCAACTGCGCATAAGATATTATAATGCCACATAGAACTCCAGTGTCACAAGTGTACTCGCAAACATAGAAGCACTCACTCGTTTTGAGCAACCCGTGCCTTATGCAAAAAGATCGGAGGTAGGCTAGGATGCGGTGTCGGCGTTACGGGAAAAATCACAAAACTACAAGATCCGAACACCAACAATTTGTGTTTCTCTACAAATGCTTAGTTAGAATTTTGTAGAATGTTTGTTTCATACATCTTTAGAAACGTACACATGTATAACTATGATAAAGTTTTTCGCAGCATAGACGCGAGCAACTATAGGTTATGTATTTGTTTATTTGTTAGTTGCAATAAGCAATCAGTGAGAAGTGACAGTTTCATTTACTAAATTCACCTGCAAGCAAAAATGCACCTTATTTTAAACACTGGGATACGAATACAAGACGATAATATTAAGAGAAACCTCGGAGAATTTCGAAGATTTTATGGCTATGACCCAATTTTTTAAATAAAAACACCGTCTTCTAAAATCTGCTGCATATTTTATTAAATTAGTTACTTTACGGCTTTCAATGTAAATATTAACTAATGTTGATAACTAAATTTCCAAAAAGATTTAAAAAAAACTAGTATGTGCAACAAACAACTTATGAGTTGTTTAAAGGAGCTTATAATAATCTACTCAGGTGTTCAAACCGCTTTTAGAAAACTAAAGTTTGCTGAAGTTTCTTCCCCGCCTGCATTTTAAAAAGAATTGCTCTCACAACAAGAAAAATACGCTAATCACCAACAAAGGTATAATCAGGTTATGCAATAAGCTTCGCTTGAAGCTTGACAACATTGTAAATGGTTGGTCTAAATTTGATTAATTTCTCAAATTATGTTTTTTACGCGGTAGAGTTGTATAAAAACAATAGTTTCACTTGCACTATACTCCTGACTATGACAAATGTGTAATTTAGTTTTATTAAATAACCAAACTATGTTATTGAATATTAAAAGACACGAATCATCATCTTATATATTAATACAATAAGAACTTTTATGTATTATCACTTTTTAGCAAAAACCATGCAGTTAATCCAAATAAATTTGGTATAGACATTATTTAATTGATTTTTTATCTATATTAGTATAATATGTATACCTTTTCTTACCTGTTTGTATGTACGTACAGAGACACGCCACTGAGGTAGGCAGAGACCACATCTTTCCTCTTGATACGATCCTGACACACATATTTCGCTTTTTACACAAATGAAGTAGTCATTAGTATTCTCATACAAGGTCGTCGAATTCGGTTACTTTGGAGGTGGCCTTTCCTTAAAATGACTTCGATCTGATCGTGGTACGTTCGCTTACATCGACCCTTACCGGCTTGCCCATTCACACTCGCCCCATAAATCTGTTTCGTCAATCTTCTTTCATCCATCCTCTCTACGTTTCCAAACCGTCTCATCGCCCTTTCTCTATCTTTGTCACTACAACTTCAACCACACCGGAACGTTCCCTTATCACGTTGTTCCTCACTTCGTCCATCAATGTCACTCCAGATATACTTCTCAAACTTTTTATTTTCACAGCATTAATCTTATTTTTATGCATCTTATGCCAGACCCTTCATTCACTACCGTTCATAAGTGTGGGGACCAATACTCTTTTATGTACAGCCAGTCGTGCCCCATATTCTTGATTTCCTGCCAATACTCTTCGCTCAATATCACTGTCTACTGTACTTTCTGTCTACTGTATTTTGAACCCAAGTATACTACCCAAGTAAAATATTTCACTTGTTCCAGTCTTTCTCCTTCAATCAGAAATCTGCAATCCGTTATACTTTCGTCTCTTTCAAAAATCATTACTTTCGTCTTATGTACCTTCGTTTTCATTCTTTGCCTTAACCAGAGAGCATCATGCATAATATTAACCATCGCCTGCAACTCCTCCTCCGGTGATGCTAATATAATCAGCTAATTAATTATTGAATTTCATTATTAATATTACAACTACCGCTACTACTATATACCACGTAGATGATATAATTAATATACGAACTATGCATGTGTTAAATGGTAGTTAAGACAGGCAAACGATTAATGCAACCAGCCGTATCTACTGCCGCTAGCGGTTTTTCCAGACCGATGAGACTAAGGGACCTTCAAAAAAAGAGCTTACTCCTCTATCGAAGGCCGGCATCACACCCGCAATTCCTTAGATATGGGGGATGTTAATAGACGGTGATAATTACCATCAGATAAGACGCTTGCTCATATGCTCCCTCTTCTATAAACAAATTGGCAAAGAAACTAAAATTTAAAGTAAAAATTATCGTAATGTCTTTGAATTAATCAGTGTACATTGTGTCGGTACCCCATACTGCGCCTGCCTGCCTGCGCGGGAGGGAATGGGAGAGATTTGTAATTTTTAACCTCGCCAATAAACTAGGATGAAAGGATAACGTGTGAAACGAGGTAAATAAATGGAGTAAAAGTTTTATAAACGTATATAAATATGCTATACAGAAGTATGTTGGAGACGTAAGTGTGGTTGTAGGCGTATGAGCAGGTGTGTGCGTGAGTGAGTGCGTGTAGACACATACATTTTAGTAATGTAAGTGTATGAATTCTGAACAGGAATATTTACCGTCAAAGTTTAATTAAGCCAGAAATGACGATATAAAAATGCGGAGTGCGTGCGCGCAGCCTATGGCTGTCAGAAAGTGTTGATTAATGGTCGTCTGGAAAACCCTGAGCGGCTGCGATTGTGCCCGATATGTTGTTACGAAAAAACTTCGACTTCGTGGCACAGGTCAGACGCAAGAATGTCCTGAATTAGACGGGAAAGTTTAGGAGCTCATTTAAGTATATATGTTTGGGTCAAACCAAACCTAGCGCGCGGGCCCCTGACCTCTGAGCACAGTTCTCCGATAAAGCTGTTGAAGCCAAAAAGGTTAACAGCAGTAACATCACCTAATTTGTATATTATATGTATGTTACGAACGGTTTATTAAAACAATAATGTTCGTTCAGATGACCGCTACAAGTACATCGGTATTGAGTGCCAGGAGATAGGCAGCAGTATCCTGGAACATGGGAATAAATAAACTGCGGTTGCTAACCCGCCTGCCAAGCGTGGCATATATATCCCTAAAATGAGAGCCACGAACTTGTGGCAATCTATGGAGAGGCCTAAGTTCAGCAGTGGACTAGCGATAGGCTTAAGTTATGATGATGATGATGAGTGCTGTTTTTGTATATGACATGACTAAGTACAAATACCTAGACTCATTATATACAATTTATTTCTAAAACATTTTATGGATGACAACGTAAGATCTTATTTAAATAAAATTGTGGTTACCAACTGTATATATTTACATTTTTACGTACACCTTTGGGTAATAAAAAAGATCGTTTGCACCGACGTTATAGTCCCAAAATAATAATATCATAACTATATGCACAGTACGCATAATATGCAGATAGGACATATTCAGTATTAGTATTTTTTTTAGTTCATTGCCTACAGACTAGAAACTGTGAAATTATCTAATTTTAATGAGTATTCATTCGTGAACCTTAAATTTAGCTTAACTACGATGTTATCATTTGGTAAGGGATCTATTTAATGCCTATAAGAAATGTCTTCCAAAAGATAGTCAAAAACATATAGCTAATAATTTACTTGGCGGAAGTGACAAATTTTATTAATGTACTCGTAAAGTACGAGTACATTAATAAGTCAGTTATAAAATATAATCTAAATGAAGCATCTTTTTTGATAACATTTTACAGAGTATAACTTTGCAATGTTAATGTTAATAGGTATTCCAATTAAAAAAACACACACATAAAAATGACCTACAAAAATTTCAGTTTCTGGTGCACTAAGCATAAAATTATAATAAACTAAAAAAGAGAACGTATTCATTACTTTACAATAGAAAAATATAAGTAACGAGACATCACAAATTTTCAGTTCGTTCTTTGATGTTGTATCACGAATGCTAAACAATAAAAGAAATTTATATGAAATATGAAAATTGAGATACTCAAGCCGGTAAGTTATTATTAGTTTCAATTTTATAACAACATGATCAAAATTGCTTGTGTGTGCGTTTGTGTTGTCAAGTATTTGGTAAACATATGATATTCTAATACTCTAATAACTTTAATGCTGGTTCTTTCATTCTGCCCAATGAATACTCTAGCTTTCAATGCCCTTCAGACCGAAACAGTGATGTAAGCACACTCTTCTTCACGGCAGATTAAATGATATTGCGATGGTAGCTACCTAGACGAATGCCTGCGTAGGAATCCTAACATAAGAGCTCTTAGGAGTAGAATATTTTCTGTTTTGCACTACAGAATTAAGTGCCTGTATAATGACTAAATAAAACGCTAAAATTTCTGTAGTCTGCACAATTGACAAATAACTAATTCTTCACGGAAAGCATTCGCTACACGTACATCACGTATTTTTGTACAGGAATCCGTGGGTGATTTATAGCAGAGTTACGATTTAAGTCGGGCATACTCGTAGGTGTTTATTTATTTACTGTAATACTCGTACCACATCAGTTAGGAGGTAATGACACTTTTAGAGAAGTGTTACTATGTTGTACCGAATTATAATTTGCTTACCTAAAAAATTTGAGAAATTACTACGTATTTCTCAACTCATACATGAGAACAAACTTCATTAAAAGAGTACATATATTAATCAGCTACATATCGATTTACTTCTCTAGGTAACTTGCTCAGAATATTCGACAGCTTTTCTTAAAACTGTTTATCGATTGCATGAACATATTCGGCTTAACATCAAAACCACACATTCTATTGAGCGAAACAGTGAAGTGTTGCGGCCAATGTTCGACCGAAAGTTAGATAAAGTAATTTCATATTAGGTACTCCATAGTTTACGTGGAGCTGCAATGTAACTTTGCTATTTGATGTAAGTACAATTATTTTGAATTTGTATTATTGGTATCATCATCAGTCCGTTAATAGTCCACAGTTGGACACAGTCATTTCTATTCATTCTATTCAGCCATCCACTTAAAGCACCGGTCTGTGTATTTTCGGACCGGCGGGTTACGAGATGGTTATTTCGCCCTGTATAAATATCCTGTATTGTCTTGCTGACATTAGGTGTCTCTGTGGACAAAATAAAAAAAATACAATATAGTTCACTTTTCAACTAGAGGCGGTCCACTTGGAGGTTTTGCTTCAAATATTTTTGAAAAGAATTGCACCTTTTTGTCATTCCAAGTTAAAACGGTCTTCTTTTTATTGGCACTTTGAATCGAAAAGATATTTCCAGAACAATTTCATCGCGTATAACGTAGAATGGCCGATTTTAAAATCGGATAGCATATTTCAACCACGTGGTTCAGTTGCCAGATTACCTGCCTGCTAAAGTGTATCTAGTTCCAAGGAATAGTTGTAGTAGATATTTGTACAATATGATGTATTTTGATACTTAGTTTCTTTTATAGAAGAGGGGACAAACGACCGAGTGAACATCTGAAATACCAGAGGAATTCCGATTGCTTTGTCAACATTTACGAAAGGAGTAGCCTCTTTTCTTGGAATGCCAACCATCAATACGATGTGGATGATTTTTTTTTTATTTCGTGATGTGTGATGGTGAAACTCTGCGGCTGGTATTAATCGGAACACTCACCGTGTCAAATGGGATAATATATGCGAAGAGATGCGACGTTTCTTCGCAAAGCCAGTGGATCCAGCCGATCGAAAGGAACCTAGTCGTCAACGATTTTAGGATTTGTTCAGTGCAGTCAAATGGAAGGAGCTGGCACAGATGTATCCCCGCCCAGAGATTAGAATGAAATACTGTATTGCGCATATGAACTACTGAGCATGCCAAGCGGTTCTCTTGCAGGTGGACGCGGAACTGAACGTCTCTCGATATGTCAACGTTAATGATTCCGATACTAGCTAAGGTAACAAGGGGAGTGCTTGTGAACTGTAACTGACCTTGGATAATCATTACATCAAACGGGACCGGAGAGCTGTAAACGTTCGTAGTCTAGGCTAAGTTCATTTTTAACCACATAGTCAATGCTATGCCCAACTATATTTTCTTCATTTTACTTTTACAGCGAAAGGTGCAATTCATTAAGAATAAAAAATCAATATACCGAGAACTTTATAAGTATAAAGCATTTATTGGTCATGCACGATAGGACTCGCTTAGTTACAATATAAACACAGACTAATAAAAGAAAATTAAAATATAATGAATTAAACATAAATCAGACAACCTTCATTCTATGCGTAACCAGTAAACTGTTGTGAATTATGTTAAGATTGATATTGAGTGGTGGGGAGGATTTTTGGCTGCTTGGCCTGTACAATAGTAATATAAAAAAGGGTGTTAACGACAACCTAGTTTACTTGTGTTTTTAACGCTTGCCGGTGAAGGTTGTGTATTTGGCAAGCGTTTGTTAAGCTACTACGCTAACTAATTTAAATAAATTGTAAAATATTGTGAGAAATATAAATCTGTAATAAGTAAATCATTAATAAGTGATATATCAAGGCGTTGAACCTTTGCAATGGATCAAGAGACAGTACACCTGAACCCTTGTCTAATGGGGACAGTAGTACTGCTCCCCCAAAAATAACCCTGGGTCTTCTGCTTCGACATATATGAATGGAGAAATAATTTCATAGTTAATAGAATCAGGCGTTACTTTGCGGAAATCCATTATAATGAAGAAAAGTAAGTTACTTTGCTAAGATCCGCATGCAAAATACTAACTATTTTCGGACTATTTTCGAACTATTTTCGGTTTGACAACCAATTCTATTTACAAAGAGAAGGTCTAGCAATGGGGTCCCCATTAAGTCCTCTTATGGCGGATGTATTTATGGATAACTATGAAAAACTAAACATAGTTGTCAATAAAAATATCCTTTACTACTACAGATATGTAGACGACATTATCATTTGCTGGACAGGTACCCGAAGACAACTGGACGTTTTCTTTAATAAATTAAACAAAATTCACCCCAAAATAAAATTTAAGATGGAATTGGAACAAGACTGTACTCTTAACTTTCTAGATATTTCAATATCCCATAAAAACGGCACCCATGATTTTCAAATTTACCGCAAACCGACCCATACAGATTCTGTCATCCCCGCGTCATCGTGTCACCCTTGGCAACATAAATTGGCCGCTTTCCATAGTTACGTCAATCGTCTTTTGACCGTACCTCTGAATAAGGATAATTATGCCAAGGAGCTCCAAATCATCTATCAGATTGCGGTCTCTAACGGTTATTCAAAAAATATTATTAACACCATAATAAAAAAGAAACAAATTCATATAGTTCGCAAAGATCTGTACGCGGCTACATCCCGAAGTGTTCGACGATATGTGAGCAGTTTGACCTACTTGGGTCCTGTATCTGAGAGAATAGCAAGGACTCTTAGGCGTAACGATATTTACGTTGCGTTCAGGACAAGCAATTCGCTGAGTGGGGCTTGTAACGTCAAAGACAAAATTGATGAACGCCAAAAATCCGGCGTTTATAGACTTGTTTGCAGTGAATGCAGCGCCGTTTACGTGGGTCAGACTGGTCGCAATTTCGGGACCCGATACAAGGAGCATTTGGCCGCGTACAGAAATTGCAATCCCGACAGATCACACTTCGCAAAACATCTTTTGGAAACTGGGCATAACCTAACTAGCGACCACACATTTAAAGTCCTACATATTTGCGACAAGGGGCTTCGGCTGTGTGTGCTGGAACAATTAGAAATAATAAAAAATAAAAATAATATCATTGCACTGCTGAATGAACAAACAAACGTCTCGAATTCACCACTTTTAAATATCTTTAAATCCAGTACTTAAAGTTTAAATATACTCGAAGTAGTCGTTTGCTATCAATTCGGTCGCAAACGGCTGCTTATGTAATTGTGTGAGCAAGCGGTCGCTATCACGATATTGTAATCGCAATGTCGTAGGTGGGGGCCGTTTGCGTCACCTGTAGTATAAATAGGCAGCTCTTTGACCGCGCCGCTCACTCGGCGGCCGTCTGTCGTAGAGTCTATAACGCTTGATAATGCCTCGTTTTGGGGCGAAACACGTGTCGTGTTCTCGGCTTCGGTGGTGTATATTATCTAGTGGTGGTATTGTAGTGGTTGGTGGAGGGTTCCTGGTGGCGGTGTTAGTTTGCTTGTGCACGCTACTGAGGGAGGGCGGGTGGTGCACTTCAAAAAACTAGGTAATATACACCATTTTTATATTTTGCATGCGGATCTTAGCAAAGTAACTTACTTTTCTTCATAATAATTTCATATGAAAAAATGACGTAAAACATATTTTGGCGGATTCCAGCTACCACTAATGACAGAAGGTTGCTTTTTTCAAGCTTATGATTTTTCAATTATTATTTTAGAAGTAAAATGAGAAAACCCGTTCAAAATAAAAAACGATATAATTTAGGTATTAGGATATTTAAAGCAATTTTTTATAAGACCTTAGATTTTTTCCTATACCATTTACATTTTGTTATAATACGTGGAATGATGAACACTTGTCGACTAAGATAATAAACAAACGTGAACAGTGACAAAACATCTTTAGCTTTACTGAGAATATTATTTATTAACTCACATTTCCACTAAAAATGGTAAAATTCACAATTTTACGCTCGCCTTAAATTTCATAGCACGCGAGCAACCTGATTTCGATCCCCAGTGCCGGCATCACAGAATTCGTTAATTTTAAGAGCTGATTTTCCCCGTGCTCGGTGCTAAAAGAAAATGTCGAGTGGAAACCGGTATGTGATGTATACCGGTATATGATGATAAATAAAAAGATATAAAGGACATGTGTATTCGAAGAAGTTTGTACGGTTTTTGCTTTACAGATTCATCATTTAGTAATTAGTTGGTGAATATTATCTACAGAATCATTGACAATATTCGAATTATTTTCGGTCTTTAATTGTTTTTATTATGTATTTATGTACCTATTTATGTATTTTACATTATAAATATGTCATTGTCATATCATTTATTGCTTGATGTGGTTTTACAAGATGTTATTTACACAACATGAACCCTGTTAGGGCAATGCAATTTAGTTAATACTTGTTTATATATTTATTAATTATTCATTTTGTAAATAATTTACGTATTGGATATTAATATTAATGAGCTTTTTTTATTCATTGGTTCGCACCTGCCATCTACTTTTCACTATGACAAGGGTTGACTGGTAGAGAATACCCCTAGGCATTAAATACGGCCATTGTAGTCCTTAGCTTAAGGTGTCAACAATAAAGAATAAAATAAATAAGAGAAGGACTTTCCTAAGTTAGGATTTGCTGTAATGGCCATGCTTAGTTGGTGTATTAACAACCGTAATACCAGACAACGCGAAGCGTCGTCTCTAGGCTGGGTTAGGCTGGAAAGAAGGCAAACTACACCCACGTGAAATTTGAGTGGCATGGCTCCATTCGAATGCTGTTAAATATTAGCAGTTGAAAAAAAAAGTCGTCGTTTTCCGAGTCAGAGGAGGAGGAAATGTTAATGGTAATTTACTTTAAAAAGGTGTAAAATCTGGGTAAAGTTTCAGCCTATAACGTCTCTAACGTCCCTCTTCTGAGCACAGGCCTTCTCTCATTTCTGAGAGGGTTTTGGGGCTAGGAAGAATCCGCCACGCTGCTCCTTCACCGCCGAGTACGCGGTAAATCAGCACTTAAAATTACAATTAACAATTTTAGTGGTGCCGGTACCGGAATCGAACCCAGGTTACTCGCGTACTATTAAATTTAAAGCGAGCGCCTAGCCCCTGAGCTACCAAAAAGAGAAAACCTTTTCTTGATCGGTTTATAGCAAAATTAATGTACATATATAATATATATTATGTTTAATTTTACTATTAAAATCTCTCGTAAAACGCTTGCGAAACAAATGAACCAAAACATGCTAGCGAACTTATACGGTGATACTCGTATAAAGGAAATCTCCGTGTATCGACGAAACCACGTTCGTAAGATTTTTTTATTTGATAAGTGACGGAACGAGCATAACGTTCACCTGATGATAAGTGCAACGTCTGCCCATAACAAATGCTGTGCCACCCAGAACATTTCTGTGTGACACTACACAACGCCCGTCACCCTGAGACATCAGTTCTTAAGTCTCATATGATTCCACTACCTCTCAGTGCTCTTTGAACCGAAAATTCACGTAGACAGATTCCTGCATAGGAATCCTACCACCAATAATGTACATGTATTATTACGACCGCGTGGCCTAGTGGTCGGAGTACCTGACTTCTACGCCGCGGGTCCTGGGTTCGAATCCCAGCCGGAGCCAACATTTGTGCTAAAACACAAATTGTTGGTTTTCGGGTCTGGTTGTGTTGTGATTGTCCCCGTGTTTCAGACACTGCATCTTAGCCTATCTCCGATCTTATCGCATCAGCGTTACATCGGGCGCGGGTAGGTAGGGACGAGTGAGTGCCTCTGTGTATGCGCGTACACTTGTGGCACTATAATATCTCCTGCGCAGTGGATGTCTCTTGACATTCGGATTCGGAAATTGTCGCCGTGGTCGAAATCGACTAGGAGAACATCTCGTGTATTATTAACTTGAATACATAATAAAGAGTGTAACGTATAATAAATGGTACTTTATTCTATATATATATATAAATTATTTGTTATAGTGTAGACTAAGTCCGATAACACTTTTTTAATTAAGACCTTATCTATCGAAGGACGTAATTTCGTATCGAAATAGACATCATCAAATTGAGCGGCTCACATACACTGTATCAATTTGTGGGACGTGAGGAAGATAGTAATCACAGGCGGCGTTGAACACGTTCCCTATATACGTATAATGAATTGAAAAAGAAATTAATTATCTTCTACACATTAATCAAGGTTGGTATATTACATATATATTTTGTATATGCCAAAACATCGTTAAGAATAATTATCACTTTTAATTAATAAGTTCTGTCATTGTAATTTTATAGAAAATACTTTATTTATTGGCAATGTATAATAATATACTTTGTTCATTTACCTAAAAACTTCTAAACATAGAACTAAAAATAAACAACTACTCTTATTATGTTTTGGCTGGTAAAGTAATCATTATTATCATTTCAAAACAAGTCCACAGTTGAACATAGTTATTAATTTTTTATTAGTATTTTTTTTCTAGATTAAGCTATGCTTCCAGAGTCAACTTTTTATTTTGGATTGCCAAAAGCAAATGATTAATCATATACAAATTTAAATTCTAAACTGACGAATATTGTGAAACGATGTATAATATGAATTCTGCTAGATATGAACTACTCAATAAATAGGGACCTGAGACGTAAAACTTCAGACACGTGTAGCCTCGCTCCTGAAATTCAATACCTCCATAATCGACCTTGGTACTTTGAATATTCTTTAAGCGTTCAAAAGCGTAGAACGAAATAATGGAAAGTACTCGTATATTTTTCAGTCCGATATTTAGTAAAATTACAATATTTTTAAGTAACTTGAATTTAAATGAATTAGACTTAATAGGTGGAAGTGCAATTTTAAATAGTAAGATGCATTGGTAAATTAACTGGTGATGGTTTTTTTATAATAATTTCTCGATTATAAGTAGTGTAGAGAAGCGTAACGGATCTGATCATCATCATCATCATTTTAGCCTTTCATTAGTCCACTGCTGAACATAGGCCTCCCCCATAGATTGTTACAAAACTTTGTAGCTCTCATTATGGGGGGAATTTTGCCATAGTTGCCACGCTTGGCACGCGGGTTGGCAACCGCAGTTTATTTATGCTAATGTTCTAGGAAGATGCTGCTGCCCATGTTCTGGTTTTAATTTTTCTCTCTGTCGACTTTTACGACACCCATGGGACGAGAAGGGGCGGTAGATTCTCTTAAGCCGTTACCACATGGCTCTGACGGATCTGATATATACCTTGTAACGGTTTTATTATTTAAAATATTTATTTCAGATTTACTCTCAGTTTTAAAGACCCAAGAATTTTATTCGTAAAAATTATTTGCGTATTGATTCAGGGAAATGCTAAAACAAACAAATGATGATAGAGTAAAAAGGTATCGCTTATTTACTTTAGGACGTTACTTTAGGACTTTTATAAATATATTCATACTTATAGTCACGCATTTTTCCCATATAAAGAAACACAGAGGCGCAATAGGCAGAGGCCACACACGTCACTTTTCGCCCCCGTGGGAAACTAGAACTGACGGGAAAAAAAATTCTTATTCCCCATTGCGTTCTCACGAGCAGTATAGTGACTGCACTTCATATTATGGTGTTGTTCGGTCGGGATAAAGGCTGTCCGTACAATACCTTAGTCGCCTCTGACACATCGGTAGGAAAGAGGTAGGTGCTATTCTACTCTGCCGGAAACCTATCGGCACTGCCGGCCTCGCACTTCTCAGCTTGCCCCTTTCAGGACGGGGGCAGGGGTAGCCTCTCTGGCGCGTCTGTGCGTCAACGCGGAGCTCTTACCCTTCCCCTCTTCTTAGAAGGGGACGAGTTGTGGGGGTCACTCTGCGTGGACGTACTAGGTCACGGAATTGTATCTGTCCACCGCACCATCGCCACCGATATTAAGGACAGGAAACCCTCCACCTCCTTCCTCCTCCCCTCCTCCCCTACTCCCTCCCCTCGTCATCCGCTGCCGAGAGCAACACCAACACGGACGGAAGTGAAGACAGCAGAGAGGAGGAAAACGACACACCACGACTTAGCGATGATCGGGAAACTAAAGAGGCTAAATATTGTGCAAGCAACTACTGCCGACTTGTGTATGCGTACGATCAACGCAGCCATAGAAGCCGCCAACAAGGAAGTCATCCGCGTATCGCCAACAGAGGCGCTAATGTTCGAAGCAGCAATCGCCAACTTGGAGAAAAACGCCACTTTGACATGAAAACCAACGACAGCAAGCTATCGGCTAATCTCGCTTGGCCTTGTGTTTCGAGAGATTCCTTCTTCGACACATCATAATACCAGCAAGCCTACGCGTAGAACAGTTTCGGTTTAACGGCCGGACACTCGACTACGCTACAGCTGTCGAGAATAATGCGGCCGTTGCGGCAAACAGGAACGAGACCATGGTTGTGGTACTCCTCGACATGGAGTAGGCCTTTGATAAAGTTTGGCACGAAGGCCTACTTTATATCAGCTATATGAGCTATATGAGCTGTCACTGCCGCCCATCGTGTGGGTGGTAGCATCATTCTTGGAAGATCGCCGCTTTACGGTGGCAGTGGAGGGATCTTTGTCCTCAGTTCGCAAAGCCAACGCAGGAGTTCTGCAAGGGAGCCTACTTTCATTGGCATGCTACTCTATCTATGACGACCGCGTGTCCTAGTGGTCAGAGTACCTGACTTCTAAGCTGCGGGTCCTGGGTTCGAATCCCAGCCGGAGCCAACATTTGTGCTAAAACATAAATTGTTGGTTTTCGGGTCTGGTTGTGTTGTGATTGTCCCCGTGTTTCTGGCACTGCATCCTAGCCTACCTCCGATCTTATCGCATCAGCGTTACATCGGGCGCGGGTAGATTGGGACGAGTGAGTGCCTCTGTGTTTGCGCGTACACTTGTGGCACTATAATAAATCCTGCGCAGTTGATGGCTCTCGACAGTAGTCGGCAGTTGTCGCCGTGGTCGAAATCGATAATATGAGTAATGTTGGATTAAATGCCTTTTTATGAAGTTTGGTTTCGAATTATTTTTTACGTAGTGAATTAATCTAATTCATGAATCGAGCCACGTAACTGCATAGTTAATATAATCAGTATTCACATATTTTTTGACATTGACGCAAATTATCCATTCTGTATAAAGTTGAATCAAATTTTCTTACCACTTCAGCCTATCACTAGTCCACTGCTGGACACGGGCCTCCCCATAGATTGTCACAAAAGTTTGTACCTCTTATTTTGGGGGGATTTTGGCATAGGCACCCACGGGATGAGATGGGGTGGTAGATTCTCTTATAATAAATTTCTTTGTTCTTCTGTCCACTTCTCTCTCCGGACTAGTGTGCATTACACTTCTTTCATTAGGAAATTCTTTACTGCCACAGCTGCGCGCTTGCGGGATTCCTTACCTTTACACATACGACGTACTAAGTCCCTTTTTTTCCTTCAAAAACCTCGTTAGAGCTCATTATTTGGAAATGTAACTAATGTTTTCACTTATTTTTTCGTCCTTAATCGTCCTTTCGACCTTAAGCCTGTCGCTTTTTACCGGAGATGCTATCATCTAGTATTTTTTTATAAATTTATATAGTTTAGTGTACACCGACCACTTTTTCCTTTCATTTTGCTGTATCAGTTCTCTGCGCTAAGATCGTCTGGAAGAAATCGCTTTCAGTGATAAGACCGACTTTTGTATAACACTTCATCTTTATTTCTGTATTGGTACAATAAAGAGTATATTGATCGATTGATTATTTTTGTATAAAATAAAAGACAGAGACAGAGAAAGTCAATGTGTAGAGGTTCACAAATCCTTATATGAAGAAACCACTGACAATACACACAACTAAAAAAATAGAAAATTAAAAAATAATGAAAAAAATAATGAAATATGAAACAGTCTAAATCGGTCAACAGTCACAAGAAAAATGTATTCACTGCAAAATAATTATATTGGACGAAACTCCAAAAAAATATGAACGATATGCCGGGCTGCTACAATCTAAAAAAATATCTAAGCTTAGCTGATAGGGAAAGGTTTTGCTATTAATAAAGTCAATAATTTAGTTAAACTCTGACGACGGTTGATATTAGTGGCCGAAATATACCTTACAAGTTTGTGACAGAAATATGTTTAAATACAAGTATTACTGCTTACATTTAATTTTGAAAAATAGTCTAAACTAAGCGCTTGTTTTACAATTGTCGGATAACTCTTACGGAGATAATTTTTGTCTTCCAAATAACAGTTGCAGATAAATAATAAAAAAAAAATATATTCATTAGTCGGCTACATTGCCAATATTGAAAACTTCGAACGTTTTGTACCAATTGACAGGGACAATAAAAAGGATAAAACTTTCTGACAACTTCTTGTTGTTATCCAGAAACCATCGAAATAGCGAAAATAAGTCGAGAATTCCTCAAATAAAGTAAAGAAAAGAAATAAGACGTAGTATAATAAAAACTTTTATAAAGACAACCGTAACAAAAAGAAATGTGACCCAAAGCGGTCAATATTCATGAGAGGATGTAAATTTCCATCTCAAAAATTCACTAATGACCACAATAAATAAATTACTGATGCAAATGTTCTACAATCGTGGTCTAACAAATTGAAAAGTGTGGTTGAAGATCAGATGTAATTTGTTAAACTCAAACTAAAAAGACTCATAGTACCAATTATTCTACAGTGAAGCTGTAGTGTGCTGGTGCTGGTTTGAAAGGCCGCACTGAGAGCTTGTATAATCACTGGGCATATGAGACTTAAGAACTTATGTCTCAGGGTGATGGGCACAGTGTAGTGTCATACAGAAATTTTCTGGGTGACACAGCATTTATGGGCAGACGTTGCACTTACCATCAGGTAAACGTTTTGCTCGTTTCATCACTTTATCCAATAAAAAAATATATATTATATTGAATCTAAATTACATTATCAACTATAACGAACAGTATATAAAAATAATGTAAATAAAGGTTTTATAATAGCCGAAGATTAGAAAGCGTTTATTTTAAATATAAATAAGGCACAAGCACAAGTAATTTTCTTCAAAACTTTTGCATCGTATACAGAGAGGTTTCGCATCTGTAAAATTATCAGAGGCAGAGCAAAACGATCCAGAGTAAATACGACAAAGAGGCACCCAAAAAGCTTTACGTCAGCCTTTTAGCCGCATCGTTAAAAGCAAATGAAAGAGAACCTTTAAATTTTTAAATTTCTATTTACCTTAAATGCTCTGGCATTTAAGGTAAATATTCCAATTCGCGATAGTAGAGAGAGAGAGAGATAAAATTTTATTTATTTTTAAAAAAAAAATATCTTTTTAGCTGGATTTGAATAAAAGTAGCATTTTTTTATTCATCATTACAGCAGAACATTTTTGTGTAACAACCATGTGTGTAGCGCATATATAGGGCACCGATTTTTTATAGATTATTTTTATCCTGTGGTCAATGTTATCCACAGAGTTGTTATATTTCAATTTTTTATTGATACATAAATACGTATACATTTACACTCTTACTTTTCACTCTTAAAATTATTATGATAAAAAATGTTTGTTAAATTTCAATAATTTTCATAGTTGAGCGAATTACTAGTAAACTCAACGACTGGAAGGAAGAGTCAAAACAACGTTACTTTTAATACTTCTTAATATAATCATTAACATTTTAAGCCACTTAAATCTTCTATCACACTATAATAATTCGATCGAAATTCGATGAATTATTAAACTCGTCATTATCTTTATCATTACCGTTACTCCCATATAGAGTTTTAAATTATTAAATTGGGTATTATTAACCATGACATAAGGACTTCTAACATCACAGTCCTGCCATGGGTACACCCACAGAGCAGTATAAAATTAAAATAAACGAGATATAATCTGTACATACAGATTTATTAATTTGCGAGCTTAGTGTTTCCCATAGCCGTGTGGTGGCGGCGCGATAAAAGAATACTACCACTCCATCTCATCCAAAGGATCTCGTGAAAGGCGAGTAAGGAATTAAACTGCACTGTGCACCCAACAGCGTATGATGGCGATGGGCTCACCACCTATCACACCAAGTGCATTATATTGTATTGGTGAAACGTGGATTGTGGCAGTCATCTGTTTTTGCAGTGAGTGCCCAGTCTCTGACTACCGCTTATGGGATACAGTCGTGATCTTATGTATGTATGTGTTTCCCAGAACTACTGTTAGATTTTTGAACTTTTGTATTGAGTTTAAAAAAAATACTCTTATAAACCACTACGTCTACGACCACTTTAAGTTTACTTCGAAATTCATTTCGACTGTAACTAATAATTGTGAATAAAATAATATACTGAATCGAGTAATCTTAAACTTAAATTGTTCACGTACCCTAACCCTTTGTCATTTATACTAAGTCTAGAAGATTTAAGAACGGTTAGAAGTTCATTATTCAAGCAATTTGCAACAACATTAACAAGGCGATGTTGTTTAATTTATTCTCTGCAGTGAATATTTCAGCCTTTTTAATAAAATACTAATTTTTGTCAACTTTATGATCTTAGTTGCCGATAGGAGTAGAATAGCACCTACCTCTTTCCTACCGAGGTGTCGTAAGAGGCAATTAAGGTATTGTACGGACAGCCTTTATTCGTGTAGAATAACACCATATTATGCAATGCTGTCAGTACACTGCTCGTGGTAACGCATTAGGGAGTAAGAATTTTTTGACTCGTACCAAAATGGCGGCGACGTGGTTCGCCCTCCGCCACGTCTCGTTTCCCGCGAGGGCGAAGAGTGGTCTGCGAAGGTGGTCTGTGCCTACCGCTTATGTGGGAGAAAGGCGTGACAGTATGTATTTGTATGTATAATCTTAGTTACAAAAAAATTTGATAATTTTACCTTAAATTATTGTTATTACAAAACAAATTTATTTTTGAGTAAAAAGGCGACTGCAGCAGCAGGCCGATCACGACCTGATGGAAAGTGACTGAAAAGGATATATATATATATTTTTGGATAAAGTGACGAAACAAGCAAAACTTGATGGTAAGTGCAACGTCTGCCCATTACAAATGCTGTGTCACCCAGAACATTTCTGTTTGACAACCATACTGCGCCCGTCACCCTGTAACATTAGTAACAACAGTAATGTTTGGACATTACTGTTTCACGGCAGAATAACCTACCTAAACGGATATTGACGCGAGTTGCTTCGAGAATAGGATGTTACGGCCGTGCCCATGGTGTTTGCTTGCTCGACTTAGCTGGGGGCAATTTTCTTCTTACACTGAATTTTATTCAAACAAAATTTAAATAAATTAATTTCATTGAATGGTTGTGGACATTTTAATAATTGAGGGGCAGAATATTCCACTGACTTTTGTTAATATTGTAGGAGATGAAGCTTCTCTTTAAAGGGTCCTAGGAAATGCATAATGATGTGCGTGCAGATCGTAAGGTTAATTCCACGGATTAATGTATCTCCAAGTCAAGCCAAGCTACCATAACCAAACTGTTATTCGTCCGAGGCTACAATTTCCTATTAGGGTCTGTCGTTCGTCATGACAATGAACAAATTTTTTCGTATATATCTTATCTTACTACTAGAATAAAGCTCAAGAGTTTGTATGTTTGTACGCGCTTCTGAGGAAATATTAATCCTATTTGTAAAAATATTTTTGTGTTATATAGTCCGTTTATTGTGGCCAGTATTTAGCTATAAAATGTTAAGTTTATAACTAATACTGGCCACTTACTTATGTTTACAATCGATAGAAAACAATATACACAATTATTTTTCTGCAGCTTTATTACCCACATTATCATCCTGGGTACGCAGTACAGGACGCTTTTTATTTTTTTTATTGGATAAAGTGACGAAACGAGCAAAACGTTCACCTGATGGTAAGCGCAACGTCTGCCCATAATCACCCAAAACATTTCTGTGTGACACCACACTGCGCCCGTTACACTGAAACATCAGTTCTTATGTCTCGTATCCCAGCGATTCCACTACCTCTCAGTGTCCTTAAAACCAAAACACAGTAATCTTCGCGGCAGAATAATTGGCCCTGAGGTGGAACTTACCTAGACGGATTCCCGCATAGGAATCTTACCACCAGTAAACTACTGTACTGTACTGTAATATTTTTGCTTTAGACACACAGTGCTACATACAGATGGTTATGGGAAAAGCATAGTTTTTCCAAGTGCAACCCAAAACAGCAAAAACAAAAATTACGTTCTATGTTTGTTTTTGCTGTTTGTTAATAGTATTTGCAAAACTGAGTTTGTCAAGAAGCTGAGGTGTTTTAAGTTCGAAGGGGGCGTGATTGCTGATTATAGGGATTCGAAAGATGATAACAATTTAACTTTTTTTTACTACTAAGTCTCATCCTATGACCGGTAGGGCTCATTTTAATTGGAGCTAACGCGATAGCACACGTGAATACTCCGGCGAGTTTAGGATATAAAATGATCTGTTCTGTATCCATGACTTTCTACTGATACATACCTGCTCCTTTATTTATTTTCAAAATAAAATAAAATTTTGCGAATCAATAGGTAACCGTAAGTAAACAAGAGTAATATGCAACCTGACAGTAATTGAAATTAATAACATGTGATCGGTGATGAGTTAATTATAAACTTCTTGAACAATGTATCTAATTAAATAAAAGTTAAAAGCACAATTCCATCTGTACATTTGTAAAGATATAAGCTAGCTATTAAACATATATTAGAATTTAATTGTTTACATTCGTGAGCTTATTGGTAAATATGGAATAATTAGTTATTATTACGGTGGTTTCTGCTTGTATGTATTGTTTTAATACACTTTAAACGTAGTTTAGATGTATAGAAACTGTTATTAATAAAATGTTTAATAGCTGATAATATATTCAAATGGTTACTAATACACAATTTAATTACTCTAATATTCAAATAAGAGTTATTCACATATATAATTCCAATATAAACGGAGAAATATGGATGAAATAGGTCATTGCTTTGGCGAGAAAAGCACTACAAATTTTTTTCAACGTTTCACCAAGACCCGGTCCACTGTTCAACCTGAAGGTGCAAGAAGATAATAACATTAGCTTATGTTCATCTTAACTCTCCTCTCTTCAATTTCCATGCTTTATTCGTACTGGTCTGATCAACGGTCTGTAAAAGGTTCAGCTTCCGTTTCCGTTCGCACAAAAAACGAAAAAGTAAAACGCTTTGTTCACGTGAAACATGTTAGGGTGACATCCATATGTGCGATGAGTCGTTCAATGGTGGAACGGTATCGGTGATATAAAAAAGCTTCAGAGAGCAATTAAAAATGTTATCGCATAAGTGTTATATCGAGCACGGGTACATATGGACGAACGAGTGCCCCTGTGTCTGCGCGTATACTTGTGACACTTTAATATCTCCCTCGCAGTTGATAACTTCCGACTGATTTGATTATTGCCGTGGTCGAAAATCGGCCAGGGGGTCATTATTAAAAGAGTTTTATTTTCGTGCATACTGTTGGTCATGTTACGTAAGGCAAACTGACAGACTGATTAAATTGATTACCATTCAGAATAAAATTTCTTATGTTAAAAACTATAACAGTATTGGAGTAAATAAAAAAAACTACGAAGCATTTATCTCTGTTATGAAACATGATATGAACAGATTGAGCTCCCTATGTGAATGATATCGGCCGTTAATACCTAACAGACATATTATAATATGTACATGTGTTTTTTCGCCATACACAATGGAAAAGCTTTTAGAAAATGAGCCTTGGCACATGCTTCTTCATTTACAACTGACAATGCCCGTTACACCTTTCAACCAATACATGTCAATGTAGAATGTCTTTTAATTTTTTTTTTAATTTACTATAAGTTGTAAAGTAAATTGTGTAGTTATCAAGGAAATAATATTAATAACGTTCTCACGTAAGTCAGCAAAAAAAATAAAAAACATCGTTAAAGTCTGACATGATTTTGCTTTCTAAAAATTGTTTTAATGAAAACGCCTTTTGCTCATTGAAAATAATTATGTTCTTTCTTATATTCTTTTTTTGAAGAGGAATTAGTAAGTTTCCAAAGTAAATGTTGAATTTTAATCTTTTATTTTTCGAGAATACTTCTCGTTCTCAAGATCGTGTGTTACGAAGAAAGGTTACTTACTGAACAAGAGTTACAGTTCACCTATTTTATGCTCAAATGAGTGTTAACTACACAAAAATATCCAGATACAGATTTACTGCTATTTTATCTTATCTAAATTTTTTTTTTATATTGGATAAGGTGACGAAACGAGCAAAACGTTCACCTGATGGTAAGTGTAACGTCTGCCTCTAATAAATGCTGTGTCACCCAGAAAATATCTGTGTGTCAGCACAATGCGCCCGTCACCTTGAGACATCAGTTTTTAAGTCTCATATGCCCAGTGATTACGCTAGCTCTCAGTACCCTTCAAACCGAAACACAGTAATGATTGCACACTACTGCTTCACGGCAGAATAACTGGCCCCGGGGTGGTACCTACCTAGACGGAATCCTACCACCGGTATAAATATATCGATAAAAATATCGGCAGATATAAAACTTAAGTACATTTATCACAAAGTTTCAACCTAGTATCGATTGATTGTATCAGATTTTATCAAAAACACCACACACCTGACTATAATTCAAATAAGGTGGCGGTACAAACCTTTTTGAGTTTGAATTTGTATTTTCTCTTTTGAATAGAGAAATATAGGGTATGTTTTATATAAACTTCTCTTAAAAACGAAAAGATATTCAGTGAAGAGATTTTTATAAACCACTACAGACAAAGCTGAAGTCGTTTGTAATGTTCTGTGGAAAACGACGTCACTGTAAAATTTCCAGATTTTCGTTCAGAAAGTCAAGAGTCGTAAAAATACAGAAGCATAGACTCGTACTTTTGCTTACCTTCGAGTATTTAGTGCATTCGTAATTTAGATCGTTGTTATTTAGCCTGTGATACTTTCATATTTATGCTATTATTATAACAGCCTTGGTAGGTTACAGTTTCTAAAAAGCAGTTGATCTCTCGATATTTTTTTAGTGTAGGTACTGGTAACCACAGAGGATATATTATTACAGTTTGAAGCCTAGGAAAAATAAGTTAAATATATATGTACAATCAGTCCTTTACTTATTATTATTATCGTCTACAACTATTATAGTGTTTTCTAACACATTAAAAACAAATTATCTGAGATTGACACACGTTCTAAGTTAGTAAAGACGAGAATTCAAAAAAAAATATTTTGTTTTCATATTAGCTAAGTAAGTTATGTTAGGTTAACCTTTAAAATTCACATTGTGGAAAAATCATTATTTTTGCAAAAATATCTGAATTTGAATAAAAAATCGGTATACACATAATTGTTTTCTATTGTTTTGTTTAAATATTAAATGTCCATGCATTTAAATTTTAATTGATAATTATTTTTGATTTACTTTATTATACCACATACTTTTCCTTGCATAATCATTGCACTTAGTCTATGTCCGGTTGTTCGCGTGGTCAATGAAGGACCCGATTGAAACAGTGCTGTGGTACCGCTAGAGATTATTACTGAGGCCTATCCTTCATCACATTGCACTATAAGTTTTTTAATGTTATATGTTTGTAAAATAAAAATGACACTTTCTTTCTTTCATTCCGAATAAATACACGTTTATTACTTTGTTGCCAGTAAACCAACGACCACAATTTATCGGTTTAAGCAGACATGGCTTTGTTTGAGCGTAGATTGCATTAATTCTGATGCCAAGCGATTAATTTTCTTTTACTTCTTAGTGTGACAGTAACAGGTTAAAATGAGATTTGCTTTACTTTTACTGATTTGATTTTTAATTTAAATGGTTACTTATGAACCAGCATGTTGTTATTTGTTAGATTTTATTTGACTGCGTGAGTCAGTCGTCAAAGTGTCTGCATCATAGGTTTGATATTAAGTCAACATGTGGTTGTATTGTGAATGTTTCGTGTTGTTGATATTTCGTCTGACCCCTCCGTCTTATAGCATAATAGTTATATTTTATCATTAGTTTTTTTTTATTTAAGTACTGTACCTAATACTGACTGACTTTTAATTTTGTAACTAAACCGCAATACAACTCGGATATTGTTGAACGTCGTTGTGTTTAGTAATCGGGGGCATGTGATTTGGGGATAAAGTGGCGTGATGAGCAAATCGTTCACATGATAGTAATGCAACGTCAGCCCATAACAAACGCTGTTTCACCCAGAAGATTTTTGCGTGGCACCACACTGCGTCCGTCACCTAAGACATCAATTCTTAAGTCTCATATGCCCAGTAATTACAGTAGCTATCAGTACCATTAAAACCGAAACATAGTAATGTTTGCACACTATTGCTATACGGCAGAATAACTGACCCTGCGGTAGTACCTACCTAGACGAATTGTTTGCCTAGGAATCTTACCACCAGTGTATTCATGTGGTTCATCATGAATATTATATTTCTTATTATATTGTATGTATTTCTATTGTCACGTAGACATGCCCATTTACCGCTAGTTCTTCGTCACTAAATCGTGGTTATTATGCATTTGGTATATATTAAAATTACAGTAATCGATTTAATTTTCGAAATATGTTTTAATTTTCTATATTCATCACGAACGAACTGAACATTTTTCATGTTAAAATTAAATATTTTTCTTTAATCACCAATAAACATTAAAAATGTTTAAGCCTAGCCTATCAATTTTTGATTGCATAGGAAAGCTTAGTAAACTATTTTCTCCTACAATCAGTACTGTTAAAAAAAATGATCTTATTATATAAATTATTTAATATAGCTAGTGGTTATTATCATGCCACTGCTTCAAATATTGGTTTGCATTTTTATTTAAACTTGTTTCACTCTTTTTATAAATTTCCGACGGTTTACTTAGCAGTCTTGAACCGGCGTGGTCATGTTTTTTTATTGGTTAGAGGGACGAGACAAGCAAAACTTTCACCTGATGGTAAGTGCAACGTCCGCCCATAGCAATGCCGTGTCACCCGGAATCTTCTGTGTGTGTGTATCATACTGCGCCGCTCTGAGGGGGAGTTCTTCAGCTCTTAAGTCAAATATGCCCAGTGATTACACTTGCTTTCAGTGCCATTCAGACCGAAACACAGTAATATTGTTTTACGGCAGAATAACTGACCCAGTGGCGGTACCTACGTAGACGAATCCATGATAACGAATCTATCCTACATAGAAATCCTACCACCAGTTTTAGAGTTCGTATCATAAACCATTATTCTATCGGTGTTAAATTATTTAATGTTTTTGATAAAGACAAGAACCTTGTTTCAGAAAGTCTGACTTCCTTCTTTATTGAATTGCTATAGTGATAGTTATAATTTATATGAAATCTGACAAGGAAACAGTTGCTATTAAGGTAATTGATCATAGAAAATGGATAGGTGGGTTATTGGAAACAGCTGCGAGGGTACGTCATACAGTTCCAGTATAGTTTTACTTAGTGACGTCAACTGTTACTAGTTAGTTGTGGATTTCACATGTACTTGATATATCCTTTTTTTTTAATATACGATGCCCTACAGTAGGATTTCACCTGTATCGTCAACGCGTTTAAGACACAAATTTCACATGCATTACTGTGCACAAATTTTGGCTCCGGCTGAGATTCGAACCCAGGACCTGCGGTGTAGAAGTCAGGTACTCTTCTCACTAGAACAGTGAGGTGAGGTGAGACAGGATTTTACAGTAGTTTTTATCTACAAAAATTGAAATTACAATCAGTCTCCTAGTTGTGTAATTTAATTAAAAAAAAAAACATTTTATCATAGTCATATAAAGTACTTCTTAACTTAAATTCAGAGCCTTTACCCTCTGTAATCCATCCATGAATAACGGTTATTGCCGTAGTTTTAACAAAAATTGCAAATGGCGCGTTCAATGTCTCGCTTAAAACTGTCTAGACATCACAATTTATAAAATTGCTAACAAGCTTTTTAATCATCTAACATTTGGTGTCTACGAAATATTTTATTAGAATCATCTTTAAGTCTAGAAATTCAGCATTTAAAAAAATATTTTGCTCAGTTTGTAACAGAATTTGTTTTGAACATAGTCATGTCAAGGTATTATTACTACGAGTAAGTTATAAATTAGTGTAAATTAATACCAAATCGGATTACTTCTTTACTGTTAAAGTAAGCGCCTTAATGACTTATCTGACTAAAACCGACAAATTTAAGCTTTGACAAGGCCTATTAATGGAGAAATTATTATAATTACTATTATTTGATGGCGACTTTAGAGACTTCATCATGTTATTTTGTCCTGGGTCGTAAGAGTTAAAGAAAGTGTCGCGATAGTTATTGTATAAAACATAATTACACTATAAAAATATACAAATCTAAACCATTAATTAGGAAACTCAATTTGCTGGATTTGCCATTATTTTGCAGCCACCTTGTGTTACCTAGGTAGTCTGCAATTTATCGACTCTCAAAGCAAAGTTATTACTTGTCATTCACGTAGTGTACCCGTTACTGATTACGCAGATGTGTGTTATCTAGATCTGTATTATTCTCTTCTAAATGACGACGATCGCGTGGCCTAGTGGATGGAGTAATGCGCCTACTGACTGATGACTACTGCGCCGCGTAGTGTCCGATGAAGCTGTAAAAGCCAAAAGGGCTAACAGCAATTACATCACCGAAATTATATATCTGCGCCGCGTGCTCTGCCGGCCCAACCGTGGTCAACATATGTGCTAAAACACAAATTGTTGGTTTTCGAGTCTTCTACTTCTTGCGTAGGAAATTTATATCTGTAAAACGCACTTCATGCAATTCAGGATGCAGGACAACAGGCATCAGTTAAACATCTTTTTAAAACAATAAAATAACATTCATAATACCAAACAAGCGCCTTCTAAGTAATTGTTGCCTTATACATAATAAAGTACAAAATTAAATTTTAAAAAAGTAAGAAATAATATAAGAAGTTAAATGTCGAAAATAATATATAAGATGGAAAGCAACAATAAAAGACACAGAGATACACTTATTTGAATGAGAATTCTTTACATTCTAGTTACATTAAGCTCGTATACACTGAAAATTGATTCATTATATTATTCAAAATACTAAACATTATTATATTTACATGTTAATTACTTTAAAACAATACCAAACAGTATATCGTAAAACTAAAAGAAAGTAAAAGAAAAGTTCAAACTAAAATAAGTAATAAAAAATGCAAAATGAAATATTAAGAAAAAACTCAGGAGCGGTATATTTGCCATAAATTTCATAGTACGCGAGTCGTCGTCGTAGTCGCCGTTTCAGCCTATCACAAGTCCACTGCTGAACATAGGCCTCCCCCATAGATAGTATAAGTTTGTAGCTCTCATATTGGAGGAATTTTGCCATAGTTGCCACACTTGGCAGGCGGGTTGGCAACCGCAGTTTATTTATTCAGATGTTACACGAAGATGCTGCTGCCCATCCACAGGTTTTAATTTCCCTCTGTCGACTTTTACGACACCCACGGGATGGGATGGGGTGGTAGGTTCTTATTAAAATTGTTCCATTAATTCGCGTAACAAAAACAACGAAGGGATACTATTAGACGGTTATGAATAAAATGAACTCGGCTATAATCGATGGAAAGTTTTACTTTTGGTATGGTACAGTGGCCGTCTTGCAATACATACATTTTTTTCTTTTATTTCATAAAAGTGACGGAACGAGCAAAACGTTCACCTGATGGTAAGTGCAACGGCTGCCCATAAAAATGCTGTATCACCCAGAAAATTACTGTGTGACACCACACTGCGCCCGTCACCCTGAGACATCAGTTCTTAAGTCTCATATGCCCAGTGATTACGCTAGCTGGCAGTGCCCTTCATACCGAAACACAGTAATGTTTGCACACTACTGCTTCACGGCAGAATAACTGGTCCTGGGGTGGTACCTACCTAGAAAGATTCCTGCATAGAAATCCTACCACCAGTAATAAGGGGTAGTCAGAGACTGGGCACTCACTGCAAAAACAGATGACTGCCACAATACACGTTTCACCAAAACAATATAATGCACTTGGTGTGATAGGTGGTGAGCCCATCGCGACCATGCGCTGTTGGGTGCACAGTGCAGTTTTATTCCTTACTCGCCTTTTATGAGATCCATTGGATGAGATGGAGTGGTAGTATTCTTTTAACGAGCCGCCACCACACGGCGAACATATAAATGCAGTTTTAAGTACTACTCAATTGCCAGTAATTACGTAAGTTGATTCCTAATATACGTAGAAACCCGCAACTAAACCCGCGCTAAAAACAACGCCCGCGCCGGCCGCAGCGAAACCCGGTCCCTCTGACGGGACTACCGGGCCGAGCCAAAGCCAAAGCTCTGCATCGGCGCCTAACGCCTGGACGAAACCTCTGCCCATGACGCAGAAGAGCGCAGCCGCTTCACGGCCCGCACCTCAAATCACAACGCCCAAAATTCAGAGCTCATTAAACTTCGCCGCAGATTTCTCGCTAATTTGCGGCTCCATGCGCAGCATAAATGTTGCGGAGCAAAATCTCCTCAAGATCGACTTATGGCGACCGTAGAGCACATGAGCGTAATCGACGTGATTTGGACGTTTCAATGCGTCTAAAACATCACGCGCCGCGTTGAAAATAAATCATTAATTGTTACCAATGGCGTCCCATGTAGGTAGAATTAAACCTCGCTCTCTGACTGTCTCGTATTTTAACGCAAATGGTCTTAAGACGCAGTTAGTTAAAGTCGCGAATTTCCTTCGTGATCATGACATCAACGGTATGCTAGTGCAAGAGACTTTCTTAAAACCTAGTATGCGCGATCCTAAGATAGCCAATTACAAATGCATCCGTAATGACAGAGCGACCGCGAAAGGCGGCACTCTGATTTACTATAAAAAGTCCTTGCACTGTATCGCGCTCGATACTCCAGACTTAATTAATATAGAATCTTCCGCGTGTAGGTTAGCAATGACCTTGTACTAATGCCTTGTACTAGCATCAGTTTACCTCTCGCCAACCAGACAAATATTAGAATCAGACTTAAAATCTCTACTAGATTTAGATCGTTCTGATATACTTGCCGGAGACTTGAACAGCAAGCACGGCAGTTGGAATTCCAACGTTAATAACACGAACGGTAATAAACTGTACGACTTAGCGGAGAGCCTTAACGTAAACGTTATAGCCCCCGAAACACTAACTAGAGTACCGACGCAATTACAACGTGGACTGGCGTACACTTGGAGTCAAACTCGAGGCTACGAGCTCTCAGCACTTAAACGAAATTCCTAATACTATCGACTCCCCAGAGGTAGCCTGCCGAGCGATAAAATCCTTTTCGAATCATCTCAAAACAGCCATCGGAGAATCCTCCCGGACGGTTACGGTGCGAGCGATCGACGCTGTAACCTACCGGCGGACCTCCGACGCCTGATTAGAGAAAAGAACCGTGCGACTAAAGCGCACGATAGATATAGAACAGACGAAAATATACTCAGACTGCGCCTCCTACAAAGGGATGTTAAAGAGCGCTTATCTGAGTACAATCAAGACAGCTGGGACACTATGCTTGGAGAAATCGAGCCGTCGCACACTGCCTACTGGCAGCTGGCACGATCTCTCAAAGCAGAGCCGGTCTCACCCATGCCGCCACTCGTTAGATCTAACGATAACTCGCTCGCCTTCGACGACAGTTTAGAAAGCCAATGCACTCCGTCTCTCGCGCCTGCGGATCCCGACCACCTGCTGCAGGTGGTCGTGGAACTCGAACGCAGGGCTGCAATACCACCAGTTGGCAAACCACTGCCTCCAGTGACTCTCGACGAAGTCACTAACATAGTCAAAAATCTTAAAAACCGATCCGCGCCCGGCTTCGACGGCATAAACAACAGGGTGATGAAATGTCTAACAACGCCGTTATTGTGTCTGTTAGTCAGTATTTTTAACGCGCTCCTCTCCAGCTGCTCCTTCCCGGACTACTGGAAGGAAGCCGACGTTATAGGCATTCCGAAGCCTAATAAGCCTAGGAACATTCCGTCTAATTATCGCCCAATAAGTCTCCTCAACTCGATGGCTAAGATTTATGAGCGAATCATACTCAGACGATTAAAAGACTATGTCCTTACTAATAATATTCTTCCAGACGAGCAGTTCGGCTTTCGCCCCGAACACTCGTACTCATCAAGTGCACCGCTTAACGGAGCAAATTTTAGAGAATTTAAACGACCGCCCTAAGCCTGTAGGCACAGAGGCCTTATTTTTCGATGTCGCAAAGGCATTTGACAAAGTCTGGCACGACGGCTTGTATTACAAGTTGTATCACACTAAAGTGCCAGATAGAGTGCCTTCTTGTCTAACCGCCTATTTCGCTTCCGGGTAGATGGAACGCGCTCCTCAAGCCGCCCTCTCCGAGCGGGTGTTCCTCAGGGCTCCTGCCTCTCCCCACTCCTTTTCTCGCTATACACTAGCGATATTCCTAAAGACCCGAAAGTCAATCTTGCGCTTTTCGCAGATGATACGGCCCTGTACTATTCCGACAAGCACAAGGGCCGCATAACGATTCAACTCCAAGCCGCAGCCGATCGCCTAGGCGAATGGTTCCGGAAATGGAGAATAGAGGTAAACCCCGAAAAAAGTGTAGCGATATACTTCTCGAGGGGCACACCAAAGCCCGCTAGACGATGTCACCCAATCGGCAACAATCAGCTAGGCACGATCACTCTGTTCGGACGCCCTATTCCCTGAAAAGAGAAAAGAGCGTCAGATATCTCGGGGTCACTTTAGACGCAGCGATGTCGTTCGCTGCACACATTAAAAATATACAATAGAGCGACTTTTATCTCAAGCCGTCTATACCCATTAACTTGCTCCTCAAGCAAAAAGTGCTTAAGACACAAACTTCGCCTCTATAAGACTTGCATAAGACCCGTAAGGGGCTATGCTTGCGTCGCTTTCGCTCACGCGACGGGCAATCAATTAAAGAAGTTACAGAGCGTTCAAAATCGATTCTTGCGAACTGCCACCGGAGCCGGTTGGTATCAACGCAATGTAGATCTTCACAGCGACTGTGAAATGCCCTTAATATCTGAACACTTCAGAGAATTATCACGGCGGTTTTTAGAAAAAGCCGCGGTTCATTCAAACCCGCTGGTGGATAAAGCAGCAAATTACCGACCAAACAGAAACGCGACCGAACGCAAACGTCGCCCGCGAAACGTGCTAGACGACACGGACGTCTCAGCTCTTCCTGACCACGATACCGTCAGTCACGATCCAGGCCACACTGTACACACAGTCAATAGCTTTAACATAACACGCACCACGACGCGTAAGGATCCGATGAAGCTGTAAAAGCCAAAAAAGGCTAACAGCAATTACATCACCGAAATTATATACCACGACGCGCGACCGCCGTAGAGAGCGGCGCGCAATATTCAATAATCACACGGTGTACACACGATTCACACGTGTTCCAGGGCGGTTCTCACCGCCCAGAGTTACCGACACACAAGTCGACAGTCCAAATGGACGCGCGCAGCCTCCCTCGGACGGTCATTAGACGACTTAAAATATTTAAGATTTTCAAAATCGCGAAAGCACGCATCGAACGCGACACAGTCCGAACTTTGAGGTTTTTTTAGGAGTTTTTATTTATTTATTTATGTTTGAGTCAAACCAAACCTGGCACGCGGGCCCCTGGCCCCCGCGCACAGTATCCGATTAAGCTGTAAAAGCCGAGAAGGCTAACAGCAATTACATCACCGAAAATATACATACATATATATATATATATATATATATATATATATATATATATATATATATATATATATATATTTATAAACACTACACACTACACTTACAAATATATCCATATACCAAAATATAACAAGAACAAAACAGGCGTGGGAATAATGTCTGGAAGAAAAACATTAGTAATTAGATTTATTACACACTGATTTTTTAAGAGCGTTGTGTTCCTATATAACAGGAACACTGACGAAATAAAACGTTACTTCATATAATTTGGTAAAGTACTCTGAGTAGGATTCATTAAAAGTGTACCTAAGATATACATATATACTAATATTATTAGGTGACGAATATTTCCATATCACACACCTATCACAATCAACTATATAGTGGTTTTCAAATTAAGGATCATAACAACACCCGCGATACAATGGACTTGTAAATAGTGTTAACCCATAACAGAGCAGAATATAATGAATAATAAGTAGTTATTACGAACACATTGTATATCATACTTTAGTCAGTAATACTATAATTTAGATACATACGTAATGTCCTAAAATGTACCGTTATCGTGATACTAATAGGTTAATTGCTATTATATTCTTGACGATATTTGTCTGCATATTTTATGCATTATACTATTACTTAGTACCTGTTGTAAAATAAAATAAACAGTAGATTCCAGTTCAATATTAATAACTAGTTGGGCAATAAATTTACTTCATAATAAAGACTTCGGTCCCAGTCCGAGATCAACCAAAATGTGAATAATTGCCCAGCTACCGTTTTAAAAGATTACATTTCTGTCACAGAATGTAAAAGAACAGAAAACAGAGGTAAACTGATCCTCACTCCATCACACAGACCGGCCACGCAGCAATCAATCAGTCGATGGATTAAACAAGTGCTATCGGAGAAGCGGAGTGGATGTTTCAATGTTCGGCGCACACAGCACTCGCCACGCCTTTACCTCGACCGCGGGAAGCGGGAGCCTCAGTGTTGATGCCATCCGTAAAGCTGCAGAATGGTCTCCTTCATCGAATACTTTTGCGCCATTTTACAACAGAACCATTGTTGATTTGGGGAACTTTGACGAACGTGAACGTGATCCGCTTGCTTTATCAAGCCTTGCTTTATCCTCCAATCATTAGTTTAAAAAAAATTCTGTACTCATAAATATTAAAACTAATTGTTAAAATTTTCGTGATTGCATAATTTTTCATGTAACGAACAGTAAGTAATAAATATAGTCTAAGTTAAAATGTATTATTTTATTACAAGGAAAAATTTTCTCCTCTAATTTTCTACCTGGTGAATATTTATATCTGAAAAATTAAGCGACGAAATATACGAGTAATATAAGATGAAACGGACTTCTCAAGTGAAGTTCGATCATTATTACATAAATCGCTTCATTTTCCAGATATAATCCATTACCCACCCTCCAATAGCAGTGGTTTGCTAGCCCTAATATGGAAAGTTTTTCTTAACACTCTAAAAATAATGAGCTCAGAATGGCGACTAACCCCGTCTCCGAGTCGTCGGTGGTAGTGGTGGTGGTGGTCTGTAGGATAAGGGGATTACCTGGTAAATATTAATATTTGTAAAATGAGGCGATTCATATAATAATCATCGAAATTCACTTGAGAAGTTCGTTTGATCTAATTATCGTCTTAAAACTATTCCTCGTCTTTACATCTCTTGTAACAAACATTTTCAAAGCGCAATAAGCAAGTCTTTTGAAATCCGATTCTGAGTTAATCTCATGGAATTGTATTTAAATATTTTATTCAGTCTTAAATTTCTCAATTTTAAAGCGTTAAAATTTTTTTTGTAAATTATTTTATAATGTAGTAAATAAATAACACGCCCAGTTATCTATTCCATTCCTGTAAAGAGGGACTAGTAATATTATTACCCCGAAAATGTGATTCCTGGTCAGTTCTTTCTGCTTATCTTAATTCCCACTTTCCTTACTGAACGTAATTATTAGCATAATATTTTGGATTCGTTTTTTTTATATTAAATAACTTAATGGTCTTGCTTTCAGATCACAAATACGCGTTTCTCAAACCCGATATAATTTTTCACAGGTTTTGTATTCATTTATTTTTATTTTATTTAAAGCTCTTATTCAGCAAAGGGTTGGGCTAAATGAGCTACGTTTGCCACATAACTTGTATGTTTAGTCCTAATATTCCGAGTATCATATATTTTTCAAACGACAATAAAACATCTTTTGTCACTGATGTTATATTTATTATTGTAATTTATGCGGTGATGTTAAGCTGAGGGCAAATATGTGGGCAGTAGGTAATGGACAAATGGATCTAAATGGGGACCGCTTGCAACGGCGAAGGGTAAAATGTTCTCAATTTATTCTCTATAGACATTTTCATGCGATAAATTGAACCAAGGGATGACCACAGATGCTTAAGATTGCATCCACAACGCTATTCTTAAATAATACTTAATAAAAGGTATAAAAATAAATTTGCCATCATAATTCAAACCAATAATTTTGTTTGATTCCTAGTAAAGCTATCGTTACAAAAATTACATCGGAAATATTTTAAATTCTATAGACAAATTATGCATAGTAATTATGTATGTAGTAGTAAGTTATTTGATAAAAGTGAAGTAATGAGCAAAAAGAATTACCATCAGGTGACCGCAACGTCTGCCCATAACAAATGCTGTGTCACCCAGAACAGTGTGACAACACAATCCGCCTTTCACCCTGAGACATCAGTTCTTAAGTCTCATTTGCCCAGTGATTACACTAGCTATCAGTGCATAGTAATGTTTGCACACGACTTCTTCACGACAGAATAACTGGCCCTGGTGTGATACCTACCTAGACGGGTTCCTGCATAGGAATCCCTCCACCAGTACCAATATACTATTTAGACGATTTTTTTTATAGCAACTTGAATATACAATGTTTAGTTATCGCATGAGCGTTACATTGGGCACGGGTAGGTTGGGACGAGTGAGTGCCTCTGTGTTTGCGCGTACACTTGTGGCACTATGATATCTCCTGGGCAGTTGATAATTTCCCACAATATTCGGTAGTTGTCGCCGTGGTCTAAAATCCTTCAGAAGGTCGGAAATCGTAGCAAATTGAGAGGTTATATGGAGAGCCACAAGTTTGCGCAAATACTTACGAAACCACAATACATACTGTGCATCCATCTTTTGGTAGTAACAGGAACGTGAAATTTTGAGGCGACATCATTACTTTTTGGCGTTTCTTGGAAATCTTTGATAACTATGTGGTTTTCTTTTGTAATTATATAGTCGTTGACTTAACAATAAGTTTATTTCCACTATAATAATTCCAGTTTACTGTCCCCGTTTTGACCAGTTTAACCACTGTTGCGAAAAAACATGTAATGTCTTAAATAAACCTGGAGAAGTGTTTAGGAAACTTCACACAAACTGAATTCGGGTAAATATGAAGATTATGTTTGTGTTTTATCTCGTTTGACCTAATTTGAAATAAGTGGATCAGCTAGAAAAGCAGTTGTACAATGTGTGGAGATAATAGGAATGAAATTTTTAATATACGATCGTCATGTCGTGGCACTATATTCCACCAAGCTCTTTTAAAGTTCTTAAACGTTGACGACGATAAGTCATTATAGGCACACGTCTCCCGTGAAGCGCCGGGAATAAAATAAAGTTAACGCGATAAAGTTGTATTTGTTTCATTAAAAGATTCAGTTATAAATTTCGGCCGTTTTTTTGGCGTTCAAAGACTTTTTTTTTGTTTTATTTTTTTATTGGATGAAGTGACAAAACGAGCAAAACGTTCACCTGATGGTAAGTGCAACGTCTCTGTGGGACACCACACTGCGCCCGCTTCATTTTATGCACACGCTAATAGTTTCAAAGTCATCCGTCAACCAATCTGAATCTGAACTACGAATTAAAAAGAAATTATTTATTTTATTTCGTTGTACATACTCGTACGTACATTGTTATTAAACAAATTGAGTCTTTTCTATACTAGAGTAAAAGTTTAACCATTCTCTGGTTCTACTATATACAATGTTTTATCTAAATATTTTAATAAAATAATTAAGTAAAAAGTAATTTTAAATGTATTATTAATGCGATCATTATTTAGAAGGTAATATTATTCGACAGTGTTTTAATATAAGATAATTTTAATGAAATACAAAAATATTTAAATTGTAAACTTAAAATAAATTAGACTTTTAAATGAAACTAAGTTTACGGATTTTATCGCGTTTAATTTTTTTATTTTTTTATTAAAAAAAAAACGCGATAAAATCCGTAAACTTAGTTTCATTTAAATGTGTAGTGTCCGCGTAAATATAAGAAATCATTATGTGAACCAGTACGGACTGGAAATCGCAAATAAATACGAGTAAAAAAATTAAACGCGATAAAATCCGTAAACTTAGTTTCATTTAAATGTGTAGTGTTCGCGTAAATATAAGAAATCATTATAAATTAGACTTTATTTCAAGTCGAATTGATTTAGTTTGATTATCGTACAAGTTTAAACAATGTCATATTTATTTTCTTTACCTTGTTAAAACGAGACTATATTTTTTCCGAGACGCTCAAATAGGTCACCGTTGTTTTTGAAAAAATGAAAATATTTGAAACATCTATAAAGGTTTATCTCAACGATCACATCGACATGATATCATATTAAGTCCATGTACAATCATTACTGTCGCTGTAGCGTACGTAATTGTACCACTAAGGATCGAGAATATTTACACCGAGTTCTTACCCATGTAGCTTACTATTTCGTAAGACGTATTTTTTGTTTAATTTTTAATTTAATATAAGAAGCAAAGATAATTTTACAAAATTAACAAATTAAATGAGGAATAGTGGTAGCTCAGGGGACGGGCACTCGTCTTAAATTTATTGGTACTTGAGTGACCTGAGCTTGAACCCCGGCACTTTTAAAAGTTTCAGTTCTAAGTGCTGATTTACTAATGTGCTCGGCGGTGAAGGAAAACATCGTGAGGAAACCTACATGTCTGAGGAACCAAAATATTTCAAGGACATGTAAAGTCCGCCACGCTGCTCTAATGCGGGTTGTCTCTTCCCGGCTCCAAAACCAAAAGAAGAGAGAAGGCCTGTGCTGAACAGTGGGACATCTATATGCTGTTACTTTTACTAACAAAAGCCGTAAATACGCCGCCAGTATGAAAATTTTGCATCACATCCCGTGGGTGTTATAACAGTCGACCGAGGGAAATGCCCAGAAAGTGATATGGTTTTCGAGACGGCAATGTTTTTTTTTTAATAAAAAGAAAATCGAATGAGAATATTCTTATCTCATGCTATGATGGAATTATGTTATACGATTTCAAACGGGTGATCAGTGAATTTGAAGTAAGTTTAAATAAAACAGAATATAGTTCATATGGAAATAACGTACCATATAGTATTGGACAATATGCTCTAGGTAGGTAAGAATGTAATTTTTCTTTTAAATTCGATTTTAATAGTCCTCTTATAAGGAATAAAAACATCTGGTCCGTTTGAAGGTGCATACAAAAAGGTAGAATCATCAATGTAACTATTGTCTTTAAATATTAGTAAAAATAAATTATTTGTAAACAGAATGATTATAGATCTTCATCAAAATCTATCTAAAGGGTTATAATATATATGACCGGTCATTTTTGTATATCAGTGAGACTGGTTATAATAATTTTAGTATAAAGTGTGATCGTCTTAATTATTATATATTATAAATAATAGCAATTTCGTGGTAGGATTGCTATGTAGGAATCCGTCTAGGTAGATACCACCGCATGGCCAGTTATTCTGCCGCGAATCTGTAGTGTGCAAAGATTACAGTGTTTCAGTCTGGGCGCTGAGAGCTAGTGTAATCACCTAGGGCATATGTGACTTTTAGAGCTGACGTCTCAGAGGGACGGGCCTAGTGTGGTGCCACACAGAAATATTGTGGGTGACACAACATTACTATGGGCGGATTTTGCACTTACCATCAGCTGAACGTTTTGGTCGTCTTGTCCCTTTCTCCAATAAAAAAGGAACCGTTATTATGTAGTGTTTATTTAGTAAGTCTTTTAGGTGTTTCTTGGAAGTTTGAATATTCACTAGAGTAAGCCATAGACAGTGCCGCAATACTATCTTACTGAATATGCCATCCCGTTTATAAAGGGTTACCAATCTTTATTTATTAATACCCCATACAAGTATTTAAGTAATACTCACATACCCGCATTTAAAAAAAAACACACGAATGGTGTGTGCGGTGAGTGAGCACCAATTCATGTTACGCGCTCCCCCTGAAGAGGGACGCGAAGTTGCGAAGAGCACCGTAGTCCACAGCAAAGTCAGCGTACCATCATAAAGAGGGTTTGGCCCTTTGATATTGCGGAAGCACAAAGTGTGACCGAAGTCTCACATCTTAATGTGACGTCATACAGGTATACAACTAAATCCAGTCTCAGTGAATGTACGTCGCACGGTTTAAACTTTCCGATAATAACAATATAGCCATCCGTGTGCGCCACCACATTGTTAAAGTTCGCAGCAAGTTATACAGCCAAATCAACACCAAAAACAAGCTCGTGCTGACCTCGTTTTTTTGTTGATTTGGCTGTTTGACTCAGAGCCCGTCATCAGTCAACTAAAGGGATGGGATCCAACGTTGTTGTGTTCATATCGCAGCCTTGGGAGTACTCCCCACCCAGGCAGAGTCCTCCTCCAGCTACCACTCGCTTGAGAATGCTTATATATTATTTTAACACCCTACAGTTCGACAATAGAAAAATAAATAAATACGTATAACAGACTAAATAATATAATATATAAATGTTACCGAAAATAATTTGTAGTTATATTTTTATGAAATTTGTTTGTAAAATTTTTAGAAATTTTACGTAAATATGACATATAAAATTATTTTCTAAGGATAAAAATGAAAGACATAGTGCCTTCTGTAATAGAAAAATAAACATTACTCTTAATTTTGTTCATTTCTGGCGCTCGTGAGTAGCAATACTTCGTATTTATAGTAATGGGCGTTCTGTGTTTTCCAGAAGAGTGTAATTCTATGAGAAAATGTATTATTTGTCAAATTTCACCGCACATAAGGAAAATCATTTCATACAATTATGAAAATGATTTATAAAATCTATAAGCCTTATACGAAATTTAAGAAAATACTTAATATTGTAGGAGTATGATTTCCTTTTTAATATATAATATAATTTCTATATTCTTATTCATAAGTTTATTTTTTATAATTGTATTAGTTCTCTCTTTGCTTGTTGCTGCCGCATCGGTTTAGTTAGCCACCAAAAACGTAATTCAGGTACTACGCCATAAATCGTCTGTACGAGTAATAGACCTATAGGCATAGATTAGATATTATGATACTCGTAGTTCACTTTTAAGATTCATTATTAATAATGATTAAATTTCTACTTTATATTATTACCAAATGGAATATTTATCAGAATCGATCGTATATTTGATTTTGCTGCACGAATATGCAAAAATTACCAGAAATAGAAGTGCGAACGAAAATGTAATTGATCTTACAATGAACGTTATTTTATAGCTGTTGTGGTCAAAATGTAACAATTTTCTATATAATGCTTTTTTAATTCATCTTGCTTATATAATCAAATCCCTCTGAGCTCTAAAACTTTGTCGCCAAATTCTGAATTAATGAGCACATTCTTTATTTCTTATATAACTAAAACGAGTTCTGTGAATACATTACTAAAATTCGTGTTGGGAATTTTATGTTTCGTTGCGAAGAATATATACATATTCTTCGCAACGAAACATAAAATTCCCAAACCTCGTTTCATTATAATTTCGAGAGCGACGTGTACTAATTTGCAATAATATATGATTATAAGTTGTCGACATTTACAGTAACATTTTTTTTGGTATATTTTAATAGTTTCTATAAATTCGAATGAGTTTTCATTTACAAAATATATTTTCTCTCTCGTAGTGAGTGGTGAGGAAATTCTTTGCCTTTTTAGGGCCGAATCAGCTGTCAAAAGATAATCGAATACTGAATTGAGATGTGTCTCTGATAATCTCATTTCAAACTGCGAACAAATACACGAATAAGACATTATAGTGTAATTCACTGTATGAGCTTCCGAAGATAAGAGCCACAAAACTTGAATAGTTATTGAATTTTAAACTGAAACTGGAAAATAGTGAGATACAATGGTATTTGCAATGAAAATTTAGAGAATATGTGAAAGAAAATCAGATTCAATAAATTACACGTTCACAGATTTTCTTGTACATTTAAAGCACACGTTTTTAGTAAACTTTTAAAGTCTGTGCAGGGATGTAATTCGATGCGTTTGATGTGTTGTTGGTTCAAGATGGATTGTGGGTTCCAGTAACGCGTCAATTCTCATGTAAATCAGATAAAGTGGTGGTCATATCATTAGAAACATCTAGTGCCACTACATCATCAATTCAACTTATTACTAGTCTACTACTGAACAGGCTTCCCCCATAGATTGCCACAAAAGTGCCAACCACAGTTTAAATATTAAGATGTTTCAGGAAGATACCTGCCCATCTCCTAATTTTTACTTTTCCTCTGTCGACTTTTACAAGACACACGGGATGAGATGGGGTGGTAGATTCTCTCAAGCTGCCCCCACACGGCTATAGTTAGACCAATTAGTAGTTTATAAATGTATACACTTAGTAGGTTATAATATGTAAACAAAATTTCTACATGCTTATGTTTCGTTTCGCTAAGGCGGACTTTTAAAAGCACGAATGTAATTTAAAAGAAAGTTTTTTCTTTAGACGACCAACGAAACGTATCCGCATGACTAGTCCGCAGGCAATTAGTTGAAGCAAAAGTATTTAAAAGCCTTGCTAGAAATGAATTACTTCTAACCAAGCAAAATGGAGAAACTGGTTAGCCTTTGATAGAAAGTATTGTAGTTACATAGTCTGCTAATGGAAAAAAAGTTTTATTTTCTGACGAATCTAACATGAATTTGAGAAATTCTAACGGCAAACGATATATATGTGCGTCGCCAAATCAATGTGGCATAACACAGCAAGTGAGGACTGCGAGGCCTAAGGGCCAAAGTACCAGATTGCTACACCGGGGTCCTGGATTCGAATCCTAGAAGGAGCCATAATTTGTGAGAAAAACATAAATTTATAGGCTTTCTGGTCTGGTTGTATTGTTTTTTTTTTAATATAAAAAAGTGCCGAGACGGTCACTCGATAGTCAGTGCAAAGTCTGCCGATAACAAATGCTGTGTCACTAGAATAATTCTGTGTTTCACCACACTATGGTCCGTCTCCCTGATGCATCAGTTCATAAACAGACACACATGTGATAAAAATGGACAGTCTACGACAGCTATTAACGTACAACCTCATAACTAAACCTAATGAAGTACCGCCACAATGTTCTAAAATGAAAATTATACACAGAATGGTTATAGTTAATATCTGGTATTCCCGCAATAGTGAAAGTTACTATAACTTTCTTAGATCCAGTGCATCATGAAAAACAGATCGCTGCTACAATTCAAAAGTCTACAACTTTTTATTGCATAAATACAACCTTAATCGACGACCCTGTTCGGAGGCCCTATTTCCTGAAAATAGCGTCATTTGACGCTCTTTTCGCAGAGCTTTTTTTACCTTGGGGTCACTTTAGACGCAGCAATGTCGTTCGCTACTTATTTAAAAATTAGGGTCGAAATCAACGAGAAACAATCTATTATATCTTTTTTTCTCACATTAATACTGTTGCCACACATAATTATTAAGGTGGTTTGTTTTTCCACCTTATAATCCATAACAGCATTTATTATTAGCTGAAATGAAACCCCAGTTACTTCACACAGAACTATCAATTAGGGAATTATTTAGTAATGTCACCATGCCCATTCCTATTAAATCAGTAAAAAGAACAGGTTTGAATAAATATTTATTTCTGTAGTAATGACACAATCATATGATGAATTCCATGCAAATACCAACAGGAATGGAGCTGCTACTCAGTTGAACAGAGGGTATGGACGTGATTGCTGGGACAACAGAGCAAACACAGTTATGTAAATGGTTATTTATTATGGAATCAAATCTCTCAACATTTACTTTACTTGACTCCACTAGCTCATTTAAAACAAGAACGTGCTCTTGTATTTCTTTTTGAGTTTACTTATATTTCTGTGTCATACAATGTAGACTCCTCCAAATTTATAATGTCATTTTGTTATTAATTTGTGTCCGAATTATATATTTTTGGAGAATGTTAATTTCGTTCCTAATTTTTGTGTTCTTTTACTTTTATCGCGCTGGCCAACAGTATCCATGTAATGGACATAATTAGTTTTTAAGTACTGTGTTTTTTTAAATTACACTTTTAAATTCCTCTTTACTGTCTACCCTCTCTCGCAAAAAGTGACTGCAAAGGTTTTGGATGCTTCAAGCTCCTGTACCACCGAACGGAGCTGGGCCTCCAATTTGCGTACAGTTTTCCTTCGGGTCATAATGTTGCTGCTAAAACCTCAAAGACAACTGAAAAGTAATAAAGAAAGCAGCTGAACTCAGGCTGAGACTATTTCAACAAAGATGTTTATGTACGTAAGGACAATGTAAAGTTGTTTAAGTACAGACAACAATGTAGTGTTGTTGATGTCTGCGGCTACCAGTTTTATCGTAAACTTTGCTTCCACTTCTTGTCAAGCAAAGTAAGGTTAAACAAAGCCAAGCGTTTATAGACGTTTAAAGTAAAATAATTAAAAAATGGAGTATTTACAGTTATCACTGTTCATTAATATAGTTAATAGAATCAGGCCTTACTCGTACTTTGCGGAAATCCATTATAGTAAAGGAGAGAAAGTTAATTTGCTAAGATCCGCAAGCAAAGTGTACAATGGTGTGGTATTACCTAGTTTTGAAGAGCACCGCCCGCCCTCCCTAAGCAGCGTGCACAAGGAAACCAATACCACCACCGGGAGATACCCGTACGTACAGTCAATATCACTTGATAATGCCTCGTTTTGAGGTAAAACACGTGTCGTGTTCTCGACTTCAGTGGTGTGTATTGCCTCGTGGTATTGCCTAGTGGTATTGCCTAGTGGTATTGCCTAGTGGTATTGCCTAGTGGTAGTGTTGTAGTGGTGGAGGGTATCTGGTGGCGGCTCCCGGTGGCGGTATTGGTTTTCTTGTGCACGCTGTTTAGGGAGGGCGGGCGGTGCTCTTCAAAACTAGATAATACACACCATTTGACATTTTGCATGCGGATCTTAGCAAATTGACTTTCTCTTTTTTACTAGTGTTAATTAAATAAAAGTAAAATTATGACCGCCTGGAATTTCAGATGTATCCACTGGTTCTTTACGCAGAAGCTTTAATGGTACAATATCGATTTATTGTACCATTAAAGCTTCTGCGTCAAATGTTCCTTAAGGGCTTAAAGGAACATTTAAAGATTAGGTTTTCACAGTGGTGCAGACGCTGTGGTTAGTACAATGTTACTTAATAGATCCAGGTAATATTTAAAAGATAGACTATATCCGCTATTTGTTTTCGCTCGTAGAGGAAATATGTAGAATTATTTGCAACTGGTAAAGTAGTCGGGTACATTTCTATTACGAAACTGCAGTACTTTCAATTACTTTCAATTCAATTTATATACATATTATAATTAGGATTCCAAACAAGTCATACTCGTTTAATACTCCTGAATTTTGAGCTTAGCCAGGCTATTTATTTAGTCGTTTATAATTTTGTAACATGGAATTAGGTTTTCGAGTATTAGAACAGATAAAATATTCTGAAATATTCAAATATAATTTGTTTAACGAACAATAATCCTGAAATCGCTGCAAATCTTCTTAAAGATGACAAGTATCACAGTAACCTTTTTCGGACTAAGCAAAGTTAAGTTACAAAATATTTTTTAAATTATGGAACATCTAATGTGTGTTACATTGATTTCCATAACATTAGAGGTAGAGCTAGGATGCACTGGCACAACCAGACCCGAAAATCAACAAATTTGTTGTTGTTTTTGCACAAATATTGACTCCGCTTGGGTCAGGTACTTTACCCGCAAGGCCAAATGGTCGTAATAGTCGGAAGTCATCCAAGATTGACGAGACGCTGATAACGTTTATGTGTTAAAGTTTAGTGCAAACAACTTTTACGACATAAATATTTTTTTAAACGTGCCGCACACTTGGCTTTCTCCTATATCGTGGGTGCGTTTTGCAAACGTCAATTTTCACACGCAAAACACAAACGCAAAAAAGCCAAATTTTTGGTTTTGATTGGGATTCGAACCAAGGACCCGCCGCGCAGAAGTCATGCTGACCACTAGACCTCGCGGACGACAAAATTATAATCAATAAAATTAAGTTTATGTAAATAAAATCCATTTTCGATTCCAACTTTTAACAAAGTAACAGGATATTTGGAGCCCATACCGATAGTTACTTATTGCTTCTAGTACGACTACATCGCAAATGTTTTATGAGGGATACTTGTTTTTACTTTATTCAATATTTAAAATAATAAAACACGTTTTAAATTAGCCGAATCATAGTTTTAGAATGCTCTACTTAAATTAATAACCTTTTCGCATAAAAATTCCAATTCAAAGGGTATGGTCATGGGCAGGTCTCTAGATTTACACAGATTATTACATATTAATAAAAAGCTACTACATACACATTTATTATTTTACACACATTGATATTGCATGCACCGTACTTCTGGTTATCTCTTGAAAACTGTATGAGACCTGACAATATTTGACATTACAGGAATCCCTCCTATAACTCGGTCGATTAGTTCCGCGTTATAGGAAAACGCGTTGTAGGTGTAGTCTCGTATAACGCGCTTGTATGACCCCGTATAACGCGTTATGTACAAATGTTTCACGATTAACTTTTCTCGTTAAAGGGAGTTTAAATCGAATATTATAAATAAATTACATAATTCCAAAAACAGTTTTATTACATGTTTATTCGGTGTCGGAGCTATTATTTAAAATAAAATTTAGAAAAATAAAACTTTTACACCTTTTAGTACATATATGTATAACCAATGTTTTTACAATTCAAAAACTAGGAACTCAAATTTAATAAAATGATTTAATTTAATTTTATAACATCACAATTTATACAATGTACAAAGGTACGCGAAATTAATTTTGAACAGTACAAATCATTATAAATTTCACAGTACAGGAAAATACTCGTAACGTTGGAAAATGCCCCCCATGTATGGGGGAATACCCGTATTATACGAGGGACTGAAATCACGTAATATGAAAATGCGTTAAGTGTACCGTGTTATAAGGGTAATTACTGTATTTGGATCGACCTGGCTTGCTAAACATTGAACTAGGCTTGAAGAGAATTGTGAGCAAAGATATGCGACGTGTATTTAATGAAATTAATCAAAAATTCATAGAGATTTTCTGTAAAGTGTTGAATGTACATCTATTTTCAGCAGACATTTGACAAGGGTCAACCCAACCAAGTGCGACGATCAGAGGATTTTGAGAGTTCGATTATTGTCAAGCTATTTTGTATTCGACAGTTACTTTGCCAAACGTCCGTTTAAGAGCTCGATATACGAGTACGTGTCCTCTTTATCGCAGCATTGTAGGTGACGTTTTTCGGATAGTTACATTATTTATATACAAATCTATATAAGCATATAATAAAGTCCGGTTAGTTACACCATTTATAACTCAAGAACGGCTGGATCGGTTTTTATGATGTTGGATTTGTCTCCACCCCGTATAGCAGAATAAATATTAAAACATCGAAAAACATTATGAAAAATTTCATTTTCTGAAACATTTTCCGTATACAACGCCATCTGTGATACATGACAGAAATAAATCTTATATTATTTAGTATCCATGACAGTTCTCTAACAATAAATACTAAGTCTTTCTTTCGATCTTCTGATTCAACTACGCGGTACTTTCATTGTATACCATTGAGATAGCTGTGCAGACGGGCGCCGCGATTTATCAGCAATTTTCTAGAGTCTTCACCAATTTTCATTCAGTTTTCGACCGGCATTCCATTTGTAAGTCAAACGATGAGTTGCTTCGAACATGTTCACTTTGTGAGGTTATCGAATTTGTGATGATGATTGCTTCGTTATGATATTTTTAATGCCGCGATCCAGATTATCTAATCATTCACATCAAAGCGGACTCAGCAATGTTGAGAATAAATCCACTGCAGATAAAAATTACAATACTTCGTTGTAAAAATTACAGTCCTACGTTGCAATGCAACTTGAATGTTTTAGAAAGAAGTGTTGTCGAAATAGTTTCCTTTCACTTTCGTTGCGTTAGTTCTACCGTTATCTGTGCATGGTTGACGGCAAGGGTTTCAAGCGTGATCTACGAAATTTGACGGCGGAGACCATCGCTGGCAAAGATCCAATTTATCGTAGTCGATATAACTGTAGAGAATCGTTAACCGCTAGCACATTGTTAATACAATTCCAAAAATTTAAGGGGAAAACTAAAAAGAAAGCTACAAAATCCGACCCGGTAGGTGGCGCTGTGATCGTGTGACTTTAAAATTTCATACTTAAACTAGCGCACCCGACAGACGTTGTCCTGCCCGAACGTTGGGATGTTGGATTAACAGATATAGCAAACGATTTTTCGATATTCGAATTGTCGATAAACTATATTTTGAGTGACTTTTGTCATTTTCCTAGAACTCTATCGCAGCGCCACCTACCGTGTCTAATTCTGAATCTAAACCATCCAGGAAACCACACAAACGCACACAAAAAATTTCATCAACATCGGTCTGGACGTTTAGGAGAAGTTCAGTGACACACACGCACAGAAGAATTATATATATATAAAAGATGTAATTACGAAATCAAACTCATCGCGTCACATTCCGGAACGAGCAGGACAACGTCTGCCGGGCCAGCTAGTTATATATAAGATACAAATTATTAATTATTTAGTATAAGTTACAAATATTTTAAAATTCACGGAACTTTAGAACATTTTTAGTGATAATGGTGAAACAAAGTATTAGTTGCTTATATGATATTAAAGTCAATAACTTCAATACTTTCCTATCCTAGTCCTAGACTTTCGAAACTATGTAGTAGATAGCTAATTATTATTTTTTATTTAATTTAAGAATTCTTTGGGCGTTCCCCAACTAGAATGAGCGACGACATGCACGGTTTTGCGGGAAGTTGATAGATGCAGGTGCTGAAATGATAATGATGACGAATCATTCTTTTATGAAAATGCATTATTAAGTTTTTCCTTAATAAGGAAAATTACATTTTTTATAAGAATACGGCGACATTACTTCGCCCGTCTATAAGGCTCTTAAGTACAACTAGGCGCGCTTTATGTGCTGCTCTATTCCCGCGGTTTACGAGCTCGGAGATAAGTTGCAATGTGTTAACGACAACAAGCGATGCGCAAAATGTACGGCTGTGACGTAAACTTTCGACGTCTGCATAGCGGCGTACCTAGTGTTGTTCCTGTGTGGTGGCAGCAAAAGAATATCAGCCACCTCGAGCAAACATATGGAATATGTAGTAAACGTTCTCATTGCGTGGGTGTCGTAAGAGTTGATTAAGGGCTAATGCCTGGAAACTTTAATGGCTTCCGATAGATGGCGGCATAACAATCGCGGACAATGGCAGATCGAAAACTCACCGGTGATGGGCAGCTGCCTCTAAGGTGCGAGGTGTCTGGTGCTGCGATCGCCAAACTGCCAAATAAAGTGATTACTGCGCATTTTAAGTTCTTAAATTTTTTTGAAACTGTTTCACTTCAATTGTTACCGAAAAATTATAAATATAATATAAAAATAAATAATGTACTATATCGATATCGATACAATTTGATATTTATACTGAGATTATGTAAAGGTTGTATGTAACTTCTTAATTTTAGAATAAGAAATTAACAAATTTGCAACAAACTCTAAAAACAGGGCAACGTTATCTATTAAACTATTAGTTCTAATTTTTGAATACGACTCGATGACCAGTAATAATTCATTCCTCGGACTAAAACGCCATTATTCTTATCCGGCCCCTTTTAACCCTTTCGTGTCCGTCATTTATTAAACCGTTGCTTGCGTTATATTCAAAACGATCGTTCAGGTACTGAATCAGCGAAATTTGTTCTACAGTTTCCCGATAAATCACATAATTGTGATGTTTTTTTTTTTTATTCGTCGGCGTAAAGAAACAGTAAGAACAATATTAATTTATAAATAATAGTTATACACAATTATTAGTTATTATTCTACAATCACCGTTAACCGCATATTCTTGTTAAAAAGTACACAACAAGACAAAAGGTGATGTAACATAATTTAAATTTTGTTTCAATTAAATTTAAATACTAGTCTAAATTTATTATAGAGAATTTCTAAAGACACTTAACTATCACTTTTACGGCCAATTTAAATACTTCAAGTATTACCTTATTTTTAAATATTATACCATAAAAATATTATATCAATACAATGCTCATTGTACGATTTCATTAGCCTGTATATCTGTGATAGTTTGCCGGCATTAGTACCACATAGTGCAATTGCAAACCAGTGCCATACATTACGAAAAGGCGTCCTTAAGGGTATTTTATGTAAAATACGAGTACTATCATATCTGCCGTGGCACACGTCATAAAAGCATTTAATCACTTCAAAGCGTAGACGTCTAGATTTAAGATTTGGCTCATTATATTTTCCTAGACGTAGATCATAGGATATGTGACTATAAAATAATTTAAAATGGAGTTAAAGAATTTAAAATTTACAACTTTTTTGTACAGATTCTATAGCGTCTATACGTCTGTTATAAAAAGGAGTTCACACGGACACAGTATATTCAGGTAGGCAACAAATGAAGGATTTATAAATATGAAAGAACGTAGAAGGTCGAGTGAATTTTGATGCGGTATGAATTATAAACATTATTTTAATTATAAATTTTATACATAGTGCGAGTTTCTTGGGTTTGTAATTGTAATAATAGTTAGGTGAATGTGTGTCGTACCAATATTTTATGTTATTACTATATCTATTTTTGCGACTAATAAATAGGTACACAAAGATAGGAAGGACTTAGGAAGGTCATAATTTGTTGTTTTTATGACTGATCTCGCGGCAAATCAACCTTTTAAAAAATTCTTTTAAATATTTTTCTTTCATTATTACGTTTTAGGGGGGTTATTCTTTTTCAATCACAACGTTAATTTACACATTGTCAAGCACCTATAACAATATCTCTCTATGCCTTAGGTTGACTGGGAGAGAATGCCAAATGGCATTAAGTCCGGCCTTAGTAATCCTTTTTTTTTAAATTAGGTGAATACAATCAAGAATAAATATATAAATAAATAACGTTCACATCCGTAATGGATTATTTCAATGGTTTAATTTTGCTTTTTATTTTAAACTTTTTATAGGATTTCTACGTTAGCGTTGGCTTCATTGAGAAGTCCGGGGAGCACTGACAACCTGCAAGAATTGTTGACAGCGCACCACGCATGGCTTTATTGGGAAGTGAGGGGGCGCTGAGGAGCATGAAGCATGGATTGCTGACAGCGCATCTCTCATGCCGTCATCGATTATTCTTACATCCCAAACATGCTATGTGACTTCGAAAACCCTAGTTTTAAAAAAGACCCCAGACATTGTTTACTGACTAGATGTCTCCACATAGTTTCTTACGATGTTCTTCTGTTCTATCATCGTCTCCTCAGCAGTTCATATAATAAAGCTGCTTATCAAACACTATCAGAAGAGCTTAAGCAGGGTTATCTTGTTATGTGCCTTCGCACAGTTTCTCAAGGTTTTGTTTGTTCTATTATCAGACCTAAGTACGTATCCATATCGTTTTGGAGATAAATGAAAACGAGCGAAAAATATATATTGCAGCGCCTCTTGGCTAGGTAAAACCATAACCCCTATCTAAGAATCATCGCCGATGTATCATAAACCCTTTTCGGAAAACTGTATCTAAATCGGTCAAACCGTTTTAGAGTTAATTGGGAACATTTTAGCAACCAAAAATGTTTATTCCAGCGCCCCCTGGTGATTTAACACCTTAATAACTATCTGAGAATTATCGTCGACAACTTGTCACCTTAGACGCATACACCTTTTCCGTTCTTTCGTGGGTAATGAGAGAAGGCGTATGTCCAGAAGAAGAAAATGTATCGACTTCAACTTTTTATTATTGTACGTATTTTTTTTAATTTGTACGTTACAGAGGTTTGAGTAATTTTTTGTTTTCAATATTTTAAATACTCTGTGCGACTGTTTCACTAAATACTGATTACGTGTTTGACGTTGGCAGTATGGATGTATTCTAACGACAGTCTATTATGTGATTGACATTGTCAATATGAACGTAAACTTGAATGTTTTATTTTATTTTATTTAATGTATTTGTAACATACATTATAATATAAATTATAAATTACTCTCTACTCCATACAAATTTTAACAATGCCAAATCTCACACTCCAGCGTGCCCGCAATATGTATTAATGTATAGATTAAAGATATATAGCTGATAGGTGTCCGGCAGAGTAGAGAAATATAATTATGTACAATAGACGGTCTTATCGCTCAGAAAGCGATTTCTTCCAGACAACCATTGTAAACGGAATTTTTATGATTAAAACATAAAGAAGGGAGCAGAGGGGGTTGCACATTAATTTATATAAATCACAGGATGAAAGCATTCTAGATGAAAGCAATAGACTAAAGTTCAGGAAAATAAATAAGAAATCGAATTATCGAAAATACGCTATCTGCACTAAAACAGGACGCAACAGTAAATAATATTTCGTATGGTATCGGTGATTACATGGTGGTGCTTTATCAACAAATATGCACGAAATGACATAACAGCTCTAAGTTTAAATAAAATATAATAAACGCGAAATATAGTAAATTACACGTCACTGATGTCATGCAACAGTGACAGGAGTATCTAACTGTCACATTAATATTTCAAGCTCGTAGTTTTGTGATATGCAATCGACAGTCAACTTAAGGGTGGTAAAGTAATTATGTGGTCGACTTTACTATCAACAAATTCTCATATATTATTTTGCAAAACAATTGTTGCAAATCATTTTGTGCAGGTTTTACATTTAGTAAAGCAAATTTAACGTATTTTATTTATATTTAGTGCTGCTATATTGTAAACAAATCTAAAATATTTTTCAGAGTACTGTTAAAAAAAACTTCATTTATATTATCAGTTTTTCGACTGAAGATAAATATCAATGATGTATCACCCGCAAATCCGAATCTTACGAGTACATATACTGTTTATGTAAGATTCTGGACAAACGGTAGGTATTTATATAGCTTAGAAACAAAAGCGAATAGGTCCTTGTGTCACACCCAGCACCCAGTTTTACTCGAGAATCTACAGAGTGGAAAACATTAATTTAATTTGAACCAGTTAGTTCAAATTACGTAAAATGAAGCAATGAACACAAATCACTGTAGCTTGGGAATACGCTGCTGTGGACTATTAACATAAATGAAAACAACACGTCGCAGTCTGACGAAGACACACAAGCACCAGCATCGAGCACACACAAACATGCACATGCACATACACCGCACACACACCGCACACACACGCACACGCACCCGCACACGCACCCGCACCGCACACACATGTAAATGCAGATGCACATATACACGCACAAACATAAGCGCATGTGCACATATAAATGCAATATTTTATTTCATTTGGTAAAGGTTCTGTTTTCTACAATTTTTAAATAAAATATCTATACGTTTGCTCTATACTCTACTGTAACAAAAATTAAAAATTCTTACTATTTACACATATTTTCAATCTAATTTTTTTAATATATATCTAGAAGTAGGGACTGCTCTTTGTCAGTACAAAATGTTTGCCAATTTTTTTACACTTCCACTGCCTACGCTATACGTGCATCTGGCGTTTTGCTTCGCTAGCCCTATCTCTTGTTTACTACGTACTCGTAGTTATCCACGAGAGGATCTTTATTTTCAAAATGGTGGCGTTTTATTATTTCGTTTTGATATAAGAGTTACAGCAATGTCTATATATATTTAGTATTATAGTATACTAGCAGATGCCCGCGACTTCGTCCGCTTAAATATAGGTTTTTAAATATCCCGTGCGAAATATTTAATTTTCTAGGATAAAAAGTATCCTATGTCCGTATCCAGGATGCAAGCTATCTCTGTGCCGAATTTCGTTAAGATCGGTTCAGCGGTTGAGCCGTGAAATGGTAACAAACAGACAGAGGGAGAGAGAGAGTTACTTTCGCATTTATAATATAAGTATGGATTCTGACTTTAATATATTTTAGTATATTTAGTTTACGGAACATGACAATACAAAAAAGCACCCGCTCACAAAATGGTAAGAAGAAACACACATAAGACTTATAATAAAATAAGCGCGACAGAAATCGCGTTTTACGCAAGATTACTGTACTTATAATAAGAATGCTGAGATGTAAAAGACCAGTACCAATATGTTTTAAAAAATACATTAATATTTTCCGTCATCAACATACCTGCTTAAATTAATTTAACGGTGGAATTATTTTGTAAACGCTTAGAAACGTTCCCGTGACACGTACACATTACTCAAAAGCTCTTTAAAATTATCTTTGTTGGGAAAAAGAAATAAATTATCAGCTCACAAGTGCGTTTAAGCCTATCAAGTTATATATATTATTTTGATATGATATAATTTTGATATGGTGTCCATGAAACGCAGGACTTTTTTAAAGTAATTCTTGTCTAAAAAAAATACTGTTCTCGTGCACATCATGTAGACGAATGCATAAACGTGCCTATCACGTTTACATAAAAAGTGGTAAAAAGTTAACGGCAATGTTTTAAGGAAAGTCAGATTTGTATTTGTGGTCTTTGATATATAGAAAACCCAGAAATTTGCTGTTTAAATTACCACGCGCCTATGTCAAAGGACTTCGTACGAATTTTATGAAGACCTGAAGACCGTCATTTCATTAAGATTTTAAAAATACTGTGCTAGATTAAAAATGATCCTCAGAATCATTTTCTTTATATTCGCTCATAATCCATAAATGTGTCTGGCAGAGCATAAATATAGCTATAGCACCGAGGTGTCTTAAGAAGGTGCGGACAGCCTTTATTCGTGCAGAATAACACCATAACATGCAAGCTGTGACTGTACTGCTCGTGAGAACGCAATGGGAGTAAGAATTTTTTAAATTTTACCATATAAAACAGCGATGTGGTTTGTCACTCGTCACGTCTCGTATCCCGCGTGAGCGAAAAGTGGGCTACGTGAGTGGTCTCTACCTCTTACATAAAAGAGGCGTGACTGTATGTATGTATGAATTATTCTATATTCTATGAACATAAATTAAGAAATAAAAAGAATAATATTGAATTTTTATCCCCAAACGAATTGTCTCAGTCTGTAGGTCATGCTGGGGAATAAATTAATATTTTTTACAAAAACGTACGAGTATAGTGTACGTCACATTACTTCACTACTAAATGTCATTCTTCTTTGTAAACAACGTTTTGCTAGTTTTTAATACATTTATCTGTATATACCCGGGATTTATAACAAGACTGTAGCGTGACTTTAACCAAACCGTTTTGATTTATCTAACAGTAAACAAACCAGATTAGTAGTCTTCAATATATTTTACTTATTTCAATAAATTGCACTAGACAAAGCATCGGGCATTCGTTCGGTTTTTTCTGTTTATATTTTACTTTTATCTTATTTGTAACTGAAATCATTTTTTTAATTTACACGAGGTAGCCCTTTGAGAATAGTGTTTTTGCGATTGACATTTTAAAAGAATAACAAGTGGGACTGGTAGTGATATTTCTATTTTTTAAAAAACAGAAAAATATTATGTGGTAATTTGTACACTAAAAAAATGTGTGTCTGTCATTAGCAGAGAGTCCGAACTTTTATGTTAATCACATGAAGTGCGCAATTTTAACAAACAAATCCCACCTTGTATGATTTGGCTATAAATATAATTCAGTCAATTCGATGCATGAAAATCTTTAAAATGAAAGCAATCTTTTCCTTAAATAAAACTGTTTTTGTTAATATCACATCTAGCGCAATGTCCTTACTTACTTCTAACGTTTATCGTTAGCCTGTAAGCAATTAAGTGCTGGATATTGGGTTCTCTTAAATTCGAGATTTATTTGAACAGTTATTTCAAAACAGTCGAATGACTGTCTGCTATAAGCGCCTCGGTCTCTCTTACATAGGGCAAACGAAAAGATCCATTAACCCGCGTTAAAGGACATATAGCTGATGTGAAGCATCGACGCTCTAGGAAGTCCGCAGTCTGTGACCATGTTCTGGATCATCCCAACCATTACATCAGATTTGATAGACCACAAATCCTTGCAAAAGATCATCGATTCCTACGAAGGATGATTCGCGAGGCTATTGAAATTAAAAAACATCCTAATTTCAATAGGGAAGATGGTTGGGTATTACCACCGGCTTGGGATCCTATTATTAATAAAATTAAATCAAAAACCAAGCATACCACTGCAAGGCTTCAAGACACAGTAAGCTCTTTCTGCGTAGATAGGACTAAAAATAATAATTAAAAGCTGAAGGTACTCCGGGTTAACTATGACATCGGGACAACTGTCACCTCAGTCCCCCCGTGACCATAAATACACATAGAAAAAAGATAGACATAAAGAAAAATATTTAAATAAATAAAAATGATGAAATAATAAGGCATTTCTATTATTTTTCAATTAGTTATGGTGTCTTTGATTAAAAATTTTATCATATATACATATTGTGACTGTCTTGCATTTAAATTTTAATAAAAATAAAATAATGTGACCGGAAATTTATTTGATCTTTCATTTGGATCATTCTAAAGGTAGTAAACCTTTAGAATGATTGTTAGACCGTTTATAATAATTTTGTTTATAAAATGTGATCGTCTAGTTAGGGCCATTAATTACATTGTTTTTGTTAAGTCATCAGTTCTTTTAGGTGTTTCTTGGAAAGATAAATGTTCGCCAGAGAAGCCGCAAGCCGTAGACAGTGCCGAATAGTATCTTAATAACTAATCCCTACTCGCTCCCATAACCCGCCGTGTGCGGTGAACGCCGGCCCATACAACGCGCTGCGTTTGCCGCAGAGCACATCATGAGTTCACTGCCCTGAGAGTCTCCTCCCGTCAGCTACCACCCGCATGAGGTCGACGTATAAAGATCCACCTTGCAATGATTAATTTTGCCTTTTTTATCATTATGAATCATCAGGCTGGTTTGTATCATAGCCATCAGGTAGGATATGAGTAACTGTTGTTGAGTATTGTGGATTTCGATCGAGTTTGTCTTACCCACCATCAAGTTGCCATTAATCATTCAAATTGTTGCTTTTCGGGTCTGGTTGTGTTGTGCATGTGAAATGTATGTTTGTAAAACGCACCCACGATACAGGAGAAAATCCTACTGTGGGGCTTCGTTTTTTAAAAAGAAAAATAAGAAAAAAATAAGAAAAATTAATACGACTATCGCCAAACACAAGCCAACAAAAGGGCCTCCATACAATGTCAGCAGTATTCTACACCCCGCAAAAAACTCCGTCAAACAGAACCATAAGTCGTATCGACTCTGACGCGGCTCACTCATATAACCGCCAGAAGACACAATACTGCATATATTAGTAAGCATCTATGCGACTATCACAACGCAACAATATGATTAATATCGACTTCGGTAAATTTTGTTGACTAAAAACATCACCAAAGCCTCATAGCAGCAAGCCACTAAGACACCAGTGACATTATATTCATGTATCATAACGCTAAAGCACTAAGACACGGGCTAATCCGTAAGATAACCGACGTGTCATAGTAAAATCCACTAAGACGCCGACCACAAACGGCAGGAGTGCACGATGTTCACGAGAAAGCTGTATTATTACAACAGACCCCTTTACCACCAGCACTAAGATGATATGTCTTTCAATAAGACCGTATTCCGCTATGTCTGGCGTATGTGGACTATGAGAAAGCCTTTGATTCCGTCGAAATTTGGGCGGTGCTACGGTCGCTTCAGCGGTGCCGAATTGACTGTCGGTATATCGATGTGCTGCAGTGCTTGTATACCAATGCTACGATGGCTATCCGAGTACAGAACCAGAGTACGAAACCGATCCAATTGCAGAAAGGTGTAAGACAGGGTGATGTTATATCCCCGAAACTCTTCACCGCTGCATTGGAAGATGTCTTCAAACTACTGAACTGGAAAGGATACGGTATCAACGTTAATGGCGAATACATCACTCACCTTCGATTTGCCGACGACATAGTCATAATGGCAGAATCGCTGGAGGACCTCAGCGCTATGCTCAATGACCTCAATAGTGTCTCCCAACAGGTAGGTCTTAAGATGAACATGGACAAGACGAAGATCATGTCTAACGTCCATGTCACACCTATACCGGTTGTTATTGGGAACACTACGATCGAAGTTGTCGACGAATATTTATACCTAGGACAGATTGTCCGACTAGGTAGGTCCAACTTCGACCAAGAGGTCAATCGACGGATCCAACTCGGCTGGGCAGCGTTCGGGAAATTGCGTCACATCTTCTCGTCGAGTATACCTCAATGCCTGAAAACAAAAGTATATAACCAGTGCGTGTTGCCAGTGATGACTTACGGAACCGAAACGTGGTCCTTCACTGCAGGCCGCATGAGGAAGCTCAGAGTCGCGCAGCGAGCTATGGAAAGGGCTATGCTCGGAGTTTCTCTGCGAGATAAAATCCGCAACGATGTTATCCGCAGCAGAACTAGAATAACCGACATAGCCCTTAGGATTAGCAAGCTGAAGTGGCAATGGGCCGGCCATATAGCTCGTACAACCGACAACCGTTGGGGAAGAAAGGTTCTCGAGTGGCAACCTCGTACCGGCAAACGCAGTGTAGGGCGACCCCCCACTAGATGGAGCGACGACCTGCACGGTTTTGCGGGAAGTCGATGGATGCAGGTGGCTCAGGACCGTGTTTTGTGGCAATCTATGGGGGAGGCCTATGTTCAACAGTGGACTGTAATAGGCTGAAATGATGATGATGATGATGAAGACCGTATTGGTTCGAGTCTGGTTTGCGCGGATTCCTTGCTCGGTATGGAAGCTTAAGCGACTCTATCTTAATTTTTTTCAAGTCTCAAGTCTGTCATAATAATGCTTTTACATCTTAGAGACCTTCTATATTATTGCTTTTATATCATAGAGGACCGTACTTTGAGACTTTCAAATGCATCTCAATATCCGTACACCTGTCGTTGTAAGACGGATAGTATGCACCTCCGCGGGTTTAATTTTTAAGTGCTCAGATTTTGATTAAACTTTGTACAGGCATTCTATCAGTTAATATATTCTACAGGAAATTATTATTAAAATTCTTGGAGCAATACATTTTGACTTATTGAAGTAATAAGATTTATGCAATACATGAACAAGCTTCACTTATAATAAGAGAAATGTGTACTATTTTCGTTGTTATAAAAACGGTTTAACTGTATTGAAATATTTATAATTAATTTGCAATCTCTACTTTCGAGAATTGGTCTCTTCTGAACATATTAATAGATTTTTGAGTAATTTTGAGCAATTTTTAATTCAATATTAGTTACGAAATGTAATACAATGTCGAAAAATAAAAATAAAAATATTACAATTTTAACTTTATATTCGGTCTCAATTATTTTACTAAATAATTTAAAAAATGATGAATGACTTTATATATAATTAATTACTTTTATTTATAATTTATAATATGTCATCACCACATGTCACATCTTTTACTATTTCTGTATAAGTATTATTAATTTATTGTTGTATTGTGCACCTTTTGCTACATTATAAGCTGTTAATTTGTCGTAATCATGAGCTGCGATCCTAATAAAATATTATTTTAGGATTAAAATAAATGGGATTTTTCTTGTATCGTGGTGCGTTTAACAGATAATATAACTGCTCAACACAGCCAGATCCAAAAACCTTCAATTTGTGTTTTTGCACCAATTATGGCTTCGAACCAATATGGGTTCGAACCCAAGACCAACGGCGTAGAAATCAGGTACTCTGACCACCTCGTTTTGATATAATGATTCAATCTGGAATGAATGAGACAATTTTATATATGAGAAATCAATGATATGAGACAATCTGGAATATTTTTTTAATTAATTATTTTTTAGTTTCACATAATTTTGTTAGTTATCCCTGATATTTTCTTATTAAACCTCAATGGTTATTAAATAAACACAAGCTATCGGAAGAAAAGCAAAATAAAGTACGGTCTATTCTCCAGGGCAATGGGAAAATTATTTTCCATTTATTATAAATAGACCTTCGGAGATAGTATATTGATTTTAGAGATAACCACGGATATTTGACACAGAGATAGTACCTGCAAGCCAGTAGTTGTAAAAGAATAAGTGATTTTTTGCGAATTAGAACAATTGATTATTTTTTCTGTCCCTGTCGTATGTACATTTGATTCGATTTGATTACTTATAAAGTAATTTTAAGTAATTTAGTTTATTTTACTAAAATTTTATCATTTAATTTAAGATTTGTAATTCCAACTTGGGACATACCTAGTCTAGCAGTGAATGGTTATATTAATTGACTGATCATCTAAGTGATAGACTGAATCTACGGCCTAAAAATATGCTGGTTTGAAGAACACACGATACGTTTCTGTAAATATCATACGCGTAAAACTAAAACAGACCTAATTGATAGTGAGTACAAAGGTAGACATTTACTTTTAAAGTAACAAAACAATAACTGACAAATTTAACCTTTACTAAAATAAGTTCTGTCGAAATAGCTACAATAAGTTAAAAATTAAAAAAAAAATAATTGTATTTGGTCTTTCCTACAGGAATTTACACTTATACAAATGCCTATACAAAGGTATACCTCGTAAACTCTTGTAAAAAAATACTGTCAAGAAAATAAAATAGAATTCTAAGCCCAAGTAACGACCAGACTGATAGAATAATTTAGTTTAACTCAGGAGCAATTTGAACAATTGCTATACTTTAAAGCTTTACTTATAATTGTTGCAGGATTCACTATCACTATATCACTATAGTTAATTATACATAGAGTCACGCCTCTTTCCCATTGGGGTAGGCAGAGATCACATCTTTCCACTTGTTACGATTCTGACATACATCTTTCGCTACTTCTACTTTCATTCGTGTTTTCATACAAGCTATTCGGTGCTATTGCCGTAGCCATTCCTTATAACGACTTCGATCTAATCGTGATACGTTCGCCTACGTCGACCCTTACCGGCTTGCCCATTCACACTAGCCTCATAAATCTGTTTCGTTCTTCTTCTTTTATCCATCATCTTCACGGGTCCAAACCATCTAAGCATCCCTTTTTTGTCTTTGTCACTGTCACATCTTCTACCACACCGCCACGTTCCCTAATCACGCTGTTGCTCACTTTGTCCGTCAAAATCACTCCCGCTAAACTTCTCACAGCAATAATCTAATTTTCATGCTTCTTCTGCCAGACCCAACAGTCACTACCATACATAAGTGTGGGCACCAGTACTCCTCTATGTACAACCAGTCGTTCTTTTTTAGATACGTTCTGGCTACACAAAGTTATGCAGGGCTCCATAGACTTGATTTCCTACCAGCATTCTTCACTGAATATCACTGTCGTACTTTCCGTCTCTCGTAAATGTTGAACCCTAGTATACAATTTCTTTCTCTGTTTCACTCTTTCTCCTTCGATCAGAACTCTGCAATTCGTCATACTTTCTTCTCTTTCAAAAACCATTACTTTCGTCTTATCTACCTTACCATCTTTACCTTTTCCATGCCTACGAATGCGCAATAGATCTGCTTTAGTTGGTTAACATTACTTTTCTTATATGTGTAATATAGTATCAAATTAAAACTAGGTTTAAGTTAAATAAACATGATAGACAAAGCACCGGGGATTTATAGAAATAATGATCTTCTTTTGTTAGAGAGCAGAGTCTATTTAAAAATAACATGAATTTGTATTACTTCATTCTAAATGAAGTAATACAAATCCATAATGATTTCTTATATTTACGCGAACACTACACATTTAAATGAAACTAATTTTACGGATTTTATCGCGTTTATTTTTATACTATTTATAACCCGACGTTTCGAGTGCTTTACAGCACCCATGGTCACGGGGGGACTGAGGTGACAGATGTCCTGATGTCATAGTTAACCCGGAGTACCTTCAGCTTTTAATTATTTTTTGTGGTCCGATCTACGCAGAAAGAGCTAACTGTGTCTTGAAGTCTTGCAGTGGTATGCTTGGTTTTTGACTTAATTTTATTAATTATAGGATCCCAAGCTGGTGGTAATACCCAACCATCTTCTCTATTAAAATTAGGATGTTTTTTAATTTCAATAGCCTCGCGAATCATCCTTGGTAGGAATCGGTGTTCTTTTGCGAGGATTTGTGGTTTATCAAATCTGATGTAATGGTTGGGATGATCCAGAACATGGTCACAGACTGCAGACTTCCTGGGGCGGCGATGCTTCACATCAGCTATATGTTCTTTTACGCGGGTTTTTACTGATCTTTTTGTTTGCCCTATGTAAGAGAGACCACATTCACAATCCAGCTTGTATACTCCTGCATCTTGTAGAGGGGTGTTACACTTGACAGATGGTAAAAATTGACTTATCTTCTTCGGCGGCTTGAAAAATGTTTTTATGGAAGCCCGCTTCAAGATATAGCCAATCTTGTCCGTGACTCCTCTGACATATGGTAGGACTGCAGGTACACGCTCGACTGTGGCCGGCTTCACTCGGTCACTGCGACGAAGGCGCGGAACCCGAAGCTTGTTGTCTTGCAAAACTTGCTTGACATGCTGAAGCTCGGCGGCCAGGTGTTTACTGTCACAGATCCCTTGTGCTCTCTGAAACAAAGATTTGCCCACGGTAGCTAACTGTGAAGGATGGTGGTGAGATTCACCGTTTAAATACCTGTTGGTATGGGTCTTTTTCCTATACACAGTGTGACTCAAGGTGTTATTAGGATTTCTAATTACTAAAACATCTAGAAAAGCTAAAGAGTTATTTGTCTCTAACTCCATTGTAAATTGTATTTTAGAATTAATGGAGTTAAGGTGGTCTAAAAATGCAGTGACTTTATTAGAAGGTAGAATTGTGAAAGTATCATCTACATACCGCTTGTAGAACCTTGGTTTTACTGGAGAAGTACGGAGGGCTTTCTCCTCAAAGTCTTCCATGAAAATGTCAGCAACAATGGGAGATACCGGGGAGCCCATCGCCACACCATCTACTTGCCGGTAGTATTGTTCCTTCCACAATAGATAGCCAGATGTTAGGCAATGTCTCAGTAATTCTGCATGTTCTAATGGCATGTTGTTCTCTGTTAGCTTCCTAGTCACAATTGAGATGCAGTCTTCAACAGGTAGACATGTAAATAACGACTGAACATCAAAACTGACCATAGTTTCATTGTCAGTAAGATGTAGGTCTTTTATCTCACTGACAAAATGGTAGGAATCCTTTGTATGTGCTCTTGTATGTCCTCTTAGTGGGGAGAGTATTTTAGCCACATGTTGAGCCAATCTGTAAGTTGGTGAATCGATCTGACTCACTATTGGACGTAGCGGAGCATTGAGTTTGTGTATTTTGGGTAACCCATACAACTTTGGTGGTTTGGCACAGGAAGGTATTATCGAATTTACGTCTAGATTTAATTTCTCGGCGTGTTTCTTTATTAGATCGCTAGTTGTTTTGAGCGTGTTTGTAGTTGGGTCTGTTTTGACCTTTTTATAGGTGTTAACGTCCGACAAAAGTTCTTGAATTTTAAAATTATAATCCGACGTATCCATTACCACCGTAGCGTTTCCTTTATCTGCGCGGAGAATCGTGAGTTCGGGTCTGTTTCGTAAGTTATTTAAAGCTTTTAATTCGTCTTTGGGAAGATTCAGTTTTGGCACAGAACTTCGACGTAACATAGACGAGATGTCTTGACGTATGGCCTCCAAATCTTCTTTACCAATATTATTTTTATACAGACAATCCTCAACACTACAAATAATTTCTTCGTACGGGATTCTTCGCGGTGTTATTGCGAAATTCATACCTTTCGATAATACTTTTAATGTTGATTCATCCAGTGTTTGTTTTGACAGATTATAGACCGCGCGTAATCTATGATCTTTGTCTTTACTCAACGGTCGCGTTCCGTTCATTCGTTGAGATTGAAGTTTGACATTTAATTTGGCCGTTAACTTTTGATATTTTTCTATGTGTTTATTTTTGCATTCATTATATTTAGCTGTTTCACGCTTATTTAAGGTTTCGATGCAATTATTAAAATCAAATGTCGTTAAAATTGTTTTTAGTTCACTGGATGAATTGTCTATGGCTGTATTTATTGTATGTAGATCGGTACGGTTTTGCTGAATCACCGTTCGTAACAACTTTTTACTTGCCTGATTTAAGATCTTAGCGCTTCCTCGAATGTCCTTTTTAGCTGATATTTTGACACACGTAGGAATGAGATTATGGTCTCTGCATGTCAAACTAAATGTCAAACTTCAATCTCAACGAATGAACGGAACGCGACCGTTGAGTAAAGACAAAGATCATAGATTACGCGCGGTCTATAATCTGTCAAAACAAACACTGGATGAATCAACATTAAAAGTATTATCGAAAGGTATGAATTTCGCAATAACACCGCGAAGAATCCCGTACGAAGAAATTATTTGTAGTGTTGAGGATTGTCTGTATAAAAATAATATTGGTAAAGAAGATTTGGAGGCCATACGTCAAGACATCTCGTCTATGTTACGTCGAAGTTCTGTGCCAAAACTGAATCTTCCCAAAGACGAATTAAAAGCTTTAAATAACTTACGAAACAGACCCGAACTCACGATTCTCCGCGCAGATAAAGGAAACGCTACGGTGGTAATGGATACGTCGGATTATAATTTTAAAATTCAAGAACTTTTGTCGGACGTTAACACCTATAAAAAGGTCAAAACAGACCCAACTACAAACACGCTCAAAACAACTAGCGATCTAATAAAGAAACACGCCGAGAAATTAAATCTAGACGTAAATTCGATAATACCTTCCTGTGCCAAACCACCAAAGTTGTATGGGTTACCCAAAATACACAAACTCAATGCTCCGCTACGTCCAATAGTGAGTCAGATCGATTCACCAACTTACAGATTGGCTCAACATGTGGCTAAAATACTCTCCCCACTAAGAGGACATACAAGAGCACATACAAAGGATTCCTACCATTTTGTCAGTGAGATAAAAGACCTACATCTTACTGACAATGAAACTATGGTCAGTTTTGATGTTCAGTCGTTATTTACATGTCTACCTGTTGAAGACTGCATCTCAATTGTGACTAGGAAGCTAACAGAGAACAACATGCCATTAGAACATGCAGAATTACTGAGACATTGCCTAACATCTGGCTATCTATTGTGGAAGGAACAATACTACCGGCAAGTAGATGGTGTGGCGATGGGCTCCCCGGTATCTCCCATTGTTGCTGACATTTTCATGGAAGACTTTGAGGAGAAAGCCCTCCGTACTTCTCCAGTAAAACCAAGGTTCTACAAGCGGTATGTAGATGATACTTTCACAATTCTACCTTCTAATAAAGTCACTGCATTTTTAGACCACCTTAACTCCATTAATTCTAAAATACAATTTACAATGGAGTTAGAGACAAATAACTCTTTAGCTTTTCTAGATGTTTTAGTAATTAGAAATCCTAATAACACCTTGAGTCACACTGTGTATAGGAAAAAGACCCATACCAACAGGTATTTAAACGGTGAATCTCACCACCATCCTTCACAGTTAGCTACCGTGGGCAAATCTTTGTTTCAGAGAGCACAAGGGATCTGTGACAGTAAACACCTGGCCGCCGAGCTTCAGCATGTCAAGCAAGTTTTGCAAGACAACAAGCTTCGGGTTCCGCGCCTTCGTCGCAGTGACCGAGTGAAGCCGGCCACAGTCGAGCGTGTACCTGCAGTCCTACCATATGTCAGAGGAGTCACGGACAAGATTGGCTATATCTTGAAGCGGGCTTCCATAAAAACATTTTTCAAGCCGCCGAAGAAGATAAGTCAATTTTTACCATCTGTCAAGTGTAACACCCCTCTACAAGATGCAGGAGTATACAAGCTGGATTGTGAATGTGGTCTCTCTTACATAGGACAAACAAAAAGATCAGTAAAAACCCGCGTAAAAGAACATATAGCTGATGTGAAGCATCGCCGCCCCAGGAAGTCTGCAGTCTGTGACCATGTTCTGGATCATCCCAACCATTACATCAGATTTGATAAACCACAAATCCTCGCAAAAGAACACCGATTCCTACCAAGGATGATTCGCGAGGCTATTGAAATTAAAAAACATCCTAATTTTAATAGAGAAGATGGTTGGGTATTACCACCAGCTTGGGATCCTATAATTAATAAAATTAAGTCAAAAACCAAGCATACCACTGCAAGACTTCAAGACACAGTTAGCTCTTTCTGCGTAGATCGGACCACAAAAAATAATTAAAAGCTGAAGGTACTCCGGGTTAACTATGACATCAGGACATCTGTCACCTCAGTCCCCCCGTGACCATGGGTGCTGTAAAGCACTCGAAACGTCGGGTTATAAATAGTATAAAAATAAACGCGATAAAATCCGTAAAATTAGTTTCATTTAAATACAAATCCATATTATTGTGTAAATCTTGAATAATAATGTAAACCAATTTACAATTAAGTGATAAGGGTGTAACCCTTATCACTTAATTGTAAATTGGTTAAGTAAACATAGTAAAGTGATTAACGATGGCGGAGTAATTAAGCATTTTAAGGAAAATTTACTGTTTAGTAAATTTTCAAAATCCCGCCAAGGTCTAATGATCTTTCTAGAAATATTAAGCGATGGCATTTAAAGTGATTTAAATGTCAACCAATAGATGATTGTTTTATAATATATTCGCATATTAACTGCTCACCGCTCAACAATTATAAATACGCTATTCTAAAATAAAGACATACGTTTTCTTAAAACATTTGTCTCGTCCCGATAGAAAGGAAACACTGAAACTCCATTAATACTAATGGAAAGAATTGCTACTTCTTACATGTAATATGCTTCAAATAAAAAAATAGTATATCTCTACTTTTCTATTAACTTTTTAAATTCTTAGTTTAGTGATGTTATTAGGTTTTCTTTAAACTGATACCACCAATCGTGTGTATACATGACACTGCATTGACTTATTTCGTTAAGATAAAAAAGTCTAGGTGTATTAATTTTTTCTATATTCACAATATTAAATTTTACTTATACGGAAATGTTATAGTACAGCTGTGATTTGGTGAGGGAAAATCGAAAATTAATAAATAAAGCAATTTTGATTGCTTTGTCATATTGTTCTTCGAAAAACATTTCCCAGATGTAATATTGTAAATCCACTCGCGGGTGGTTGCGCTTAGTGGATACTTAACGAAGCTAGCGCAGGGCTAGCCGCGTCTGCTCGCTTTTGAGAAACGCTGAACGGAAGTGGCCTACACAAGATGGCTTTGGGTAGAGCCTTAGTCAACGTAAACTACTTTTGATTAAACTAAGTCCCCGCGTGGTTATAATTATTTTAAGTACACACCCAAAGTGTCCAAAATAAGATTCAAATTTGTACGCACTAGGGATACACACCTAGGCATCCATCCTCCCTGTCTACACACGGCTGGGAGAGAACTTAGGTCACTCACCCCGTCATCCATAATATTCTCGTCATCAATAATTTCATATATACATATATTATTAATGTTTACATTCTTTTTTATAAAAATGTCTGATAAAATGACGATATATTACCAAAATTGCAGCGGACTCAAAACTGAGCTTAACACCTTGTTTACTAATATTTTGGCGGAGAGCTAAGACATAATTATCTTCGCGGAAACAAGGTTAGCATCGAACATTGCTTAAGTAGACACAGCACCCTTTCCATCTATCGATGTATTTTTGAAATTCAATGCGCGAAATAATAATTATGTAATCTGCAGATTGTATATTCCACCCTAATCAAACTTGTCTACTTATTATTTTGTTAACGCACTCATGCATCAGCTAAATGACAATAACTAAGATATTTTCTGTGTAGCTGGCAACTTTATTATACCTCATATTAACTGGCATGAACATGAATCCTATCCTATAAATTCATCTGCCGTTGCTATATTAGGTTACTATTCTAGAAACTGTGTCTTTAGTTTGTTACGAGCTACCTGTACTAACAATTTAGTAGCATGGACAGAGTTTTGGACCTATTAATATCTAATAATGAAGATTGTACCTGTGAATCGTCACCTAACCCTTTAGTACCTATAGATCTCTTTAATCTTCCTTTTTATGTATTAGTTCCACGCGCCCTCTCCCATGAATTTATAAAGACATCATCTGCCCCTAGGTATTGAAGGGAAATACTCGGCCATAAACGAAAGTATTACAAGTATCGACTGGTCAGAAATCTTAAACAGTGTACCGTTGGAAATATCATCAAATATTTTTACGTAATGATGTATGAGATAATTAATCATGTTTCTTTATTTAAGACTGGTTATATTTACTGGTTATATACTGGGAATATTAGTGTGGTATTACACAAACATTTGAGTAATACAGCGTCTGCTATGGGCAGACGTTGCACTTACCATCAGATGAACTGATCGAGCCGTGATCCGGCCCTCTCGGGCGCCCTCAAGTCAGCTTACTTATGCACACAGGGTAATAGTACAAGCCGAGGTCACCTCTCGGAGTGCGCCCTTGCACTAGTTTTTCATTATAGATATTTCGGCTAAGCGCCCGCAACTGTGAAAGCCATGCAAACAGTGACCAACAGTCGTGAAAATTAGGTACAAACCACTTTAATTTTTCGCATCATCCATTGCTAGAAAGGTAATTCACCCGTATATTATAATGATCCGATAATCGGAGGTCGGATCGTCAATCTTAAAAACTAGGAAAAATTAGTAATGTCATATTTATTTCTTGTGTTTTAGTACATATAAATGTACACATTTTTTTAAAGTTTTTCCATTTTATTGAATTCGTATAGTTTTTACTGTAATAAATTATACAAATGTCTGTTCCTTAGGCTATTTATTAAACATAGATAAGATGGATGTGTTGTTATGGTACTTAACTGCTAGAGATCCTAGCAAATTGCAAGTCTGATTTAATACAGTCTATGCAAATAGATTGAATTGGATCGGACATTGACTTCATAATAATTGATTTATTCACACGAACATTTAAAAATATTTCAACATTTAAAAATTTTAAACTGATTATCTTAGAAACGACAGATATTAAATAATAATAATAATCAAAATTTTCTCAAACATATAATGAGCAACTAGAAAGTTCGTATCGCTCGCCGTATGGTGGCGCCTTCAACTTGGTTTAAAGACAATACAAAAAAACGTAGTAACAATACAAAAAGAGCCGTGGTAGCTCAGGGGCTAGGAGAGCCGTGGTAGCTCAGGGGCTAGGCGCTCGCTTTAAATTTCATAGTACGCGAGTGACCTGGGTTCGATTCCCCCGTGCCGGCACCACTAAAATTGTTAATTGCAATTTTAAGTGCTGATTTACCACGTGCTCGGCGGTGAAGGAAAACATCGTGAGGAAACCAGTATGTCTGAGGATATACATAAAAAATATTTCGAAGACATGTGAAGTCCGCCAACCCGCATTGGAGCAGCGTGGCGGATTCTTCCTAGCTCCAAAACCCTCTCAGAAATGAGAGGAGGCCTGTGCTCAGTAGTGGGACATTTATAGGCTGAAACTTTACTTTACTTACTTTTACAAAAAAACGCTGAAAAGTGGTTATTTTCGTTATGGAACACATTTATTTTTATTGGAATTAAGAAACATTTTAATGTTTATTTACTTAGTTTCGAAACAGTTAAAAAAACGTTTCCTTGCATTGTACAAAAGCTACAAAAAAGTATTGAAGTAAAAGCTAAGGATAAAATTAAAAATTATGGATAATGATTATACAAAATCTTTAACGGTTTCTTTACATTTGTTTGGAACAACATGCTTTATTTGGCTATAGTCATATAATGAATAAACAGGAACAATAAACTGGTGTTACTTCATTTGGGAATAAGCATGTTTATTGTTGCGACGCCGTCGGTTAGATTTTATTGGCCCAAGCCAACTTAGCTTTGTTTGTGAGCACCGATTGCATAAATTTCCGCAGAAAACAATTAATTGCAACCCGGTTTCCAGTTTTGGTTTACGTCGTAGCATTTATTTTATTAATTTTGGCTTTAATGCTTAATTTATTTGGGTTTCTGTTAGTATTTAGATGTTTGGAAATAAATTTAAATTTTCTTATATAATATAATAAAAAGCAAATGGGGTATGAGCTAATTAATGTCATTACAACTGTTAAGTGCCCCCAATTTACCATCAGTTGGATAATATGTAATTAAGCGTTTAGTAATACAGGTAGCATTACAACTCACATCATCGTGACCGTTGCTGCCTTAACAATTGTAGTACCAAAGTAGTAATAAAAACATTCATCATTATTTCAGCCTATCAGTAGTTCACTGCTAAACGTACTCGTAGGCCTCCGCCATAAATTGCCACAAAAGTTTGTAGCTCTCATCTTGGGGGGATTTTGCCATACTTTCCACACCTGGAAAGCTGGTTGGCACGATTGCCAAGTAGCAGTTTATTTATTCAGATGTTCCTGGAAGAAGTGTTCATTTTGTTGACTTTTACGACACCCACGGGATGAGATGGGGTGGTAGATTCTCTTAGGCCACCTCCACAGGCCACAATATTACTGCAATAATATATGTAATTAACACAAATTAAACAAATAATTTCACGTATTATTCGACGTATAGGAACGGTCTGACTACAATTTAAAAAAAATGTTTGTGTTTAACATAATATGAAGCCAATTTATTTATTGGATAAAAGAGCGAACATATTATAAATTTGAGGGTGTAATAAATATGCAAATTTATGAAAATGAAACCAGTACGAAATTTTAGGGGATCTAAAATCATATCCTACAAGCATATTATAATGGTGAACGGTATAAAATATTACAAATTGATGCAAAGAAGCTATAATCAAATAAAGTATTTGTAGTTTTTAAATTAAATATCATTTGTTTCATAGGGAACAAGAACAAATTACATAGCCTCCAACTATAATTTCATTCCGGTAAACTTTGCTATAAGCTGTTTATTATATTTCAATGGAAAAAGGCGTGACTGTATGTTACATACATTTATTTTATTAGTTCGCAAAGGAAAAAAAATAACATATATATGTTAAACAGCCAAGTACTCGTATAATTAAGGTGAACTGTATGTGTATATTATTAGATTTCAGTGTTAAACTTTGTTTTCTTTATTAAATTGCCGTTGCAGCTAAAAGACCTAAAAGATCTTTGGACATTCTTAAATTCAATTTGTCTTTTCTGATAAATGAAAAGAAAACCTTAGTCTGTTACCACAGATAATAGAATTTAAAAAATACCTAGTTCTTTGCGGGGGCGGCGAATAAAAGAACCTACCACAGTGTCCTCCGACAGATGATTACAATCTCAAATATCATCATCATCATCATTTCAGTCTTGTGAGGGGATTCCCCTGCTAAATATAGCCCTCCCCCATATATTTCCACAATACAAGGTCCTGAGCCATTAGCATCCTTCTTTTCCCCGCAAAACCGTGCAGGTCGCTACATATAATGGGGGTTCGCCCTACACTGCATCTGCCGGTACGAGGTTGCCACTCGAAAACCTTTCTTCCCCAATGATTATCGCTTCCACGAGCTAAATGGCCGTCCCGCTACCACTTCAGCTTTCCGATCCTTGTCGGTACCACGTGGAGGCTGTGTGGGTCACCCCAGGTCCGCTGCAGATACCATCGTTACGGATTCTATTCCGCATAGAAACACCGTAAACAGCTTTTTCCATAGATTGCTGAGCGACTCTAAGCTTCCTCATGCGGCCTGCAGTGAACCACGTCTCGTATCAATATGTTATCACTGGCAACACACACTAGTTGGAGACTTAAGTTTTGATTAAGGAAATCACAAATCCTCCAGGAGGAAATAATTATAATCATCAAACGAATTATCATCCACATATACTCTTTTGATAGATCTTAGCAAATTAAATTTAATTCCCTCCCATCACCATTTTTGTAAGTGTTATGTTTTAAAACAAGGCAGTGAAAAGTTTCTACTGTCCTACGATTATGTGGTAAAATAACAAGATAACACAAATGTTAGCTATTTGAATATATCATGACTGTCGTTACTTATTTGCTGCCGCCAGCAACTTTTCCGGAACAATGCAACTTAAAGGACCTTCAAGAAAAGAGCCTATTCCTTTCATAAAGGTTGGCAACGCACCCTCGATTCCTCTGGTTTCCTTGGATGTTCATAAGCGGCGGTGATCACTTACCAGCAGCTGTTTGCTCGTTTGCCTCTATTCTATAATGAAAATCTACTGTCGTTCTACTAACTCTACAATTATAGTAAAACAAAACGCTGCAAGGTTCACAACAAATTCTATTTTCGGAATTCATTTCATTTTTTTTTATTATTATTAGTAATTTTTGATTTTAATAATAATTTCAAGGTATGCAGAATGACTATAGAAATAAAAGTAAACGTGAAATATTTCTGTTAGGAGTACAAAGACGGAGAACATATGTTATAAGATAGGAAGAAGGTTTTTTATGTAGCGCGAATACACGAGAAATGTTTGCAAAAATCAATAATTTGGGTGTTATTACACAAATAAGGCTTTTGGCTGGTATTCAAACTTTGGACACTTAGCAATTATGTACGCTGACCAATAAAACACGCCGTCGTCGTTATTTTGTAGGTACTTCGGTTATAAAGGACTAAATGTTTTCAATTAACATTCATACTTCAATTTTACTCATAAAATTTAAAATACTGACACAACATTTTCAATTTAAGCTAAATAACATATTGTCTTCTACAAAATTTATCAATTTGTTTAGGGAAGATAAAATAATAAAATTCAATTTTATCTCAAACAGGGTTGTAATTGCTTTTACCCTCAAGATATAAATACAATGATTCAAAGTTTCCTCTGGGACTAGAAAATAATAATATTTCAGGATATGTAATTATATGTAAATGTTCTAGAGTTATGTTCTAACATGTAAATGTATTATTTAGTTTGAAGAATTTTTAGGAATGGAATACAAATTTAATAGCTGATTAGAAAATATAATTTCATAATCAGTTATAATATAATCAGTTGTAATATAACAGTTATTTATAATATAAATGTGGCCGTCTGGCTGATTATCGACTACAGCGATAGCTTCCGAATTTAGTCGGAAGCTACTCGTATCAACTGCCTAAAAGACATTATGGTACAGTACGTCCCATAGTCCCGTCCGTCCGTCCCAACTTTCCCGCCCCCGATATAGCAGCAACATGAGGACAATGGGGAAAACAAGCAAACGACACAACAAGACCCGAAAAGAAACAATTACTGTTTTTGCACAAATATGTGCTCCGTTTGGAACAGGACTCGTGGTGCAGTAGTCAATTACTGTAAGTGGTAATAGTAGAATTAAATCATTATACATTAGACAAAGACTTCGATAAGGTAAGACATTATATCCTGGTGCGTAAACTCGAAACGACTGCGGATATTCACGACTATTCACGGAGATCTTCTTAGGTGGATTACATCGTACCTTAGAGAGTGGAGCCAGGCAGTCACCATGGAAGGGTTTTTTTTGCTCTTCATTTCTTCCTGTTACCTCAGGCTTACCACAGGGTTCAACCCTCCTTTTTAACTCGTATGTTAGATCGTTACTTGACTACGGCTCTGTTGTTTGGAACCCGCAGTACATACATACATACATAAGATCACGACTGTATCCCATAAGGGGTAGTCAGAGACTGGGCACTCACTGCAAAAACAGATGACTGCCACAATCCACGTTTCACCAAAACAATATAATGCACTTGGTGTGATAGGTGGTGAGCCCATCGCCACCATGCGCTGTTGGGTGCACAGTGCAGTTTAATTCCTTACTCGCCTTTTACGAGATCCATTGGATGAGATGGAGTGGCAGTATTCTTTTAACGAGCCGCCACCACACAGCAGTACAGAGTACAAATAAACAAATTAGATCGTTTACTGAAACCTTTCACTAAACAGTTGAAATTAGATTTAGATTATATATAATACAGATGTATTTGCCACAATTCTCACCAATCCACGAACCATTAGAGATCAAATATTTTTGTATAAAATAATTAATAACTTACTTAGATTATTAAGAAGGAAGAGAGAGTCTATAACTTTCACTTCCTTTTTAATAATGTCAATTTTGGACGCCCCCGAATTAACTCTAGTGAAAAAACCTTGTTCTCTGTTCCTCTTTTCAAAAGAAAATATGGCTGTAACACCTTTCTGTATTATTCCTGCAGTTACTATAACAAACATATACAACATCTCGAAATATTTAATGATCGTATTGGTAAATATAAGAGAAATCTAAGACAGACACTTTACGGCACCATTGAAACATAATAATTTGTATTAGCTTAATTATCCGGTTTCATTTTTTTGATTGCTTCATTGCTTTCTGCACCTACTTTCGCTTTTTTATCTTATTGTATAATCTATCAATAGAAACTTTACTGATTTTTGTAAAATTTCTATATCTATTTTTGTATATAAATAAATAAAAAATAAATACTTTCGGCGCGGTGTTACGCTGTAGTAAGGAATGGCGGTATGTTTGCATGTTTTATAATCTAGGTACGCATTACACATTTATCAATCTATGTTCTAACTTCTTTTTTATATATATCATATTGTCGACCTATCTATCTTCTTTTTTATAAATAAAAATCGATTGCCTTATTTATGAAAAATCATCACTTGAGAACAGCTTGCTTGAAACCGATTTGGCTGATTTTTATTTGTGGAAAATCCTACGGAAAAGTAGGAGATTTGGACGGTATTTTTGCATTAAATACTCAATAAAAAAGTGAAGTTAATAGATTTTCTTGTTAAGCGCACGTCTCATTTTCTTGATGAAAAATTCGTCCCGACAAACGCAGTGCAGAGCGACCCTCACAAGATAGGGCGACGATCTGCACGGTTCTGCAGGAAGTCGATGGATGCAGGTAGCTCAGGCGAAATGATGATGATATGTAATTGCTACCAAAACATATATAAATATTTTACAGTAAGTGGACGACTGCTTTCTACTAAAAGGTGAGCTAATTTACTGGATAAATATATGAATTCGGAATGTATACTTTAGAGTCAAAGAATTTAAGAAAAAATAATGTTATATGATTCAATAATCTCATTTGTTTTAACAACGTTGAGTCGTTCCACTATAAAATCGATTCAAAGGATCGAATAATCAAATGCTTTTAATCGATCTTTGATTTAATAGTAATGAAACACTGGTGTGGCTAATGCACCTATCCTCGATTAAGACTGTTATGAATTTAGAGTGCATTATCACTATCAATACAAAACGTATCATATCAGTATCGGAGTCCGCGTCGCCTAGTGGTTAGAGTACCTGAGTTCTACGCCGCATGTCCTGGGTTCGAATCCCAGCCGGAGCCAACATTTGTGCCAAAACACAATTTGTTGTTTTCAAGTCTTGTACTTGTGAACTATATGTCTGTAAAATACACCCACGACACAGGAGAAATTTAGGTTTCCATCACCTTGTCTGGGCATCGTGTTAAGAAAAAATAAATAAAAAAGAATAGTCTGCCTGTTATTGACCAGCTTGGCAACACACCTACAGTAATGCTCTTTTATAAGATATCCAAGATACATTTACAAAAAAGTAGTATTCTTTAGGAAAATTGAAAATTTTCTGTTTATGCCTTCGTTCGCTACCGAAAATATTTTTAATAGGCGAATCAGTAAATTTGCAATGCAGACACTTGAATGATATTACATATGAAGCGTTAGCAATAATACGATGAATCATACATTCTCAGTCACGCCACTTTTCCCATGTAAAGGGTCTCCAGAGGGCCTCTCAAGTAGCCAAATTTTCGCCCTCGCGGGAAACGAGACGTATCAGGCGGCGAACCACGTTTCCACCATTTTGGTGCGAGTCAAAAAATCTTATTCCCATTGCGTTCCCACGAGTAGTACAGTAACAGCATTGCATATTATGGTGTTATTAGTCGTGAATAAAGGCTGGTGTAGAATACCTTACTGGCCTCTGAAAACACCTCGGTAGGAAAAAGGTAGGCTATTCTACTCTGAGAGACACCTATCGGACATGCCGATGAGTCATGACGTGGATATCTTTTAAATATGTATGGTTCATTTGAAATAACAAGATAAATTAACTTTGTTGTCCCTAGGAGTTTTTTAACTTGATTAGTCAACGAGGGGTGTAAGAATAAGGTATCGTGTAGGTGTCTATAGGCTACACTGATCACTTACGCTACGTGTGTCTGTGTGGTCGTCAAAATGTTATCAATAAACAAAATATAACCCTTATTCCAAAAATATAGTCAACTCACACAGCAGAAATTTTAAATACTAAGTAAGAGTAGAATAGTATCAACATTTTTTTGTTCAGTATAGATTATTTACATAATACTCACTGAAAGTAGCTAAGTGAAGTGAAACAATTGTTTATGTCAGAAAGTGATCAGACGAGTAATTCGTTTACCTGATGGTAAGTGCAACGTTTGCCAATAACAAATGTTGTGTGTCACCCAGAATATTCATGTACAGCATCACATTGCGCTCGTCACTTTGAAACAACAGTACAAAAGTCTCATATGCCCAATAATTACACTAGGTATCAGTACCCTTAAAACCGAAACACACTAATGTTTGCACTTTACTACTTCACGGAAGAATAACTGCCACTCATCTGGCACTGCAGTGGTATATACCTTACCTAGACAGATCCCACGCTGGAAAATGTAAAAAATGTAAAATGTAAAATTATTTTTAAATAATAGGTCGGGGGAAAAAGTCTTTTCGCATGTAGTATGTATAAGCTTGTAATACTCGTAAAATTTGATTTACTATTTGTATCTGGCTGGTTTGGATAACATTAAAAAGTTTACATTTCAAAAAAGAAAATTAGTAAAATGTTTTTTTTTAACTTGTAATGGCAATAGTTTTAACTTTTTGCCTGCTGCTGATACACTGTTTCCAGCTAATTTTTAATTGTTTTTCTTTCTGTTAAAATGAGTGAATCTAATGAAGAAATTCGATACATTTTAAAATTTTATCACAAAATAAGAAAATATGCAAAGCTAGGAAAAATGGTCAGTGTCAGTAAGAGTAGCACACAGTTGGTTGAGGCGTTTTCAATCCGGGGATTTTGATGTCAAAGATGCACCACGCTCTGATCGCCCTGTTACGGAAAAATGGGAAGCAAGATTGGCATATCAGTAGTTAAAACATAGCTGAAGAGCTGGGAATTGACCACAAAACAGTGTTGACCTATTTGAAAAAAGCTGGGTATACAAAAAAGCGCTATATTTGAGAGCCACACGAGCTCACTAAAAGAAACCTTATGAACCGTGTACTCATTTGCGATTCTTCATTGAGACGTTATGTAACCGAACCGTTTTTGAAGAGTGATAACTGGATATGAAAAGTGGATCACATACGACAAAAACTTGTAAAAAAGGTCGTGGCAAAGGTCGGTAAGCTTTCAAAGACTGCCAAAACCCGGGCTAACTCGCAATAAGGTGATGCTGTGTGTATGTTGGGATTGGAAGGGTGTTGTTCATTACGAGATTTTACCGCCGGGCAAAACAGAATCGATACAGTTCCCTGCCAACAACTGATGAGAATAATGCAAGAAGTTGAGAGAAAGCGGCCGGAAATGATCAATAGAAACGGGTGTGGTCTTTTATCACGACAACGCTAGATCACACATCTTTAGTCACTTCAGCAAAAATTAATAGAGTTTGGCTGGGAGGTGTTAAATGCATCCGCCATATAGCTCTGACCTTGTACCTTCCGATTTCCACCTGTTTCGGTCTCTTCAGAATTCTTTAGGTAGTGTCAAGTTAACATCTAGAGAGGACTGCCAAAACTACTTGTCGCGTTTTTTTGCTCAGAAGTCCCAAAATTTTTACAGCAACGGGTTCATGAGCCCTTCAAGATGGTCAAAAAGTCATCGAATTAATGTAAATAAACTTTGAAGAAATGTCTTGAGATTTCACTTACTTTTTTCCCAACCTTATATTTAAGGATTATTTTCTTATATTATTACATTTATAGCATATAAAGCTTGGCTTTACTATATTTAGCTTACTATTACCATTTTAAGTAAAATCTCAAAAAGAAAATACGAATAGCAGTTACATTTTTTAGTCCAAAACCGCGTACGTATACGGTTTATTTTTACCACTGAAATATTAAATTGTAGTCTAAAATAAATCACAATAACATTTCGAATATAAGAGTATTAAAGTACGGCCAGTTTCAGTGCTTATAATATATTTAAAATGTATTTGTTCTAAATTTTGTATAAAGTTAATAAGCTGTTATTCTATTTTACCGCATGCCAATTAGTACCAAGTTCAAGCACATTAGTTCAGCTTTCGATGACGTATTTTATTCGGATATACTGGCTAACTAAAATCTATTTATTTAAGTTGCACTTTCTCTATATTTTAGGTAGATAGGAAAATTAATAAACGTTTATTAGAAAATATTAAGTATCGACAGTGACCTACATAAGTTATGGAAAACTTTGCTGCAGGGAAACAGTTAATAGTTAATCATTCGCAGTAAAGGTAAATAAATTTGCAGACCACTATGAATATAAGATAGAAACAGATTTCTCTAGGGTAAACTTACTGCTACTTACTTTAGGGTATTTTATCATCAATAACTATTTATTTTATAATGCTTTAGTTGGTACGGTATGTAAACTTTTAAAATGATTTTTACAGTGCACAATTAATTCTGTTGATTTTTTTTTGAAACATTAATGAAAACTTACGTAGATTGATTTTTTTTTACGGCATAGTCGTCAATTAATACGTAATTAAATCATGCCGGGTCTCAGATTTGATGAATCGCTCTAATATGGCTAAATCTAAATACTTACTTTAAAAAAGTTAAGTTCTCATTTGTATATTTCGAAAATAACAATAATATACGAAAATAAACATCCAGTTTGCTAGAGCTACGTAGACGACATGTAGCTCAAGCAACCTGGAGAAGAATGATGAGAAAATAAGGCTAAAAATCTCCCGCAGGAAATCTTCCGCTCGACTTAATTCTGAATTCAAACTACACGACGGTATAAAATTACACCGCGTAAAGCAGAAAAGTATGCCGAGCTATACTTCTGTAACTACACGAACCTATAACATTGTATTCTTACAAAGTACACACTAAACAGACACGAAGTAGTACTCTCAAGGATATTTAATGAAAGAAAACATCCTACACCACAACCGAATAATCTTTACTACGAAACATTATCATATGAATAAAGAGGCAGTTACAGTGTTAAATAATATTAAATTGTAATAAAAGGACGATAAATACGAATATAGTAATATGGGCCGTGGTAGCACAGGGGCTAGGCGCTCGCTTTAAATTTCATAGTACGCGAGTGATCTGGGTTCGATTCCCGGTGCCGGCACCACTAAAATTGTTGATTGCAATTTTAAGTGCTGATTTACCACGTGCTCGGCGGTGAAGGAAAAAATCGTGACGGAACCTGCATGTCTGAGAAATAAAAAAAATGTTTCAAAGACATGTGTAGTCCGCCAACCCGCATTGGAGTAGTGTGGCGGATTCTTCCTAGCTTTAAAACCCTCTCAGAAATGAGAGGGGATCAGCAGTGGCACATTTATAGGCTGAAACTTTACTTTTTTTTAAATAAGAATATTAAAAATCAGGCGTCATTGTTACGATAACCCGGTTGGCGTAGTAATGAAATGAAATGATGTTGCTATCATTTGTGTGGCACCACACTGAGCCCATCACCATGGAACATTAGTTCTTAAGTCTTAATTGCTTGCACACTTCTGCTTCACGGCAGAATAAGAGGCTCTGCGTTGGTACGTACCTAGACAGATTCCTCCCTAGGAATCCTACCACGTTAAATTAGTTGTATTATGACCATAGCTTAAAATTTATAGGTGTGAACTAGATATAGAAATAAGTTAGAAAACTAAAACGCAATACATTTTGGATCAAGGTCACATTTAATTGTGGGAATTCACTTTAAAATGCTTTAAAAACGTTTTTATCTGTGTATGTATTAATATACATACACAGATATGTTGCTGTTAATGATCTCATAATACGGCCTTCTCTAGTTGATTTCGATTGACATCAATTGGGATTGTGTACTTGTATATGTTGACCGTTAACCCGTAGCTTTTTGAATAAGCCGCGGTTTATCCCAACCAGCTGGTGGTTAAAGCAGTAAATTACCGATCCAACAGAAACGCAAACGCGCGCGAAATGTGCTAGACGATACGGACGTCTTAGCACTCCCAGACCACGATACGGTCAGTCACCATCCAGGCTACGCTGTACACACAGTTAACAGCTTCACAAAATGTGCCTTAGGCACAAACTTCGCCTCTACAAAACATGCATTAGACCCGTAATGGCCTATGCATGCGTCGCGTTCGCACACGCGTCGGGCAACCATATAAAGAAATTGTAGACCGTGCAAAATAGATTCTTGCGAAGTGCCACCGGAGCCGGCTGGTACCAACGCAATGTAGACCTTCACAGCGACTGTGGAATGCTCTTACTCTCTGAACACTTCAGAGAAGTATCACGGCGGTTTTTTGAAAAAGCCGCGGTTCATCCAAACCCACTGGTGGTTAAAGCAGCGAATTATCGATCCGACAGAAACGCGACCGAACGCAAACGTCGCCCGCGAAATGTGCTAGACGACACGGACGTCTCAGCACTCCCTGACCACGATACGGTCAGTCACGATCCGAGCAACACTGTACACACAGTCAATAGCTTTAACATCACACGCACCACGTCACGCGACCGCCGTAGAGAGCGGCGCGCAGCTATCGTTAATAACACCGCGTACACAAGAAACACCCGTGTTCCAGGGCGGTTCTCACCGCCCAGAGTTACCAACACACAAGTCGACAGTCCGAACGGAGGCCCGCTGCCTCCCTCGGACGGTCATTAGATGACTTAAGATAATAATTTTATGGAGATATTCACAGTAGCGCAAGCACGCTAGCGAACGCAACGGTCCGAATTAAGATGTTTAGTAGGAGTTTATATTTACGTATTTATGTTTGGGTCAAACCAAACCTTGCACGCGGGCCCCGGGCCCGCGAGCACAGCATACGATGAAGCTGTAAAAGCCAAAAGGCTAACAGCGATTACTTCACCGAAATGATATATAGTTAACAGCTTCAATATAACACGCACCACGACGCGCGACAGTCGACAGTCTGAATGGAGGCCTGCAGCCTCCCTCGGCAATCATTAGACAACTTAAAATCGTTTAAGATATTCGAAATCGCGTAAGCATGCAGCGAACGCGACACAGACCGAATTTCGATGTTTTGGTAGGAGTTTATTTATTAATTTATGTTTGGGTCAAACCAAAGCTGGCACGCGGGCTCCTGGCCCGTTAGCACAGTATCCGATGAAGCTGTAAAAGCCAAAAAGGGATAACAGCAATTACATCACCGAAAATGTATAAGGATAAAATAAATTTTACTTTCGATATTTGTTGTTAGACAAGATATTGATGAGATGTTAATACTGAGGCGCAGTGGTTTTAGTGAAGAGACCAAAATTTTTTTTTACATGAATAATAAATTTCTACAGGCACCATGGACGTGACATATATATATAAGGTTCATGAAACCCTGGTTTTGTCTATTCCTTCTAGTAATATAAATGTAAATTCGATATATCAAAGCGGCGGCACGTGTTTGAAAGTACGTACTCGAATCTTATTAGTAACCAAACCCAATATACACGTTTACCATTTGTGTATAAAACAAACAGAGATTGTCTATGGCAATTAAAAACATAGAATTAACATATTTCAAAGATTTTACACTTTCTCACATATGTACCTTATACGACTGTAACTGGTATGGTATATTTTAATCGTACACTTAGAGAAAAAATATATTTATGTAAAGAAACAAAAATGATGTTATTAATATTTTAAAGTATTTAAGGTTAACATTCATTTATTTTTAGTATCTATTTATTTCTAACATACAAATTCCGTAAATTTAAAGCGAAACATTATATGCTGTACATAAGCGGCCGAACATTATAAGCATTTGTATACTTACTCAATTTTTTATTCAAAGATGTGTGGAGTGTGGACACTACTACTGACCGTCTCATCATGGAATTGCGGGAATAGTTTCTTTGAAAAAAAAAAACATCGATCATCTACATAATTAATTATTTTTGAGAGTTAACCGTTTATACAATGTCATTTTCGTATTGTTTGAAAGCTGAACAATCAAGAAGTAAAATACGAGTATCTGGAGGCAGTGCCTTCAGTCAAGTCGAGCGACTTTTTACACCTCCCCCCCCCATCTTCGTTGTGGGTAAAGTTATAAGTCTAAATTTCAGTCATCTAGAGTACTTACCGAACCTACTAAATTAAATTTAGCCAAATTGTAGTAATTTGGCTAAATTTGTACCTATGATGGTTTACGAAATATCACAAGTTAAATTCTCCTATTTTGTCACTGACTCACCGATCATCAAAATTCTGAGGTAATTCCTAGCAGAGCTAGAAATCTAAATACGAGTATACACTCAGCGTCACAAAAATCGCACCTCTCTGAGTTTGCGCGAAAAATGGCTGTTAATGGCTAGAAACGAATTATATTTATATAAATATTGGTATGTTTGAAATGGGTATTTGAATAGCTTTACATTATTAATAAAAAAATCATGTAATCATTAAAACATTTATCATAATAGAGCGTCAAAAATAAACACTGTCAAATGCTCGTTAGTAAGGACGCTAGTTACACCACCTAAAAAGGGTATAAAAGGGTCGATCTGGATGAAATATCGGCCGGATTCGCCCGCTGTACGTCGTGCTGTTAACACGTCTCGATAACACGTCTCGTTGTTGACAGCCATCTACCCGCACGGACCACGGGATAGTAATACAGCCAGTGAGAACACCAAAGAAGAGGCATCCGACTCACAAATCCTCGAAACCATGTCGCCAGATGATCGGCACAGGATCGCATCAGAACAGCGAAAGATAAATGAAGCCCAACATAAGATCTCAGCTATGTTAGCCACACACAAGGCCGCTAAAAAGGTCCCGGAAGGACCAGCTGCAGAGAAACGCCTCAGAAGCCCAGAGGACGAGCAGGAAGCTCGCTAAAGACTGCGCGAAGGACCGGCAGCGAGCAGAGAATCCGAGGGTGACAGTGTGGCCACTGAGACCGCCCGAGGCCTACGCATTTCCGGAGCCGTTGAAGGTAAGTGCAATACCATTATTGGTGTCAGTGCCTCCACCTCTCCCACAAGGAGATCCGCGACAGGCGTAATGTCGCCGGAAAAACGCCCGCGCCGGCACCTAACATCGTGCCCGCGCCGACGCCTCGAACAAAAACCGCGTCAACATCTCGGCTGCCGCTACCTCGTCCTGTTACCCAGCCCCGGGTGGTTTCGACTCCCGGGAGGGCACAGGCACCCCCGGCACCACAGTCGCCGCGTGCTCCGCCAGCGGCAATGACCCTAGGCACTCGCCTTTCTGGGCCATTGCCATTTCCAAAACCGGCCTCGCAACCGGCCTCACAACCGGCGCCAAAACCGGTTAGACAAATTACCCCCGACCCCGCTGAGAGCAGAAATGGCACTGCTTCTCAGCAGGAAACGTCTACCCCAGGGCCGTCATATGCAGCAACTGTATCTGTATCTGCCGGCCCTGGGAGTGAAACCCGGGAGTCTGAACCTCAGACAGAAGAAACCTCGCAGGCTGCCAATATCGAGCCCCCTCCCTAAAGGAAGGTCAGATACCCGCCATTGGTAGTGAAGGTGTTCCCCAATTGGGCAACACATTTCCGGACGATGGCGCAGGAGCTTGGTCGCCGCCCAAATGCCCGCCCCTATGGGAAAGGGGTAAGATTTGTACCGGATACAGAGGAGGAGTATCGGTACATTCAACGGTTCCTGACCAAGATGGAGACTGAGGAGAGGATAAGCTGGTTCTCCTACTCCTTGCCAGCAGAGCGAAGTGTTAAGGTGGCAATAAGGGGATTTCCACTTAACACCGCTCCAGATGTACATCACTGAAGCTCTTAAGGACCAAGGATTCGAACCTGAATACGTCCGCCAGATCCAGGCACGCCAGGGTAGACCTGGCTGCATCTTCTTCGCCCAGCTGAAGAAAACTGGGGACGTTATTCCGAAAATTTACAATCTGGACGGGATCCTCTTCATGCCGGGGATAAAAATTGAAGCCTGGCGCGGCAAGATGGGCCCAGCGCAGTGTCACAGGTGCCAGAAGTTCCCGGCGCTCATCGCACTGTTGCCACCGCCCGATGGCCTGCGTACGCTGCGGAGGTGAACACCCTGCACGAGAATGCCCACGTCCTCTTGAGGACCCTCCCACATGTGCAAACTGTGGACAGGAAAGCAGCACACGGTGAATAACACCGGGTGCCCTGTCTACAGAAAGGAGGCCAGGAACACCAAGGCTGGCACAGTGGCATCAACGAGACCGCAGCGTGCGCAGCCGGCCACAGTGGAGGTTGTTCCGGAGCAGTCCAACCTGATGGCACAAGCTAATGCACCACGCCCCTAGAGGGGCTCCCCCATCAGGGGGGCAACCGAAGAAGTCCAAGAAAAAGAGAAACCGAAACCGCAAAAAGAAATCCTCTAACGAACCCGGCAAGGACGGGGCTATCGGTGAGGAAGCAGTAGTACCAGCGGCTGTCATACCCCCGGCCCAGAAACCTGCGGCGGAGCACATTTACAAACCATCCCGAGCCAAGACAACCATGAAGAGCCAACCAACACCGGCACCACGAACGGACAGCATCACCAGAGCAGAGGTCATTAGGATCCTATTTGAACTGGTGACAGCTGTCCGGGCCGGGACGGATCCGTTGGACGAAATTATGAGGGTCGTGACCCGACTAATCACCAGCAATGGATAGGAGGCCCCTCAGATTACTCCACTGGAACGCCAATGGCCTAGCGAAGAAGATCCCCCTTCTTCGCGCACTTCTCCAGGAACAGGACGTCGACGTGGTGCTGATCTCGGAGACACACCTGCGTCCTACGATAAAGCTCTTCATACCAGGCTACATCTCCTACAGGCAGGACGAGGAATCCCCCATGGGCAAGGCCTACAGAGGACGGGCGATATTGGTGAGAAGGGCTATTCTCCACCAACCCGTCACCCCCGTGTGCTTCCAAAAAATCTACACATTAGGCATCGAAGTCTTCCTTGGGGCCAATAGGCTCAGGTTATTTGCTGCCTATTCGTGGTGGCAGTCGGGCGATCCTGTCATCAGGACGAGTGGCCCACAGCGGGAGTACCGCAGGGGAGCTGTCTCTCCCCTGTGTGCTACTCGATATTCACCGACGACATCCCAAGCAGCGAGCAGACTAAGCTCGCGTTGTTTGCAGACGATGCGGCGTTCTATACAACATCGAAGAACGCCGCATACGCAATCAAAATGCTGCAGAGGACACTCAACCAAGTGAAGACCTGGACCACCGACTGGAGGTTGTCGGTGAATGTCAGTAAGACACAGGCCATCGTGCTGGGAACAGGCGAGGAGGCTGCCACCAAAACTTAAATTTGGAGAAGAAACCATTGACTGGTCCCGAACGGTCAAGTACCTTGGTGTTGTCATCGACCGGAAACTATCTATGCATCCTCATGTCCAAACGACAGTAGCAAAAACTCGGACGGCTCGAGCACTCTTGCGTCCGGTATTGACCTCCCGTCTTCCGACGAGGGTTAAAATCAACATCTACAAATCCTATATCAGGAGCAGGATCACCTATGCTGCGCCGGCATGGTACGCCATGACAAGCGCCACATCCAGGAAGATGCTACAGACCCAGGAGCACCTCTGTCTGCGTGCTATCGTCGGCGCCCCTCGCGGAGTGCGGAATAAGACCATCCAGAGGGATCTCAAGCTGGAGAACCTGGACGCATTTGTGCGGCGGCTCGCGACGAATATGTTCGAGCGTGCAGATGCGTCTACCCATACACATGTGGCAAACATCGCCCCACTGCACGCTCGATCTCCCGAGGGCAAACACCTCCCTCGCGAGCTGCATAGCCGTCCCGAGTAGGACTAAAACAACAAGACCAGCACTGAAGCATAGTCTCCGGTGCACGATAAGATGTACCAAACCACCGCCTGCCCGCTGGTAAGCTGGCCGGGCTTCCCCAAGCGGGGTTTCACCTGGCCGGCCGGTCCGCGGAGGGTGGAGTGAAGATCAGCACCCCACCAGGGTGCTGACCGTCGTGGCCAGTTAGTGGACCAGCTCATCCACTGCCTTAATAGGCAAACCCAGAGACCCGCGCGTATTTGCGCGCGGCGTAGAATTTCACTGAGGGGGGCAAAAAAGCCCCGAACAGTTTCCCTGTGCCTGGAAACGGGCACAAGAGAAGACCATGTTGGAAATATGGGCCAGTCGTAATTTAGACTTTGCAGTGAACACACGTGAACAAGTAACCCAAGTAAGAACAAGTAAAGATGGACACCAGCTCTGAAGAAACCGCTCAAGTGATTGCCCTATTGCAGTCGGGGATGCGGCAGTGTGACGTTGCTCGAACAGTTGAACCTGTCCCGTTTTTCAGTTCGACGGGTGTTCCAACGTTTTCAGCAGACTAGTGGTTATGTTAGAAAACCGGGATCTGGAAGAAAACGATCAGAAAGAGATGACCGTTTCATCGTTACGACATCTTTACGAAACCGTTTTACAAATGCTGTTGAGTTGCAACAGCAGCAACGTCGATATCCCTGTTATGCATTGGCCAGCACAAAGTCCAGACCTTAACCCAATAGAACATCTCTGGGATGACCTAAAACGGCGCGTGCGAGCTCGAGATCCAGCTCTAGCCACTCTTCAAGAGCTCCAAGATGCGGTACTTGAAGAGTGGGAACAAATACCCCAAGAGTCTGTTGCGATCCTTGTAAGGTCCATGAAAGATCGCATGGAAGCCGTTATCAAGGCAAGGGGGGGGGGGGGTAACACTAGGTTTTAAGAACTTTTTTTGTATTTATTAAGTTTTTTTTTAAATTATTAATTTGCAAATTTGTACATACCCTGTCTTTTTCTTTAATTTCTCTTTCGTCTCGTTATAAAAGTAAAATTCAATTAATATTCCTGAAAGCTAATGAAATTACCTTTCGAATGATACCCTCAAACCACAACATTGCCATTGGCCTGTTGTGTTAAAATAGTATTTAAATTAATTTTTTTCGGATGTGCGATTTTTTTGACGCTGAGTGTAGTTAGTTTAGTCCACAATTTAAGGAAAAAAAATCCTGAAATTTCAGCACTGTTATCTTTGCGGATGGTAATCTTATTTTTTTTTCCTACAAAATCTATGACAAATAATTTTATTAGTCGCAAAAGTAAGTTTGTCATGTGCATGCGCATGCGGCGTGGCAACTATGGCAAAATCCGTCCAAAATAACAGCTACCAACTTTTATGGCAATCTATGGGGAAGCCTATGTTAAGCAGTGGACGAGTGATAGGCTGAAATGATGATGATCCTAGTCTACCTCCGATCTTATCGTACATCGAGCAAAGATAGGTTGGGACAAGTGAGTGCCTCTATGTTTGTGCGAACACTTGTGGCTCTATAATATCTCGCAGTGGATAGATTCCGACAGTATTTGGAAGATTTCGCCGTGGCCGAAAATCGGCCAAGAGGTCATCATTAGTACACACTATACACATATGGGGTTAGCCGTAGGAATGTTATGAGGGGTGGGGGCTGATTTAAAGGTGAAGGGGGAAGAGAACATGTTACCTAGTATTTTTCTGCCAAACCGAAAATCAATTGAGATTGAGTTCATCAATCCAAAATATATGTAGGTACTATTCTAAACTATTTTTATTCCTAAGAAGTCTTATAAAATATATGTAAAAACATATAAACGGTGATCTCAAGGTATCCAACAAATTTTGTCACTCATTAATTAAAACACTGATTGTTGAACACAACAAAATAGATGTAGATGAGTGCCTGTACAATATGTACATAAAATTATATAATTGAAGAGCTATGTGAGAGTCGGATCCGTACTGGCTGTACTTATGTTGAATTGATACCTAGTTGACGATATCCTCTTGTTAATTGTTTATATAGGGCTCAAGTAAAAATGAACAGAATAATAGAAACTAAAACTTTATACTTAAAAAATTATGAGCATCATTTTATATATTTTTTGTGTAAGGAAACATTGAGTCATACATTGTGTACATGAGAATTGATGAAATCATAGTAAAATAACACAGATTCCGACTCAATTTCAATAGGGAAGATGGTTGGGTATTACCATCGGTTTGCGATCATATTTTTGATAAAATTAAATCAAAAACCAAGCATGCATACCTCTGCAAGATTTCAAGGCTCATTCTACGTAAATTATGCCAAAAATAATAATTTAATTCTAAAGGCACCCCGGATCACATTAGGACGTCTGCCACCTTAGTCGTAAGACGTTCAAAACGTGAAGTTTTAAATAGTTAGAAGTTCACGTGCGATATCAACTATGTGGTTGCGTAATGGAATCAGATGCGCCTTTATACACGTGACAACCATGGAGATCTTTACTATAACGCAGATCTGTACACGGCGGTCAAAAAGTACCATTTACGATTCCGTATTTGAAGTAATGGCGACCGGTTCTTTGTATTCGTACACTTTTCCAGATGTATGAAAATAGCCGTAAGAGAAGATCTTTTGGATCTTTCTGGGAATAGTATAATACTGTCAAGGATAACAAGTCTGAATGAATGGTATCTACGGAATGTTCACTTAGGCAGTATCAATTCTCAGAAGTTTACAATTGCTTAATACAATCGATTAAAAAGCATTTACCGCCCAGAATTATCGAAGAATGTTACAACACCGTTAGTAAAAACCAACAGAGATATGGAGTTTGATTTATGAAAATCCGTACTCGAGGTGCAAGAAGCAATAAAAGAAAAGGAAAAAAAGGAGGACTGTCTACAAAAAGAAGTGAGATCCCAACAAAAACAATAAAATGTAAAAAATATATACCAAGCCTCGCATCGCAACTGTTAATAAATTAAAAAATTGTGAGATCTCACGTAGAGCCAAGTTTTTAATTTTATTATGATCAAATCGCCAATTCATCAATATTTTTTCAGGATTACCTTAAAAATTGTTTTACGTAAAAGCATAAAAACTAAAAATAAGTTAAGATAGATTAGAGGAATAATAAGCCTCAACCGCTATCAATCACTTGCCAACACCAGAATTTGAATCATGATAGATATTGATGACTCGGGCCTCTCAGATTCAATTTGATTTTTAGTAACCTTGGAGCGTAAATCAGAGTTTATATGATAAATTTCAAAGAAATGTATAATCATGGAATTTCGATTGCATTAACTTAAGTTGAGGAAAGCTATGAATCGTATTTAATCACTTTAAAAAAACGTCTACTACTTTTTACGCCTTGTTCCGGCCTGTTCTGTTGTTCTGTTGTATGTCTGTTCACTTGATAAAAATAATAATGTAATGACGCGGCGGTTTTAGAAATAATAGACAACGTTTTACCTCTAATCATAACACTGATATTAATACTTTTTTTAAGCTTAAAAGTTTTCAAATCACTATACTAATGTTAATTAGCCTGACTGTGAAAATATTAAAAATTTAATTCAGCTTTACTGCGGAATAGCCAGCAAAATTAACACGGGCGCCCTAATAATTTAAAGCTGTGATTCGGTGTCGTGTTTCTATTTTATAATAGTAAATTGTGTGAGTAATTATGCAGCACCTCTGCATAATTATAATAAATAATAAATATAATCATAAGAGTAAAGAACTCTTGTGTCAAAAAGTTTTGTTAAAAGATAGTCAAGTTAACGGGAGCGGTGGAGGCGTTTTTAAAAACTAAAATAAAACTAGGATATGTCCGTACAGAAGCTCATGTACTCTAACAATGAATCTTATTCTAATACATGTTTTATTCAGAGCTAATTATCATTTTGCTTACATAGGCATAGCTCCATAGGCCACACACTGTGTGCATAGTCAGCAACAGTATCTATGCACGTATTTGTATGACTCTATGTGGGGTCGATCCATGACTCTTCCCTCCTCAAGAGCGAAATTATCGGCATTTTCAATAACCCGATTATTTCGCCCAAAAACACACAATTTATACTTAATTATAATAATGATACAAAATGTAAATGACAGAATAACATACAAAATAATTGTTCCTAAACTAACACTTTTAATGTCAATAGCACTTGCACTTTCACTCCGAAAGACTTTATTGAGTTTTACTAATTGTATCATTTGTTTAGTTTCGTCAAGATTTATGTCTTTTAAACTAACTACGCTGACACTATGGGGCTTCGAAATCTTTACTTCTGGTAAGTTCGTTATTGGGTAAATTCGGTAATTCAGGCTTTCCGCAGAAGATTGGTGGTATTGGAAATGCATGTTTCCAATTTCACCTTCACATAAATTGTCGTCTACTGTGATTATGTAAGTACCACACAACGATTCGTGAGTGACGTCATTGCCGCACCTTCTGGTAAGTAACCTATGATCTTTTACATAGAGTATCTTTCATGGCTTATTCGTTGGATCTTGAAATCCTCAATGTCGACAGCATGCTGTTCGCAGGCATCAAGGTTGGGCAGAAACTCCATGAGTTGTTCAACGCAGCTTTGCTCCGTATATACATTGCACATCGTCTTCGTTGCACAGGAATTGATCATCTGATGCAATTTGTTTACAGGCTCTCGAGACTGGCAAGTACTCTTTTTCCTTCACCAATAGGTATGGATGTTTTGGAATCACTATAATAGTTTTGTTTGCAATAGTCATAGGCAAGGAGTAAATTTTAAAATAACCATATGATTTATTTCCTACTAAAGGGACCTCTAATATAAACGTGATCTGGTTTTCTTTTATAAAAGCCTTAACCTTAATACAACTTTCTAATTTAATTAAGTTCTTTTCGTTTACGGGGTATAACAAATTTTCAGTTATCGCAATTGATTGTAATAAATTTAACAATTCTGTGGAGTTAACAATTGCTTGATGCAGAACAGATACCTTACTAAGCGCTAATGCAGTTTCGATTTCTCCTAGTATCATGTTAATAGTTCTAAAATTACTTAAAAACATGTCAAACATACCTAAGACATGGTGGACAGGTAGAATAAATGGAATTCTCTTCTTTTGTTACTGTAATTTTAACAATTCTCTCAATTCTCTTTAAACGTTCATCTAAAATTATGGTATTGTTATGAAAGGTTTCGGTACTGTTTATAAAACTATCCAAGATTTTGGAGACCAATGTAATTTTCTTATTCGTTACTATCTGATTATCGTTTAATTTAGAGATCAACGAGTCATATCTGAGGGCATCATCATGATCCAAGTTTCCAGTTATAACTTTTATCATAGATCCGAGTGAGTCAATAATGCCTCTTTTAAATCTTTTTGATGGTACAAGTTGCCGGAATTTTTCAATAGTTGCGTCACTTAAATACCCTACTTGTGTTCGGATACCTAAAAATTCGTGGCTATATGGTTTATTAACATCTATCAATGCAATAAATTCTTTATATTTTAATACACTAAATTCTAGGTCTCTGCCTAAGCTTTCTAAGTTAACAGTCTTTATAATACGCCACTGGTCTATCTGCAAGGAAGCATGACCTTGTTTGACAGGCAGGATTCCTGGGTTCTTTTCAAGTTTTTGAAGTTGAAGGGCCCATGTTTTCTGGACCATCGTCAGAATTATCAGACACCACCTTGCGGAGGACGTTTAATATTTTTAATGGGTACTGAAGTGTTTCGATTGCCAATCCTAACGGTAACTACATTTCTTTCTACATTACCTCTAACAACAGCTTTCCTGTATCGCGGTTTATCCTTACTTTTTCTAGTGTTAGCTTCCTTAAAGAAAGAACGAAATTTTTTTATTCAATACTACAACACAACATACAAAAAATAAGTAAACAAAAAAATACGACGTATTACATTGTCAGACGTACGTTGGGTTGTAGCAACGAAAAGGCTGTCGACTCAGCATAATGCTATGGCAGAGTTGCCACAGCGCTGTTATTCTGTCGATGCCTCAGGTTTAACGAGCAGCTTCCGGACATATTGTTAATTGACTTAGTTTAATTTAAAAGAAATAAATATGCGCACATGTACACGGATACACACACACACACACACACTATACATATATACATATACATACACACATATACATATATATATATATATATATACATATACATACATGCACACACATATACATATACATGCGCATGCATTATATAAAATAGAATAAAAATGCATGCGCACATTACAAAAAAAACAAAAAGCTCAGAAATACTTACATATAAACAAAGTTATTAAATATTAAACACAAATGCAGTGTAAACAGATAACAAAAAATAAAAAGAAAAAAAAGTTTCTGTATCTCTGTCACTGTTCAATTTATCATGCGTAATAACCAGATTTTTAGTCTGTGCAATTATATAGTTGACACGTTTACTTTAATACGTGGCACCGAATTAAAAAAAATTTACTTTGTGTCATTGTTCTCTAGAAGATAAGACTTGTAACGAACAGTAAAATAAGGCTTTGTACAAATTTCTCGAAGCGGTGGCGGTAAATCGTTCCAACATTTTGTTGCCAAGTAACGCAAACTACCTCGAAACGCAGCAGTAACGTGTCCTGGGACAGCTAATAGAAACTTCGCACCACGAGTATTATGAACGTTATATTCACTAGACCATTTAAGCTTCTTATATAAATATTCCGGAGTTTTGCTTTTCAATAATTCCTAATAACAGGCTAGCGAACTGCAATTTAAGCCTAGATGCCATGTTTAGTAGTTTGCCCTTATTTAGATACGATGAAACATGAGTTCTAGGAGGAATATTAAAACAGAAACGGGCACATGCGTTTTGGACCCTTTGAAGCAGTTTCATAGACCTTCCCAAAAGACAAGGACCATAAACTGATATGCAGTAATTCAATTTGGACAATATTAAAGACTCACAGAGCGTTACTCTCATATTCAGGCTCAGGTAAGCCCGTATTTTGTATAAGATCTTTAACCTATAGAAACAGGCACGTGCTATATCCAAGACAGTTCTCAAAATGCAATAGGCCATCCATTTTGAGACCGAGGTTACGAGCCTCATCAACTTGCTCAATGATTTCCTCCTGCAGGAAAAGTATAGGTTTGGATTCTGATATACTTTTAATCTGTGATCTTGAACCTAATATCATGAATTTTGTTTTAGCTGGGTTTAAATTGAGTGAATTATTTTTTGACCATAGTGCAATTCGTTCCAAATCTCTGTTTAGTATACTTATACTCTCAGTGGTATCATGAGGTTTGAAGGAAAGATATAACTGTAAGTCATCGGCATACATGTGGTACTGGCAGTCCTTTATTACATTAGTTAAATCGCAGCAATAAAGTAAAAAGAGGAGAGGACCCAAAATGGAGCCCAAAATGGCTGTGGACTGGACTGGATGATACCCGAACCATCTGCCTTTTGCAGTTCAACTAGTTGATATCGGTCACTGAGGTAACTATCAAACCACTTTATCGCAGTACTATCAAATCCATAATAAGCCATTTTTGAGAGCAGCAAATTAATGTTTATGGAGTCAAATGCCCTGGAGTAGTCAAGGAGAATCAGGACAGTACCTTTGCCTAAATCCCTGGAAGACAACACATTATCCACAACATCAATAAGTGCCGTACAAGTGCTACGACCCTTACGAAATCCCGATTGATACTGTGGAAGAATATTATTATCCTCCAAAAATGTGTATACTTGATTGAAGACGGCTCTCTCAAGGATTTTTGACAGATAGGGCAAAATGGATATTGGTCGCAACTCATTTACATTGCTAGGATTCGATCTTTTTGGGATAGGCCGCACTAATGCTGTTTTCCATTGACTGGGAAAAATTGAACAATTAACAGACTCATTAATTATGTTAGTGATGGTATTGAGGGTATGAGGAAGTGACAGGATTACCATGTCTCTAGTCACACCGTCAATACCCTGCGCATTAGATTTTATTGCCAAAATAATATTAGCGACTGAGTCACTGCTAACTGGTTTTAGCACTAGGGTTGCATCTCCATGCCTATGAAATTCGTAATAAGTGAGCTGCGACATATTGACTTTATCATTTACAGGGATGTCCAGAAAATGTGAATTGATGGTATCGGGATCATCAAAATAAGCTAGAAGCTCACCTACATCTTTGAAGTTTGGAACTACAGTATTTTTAAGGTTCTTCCATAATTGCTTGGGTGCCATAGCTCCATTTATACTGTGCTCAAAAAAGGCTTTTTTCTTATTGAAAATGGCAGAGGTAACCATTTGTTTTAGACATTTATATTTATTTTTATTAGAAATAGTGTTACTAGAGCGATACAGGTTATAGGCATTGTTTCTGAGTTTCATCATGAAGCGCACATTACTTGTAAGCCATGGTACCGCTTTATTTTTTATTTTTAGTTTTGTAATTGGTGCATGCAAGTCAAAAATTGTGTGCATATAAACATTAAAATTACTAATCATCATGTCAATGGAGTGTGCTTCACTGATACTTTGCCATTTTAGAGAGATCAAATCTTTATTTAAATAATCCATCTAGGTTTAAATTTTTTTTTTTTATTTTCACCTCAGCAGAAACTAAGGCATGCCCACCAAGTTCAGGAATGTGGTCGATATTAACTGAATGAATGTCCAGGTCTGAGCAAATTAGGTCTATTAATGTTGCGCTATGGTCAGTAAAATGGGTGGGTTGCCATACACAATTTTTTAAATTTGTAGACAATAGAAAAGCATTCAGGCTATTTACTTTAATACTATGAGACTGTAGAATATCAACATTAAAATCCCCTATAATTATACATTTATCAAAATTAGAGAAACTGGTTATAGACTCAGTGATAGCATCAAAGAAGGTATCTAGATTTAACCAATGTGGGCGGTAGGCAGTACCAATAACTAATTTAATGGAGTTGATATTTAACAATATCCACATAAATCCTTAAATCCTTAGCGTATATAACGTCGCCTATTCTAAAATGCCTATCTATTTCACCACCTTTTTGTTCCCTCACATTTTGCTTTTTCTCAAACACTTTATCTGATATGTAATTATATAAATATCTAGTACGTTTAGCGTGGTGTTTTACTAACTGTTGGGTGTAACTTTTATCGAAATCCGTGGCAAATGTTGAACTACACTCGGCGTCAAAAAAATCGCACATCCGAAAAAAATAATTTAAATACTATTTTAACACAACAGGCCAATGGCAATGTTGTGGTTTGAGGGTATCATTCGAAAGGTAATTTCATTAGCTTTCAGGAATTTTAATTGAATTTTACTTTTATAACGAGACGAAAGAGAAATTAAAGAAAAAGACAGGGTATGTACAAATCTGCAAATTAATAATTTAAAAAAAAACTTAATAAATACAAAAAAGTTCTTAAAACCCAGTGTTACCCCCCCTTGCCTTGATAACGGCTTCCATGCGATCTTTCATGGACCTTACAAGGATCGCAACAGCCTCTTGGGGTATTTGTTCCCACTCTTCAAGTACCGCATCTTGGAGCTCTTGAAGAGTGGCTGGATCTCGAGCTCGCACGCACCGTTTTAGGTCATCCCAGAGATGTTCTATTGGGTTAAGGTCTGGACTTCGTGCTGGCCAATGCATAACAGGGATATCGACCTCCTGTAAATAATCCCGTACAATAGCCGCGGTGTGGCAACGAGCATTATCATGCATTAACATGAATCCATCACCGACATAACCAGCATACGGGACCACATGTTCCTCCAGAATTTCAGTAATGTACCGACCAGCATTTAATGACCCTTGCCCACGGCCACCCCGAGTCCGGGAAACGCACACAAGTTCCGTTTTCCCGTCCACGGAAATGCCGCCCCAAAACATACACGAGCCACCCCCGTATTCGACGGATTCTTCGAAGCAGGGTTGTGTGAACCTCTCCCCCTGTCTTCTATAGACCCTTCTACGTCTGTCATTGCAGAAGAGACAGACCCTCGTCTCATCAGAGAAGAGTACGGTCCGCCACTGTTCTAGAGTCCACTCGCAATGATTGCGAGCAAACTCTTCTTCTTCTCTGCGATGCTGTGCAGTAAGTTTTGGACCTTTAGCAGGTCTATGGTCTGTTAAACTCTTTTCGTGTAACCTTCTTCTTATCGTAGAAACACTCACAGATGTTCTCCGATTTTATCGCAGCTGTTGTTGCAACTCAACAGCATTTGTAAAACGTATTTCGTAAAGATGTCGTAACGATGAAATGGTCATCTCTTTCTGATGTGCACCGTTTTCTTCCAGATCCCGGTTTTCTAACATAACCACCAGTCTGCTGAAAACGTTGGAACACCCGTCGAACTGAAAAACGGGACAGGTTCAACTGTCGAGCAACGTCACACTGCCGCATCCCCGACTGCAATAGGGCAATCACTTGAGCGGCTTCTTCAGAGCTGGTGTCCATCTTTACTTGTTCTTACTTGGGTTACTTGTTCACGTGTGTTCACTGCAAAGTCTAAATTACGACTGGCCCATATTTCATCCAGATCGACCCTTTTATACCCTTTTTAGGTGGTGTAACTAGCGTCCTTACTAACGAGCATTTGACAGTGTTTATTTTTGACGCTCTATAATGATAAATGTTTTAATGATTTCATTATTTTTTTATTAATAATGTAAAGCTAGTTATATCCTCAGATACGCTGCCTACTCACTTTTACTAGACAGCGCATAGAACTAAGTCCTTACTAAGCATTATGTAAAGTAATAGTAATCATTTTTGTGAGAGCACTCTTGTAACGTTTAGAATAAGATCATTCATTATTAAACGACATCTAACTCTGTCAAGACCTATCTTTATTTTATATTAGTTTTAAATATAGTTTTTAAAAACGCCTTGGCATTACGCTCAAACCTGACTGGCGCAGCCGGTAGGATCTCTACGGTTAAACGCAGTTACATCGCGGTGTCCTCGTTTACCTATAAATCGGTAAGAAGCGAACAGTTGCGGAGCCTGCGTACGTGAGATCCTCGAACCAAAACAAATTTTGTCAAGGAGAAGAGCTTCAAAAGGTGCAGGAGATGGAAGAAGTCTGGTGAGTACAACTATTCACCATCCTTCGTATCCTTACCCTGAGTTATTTTGAGATTAGTCCTTTCTCGTTATAACGTTTTCTGGTTTAAGTAAAAATAAAATAAATAAATAATATTTTTTTTTATCAATAAAATTAAATAAAAATAAAAATTAAAATTAACGTAATATAGTTTATACAATATTCCTTTTATATTTATCGTTAATTTGTGTGTGTTATTTTAAGTTTCTATTTTGTGTGTTTTGCGTATTTAAATAAAATGGAAGGCCTTAGACCCAACGGAAATGTTAAAAATCATTCCTTTCTTTAATGGAGATAAACGCCACCTTAATTTATTTATTAGGAAGTGCGAATATGTATTATCTAAATTCGGGGGCGACAGACAGCAACATGTCTACGTCATGCATTCCATAACGAGTCGCCTCACAGACAGTGCAGCTGCGCTTATCAGCGAGCACGGCGACATTTTCATGTGGGCGGAACTTAAGAATTTACTGAAACAGCACTTTGGCGATCCTAGGTCCGAGGAATGTATCGCCATAGAGCTCGAAACATTAAAGATACGGCATAATGAAAGTTATATGGAATTTTGTCATAGAATTCAATCTATTAAATCGGTGTTATTTTCTAAGGTAAATGAATTAAGCGATTAAAACGTAAAAATTAGCAAAACTACCATATACAATAATACCGCGTTAAATGTATTTTTATATAATCTGCCCGAAAACATGATTCGTGTCATCAGACTTAAATCGCCCACCACTCTAGAACAGGCCCTTAGCTTCGTTTTAGAAGAAGTTAATTTCCATGAACAATATTTACACCGAAATAAATTAATGGGAACAACTTCAACTAATAAACCACGACCACAATTTAATAATTTTATACCTAATGGCATAATACAACCTACAGGTTTTAAGCCTATTTTTGATGCGTCTCAAACCCAGTTGCCTAAATTCAACTTCGGAATACCGCAAAGTAAACAAAATAAATTTCCATATTTCGGTCAAAACAATAGTCCGCAGTTAGGTTACCGACCACAGAATATTTATAACACCCCAAAACCGAATTTTGGTTATCAACCACCGCAGTTGGGATATCAACCACCTAAAATTGGCCTTCAGCCGTATCAATTCGGGATGCGCCCACAACAATTTGGTTATCGACCACCACAATTTGGAATGAGGCCTCAACAATTTAATAATCAACCTCAATTTGGTTACAAACCAACACAATTTTCTAAACCGTCGCTGCAACCTGCAGACGTATCCATGCGTACAGCACCACCAGCTAAAATAACCCAACAAGGCTTTCGTCTAAATGAATTAGATTTAGCAGAAAACTACGAAAATTATAGCGACCAGTACTTGCAGTATGACCCCTATTTATGCTATGACGAAAATGAAGATATAACCGATTATCAAGGTTATAATGTAGAGCAACCCGAATTATTAGAGAATGAACAATCCAACGAGCAGTCCGATGAAAATTTTTCTGCCAAAGCCTCAATGAGGAACGAAAAGTGATAGAACTGAACTGCGACACTAATCTTAGGCTACCTTTCATTTATTTGCCAGAGATTGACGAAAGGTTTATGATTGATACTGGTAGTACCAGATCTTTTATAAGCCCTCGAAAGGCATACCAGTATTTTTCAGAGGTAATTTATCATGAACCCTTTCAAGTTATAAGTACACATGCATCCAGTAACCATAACGAAGTTATATCTATCCCTTTACCACCAACGTTTAAAAATAAAAACGGATACCACAAATTTTACGTATATAACGTGGACTCTAAATATGACAGGCTTAATAGGCAATGACTTATTACAACAAATAGATGCAATCATTGACATTAAAAACCACGTACTTATTACTAAAAATACAAAAATTCCTATAATTAATAATAATTTTAAACTCGATGTTAAATTACACCCGCGTACAGAGCAGCGTGTTAAAGTCCCTGTAGATTTATATTCAGGAGAAGCCATTCTTAATTATACAGAATTTTGTGAAGGTGTACGTATGTCCATCTGCTATCGTAACCTGTATAAACGGATATGCAACTACGATTATACAGAATGCGTCGGATAAAACTATAGACCTAAGAATTAATAAACCGTTTAGCGTAACTAAGTATGAGAATGAAGAATGTATGGTGAATAAAATAAATATTTCCGATTTAGATAACGATAGTATACTAGAAGATAATTTGTCGAAACTAAGACTTAGTCATATGAATGAAGAAGAGCAACAATGTATTTATAACCTATGTAGACAGTATAAGGATATATTTTATAGCGAGCAGTTACCGTTAACTTTTACAAATAACGTAAAACATTTTATCAGAACAAAACACGAAGACCCTATTTACACTAAACCATACAGACAAGCACAGTTTCAAACAGACGAAATAAAAAGACAAGTACATAAGCTATTAAAAGACAATGTCATCCAGGAGTCTTATTCTCCATGGAGTTCGCCCGTACATCTCGTGCCAAAGAAGCCGGATGCATCAGGTGAAATGAAATACAGAATGGTTATAGACTACCGACGACTTAATGACATAACTGTAGATGACAAATACCCTCTCCCCAACATTACTGATTTATTTGATAAGTTGGGGAAAAGCATGTATTTCTCTACTATAGACTTAGCAAGTGGCTATCACCAGATTGAACTAAACGAATCAGACAGACAAAAGACTGCGTTTAGTACACAATCTGGACATTATGAGTTTCTGAGACTCCCTTTTGGACTTAAGACAGCTCCAGCTACGTTCCAGCGAGCTATGGACAGCATTCTCAGAGGTTTGCAAGGGATACACTGTATGGTGTATCTCGACGACATTATAATATATTCCACTAGTTTACCAGAACACATAGAAAAGTTACGTTTGGTTTTCTAAAGACTTCGATCGACTAATTTAAAAGTTCAATTGGACAAGTCAGAATTTTTACGCACGGAAGTACTATACTTAGGACACACCATAACAAAAGACGGACTTAAACCCAACAACGATAAAATCGAAGCGGTCGTAGACTATCCACTACCTAAGACTACGACAGAAATTAAAAGTTTCCTAGGACTCATAGGTTACTACCGTAGGTTTATCAAAGACTTCGCAAAAGTTACTCAACCTCTCACGGCGTGTCTAAAAAAAAGAAACAAAATAGTGATAGATCAAAATTACATCGATGCTTTCCAAAAGTGTAAAGCGCTTCTGACGAATGCCCCTCTACTACAATATCCCGATCCAAATAAACCATATATCCTTACTACCGATGCCTCAACAGTAGCCCTAGGCGCTGTTCTATCCCAAGGTCCAATAGGCAGTGATAAGCCTGTTGCATATGCTAGCAGAACCCTTAGCGATACAGAAACACGATATAGTACCATAGAAAGGGAACTACTTGCAATTATCTGGGCAGTAAAACACTTCCGGCCTTATTGATGTGGGCAAAAATTCCAAATTTACACAGATCATAGGCCCTTAGCGTGGCTCTACTCTCTAAAAGAACCAAACAGTAAGCTTACACGGTGGAGATTACGATTACAGGAATATGACTTTGATGTTATATACAAAAACGGCAACCAAAATACAAATGCCGATGCCTTAGCAAGGATAAAACTTAACGCCTTAGAGTCCGACGATAAACTTTCCCTAAAAGTAAATGTAGACGATAAAGAACAAAGACTGAAACAATACTTGGACGAAGTTACTGACGAAATATGCAGACTGACTACTTCACAACGTAAATACTCCTCCGAAGAGACTATAACTATCTCAGATTCATCTCGCACAGCAACAATAAGCCCTATTAATGAACTTGACCGACTAACCCCTACTTACCAAATACCGACAATATCCAGCAGTACTGAGACAGCTCATTCTGCAGTAGAATTAGAAACATCCGGTATCCCCATACTGCAGGAAGCCATTGACACTAAGCCAAATCAAATCTTAGTGTTTACTTGGTTTAAGAACGATATCCAAGTTAGAAACCTGTCGCGCGATAAACAGAACATTTTAGAAATATTTTTACCTGTAAACAATGATGAATTAATTAAAAAAACTTTTTAAAAGAATACATAAAACCTAAAACAAAATAGTTTATATACTTTGAAAGCGAGCAACATAGGAAACAATTTACTAACGTTATTATCACATTATTTAAAAAAGATATGGTTCAGTTTTTTGAGTGTACGCAAAGAGTTGTCTACATAGACGACGAAAAAGAGCAAAGAGCGATTATATTAAAACATCATGAAGGTAAAACGTGCCATAGAGGAATTAAAGAAACCATGGTTCGAATAAAAAGAAATTATTACTGGAATAACATGCAACAAACTGTATCAGCAATCTTAAACGGGTGTGAAGCATGTAGAAAGATGAAATATGACAGAAACCCTATAAAACCAGTACTTCAATTAACTCAGACACAAAATGCACCATTCCAAGAGTTATTTATCGATCTTTTTACAATAGAAGGAAAATACTATTTAACATTAGTCGATGCCTTCAGCAAATTAGGACAAGCAATAGAAGTTTCAGACAGATCTACACCAGAAGTTATTCGTGCTTTACTTAAATATTTCAGCTTTTATGGAGTTCCAAAGAGAATTTCCTGCGACCCCGGCAAGGAGTTTAATAATGAGTTAATGAAAGAACTTATGTCATTCTATAAAATAATATTACATGTCACTACACCTAACAACCCGAACTCCACTGGCATAGTTGAAAGGTTTCACTCGACAATCATTGAGATTTATCGGCTTGCCAAATATGAAAGAAAATGTACAGACGCGGCGTCCGTAATGACATTTTCAATTCTAGCATATAATAATACTATACATACGGCCACCGGGTTCACCCCATTCGAGGTAGTTTTTGGGCACACCGATTCCGGTAAAATATTTGACATTGACTTTGAAAAAGCTTTTCTTCAGCAACTAATTAAAGATCATGCCAAACGTACCAAACACCTATATCAACATTTATGTGAGAAAATGTTGTTGAAAAAGGAAAAAGTTTTAGAAAAGAAAGGAGGAGAATCAGGAATACAGTTTTCGATAGGTCAGGAAATATATGCAAAAGATATTAATAAAAGAAAAAGCAAAGATAAGCCAAGATATCACAAGGCAAGAATTACTGGAAAAATTACGCGAAATATTATACCCATTACCATAGGCGAAAGAAATACTAAAACACCTATTAAAAACATAAAGCGTCCTCCACAGGTGGTGCCTAACCATGATGACCCTAGTTGCAATGAACCAGGCCCTTCAACATCAAGAGGTCAAAAGTAACCCGGGTATTCTTCCCGTTAAGAACGGTCAAGCCTTTCTGCAGAAGGATAAGTGGAGCATAATAAAAATAATAGATCTTACTGGTCTTGGTAATGACTTAGATTTTAATACACTTAAATATAATGAGTTTTTAAGGCTATTAGATACTAATAAACCCTATGAATACGAATTTCTATCTATTAAATCTCAAGGTAATTACTTGCGTGATATGGTCATCGAGAAATTTAGACAAATAGTCCCAACAAGACGATTTAAAAGAGGTCTTTTAAACCCTCTAGAATCTTTAATAAAAATCGTAACCGGTAATCTAGATCACAAAGATGCAGTTCTCTACGATTCACTAATCTCTCAATTACAAGACAAAAGCCATCATACCGATAGGAAAATAACACTGATTTCCAAAATGCTTGATAATCTTATTAATGACACGGAAACCCTTCATAACAATACTTTAAATCTTAATGAACGGCTAAAACGTGTAGAAAGAATGGTTAAAAATCTAATTACTAAAGAAGAGAACTCTATACATGCTACCTATATTCTAGGTTTGTTTAACACATTTATAAGTAATTTCCGAACTATCTATATTAAATTAAGCGAAATGGAAACTGCACTCGCCTTCAGTAAAGTCTCTGTCCTTCATCAATCTGTTGTTAATTCAACTGAGCTATTATATATTTTACAGTCAATATCCAAGTTTGACGATTTAATGTATCCAGCAACAGAAAGTAACCTTGTTAACTTAGAAATAATGATAGAAGTTAAAGCATACATGAAATTAAACCAGATAACGTTTATAATGGAAATTCCTCTGATATATAACCATACTTATAATTATTTTAAGATTTATCCCTTACCCGTCTACAGTTCCTCTGAAAATAAAACAAAAATTATTATTCCTAAATATCCTTACCTTTTGGTGAATGGTTTAAAGTACTTACCTGTGGCGAAACCATGCAAGCAGTCCACAGGTGCCGATCAGTTCTTGTGTACAGAAGACGACCTGGTGCCATATCCTGAAAATACCTGTATTGAGCAGCTGATGGGATTTCATCCAAATCTTACCTGCTGCGTGTCCCTTGCAGTTAACATAGAAGAAGTTAAGATTCAACACATCGGACTGAATAACTGGATACTCTATGCCAGACGTATTGTGGTGTTAACTAAAGATTGCAATAACGATATCAGCCACGAAGTCCTTCAGGGTACATATATTATAACCACGGATGATAGTTGCGAGATAACTATAGATGACGTGCATCTACACCATCACCGCTCTGACCTGATGAAATCATCATATAAGGAGACACCGGTTCCAGTCCTTGATTTACCTCAAGTAAAACCTAAACTCATGGACGTACCAAGTGTTAACATTAAAAAAATTTATCTGGATGATCTGAAACTATTATCTATGACTCTTAAAACCAATAGTGAAAGTCGTGAAAAAGTGAAGAGTGAAGTGCCTAAAGTTAGTTTACCTACGTTAATACTTTATGTAATTCTAGTTATAAGCATAATCCTTTGCATTTTATATAAGTTTAGATTAAGTATTATTTCTAAACTGCGTAATTATTCGGCTCCTCTTTTGCCCTCTAATTCCGCTCTTGATGAGGGAGGAGTTATATCCTCAGATACGCTGCCTACTCACTTTTACTAGACAGCGCATAGAACTAAGTCCTTACTAAGCATTATGTAAAGTAATAGTAATCATTTTTGTGAGAGCACTCTTGTAACGTTTAGAATAAGATCATTCATTATTAAACGACATCTAACTCTGTCAAGACCTATCTTTATTTTATATTAGTTTTAAATATAGTTTTTAAAAACGCCTTGGCATTACGCTCAAACCTGACTAGCTATTCAAATACCCATTTCAAACATACCAATATTTATATAAATATAATTCGTTTCTAGCCATTACAGCCATTTTTCGCGCAAACTCAGAGAGGTGCGATTTTTGTGACGCTGAGTGTAGAATCGGTATGGCCGAAAACGATTTCGAAAGGAGTTAGGCCGGTTGTACTATGTATTGTGTGATTATAAGCCATAACTGAGTAAGTCATTACAGCCGCTGCGTCTGTACACTTTCGTTCATATTTAGCCAATCTGTATATCTCTATAATTGTGGAGTGGAATCTTTCTATTATGCCTGTTGAATTCGGGTTATTGGGAGTAGTAATATGTAGTTGTATGTTATACATAGTCATTATTTCTTTTATGAGGTCGTTATTGAACTCGCTACCGGGATCGGAAGTAATTTTTTTAGGCGTTCCATATATTAAAAAATATTTAATAAGAGCTCTTACGATTTCTGGTGCAGATCTGTTAGAAATTTCAATGGCTTGACCTAATTTGCTAAATGCGTCAACTAAAGTTAAGTAGTAAATAGATTCAATTGAGAATAAGTCTATGAAGACTTCTTGAAAAGGTGCATTCTGGGTTTGAGTTAATTGAAGCAGGGGTTTGATGGGTTTTCTATCATACTTCATTTTTCTGCAGGCATCACAAACATTAAGTACTGCAGCAATCGTCACTTGCATGTTCTGCCAATAATAATTTCTTCTGATTCTACTCATCGTTTCCTTTATACCTCTGTGACATGTCTTTCCCTCGTGATGTTGCAGTATAATTTCTTTCTGTTCTCTCTCATCCTCGACATATACAACACGCTCTGTGCATTCAACAAACTCTACCATTCCCTTTTTAAATAACTGTGTAATAGTTTTAGAAAATTCTTTTCTGTACTGGATATTTTCAAAATAAATGAAGTATTTAGTTTTGGGTTTAATGTACTCTTTTAAAAACTGTTTATAAGCTCTTCATTATTAAGAGGGGTGAAAACCTCGAGGACCTTTTGCTTATCCCTGGATACATTTTTTACTTGTACCTCATTTTTGTGCCAGCTATAAACCAAAATTTGATTAGGTTTTATGTCAATGGCTTCCTTTAATATAGGAATGCCATCAGATTCTAGATTTTGTCCAGAATGTACCGTTACTGTGCTACTATCGGTGGATAAAGGTGGGAGAGGATATTTCGTATCCATTTCTAATCGATCTACCGATACAGTGGCAGATGTGTCGGTTATGGTTATAGTCCTAGAGTCGTCGTTGTCTTTAGTTGTCAAGTCTACAATTTTGTCAGTTAATTCAGTTAGGTACTTCTGTAGTTTTTGTTTTTTTATGTCCACGTTAACTTTCATCGATTCTGTGTCATCTGAGTCTATAGCATTAAGTCTAATCCGAGAGAGGGCGTCAGCGTTACTATTCTGTTTTCCGTTTTTATATATTATATCGAAATCGTACTCTTGAAGGCGTAACCACCAACGGGTCAACTTACTATTGGGTTCTTTGAGGGAGTAAAGCCATACTAAGGGTCTGTGATCGGTATATATTGTGAACTTACGGCCATAGAGATATGGTCTGAAATGTTTCACGGCCCATATAATGGCGAGTAGTTCACGCTCTATTGTACTGTATCGAGATTCGGTGTCGCTGAGAGTTCTACTTGCGTACGCAATGGGTTTATCAGATCCTACTGGCCCTTGCGATAAGACTGCGCCTAAAGCGACGGCAGAAGCGTCTGTAGTGAGTACATAAGGTTTGTCTGGGTCCGGGTATTGGAGTAAAGGCGCATTGGTTAGAAGTTCTTTGCACTTTTGAAATGCCTCGACATAGTTCTGGTCAATTACAATTTTATTCCTTTTTTTAAGGCATGCTGTAAGAGGCTGAGTGATTTTTGCAAAGTCTTTTACAAAGCGTCTGTAATACCCGATTAGTCCTAAGAAACTTTTGATTTCGGTGGTCGTCTTTGGAAGCGGATAGTCTAATACAGCTTGAATCTTGTCGTTGTTTGGTCTTAGTCCGTCTTTAGTAATAACGTGTCCTAGGTACAGCACTTCTTTTCTCATAAATTCTGATTTGTCGAGTTGTACTTTTAAATTAGTTGATCTCAGTCTGTCAAAAATAGTCCTTAATTTTTGTAAATGCTCTTGGAGACTACTAGAAAAAATAATCATGTCGTCTAGATAGACTAAACAGTGAATTCCTTGGAGGCCTCTTAGGATGTTATCCATGGCTCTTTGGAAGGTGGCTGGAGCTGTCTTCAGGCCAAACGGCATTCTAAGGAATTCATAGTGACCGTTTTCTGTACTAAATGCGGTTTTTTTGTCTATCGGACTCATTTATCTCGATTTGATGATATCCACTAGCTAAGTTCAAAGTCGAAAAGTATGTACTTTTACCTAATTTGTCAAAAATGTCAGTTAAATTAGGTAGAGGATACTTGTCGTCTACAGTAATGTCGTTTAATCGTCTATAGTCGATAACCATCCTATACTTTATTTCACCAGATGCGTCTTTCTTTTTAGGGACTAAGTGGACTGGAGCTGACCAAGGTGAAAACGATTCCTGAATCACATTATCGTTTAGTAAATTTTGTACTTGATTTTTAATTTCTTGTGTTTGAGCAGGAGGTTGCCTATAGGGCTTCACGTAGATAGGGTCTTCGTGTTTTGTTCTAATATAGTGTTTGACTTCATTCGCAAAAGTTAAAGGTATTTGGTCGTTATAAAAAATGTCTTTATATTCTCTACACAAGTTATATATTGATTTCTGTTCTTCTAATGACATGTGATTTAAACGTAATTTTTGTAAATTTTGCTCTAATATTTTATCTATTTCAATATCTGATATATCCGTAACATGATTACGAGTAACTTCACACTCAATCACTTTTTCTTCTTCATACATCTCCACATTCAATGATCTTTTTATAGTTAATTGCATTGGCATATCCAAGGTATTTTGAATAATTGTAGTCGTATAACCATCCTTACATGTCACTAACGCGCTGGGCATTCGCACATCCTTACAAAATTCCTTATAACCAATTATAGCATTACCCGAGTATAAATTTGTTGGGAGTTTAACTCTTTGCTCTTAGCGGGGAGCTAACTCTAAAATATAACTAGACTTACTATGTATTACAGGTATTGTGGTTGTTTTAGTTTTGAGAACCTCGTTTTTCAAATCTATTACTGCTTCCAGGTTGCAAAGAATATCATTGCCTATTAATCCATCGTACCTGGGGTCGACATTGTAAATGTATAATTTGTGATTATCGTTACAGTTGAAAATCGGTAAAGACGGGATTTGAATGACATGACTATGTTTGCTCGATGCATGTGTACTTATAACCTCAAACGGTTCGTGACTTATATACTCTGGGAAATAATTATAAGCTTTTATTGGGCTAATGAATGACCGTGTACTACCTGTGTCGATCATAAATTTCGAATCGATTTCCGGTATGTAAATATACGGCAATTTCAAATTAATATCGCAATTTAATTCTATTTTTTCGTGGGCATTTCCGAGGCTTCTATCTGAAAATCCTCGTCATCCATATTGGTTGGAACGTCATAAGGTACTTCGGGGGTTATTGGCGGATATTCATTTTCATAATAACTAGGCCCAGAAATATTAAGGCCACTACCTGGATACTCCTCACAGTAGTAGTTATCATAAGAAATTTGGAACGCGTCGTTGCACGCATTATCGTAATAGGAACTATCAAGGTCAAGTTCATTTAATTGTAAACCTTGTTGATTTGGTCTAACTGGTGGCGCCGTTCGCATTGTAACGTCAGTGGACTCAGTGTGTTGATTTTTATTTAACTGAGGCCTGTAACCAAATTGTTGGGGCTTATAAAAGCTTTGTTGATTGTTTCCAGATTGTTGCGGGCGCATACCGAATTGCTGAGGCTTGAAGAATGTTTGTGGTTGCATTCCAAAATGCTGGGGGCGCATACCGAATTGTTGGGGTTTATAAAAATTTTGTGGTTGCAGTCCGAACTGTTGAGGGCGCATGTTAAACTGTTACGGGTTCATACCAAATTGTGGTGGGCGATATCCAAAATTTTGTTGGTTATTATTAAATTGAATTGGTTTTGATTGGGACACTTGCGGAATTCCAAAATTGAATTTATTAGGCATTAATGCGGTTTTATAACCTATTGGTGCACTTGTATTAAAATTATTTGTACCGAATTTAAACGTGGGGTTATTATTGGGTAAATTTAATAGCGGTGGTTTATTCGAAGGATTTCCGTACATCTTATTACGCAATGTATACTGCTCATGGAAGTTAACTTCTTCCATGACTACACTCAAGGCCGCTTCTAATGTACTGAGTGCCTTTAAGCGAACAATACGCACCATATTTTCTGGCAAATTATACAGAAATACATTTAAAGACGTGTTATTGTAAATAGTAATTTTACTACTCTTTATATTCTGATCGTTTAATCTATTTACTTTAGATATTAAAACACTACGAAGGGATTGAATTCGATTACAAAAATCTAAATAGGACTCGTTGTTTCTGATACGCAACCCTTCAAGCTCGATAGCTACACATTCTTCGCTCCTAGGGTCTCCAAAATGTTGAATTAATAATTCTTTAAAATCTCCCCAGGAATTAATATCTTCACGCTCGCTAAAGAGCGCTGCCGCGTCGCCTACGAGCCTACTCGTTATCGCGTACATTACATACAAGTTTTGTTCTTCGGCTCCCCTATATTTATCTAATATATACTCGCATTTCCGAATAAAAAGATTTAATTGGTGCTTATCGCCGCTGAATACGGGTATAATTTTGAGCATTTCGTTGGGGATCATCTTAATTTGCACTTGTCCTTCCATTTTTACAATTTTATTGCGTATATTAACAACGGTAAATAAAAAGTTTAACACAAAAATACAAGGTCACACAAAAATATAGTTGAAATAAATATAAAACAATTAATATAAAACACACAATATCATATAAAAGATTCTGTAATAAAATTATCGAACAGACATACACTAAAATTATAATTTGTATTAGTTGTTATCGCTTAGTCTCTACCGAGAAAGCTGTTATCGCTCCACCATGTACGGACGCGCTACCTATCGATTTGTTCCTAGTCTATTTCTTTAAGCAACTAATTATTAAGTTACAGTATTCTTCAATATAAGTTTCACAGATTTTTATGCAAAACCAGATAACGTTATATGGCAAGAGGTCTGATTGCAAATATAACAAAACTATAATATGGCAAGGAAAGGAAGGTGAAAATTTGGACTCACCAGCCGGCCTTCGTCATCTTCAGCTGCTCTCCACTTGACCAATTTATATCAGTTCGCAGGATCGCCTCGATGCGCGAACGAGGAAAACGATATACTCGTACGTATATATTCGCGAACGGCGCAAGCAAATAGCGATCCTACCGGCTGCGCCAGTCAAGTTAACGGGAGCGGTGGAGGCGTTTTTAAAAACTAAAATAAAACTAGGATATGTCCGTACAGAAGCTCATGTACTCTAACAATGAATCTTATTCTAATACATGTTTCATTCAGAGCTAATTATCATTTTGCTTACATAGGCATAGCTCCATATGCCACACACTGTGTGCATAGTCAGCAACAGTATCTATGCACGTATTTGTATGACTTTATGTGGGGTCGAATCCATGACTAGATTGCCTAGACGAGATAATAAATTTTGTTTTAAATGACAAAATTATTAGAACAGACAGAGCAGACGAATACAATTTGTCGTGGATCATTGAAACAACCCACAGCGCGTTGCGGTTTCTTAAAACATCCACGTGTTATATCACTTATAAAAATACACGTGACGCGTTGTACCAAACACAGAACAACCACAGCGAAATTCTTGTCCTGGTTTCATTTGATTCGACCAGCGTTGTGGTAATGAAGAAAATCCATAATACATTTGAAACGTTAGCTAATTAAATACAATCATTATATAGAAGACGATCCGCCCCGGCTTCGCACGGGTAGATAGATATTAGAAAGATAAATTAGTACTTTATTTGGACAAATAGAACAACAACAATCCCTTTATTACCAAAATAAAGTTTTATTTATGGGAACATAAGCTATGAAAGTTTAGTTCAGAGCTTCTTTGTAAACAATATTTGATGTTGTGTTAGCAAAATAAAACGACCGCTCTCGATCGCTGCGCAAAGGGAGCCGCGCACCTCGATAATGCCCAAGTCGCATTAAACTGGTTGGCGCGGTGTTCGAGACCGCGGCCGCTGTATTTTTTATAGAACTTTTCAGTTTTAAATTAAAAAAAAATATAATTAAAATTACAAACCACTATTCAATTGTTTCTATTTTACAAAAAATTAAATGAGTAGGTAGGTAATTAATAGAACTTAGTCTAATCCCGCGTAGAGCGAGGCGAGAGTAGTAAATTATTTTATTTTTATCATCAATAGTTTTGCAGCGCACGCCAAATAATGACTTTAATCAGTAAATTTTTGATACCTTGAGTTACATCATAGCAATTTTTGTAGGGATCTCAGTTTTTTATTAAATTAAATATAACTCATGCTACTGCACTAGCTGTGACCTGTTCGCTGGACATAAGTTGGACGTAATGTAGCTGGACGTATGTTCATAAATCTATGATCATTATACAATTTTGTCCATTCTAGTTATGTGAGGAAAAAACTACAACAATTAGTATACAGCAACTATAATGCTGTTTTTTTTTTCTAGGATAATTCATATTTCAATCCACGACAAAAATAAGTAACTTTTTATAATATTAACATTTGTATTTTACCGGTCGGTTTATGTTATTATGTTTTATTTTATATCTGAACTAACGTTCATATTTATTGATCATGCATCGGATAGACATTTTCGCGACAAGAATAATTGAGTGGTAAAATTTGCATTTAAAATTACTGAAATCTAAAGACACTTACATTATGGCAGTACGTATTTTGCATAACAGTTGAATAATTTCGTAAATAATTTTCAATTAATTATGAATTTACGTATTCTTGCTTCGTTTTTAACAATATCATATTGATTTATCGGTTTTTGCGACTCGTTGTAATGTGTTTGTCCCTGTGTCTCTGAAACTGTATCCGAGTCTACCTCCGTACCTCCTCTTATCGTTACATCGGGTACGGATAGGTTGGGACGAAGTGATTGCTCACTGCTTTTGCGCGTATACTTGTGGCACTATAATATCTCCTGCGCAGTTGATAAGTTCCGATAGTATTCGGTGGTTGTCTCCGTGGTCGTGTTGATTATTATTAGTAATTATATGTATGTCGTCTTTACTGATTACTATTTCCTTTGTTATATATAATTTAAAAATGTTGGGTTTGTATTAGATTCGCTCCGGATATGATTCCAATTTAGGAATCACAATTCAGCGAGCAGGTACGCTGGCTGTTAAGCTACATGGTTTACAAGGTTTTACGTGCAATAATCTTATTTTTAAGACTATTGATTGAAGAATTTGTCGTCACCTCCGAAATTCTAGTAAGTGTTAAAAACAAAAATAACAAAAATTGAGTATTTACAAATTTAATTAACGGTATTGATTGCTTTCATGTAAATTGGACGTACGATGACAAATTGTTCATTTTGTTATTTAAAGATTAAGAGGAAATACACTAATGTAATTTCATTTCATCTCGTTTCAATAAGTTATTCTTATTCCAAACTTGAGCAGCGGCGAAACTTCAACATTTCAGTATAGCTGGAAGTAAATAAGTCAGCTTAGTCTTTTATCTTATACTTGCAGTTCGGAGAATATTTAGGAAGCATTCAAAATAAAAAAGTGTACACAATTTCCGCTATCCTCTCTACAAATTGATAATGCTATATTTAGTTGAATGTTCTTTTCTACTCTATTACAAGAAATCTTAATCGTATAAACACCCATGAAAGTTAAAGTGTGTATAAAAAAATATTGTATTTAGTACGTAATAAATAAAATAAAATATTGCGTGCAAATAACATTCAATTGCCCCCGAATTTCCTTGAAATTTATACTAACACTTAAATGAATTCCAATGAACAAACAAGTATGGAAAAACGTTATAAATTTGTAAATGTAATGCTATTCGTCTATCGACTACATGCGGTGCTACAAAAACATGTGTTCAGAGCCCGGAGCACTGCGCAGTGTAAGCAAATATTATATTTGCAAAATAAAAACAAAATAGCACTTTTCAACACACACTAGCAAACAAAACATCTAGAACACAAAGCCAGAAAGAAAAATGTTCTGGATGAGAATGACATGTATTCTGGGCATTAAGATAACGTGTCATTAAAAGCTTGCATAATTTGTTTAAAGTAACAATGCTCAAATGTTTTTTACATCAGAATTTTCACAATGTACAGATTAAAAGTGCACTTCGAAAAGAAAAGTATAAATCGAGCTTTACATTGTACAGTAAGTGTATGCTGTAAATATAATGCATTTTATTTCTCTCATATCTTTAGATTAAAAGTTGAAAGGCCTTTTAAAGTGATTGGTCTTTCATTACGTTAATTACATTCAGTAATTCACAGAGCCATATATTTAATCATTTTTGTTTTCGATGAGTCGATGATGCCTCCTGCATTAGTTTTTTAACTTTGGATATTTAAATCGAATTAAATCTTTTCTGCTCGACTTTTATGTTACGTAAAACAGTTGTAGCTCGGAATAAAATATTTTAATGGAAATTTTATGTAGGACCTAAATTGGTTTGAGAGAATGTGATTTGAGATTTGTGTATATTTATCTTCTTAGATGAAGTATCATTTAATATTATTTTCAGTATTTGTGGAAACTGTATATTGTACGAAAATATATTAATATTTTATAGCTAATTATTAGTAATTATTTTTCTTAGATCACGAAATTACAAGATTATAAAATTACTATATATTTTTTCACAATTTCTAATCTTACGTTTGCAGGTGAATCAGAGATAATGTTATAATTATTATTAATTTATTAATAAAATACACATGCACAGCAGATCTTCATTGAAGTAGAAAATAAATAACACATACATAAATAAAAAAAAATCTTTTTGTCTTTTTGGTTTTCTATTACAAATTAATAACAGGACCGCATTTACTAGGATTACAAGGAACAGAATTATGCTTCACATCAAAGATAAAAGAAATACAAATAAAGTTTGCAGCAAGTGAACGTGCTTAGTCTTTTATCTTTTAATTGCAGTTTTGTTAGAACGTTTAACGTGAAGCTTGAGTTCCGGTTTTTGTTGTTTAAATTTGTGTTATAGATTTCATCGTACTTTCTGTTTACTTTGGTATAATAAATATGGTTAAGAAATGATATAATAGATTTAGAATAAGAAGGAAATAGTAATTATATTATTTGTTTAAATTGAAGCCAACCCCACTTTCGTTTCTGCTGTCGTACAGCATAGTAAATAAAAGCTGTGGTTAACATATATAATGGACCAGAAAGGTTAGAAACCGCGAGAAGAGTAACGTCGATACTGAAAAGTACTCGTCCGATCCCACTGCATATCGACCTCCCACCATCAGCGAGGGCTTATCAGACAAAGTTATTCGCGATACCGTCACATCTCAGGCCGGTTTTCACCAACTAACAGTAATGTAATGATTAGAAGCGTCGCCGGAGTTTCATGCGACATTTCTTCTCCAGCGGAAACGCATTCCGAATAGGTTGTAAACGTAGTTAATAATAATTCTGATGATATTAATAGTAAAAGTAATATTGCCGTCCCGATTGAAGTAACTGACCGAGCCGAGGCCGGTCCCCTTGGGCACCCTCGAGTCAATTACTCTCGAGCACTAGGTGACAACCCAAGCCCCCACTGGCACAAGGTACCCCCCCGGGGGCCCTTGTGCCAGTCATCCATAAATAAAGGTTTCGGCTAAGTGCTCGGCCACCTTTGAAACCCGAGATGTGAAAGCCTTCGGGCAAACAGCGACCATAAGTCCTAAAAAAACTGAAAAGTAACAGCATGAAATTAAGCCGCTTTCTTTTTAAAAGGCGTTTCGACAATTACCTAATTCATCGGTGATTACTACTCTCCAGTCTATTCGTCGATTGATATTTTGGACTAAGTTGGACATTGTAGTCGAACAATTTATCCATAGTAGCGTAATGCATTCGTAGACAACTTCAAGCTCAGAGTTCCAACTAACAAACGTTATAAGTAAAATGTAATCATAAGATACGATCATCGTTTTATGTATTATTATTTAAAACAAACTTGTTTAATAAATAAATAATATATATAATGACATTGAACAACATGAAAATAATATTAAGTAGTACTATATAATTAATATATAGACGCCAAAAAAGTGAAAAAGTTACTTTTACTCTGGTTCTACACCGTTAATGAATGTCATTATAATATGGCTTTTCAATGCCAAATACTAGAATTTCTAGTCGGTTCTTCTCTGAGAGATTTGAATATTCGTGTAGACTTTGATGTTCAGGAAATCTTTGAAGAAGCCCTTATTGGATATAGAATTTTTTGACTTTACCGCGAAAAATTTCAGCAACAAGCTCTTAAAAATATTAAGTACTGGTAGCTTAAAAGAGTGATCACTTTTATTGTTGGTGAAATATGTTAGAAAAGCAAATGTAATAAACACTGTTTTGAAGAAAGCTAACAGTCAACCGGCTTCTGGAATGCACGATATTATAGATATAGATCCTGATATGATATCTGGTGATTTGGTATATCGTAAAGAGAATATTAATATTTGAGCTATTGGTTAGAAAATATTGCTTTTGTTTAGAAAATTACGCATAAAACTAGCATGATAACCAGTCAGTAATTTACTTATTTGGCCGTGTTGTTAGTGAATTAAATGATGTAGTACTCGTAAGTAGTACTTATTTAGTACTACTTACTACATCATATATGTATATTTACAACACATTTAGTAATTTTTCACTTAGTCTGTTACATATTTTATTTACACCTCCTTTAAAAATATACGTTAAGAAGAAATCATTACGGTATAGTAACCACGTAGTTTTCCACAGTAGTCAACTGGAAGGAAACCTTGAGATATCTTACAAAAGTAACTGTTTGGAAAGACACTTTTGATACGCTCAGTCAGTTTAAATAAAATAATAATACATTAATACATATAGCATTTTTGGGAGAGTTTACTGTATGTTACGAGCTAATCATACGCTGCAACTACACTGAGGACGACCAGAATGCTGATGAATACGATTTTTTTATTTTAACGCGCTCTACTGGCTCCCGAAGAAGTTTTTCTAGTAGTTTTCGCACAAGGATTTACACGTGGCGTTGTTGTTTTCCAAGTGTAAGCGATTATGATCATTATTAGGCCTTGATTGCTCAAATTGTAAACAAGTATTGCTTGGAATCAAAAGGTAATTACGACTAACATTACAATGCATACAACTGCGAGTCTTATTTCAGTAGAAATGGCTTTTATTTTTTATTTAATCTTTAAAAATAACATATTATGATTGTAATGAACATTCATCAAACCTTAAAAGGTATTTTTAAACAACTATAACGATAATACTTCGTTCAATTCTTGAGCAGTGCACTATTTAACTTTAGATTGTTTCAACATTTCAAGTAAATATATAAGAAAAGTGTTTAAGTTGCCATGTATGATTTTAAAAACTGTTTTTATATTTAGTGTGGTTAAAAGGTCAGTTATTAAAATAAATAGAAACTGTGTAGAACAGTAAGTGCCTACAGTTAATTAATCATTTTTAACGCAAACAAAATATTAATAAAGGTATCAGTTCAAACAATGTCCATTTTAAATTTAGTTTGTGTAGGTCTGTACTTAATGTTAATATTGATAGATATCTATTCTTTATAAAATTCGTACAATATTAACATTAATTCAACTGCTTAACTTTTAAAAACGCTCATTAAAATTTAACACACAAGTAAAAATAATGAAACGAGCGCGAGTGTCAATAACCTTATCCGTTATATTTATAACATTTTAACAATTAATCTTTTTACGTACGTCAAATTCCGACCTAGAAGGCTGTCATTATTCTTCCCTGGTTGGTCAAATCCCTTTCGGATCTGAATGAGAGCTCATGGGTGGATGTAGCTTATCCAGGGCAGCAGATTGAGCTAAAAGAAAGCAATTTCACGCGTTGTTGCAGAAAATATTGCTAATGGCGCCAACGATACTGCAGATAGTAATGAAAATAACACGAGGGTAGGGCATTATTGTTAAAGAAGTTGATGAGCCTGAGCTAAAATCTATGACTGATGAACAGTGTACAGCAGCGGTAGGAACCTTGAATGTCTGCCTACGACAGCTGTTTAGATTCATTTCCGAACTGCTATGGTCTAAAAACTGCGAATAGCAGCCATTGCGAGATTATTATATCTTGGGTTTTGGCTATTATAGCTTGGGATTATTATATATGATTTTTGTCAAAGACTAAGCTTATGTCGTGCTTAGTCACGTGAGACAGCTAGAAAGCAATCAGTGTTTTGGATCCAACTAAGATTCTCCACGAGCCACATGTCAGAAACTCCCTATATGAACTAAATCGGCTCATTAATCTTTAATAACCATTTCTGAAACGATTAATTTTCGTCTTTTCTTGTGTATATGTTTAACGATTCGGACGACCGCGTGGCCTAGTGGTCAGAGTACCTGATTTCTACGCCGCGGGTCCCGAGTTCGAATAACAGCCGGAGCCAACATTTGGGCAATAACACAAATTGTCGGTTTTCGGGTCTGGTTGTATTGTGCATGTGAAATTTGTGTCTGTAAAACGCACCCACGATACAGGAGAAATCCTACTTAGAGGAATCGTTTTTTTTAACTTAAAGCCACGTAGCATGACATGATTTAAAATAAAACTTATCACTAAAACGTATGAAATGAAAAAGTAATAATGAAAAAAAAAAAAAACACGACTGCCGTGGCACAATCTAACTAAAAAGTAAACTTCCTTTTCTAAGACGTACCTCTTATCTCTTCCTTAGTATCTCGAGATCGTGTTTAACCATTGAGTGAACGGGTCACCTTTCGCAGATGGCGAAACACGTCGCCGCGATTTTGGTACGAGTGAAAAAAAATCTTACTCCCCATTGCGTTCCCACGAGCAGTATAGTGACATCATTGCATATTGTGGTGTTATTTATTCTGCACGAATAAAGACTATCTGTACAATACTTTAGTCGCCTCCTTCGACACCTCGGCAGGAAAAAGGTAGGTGCTATTCTACTCTGCCGGACATCTGTCGGCGTATCTAGTCGTATGTAGTTTATACACGTGATTAAAACCATCTTTTTGTATATGTATATGTACGTGTTCTTATTGAGATTTATCTCATTATGAATCTCTGGTATATTCTTTATTTTACCATGGCTTTTACGTTATTGCTTAGCAGCTGGAAGGTTGACATAACTTTATAGTGCTCGATAGTTTGGATTGCCAGTTTAAGTACTATTAAAAGCGCTGATTTATAATGTGCTGGGCAGTGAAGGAAAACACCTTTTAAGTCGTTGAAAAAATATTCAACGACATGTGAAGTCGCTCAACCCTCTCCGGAACACGGTGGTGGGGTCTAGTTGTCTTCAAATACCTCTTAAAAATTAAGCTTTTGTAGGCTTTACATCAAGCATTGCCGTTCTTATATTACACAGAAACAAATAAATAAAAAGTTGTCACGTGATAAGAAAACCCGTAGGTAGGGTTTAAAAAAAATTGGGTCTCCTTGTTGTTAATGAGCATCTCGTTGAAACGGAAGCTTCGTGACTTGTTTGCAGAAAGCTCTTAGCTTTGCAGAGAAATGGAAATAAATAAGAGTTGAAGCATACTGAAACGCTAAATAGTAAAATAAAATGTTTCATCTATCTAGTTTTATTATACAATAATGTTGTGTTCCTTAGTAATCTCTTTACGTCTCTAAGATTTTGCTTAGTTAGTTATCTACTTGTAAGTATAATTTAAATTATCAATTGTCTAATTGCTTTAATTCATCTTACACATCAAAACTTGTCCGGTGCAGATGCGTTATAATTAGCAATATTAAAAATTAATGATATCTGTTCTTAATCGATAATAATATAATATAATCCATAATTATATTATAAATGCGGAAGTAACTCTCTCTGTCCCTCTGCCTGTTTGTCACCTTTTCATGGTTCAACCGCTGAATCGATATTGTCGAAATCCGGCACAGAGATAGCTTGCATCCCGGATCATCATCATTGGATCTCGAAAATTCAAAAAGTTTGACACGGAATATTTAAAAAAATCTTTATCCGCGCGAATGAACTCGCAGGCATCAGCTAGTTTCTTTAGAAATTTGAATAACAATTATAAATTAAAAAAAAAAAAACATTGTCTCGTGTTTTTCAAAAACAGCTTTCCGTCCTCTCTGATCTACTATTATTATTAGCTTTTCTGTGATTGTTTGTGCATTAAACAAAATGATATAAACTTTTTTATGTATTTTTAAAAAGTATTTGACCCATTAAAGTTTTATGAACTCGAATTCAAAACCTTTTTAATTAAGTTTTTCTTAAATTTGCTTTGTAAGCAAACGGCAAGTTAAATACACAAGTTTAAACTACTCTAACCGTTTAGTAAGTCGTAAGCCCTAGCTAAGAAGATAAGAGTAACAATGTCACGAACATCGCTTAATGTGCTTGCAAATTGGTTGCCTAATCGAATCCAGATTCTTGTCTTTATTACTTTATGTATACTAAATACTAGTTTTGTGCTGTAACTATAGAAAATTTGTTGTGTTATATATTTCACTACTATTATTTGTATTATAAGAAAAGCAAAAGATTTACTCTTTAATATTCATCTACATCATAAATGTATAACGTACGTACTAAGTGATTTAATTAAAAAACACGTTCATGGAGTTGGGGAAACACGGGTAAATGCACAATACATTATCTATAATTCTACGAGTACTATACCTAACATCATACCATTACCGATTGTTCATTTATTAGTAAATTTTAAGTAACCATTTATCAAAAATCAATTACCATGTAAGATAGTCCATAATCACATTTATTCCCTTGTGTGTCGTAAGAGTCGAATTAAGATCACTTTTTGTGATAAACGTTATAGTGCAGTAGTCAAACAATTTGCCATGCCTGGCAATTATAGTAATTGTCGGTAATTGCTTTGTGTTTAGCTATTGAGTATTGATGATGATTACATGTTAGAGCATTTTTAACAAAACTTATTAGGACTTCGTATTATAAACCATAATTTGCATGTTACATAATTTGTTTTCAAAGCTCTCATATTTCGGAAATTCAAAAAGTTGGATGGCATTTAACTCTATTTTCGGAGTTGTCATCAATGTTTACTTAAGTGTTGAAAAGTATATTTATGAATTTTATTGCACTACATATTGTCCATATTCCACACTCTTTTAAAAGTATCCAATGGATATTAATTGTGTTTATAGAACTTGATGACTTAATTTTCGAATGGTGGAGAAGTGACAAGGGAGCAATATACGCGGCGGCCATCTTGTCAGAATAAATTTTATGTAAATGATGGATGTAGCACTTGAAATTGAAAATATTAAAAGTGATTAAAACTTATAAGTGATTTAATATATATATTTTAAGAAATATACCGTGTTAGAGTTCAGAAGGAGCATAAAGAAAATCGTCGAAAAAAAAATCATTAACTGAAATTTAAATTCTGATAAAACATATAATATGAGCTATAAGCGTCAAAGATACCAAATCACCAAAAAGAAAGTGAAGAATTAGAATCATACACAGAAACAATAAAATCATTTATTGATGGAATAGTAGAAAAAGCTATTAGAAATATAATTAGTGAAGGTACGTTTTCATGCATAATTCGTGAAGAAGAATAATACCATATACAATGCTGTCACTATAATGCTCGTGGGAATACAACGGGTAATTCCCTCTCATAGACTACTATGCTCAATAGAGCAGTGTTTGCAAGTTGATCAACTTTTAAAAGTGAAGAAGCAAGTAAAGTAGCAACCATGTATAACAAGTTACTAATTATTGTATGCCTGGAGCATCATTTAATGACATTATAGGAAAAATTTTAGCAGGTACTTATAGTCCTATTACTACATTATTGTTAATCATAGGGAGAACAAAGTTAACAATAAATAACGAATTATTTTGGTTACATTGTCATACATTCGGGGTCTGTCAAATGAAAAAAACTTATGATATGAATAAAATTTATTATGGAACAATTTAATAACAGACATGTACTTCTTATAATGATAAATTCCAGTAAATTGGCATAGATGATTTATTTAAAAAGTTTTTGACTTCCATAGTTATTACCTATCCAAATATATTTTATGACTGGGTAGCAAATGTGCTATCTTAGTTTATTTTTTAATACAGCCATGAATCTGGCTTTATAGACATCTGCTTTTATAGAGCAGTCTCATTATTTTACATTTAATTACGACCAAATAATTTAAATTAAATAATAACACAATAGAGGAAATCTTAAAAATTGTACTTTATACAGGTTAAGTAGCGTTAGAAATTAAATTGCTTTTAAATAGCAATCATATTCTTATTTTTGTATATTTGATTTTTTTTTTAAATATTATAATGTAATGTTTAATTTTAGTAACCAACAGGTGGTTAGTTCTTTCAACTGAGAAAAAGCCTTACGTGGTGGTTCTTTAATACTATTAAATAAATCATTGCGATTTAAAGAGCGTAAGGATATTGTGAGCCTCTCTGTTGACAGAACTATAGAAATGGCCTGTGTTGAGCTTGAGCACCTTAATTAACCTGTTTAGAACCAACACGTATAACTGGATTTAGCGCAACCTGTATAAAGAATGTTTTTTATAGATGTTAAACCTTTTTACCAATCTATAATTCACAAAATAAGTTCTGATCACTCTGTATAGTATCATAGTATCATTACCCTACTTTTGCTTAAAAACATATAATAAAATAGTTGAATTATTCCTGTGAATAAACACGGCTTGTTACGCCACATGAGAAGCTCAAGAAATATCTCATACATTTCATAATCGCGCTATGAAAGATTTGGTGGGTAGCTTCTCTTTTCCTTGGCAACAGCAGCCGCCAAATAATGTTTATAAAAACTTACATTACTTTCTTATAACAATTTTTTTTTTATATGGAATATTGTTAAACATTTGAAACAAGGAATTTAATGCCATATTTACCTCTAAAACTTTCTCCTTAACTAGTCGCAAGACTTTTAATGGACAGGCAACAGTAGGAATCCAAAGATGTGGGCAAAGGTTGTGTGATCTTTACCATTAAAAGGTCATATAACCATAGTAAGACTTTTACAGCATATGTTAAAAATTGATCTGGATTATTCAGAAAGTATTTTTGGTAGCCAAGTAATAAAATAAAGAAACTATGTAATAAAATAAAAATAAATCATCAACATCATCATTTCAGTGCATCACTAGTCCACTGCTGAATATAGGCCTCCCCCGTAGATTGCGAATAAAAATTGTAGCTCATTATGAGGGGATTTTGCTATAGTTGCCACGCATGGCTGGCGGTTTGGCAAAAATTCGAGCTTATAACGTCTAATCAGGATGTTGCTACAGCTTTTCAAAAGTATTTTACCGATATACCAATTTTGACAACCAAATATTAAACTGTTATCATACTGCCGACATTATTCCTACAAAATGTAAATTCTTGTACAAAAATTGACTATAAGAGAACCGCAGGTCTTTGGGATACCCCAAAGCTTGTTGAAGTCAGTACATCTATTATAAATTACTCGACTTCTACAGAGTCAGTAAATCTTTTATGGGACAAAGTCTTTCATTTAACTAAGACTTTATAAAAAGGGTTATTATAATATTAAATAATTCATGGATGATGATAACCCCTGCGAATGAGGTTATCGCTGTCAAGTGATTTCTTCATCTTTATAATACTGCTGTAATTGAACATTATTTTTAAAATTACTGAAAAGAAAAAAATGGTTGGTTCTTCTCAGAACAGAAGCTTTTTTGGGATAATTTGATCAAATTCAAATTCTTTATTCAATAAGTATTATGTGATCATTTATATTGAATAAAAAAAAAATATCAGGCACCATACTTGGTCGCTACTGCGAGGAGAGAAAAAAAGATAAGTAAAATTGTTACCTGTAGAGGTAGAAAGTGCCTTATTTCAGAACTTTCAAATTCTGATACGATTTTTTAAAAGTTTCAATGTAATTTAAATTGAATTATTGATTGATTGCTTTACATCTAAAGAAATCTAAAGAATTTCGTCTATATCTTAGAATTGGCTTACAATCTTTTTGTTCAACACAAATTAAATATAACGCGGTTTTAAATAAATCTTATTGTTATATTTCCAACCATGATTGATTTAAATTTATTTTTGTATAATAGCGCATAATAGCGAAGTGTTTCTTGCATAAAGTAAACATTTACTAGTCAATGTTGTCAGCCACCATTTACTCTTATTACACAATTGATTGATAGTATATTAACAGAATATTGTTAAAACATTTTTTTGGGTATTGATATAGCTTACTTATCTGGTTGGGATATTTGAATATAAAGATAAAATAAATAAGACAATATAAAGAATGTATTAAACATAATACCGTACAATCATCATCATCATTTCAGCCTATCACTAGGCCACTGCCTAACATAGGCCTCCCCCATAGATTGCCAAAAAAGTTTGCAGCTCTCATTTTGGGGGGAATTGTCCATAGTTGCCACGCTTGGCAGGCGGATTTATTTATTTAGATGTTTCAGAATGATGCTGCTGCCCATCTTCTATACCATACAATGAAATATATAAATAAAACCCAACCAGACGGGAGCCTCGGCAGGGGAAACCAAAGGGCCGAGGGTTAGGGAGATAGGGAAAGAAACCGGCGGACTATGCGGTTCATATCAAGGAGGACCTGCCTTGTGCTTTTGAGCACAGAGCTGCCCGTCACGGAGTCCCAGTCGTCCCGAGAGACTGACTGGGATTAACCCGTTCGTGGATACGACCACGGGAATAATTCGATTTGCATACCATCCTACATGTCGGTCACCTCGTGACCCAGGTCCAGATATTTTGTCACCTTATCTGTTTCGGATTTCACGAGTTACTCGACATATGGGATGGTAATGTAGATCAAAACTATCCTTGATTGTGCTGGGTTCATCAACACGATGTCAGGCTTATTTGCGAGAATAGTCCTATCCGCGGTGATGGTCCGGTTTCAATTATTATAATTATTATTACTGTAGGCATGCACTTGGCACAATTTTAACGTTACTGACAACCAGCGTACACGCGACACAAATCGTACATAAGATGCGATATTCAATAATTATAATAAAACATTTTTTTAAAAGAAATTCATCAAAAAAAATTAATACGAGGCCTAAAATAGAAACCCCGCTCGATTTCATCTATACCGTGGCGTGTAGAGACATTTAAGTTTTTTCATGCTTTCTTGTAACGCAATGTTAAGTTTTTACCAAGTTTATTACACACGTAGTAAATTTTCAAGTAGATAATTTTCTACAACAAATCCTCTAGTGCCTTAATTGGGTTCCATTTTTTTCAGACATTTAAACATTGAAAATAAACTGAAGACAGTAAAAATTGTTTTGTGTAATCAAAACATCTTAAAATGGTGATAAAAAGATAAAATTATCATTTTTAAAAATAATATTTTATGATTTAAAATAGTTTTATATTTCGTAATATATCATTTGATTATGATGCGTAGTAAATACAAATAACCCAATAAAAAAGTTTAAGCTTTTTTGCTTGTCGTGATACTTCTTAATAATAAAATATTTTCTTTCATTCTTTCGAAGGCACTTTGTTTTACCGAATTTACATTTATATTACTTCGAGGTATAAGCAGACCCCTTCTACTCCGCGGAGGTATGTCTGCCTGCGTGATATTTGCAAATAAAACAAATTTCACATGCTCATAAAATAAAACCTTCTGTCAAATCTTGAAAGCCGTTTTGCTTTAAGAAATTTACGGAAAATTACGTACGTAAACTAAATTTTTCTTTGCGTGTCAGAAGTTGAACATCATCAGATGTTATTGCCGCTTATTCCACTTTACTATCACATTGGAATCATGCAATACATACTGTATTACCAAGATAATTCTGTTTAAATTATTTAAAAGTTCTTAAAAGTGTGATGTGTATTTTAGTTACATTTCACGATGTAAAAAATAAAATAAAAATGTATTAAATAAAGCCCGATGATTCAATAGTTTACGGATACATAGCGCAATTTATTATAATATCTATATACATATATCATGTCTAACGTCCATGTCACACCTATACAACCGGTATAGGTGTGACATGAGCATGATAGTTGGTGGGAACGGTCGAACTTCGACCGAGACTGACGGGTCTAACCCGACTGGACAGCGTTCGGAAAACTTCTTCTCGTCGAGTATACCTTAATGTTTCAAGACAAAAGTCTTCAACCAGCGTGTTGCCAGTGATGACTTACGGAAGTCGAGACGTGGTCTTTCACTGCAGGCCGAACGAGAAAGCTCAAAATCGCTGTGAGTAGAACTATGCTCGGTGTTTCCCTGGGATATAAAATCCGGAACAATGATATCCGTAACATGTTTTTGTACGGTGTACATTCAAAAACTGCACAGGACTCCGCGCATAGAAATTAGAATTGGTATTTGGCTATTGTTTAACATTGGATATTGTATTGTGGAAATCTATGTGCTAAGCCGATGGTCAGCAATAATGATGATGATGAGGAAGCTTAACATTTAGAAAATTATATGTAAAAATGGAATTCAGTACCGACCTCCAAAATCGTGAACTAGTATAATTATCTTTAATTGTAATGGCTACAAATTTAAATTGAAGTATTATTTTACATCTGCTTGTGACGATACATTCAAAATGCTGACAGCAAGCTTTTCGGAGGGCTTCTTGATGTTGTCACAATTTGGAATTTCTTTTGTAATGAGGGTGTTAAACTTGCAATTTGCAAATTAATTATATTGTTTTTATTTAATTTATAGTCACCCATATTTAGCAGAGAATCTCTTAATCATCAAACGTCATATAAATTTATGAGTGTCAAATAAGTAACTACAACAATTATACATAATACTCGCCAAAGATGTACATAAACGAACACTTCTAACGCATAGGGAACTAACTTGATGTATAGAAAGCACGCCTCCTTTTTATATCATCACGGTTGAGATAATTTCGCAATAACTAACATAAAACAATCACAAAAGCTAGAAAAGAAAATAATAACACATTTATGATATTTAATATTTAATAACATAATAAAACAAAATTAATGAATGTACAGCATCTACAATTTATATAACTATAAACTCGTGTATGTACATAATATACATAATACATGTACATAAAATAAATCAAACAATTCCTCATGGTTTACTTTCGTAACCAATGATAAAACACGAAAACATACAATACATCGCGGTTATCATCTTCTATTAATTGCAATACAAAAAAAAAATAAGATAAAAATACCTCAGCATATATTTACGGGAACACAAGCATACAACAACGGAACAAACATGTTTTGTGACCCAATGTGAAGGCCTATGTTCAACAGTTGACTAAGATAGGTTGAAATGATGATGATTATGATGAAGTATACAACAGAGTTCCAAAATATTTCGAAGAAGCGACTTCACTCATCAATTTTAGGAAAAGTATCTACTTAAATTTTTAGCAATGTCCTTTTTTTATTCGCTAAATTGATGAGACGAGCAAAACGCTCACCCGATGGGGCACTACCATATACGAGTACGTCTATCATATATCTAACATAAGGTCCGAGGGGCTAGGAGATCGAGAAGAGTCTCTTAGGCTTTTCATGACAGATATTATGATTATCCGTCGACTAGTACAGTACGACAGTACAAATACCTCGAGGTGGTGGAGGTGGGCGTGTGGTGCTCTTTAACAACTTGATAATACACACCATTTTATGTTTTGCGTGCGTATCTGATTTTACTAAATTAACTTTCCTTTTTCATTTTCAATAACTTACTCACAGGGCAATGTATACGTCAAAATAACAGGCAAATTAAAAACGACATTGAATATATAGTCTTTACGAAAATAAATTATGTGCATGGACGAATAAACCCTGGAGAATAATGTGATCGCTACCAAGCTTTTGATACTTATCGAACGGTTAGTATTCGTAATAAGTAAGTTTCTTAATGGTTTCTCCCAGGACTGATGTATTAATTTTTCTATAAGTCGCGGCTACAATTAAAAAAAAATCGAAAAAACTTAATTTGAAAAAAGAGCAAAGGGTACTACTATTTACTAACCAGACCAAATAAACAGAATAAATCCCGTCACAAATAAATACTTGCAAGCATTCTGTTTATGAGAAACAAGAGCACTCGTTTCGCGACGTTGTTACATGTTGCAGTCTGACTCTAGCTTAAATCTCATTTGTTAACAGACTTCAAAAAAGGATGAGACTCTATGTTCGTCTGTACCTATCTTTTTATGTATATTCACCGATATTTTAGTCAATTGTAGACCAATTAAAAAAAATATATGTATTCGCAGAACTTAGTTATATATTTTTTTTAATTGTTTAATGTACTGTCTTGTTTATTCCACTCAAATAACAATCTTAACATCGTCCCGTTCTAAATAACTTAAAAAGGACATGTGTTTTATATGGCTACTATATGTTTATGTAGATACATTAATATATTTTCAAGGTATTCTAACCACTAGGCAACGCGGTTGTGGCCTAGCGGTTAGAGTACCCGCCTTCTACGTCGCAGGTCCTAGTTTCGAATACCAGCCAAAGCCAACAATTGTGTAAAAGCACATATTTTCGGTTTGTGGATCTATTTTGTAACTCTCCGCCGAAGAAGATAAGTCAGTTTTTACTATCTTTCAAGTGTAGCATCCCTCTACAAGATGCATGAGTTTGTATACTTCTGGAATGTGAATGTGGCCTCTCTCTTACATAGGGCAAAATAAAAGGATGGGTAAAAACCCGCGTAAAATAACATATAGCTGATGTGAAGCATCGTCGCTCTAGGAAGTCTGCAGTCTGTCACCTTGTTCTGGATTATCCCAACCATTACATCAGATTTGATAAACCACAAATCCTCACAAAAGAACACCGATTTCCTACCAAGGATGATTCGCGAGGCTATTGAAATTAAAAAAAACATCCTAACCACCAGCTTAGGATCCTATTATTAAATCAAAAACCAAGCATATCACTATCGCTGTACTTCAAGACACAGTTAGCTAGATCGGACCAAAAATAATGATTAAAAGCTGAAGGTACTCCGAGTTGACTATTTTTTTTTTTTTTTTTTTTTTTAGGACTGATGGTCACTGTTAGCCCGAAGGCTTTTACAGCTTCGCCGGATTGAAAGGTGGCATAGCGCTGAGGGCGCTTAGCCGAAACCTTTATTTATGGATGACTGGCGCAAGGGCCCCCGAGAGGGGACCTCGGCTTGGACCGTCATCCTGTTCGCGAGAGTAACAGACTCGAGGGTGCCCAAGGGGGCCGGTCTCGGCTCGGTCAGTTACTGCAATCGGGAGGGCAATATTACTACTACTATAATTATTAATACCATGATTATTATTAGATAAGTTTACCACCAATTCGGAATGCGTTTCCGCTGGAGAAGAAATGGCGCAAGAAACTCCAGCGACGCTTCTGTTTGTGACACTACTGCTAGGGGAGAACCGGCCTGAGATGCGGCGGTATCGCGAATAACTTTGTCTGATACGCCCACGCCGACGGCGGGGGCGGTATGATGGTGATAATGGGTGTTTGTGTAGTGTTGAGTAGAGCGCTTGGGCAATAGTGGTCGCGTCGTCAGGGTCCTCGAGGACGTGCCTCGGTCTCCTTTTTCCGCGGGTCGAGTTTTGGTGTATCGCGAGGGGGTTGTAAGTGGCGGCACTGACAACCAGTGGGTTGGGGTGCGTGGCGGCAGAGTCGAAGTATCGGCGAGAGGCCAACTTTAGATATTGGGCTATGGTAGGAAGCCCTAAATCGATATGAAGGTTAGCATTACGCACGAACCACGGTGCTCCCGTGGCTTTACGCATGAATCGATTTTGTATTACCTGAAGTCGGTGAATTTGACGCGGGGAGGCATGCGCAAATACGGGGCTTGCGTATGTCATAATTGGCCGAATACAGGCTTTGTAAAGTGTAATTTTATTACGTAGGGACATTTTGCTATTTTTATTTAGTAACGGATGTAATCGACCGAGGACGAACGCCGCTCGGTTCCTTACTCGGTTAATATGTGGACCGAAGCTGAGTCTCGAGTCTAATAGGACGCCTAGGTATTTGACTGTCTTTTCCCAGGGGATTGGACGATCGAATAACTCTATGGTGGGGAGATGCTGCGTTATGCGCCGCAAGAAGTACATGGCTGCACTTTTGATTGGGTTGACCTCGATCCTCCATTTCCGAAACCAGTTCCCGAGGGTTCGGGCTGCGGATTGGAGGCGTTTAGAGATAGTGTCTGGATTACGTCCAGACACATATAGGCAGGTATCATCTGCGAAGAGGGCGAGTTCGACGCCGCTGGTGTGCGGTATGTCGTTCGTGAAAAGGGTGTAGAGCACGGGACCTAGGACTGAGCCTTGTGGTACGCCGGCTAGGATGGGATGTGATTCGGATCGCACCCCCTCGACGCGGTAGCGGAAGGTTCGACTGCGTAAGAAATCTCGTATGATGAGTACGAGGCGATCTGGCACACCGAGTCCATATAACTTGTATATGAGCCCGTTGTGCCAGACCTTGTCGAACGCTTTCGCCACGTCGAAGAAGAGCGCTCCGGTATGAAGCCCGCGTATGAAGCGGGATTGAATGTGCTCCGTTATGCGGTGCACCTGTTGGGTACATGAGTGTTTGGCACGGAATCCAAACTGCTCGTGGATGGGGATCCCTCGAGACTGCATGAAGTCTCTTAAGCGGGCGAGAAGTAGGCGTTCGTATATCTTGCCTAAGGCCTTGAGGAGGCTTATAGGCCGATATGCGGTGGGATCGGACGGGTGTTTAGAGGGCTTTAGAATCCCTACGACCTCTGCTTCTTTCCAGGTGTTCGGAAAGATTGCGTTGGCCAGAGCTGCGTTGTAGATTAATACCAATAGCTGAATGATGGTAGTAGGCAGGAGCTTAACTACTTTGTTAGTGATACCATCGGGACCGGGAGATTTCCTCGGACGGAGGTTTTTAATAATAGACTCTACTTCGGTGCTGTTAACCGGCGGTATGGAATCGCGGAGCGGTTGAGAAGCCCTCCGATCGACCTCGCTGTCGACTAACGCGACGTGGGCGGAGTCGACCGGTAAGGTGCTTGGGGAGCATTGAGATTTTAGGCTGTCAGCTAGACATTCTGCCTTTTCTTCGTCTAGGAAGGCAGGCGGTTGGTTGGGTCGTACTAAAGGGGGCATTGAACGGGATGTGCCTCCTTTTAGTGATTTTGGAAGTCGCCAGAAGGCGAGGTGAGACGGTTCGATGTTAATGAGACTGTTATCCCACCGATCGTTTATGAGCTCCTGCATACGTATTCGAACCTCACGTTGCAGGGTGCGTAGTGTTGTTCTATTGCTGACGGTAGGATATAAGTCGTGAGCGCGAGTGGCTGCGTTCTTGCGCCTCATTAGGTCTCTAATGTCGTTAGGCAGGATCCAGCGGTGGTCGTCCGCCACTGGGACCTGTCTCGAGGAATCCTCGACGACAGTTTGGATGTGCCTAGTGAGTGCATGAGCCGCAAGGTTCGTGTCACTGACTGAATTGATGGTGGATGGAATCGCATCAAGGTGCGGAGAAGTTTGCTTAAGTTTTTCGGCTAGCTTTTGCCAGTCGACTACTGTTTTTTTGGGTGGTGAGGCTTGGACGGAAGGTCCTAGCCGAAGTAGAACGGGGCGGTGATCAGATGTTAGTTCGTGGATCACCTCTATATCGCGGATGGCGAGATTTATGTTGCTAAGGATGGCTATGTCAAGCACATCCGGCGTGTGTCCCAGTGTATGCGGGAAGTGGGTCGGTATTGTAGGCGCCAGGACGTCGAAGTCGAGGAGGTCGACTAGCGAGTCTAGGGCCAGCCCACGCGGGTTGGTTGTCCTTGAGTTCCACCGGGTGTGCTTGCTATTAAAGTCACCGGCAAGGATAGTTGAGCTCCCGAGGGAGAGAAGTGCTTCGAAGTCGCTGCGTGTGATTTTGGCGTCATTTCTACATGGTAAGTAGACAGACGCGATAGTAATGGGGGAGTGGCCGGTCATGGCCAGCTGACAGACCGATGCTTCAAGATGGCTGAGTGGCGGTGTGACGACTGGTACGCAGTGCAAGGACTTTTTGTAGTAGATAAGAGTGCCGCCTTTCGCAGCGGTAACTCTATCGTTCCGAATGATGTTGTAATTTGCGATTTTGGGATCGCGAGTGTGTGGTTTCAAAAAAGTCTCTTGCACGAGTAGTACGTCGACTTGGTGATCGCGAACGAAATTGAAGATTTCGTCGCGCTGGTTTTTTAAGCCGTTAGCGTTAAAAAACGCTACGTTTAGGGAGCGCGGTTTCTCTCTGCCGTTGTGAGTCATTTTTATGCCCTAAAATTGACTATAGCGTTTATGACGCTTTGGTACCGCACCGCCGCGGCGATCCTCTCATTAGGATTATTGTTGGTGTTTCGGAGAGCCGTGGCGAGGGCTGTAATGTCGGCACCGTTGAAAGCGGTGGCGAAGCGACAGACGAGGTCTAGATCGCTCTCTGCGACCGGTCGGCTTGCGACGGGTGCGACTGGTGCGACCTGTGAAGGTGCCGGTATGTTCCGCGTGATCGCGACCGGAGGAGGCGCGTTTGAAGTTGCGCGGGTCGGAAGTGGCCTCCATACAGAGGGTGGTGGGGGAGGTACTATGTACCTTTGTGTTTGGGCCTGTTTAGCCGCAGGCCTTTTAAGTTTTGGGGCCTTCGGGCAGCCGAGGTAGTTGGCCGTGTGACCTTCTGCGTTACATAGTACGCAGGCAGGCGGGCCGAAGGAGGCTAACAGAGCTTTGTCCTTTGGACGAGGACAGTCTGCTGTGGCGTGATCGCCTAGGCACTTGACGCACCTGGGGCGGGCGTAGCAATTTCTTGCTGAGTGGCCGTACAATTGGCACTTATGGCATTGGCCGGGAGGGCCGTTTTTGTGTGGGGCCTCAACTGAGAGCCCCGAAAGGTTGCAGCAGGTCCGCAGATTAAATATCTGCTTCCCTGCCGGGGAGCGGTCAAGTGCGACTAGCACCATGTTATAGGGCACCTTAGTGCGCCCGCTGTACATGCGGTGTACAGCGACGACGGGGAGGTTTTGCGCGATGAGGTCTTTTTTGACCTCTTCCGCGCTGATTTCCTTGGGTAGGTTCTTGAGAACCACCCTTAGTTGCCGCTCATCGGCTGGAGTGTATGTGTGGAAGTATACACCTTTTTCCGACAGGTAACGTGTTACCTGGCGGTAGACCTCAGTGGTCTCCACCTGTAATTTAATGCCGTTTGAGGTAGAAACGGCAGTATATTTTAACCTGGACATGGCCGATGTGAGCTCTTGCCATCTGTCCAGAGCCCGAATGAAGATAGGCGGTGGCCGCCGCGAGTGTGCAGCGAACTGCGAAGGATTGCGCGGGGCAGCGGGGGCCTGCTGTGAAGCGGCGGGGGTCTGCTGTGAAGCAGCGGGGGCCTGCTGTGAAGCAGCGGGGGCCTGCTGTGAAGCAGCGGGGGCCTGCTGTGAAGCAGCGGGGGCCTGCTGTGAAGCAGCGGGGGTCTCTTGGGAGGCTACAGGGGCGACCTGCGGTTGCGGGATAGGCGTGCTATCACTGGCTTTGGCAGCCTTGGCGTGGCTATCGGGCGTCGGTGAGGCGCGCTTCTTGCGCTTCTTTTTTGATTTCTGCACTTGCAGAAAACCAATGTCGTCGCCGGTGTCGCGGGGGTCCTCGGGTGCCGAGGGAGAATCGAACTCCATTTCGGAGCCCGAGGACGAGGCCCTAGAGGGGGGCCTAGATAGCGCCTCAAAAGCTGAGGCTACTGACGGCAGAGCGGTTAGTAGCGACCGGAGTAATTCCGGTTGCTCCGCCTGGGCCGCTAAGAGTGCGTTAGCTAACGCCTCCGACATACTTTTCCTTCTCTTTTTTCCTACGGGGAAGTGGCCGCCGGTGGGATGCCGGGGTGTGTGGCCTAACTTCCCTCCCTGCCGGGTATAGGCAGGGAGGATGAATGCCTAGGTGTGTAGCCCTAGTGCGTCCTCGTGTGGATCTTATTTTGCACACTCGGGTGTGTGCTTACAACTAATTACAACTACGCGTGGACTTTTGAGTCGGTCGAGTAAACCCACATTGACTAGGGCACTACCCAAGGCCAATTTCTGTGGGTTTCTTCCGATTGCGCGTTTCCCAGATGGGGAACCGCGGGCGTACGGGGCTAGCCTACACTAGTTTCGTTGTCACCGTTAGGTATCCGCTAGTGTAACCACAACAGGTGGATTCGCAAATGACGTGGAAACAATTCTGGGAAATTAGTACAATACAACGAAAGTCGCCTTGACTAATTCCCGGAAGGGTTGGGCGCAGGTAGCTGCACGCTTCGATCGGATTACCGGAGCGGGTCGTAGCGGGGCGCAATGCGACCGTCTGGCGTCGAGCGTCGAGTGCAACTCCCGAGTTGACTATGACATCAGGACATCTGTAATGCACTCGAATCGTCTGGTTATAAATAATCAAAATTAATGCTTTTACCAAACATTCAAAACAAAATATTAAGAAACAAAGTTAAGATTTTAAATTTAACATAGATTACGATGTATCTAAGCTTAAATTAAAATAAATTTGGTTATTAATTTTCTGCAGAACCGTAATTTACATTATTAGTTAGTCTCAATCAATACGATTAACTTTTAGTAAAGAACCGGTTTATTCCATCATCATCATTTTAGCCTATCATAGTCCACTGTTGAACATAGGCTTCCCCCATAGATTGTCACAAAACACGGTCCTGAACCACCTACATCTATCGACTTCAAAAAACCAAAAGCAAAGGCAAAACCGTGCAAGTCGTCGTTCGGTTTACATACATACATACATAAGATCACGACTGTATCCTATAAGGGGTAGTCAGAGACTGGGCACTCACTGCAAAAACAGATGACTGCCACAATCCACGTTTCACCAAAACAATATAATGCACTTGGTGTTATAGGTGGTGAGCCCATCGCCACCATGCGCTGTTGGGTGCACAGTGCAGTTTAATTCCTTACTCGCCTTTTACGAGATCCATTGGATGAGATGGAGTGGTAGTATTCCTGTTTTTATTCGAATTTATTGAAATAGATAATATACTCGTATGTTTAAATATTGATACGTGAAGATAAAACTATATACCCCTTTTCAGCAAGTAGGAGAGTTGGATGTGGCATAGTTAAAGTTTGTATAGAGAAGAAGCGAGGCATGTAAAATTTATATTAAAATATGTCTTAGATGTATATTAAATTGAATAAAATAAAACATTCATTATTTACGTTCATATTGACAATATCAAATCCCTTAAAAGTCTATAGCCAAACAGTCGCACAGAGTAAAGATTGTCGCCTGCTGTTAAGGTCGAATTTCGCCCACAGAGCGACCACCAGTACATATTTATTTTATGTGGAAATTTATGGAAAGTAATAAATTATACTTAACTTTCTTGCTTTAATGTAATTTTCAGATATATACTAAACTGATGAAACTTAATAAAATGTAATAAATGCAATATATCGTCATGGCGGAGTATTTAGCTAACTTGATAAGACAACGAACAGAAACATTAGTTCCGTTTTATAGTTGCCAGAGTTAAGCGTAGATTAGTCAGCCAATTTGCGGAAGCTCTCTGGAGCATATAGATGATCCTACGTTCACTGCTTGTTTATTGATGGTATTTCACTAATCTTTTAACGCTTGGATTATTTATTTAACAGAGTACAGCGCTTTTGGCACATTTTAAACTTTAAAAACCCTTTTCACATGCAGTTTTTGGTTAGCTTTGTTTTGTTTTTCTATTTATGTATTAGTTTCAGTCTGTATGTAATTTAGTAATGTAAAATTTGACACAATGTTTTGACATAGGCCTGCAAGTTTTAATCACTATTTTAAAACAGGCTTATGGATTTTGTTTGTGCGTCGTGTAGTTGTCCGAAGCACATTGAGGTTGGTTCCATGGGTTAAATTCTCACAAACAGGTTTCATGCACTGTACTACATACAACATACATACATACATACATGTATAATATGTATAATTTCGGTGAAGTAATCGCTGTTAGCCTTTTGGCTTTTACAGCTTCATCGGATGCTGTGATCGCGGGCCCGGGGCCCGCGTGCCAGGTTTGGTTTGACCCAAACATAAATACATAAATATAAACTGCTACTAAACATCTAAATTCGGACCGTTGCGTTCGCTAGCGTGCTCGCGCTCGGCCTGTGCTCAGCAGTGGGACATTTATAGGCTGAAACTTTACTTTTTTTTTACTAAACATCTAAATTCGGACCGTTGCGTTCGCTAGCGTGCTTGCGCTACTGTGAATATCTCCATAAAATTATTATCTTAAGTCATCCAATGACCGTCCGAGGGAGGCTGCGGGCCTACGTTCGGACTGTCGACTTGTGTGTCGGTAACTCTGGGTGCTGAGAACCGCCCTGGAACACGGGTGTATCTGGCTCTCTACGGCGGTCGCGCGACGTTGTGCGTGTGATGTTAAAGCTATTGACTGTGTGTACAGTGTTGCTCGGATCGTGACTGACCGTATCGTGGTCAGGGAGTGCTGAGACGTCCGTGTCTTCTGGCACATTTCGCGGGCGACGTTTGCGTTCGGTCGCGTTTCTGTCGGATCGATAATTCGCTCCTTTAACCACCAGCGGGTTTGGATGAACCGCGGCTTTTTCGAAAAACCGCCGTGATACTTCTCTGAAGTGTTCAGAGAGTACGGGCATTTCACAGTCGCTGTGAAGGTCTACATTGCGTTGGTACCAGCCGGCTCCGGTGGCACCTCGCAAGAATCTGTTTTGCACGGTCTGCAATTTCTTTATATGGTTGCCCGTCGCGTGTGCGAACGCGACGCATGCATAGGCCATTACGGGTCTAATGCACATACATACAGTCACACTTTTTTCTCATACATATAAGGGGACAGAGACCGCACCCGTAGCCCATTTTCCCCCCGCGGGAAACAAGACGTGACCGGTGTTGAACCATGTTGCCGCCATTTTGTTACTAGTCAAAAAAATTTACTTCTCTTTGTTTACAAGCAATATAGTGATAGAATTGCATATTATAGTATTATTATATACGAATAAAGGCTGTCCGTATAATATCTTCGTCGCCACTTACGACACCTCGGTAGGAAAGAGATAGATTGACAATGTGAGAGAGTGAGAGTTATATTCTACTCTGCCGGACACCTATCGACAGCGCGAACAGATGAGATAAACTATTGTAAATGTATAAATTAAGTCATCTATAAATAAGAGTATGGACCAAGAGTCTGTAACGTGTAATATATAATATAAAAATACACACAAACAAGCACGAGCTTGTAAATGCACAACACACGCACTCACTCGCACGAATAGACGTACGCACACAACCTTATTATTATGGAAAAGGATGCGTCACCTACAAATAATTATTATTATTTTAACTCGGATTTGCCATAATCATCATGCTGGGCGACATCTGATGGTTATGTTAGTTTTACTACTCACTGAAAAGTAGTTTTGATTATTAAACACAATTTGAGATAAACTTTATTACAAGTTATGATATATAAACGTCATACGTCAAACGTCAAACGTCAGCGGCGTAAGATAATCTACTATCTCATCCAGTAGATGTTGTAAAAGATGACATAATGAACTGACTGGGAAATGTCCTGGCTTCGGATAGGTGGCGAAATAACTACCTCTAAAAATATCAGACCGAAAATACACAGAGCAGCGACGGGCAGCAGCGTTTAAGGTGCGAAGCGTCAAGTACCGCGATAAGCAATCCGCCTGTCAAGCGGGGAGATTACGGCAAATCCTTCCTTCTTTGGAGAAGCTTATATCTAGCAGCAGATTATTAAGCGACTGACAAGACAGAATACCGAAGTCTATGTTGCTGGTAAATTGGTGCAATCGCATTATTTTGCATTATTATGAATTTATTTCGTCTTGACCCCTTTTCGACCACGGTGACTAATTCCGAATAGGAATCTACTAGGTGGATTGAAAAGTACTCGGCATACCCCGATCCATTCAATTCTAAAAATCAAATCTACCCACATTATTTAGTTCAGTTCAGACTAGTTCATTGTGTGAAGTTCGAAACGTGTGCGATAATTAGTTGTGATTTTATAAATTTATTAACAAAATAATCGGTCATAATTTCCGCGAATGGAGCAAATCGAGCAGCGTGCCGTCATTAAGTACCTCCATAAGAAGGGGCTATCATCAAAAGCCATCCATGATGACATGGTCAGTACATTAGGCGATTGTGCTCTATCATATTCATCCGTCAAAAAATGGATAGCAGAATTTAAGCGTGGTAGAGAGAGTGTGAAAGATGAACCCCGCTCTGGAAGGCCTTCGACGTCAACTACTGACGAAAATATTAAAAAAGTACTTGATTTAATAATGGGAGACCGCAGATTAAAAATTAGAGAGATAGCCGAGATTATAGGCATCTCTTATGAACGAACTCAAAACATCATTGTCAACGAGTTGGGTTTCCACAAGGTGTCTGCGTGGTTCCGCGACTGCTTTCAGTTGAACAAAAAAGGACGCGATTGACTATTTCACGCGACTGTTTGGAGTTATTTGAAGCCGATGCAGATGATTTTTTGAATCGTTTTGTTACTATGGACGAAACATGGGTTCATTACTATACACCGGAAACAAAACAACAATCAAAACAGTGGAGAAGACCTGGTTCACCACCCCCTAAAAAGGGCTAAGTCGATTTTGTCGGCAAATAAGGTGATGGCTTCAGTATTCTGGGACTCGAAAGGTGTGATTATGATTGATTATCTTGAAAGTGGTCAGACTATAAACTCTGATTACTACTGCACCTTACTACGTCGTTTACAAGAGGAAATAAAAGAAAAACGTCGAGGAATGCTCAGAAGAAAAGTCCTGTTTCATCAAGATAACGCCCGTGTTCACACGTCAGTACAGTCAATGGCTGGAATTCACAACTGTGGCTTTGAACTGTTACCGCATCCGCCGTATTCACCTGATCTGTTACCTAACCTAAAAAAGCACTTGGGAGGTCAAAGATTTTCGACAAACGACGAGGTCAAAGCAGCTGTAGACGCATATTTTGACTCTAAGGAAGAATCATTTTTTTTAACGGTCTAAATGCTTGGGAGGGGAGGTGGCAAAAGTGTATTGAACTTGATGCTGATTATATAGAAAAATAAAAATATAACTGATTTAGTATGTGTTTATTTTCTTGGTTAGGCCGAGTACTTTTCAATCCACCCTCTATCAAATGCGCAGTGAATATTATAGAGCCACAAGTGCATGCGATAGGACTCAGAGACTGACTGATGCTAATCTATCTGCGCCTGATGTAACTTTCATTCGTTAAGATCGGAGAGTGATTAGGATGTAACCAAACCTGTAAACCGTCAATTTATGTTACTGCATAAATGTTGACTCCGACTTGGATACGAATCTAGTGCCCGCGACGTAAAAGTAAGATACTCTTACCACTAGGCCACGTATTGATAAAATTACTTTGTTCTGGTTTAAATTATTATTTTGTAGTTGTTTGTAACTGTTTTTGTCAAATTTATGTTAAAAATGATCAGTCAAGTATTTTATAAGAAACGCGTAGTAGATGCAATCTTAAACGAATTATGTGGTCATCCTTAAATTCAATTTGCCGTCTGAACAACTCCGACAAGAATAAATGGAACAGATTTTACCCATCGCCGTAGTAAGCGGTTCCATTGCGATATATTTATATTGAAACGAACGGATAAGGGGCCCGGAGAAAACTAACGTTGGTCGATTATACATACTTACATAGGGCCACGCCTCTGTCCCATTGGGGCAGGCAGACAGACACCTTTCCGCTTGCTACGAGCCTGATATGCATCTTTGACTTTTTCTACTTTCATTAGTGTTAAAATGCAATCTCGTCGGTTGCGAGTACTTTTGACGTGGCCTTTCCTTAAAACGAATTCAATCTAATTGTGGAACGTTCGGCTACGTCGACCTTTACTGGCTTGCCCATTCACACTGCCCCCATAAATCTGTTTCGTCAATCTTCTTTCATCCATCCTCTCTACGCGTATCGAAACATTCTAAGCAACCCTTTCTCTATCTTTGTCATTACATATTCTACCATACCGCAACATTCCTTTATAACGCTGTTCCTCACTTTGTTTATCAAAGTTACTCCAGCAATACTTTTCAAACTTTTCATTTATATAGCATTAATCTTACTTTCATGCTTCTTCTGTCAGACCCAACATTCACTGCCATAGATACGTGTGGGGACCAGTACTCAGTGTATTGCCAGACGTGCCTTTTTAGACACGTTCTGGCTACGCATAAAGTTACGTACCTACGTAAGAGCTCCATCGATTTCATTTTCTGACAAAAATCTTAGCTTGATATCACCGTGTCGTACTTTCCGTCTCTCGTAAATTTGAAACTCAAATATACAAGATCTTTCACTTGTGCCACACTTTCTTCTTCATTTAAGAACTCTGCAATCCGTCATATTTTCTTCTCTTTCTAAAACCATTACTTTCGTTTTATACACATTCTTTGTCTTGCTTACATCCTCATTCGTTGATTTTTGTATTCTTTGATTGGCTTTTATCTTGAAAAGAAGGTCTTGTTGAATTAATCCAGTCAGGCCTTCTATTTTTCGGATACTACCTCTACACTCAGTCTTTAACATACTCCCTCTTTTTCTCTAACTTACACCACACACTTCAATAGTAACTTCTACGATTCCTACCTACATACCGAAACGGCTTACATAGTTCTTCAACCTTACATATGTCTAACTTTTCGATCAGTTTTTTTTACAAATTCCTCTTTCGTACTTTTCTCTTGCAGATTCTTTTATGCGCTCTAGAGCACTAATAGGTTTATGCTCATGATTATAAAACGATGGTATGCCTTACATTCTCAGAATTTTGCATGAAATTAATAAACTTCAGATTACATATACGAAAAAAAATTCATTGTTACAAATGAGATTTTTGCCACATCAAGAATAGTATTCAGAAAGAAAGCAAAATAAATTCTTGCGAATAAAAATACTGTCTGAAAAAAAATTAAAATTTTCCCGTGTGTCTGACACTGCATCCTGGCCTTCCTCCAATCTTATTGCATGAGAGTTACATCGGTATTCGGTAAGTGAAGTCGAGTGAGTGTTTCTGTGTTTGCGCGTACACTTGTAGTTGAAACTCGTACTTCCCGCGTAGTTGATAGCTTCTTACAGTATTCGATATTGCAGTGTATAATTCACTCGAAGTCAAAAATCGGTTGGATACATTAAATAAATTAATAATGAAATACTGAGGTGATGTAATATTAAAAATCAATAACTACGTATAGAATGGACAAGAATGATTTATTCTGGTAATTTATAAAATATCCTCCCCCGACCTTTACGAACCCTTTGTGTAGCTTTTATATCTATCGCAAACACTATAGGGTAAACGAGAACCCACGCCCAGTAATAACTGTTTTATAATGGTTTTGTAGAAATTCTCTTTAATGTCAAATGATTGAACTCAATGTTTAAAATTATCTAATGAAAAAAGACAAATCAACGCAACAACTTAAAAAACTAAGAGACGAAATTTGTTTTTTTAGTTCCAGCGACTAGCATTTCTAGAGCTTATAGTTTTTTTTTTTAATTATTGCAACGTTTAATTTTTAGCGAATCTATCATATAGAAGTCTATTTATCGAGAATAATATCTAATCCAAAGCTGTACTATTCCAGAGGGATAAGTCCATACATCCATCTGATTTAATATAGCTTCTAAACTGCGAAAGTAAACATTTATGTTTAACATAAACTCACCTTTCGCTACTAATAGCCATATGTTTTTTTACACAAATACAAGTATGTTGTAAGTATTATATTATTTTTAATCATGGTAATTTGTAAACGATATTTGTACATATTTAAACATTTCAGTTTCATCGCAACACATTTATGAAAAAAATTAATAACATCGATAAAGTAGAAGCGATAGTAACCATAAAAAATAAACGGTCGCAGTTACTTTTGTCGTGTGGTGCATTTCATTCTACGTCCACATAATGGTAAAATGCTCGAGTGCATGCATACGAAACCACTGGTATAGCCAGTTATCTATAAAACTATAATCACGTATTGTAATGCGTAATAAGTCTTATATTTACCATTAAACAATAAAATACAAACATTCACTATAAACACTAATGTGGATAATCTATATTAAACATATATAATTAAAATAAAAATGTATTTTGTATCTGTTATAATTTAACATAATCTAACTAATTACCGATGATCCGTTAAGGTTTTCTGTTGCATGTTGTTACACACAAACTTAAACTTCTAATCCGATTAGAGCATAAAGTGGCGTGCCTAAAAGGGTTTACGCTTTATACATTTTATTGTTCAAACAAGTAATAATTACGAAGTTGTAAACATTGCTGACGCTTTTAATTGTTAACTACTTCAGGTTTCAGATAATAATTACACAATCCGTTTTGTTACATCTTTTTTTCAAACTTGATGATTAAATCACATGTTTTATATCATCAGTTGTGATGTCACAACAATGAAAAGTTGACCTGAATTACTAATTAAAAAGCTCTCCTTTTTGTTTCCTAACAGATCATTTTTTTTTGAAATTTCAGTAATTGAAATACTGCGAGAGTGTTTCGACATTCATCAGATTTTGTGCCGATAATATTTTCTTTTTATATACTATATAAAAAATAATATATAATATAAATAAAAAAAATAATAAATGTAAAACCTAATTTCATTAATTGGAGAAAGGTTATGTTTGGTGGCTTTTGTACAATGAATTTTAGCTCCAAATAAACTGATTTCTTTCTTTCTGATCTCTCTCTACTGTATCGTGTCTCTGTTAACTAATTTGTTTACCCGACTGCCCCAGAACGAGGGTAAACTTTTTCGATTGTATGTATGTGGAAAAAATGAAGAAATTCGATAAATTTTAAAATTTTATTACAAAAAAAGGAAAAAAGTGCAACACAAGCCGCAAAAAAAATGGGTGACGTTTATGGACCTAATGCAGTGCTTTTTAATGTTCTTGGGTGGTAGGATTCCTATGCAGGAATCCGTCTAGGCAGGTACCACCCCAGGGCCAGTTATTCTTCCGTGAATCAGTAATATGCAAACATAACTCTGTTTCGGTTTGAAGGGCAGTGAGAGCCAGCGTAATCACTGGGCATGTGAGACTTAAGAACTGATGTCTCAGGGTTACGGGTGCATTGTGGTGTCACACTGTTCTGGGTTCTGGGTGGGGCATTTGCTATAGGCAGGCGTTGCACTTACCATCAGGTGAACGTTTTGCTCGTTCCATCACTTTTATCAAATAAAATAAAAAAAGTGTCAAAATGTGCTTAAGACACAAACTTCGCCTCTATAAGACTTGCATAAGACCCGTAATGAACTATGCTTGCGTTCCAGGTTTTAGTGTTCCAGGGCGGTTCTCATCGCCCACAGTTACCGACACACAAGTCGACAGTCCGAATGAACGCCCGCAGCCTCCCTCGGACGGTCATCAGACGACTTAAAATATTTAAGATTTTCGAAATCGTGAAAGCACGCAGCGAACGCGGCACAGTCCGATTTCGAGGTTTTTGTAGGAGTTTTTATTTATTTATTTATGTTTGGGTCAAACCAAACCTGGCACGCGGGCCTCCGGCCCGCGAGCACAGTGTCCGATGAAGCTGTAAAAGCCGAGAAGGCTACCAGCAATTACATCACCGAAAATATATATATCTGTTCTATTATCAGACCCTTAGCAGTTCATATCAGACGTTACTTCTCAAACACTATCAAAAGAGCTCGAACACGGTCTACGAGTACTACCTATGTGCCTTCGCAGAGTTACACGCTATGTTGTTCTGCTGCTTCATCATGAGACCCTCAGCATTTCATTTACAGGCGCTACTCACCTAGCCCTATGAAAAGGGCAAAAAATCCCAAGCATTTCACAAAAAGTCGCATCAGCAAGGTGGTTTCACATTAGTTTGTCACAATCAAACCTATATAGGAATCATTGTAAATCAATCGCATCTAAATTGCTCAAGTCGTCTCGGGGACAAATGCCCTATAACTGACTCTAACTAGCGAAGAATGTTTATTGCATCGCCCTTGATTAGTCAACCCTGTAACATCTATCGAAGAACCATCGCTAAAATGAATTACAAACTATCCAAAACTGATGAATTACAAACTCTACAGAAAACCGTAAAAAAATCGGCCAAATCGTTTTGGAGATAAATAAGAACATTTTAACGAGCGAAGAATGTTTACTGCAGCGCCCCCTGGCCAGTTATATATATTATATATACCATAACACCTATCTAAAAACCTCCGCTAATGAATCAGAAAAACATCACAGGTCAAACCGTTTAGGAGGTAAATTTAAACAGTCGTTTGCAGACACAAACAAACAACAAATTTTAATTTAATTTTAATTTTACGAATATACTTTGCTATTGAAATAATCCAAAATTTTATAAAGCAATTGTGTTGAAAACAAAATTACGATTTCGTGCTCCATAAGTTTTTCAACAAAAAAATCTATATATTCTTTGAAAAAAATTTAAATTTTTGGGAACAAATTAAAACATTCTTATAGCTTGAATAGTAAGGGTTATTTATGCAGAGTAATCTTTTCATTTCACATAATTAAATTTGAAACTATTTTGGATACAGCGCTCGTCATGCTGTTTTTAAAGAAAATACATGTCTACATGGCTAACGAAAAAATAATGAGAGGGTACATACATAAACAGGTACTAAATTAGCACTGTTGTATACTCTCTTTGACATATATTCTTTCGAAGTATGCTATAAAAACTGTTGACAATAGTCTAATCCTTTATTAGATGTTATCGTACAAATATGTACATGTTATAGACGTATTTAGCAACCATCCATAGGCTCAAATCCAAGTCGTGTATTGAATGGGTATTTCGGTAGGTCGGTAGTGAAGTAAGTCGATTTTTGTGGCACAATTTCTTTGTTTAGTGGCTTGTTCACAGCTCTTATGAAGGTTGAAATACGGTTCGAAATGTTTAATTTCCACATTGTCATTTATAATATTTTTATTTATTACAATGACTAGCACCTACCTCTTTCCTACCGAAGTGTCGAAAGAGGCGACTAAGGCATATTATGGACAGCCTTTGTTCTTGCTGAATAATACCATAATATGCAATGCTGTCACCATACTGCTCGTGGGACGGCAATAGGGGATTAAGAATTTATTGACTCGCACCAAAATGGCGGCGACGTGGGTCGCCACCCGTCACGTCTCGTTTTTCGTGGGGCGAAAAGCGGACTCCGCCTAACCCTTATATGGGAAAAAGGCGTGATTGTATGTATATATTTTTAGTAGTCAGCGCGCTCGCGCTTTTTGATAGAGGTTTGGATACATATTTGTAATGGGAGTGGTATTGTTATGATCGGAAACCAAACCTCAATTAAATACAATGCCTCCACTATACCGTGCTAAACGGGCGACGCCTCGGTAAATTAAAGTTTGCCACCAATTCGCAATGCGTTTCGGCTGGAGTTCAACTTCTAACAGGTCTTAAAATGCATATCGTAATTCAAATGTATTTCATATAATATACAAATCATGTAATATTTAAATAAAATACTAACTACAAAAAAAAAAACCTCTTAGAATTATTGTTGCAATTAAATTTTTGAGCGTTGCGTTACTTTTGCTTTTATTTCTTTTAACCTTAGAGTTTTATTTTAACGATACACTACCAACTAAATATTATGTATGGTAATTTTTCTTAAATAAAAATAAATAATTAACGTATGCGAAAAGGTCTTTTACTATTATGACCATGATTAAACACACTTTAGCATTTATTCAAGCTAAGATTTTTTTGAAGGAGAAAGTGACAAGACGAGCGAATCGTTCACTTGATGGTAAGGTCAACGACTGACCATAACAAATACTGTGTCACCCAGAACATATCTACGTGGCACCACACTGCGGCCGTCACCCTGAGACATCAGTTCCTAAGTCTCATATGTCCAGTGATTAGATTGAAATAATTATAGCAGTTTGATAAATTCGTTTTAATAATTAAAATGTTTTAAAACTTAATATATTTTCTTGTTATCAACAAGAAAATATATTAAGTTAGTTTTATTTCTTGCTAAATATATACGTATTTCATTATGCTGCAATATATGAGTTTTTTTTATTTTATTTTTATTTGATAAAGTCCAGACGAGTAAAACGTTCACCTGATGGTAAGTGCAACGTTTGCCCATGACATATGCTGTGTTTCTCAGAATATTTCTGTGTAGCACCACAGTGCGCCCGTCACCCTGAGACACAAGTTCTTAAGTCTCATATACCCAGTGATTACGCTAGCACTCAGTGCCCTTCAGACCGAAACACAGTAATGTTTGCACACTACTGCTTCACGACAGAATAACTGGCCCTGGGGTAGGACCTACCTAGACGGATTCCTGCATAGGAATCCTACCACCAGTGTAAAATAAAACCGTAAAATACCTAGAGTTAAACAAAGTATAAACATTATAATTTATCAACACACAGTGAGATCATGTTGTTGTTGTCTTTACTGTTATCAAGAGACCGATACAGAACTGCAAATTTATTGGTCCATATTTTAGCTCTTACAACATACTGTTATGTTATCGATAAACTAACTTTAGATTTATCGATAGCTCTAGATAGAATAAGGATTTTCCTGTTCGGTACATAAACAAATAGTTGGTTTCGACTACCCCATAGTGAAGCTTTCGGAGTTTACACAAATAATTCGTTGCATATTATTAAGATGTAAACATAAATTAATTGCTAACATAATTATTTTATATTTATCAATACTGTACTGAGAATATAAAATTATGGAGTAGAGTTTAAAATAGAAATATATAAATAATAGCTTACTTATCACCTAAAAGCACAATCAAAACTTTTTTCGTACCCTAACATTTATGATAAAAACATTTAAAAGTAACAGTCTGCTACAAATACCTCATTTTGGCTTAAATTTATTTTACCTTGCTAACCAAAAATTAAATAAATAAAATTTTAGTTTCAGAATATGTTTATATGTGCAGTGTAAGGAAGATTTACAGATTACTTTTAATAGCGAAATTAAAATCTGAAGAAAAGTTACCACCTATAAAGTCCCACTGCCTCAGCACAGGACTCCTCTCATTTCTTAGGAGCTGAAAAGGGTCCGCCACACTGCCGGGTTGGCGGACTTCACATGTCGTCAAAATATTTTTTTTGTTTGCCTTTACTGTAGAGCACGTGGTAAATCATTTGGAAGAGGGGGCAAACCAGCAAGCGGATCACCTGATGGTAAGTGCACTACACATACACTACACACTACAATACCGTAGGAATAACAGGTTGCGTGCAGGAGGCGTTGCTGGCATTTCAGAAAGGAATAGGCTCTTTTCTTGAATCATCATTTAAAATTACAATTAACAATTTTAGGGGTACTGGTGCCGGGTATCGAACCCAGGTCACTTCAGTACCTTAAAATTTAAAGCGAGTGCCTAACTACTGTGCTCCGGGGTAACTCTTATCTGAAGTATTATTACTTTTTCTGAAGAACTTAGCGTACGAATTTTAAATAAGATTTACAGAGCTTTATAAAAAGATTTTGTTAAAACATGGCGGTCGCTTTTTGTGTGCCTCATTATCTTTTGTAAATCGGATTAATTCAGTATTAGCGAATGTTTTTAATGCAAATTCCTGAAATAATAAATATTTAGGTTGGTTTTAACTGAGCTGTCAGGCATTTCGCTATTGTACATATTGTGCATTTGTTAAAAGAAAAGCTTTTTTTTTTAAGTGTTTATTGCTGATGAATATCTATAATCGTAATTGATTAACGTTATACGATTAATGTGTAAACGAGTTTAGCATATTTCATTCGATTAATAATAAAGATTGCAATTATTAATAATATTTATCGTTTAAAAATGTATGAAGACTTTGTCAAATCTATAAAAAAAATAACATAAGAGCATCGACGTTTTGTAACCAATTCACTCACAGGCTTTTTTTTGTTTTAAACGTCATCATTCAAATTATGTTCAGCTATAGACTGCCTATTATGCTTTCTCTTTATTAGATTTATTTAATTTAATAATACTTTTCATTTATTACATATCAATTCCAATTCATTTATTAGATATTCAATTAAAAATATTTCGAAGACATGTGAAGTCCGCCAACCCGCATTGGAGCAGCGTGGTGGATTCTTCCTAGCTCCAAAACCCTCTCAGAAATGAGAGGAGGCCTGTGCTCAGTAGTGGGACATTTATAGGCTGAAACTTTACTTTTATAATCAATTCCGAAAGGCTTCAGTATACGAGTATAATATTTTTGATTATTTTACAGTAGTATAAAGCGAGGGTAGTATTCGATACCTTCTATAGTTCGAATAACATAAAATACTGTCGCAAGGTTATGCTGAGATGGTATATGGTGAAGTTTTTATTATTAGCCATCTTGGCTTATACAGCTTCATGAGAAAACTGAGCTTGGTTTGGTTAGACCTAAACATAAATTAATATGGTTGGGGAAAAAGTTTCTTCGCATTTTATATGAAAACTGAAGACATTTTTTTTAAAGTTTATTTACATTTAATTACAAGTATATTGTCACATTTTGTTCGATGACTTTTTACAATTTTGAAAGACATCACCCTTTCTTTTGATCAATTCCGGCCGCTTTCTCTACTTTTTGCGTTATTCTCATCAGTTGTTGGCAGTAAAGATCCGAATCGATGGTTCTGCCCGGCTCATAACGAAGAACGCCCTTGAAATCCCACCGTACACATAGCATCACCTAATTGCGAGTTACTTTTTTCGCACGTTCTTGTCATACGTAATGCACTTTTCATCACAGTTATCAATCTCTTCAAAAACGGTTCGGTTTCATTACGTCTCAATAAATAATTGCAAATGAGTAGGTACACGGTTCATTAGGTTTTTTTTCAGTGAGCTCGTCTTACACCCAAATTTCGAGCTTTTTTGTGTAGCCAGCTTTTTCAAATGGGTCAAAACAGTTTTGTGGGCAATTGCTAGTTTCTTCACGTCGTGCTTCACTTTTTCAAAAGTGGCGTCCATTTAATCCGTAACCAGAGCGAGGTGCATCTTTGACCTCAAAATTGGATTGAAAACGCTTAAACCAACTTTGTGTTACTCTTACTGACACAGCATTAGGTTGCACTTTTTCCTTTTTTGAAATAAAATATTAAAATGTATAGAATTTCTTCACTAGATTCATTCTATTCATTCTATTTTGATCGAAAGAAAAACAAATGAAAAATAGCTGGAAACAATATTTTACTAATGGTTTTTTTTTTTAATGGAATGTTATCAAAACCAACCAGATACAAATAGTACAGCCAAAGAGATTTTATTACAAATTTATACATAATATATGCGAAAAATTACCCGACTTTTAATTTTAAGAATTTTATTTATACGATCTTGTCACTAGCGCTAGAAGAATGCCTCGTGAGATAGTTCGCCTCATGATTATTTTCAATATAAGTCATCTAATGACCGCCCGAAAGACGTTCAGACCTCCGTTCGGACTGTCGACGGTAGCTCTGGGAGATAAGAACCGCCCTGGTGCGCGTGTGTACGCGGTAATAGCCCTTGAAGACCGCTCCCTACGGCGGACTCTCGTAGTCGTGAGTATGTTTATATTAACTACTGTGTGTTCAGAGTTTTGGCTGGCCGTGTCATGTTGAGGCTAGAATTAGGTCGCTGACTTGCTGTTAAGCTGACTTGACTTCCCCCAAAGTGTGGTTGCATGCAAACACGATTCATGCGGCTGGTGTCGGTGCTCTGTGGTACATCGTAGACAAGTGTTTAGCTGTGCTGCTGTGGGTTTCCATACTTAGCCTGTTATTGTATATTGTATTCATGACGCAATTACGTTACTCTGTTACACTACGCTGTATGTTATATAGCTGTGTTACGCTGAGCTTTATTTTGTGAATAAATTACAGAGGAAGTTGGCAGGGCTCTGAAACTATTATCTTTTTAATTAATAATTGCCTTTTATTAAATACATTTATTTTTTAACGTTTGTTATATAGGTCTACCATATTTATGAAATATTATTAAACTTTATTCATTATCTGTGGAACTTATTTGCCTTAAGCGATATTACCGGTGCAACAAAATAAAATAAGTTATTTAGGTTAATGACTGCGCACGCTGCGAATGGAAGATCCTGCTAGTAAGTTTCTCGCTGAACTTCGTTACGGGATTGCTGCGGAGAGATAATGCAATGAAACCGCAAGCTAATTCCCTTTGCTTTTCCACCGAGACCATAACTTAAATTAAGAGTTCATAGTATTTTTACTTAAGCTGAACATACATTTATATAAAAGAGTACTTTTTTTCTGTCTGTCTGTATGAATATTTTTTACTAGAGAACTACTGAAGATATTAACATGAATTTTACCCATGGTAACGATAATAACTCTGGGATGCTCAGAATTTGCTTGAGAGTGACTGTTTACACCGGCTCCGAAGTTATGAATATCTTTTTGATATTATTCACCAGAACGCTATCTGTGGCTACACCATAGACCGCTATAGTAGCAGAGCAGAAAGCTTGACTTAAAAACCTGGCATAGACCGTTATCTAAGATTTATAGTGGATAGGACTACGGTTAATTGACTATCGGACTTAGATCGTCCACGTAAAGTTGCTTTTGAATAAGATGCAACATTTTTGTTGATTCATTAATAATTACTATGTGTGTCATTGGTCGAAATTCGACCGTAATTCTTATTTTTTTTAAGTTTGTTTGAGTAATAATTAAAGTATTTATCAGCAACTATATAAATTCTCTGTAAGACTGTTTGACCAGAGAGACTAATACGTGTTTGACATTGACAGTATGAACGTAAATATTAAATGTTTTATTTTATTAAATTTAATGCACTTGTATGTGTTACAATTACATAATATAAAATTTAGATTACTTGCTTCTCCTCACGAACTTTAACTATAACAAATCTACACACTACTCATTGATTTCTCTTCTCGTATTAATATATAGATACATACATACTTACAGTCACACCTTATTCCCATATAAGGGGTAGGCAGAGGCCACAAAAGTAGCCCTCTTTTCGCACCCGTGGGAAACAAGGCGTGACGGATGGCGAACCAAGTCGCCGCCATTTACAGCGAGTTAAAAAAAAAATCTTACTCCTCATTGCGTTCCCACGAGCAGTATAGTGACGGCATTGCATGTAATGGTGTTCATCATCATCATCATTTCAACCTATCACTACCTGATCCACTGCTGAACGTAGGCATCACTCATAGATTGCCACAAAAGTTTGTGGCTCTCATTTTGGGGGGTTTTGCCATAGTTGCCACGCTTGGCAGGCGGGTTAGTATAAAGGTCCGGGCGGTATTGCGTGGTTACTACTGAACGTGGTTAAACTGTTCTGTCGCGCGCCACCGCTTATCAGCCCATCCTCACACCTGTAATATACAGATGTATATGCATATAGTTTGCAACTCAGACACTTCAATAGCGCGATGTTAGGCATATGCGATATTTTTTAAGCTTCGTCGCAACAGAAATTCAACACTGCACTTTTTACACACACAACAGCTTTTTACACTTCACAAAACCGAAATTGTAATGCACATCTAGACTTAAAATGTATTACTTAGGTTTAGGTTTTACCATTTATAAAATTATATCTATTCAGCATTTGTATTTTTACGATATTATTCGATGAAGTCGACAACTTTGAAGTCCCTGTGGCGGCTTCATAAAGTCGCCCCAATTTGTCACTTGTCTGTGCCAGTCCTTGCATTAACATACAAATTAAAAGTCTTCGCAAAAAATTGTACACAAAAAATAAACGTAGAATTCTTGAAATATAGTAAAAAATGTTGTTACATCGTGGATGAATTCTACGGAGTCTATCATCGGCAACACCCTTTCTCTAATACCACATGCTCATTGAATCGAGGCTTGTAATAAACTAATTTAATGTTGTTTTCATGAAGGTATTATAGGCCCTGCATATATACATAATATGTATGTATTTAACTTTTTTACTTACAACAAAATAAAATAGTGTCTGGCATAAGGTGATAAAAAACATCATTCGCATCTTCGCCGCCGATTCGAGTTGTATTCTTGTTTTGGACTCCAATATTTACCTGTGTATCACCACTCCTCATTGTAATATATATATATTATAATCCTAATAATATTACAGTTATTATTATAAATGTCACCGCTTCGCCCATCACTTGTCTCGTAAAAGTCGCTGCAATACAACGTAATATCTTCGCGGCCGTTATTCCTAAAACTTTTTCGGAACGGCAATAAATCTTTCCATCAAGGTCTCTACCTAAACAGGTTTACTAAAGTGGACTCTATATAGCGTCATAGATTACACTACCCAAAGTATAAGTGATAGTTGGGCTCGTGATGACCTACCGAAATTGCAGTCAGTGCAGTACAGTCATAATAAAATATTACATTACACTAAGAAATAGCAAATGACAATAAATACTTAAACTACAATTACCATTGGATTGCAGCGACGAAAAGGTCACGGCAATGTTGCAGCAGCGATGATATTTTGTTGGTACCATGGGTCCTTACTTACCTTAAGACTTTTTTCACTGGTGGTAGGATTTCTGTGTAGGCATCTTAGGTAGATACCACCGCAGTGCCAGATATATTCTATCAACAATAAGTGGCGTTTTAGATGAGCAACCTTCTAATAAGAGTCCCTGTCTGCCACCGAGATCGTCCCGCAACACTCATTCGTAACCGATATTTTATAAGAGTTATTAGACCGATCCCTGTGGAATATCGCACGACATTTTTTGTCTTTGTCTTTCAGATTAGTAGTCGCTGAAAGTTCGATTAAGAGAGACAGAGATGAAGACACTTTATAAAATTTTTACGCAACCGAAATGTTCGCTCAGGGCAGCGTATTAACAGCGTTGGTGTTGCCAGGATATGACACTTACAGTTCTCCTCCCACGCCACTGTCTCATGTTAGAGTGCTTGATTCGGCGCCTCAATGCATCAATTTTTGAAAACTCACTTGAGAGATAAAATATATGACTGACAGGTCTGGGTATACTTCTATGAACTACATCGTAGATGATCAATAAGGCACTGCTCAAATTCGCTTGAGAAGCTCAGCTTCTGTCATGCACTGTAGTTGAAAAGGTTGGTTTTCCAGGCACTTATCGCATCTAGCCCAACCGAGCAGAAAGCGTCCTTGTAATATATGTTTTAGCACGTATTGCAGTATAGACATTACCATATGTTGTATTATAAATAATAACACGTATTAGCTTAATAATAAATAATTATTGGTGTTATAGGAACTGTCGTACTAATTGATACGTTATATCACATGGAATAAATATAGCTGTATTTATAAGGAATAATCATGGAGCAGTTGTAGTATCATTTATCATATCCCAACTAATCAACGAGTGCGGTAAGCCGGAAGTTACACAACCATATTACAATCTCTCTCCTACATTGATTCAAGGTAACTAAATGTTAAATACATAGTTTTATATACATTACGTATGTATTTATCTTCTTCTTCATCAGCAGTATGTTAATATATTTTCTGTGGTACACAGGCTTTTCTCTAGAAGGAAATATTTGCGGTAATCACCTCGCTTGACAGGCGGATTGGTACGCTGCTACCCATCAGTCTGAGTATTTTCGTACGGCATTTTTCGAGATGTTTCTCCGCACAATAGTAGTAAATATTGGGCATATGAGACTAAACAACTGATGTCTCAGGGTTTCAGGCGCATTGTGATGACACGCAGAATTGCTCTGGGTGACACAGCATTTGTTATGGGCAGCACTTGCTATCAAGTGATTTTTAATAAGTAAAACCTAAACAACGTGGCTAAGAAAGAAGCGGAATTCAAGAGATCGATATATCATAGCTAATCAAAGAAGTGAATCATAAAAATCTTTGCAAAGTAATATTCGTGTATATTACTTTGCAAAGTTTCAGACGTATCCAATATCGCAATGCGTAACTCCTTATGACTTTCATGTTCAAATTAACGTGCAGCCGCTCGGTCTGGTTAGTGACAGTATAAAGCTCTACTACTGGTATGTAACATAGGCTTTAACGTAGATTTCGTTACAATATACATGCTGTCGACTTATTGTCGTCGCGTAATTTAGTAAGACAACCAGGCGATCTACTTCCGCGTGTGGCGAAACTATCATCAACATTGCGTCCGTGCCCAGAGCTTAATTCGACGTAAAAAAAATTGACTACGATTTGAAATTGAAAACGAGCAAGTGGCTCAGCTGATGGTAAGTGATCACCGCCGCCCATCCGCAATACCACACCATATGGGTTTATTCATATTAATTTATTATAAACAGTTTTTATACTGAAAAAATTGTTTAAGAATAAAATGACTCATAATTTATGCCAGACATTAATTTAATCCATATCTATTTACATCGTCGTAAAATATGCTAGTCAGTTTATTTCAGATAGCTTCCATTAATGTATCTTTAATGTATTCAGTAATTTATTTCACGTGTACACTTATTTAGTATTTTTTATCTCACTGCTTTTAATTTAAATGTCATTATAAATTCTACATCAAGAATCTACGAGTACTTTAGAACTGAGGTTCAGAATGCATTAAAGTGTTTACGAGTTTCTGAATTATAAAATTGAAAACGTATACTTTGTACCACAGCGGTATTATAATAAGCGCACGCTATGATTCATAATTTAGCACGCTAAATGTTGTTTCAATAATTATGCGTATAAATAAAAAAGTTATTTTTAGTAGATTATATATCTTAATTTATATAATATTAAGATTTTCTTAATCAAATATTTAGAAAATGGATTCAATGTCTTCATTCATACATACCGACCAAAACAGTTAAGAGGCTGCGATGCTGCTTTACCTGATCAATATGAAGCTGTAAAAGCCAAAAAGGCTAACAGCAATTACATCACAGATATTATATCACCTGATCAATAATAGACAGGAATAGTGCCTGTCACCAGTAATTTTCTTTTATTAAAGAAAGTGACGAGACGAGCAAACCGTTCACCTAATGGTAAGTGCAACGTCTGCCTATAACAATTGCTGTGTCACCCAGAACGTGTCTGTGTAGTACCACACTGCGCCGGTTACCTCGAGACATCAGTTCTTAGGTCTCATATGCCCAGTGATTACTCTAGCTCTCAGTGTCCGTCAGACCGAAACAGTAATGTTTGCAAACTACTGCTTCACTGCAGAACAACTGGCCCTGCGATGGTATCTATCTAGACTCTTCTCTCAGCTTTTTTTGGTATTGTGAGCAAAGACTGCAGGCGACCACAGTCTACATTATATCTTTGAAAGTAGTAGAGTATCTTTGGCGAGGCGAATGTATGTTTGTTTCTTACACGCTACCTAAATATTTCCGCCTGTGAAGTCAACGTCAGGGTCTATTAGAAACTACACAATTTTAATTTATAATTAGCTTTTTATTTTTTATTATTTTATTTATGAAGAAAAATAAAAAAATAATTCTATACTACTATTATTAAGGAATGGTGCCCTACAAAATCTTATAGAAAAGCATATTTACGTGGACGATCTAAGACCGATAGTGAATTCAATGTAGTGGTTGTTCGAAATATATTGTAAACGGCGGCCAACTACAAAATTGTTAAATTCTGCTCCTGTACCATAGATGGCATTCTGTAGGATATTATACAAAAATGTTTATAACTTCAGAGCCGGTGAAACAAACACGATCAAAAATAAGTCAAGTCATCAAGATCGTCAAGTCTAAGTTGATCCCATAAATAATCTGTGAAAAATTCACGTCAATTGCTTTACTACTTTTCGAGTTAAATCCATACACACAGACAAAATAATTAAGTGAACACCACTCACTTAATTAAGTGCTCAAATATTTATTGATAAGAGGCCTAATCTGCCAGTGGACTGTCAAAGCCAGATTAATGATGATGGCACCCATTATTGCAGTAAGCACAATTTATAGTTGTGTCATTTTGGCTGTCATATATTTAAACCATATGTAGTTAACCTAAACATAATTATTAATAAGGTTACTTAAAACGTAATAATTGTTGAAAGCATTTTTTGAAGCCCGTCTTGATATAAATGAAACACTGAAAGTACATAAATGCTATAGAAAAGCATTGCTACTCGTACCTTTCGCGTGTAATACGCCTTAAATTATTGAAATCAATTCCAGCATTCGTCTCTCTGCAAGTCGAATTTATTTTACTTTTTTCAAATATTAGTGATTTTCACTGCTCTTCACGATGTATATTTACCCTTTCTTTGATAACAAACCCACTTTATATTAAATGTAAGATTTTACTCTTAACATCTATTACTTTGTTTTAAATACAGCATTAGTGGGAGACGTTTTCGCCTTTGTTTTAGAAGCCTAATAGGAATTTGGCTTAGTTTGCACAATGCAATTGAATGAGTCGTTGTTGAATAAAGCGATTAATTATAAAATAACTTTCATTATTTATTGTTCACGAAAATCCGTATAAGCTTTTACGACGATATAAATATAAAATAAATATTAATTTACCATTTTTTTAAATTGTATTTTATCCAAATTTCTGTATCATTATATCATCATCATCATCATTTCAGCCTATGACTAGTCCACTTCTGAACATAGGCCTCACCCATAGATTGCTACAAAAGTTAAGCAGTAACATACACATAAGTTATATCCAATTATGAATTCTACTTTGCAGGTATTCAACGAAAATTTTTATTTTTGGTGACTGTTAGTTATTAATTGAACTGGTTGAAATGCTTTTTAGAAATAAAAATGCATACTAAGTTATCATAAATATCCCTTTGGAAACTTTACTTATAATTTAAAACAAAGGTATTTCTAATAAATTATCTATATTTGTCATTTAAAATGAATGTGTGATGTCGAAGATATCAGAGCAATATTAAGTGTTTTCACTATATTTCAGTATATGTATTATGTTTCAGTATAGCATATAATATAATATTTTTTCGAACACGGTCCCAAGGAGCGAAATTTAATTTAAAAAAAACTGATTTACAATGAATATTATTTAATTCGTAAGTGAATTCGCATAGATAAGATGATTGCACACCGTGTGTGAAGCTCGCTCCTCTTAACTTTTTATACATACAATATATTTAGAAAGTGACGAAACGAGAAAATTGTTCACCTTAAGTGCAACATCTGCGTTGTTTACTTCGAGACATTAGTTCATAAGTCTCATATGCCTTGAATTACACTAGCTCCCTTCAGACCGAGAGCACACTACTGCTTGACGGTAGAATAGCTGGCAATGCGGTGGTACCTACCCAGTAAGTGATTAATTTTCAGTCTTACTAGTAAATAGATAGACGATAGGTGTCCGGCAGAGTAGAATAGCACCTTTTTTATTTAATAAAGTGACGAAACGAGCATGTTTGAATACTACTACTTCACGGCGTAATAACTGACCCTGGGGTGGTACCTACCTAGACGGATTCTTACATAGAAGGCCTACCGAGGTGTCGTAATAGGCGACTAATGTATTGTGTGTACAGCCTTTATTCATACATATAGACACGCCTTCTTCCCATAAAGGGGAAGGCAGAGGTCATAAACGTAGCCCACTTTTCGCCCACTAATGAAGTGACGTCACGGGTGGCGAACCACGATGGCGAAATTATGAGAATATGAAAAGCTGTCACTATACTGCCCGTGAAAACGCAATGAGGAGTAAAAGTCTTTTGACTTGTACCAAAATAGCGGCGTCGTGGTTCGCCACCCGCCACGTCTCGTTTTTCAGCGAAAAGTGGGCTACGTGTATGGCCTCTGCCTACCGCTTAGATAGGAAAAAGGTGTAACTGTTTGTATGTGCGTACTAGTTCATACAAGTGAAATTCTTTAATTCCCTTTTTTATATAGATAATGCAGCAACAGCACTAAAATTTTACTCAAAACTTAACTATAATAATGTAATAATAATGAAATAATGTTTATTTTCTCCTCTCAATTTAGACTTAAAAAGGTAAAAAAAACCTTACCAATAATCTAATGAATACTTTGAGTAGATTTAAACTTTAATTGCTAGATTTAAAGATATTTAACAGTGGTCAATTCGATAGCATTTGTGGCGTCGGTTGTGTGTGGAACAACTAGAAATAATACAAAATAATTACAATCCATTAGGTTTTTTTTCTAGGACTGATGGTCACTTTCAGCCCGAAGGCTTTCACAGCTTTGCCGTATTGAAAGGTGGCAGAGCACACAGACAGGTGCTGTAACCCCATATTTCTCAAACAAATAAATTAGTTTGAAACTATTCTAGTCATTTTTTGGATAAAGCATTAATGTGTGTATGTATGTATATGTAAGCTTATGTTTTATTTATGTCTTTTATGCTGCACCTATCACAAGTTCTCACCACACCATGGGTTGACTGGTAGAGAATGCATTGTGTCCGTCCTTTGTTACCTTTTTATTTAAAGGTTTAGCAATAAAGTTTAAATAAATAAATATCAGTTAAACAGTAAGAATAACGAAACATTTTATATTAAATGTAAGATTTTACTCTTAACATCTATTAATTTGTTTTAAATACAGCACATTAGTGGGAGACGGTTTCGCCTTTGTTTTAGAAGCCTAATAGGAATTTGGCTTAGTTTGCACAAAACAATTGAATGAGTCGTTGTTGAATAAAGCGATTAATTATAAAATAACTTTCATTATTTATTGTTCACGAAAATCCGTATAAGCTTTTACGACGATTTATATAAAATAAATATTAATTTACTATTTTTTAAATTGTATTTTATCTCAATTTCTGTATCATTATATCATCATCATCATTTCAGCCTATGACTAGTTCACTCCAAAGTCAAAGTCAAAGTCAAAATTTCTTTATTCAGTTTAGGCTTGTATAAAGCTCTTACGAGTATGAATGTTAAAATCTACACCGGTTCAAAAAATAAGACCTCAGAGAAGAACCGGCAAGAAATTCTGAAGTCTTTATTTTATTCAATGCCATATTACATGACATTCATGTTACATAAAAATTACATCATAAATTTAGTAGCCAGGGGGTTTGCAAGTGCAGAGTAAGAGTTATTTCCGCACATCTCTGTCCTCTATGTAATGATCTACTTTATAATACGCTTTTTCCAATAATGTCTTCTTGACAAGTTTATTGAATTCTATGTCAGTTTTTTGAGTCACACTTTTAGGAATTTTATTATAAAACTTTATGGACCTACTTAGAAAATATTTTCTAGTTTTGGCCAACGTAAACACAGAAACCTCAGGAAGAAAGAAAAACATCGTGTTTATTCACGAATACGTTCACCTGATGGTAAGTGCAACGTCTGCCCATAACAAATGCTGTGTCACCCGGAACAGTGTGACACCACAATGCGCCCGTCACCTATGAGACATCAGTTCTTAAGTCTGTTTGATTACGCTAGCTCTCAGTGCCCTTTAAACCGAAACACAGTAATGTTTGCACACTGCTGCTTCACGGCAGAATAACTGGCCTTGGGGTGGTACCTACCTAGACGGATTCCTGCATATGAATCCTACCACCAGTAAAACATGAACCTGCATGTCTGGGAAATACAAAATATTTCGAAGCCATGCGAAGTCCGTTAACCACATTTGAGCAGCCTGTCCGACTCTACTGTCTCACAGAGGACTATTAACCCATACGAGGTGGTGATTATTTCAGACATGGTCCCAAGGAGCGATTTTTTTTTATATTTTTCTATTTAATAAAAGCAAACTGATGTTCAATGGAATTCATAAGTGAATTCACATAAATAAGATGATTGCACACCGTGTGTGAAGCTCGCTCCTCAGAACTTTTTATTTATACATACAATATATTTAGAAAGTGACGAGACGAGAAAATTGTTCACCTTAAGTGCAACATCTGCGTTGTTTACTTCGAGACATTAGTTCATAAGTCTCATATGCCTTGAATTACACTAGCTTCCTTCAGACCGAGAGCACACTACTGCTTGACGGTAGAATAGCTGGCAATGGGGTGGTACCTATCCAGTAAGAGATTAATTTTCAGTCTTACTAGTAAAAACATAGACGATAGGTGTCCGGCAGAGTAGAATAGCATCTTTTTTATTTGATAAAGTGACGAAACGAGCAAAACGTTCACCTAATGGTAAGTGCAACGTCTGCCCATAACAAATGCTGCGTCACCCAGAACATTTCTGTGTGACACCAAACAGCGCCCTTCGCCCTGTGACATGAGTTCTTAAAACATTCGAAACAGTAATGTTGTGTGGGCAGTAATGTTTGAATACTACTACTTCACGGCGTAATAACTGACCCTGGGGTGGTACTTACCTAAACGGATTCCTATATAGGAGGCCTACCGAGCTGTCGCAATAGGCGACTAATGTATTGTATGGACAGCCTTCATTCATACATGCAGTCACGCCTTCTCCCCATATAAGGGGTAGGCAGGGGTCATACACGTAGCCCACTTTTCGCCCACGCAGAAAGTGACATGATGGGTAGCGAACTACGTTGCCGAAATTATGAGAATATGAAAAGCTGTCACTATACTGCTCGTGTAAATGCAATGGGGGGTTAAAAGTCTTTTGATTTGTACCAAAATAGCGGCGTCGTGGTTCGCCACCCGCTACGTCCCTTTTTTCAGCGAAAAGTGGGCTCCGTGTAAGACCTCTGCCTATCGCTCAGATAGGAAAAAGGCGTAACTGTATGTATGTACGTACTAGTACATACAAGTGAAATTCTTTAATTCCCTTTTTATATAGATAATGCAGCAACAGCACTAAAATTTTACTCAAAACTTAACTATAATAATGAAATAATGTTTATTTCTCCTCACAATTTAGACTTAAAAAGGTAAAAAAAAACTTACCAATAATCTAAATAGTTACTTACAATCATACATACATACACTTAAATTGATTAATACTAATAAAGGAAATAAAGTCATTTTGCTAAGATTCGTATGCAAAATTTAAAATTGTTTGCATTACTCAGCTTTGAAGAGCACCCCTGTGTGTGGAACAACTAGAAATAATATAAAATAATTACAATTAATTAAGTTTTTTTTCTAGGACTGATGGTCACTTTTGGCGAAGGCTTTCACAGCTTTGCCGGATTGAAAGGCAGAGCACTGAGGGCGCTTAGCCGAAACCTTTATTTATCGATGACTTTCGCAAAGGGCAAGTTACTCTTGCTCTGTGTGCGAGAGTAACTCACTCGAGGGTGCCCAAGGGGGCCGGCCTCGGCTCGGTCTGTTACTTCAATCGGGTGGGCAATCAATATTACACTTAATTTGCAGTGCAAAGTTTAGTAGTGTATGGCCGTGTTGTAATTTCATTATTTTAACTGCTGCAATCCCATATTTCTCAAACAAATATTTTTCTAATATCAGTTAAACAGTAAGAATAACGAAACATTTATTTACACATCTGACATAACAGTATTAACGAAAGCTTTTTAAGCATCGATAAGATGGATGCATTAACGCTTAGGCGTTAGACGTTCTAGGAAACTGCTTAACTAATCCCAGATTAGTTAAGTTTGCTTGGTAATTGTGGTACTTCCTGTACTAAAGACTTGTTAGTGATAGATTCTATATTAATATTTATGATAGTAGGTTAAATGCATGCGTTTGTATAATACGTTAATTGCATGCGTTTGAATAATATTCATGTTTCTTACGTAGTATAAAGATGAATGCGATTGCACAAGGCATGTCGATTCAACAAAATAACTGTATTATTAAAAAAAGGAACACAGTCAACATCTTGAGGCAAGCAACGAATTTGCTAGCTCGAGGAGCGGGGGCTTGGAGCCACCTAGAGCTAGCTAACCGATTTGCCATGGAACCAGAATCCATAGTCCCACTTCTCTTTAACTATGTACGTTCGCTCGCTAGTATGTAATCGCACTAGAGACAAATACTCACATCTCTGGACGAATCACATGGATTGTAGACAGGCGAAAGAAGTTCCGCTTACTATTTGCAGTCGCATTGACAAGCTGCTAGCTAAACAACCCGGAATCGGAATGGTCAGTAGCTCAATAACAGGACATGCATCATTTAACAAGCATCTGTTTGATTTATGTGTTACGTGCAGAGCGAACATGGAGTCAAATGAAACGGCAACCCATGACATCTCATGACAAATCATCGACAGACCGCTTAGCCAGCTGTCGGTCGTAGAGTCAATATTACTTGATAATGTTTCGTTTTGAGATAAAACACGAGTTGTGTTCTCGACTTCAGTGGTGTGTATTGCCTAGTGGTAGTGTTGTAGTAGTGGAGGGTATCTGGTGGTTGTTCTTGGTGGCGGTATTAGTTTGATTTGGTACGCTATTGAGGGAGGGCTCGTTGCTCTTCAAAAACTAGGTAATACACACCCTTTTTTTAATTTCGCACGCGGATCTTAGCAAAATAACTTTCTTTCCTACATTAAAATTAGCATTGAAACACATGAGAAGCTCAAGAAATATTTCATACAATCCATAATCGCGCTATGAAAGTTTTCTGAGATTGCGAACTATATATACAACATCTAAATGTTACGAGTTGGAGAGGAGACGTCCTCTCCAGATCAGACCAACCGATCTGGCGGGTAGCTACCCTTTTCCTTGGCAATATCATCCGCCAAACTGGTGACCCTGGTATAAACATCCGCAGCCAGCTTCTCCGAAGAAAAGCAACTACGTCATAGCCATCGCAGTCACTGCACCAGACTACAGTCGGCACAACGCGTGCTTCCTCGTCTCTCAGCCACTGGGGATCATCAACGGGCGGCCCCTCTCCTCAGGCTTACTCCTGAGGCATCAACATCTGTCTCCATACGTCTCGACGCACTGAAGACCTGGACACAGGTTCACCGCAACGCCAGACTGCACCTCATCGCCTGACGTCACAAGTTCTCCACGCTAACCTACGACTTCCAGTCACAGCGGGGGAGTGTTGTAGCGACATCTATGTCGCCACATGAGAAGCTCAAGAAATATTTCATATAATCCATAATCGCGCTATGAAAGTTTTCTGAGATTGCGAACTATATATACAACATCTAAATGTTACTAGTTGGAGAGGAGACGTCCTCTCCAGATCAGACCAACCGATGGCGGGTAGTTACCCTTTTCCTTGGCAATATCATCTGCCAAAAACGTATAAGCAACTACAACTTCCAAATTCCAAAAAAAGCGAAGCCTCGTCTTTTATTTATACCCATCGATCCGTATATTTATACTATTTTACATTACTTATCCAAAATTCACGAATAATTTAGACTAAAACAGATACGCGCATATATTGGTTGAATTCAGTTTCTTTTAACTATCATGTCAATTAATTCGTGTGTTTTTTTTTGAGCAGTATAACTGTGTACTAAGTTTAGAAATACCAGACCTGAGAGTTTGAAAATTTTGCGTTTATTTGGGTCAAGTAACTTTTCATGCTATACCGAAACATCACATTTTCTTTTTGTCATAGATACCAATTCAGTCCTGATTGCTCTGTAACTGTGAAAGTTATATTAAAATACCACAAAACGCTTAGCTTCTAAATACTTATTATTTTTTATGAGCTCAAAAACTACACAATGGTAATTAGAAGAAACACAAGTGGACGGAAGCCTTTGCCCGAGTCTAATATTAATATTAGTAGTACTGTTTGCTTCACAAAACGCTGTGCATGTATAATCTACGATTAAACCTGTAGATTGGAGCAGCGAGGCAAAAGGCGTTGAGGTAATTATTTAAATTTGTATTTAAGCTTCTGCCTTTACTTGGTTTGCTCAGTAGTCTTGTCGCCCACGCTTTTTGCGGTTCTAAGGATACCTTACACTATTCGTATTTTCATATAACAGGATTTTTTTAATTACATTACAGGTAGTAAGTTGTAATTTTAATTTAAAATCTCAGGGTGACGAGCGCACTTAAAAAACAAGTGAATAATGCTGCTTAATCTCAAGAGAGAAATCGTTAGATTACACTTTTTGATTGATAGACAAGTATCTCTTATTAAAAAAAAAACTGTAATTATTGGTGGTGCGGCGTGTAAATAGCAAGCATCACGTGTACATACGTACGACTTTATTTATATCAATACCTATAAATAATTATTATGACTGATCACACATTAGAAGTCTCATTGATAAACTCTCTAACACTAGTATACCCACAATATGCAAGTGATAAGTGTCCACGTACCTTCATGCAGTCCAAGATCACTTGCGATGGGATTTACGGCAGATATCGTCTCCAGGTATTGCTCCTGGATGCTGACCAGCTTCGGTGTAATCGAAAAATATTTCTTCAAATTATTTTCAATATTCGATAATCTTGAAGCACGCGGAATTATTGACCACAATCAATAATGGGATGCCGTTATTTGTATATTTTATAAGAATTTATCAAGTTTTTAATTAATTCGTATATTTATGTTAGCGGAGGAAATCGACATTCTCTAACTCGATCTCCATATTAGGTTTAATTTTTCTTTTTTTATGAAAAGCGCGGGAAACTATTCGTATCTATGTCGAGAACGCGCCCAAATCATTCAACCAATAATGTACTAGATGATTACACTGCTAGCGCCATCTTAATGACTTTAAGTGAAACTCAGAAAGTTTCGGGATTATGGGCACTGCATACTAGAGTTACAGAAAGATTATCATTTTAAAAAAATGTGTAATATACAGATTAAACCTAAATCCTCAAATTATTAAATATATTGAAAATACAATAAAGCATTGATGCTTGACCAATTATATTGACGAGCTACTACATTTTAAATGATATATATACAACGTAATTCATAATTGATGTAACATCCCGGCATCTACCCATGCTACTTTGATCTCATAAACACAACGGTGAAACTTTAATGACAAAATTGAATACTAAAAATGTCCATACAAAACTTTAAAATTATTTGTTTTGTAAAACTTTACGCGACCCTTACTCAGAAAGTCGTTGCCCCGAACCAAACAAATTCAAAATACGTTTTATTCTCCATTTCATTTATGTTACCCCTACTACGGCGTCATACGAGTACTAACAGATTTACTTCGCAACCGATTTCCAAGCTTCATGTTATCCTAGTACTTGCGAGTTCTTTCGATGGCAGTTCTATGGAAAAACGCCCAATTAAATTTATGAGTTCATTGCCTCGATCAGCTGTATAACAGGGTAGTCACCTATGAGTTTTAAGCAACACGCATCACGCTACGAGGCTCACTATATTCTTTGGGGCACATCGTCCCTAAGCAAATCCTGCCGGGATGTATAGGACATTACGAACGACCCTATATATGATTAAAATGTATTTTTAGTAATAACACGGATTTTACTTTCCCTTTTTTTTAAAAAAAAACGATGCATCTTAGTAGGATTTCTCTTCTATGGTGGATGCGGTTTTACACCGATATTGTGTTTTTACACCAATATTGGCTCCGGCTGAGATTCAAACCCAAGAGCCGCGGCGTAGTAGTCAGGTACTCTGACCACTTGGCAACGCGGTTGTCATGCTATTGAAATTATAAAACAGAGAGGAACAAAGTTACATTCCGTTATTTTCATTCTGCAGTTTCGTATCCACACAAATTCTTTAGAATTTAATCCTATAGGCAAAATGCATTCATTGCATCTCTAGGCACATAATAGACGTCTGTTCTTTTGAGAATAAAGTAATTTTTTATTAAAATTAGTTTAAACTTACTTACAACAGTTTCAATGCAGAATATTTTTACTGATAATTATGATATTATAGGGCCGTGTGGTGGCGGCTCGTTAAAAGAATACTACCACTCCATCTCATCCAATGGATCTCGTAAACGGCGAGTAAGGAATTAAATTGCACTGTGCACCCAACAGCGCATGGTGGCGATGGGCTCACCACCTATCACACCAAGTGCATTATATTGTTTTGGTGAAACGTGGATTGTGGCAGTCATCTGTTTTTGCAGTGAGTGCCCAGTCTCTGACTACCCCTTATGGGATACAGTCGTGATCTTATGTATGTATGTATGTATGATATTAAAATTGTCACCCAAAACTCAACCTGTATATATTAAATAATTTATACAAATACAGAAAATTTTAAGCGATACAACTAAAGTGAGTTTGTGGACTTCATTTACATGCCTCTGAATAATAATGCATTGACATTTTCCTAAAGTTTTTGTTAACAAATTACTTTAAATATTTGATTTAAACTATTATTTTTTAGATTATTTTGTATTTTTTTGTTTTTTTTTTTTGCACAACACACCAATACCCTAAAACGATGTTGGGTCCGGTTGGAATTCGAACACGGCCCGCGGTTCACGCGTTCGTCAAGACAGTATACAAAAGTAAGGATTTTTGTTCTGAAAGCGTATTTCATAATTAAATATTATTTTTATTACTTAAATATCTACTCATGTACAGGTATTCACGTGAATGTATGTAGCACGAAACTGACAGAAAATCGGTAATATATCGTTATTATTTTCATATGCGTAAAATTGTACGAGTCGTTGAAACTAAAAATAAAACCAATTCGTAGCAGACACCGTTAAGAAAACCCTTTTCGAGATTAAGGGAAGCCCAAGGAAAGCTGCAAAATAATTGTGGTTTACCACCGACTGCCGATTAATGTTATTTTACCAAAATTATACATATTTAAATAAATAGAACTTATTTTATCGGATTTTACCGCGTTTAATTTTGAACTATTTATAATCCGTCGCTTCGAGCGCTTTACAGCACTCATGGTCACGGGAGGAGTGAACTGACATATGTCCTGATGTCATAGTTAACCCAGGCTTTAAATAATTATTTTTGGTCCGATTCACGTAGAAAGAATTATGCTTGGTTTTTGATTTAATTATAATATAAACGCGAATTATCCTTGGTAGGAATCGGTGTTCTTTTGCAAGAATTTGTGGTTTATCAAAACTGATGTAATGGTTGTGCTATATAACGCTAGAAACGTCGGGTTATAAATACATCAAAATTAAACGCGATAAAATTTGTTAAAATAAGTTTTATTTATTTTAATTTATAGTATTCGCGTAAATATTTGAAATAAAAATTATACATATTTAACCATTTTAAAACTTAAACTATTTACTGAAGAATAATGGCATGAATTATTTTAGTGAATTCCTTGTAGTAAAGCGGTTTTTGACAGTTGATTATCAGAAATAAGGCATATTTTCATAAAAATAAAATTAATTGATTCCGACTTATAATTTTTAAAACTACACTTTTTATATGTTATATGTAATAATAGGTGAAATACAATGTATTAGCGTTAGCGTCAGATTACTGTTTTGTTTCTTCATGTCTGCGTTTTTTTCAATTATTCTACTTCGTGACAGATTTTCTAACTCTTTGTTACATGGTATACCTCACCTCGTCTTTTCTTAGATTTTAAATAGTAGACAATTTTTTGCGTTCTCTGTTTAACTTAAAATAAGTAACTTGACTAAAAACAAAACAGTGATGCGACATCAGTTGATCGATTGGATTAAATAGTTAATACAGATAAATATATTATTGAATTTCTAAACAATTTATAGTAAAACAATTTACACTCGAGATTTCATCTTCTTCTTCTTGGGGTGCAATCTACCGGAGGTCAGCTATCATTATGGCCTATTTTTATTTTTGAGACCGCTGCTCGGAAAAGTGATCTTGTACTGAGGTTGTACGAGATTTCATAATCCGATAAAATCCGAGTATAAAATATTTTTCCGACAAACTGGTGGCTGACCTCCAGAGGCTACTTGACAAGCGTTGAACTTGAAGCGTGAAGACAACGCACTTCGATCGATTCTTAAAGCATTGGATTATCGATACTAGCGATATCAAGTCTTGGATAGTATTACTTATACATCTCAAAACTGCAACGTACTCATCCGGCAGTTTTATTGCATTTCATATATTATATCCATACTATTATTTATTTAATTAGTATTTATTATTATAAAATCTCTGTACACTTACAGTTTACATAAACCAACGCGTGCACAGATTATTTTATGATTTCAATTACTGATATTACTTTGATTTAATATACTTATGTTTTAATATAATGAGAAAGTAACTCTCTCTGTCCCTCTGTCTGTTTGTTACCTTTTGACGGCTCAACCTCTGAATCGATCTTGACAAAATTTGACACAGAAAGAGCCTGCATCCTGGAAACGGACATAGGAGTATTTATGTCCCGGAAAACCACATAGTTCCCACGGGATATTCTATAAACCAAAATCCACTGACATCTTATAAGATCGGTATAGCGGATGAACCATGAAAAGGTAACAGACAGAGAGGCAGAGGTAGTTATCGCCATCTTCAAAATGACTTCAAATTGTGTTGTACTGATAAAATCATACAATATAAGATCAATATACAATATACATGACATAATAAAAAAAAGTTCGCAGAAACAGGATTTGACTTACAGTAAGCTTGCGCATGAAGTTGAGATGAATCATGAATAATACATAAACTCCTTTTTACTTTTATTTGCAGCCTAATGTTTCATTGCTAAATTCAGAATGCGACGAGGACTTTAATATACTTTTGAAATGTCTTAATGCAAATAAATACATAGCTTTTCCACGCTTAATTGCTTTATTAAAGCCGGTAATGCATAGCATTTTTAATTTTCCATGCGTGTTTTAACAATTAACATTGTTCCTTTGCTATATACATATCTAGTAACTAATGCCTGAAAATTGTGAACCTTAATTTAGTTATCTTTTTATTGAAGAAAGTGACGAGAGGACCTGATGGTAATTGCAATGTCTGCCCATTTCAAATGCCGCGTCACCTAGAACATTTTGGTTTAGTGGCACCGCACTGCGCTCGGCACCCTAAGACAGTTCTCAAGTCTCATACGCCCAGTAATTACACTAGCTCTCCGCGCCCTTCAAAATTAACTCCACTCCACACTACTGTTTCATGGCGGAGTATCTGGCCATGTGGTTATAACTACCTAGACGGATTCCAGCATAGGTATACTACCACCAGTAGAAGTAAAAAATGTAGTATGGTTCCTACAATAAAATCTGAGCAGCAGAATACGTAGAAGAATTTTTCCGTGTCTCTCGTAAAAGTCCATTTTATTTAATTGGATTAAGTGACGGGATGAGCAAAAACATTCACCTGAAGGTAAGTGCAACGTCTGCCCATAACTAATGCTGTATCACCCAGAATATTTCTGTGTGGGACCACACTGCGCCCGTAATCCTAAGCCATCAGTTCTTAAGTCTCATATGTCCTGTAATTATACCTGTAATTAATATCCTGTCCTGTAATTAAATATAATAATTATATGACGACCGCGTGGCCTAGTGGTCAGAGTACCTGACTTCTAAGCCGCGGGCCCTGGGTTCGAATCCCAGCCGGAGCCAACATTTGTGCTTAAACATAAATTGTTGGTTTTCCGGTCTGGTTGTGTTGTGTTTGTCCTAAGGCAATAAGTAAACAAGAAGGCAGAAAACAGCGTGCTCTAAAATAAATACTACGGTTACGGTATTTATATATATATATTAATATAAATGTTTATATTTATATACCATACTAAGAATGTTCAAGCCTCACCCAAGTCGATAGAGTTATATTTGTCACAATTAGTGGCTGGATTTGGGATCGCAGTACCGGCAATCTCGCGTCTTATGTGTGTTGCATGGTTATATATTGGTACGGTAGTTCGCCACGAGATTTTCCTGGCGTTATCCTTCAAGTCGACTTTTTAAAATACTTGCATAGACGGAGTTTGATTGTAAAATTTTTATGACTCCGCCGCTACAACGTAGCAAAAACCATAGAGAAAGTCGAAAAATTTTAACCTTCATTGATTTTGATATGAATGGATTAGGTCTTACTTTTTGAAAAATTATCAACAAAATAATGGTAATTTATAATTTTGACTTATCTTTATCAAACTATATACAAAAATTATGGATTATTTTTTACCGTTCCTGCTTAAAAGTGAAATATTAGTGTAGAATATTTGTCTCTTAAGCAGGATTTAAGTAGAATAGTTAATTCCGTAATGTGCGATAGTTAGGCTTATTTAGGGAGTTGTTAACCGGCTCTGCTTAAGGGTCAAGTAGTATATATATATATATATATATATATATATATATATATATATATATATATATATATATATATATATATATATATATATATATATATATATATATATATATATATATATATATATATATATATATATAGATATATATATATATATATATCGTAGTGTTCATATAATAGGCAAATCCGATCCGATGAAATTTCTGTTAAAAAAGGACAAACGGTTTTAACATATCATCTTCACTCAATTCACAGACCACTGCTGGGCAAACGCGGGAGTGCCCGAGATTATAGTTAATATTTAACATACTCGTAACAGCAGGCGATTTGGCACTCTAGGAACTTTACTTCGCTTTACGTCTGATGATTAAATATTATCTCATAAATTAATTTTAAATCAGATCATATATACAGGCTTTTCCCACACTAGGATTTCTCCTGTGCCGTTTTACACAAGTAAATTTCACAAGAAAATGACATTGCCATTTTGTTGCCTGACATCTATTTCGTTCCCCATTTGTTTAGAGATAGTCAAATTCTGGCAGAATTCTAAAACAGTGGGCAAAACTTAAAGAAGAAGAAGAAGAAGATAGTCAAATTAATGATAGTTATATAAAAATTAAATAGTGCTCTTTACTAACTTCTAAAGTTTATTATTTAAATTGTGATAATATACTCACTCAGTATAATGAAACAATTTTTCAAAACTTTTGATGCATAACCTAAAACGGAACATTTACCGCAAAATATCTCAGATGTCGATCTGTGCTACTTCGGCTCTATCAATACCTCCCGATGGATATCAGCTGTCATATGTTTTAGATATTTGATATTGCTGTAAGCGATCACGCAAACAAAGGCCTTCGTAACGCCAAAGCCACGTTCTCTCAAACCGTCAACATACGTAATAGGCTCGAGTGGTGGAAGATTATTTGAATCTTCAACAGATCGTAATGATTAGTTTCTACTTAGCACAACTTCAATTAAATAGATCTACCACATAGTACATTGTAACTAAATATAATTTGCAAAATAATTTTCTATTCTGCGCTTTGATACGTAATATAGGTATTATACATAAAGTGTTAATAAGGCATAAGGAAGCGGAGAAGCACACGGTGAAGGAAATATAAGACCTTTTAGGGGGATATTACTATAGTTGCAACGCTTGGTTGGCTTCTGGCGTAATAGGTTTTATTCTTCAAGTTGTTTCTATCTAATTGTACTATCTGCCGGAGACACAGTGTTGAACAGCATCAAAAACATCACTACTGACACAGAGATAGATGTTTTTTTTCTTGAAATTTCTGCAGACATTCTGCCATGGCGCCAAATCATCATAGAAAGCTGCATTTTGACATGGGACATATACATTTTAATTACGCCAAAAGAATGGTAAAATAAAATCTCATAGTGGGGGTGTCGTTGGATAGGTCTTCCAAATTATCGAGTCAAGTGAGCCGCGAGCTAAATGGTCGCTGCCAGCTAAATGGTTGTTTTTGGATATACATAGTAGTATATATAGCTTAGTTAAAAGGAAAACTGTCACAGCTATATAGGCTTTACAAATTAACGAATAATAGTCGACCAACTTATAAAATATTTGGAATCGAGCAAAACTTGTTGACATGCTGAAGCTCAGCGGCCAGGTATTTCCTGTCACAGAGTCCTAGTGCTCTCTGAAACAAGGATTTACCCACGGTAGCTAACTGTGATGGATGGTGGTGAGATTCACCGTTTAAATATCTGTAAGTATGGGTATTTTTCCTATAAACAGTGTGACTCAAGGTGTTATTAGGATTCCGAATTACTAAAACATCTAAATGTAGAAGTAGCTCAGGGGCTAGGCGCTCGCTTTAAATTTAATAGTACGCGAGCGACCTGGGTTCGATTCCCGATGCCGGCAACACTAAAATTGTTAATTGCAATTTTAAGTCGGTTTACCACGTGTTCGGCGGTGGCATGTCTGATGATAGTAAATGTTTCGAAGACATGTTAACTCCGCCGTTCCGCATTGGAGCAGCATGGCGGACCCTTCCCGGCTCCAAAACCATCTCAGAAATGGGAGGAGGCCTGTGCTCAGCAGTGGGACATTTATAGGCTATTACTTTACTTTTTTTTTACTTTACTAGAAAAGCTAAAGAGTTATTTGCCTCTAACTCCATTGCAAATTGAATTTTAGAGTTTAGGGAGTTAAGGTGGCCTAGAAATGCAGTTACTTTATCTAATGGTAAAATGGTGAAAGTATCATCTACGTACCGCTTGTAGAATCTTGGATTTATAGGAAAAGTACAGAGGGCTTTCTCCTCAAAGACTTCCATGAAAATGTCACTGACATTTTCATGGAAGTCATGGAATGGGAGATACTGGAGAGCCCATCGCCACCATTTACTTACTTGTAGTACTGTTCCTTTCACAATAGATAGCCTGATGTTTACAATATACTACCGCAGCATTACCTTTATCTGCGCGGAGGACCGTGAGTTTAGGTCTGTTCTGTAGGTAGTGCAACGCTTTTAATTCGTCTTTATGAAGATTTAGTTTCGGCATCAAACTTCGAAGTAACATAGACGAAATTTCTTGACGTATGGCGTCCAAATCTTCTTTACCGATATTGATTTTAAACAGACAATCTTCGACATTACGGTCGATAATTATTGATTTTTTTCTATGTTTATTTTTACATTCATTATATTTTTCATTATAGCTGTTTCACGCTTATTTAAAGTTTCAATGCAATTATTAAAATCAAATGTCGTTAAAACTTTTTTTGATTCACTGGATGAATTGACTGTGGACGTATTTTTGATTTATTTATTCTCATACCATACACTATCATTACACTTAACACAATGCAATAGCGTAGCCAACAACAACTAGAAATATGCTTAAATAAGATCAGTACGTTTTTGCTGAATAACCGTTCTTAACAACTTTTTACTTGCCTGAATTAAGATCTAAGCGCTTTGAATGTCCCTTTTAGCTGATATTTTAACAACGTAGGAATGAGATAATGGTCTCTGCATCTCTTCAAGGAATTCAAAGATGTTACGAATGTTTCACGCTTGGTCTTGAGAACTTCTAACCGGCGTATTTTATTTGCGATTTCCAGTCCGTACTGGTAGTCAAATAAAGATTTCTTATATTTACGCGAAGACTACACATTTAAATAAAAATTTTTTTTTTATTTTTTCGCTTTAATTTGGAACTATTTCTAACCTGACGTTTCGATCGCTTTACAGCACCCATGGTCATGAGAGGGCTTAAGTGATAGATGTCCTGATGTCATAATTATCCCGGGTACCTTCAGCTAGTACTTATTGATAGCCAACTGTGTCTTGAAGTCTTGCTGTGGTATGCTTGGTTTTTGATTTAATTTGATTAATTATTGAATTCCGAGCCGGTGGTAATCGTATCGCTTATAAGTATTCGAGGGAATGCAATGGGGAGCAAAAAATTTAACATGTACTGAAATGGCGGTGATGTGGTTCGCCACCTGTAACGTCTCGTTTTCTGCGGGGCGAAACTATCCTAACTGTCCTTAAAGAAACACCTGGCCATAACTATATTGTTTCTACCTATTTACAAGAAACATAAGATTAACAAAAATGTATAAAACCTTTGATAGATCACCGTAGTATAAATATTATTTACACACTCACCCTTTAACCTCTGCGAAAAACATAACATAATAAAAGAGGGAAAAGTTCCCTTTGACTCCTTTTAGGTTCGGGGTATTTTTTACATGTTCGTGTTGTTTACTTTGTGCGTTTTTAGGAGCATTTGCCTAAAGGGGGTTTCTTTTTACAACAATTTTTAATTTAATTACTATGACAGTAATGCCTTTTCGTTGTTTTATTATGATAGTAACGAATTATGCTTTCAAGAGAAATAGTTAACATTTATCAACAACGTTATACCTACTCATCGCAAGTCTACTGGTAAACCTACATTGGAGCTACACACTGGTGTGAGTTACGACCCAAGAGCAAAACTCGTCCGACACTATTCCGGTATACCGGACGTCAGTACGGACGAGATTAGTATTGCTCTAGAATGGCAAACGACGGAATTATAGCGGAGCTTCTGAAAGCGCGTGGAAAACCGGTACTTTTAGTCCTTAAGAACCTATTTAATTCCATTTTCCACGGCGCTCCGCCGAAAGTGTAGAGCAGAAGCGTGGTTGTCCTGTTCTTGAAGAAGGGCGATAATGCTGTCTTGAAGACCTATAGACCGATATCGCTTCTGAGCCGCGTCTATATGCTGTTTTCGAGAGTCATTACGAATCGTCTCGCTAGCAGACTTGACGACTTCCAGCCTCCCGAACAAGCCGGATTCCGAAAAGGTACCATATACCACATACATACCCTTCAATTCCGTCGAAGTTTGGGCGGTGCTTCAGTCACTTCAACGGTGCCGAATTGACGGTATATCAAGGTGCTGCAATGTACACGGATAGCCATCGTAGACTTATTGTACAAGGCTACGATGGCTATCCGAGTACAGAACCAGACTACAAATTGTGAAGTCAATGGATGCAGGTGGCTCAGGACTGTGTTTTGGGGCAATCTATGGTGGAGGCCTATGTTCATCAATTGGCTTAAAATAGGCTGAAATGATGAAATAAAAATTATATAAAAAACTGGTATATTTTAAATTTACGAAACTTGTGCTACGCTTCATAACACTTAAATTTTGGTTACACAATTTAAGTTTGCCTCAGGACTTTCCACGGACTTTAGATTTTATATATGTGGGCATGTAAATATGTCCAAAAACTTTTCGAAGTAATTTCGATTAAACAAAGACCAAATTTGCCCCCGGGCTTAAATAACTTTTAAGTTTAATTAGTGCGAATATATGGACGAAGATACAAATATTTAATTAATATGTATTGATGTGGAGTATCGATTGGCTTAATGGTTGACTCATACGTATTCTGGACATTAGCCAACGTCATTAATCGCTCCTCTTGCGAGATAAAAGTGGTTTAATAGTTAGTTCGATGTCTTGTTTTTTCGATGTATTATTAAATTTCGATGTTTTATTAAATTTTTATTTTAAATGAACGTTTTATTGTGTATTGCGGGTTTTTAGCCCCTTCAGATTTATCTTGCCAATTAAAAAATGTCTTAAAATAGTCAGCCAAAAATACATATAAAATTCAGGCTTCTTACTACTATAACGTACGTGCTTCAATTTTTTCTGGAACTTTAAAGCATCTGGCGGAAGTTATACCCAACAGAAAACGTCTGGAAATAATGAATGTAGGTTTTTAATAATACTGTGTAAAACATATACAAAAACCAGCTACATTATTTTAACGTAGAAGAGTAAGATTTTTATATACCTTTTGTGCTTGTTACATGTAGAAGGCCCCGCTTTCAAGCTTGCAGGTACGCATTTTTATTTTTAACGTATTGCGTTTTAAACTTCATATTTCACATTTACTGAAAAAAGAAAATAGTTTTACTAAAACAACATAGATCCTGGGACTATGGAATCTTACTCTTTTACTGTCTTCTTCTTATCATTTGTATGATGATGATCTCCAAATTTAAGTCCATGTCTTCTCTCGTAGATCCGCCTAAAGCAATTGATACGATCACCGTTGATATGACATCTATTTTGGACTGGAGTAAATCATATGTATTAAGCATTAATCTTAATAAAACTCAGGCAATTATCATTGTAAGTTAAAGACTTATTACAGAAGTTGACTGGACTCATCACTGTATAGGGGCGGGCCTGAGAGACATAAGAAGATATTACGTGTGTTTTGAGAAAGTTTGGCAAGTATTTTGGGAGAAAATCTAACGTCATGCTGTCCCGGTTTAAGTTTTTTAAAAGAGCCCAAAAGAAAGGCAAAAACATAGATCGATATGTAACTACGCTAATATTTGCAAGTCAAGACTTGTTAGTTTACTAATCTAAATTAGAGTTTAATACGAGATAGAATTGTCTGTGTAATGTATGACAATCAGCAGCTGGCAGCTGTGAAGGATGCAGCTACAGTTGTACACGACGCTGCTAAATGGCGTTATGGGCGACGCGGCGCTCGCGGCCACAGTCCAGGGTCCAGTGCCGGTTCGGTGTCACGAGCGCGCTATTAAGCATGTGGCAATAATAAATGGTATTCAAACGATGGCTGGTGTTCGCCACAGAATGCATTGTGCTATGTGTGTGATAAAAATTTCCATTATGATGAAGTGCTAACAAAAAACGTGTGTTACGTGATAAGGTATTCCATTTGAGTGTACCCGACGAAAATATATTATTTGGATATGGCGATGGGCTCACCACCTATCACACCAAGTGCATTATATTGTTTTGGTGAAACGTGGATTGTGGCAGTCATTTGTTTTTGCAGTGAGTGCCCAGTCTCTGACTACCCCTTCTGGGATACAGTCGTGATCTTATGTATGTATGTATGTATGTAAGCCAGGAAAATAAATGTAAGTCACCTAGAGAGTGGGCTGATATTTTTCAATGTCCATTACATTGAACAAGTGAAACTTAGATACAGGTTCTATGTTGAATACAATTTCAAAAAATGATTACTTGAGATTGGCCATGTCGATTCATATACTTAAATCTCTTAATAAACGTGTACAATCTTTTCGGGTTATAATTTGCCTATTATGGGCATTCGTGATATACCGTTTATGTATAAAAAAAGGAATATTTTTTACCATTTGTTGTAGCAGATTTAAACTATTAATGTACTGGGTTTAGAGTGCTGTGTCATGTTTTTACTCCTGCTTATTCTTGAAGATGCTGATATTTCTACCATGATATTACTTGAGCGGGTTTAAATTGAGCGTCCACAATTCGTATTTCTGAATTTCGTAAATAACTCAAGTGTCTTTCGATCCTGCTTCGAAGGAATACTCATATTCTTTCTGTTTTGTACTGCGTGCCTTATAATCCATTTACTTCTGATTAATTAAAACACCTTTTAGTCTTTTCTCGGCCCTAAGACAGATTCCTCCGTTCTCCATTTATCCTGTATCGCATAAAAATAGAAGTGCATCTTGAACAATTAATTAGATTTTGTTGCACGTTCCAGTAACGGGGTTATATTATTATACTTCTTTATTTTACTCTAATTGAAAAATGATCATCATACAAAATTTTGCCCACAGTAAACTTACTGGTGGTACGATTCCTATGCTGGAATCCGTCTACGTAAGTACCACCCAGGACCAGTTATTCTGCCGTAAAACAGTAGTGTGCAACCATTACTGTGCTTCGGTTTCTAGGGCATTGGGAGCTTGTGCAGTGTGGTGTCGCACAGAAATGTTCTGGGTACAGAAAATTTGTTATGAGCAGATGTTGCACTTACCATCAGGTGAACATTTTGCTCGTATCGTCACTTTCATCATTATCATCACATCAGCCTATCACTAGTCCATTGCAGAACATAGGCCTCCCCGATAGATTGCTACAAAAGTTTATAACTCTCATTTTGGGGGATTTTGCTATAGTTGCCACGCTTGGCAGACGGGTTGGCAACCGCAGTTTATTTATTTAGATGTTCCAGGAAGATTCTGCTCTTCCTTCCCTACCCATGGCTATGTTCTGGGTTTATTTTCCCTCAGTCGTCTTTTACGACACCTACTGGAAGAGACGAGGTGGTAAAATCTCTAGCCGCCATCACACGGAACTATATCCATAAAAAGCAAATCTGTTCTGGACACCATCTTAGTGCTATGAATGCTCGGAAAAGGTGTTAAGAAATATTAAAAAAATCTGTTATATTTAATACCAACTTCATAGGCTAGGCACGTGATGATACGTTTTCTACTACACATCAAAATAATTTCATAAGTGACTACTACAAAGAAAATCTAAAAGTCTTGATATATAAAGGGAGTAAGTTGGTTCTTAAGTAGATCTAAAGTCGATCTTGAAACGGCAACTGCTTTCAGATCCGGCTTTGAAGTTCCGTCAAAATAGTTGAACGTTAAACGTAAGTAACTGCAATGTAGAAATAGACGTAGGTATCGATATGAAATGTAATCTTAACAATGTTAAATATTAAATTAGTAATGTATGCATTTTTTTAATTAACCTGAACTTATAATTTTGTTTTTGGCATTAGAGACAGTGTAAATTTTTTATATTTTTGTTTAAACCCATCCTCTGGTATGTATAAATACATGTAAATAATATAGAAATAAATAAAATTTAAGTGTCTATCTGTGATTTCGCAATAAAGACTTTATCTTAATCTCATATGGTTATTTGCAGGATACCTAAACTCAAATACGCGTTTTAAAAAATTTGTCTGTCTTTTTGTTTGTCCGGGCTGGTCTCCGAAACTTTCATTTGCAGAAAGAGGACTTTTGAGAGAGTAAATTAAGCTACTTCTTTATTAGATAGAGTGACGAAAATAGCAAAACGTTCACCTGATGGTAAGTGCGACATATGCCCATAACAAATGCTGTGTCAGTTCTTTAGCCTCATATGCCTAGTGATTACACTAGCTCACAGTACCCTTCAAACCGAAACACAGTAATGTTTGTAAACTACTGCTTCACGGCAGAATAACGAGCCCTGCGGTGGTACTTACCTAGACGGATTTCTGTGTAAAATCGGAAAAACCGTAGAAATTAGGGATTGTTATGCGGACGGTCGTGTTACGCGCGGCTTTTATTTGCATTTTTGACATATTTGTGATAGAAAATTCATAGTTCCATTTTACGTCTTTACTTTAAATTATTCACACTTACATTATAAAGAGGTAAAGTTTGAGAGTTTTGATGTAGGAGGTAATCACCGACACTATTCATTCTATTTCAATAATTCTTTCACCAATATTAATAATGGACTTATAAGGTAGCTATAGCCCTTTTATTTTAGCGAGAATATATACCCGTATATAATCTCGCTACAATAAAAGGGCTTTTCGTGTAAATCAATTTTACAACGACGAAAAAACGGTTGAGCGAATGCGTTTCTTACGAAGACAGCGTCTTAGCGGTAAGAGAAAAATGAATGCTTTCTATAGACATACACTCTGCACTTGCAAACCCCCTGGCTACTAAATTTATGATGTAAATTTTTTTTGTAAATTGTAATCTGTTGACATTATGTAATATGGCATTGTAAAAATAAAGACGCCAGAGTTTCTTACCGGTTCTTCTCTGAGAAGGTCATTTTTTGAACCGGTGTACATTTTGACGTTCATAAGAGCTTTAAACAAGCCTAAAGTGAATAAAGAAATTTTAACTTTAGAAAAGTTGACATCATTTAAATTTTGTCACTAATTTTAATTTTTTTCATAAAATTATATTTTTAAATTACTTTTTAAATTAAATATCTTTGGTATTTAATTTAAATAAAAAATTTGGTTTGTGCCATAAAAAACCTCACATTGAAGTCCTTACCTAATTTGAAGCTTATGATTGAGGTATGTAATATCGTTTTCCGTAAACTTCCAATTTTCGTATAAATTTGTTGCGTGATTGACATATTTCCGATCGTATCCGCCGGCAGTGACGCCATCTGTTTCTTTATAAAGACGGTACCGCGCCAGTTTTGCTCACTGATTTTATATATAAAATATTAAATAAATTAATTCATAACTACTACCTAAGCTAACGCTAAGCTAAACAGCTGAAAACCATAGTAATTTTATTAAACATAAAATTACATTAGAGCTTTGACAAACATTAGACAAAATCAAGAGGCAATATTTGATTTTTCATTGTTAAATGTAATTTTTGAGATCTTTGTTTTTGTTTATTAAGTGTTCCGGGTATTATTTTTTTTCGATTTAATATAGGTAATAGATTCAGGCGTTACTATGCGGTTATTTCGAACCACTCGGGTATCGCGAGGGTATCTGGTGGTGGTTCCCGATGGCAGTGATAGTTTACCACTTATAAAAATTCAACATGTTGCCATTAGGCCTCGTCTCATTTATATGAAGGTTTTGAAGCCGAAAATGGTTGCAACCTTTCTCTAGCATGGGTTAGCGGTACTTCGTATAGTCATGGTGCCGGTAGCTTAATAAATGATTACTAGAAATTTTAGTGCCAAATTACCTTGTACCCGGAAGTGGAGGAAAAGTTATGAACCAGTATGAGCGAGATTTTATTTCGAGTATATGTAAAATCCCATGAAAGATTTTTGAAATAATAGCAATTACTATTAAAGATAACGTATTACGCTCTAAAATAATTAATATGATACATTCGATACTTGAAATTGTTTGTGAAATTGTTGTGAAAGCAAATAAATGTCAATAAATGTCATAATAAATGTCAAGCAACTGTCTAATTATCACTCTTCACGACTTGATTTCGCCGTGTAAAGAGACAAATTGACACTTTCTGGATACGTATAATATATTTTTTTTAAATCGGGGAAGGACTTGTAAAACTTAATAATTATATTTTAATTAACCTAAAAGTATAAGTACTGTTTAACTCCTAATTTCGTCTTCCTCGGAGTGATAGTATTAGACAGATCTTTAATTAACCGAAACAACTGCACCACCGTCAAGCAATAAGTATACGGATGAAACCACATAATGAGAATGCCTACGGGGATAAGTAACCATGAAGTGACGTCGTTGTAGCTAATCTAGCTTTACTGAGAAGTAAGCATGCGCGGGACCAAAGTGGCACTTCCTAGACTTGTCTCTTCCCGTTATCGACGAACAGCTGATGTGTACAATACGGAAGAAATTTGGTTTCAACAACAACTTTAAAAAGTAACAATTCTAATTGTCTACGCCATGCTCAACGCTTATTTAACTCATATTATAATGGTTTATATAAAGCTCAACACTCCACATTGCAATTTGTATCTACTTCCATACATTGCTTCACATAGGACATACTAGCCAATCAAATCTCACCAAACTTACTATTAATAAGAAAGCTTGCCGCCGACTCGCTTACTTACACATGACACACTCGCATTTAAAATTGCCTGCTGCACACACCTAATAATTTAGAAAGTATATAATGTAATAAACGTTAATTACCTTCAATTTCGTCTTTTTATTGTTCTATCGAGATCACTAATAAAGTCACTGGTTATATTTTTCCTATGCAGGAATCCGTCTAGGTGGGAACCACCCCAGAGCCAGTTATTCGGGCGTGAAACAGTTGTGTGCAAACATTACTGTGTTTCGAAGGGCACTGAGAGCTAGTGTAATCACTGAGCATATAAGTCTTAAGAACTGATGGCTCAGGGTGTCGGGTGTAGTGTGGTGCCACACTGAAATATTCTGGGTGATACAGCATTTGTTATGGGCAGACTTTGCACTTACCATCACGTGAACGTGTTGCTCGTTTCGTCACTTTATCAAATAACAGAAAAAAATATCTTCAATTCACCTCAAACGCTTACATTCTGGGAGCGGTCGTCAAAATTATATTTTTACGTCAAAAATTATTTTAATTACAAGTTAATTAGTTCTACTTCACATTATTCAGAAATTACACAGTTCTGCTTCAATTTATATAAAAAAACTCTATTATTAGTATAATTGTCTAAATCAGTCTTAATAAGAATTTTGGAGTATTTAACGTGAAATAAAAACAAAATATGTATAATGTTAATAAATATTTTGTTTCTTAGATTAGAAATTTATTTTAGGTGAGATATAAATCAAATTAATGGAATAAAGCTTTAACAACTATCAATCACTTCTGAATCTGAATTATAATAGATATTGATGACTCAGGGCTTTATATTCCAGTTTGCTTTTTCTCCCTTAGCGTTAAAATCGTCGATAAAGGCATTAGATTGAGATTTACATTAGATTACACGGTTTTTGTCGCAATTCGGTAACGCAAGAACCTGCATAATATTTTTAATTGTATTTTGTGCAGATTGTACAGGTGACAGGTTATTTGTTAAATAGTTTTCATAATTTATGATGGTAACAAGCTTCTGTTTGTTTGGTATTTTTATTTGATAATTAATAAACATTTTCATTAAAGCTAACAGCCTCTTTTAAATTTTTGGAATCTGTCACGCTACTCCAGTGAAGTTTGATACTTTTTACACGTCTTAGAAATGTTTTTAAAGAAATACAGATTTATGCAGAAGACTTCACTACCGGTCATGTAATATTTACCATACCGAATTGAAATTAATTATTTTGAACTTACTTAGTGTTGTTCGGGGAATCTAACTAAGGTGATTCGCGTAAGTTGTGCTTAAAGGTGAGCGAGTCTCCGGTTCCTGAGCTACAAAGATTTTACCATTACTTTGTTTATATACTATCATTTTTATCCTTAGAAAATACAACAAAAATATCTCTGTAAAACTTTTTCATAAAATTATCGTGATATTATACTTTTAAATATATTTATTATACAACTTTGCAATATAAAGCCAGTTTTGCCTGCAAACTTAGCGCAGATGCACAACTAATTTACAGAGCTGTGATTCGTTGCCATGCTCCTAATTTATGTAAGATTGTTTAAGCAATTATGCAGGAAAGTACATGCCGCCACTGCTATCATAAATTAAAGGAGAAAGCTTACGAATAACAAAGATAAATTTCGGGCGGTGCTACTTATTATATTGCGAATTATTTTTACTAAATTAAATATTGATCATATTATTCTATCTGTATCAGACAATAAACTTTATGTTTGCAAGTTATATTACAGAATTATATATACATATAAGTATATATAAATAGAGTCACGCCTCTTTCCGATTGGGGTACGCAGAAACCACATCTTTCCACTTGCTACGATCTTGACATACATTGTAATAAGTTCGCCTACGTTGAACCTAACCAACGTGCTAATTCACACACGCTCATAGTTATTTTTCGTCAATCTTCTTTCTTCCATCCTCTCTATGTGTCCATACCATTTAAGCATCCCGTTCTGTATCTTTGTCATTACATCTGCTACGCACGCACCACAACGTTCCTTTATCACGCTGTTCGTCACTTTGTCCAACAAACTTCAGCTATATTTCTCAAACTTTTAATTTCCACAGAATTAACTTTCAAGCTTCGTCTGCCAGACCCAGCATTCACTACCATACATAAGTGTGGGGACCAGAATGCCTTTATGTACAGCCAGTTGTGTATTTTACTTTTAGATACGTTCTTGCTACACATAAACTGCATAACGCAGGGCAAAGGAAGGTGAGAGGAGAGAAGGTGTTCTCTACCGAGGAGGGGCCGCCGATTGTAGGCGGCCAGCGCTGGTGGAGTCGCGGATGTGTGCGTGAGCGTGTCTAAGTCGTATCGGTCCGAAAAACTGACTTCAGCAATTTCCACAACGTGGTTGTGTGTGGCAGAAAATTTCTGGAAATGCCAATCAGCCAGGTGGTGTTGATGAAATTTATTATATGTGTATATATATGTGTGTGTGATAGATGAGGTGTTCGTAGAAGTAGGTTTCTGCAGAGGTATTCCGGTACTCCCCTGGCGTTCTGGGTGAAACGAAGGATGTCAGCACCGTGGGGTGGCCAGCGACGCTGAAGGGACGCCGGTGATGAAATAACAACGCGACGGTACGGTCTGCTGGCAGGTGTTCAATATTTCACCGGAAGGTGGTTCGAACTTTGGAAGCAAACCTTGGACCGAACCTTGGACCCTGGAAAATACGTTCCAGGAATTTATATGTCTCCTTAGAATTCCGTCTGGCTGTGACCACCTCTACACAGCGGAATGGGAATACCGAGATGTAGAAGTGAGGTGGCCGTTAACGACAGTCAGGTGGAGTTACAATAATAAAGATAGGTAAGAATAAAGTTACTTACACGAAAAACATAATAAAAGCTAAAATAATAAAAGATAAGTAAATATTTTTTTTAAGAATTATTTAAGCAAGAGTCTAATTACTAAGAAATCAAGAGTTATTAAAAGTGGGTAGTATAAGTGAGTTAAATGAATATAAAAAGGATATAAGCGATTCTAATAAAATATAAACCTTTTTAAACTAAACCACAAAATAAATTATACTTTCAACACTTACCCAATGTGGGGATGAAGTTAAATATAAAACTTAAACATGCCACCAAAATGTATGCAGCTAAAGGAGGTACTGCACAACGCACATAAAGTCCGATAGGAGACGTGTGTAAACCTAAGCTGAGCGGTGTGCAGAATGGTAGCCCCGGTGAAATAACCGTAGGCAATACCTCGCGCGGGTCTCGAATCGTCTATTGACGTCACGGGAACGAAAACTTTCAAAATGTCTACTAAAAACATGTACTAACATCTATGTTTATTTCTTAGGACAACTTACAGCTAGCATTACAAAATATTAAAGTTAAGTAGAAATAAGAAGGCCATTTAAAAGTTTTCATCGCTGTTCGTATATTACATTAAATTTTCTTTATACATTTCAGGGTAAATCAAGTCTGTCTCAATCCAATTTACTATCAGGATAAATAATGATAATGTGCTCTTATTTGGAAAAGTAAAATTATTCATACATTTTAATATACTATGTATTAAAAAAAAATTATTACCTGTGGGCGAACAAATAAATGCCTTTGCGTTGTAGTAATTATACGTAAGTATTATGTTACATCTTTTTTTTACACATAATTTACCAAAGGCTTCTCTTTCGATGAACGTGCAACAAATTAGTGAACAATCTGTACCTCAACAACATATACTTTAGTGAAATTATATTCATTAATTTATTAATGTCTAGTAGACAGATGACGGACTGATAATAGGGAGTGACGTCAATTATTTTCGACTCAATCTGCGGTTAATGTCCCTTTGAATAAATGTGAACACTTGTGTTAAATACTGCAAAATATTCTGACAATTGAGAAGCTGCCTACCTAAAACTATTTCTAAGTTTATGAAACTGCAATTTAAATCTCTGCAAAAACCAAGGGGCAGAAAGATATAAAATTTCGAAGTAGACATTTTATTTATAACTAGCTGATGCAAGCGAATTCGTCCGCGTAGATACAGGTTTATTAATTATCCCGTGGAAACTATTTGATATATACGTAATACAAATCATTCTGTTTCCGCCTCTAGTAAAAAAGTAAAGTAAAGTTTCAACCTATAAATGTCCCACTGCTGAGCACATGCCTCCTCTCATTTTTGAGAGGGTTTTGGAGCTAGGAAGAATCCGCCACGCTGCTCCAATGCGGGTTGGCGGACTGCACATGTCTTCGAAATATTTTTTATTTCCACCATCGCCGAGAACGTGGTAAATCAGCACATAAAATTGAAATTAACGATTTAAGTGGTGCCGGCACCGGGAATCGAGCCCAGGTCACTCGCATATTATGAAATTTAAAACGAGCGCCTAGTGCTCCGTGCTGAATTTCTTCAAGATCGGTTCAACGGTTGAGCCGTAAAAAGGTAACAAACACAGAGGTACAGAGAGAGTTACTTTCGCATTTATAATATCAGTATGAATTATTAATTATCGATATATTTAGATATTTTTTTTAATTGTGTAAAAATTATTTATTAATTAATGCTGTATAAATAAACATTATTATAATTTTATTATGCTCCTTAATTATACATGTTTAGTTTTATTAATTGTATTTAATATCTTCTATAGTTTTCGTCTTTTCCACTAACGTCGAGTGGATAAAACGTGGATAAAAAAATGTTACGTCAAAGAAGTATAAGTTCTTATGTGCGTACATACAAAAGCACACGGATTTTTATTACAATAGGCCATAATATGATAATGCAAATTTTACGACAAAACAGATCATGAATCGCAGAATGTTTCATAAAGTTATCCCATTTTAAACTTACGTATTATGTAATTTGAATGCGACAAAATTATATTTCTTCCACTTACAAAACTTTTCATTAAATTTAATATTAATACAAAATTTATGTTATAGGCCCCACGACGAAGTCTTACGAAGCTGTCAAAATGAGCCAATCTAAGCATTTAAATTACGTATTATGTTAATTTGCATTTTAGCATTAGCTTTTCAAACAGCTCGTGAAACATCGTACGTAATTGAATTTTAAAGCAATTTCTCTGTATTATTATAAATAAGTAGGGTGTAAACAGGCTTTTATATTTATTCATTCTGACGCGAAGTTAATACTTGGCTACCAAATTACTTGTCATTTTCTGGTATGATGCTTACTGAAGCCATTTTTGAGACAATAGGTACAGATTCTCGTTGAAAATCTGTTTTTAAGAACCAATTTTTTTTACTGTACATGAAAACTAATAACTTAAATTCTTTTATAGTTAGTATTATTTAGCTGAATACTTTTGTTGGAACTAAAATTATAATTTATTTATGGTTAAGAATTTCCACAAATAAAATACAAAATAACTTACTGCAGTACAATAACAGTTTATTATACACAGTTAAAGTTTATATATCTTTGCATCTTCTATGATTTATTACTGTCTATTTTGCAATAAGTTTGAACTTATTTAGAATATAAAGTAAATATGACATCTTTTACTGCTGCTTGCTAACGACCCGATGGGTTTCTTGCTGGTATGTCCTAGTACAGAGATAATTTTTGAGAAACAGTGTAGTTCAAAAAAAAAATCGTCCAGTCCACTACTGAACATAGGCCTCCCCCATAGAATGCCACAAAAGTTTGTAGCTCATATTTTGTAGGTTGGCAACCGCAGTTTGTTTATTCAGAAGTACCGGGAAGATGCTGCTGCCCATCTCCTTGTTTTTATTTTCCCTCGGTCGACTTTTACGACACCGACGGGATGAGATGAGGTGGGAGATTGTCGTAAGCCGCCACCCCACTTTTCATATTTACTTATCGACACCCTTTCCTCGGTCAGTTGTGTTCGAGAAGCTATGATCCAGCGAAGCAGGAAATGAATAGTGGCAGAGGTACAATTGAGCTAGTAAATATTTTAAAGTGCTTCTAATTATTCTCGAATATAATTACTTATACATACATACATAAGATCACGACCTTATCCCATAAGGGGTAGTCAGAGACTGGACACTCACTGCCAAAACAGATGACCGCCACAGTCCACGTTTCACCAAAACAATATAATGCACTCTGTGTGATAGGTTGTGAGCCCGTCGCCACCATGCGCTGTTGGGTGCACAGTGCAGTTTAATAATTAAGGTTAGTATCTTCAAAGTGAAAAAAAATTCGAAGACAACTAATACCAATTGGTCATCAAATCGATCAATACGAATCGTACAAAATCAATTTTTATATGAATATTTTTGGTTTTGGCACAGTCATTGACATTTGCCATGGCATTTTTCACAAATGCATTATCGATGCCTTGCCGTGTGGTAGCGGCTTAAGAGAATCTACCACCCCATCTCGTCCCGTGGGTGTCGTAAAAGTCGACAGAGGGAAAATTAAAAGCAGAAGATGGGCAGCAGCATCTTCCTGGAACATCATAACAAATAAACTGCGGTTGCCAACCCGCCTGCCAAGCGTGGCAACTATGGCAAAATCCCCCCACAAGCTACAAACTTTTGTTGCATTCTATGGGGGAGGCCTATGTTCAGCAGTGGACTAATGGTAGGCTGAAATGGTGGTGGTGGTGGCATTATCGATTTTTGGGGTCAACTTGAAAAGTGACGGTTGTGTTTTAATTGAATTTTGTAATCTCTGTGTATATTTTGAGATTTGATGTTTAATATTTATACTTATAGAGTAATAGCAGCAAGTGCTTGTGAAAGTGTACAGTGATTGGAAAATTAAATATAAGACCAGAATTATACTTTTCGTTTTGTCTCCATCAGTCTTCAGTAAAAGTCATTTTACTCACATTACAGTTATTATTTTACTGTTGCTCAAAATTTTGAATTATCTATTACCACTCTCGTGACCGACTTGCCAATTGCAGAATTCAATAGAGAGAGTCCTTTGAGTCTTTGAGTCCTTTTTTTCTTTTTTTTTTACCTTTTCACGGCTCAACCACTTAACCCATCTTAACAGAATTCGGCACGGAGGGAGGTAGTTTGCTTCCTGGAGATGGACATAGGATAATTTTTATTCCGGCAATTCAAAGAATTCCCACGATGTTTTTAAAAAAACCTAAATCCAAGTGGATGTTATTGCGGGCTTCTGCTATTTGCTAATATTCCTGTTAACCACTCCAATTAAGCTAAACAGTTTGTAATAGGAGATGGTTCACAACAATAGTCGAAAGGCGTGCTCGATCCTGCAATGTCACGTCAGAAGGTATGTAAGGTGAAGAAAGAAAGAAAGAAGACCGAAAAGTTATTTTATTTGACATCACAAACTAAATACACAATAAAATAATAAAAACAAAAGCGAATATGAAATGAGCGTAAAAAAATATATGAACTGATTTTCAAATAGAGCCTGATGTTGACTTCACGGGCGGAAATACCATATTTGTTATGAAGCGTGTATGAAACAAACATTAATTTGCCTCTTAACTACTTTCAAAGTCACACACAGATGATCACAGGTGTATATCGTTTTGCTCGTTCCGTCACTTTTATCAAATAAAAAAAAGAAGTAAAATAAATATCCGTGACCATTTGTAGTCTCAGCCAACAGGGGTGAAATGACACCTCAAAAAAATTGATAATTAATTTTAACAACTAGCTATTATAAACAGCATAGATGTATATGAGATATTATTAAGTAGTTTTTCTACATTGCTGTATATACAATACATTCGTCACCATGACTGGGGAAGGCCATAAAATACTACTACATTTTCCAGAGAGTGTATGATTTAAGAGAGTAAATATTTATTTCATGGCCGCGACAGCTTAGAGATTTGTAGTTGCTAAAAGAGCCGTATGTATATCTCAGAAAGCTGTGCAAATTCTGTGACAAACTTCCGTTGATTTTATTTGTAGTTACTTAAAAGCAAGTGCATTAAGTTATATTTCGACGGGGCTACTAAGAAATTTGTTATATTAATTTTTAAGTACTTAAAGATTAAATTATGTCAGCAGTGAAGGAGATATAATGATGATGTTCTCCTAGCCGATTTCTACCACGGCGACAAATGCCGACTACTGTCGAGAGCCATCAATTGCGCAGGAGATATTATAGTGCCTCAAGTGTACGCGCAAACACAGAGGCACTCACTCGTCCCAACCTACCCGCGCCCGATGTAACGCTGATGCGATAAGATCGGAGGTAGGCTAGGATGCAGTGTCAGAAACACGGGGACAATCACAACACAACCAGACCCGAAAACCAACAATTTATGTTTTAGCGCAAATGTTGGCTCCGGCTGAGATTCGAACCCAGGACCCGCGGCTTAGAAGTAAGGTACTCTGATCACTAGGCCACGCGGTCGTCAAGAAGAAGGAGATATAATTAAGAAAAGAGTAAAATTTTTCGTCAAGAGAAGATCCCTTTTGGTTGCGAGTAGTTTGGCAGCTTAAGTTCTTATGGGTATAATGGTTTTATTTGAAATATCTGTCTACATTTGTAAAGAAAAGTTTAGTTCTAATAATAATAAAATATACCATCATCGTCGTGTGGTGGCGGCGTAAAAGAATCTACTACCACATCTCATCCCGTGGGTGTCGTAAAAGTCGACAGAGGGAAAATAAAAACCAGGAGATGGGCAGCAGCATCTTCCTGTAACATCTTAATAAACAAACTACGGTTGCCAACCCGCCCGCCACTAGCGTGGCAACTACGGCAAAACTCCCCAAAATGAGAGCTACAAACTTGTGCAAATCTAAGAGGGAGGCCTATTTTCAGCGGTGGACTAGTGATGAGCTGAATTGATAATGATGATACCATCATTCACACATTATACATTCATACATTATCTGGCTTTTGAAGAACAAGCTTGCAACAAATAAACATTAGTTTACATTTTTATCTTTTGATTGTAGTCTGTTAGTTTACTTTCTTCTTTTTCTTGAGTCCGGGCTTTATTTATTAACATTTGAGATACTCGTAAAAGGAGAACTTTTTTCTTTTCTTCTTAGATATTAGATTTTTTTTTAAATATAACATATTTTTTTATTGAAAGATAGGTATCAAGTCATGTATCTTGACATTAGATAACATTACTGGAACTTACGAGAGCAAAAAATTATTCTGCAAATACCAAATCGACTGCCAAGTTTAGTCCGTTTCGCAAACGAGAAATAACGCTACCGTAACTTTTTACGACAGTAGATGTACACAGTCGTAGTTTATGCAACAGACTATTTAACGAAACAAATTATTTAAAATAACTAAAACTCAATTTGATTCCATCGAGTCACGTGATCACGGACATTTTTTTTTTATTTCAACAAAGTTGTGGAGTCATTAACACCGACTACTACTAACAAGTAAATAAAAAGTAGTGATATAAAGGCTCAAGGCTTGAGCAAAAAGTAGGTCTCTTTGTTTTTAATGAGAGGGTCATTGAAACGTAAGCATCGTGACTTGTTTGCTAAGAGCTCTTAGCTCTTTAGAGAAATAGACATAAATTAGTCTCTAAACGTTTCTGAAACTATAAGCAAGTGAGTTTTTTATACAGCTATCGTCACTGTAATATTGATGTGGATTTTCTCTTGGTATTTCGCAAAGAACGTCTAATAATTTTTTTGTAATGATATACATATCTCTAGGCACAAACTTAGTTGTTGGTAAGTAACGAAAAATTTGTCTAACATTGCTCGCATTTAAAAGATTAGATGTGTGGTAGCGGCCTAAGGGAATCTACTCGTACCACCCCATCCCATCCCGTGCGTGTCGTAAAAGTCGACAGAGGGAAATTAAAAACCAGGAGATGGGCAGCAGCATCATCCTGGAAAATCTGAATAAATAAATTGCGGTTGCCAACCCGCCTGCCAAGCGCACTTGTGATAGGCTGAAACGACGAAACGACGAAAAGAATAGAATGTTTCACGTACTCAATAAAGCTTTTGTGGGCAACAGATATATCACATTTGAAATTTATGTATTACCGGTTCGTAGTTCTATATCATTTTCTGTCGTATAAACTTCTTTAGAAAATTTCTAAACGATGATAACGTCTTTTTCAAATCCATTTCTGAAAAAAAAATTAAATGTACATGAAGTAATAATACTCGTAAACACGGAAGTGAAATGCGCTTCTTTTTCAGTGATAAGCAAAATTCGGCTAGATACTTTAATCAAGATCCTGAAGTAAAAAAAAGTAAAGTTTCAGCCTATAAATGTCCCACTACTGAGCACAGGCCTCCTCTCATTTCTGAGAGGGTTTTGGAGCTAGGAAGAATCCGCCACGCTGCTCCAATGCGGGTTGACAGACTTCACATATCTTCGAAATATTTTTTATTCCTCAGACATGCAGGTTTCCTCACGATGTTTTCCTTCACCGCCGAGCACGTGGTAAATCAGCACTTAAAATTGCAATTAACAATTTTAGTGGTGCCGGCACCGGGAATCGAACCCAGGTCACTCGCGTACTATGAAATTTAAAGCGAGCGCCTAGCCCCTGAGCTACCACGGCTCTCAAGATCCTGATACCCTCATAAATAAATGGTGTACATTGTACATCATAAAAGTGAAAAAAATTGCTATGATTTTCAAATGTTTATACGTTAATACCATACTTTTTTATTATTGTATTTGCTTTATGAATCAAATCAGTTGTTAAGCAAGATATGTGAATGAACAGATATTTTTAATGACTAAAATTATTGAAGTATTGATGTGGCAGAGTAAAATATCACCTATCTCTTTCCTACCGAGGTATCGTAAGAGGCGACTAATATACGTACTTCGTATTATTAAAGAGAAGCCGATCAAGGAAGTATTTCTTGATCGGCTTCTCTTTCTGGAACGTTGACGATAAAGATTTTTGAAATCAAAATCTTTAACTAGTCGTTGCCAGTGATTCCATAAGGAACCGAGTCGTGGTCCTTCACTGCAGGTCGCATGAAGAAGCTAAAAGTCGTTCTTCGAGCTACGAAAAGTTCTATGCTCAGTGTTTCTCTGCTAGATAGAATCCGTAACGATGTTATCCGCAGTAGCACTAAAGTAACTGACAAATACCTAAGGATTAGCAAGCTGCATTGGCAGTTGTCCGGCCATATAGCTAGTGGAATCGATACCCGTTGGGGAAGAAACTTTCTGTAGAGTCAACATCGTACCAGCAAACGCAGTAAATGGACGACCTGCACACTTTTGCGGGAAATCAATGAACGCAGTGAAGTCCGGACTATGTTTTGAGGCAATCTATCTGGCAGACTATGTTCAACAGTGAACTGGTTATGGGCAAAAATTATGATGAGTTTTGTAACTATAAAGTAAAGAAAAATATATTTTTTGGTTGATTTTTTTTAAATAGTTAAAACAATTTAACAAATAAAAATAAGGTGCTGTTTATACCTATCCAAAGACCCATTTCCATATAATTTCACTCTTAAAATAGACACCATCAAATTGAGTAGCTCACGTACACTGTATCAATTTGTAGGACGTGATAAAGATAGCAACTACTGCGGCGTGGTTATTACGTTCGTTATTAATTAAGAAAAAATCCTGCGTAATTATTTTATAACCATTTTATCATTACTGATTTGGGTACGTGATAGAATAAAAAGTATTTGAATGTAAAAAATAACTGACAAACATAACTTTTTTATTACATACTAGCGATCCGCCCCGGTTTCGCACGGGTAGATAGATATTATAAAGATAAATTAGTACTTTATTTGGACAAATAGAACAACCACAATTCCTTACACTAACATTTTTGTAGCGACTAATTTCATCAGCGGCTCTGCAGCTGGTCAGATAAGATTACGTAATATTACCAAAATAATGTTTTATTTATCGGAACATAAGCCATTTAATATAGCCAGTATTTGATGTAGTGGTAGCAAAATAAAACGACAGCTCTCGACCGCTGCGCAAAGGGAGCCGCGCACCTCTGGCAAATGATGCCCAAGTCGCATGAAGCCGGGCGGCGGCGCGGCGTTCGAGAAACACCGCGGCCGCTGTATTTTTAAAGAGCGTTTTAAAGTTTTTAATAAAAGAAAATATGTAATTAAAATTACTAACCACTACTCAATTGTTTCTAGTTTACAAAAAATAATATAAAATAATAATAAAATAGGTAAGTAATTAATGGATCTTAGTCTATTCGCGAGTAGAGCGGGTGAACGTAGGGCTGTTCGCACACACCGCAGCATTTTTGTTACTGTTAGCATTTTTATACCTATCGTAACTTCTAAACGACGGGTTCGATTCGAATAATTCAAAGAGGACTTTACATGTACATAATCAACCTTGACTATGAAACTATTTTGTAGGATAAGAATTAATATCATGATACGAATGTCATCATCTTTCGATGTTTTGATAGACTAATTTGAACAAAAAGTGGTTATTGTGACTTAACTGTAATAGTTAGACATATAGCCTCGGGGACTTTTTGTGAGTAATTATGAGTACTATGAAAATGTAGTACGTTATTTTCTTTATCATTCATATTTTTTGCAACGCACGCCAAATAATGACTTTTATCAGTAAAATTTTTGATACCTTGAGTTACATCATAGAAATTTTTGTAGGACTCTCGGTTTTTTTTAAATAAAATATAACTCATGTTATTCGGTGATAATGTAGTTGTATATAGGTGAACGAATTTTTAAAATCGGTTCAGTAGTTTCTGAGTTAAATCATTACAACCAAACATACAAAAAATCAAATCTTTCCTCTTTATAATATTAGTTTAGATATACATACAGTAACGCCTTTTTCCCGTACACGGGGTAGGCAGTGACCACACGTAGCCCCCACGGGAAACGTAAAAAATAATTGACAAACATAAATGTTTTATTACATATATACATACAATAACGCCTTTTTCTCGTACACGGGATAGGCAGTGACCACACGTAGCCCCCTCTAGAAACGAGACGTGATGGGTAGCGAACCACGTCACCGCCATTTTGGTACGAGTCAAAAAATTTTTACTCTCCATTGCGTTCCCGCGAGCAGTATAGTGACAGCATTGCATATTCTGGTATTATTCTGCACGAATAAAGGCTGTCCGTACAATACCTTAGTCACCCTTCACGAAACCTCGGTAAGGAAGAGGCAGGTGCTATTATACTCTGCCGGACATTTAGACCACGTTTGTAAATGTCATCGATGTCCTCAATTTTTTAAAGATCTTACTAACTTGAAACGTCGCGATCGAACATTAATTATTAATTGTTGCAGACACTCTGATGGCTCTATTATTATGGTAAAAAATTAAACAATATTGTTTTTCTAAGTTTGTTAAATTTGATTGCGGGTCCTGGGTTCTAATCCCAGCCAATATTTGTGCAGAAATATACGTTGTTGGTTTTCAGGTCTTGTTGTGTAGTGCATGTGAAATTTAATAAATCCAAGTATAGGGCATCAATTTATAGAAAAAAAAATCCTCTTACAATTGACAGTAGTATTATGGTATTATGGAAACCAGATTTAATGTACATGTGTATGAGAACAGTCAGGTATTGATTATTAATATAAATACTAATAGGAGGAAATAGTCTTCAGTTCCGAAACTAGCGACATTCAGCCCGTCTTCTAAGCGTTACAATATTAGTAATTAGCAAACAATGATATCGTCGGAGATGTGCAAATCCGCGTAACTAGCATTGGATAATTCCGCGTATCCGACAAATGTAGCCAATTTAAGATTTCGCTGGCAGTGCACACAAGATTCTGATTTACAGTCACCTCTTTGACGCGAGTTTCGTTCGACTAATAGAAAGTAAAGAATCGAATAACAATGCTGCGTATCTATTGTAATGTGGCAAGTGTGGATACCGCGTATGTGATTAGGTGACATTGGGAGCATATTAGTGGTTTGTTTTTGTTGTTAAACTCAGTGAAGTAAGGGTTAATGCAATGTTGATTAAGTATTTTCTCAATTGGTGGCGACCGCGTTGCCTAGTTGTCGCAGTTGATGGACTGGACTGACGGACAACTGGAATCTGGAGAATTGACTGAGGTTAATAGTATATCTGATATAACATTTTCAAAAGATGGTAGTAACAAATTGAGCATTGATTTACAAAATATTAATCAGTACTTCAGTGACCATGAAGATTTTAATATATTTTAGTACAAATCTTTATTTGATTTATGTTTTGCAATATTCTAAAAAAAAAGAATCGAAGTTCCTGAATATTAAATCATTAAGTATTTAATTTGTTTTGTTTTCATGTTTATTGAGCTTATAATTAATATTATTGTATCTTAACTATGAGACTGATTGTAATGATAATTTAACTCGAAGTATGATTATTATAACATTATTGTATAAGTATTTTGTTTTGTAATACCTACTTGATTTTTAAAAGGAAACTCAGTGAGTGTTTTATATGTTTTATTTCAATTTATTACATTTTTACAAACTATAGAAACAAATAAAGCCGTAAAGTTACTCATTATAATCATATTAATAATCAAAATTAGAATTATAATGCTTGTTATTTCTTTAAATTTGACGTATGCAGAAAAATTATGACAATAGTACAAACATACCATAATCAATATAAAGATAAATGTGATTATTATTGTTGCAAAATTGTTGTTTAATGTGATTATTGTTATATAAGTTATTTTATTTTATAATAAAGATTATTGAAAATCTATGAATGTCTCATTCAACTGTTTGAATTATATCATGTTATATCTGTTTAAATAATCTTATTATTCTGCCATAGTCATTCAGTTCATCTGACTTTTCATTTCATCAATTCATCAGCATCTTTTATTTCCTAAACTATTGTCTGTAAATAACGGCCTTTCTCATATGTTCTTGAGCGGAGCAATCAATCAATTAATGTAAAGAACCCTTTGGATGATGAAAGGAAATTAAAATAATTATTTTAAAATACTGATGGTAGGATTCCCATGCAGGAATACGTCTAGGTAGGTACCACCGCAGGTCCAGTTCTCTGTCATGAAGAAGTAGTATGCAAACATTACTGTGTTTTGGTTTGAAGGGCACTGAGAGCTAGTATAATAACTAGGCATGAGACTTATGAACTGATGTCTCTAGGCGACGGGCGCAGAGTGGTGATACACAGATACACAGAAATGTTCTGGGTGACACAGCATTTGTTATGGGCGGACGTTGGCCTTACAATCTGGTGAACATTTAGGTAGGTACTACCAAGATGCCAGTTATTCTGTTGTGAAGCAGTAGTGTGCAAACAGTATTGTGTTTCGGCTTAAAGGGTGAATATGAGATTTAATAGTGACGAGCGCAGTGTGTTGTCGAAGATATTACAGGTGACACAACAGAGTATGAAAGAATTCCTTAAGTTAATTATCAACTTTCAACCCCCCCCCCCCCCTTCTATAAAAAAAATAAAATCAAATCCTTTGTATCCAATATTTTGCAGTACAGACGCCCGGTTTCAGACTGACTTTAATAAGAAGCAGTAGCAGTCTCATTAGTGAAAAATAGCAAAAAGCAGCAGCAGTCTCATTGGTGAGATACCTATTCAGGAATCCATACATGCAGTAGTGTGCAAACGTTACTGTGCTTCGGCTTGAAGGGCACTGAGAGCTAGCGTAATCACTGGGCATATCAGACTTAAGAACTGATGTCTCAGTGTGATGGGTGCATGTTGGTGTCACACTGTTCTGGGTGACACAGCATTTGTTATGGGCAAACGTTGCACTTACCATCAGGTCAACGTTTTGCTCGTTCCGTAACTTTTATCAAATAAAAAGATTAGAATCTTAAAGTAATAATTGTCATACTACTAAGCACAGATCGGCTATTCTGTATTCAGCTCAGAACAGGCACGTGCTTACCATAATACGATATCACAAAAAATATATCATATAAGCTAGCCGGCAGACGTTGCCCTGTCCGTTCCGGTATGTGACGGGATGAGTTTGATTTCTGAATTACATTTAGGTATGAAACTTTACAGCTACACGATCACAGCGCTGCCTACCGAGTAGGATTTTATAATTTACTTTTTTGGTTTTCGATTGAAATTTTAGAATTACTTTAACGATGTACTAACGGTTAGCGATTCTCTACAGTTATATCGACGATGATACATTGGATGACCATTGTTGCCAGTGATAGTCTCCGCCGTCAAATTTTGTAGATAATGCTTGGAACACTTGTCGTCGACTATGAACGGTGATAACGGTAGAACTATCACAACAAAAGAAAAAAGAAACGATTTTGTGGTCAACTACACCTGGATTGTTCAGTATTCGCCACTTCTTTCCAAAACATTAAAGGCGCTTTGCAACGTGGAGTATTGTTATTTTCGTCTGCAGTGGATTGATTCTCAATATTGAGCCGTCTCTGTTCTAGCTCGCGGCATTGTAAATACCACTGGATAATTGGTCTCACTATTCAGAATTACATAATAAAGCAATTATCAATGACAAACTCGATAACCTCACAAAGTGAACATCTTCGAATGCAACTTACCGTTTTACTTTCAAATGTAATACCTCGTCGAAAACTGAATGAAAATTAGTCATAACTCGAAAAAAATGCAGATAAATCCCGACGCCCGTCTCCACATCTAGCTCAATGGTATGCAACGAATGACCGCGCAGTTGATCCAATTTAATTTCTCTTGATGTTATTAAAACATAAAAGTGTTGAAGAGTTTTTTAACAAAATTGTATATAATGATTTCTTATATTTACGCGAACACTACACATTTAAATGAAACTAATTTTACGGATTTTATCGCGTTTATTTTTGTTATTTATAACCCGACGTTTCGAGTGCTTTACAGCACCCATGGTCACGGGGGGACTGAGGTGACAGATGTCCTGATATCATAGTTAACCCGGAGTACCTTCAGCTTTTAATTATTTTTTGTGGTCCGATCTACACAGAAAGAGCTAACTGTGTCTTGAAGTCTTGCAGTGGTATGCTTGGTTTTTGTCTTAATTTTATTAATTATGGAATCCCAAGCTGGTGGTAATACCCAACCATCTTCTCTATTAAAATTAGGATGTTTTTTAATTTCAATAGCCTCGCGAATCATCCTTGGTAGGAATCGGTGTTCTTTTGCGAGGATTTGTGGTTTATCAAATCCAATGTAATGGTTGGGATGATCCAGAACATGGTCACAGACTGCAGACTTCCTGGGGCGGCGATGCTTCACATCAGCTATATGTTCTTTTACGCGGGTTTTTACTCATCTTTTTGTTTGCCCTATGTAAGAGAGACCACATTCACAATCCAGCTTGTATACTCCTGCATCTTGTAGAGGGATGTTATACTTGACAGATGGTAATGATTGACTTATCTTCTTCGGCGGCTTGAAAATGTTTTTATGGAAGCCCGCTTCAAGATATAGCCAATGTTGTCCGTGACTCCTCTGACATATGGTAGGACTGCAGGTACACGCTCGACTGTGGCCGGCTTCACTCGGTCACTGCGACGAAGGCGCGGAATACGAAGCTTGTTGTCTTGCAAAACTTGCTTGACATGCTGAAGCTCAGCGGCCAGGTGTTTACTGTCACAGATCCCTTGTGCTCTCTGAAACAAAGATTTGCCCACGGTAGCTAACTGTGAAGGATGGTGGTGAGATTCACCGTTTAAATACCTGTTGGTATGGGTCTTTTTCCTATACACAGTGTGACTCAAGGTGTTATTAGGATTTCTAATTACTAAAACATATAGAAAAGCTAAAGAGTTATTTGTCTCTAACTCCATTGTAAATTGTATTTTAGAATTAATGGAGTTAAGGTGGTCTAAAAATGCAGTGACTTTATTAGAAGGTAGAATTGTGAAAGTATCATCTACATACCGCTTGTAGAACCGTGGTTTTACTGGAGAAGTACGGAGGGCTTTCTCCTCAAAGTCTTCCATGAAAATGTCAGCAACAATGGGAGATACCGGGGAGCCCATCGCCACACCATCTACTTGCCGGTAGTATTGTTCCTTCCACAATAGATAGCCAGATGTTAGGCAATGTCTGAGTAATTCTACATGTTCTACTGGCATGTTGTTCTCTGTTAGCTTCCTAGTTACAATTGAGATGCAGTCTTCAACAGGTAGGCATGTAAATAACGACTGGACATCAAAACTGACCATAATTTCATTGTCAGTAAGATGTAGGTCTTTTATCTCACTGACAAAATGGTAAGAATCCTTTGTATGTGCTCTTGTATGTCCTCTTAATGGCGAGAGTATTTTAGCCACATGTTGAGCCAATCTGTAAGTTGGTGAATCGATCTGACTCACTATTGGACGTAGCGGAGCAGTGAGTTTGTGTATTTTGGGTAACCCATACAACTTTGGTGGTTTGGCACAGGAAGGTATTATCGAATTTACGTCTAGATTTAATTTCTCGGCGTGTTTCTTTATTAGATCGCTAGTTGTTTTGAGCGTGTTTGTAGTTGGGTCTGTTTTGACCTTTTTATAGGTGTTAATGTCCGACAAAACTTCTTGAATTTTAAAATTATAATCCGACGTATCCATTACCACCGTAGCGTTTCCTTTATCTGCGCGGAGAATCGTGAGTTCGGGTCTGTTTCGTAAGTTATTTAAAGCTTTTAATTCGTCTTTGGGAAGATTCAGTTTTGGCACAAAACTTCGACGTAACATAGACGAGATGTCTTGACGTATGGCCTCCAAATCTTCTTTACCAATATTATTTTTATACAGACAATCCTCAACACTACAAATAATTTCTTCGTACGGGATTCTTCGCGGTGTTATTGCAAATTCATACCTTTCGATAATACTTTTAATGTTGATTCATCCAGTGTTTGTTTTGACGGATTATAGACCGCGCGTAATCTATGATCTTTGTCTTTACTCAACGGTCGCGTTCCGTTCATTCGTTGAGATTGAAGTTTGACATTTAATTTGGCCGTTAACTTTTGATATTTTTCTATGTGTTTATTTTTGCCTTCATTATATTTAGCTGTTTCACGCTTATTTAAGGTTTCGATGCAATTATTAAAATCAAATGTCGTTAAAATTGTTTTTAGTTCACTGGATGAATTGTCTATGACTGTATTTATTGTATGTAGATCGGTACGGTTTTGCTGAATCACCGTTCGTAACAACTTTTTACTTGCCTGATTTAAGATCTTAGCGCTTCCTCGAATGTCCTTTTTAGCTGATATTTTGACACACGTAGGAATGAGATTATGGTCTCTGCATCTCTTCAAGAAATTTAAAGATGTTATAAATCTTGCGCGCTTGGTCTTGAGATCTTCTAACCGGCGAATTTTGTTTGCGATTTCCAGTCCGTACTGGTTCACATAATGATTTCTTATATTTACGCGAACACTACACATTTAAATGAAACTAATTTTACGGTGTTCTGGATCATCCCAACCATTACATCAGATTTGATAAACCACAAATCCTCGCAAAAGAACACCGATTCCTACCAAGGATGATTCGCGAGGCTATTGAAATTAAAAAACATCCTAATTTTAATAGAGAAGATGGTTGGGTATTACCACCAGCTTGGGATCCTATAATTAATAAAATTAAGACAAAAACCAAGCATACCACTGCAAGACTTCAAGACACAGTTAGCTCTTTCTGCGTAGATCGGACCACAAAAAATAATTAAAAGCTGAAGGTACTCCGGGTTAACTATGACATCAGGACATCTGTCACCTCAGTCCCCCCGTGACCATGGGTGCTGTAAAGCACTCGAAACGTCGGGTTATAAATAACAAAAATAAACGCGATAAAATCCGTAAAATTAGTTTAATTTAAAAATTGTGTATGTTAAAATTTGTTAATTCAAAGACCCAAAAAAAAATCTCTTGTTTTCATACTACAATTTTGTAACCGCATTTGCTACTTATGTTCCCTGCATAGCTGCATGAATTGCAAATATTTTATAAAAGTTTTACCTTTGAATTAAATTCTTACCATTCAAATACGAATTGTTCAGAATAAATATGAATTGTTCAGAACGTTTACATTTGTTCGGTAGTTGGCTGCTTTAACCACCGGTGGGTTTGGATGAACTGCGGTTTTTTCGAAAAACTGCCGAAAATTCAGCGGATTGTAAATTTGTAAGTAGCTTGACTACTATGTATCTGCTATCAAGTATTAAATACCAAAAGTTGTAAAATATAACTGCTCTTGATTCCATTTGCAATAAACCCCGAGCAGCTCGTTGGCGTCTCGGCTGGCGTAATGGCTAAGCGAATAGCATCTGCGCTATGGGTCGTGGGTTCGATTCCCACGGGACAAATATGTATGACCCACAGATAGGTTTTCGGTTGTGAGTGTTTGTGCATTGTGAAATGTGTGCATTTAAAAGGCACCGCCGATGCTGGAAGAAAAAAATAGTTTTAAACGCTGGTTCACGTCACCGATCTATGCTTAATTCGTGTGTCATATCTAAGATGTTTATTTTGCAATCTGTTAGGCCGCGAGATTGTGAGTATTTTTCATAGTTAACTATTATAACTTTCACGACACTGGTGGCGGTGATAATTACTCTTGATTTATCACCACACTATTCAAATGGAACCTTTTTTTATAGTAAAACGTGACTAGCGAATAATGTGTGACCTTGAACATAGCAGTGTATCACACTGGTTCTCAATGTCCCTCAGACTGAAACACAGTAATGTTCGCACACTACTACTTCACGGCGGAATAACTGGCCCTGCGATGGTGGGTAAGTACCCACCTACACGCATTCCTGCATAGGAATTCTACCACCAGTAAAATCTTACCTTATTTTTTATAATACACGGTACTTTACTTCTGGTGGTAAAATTCTAGTTACCCATCATCGTTGTATATCACATAATGCGTTTTTTTTGTTTTTGTTATTCATATAATAAATACCGTTACCTTTATTTTATTAAGTTTTTAGTATTTATCAAAAATAATGTCTCTTAAATAGATAAGCAGCTACTTTATTTTATATTTCGTATTTATAGTTTTGAAAATGTTAAGGTAAACCAAAACACATACTTCGGTAGGGATTCGTTCCCAGGCCCCAAAACTGAGAGAGCAGATATTTTGTCAGCTAATTCAAACGGTTATTGAATAGTCATCAAACAAAAAATTTATGTTCTCACAGGTTCAACAGGTTGACTTTTGCCATTTCAGAGTATGAATAGGAAATATGAGTAGATATTTCTTACTCAGTACAGAGAACAGACGGTCTGTTCTCTCTATTCGTTACTTAATTAAGTTCCAGTTAAATTCGATGTCTAGAACTCAATCCCCTGTACTGCACTGTATACTGATTCCACTTAAGCACATTTAAATACGCAACACTGTCCACAGCGGCCACTGTTCTAACGTTGACACAGAAGGCAATCCATGTACAGTAATTTATTTTCTTCATAAATTTCTTGAAACCCGAAGTAATGTAAGTTTAAAGCGCTCAGAAACTCGCGCTCTTTTAACCCTGCCACAGATGTTGACTTAAAATAACGTAGTTACGTGTATGACGAAAATATACTAAAAACGATTTTAATATTTTTTTAGATAACACATTGGTCTGTGATTGTATAAAAAATTAGGGAAACACAGAAAATCTAAAAGAAGGATCGCCGTACATACCATACATGCATGCACGCACGCACCCTAATACCCACACTTTGATGAATTCGAGCAGTTAGACTGAAATTAAAAAAAGATTTGCAAGAGAAAACAATGAGTAACGAACTTGAGTCTGAAAATTTCAAAATCCCTATGTTTTATATACATATTAATTTCATTACATATACACTAAACTAAACATTTTTAAATGCAAATGTTACGAAATGCACAAAAAATTCTAGCATTTACTTGAATTTCAGAATACATCTCATTTTAATAAATATAAATGAAAAATAAAAAAGCTTTGGCAAACAATGATGAAAAAGAAAATATTTTTTTAACTCAAACAAATACTCGTAAGACAATGTTATACATTATTATTTCATTTTATAATCCCCATCAAAGTGTAATTTTTGAAGTAAGAAACGTAATTGGAGTCGTATTATTTTACAGTGTTATCGTTAACGGTCAAGACATTTTTAATATCCGTTTGCTATTAAATGTAAAAATTTCTGAGAGATTTCTAAAACAAGAAAAGGGACACAAATAATTATGTCATCATCATCATCTGTGACAATTCACTGCTTGACATGAGTCACAAATAAGCATCACTTGGCTTCACGAATAAAGTTGTTGCTGTCATATATATATAGCCAGGGGGCCCAAAACTACATTTGCCTAAACGCGATCTCTACTCTAGGATTCGCCTACTCGAGCCTCGGTGGATAAGATTTGTAATAAAGTAATCCGCCGGAGAACCAAAGTCATATAATAATAGGCATATACTAGCCTTAAAGGGCATATGATAGCCCATTGAGCTTGCAGACAGTAATGGCATAATAAAATTCTTAAACCTTATTGGCTAGCTCTATCATTGCAATTTAAAATACGACACTGATAGAAATAAACTTTAATCTGCATCTATAACAGCACCGACTAGCACAAATATATTATGGTACTGCTAGCATTTTTACTGGTGGTAGGATTCCTATGCAGGAATCCCGTCTAGGTGGGTACCACCCCAGGACCAGATATTCTGCCGTGAAGCAGTAGTGTGCAAGCATTACTGTGTTTCGGTTTGAAGGGCACTGTGAGCTAGCGTAATCACTGGGCATATGAGACTTAAGAACTTATGTCTCCGGGTGATGGACACAGTGTGGTGTCACACAGAAATGTTCTGGGTGATACAGCATTTGGTATGGGCAGACGTTGCACTTACCACCAGGTGAACGTTTTGCTCGTCTCATCACTGTATCCAATAAAAAAAAAGGCTTTCATTTGTTATAAATAGAACCAACACCAGAGATACTGTTGTTGACAACTCGTTTTTGAGACTCATCGATATATTATATTTTTATTGCTAGGCTGGCCATAAACTGAGTACAATTATTAATTTATGCACATATTTGGAGAATCCTTTTAGTGGGCTGCTGTGTTTATTTTCTAAGAGCTTGATATCTGAGGGTGATAACACCGTGTGGTAACACATATTTTTTATGGAAGAGATGGCATTTCTTATGGGTACAAGTTGCACTTGTTGTCTCGTCACTTTCTTCCATTATTAATATTTGTCGGAGGTGAGTAGAAGTAATTCATATTTATTTTATCAATTCGAAAGTAACTCTCTCTGTCCGTTTATCACCTTTTCACGCTTTAATCGCTGAATTGATTTTTACAAAATTTGGCACAGAGATAGTTTGCATCCTGTATACCGACACAAAACACTTTTTATCCCGGAAAATCAAATAGTTACCACGGAGTATTTAAAAAACCTATATCCACGCGGACGGAGTCGCGGGCATCAGCTAGTATAAAATAAAGTGGCTATGGGATACGTCACACCACTCGTCTAATCATGCACAAATAATATGTAATGGATTCATTCAGTGAACAGCGCTGTTCTGTATTACATTGAAGTTGCAAGATTAGCTTGTACTAGTCTGCGCAAGTTACGCTTTCTTTTTATTTTGTGAACAAATTACAGAGTAACTTCCATTTTGGCTCTGACAATTTACAAGAGAATATTTGTATCATTTCATGCCATCTTAGTCCACTGTTGAACATATACCTTCCCCATAGATTGGCACAAAACACGGTCTCAAGCGTCCATCGCCTTGCCGCAAAACTATATATCTATATGTATCTAGTGGGGGGGGGGGGGGGGGCGCCCTGAACTGCGTTTGCCGCTACGAGGTTGCCACTCGAGAACCTTTCTTCCCCAACGGATATCGGGTTCACGAGTATTATGGCCGGCTCATTGCCACTTCAGCTTGCTAATCCTTGCTGTCGGTTACTTTAATTCTGCTGCAGGTATCATCGTTACAAATTTTATGACGCAGAAAACTCCGAGCATAGCCCTTTTCATAGCTCGTTGAGCGACTCTGAGCTTTCTCATGCGGCCCGCAATGAAAGACCACGTCTCGGTTCATATATGTCGGATATGTCATCACTGCACCGTATGCAGCACGCACTGGATGTAAACTTTGGTTTTAAGGTATACTCATTCTGCCATTTATTGAAAGTTAGGAGTAAGAGATGTTTCTAGAAAAAATAACCTTATTTCCTTAGAAAGAAAAAATGCTATTCAGAATGATTTATTAGTTATTTTGTTTTAATTATTTTTAATGCATTTATACATCTTAGTACTTTTTAATTATTTTTTAAACCGTTATATAAATAATTTGCGAATTGATATTTAAATATGTAAATAAATATTGGATAGTATTTATAGCAAAACTATTGTCCTTTAAAATGGCCTATTTATAGCAAATAAAGAATTTGAATTTAAATTTGGGCACGGACTTCCTATCACTTCGAGCAGGGAAAAATACGCCGAGCTACTCCTGCTATGCGAGTTTGTGCACATTGCATTTATCATCAAAACATTTGGTCCCTGATATACCAGTTTCCTCACGATAATTTCCTTTACCGCCGAACATGAAGTATATATCAGCACTTTAATTTGTATCGATGTAAATGATGTTGGCGATGTGTATCGAACCCAGTTGTGTTCTTATTCGAAACCCTTTCCTGACTTTGAAATCAGAACATTTCCCAAGTTTTCACGGCGAATGTCTTTTAGCATAAATGCAGAAATGCACGTACATTTTCCATTACTGCTTTGTCAGACGTGTGCTTTAATATTTTCTTGTAGAAGACGATGAGCTGACAGCAATATAAAATAGTCTGTGAAGTTATATTTTCTACGACGAAATGAACATTCAGTTTAATAAGAGGAGAAGGAAATACTAATATGTGTTGTCTATAATATTTTTCTTAATTATTTCGGCCACAATTCAACAATTGAAAATATGTCGCCTGCTTCTGATACCTTTTGTTTATTATAATCGTCATCACGAAGGAAAGAAAGTTAATTTGCTAAGATAATATACAAAATATAAAATGGTATATATTATCTAGTTTTGAAGAGCACCGACTGCTCTCCCACATTAGCGTGCATGAGCAAACTAACATCGCCTCCGGAAACAGTTACCTGATACCCTCCACCACTACAGCACTACCACTAGGAAATATACACCACTGAAGTCGAGACCACGACACGTGTCTCACCTCATAACGAGGCATTATCAAGTGATATTGACTCCGAGTGACACTCGGTGGCTCTTTATCGTAGAGTCAATATCAAATTTTCTTCTCAGTATCAGAAATCCTTACTCCCCATTGCGTGCGTTCCCACGAACAGTAAAATAACAGCATTGCATGCATTATTCTGGACGAATAAATGCTAACCGTACAATACCTTAGTTACCTCTTACAACACCTGGGTAGGAAAGAGGTAGGTGCGTATATGCATATAACGTATACGTACGTGTGTCCAAGATGATATATTTATATATACTAATGGTAGCCCTGTTGCCGACATTACAAAGTTTTCTTCTCTGCTCTCGTTTTCTTACTTGACGTATATAAAAGTATAAAATATATAAAATAATAAAATATATAAAATAATAAAATATATATAGAATATATAAAAGTAGAAGATATTCCTATATCTTAACCAGACAAGGAAAACATCGAAGTACCATATGTTATATGATAATGATTTATTTGCATAAAATATGGTAAATCGTAGTCAATTACAATTTAGTATTTGAGACATTTCGCCGTTTTAAAATTAGTTTTTACGTTTTAATATAAACTTTAAGGTCACGTTAAGACTATGATGTTGTACAATTCAAAAACCATATCGTACAATTTAAGATAAAGAAGAAATTAATCTATTGATTTCTATAAAGAAAAACTCTAATACAAATCATCAACATAGTACCACGCTTATCGTACCGTTAAATTTAAATAAAAACACTACAATTTAATTCAATATTATAGAACCCTAACAAAACTTTGTGTATATTTTATATGTACCATAGATTTATTGTTACAGTTATATTATGACATCCACTATTTTTTTTTTAAATGAAGTCCTGCAAAAAAATATTTAATTTAGTATTATACTCGTCCAAAAATATTTAATTTAGTATTATACAAGTACAAGTCCCTAACACTTCTCAGTAGCGCGTAAGTGTTTGTTCTTGCTTTCATTTACGTGAAGTCTTATGTCAAAGGACGCGTTAAATTAATTTAATGTAATGCGAGGCATCACAGAAGCATAATCTCGGAAAGAATTTTAAGCAGAGTCGTGTTTTTAGTAAAAGAGGTGTTAAACAATGAAAATTCTTAGCTATGTGGTAACAAATTCGAAATTTATTTTAATTTTACAAGTAGAATGGTTTTAGTTCAAAGTTTGTTTGTTGGTGATGATGAGAAGCGATAACTTTTTATTTATTTAATATATATTTTCTTCCAATTTACACCACTACTTTTTGTTAAGAATCATTTTGATTTTTTGGCTTTGATTTTTACGAATCTTCCGTAATATAATACGTAGACCTTAGCTCTGAAAAGTCTCTAGCGTTAACAAAAAGCGTTATGTTTTTGTTATAAATGAAAAATCAATTATTAGCGCTATCTAAGCAGAATATTTCAAAATTAAAAACTTTTCGTAACCTGACAAAAGATGTGGCATGCCACGAGTTATGCTAGTTACTATATAATTTAAAGCTCCCGTTAAGAAAAGTGGTAGTAAAATCGAGCGATAACAAAAATCTTTATGTTTTTGTAAATGAAAAATGAATTAATGTTAGCGCCATCTAAGCAGAATATTTATATATTAAAAACTTTTCGTAACATTGTAATATACGTATCTGACAATAAATAGCAGCACAACATACATGACTTACGTATTTATCGAATCAATGTAAATAAATATGATTAAAAGTATATACATGCTTTCAGTATTATAAGATGCGTTTATTTACACCCTTTGCATTTTATATATTGAATGGCAATCGCACTTAAAGACTAAACTCCAGTCGTCCGTGGGAACTGGGACGCATAATTTTTATTAATAATTTATGCTAATTTTGTTTAAAAATTAACGTATTCGTAAGTTATAACAGCTTCCAAACCTATCATTCATATAGCATTTAGCATTAAAAGTTTTTCAAAATTATGCTGTAAGTTTATTTTTCACGTAATTATTTAAATTTCTTTTGCCTGACTCATATTCAACTCAGCATTCAAATCCTACCGGAAGCCAAAACAGCTCTACTACACGTCTTACATTGCATCAAGCCCTTCATCATACATTGTCACATAAGCTGAAAGTGACGTCTTCGTACTTCTCTCACCCAGTCATCACCACATTTTTATAACAACTATCGAATATTACTATTTACAAATTAAATTTTAAGGGGCATATTCATTTTATTAACACATGCTTAGAAATTGTAATTATGTATTGAATGAGGTGGACGAATATCGAAAAATAATTATTATTCGATATTCGTCCACCTCTCTATTCTATAATAGCAATTCACCCTACACTTTTATATTTTAAAATATTTAGCGTTTTATCTGTGTTACCAGGGAATACATTTTAATGTTATATAAAAAACATTTATTTTAGTACGCTATACATTAACTAAAGTTTTCTCAGATCTCATTTATCCCAACTTGGGTCAAGGGACGCGTTTCACTTGTCGACGCTAGCGTAATGATCTTTGTCCTGTTCAGGGACTCATAGAATTAATTAAATACATGCAAAGTATTAAGTACGTAACTTTTCCCACACTTGACATAAGGAATTTCAATTTAAGAAAAAATCATATTATATCATAAGTCTCATATTTCATTTTCCATTTTCTTTACTTACCTATACAGTTATGTATGGGGTGACTTAAGGTAAGGTTTTCAAAGCGGAAATGTGTAATCTAGAGAAAAAAAGTCACTTCATTTGTAGTGCTTTCTTATGTAATAACAAAATGTAGATGAATTTGTATACCTTTCAAGCGTGTGTTGACGAAAAGAAAGAATATTTAAGGTAAATGATGATATTGTACAGCACGTCTATGTAGTTATAGGTAAATAATGATATTATACAGCACGTCTATGTGGCACAAGGAATATGCCACGTCTAAGAAATTCTGTAGACGTGCCAATTAATTAATTATATTAAAATCGAAGTATATTTTTTTGGGTCCATACAGTAATTGATTGTTTAATGAGCTTATTTAAAACAGTGAGCAGAACATTCTAAATAATTTCCATTTACTGCTTATACAATTTTGGCAAGTATAATAAAATTAATAATTACTCGTTTTCCTTCAATCTGAATGGTACTTTTCGTTAATTTTCTTGTTTCTTCATCTATGGTAACCTATAGTAGATTCCAGTCATATTAAGCCACATAACGAGCTAAATCATATCGCCTCATGATTTCTCATGTTCCAGTATATAACTATTTCATTCATTATTATTATTCCAGTAACAACTATTCTTGAGAATGGGCGATACAGTTTCTAATAAAATATCCATAATCGACGTTAAAGATATTCGACTGTGGCTTTTTTTATCGAACTTATTGGCGAGATGGGAACGTTCACCCGATGTTAAATGCAACGTCTGTCAACGAGTGGGTGTATTTACAATGGTTGAGGTTACCGTGTGGTGGTAGCTTAAGAGAATCTACCACCCCATCTCATCCGGTGGATGTCGTAAAAGTCGACAGAGGTTAAAAAAAAGTCAGAAGATGGGCAAAAGCATCTTTTTGCAATATATAAATAAATAAACTGAAGTTGCCAACCTGCCTACCAAGCGTGGCAATTATAAAATATCTCGAATTACAAACTACAGAAGCTACAAACTTTTGTGACAATATATGGGGGAGGCCTATGTTCAGCAGTGGACTAATGTAAGGCTAAAATGGTGTTGATGATGAGCATACTTTGCCGGCATCACTGCGATTGTCCGCTATGATCCGCCTTTCTTATTTGTTGGAATTGTATGAAACTTCTTTATTGCACTTAAACTACAACAAAACACCTATTACTTTGTCAATACTTAAGGGTTAATTATAAATACTAAAAACACAAGGTTTTCGTTGGCGGTATTAGTTTTTTTATGGAATAAAGTGACGAGACAAGCAAATCGCTCACCTGATGGTAAGTGCAACGTCTGCCGATAAAAATTGCATCCCGAGACATTAGTTCTTATGTCACATATGTCACTACACAGAAAGTGTCTATGAAAAGAATCGATAATGAAATGTCTTCGTGATTTTTTTAGTCATTGGATCTTTACTGTTGAGCTTATAAGATGATGACTTTTAATAAACATTTACATACCTACTTTTAGTTAATTTATTCATCAAAAATTTGTATATAAGAATAAAAAGTCCAAAAATCAGTTATTCACTATAGATTTCCAAAAAAAATTGTTCTTATATTATATGAATTACAAGCGTTAACCCGTTTATCGGATTAAAACATAAAGTGACGTGCCTAAAAGGGTTTACGGTTTGTACATTTAATTGTTTCAATGAGTACTAATTATAAAGTTATAAACGTTAATTATTTTTTATTTGTTGTGGTCAACTTTTTGAAAGATTCTTTCTTTTTGATTATAATGATTCCCAGCTTAAAATTATCAGAAATTGATTGTTATATATAAAAATCAATGGCAGGAGCACTATGTATAAACTTACCTCTTTTGTAAGTAAAAATAGATATAATGCTCCAACTAAATTTCCGATAAAGTTCAGATAAAGTTCAGTACAGTGTTTGAGACTATAATGGTTTAACTTAGCAATATAATTATGTTAGTCATAAACAATAATAACAACGATTTGAAAACTCGATGCCGCAATCGCTTAAAATTAAAGCGATAAATCTCATTGATCCCTGATTTGTACTTATAGTACCCTAAGGAATGATAATAAAACTCAGTTTGTAAATTATTTGCATGAGAGCAGATTTAAGCCCCTGAAAAAGTTAATTTACATTTGTATTTGATCCGATTTGATGGCTGATACGTCGTTAATAAAAACTACGAGACATGTATAAGAAAAAAATATAAAGCGGAGCCGATTCGTGACAAACTTTTAGACAGACAGACAAAAACCATAATTCTTGTAACGGTCGCTTATGATGAGACATCGAATAAATAGCAATGTTCACTTAATTGTTTGCATTTTTTTTTAAATAATAGAGTGATACTTAAATTTTATTTATGTAAAACGTAGTTATACACTCAGCGTCACAAAAATCGCACCTCTCTGAGTTTGCGTGAAAAATGGCTGTAATGGCTAGAAACGAATTATATTTATATAAATATTGGTATGTTTGAAATGGGTATTTGAATAGCTTTACATTATTAATAAAAAAATCATGAAATCATTAAAACATTTATCATTATAGAGCGTCAAAAATAAACACTGTCAAATGCTCGTTAGTAAGGACGCTAGTTACACCACCTAAAAAGGGTATATAAGGGTCGATCTGGATGAAATATGGGCCAGTCGTAATTTAGACTTTTTTAACCCAAGTAAGAACAAGTAAAGATGGACACCAGCTCTGAAGAAGCCGCTCAAGTGATTGCCCTATTGCAATCGGGGATGCGGCAGTGTGACGTTGCTCGACAGTTGAACCTGTCCCGTTTTTCAGTTCGACGGGTGTTCCAACGTTTTCAGCAGACTGGTGGTTATGTTAGAAAACCGGGATCTGGAAGAAAACGGTGCACATCAGAAAGAGATGACCGTTTCATCGTTACGACATCTTTACGAAATAGTTTTACAAATGCTGTTGAGTTGCAACAACAGCTTCGATAAAATCGGAGAACATCTGTGAGTGTTTCTACGATAAGAAGAAGGTTACACGAAAAGAGTTTAACAGCCCATAGACCTGCTAAAGGTCCAAAACTTACTGCACAGCATCGCAGAGAAGAAGAAGAGTTTGCTCGCAATCATTGCGAGTGGTCTCTAGAACAGTGGCGGACCGTACTCTTCTCTGATGAGACGAGGGTCTGTCTCTTCTGCAATGACAGACGTAGAAGGGTCTACAGAAGACAGGGGAGAGGTTCACACAACCCTGCTTCGAGGAATCCGTCGAATACGGGGGTGGCTCGTGTATGTTTTGGGGCGGCATTTCCGTTGACGGGAAAACGGAACTTGTGTGCGTTTCCCGGACTCGGGGTGGCCGTGGACAAGGGTCATTAAATGCTGTTCGGTACATTACTGAAATCCTGGAGGAACATGTGGTCCCGTATGCTGGTTATGTCGGTGATGGATTCATGTTAATGCATGATAATGCTTGTTGCCACACCGCGGCTATTGTACGGGATTATTTACAGGAGGTCGATATCCCTGTTATGCATTGGCCAGCACGAAGTCCAGACCTTAACCCAATAGAACATCTCGGCGCGTGCGAGCTCGAGATCCAGCTCCAGCCACTCTTCAAGAGCTCCAAGATGCGGTACTTGAAGAGTGGGAATAAATACCCCAAGAGGCTGTTGCGATCCTTGTAAGGTCCATGAAAGATCGCATGGAAGCCGTTATCAAGGCAAGGGGGGGGGGGGGGTAACACTAGGTTTTAAGAACTTTTTTTGTATTTATCAAGTTTTTTTTTAAATTATTAATTTGCAAATTTGTACATACCCTGTCCTTTTCTTTAATTTCTCTTTCGCCTTGTTTTAAAAGTAAAATTCAATTAAAATTCCTGAAAGCTGATGAAATTACCTTTCGAATGATACCCTCAAACCACAACATTGCCATTGGCCTGTTGTGTTAAAATAGTATTTAAATAATTTTTTTCGGATGTACGATTTTTTTGACGCCGAGTGTAGAAAGGCTGTAAATACTAAAACAGTGTTACAACATTATTTACTGCTTGCAACAGATTAAACAAACATTATATTATATTTAATTGTCACCGGTAGCTTGAGCATAGATGCGTTTAAATAAGTGTAATCTTACCGATTGTGCTATAACGTTCCTACCAAAAAATATTGCTGCAATCTCTGTAAACTATTTGCTATTTGTCAGATGCCGTACAAATACTGGCAAATATCCTCCCTGTATCAATTAGTTGATACATTTAACGTCAATTTAAAAAGAATAGAATGAAAGGCAACCGAGAACTTTAAAGAAAAAATATTTAATTTTTTTTTAATGAAAAATAATGTTAATTATATTATTTTAATAATGTAGTTCACTTTAAAAGGGAAAAAAAAACATGATAATCTATTCTATCTATTGCACTATGTTTTTATTGTACATTTTAGATTATTATGTATTGTTTCATTGTTGGTTATCCCAATAAAAAAAAATCCTGATGATAATGATGACGAATCGGTCTATATTTTTTGATTTAATCACTCTAATGTTACTTTGGACAACTTGTATATACGTAATTGAATTATTTTATTAACAGAAGAGCACAAAATATCTTTTTAAACAGAATATGGAGTATTTCCATAACACTTATTTATAGTGTATATACTCATAAATAGTGTACATACTATATAGAGTTTATACTCGTAATTCTAGTACTTCTTACAAAAAATCCTCAGTCTTCATTAACCTAGTTACTTTTTTGAGAAAAATAATTTTACAGTTTATAACGACAATACACATAATCCTATTTAGAGAATTATATAAATAGGTTGGCGATCACCTTCTTTCCGGGATTTTTAATTTTCTTTGTATTCCTTAATGTCCTTAAAGAATATTCAAAAAAAGTTTAAATAAATACTACTTTCTTGTGAAAATAAAGTTAAAATAAATACACACAAAGTGAACGTACTTTTTGATGAATCTAATCTATAAGTTAATTTCTCTTGTCAGTGAATTATTGTATTCTTATAATAACTTTTAATATTTACGCGAATATTAAATTTTTAATAAAACAAAATTATTAATTTCGAACACAAAACTTACTGGAAAGGGAGTAGATTGGTTACGTAGTGACGAAAAGCGTTCTGGATTTTTTTTTAAATTGAAATTAGATGAAGGTCTCTCTCAGAAAAGAACCTACTCCTTTCTCAAAGACCATCAACACACCCGCAATTCCTCGGGTCTTCATGGATGGTGGTAATCACTTACTACCAGGGGAACCACTTGCTTGTTTGCCCCCCTCTTCTATATGTAAAAATTTGCGTTTCTGCAAATCATACTTGCTCATCAAGTCATATGAATTTTATATCAGTACTGGTAGAAGGATTTCTTTGCCGGAATCTGTCTATGTAGGTACCACCGCAGGATAGTTATTCTGCCGTGAAGCAGTAGTGTGCAAACATTATTTGTGTTTCGGTCTGAAGGGTGTTCGGTCTTTAGGGCACTGACAGCTAGTGTAATTACTCGGCATATAAGACTTAAGAATTGATGTATCAGGGGGACGGGCGCAGTGTGGTGCTAAGTTTCCTGATGGTAGGACTCCTATGGAGGACGTCTAGGTAGGTACCACCCCATCGCCAGTTTTTCTGTCGTGAAGCAATAGTGTGCAAACATTACCGTGTTTCGGTTTGAAGGGCACTGTGAGCTAGCGTAATCTCTGGGCATATGAGACTTAAGAACTTATGATGTCTCAGGGTGATGTACACAATGTAGAGTCACATAGATATTTTCTGGGTGACACAGCATTTGTTATGGGCAGACGTTGCACTTACCATCAGGTGAACATTTTGCTCGTTTCATCACTTTATCTAATAAAAAAAAGTAACTTGCTGATACTCAATTAACTCATGCTGTTTTTGTACTCTGCTTTTCTCATCTATTCGTTACTTTATCCGAAGACAAAATTTTGCATAGTACTAATAACTAAAAATAATAAACTAAAAGTATTATATAAATGTTTTAAAATATTATCTAAGAACGTGCAACAAAAACTTTTTTATATACAAATATGCTGTTCTTGCACCCAGAATTTGTTATAAGTATAGCTTATAGGCGCAATTTATTCCATTTACGAGGAATGGTTGTTGAATAAATGAATAAGAAGTAGATATTTCAATATGATACGCCGCGTAACATAATGATAACTGTGGTGTTTTGATATTGTTTATAAATACATATTTCGGAAATAAGATTTGAAAATAAATATCATAAACACGCAAAATATTTAATTGCACCTTTGTTAATTATAAGACTTACTCGGATACTTGTAGTCGTTTCACATATTATAATTTGTGAAACAAGAACAACTGCAGTTCTGAGAATTAATAACAACAGATATTTTTACTTATTAATTTGTGCATACTTTCAAATGATGTTAAATATTTTTTTGACTTTTTGGAGTATTAAATAATATAATTTATAGATGATATAGTAGGTTTTAAACAATTTAACGCTATCATTTTGAGCCCGAATGACATTCAGAAATTAGGTTTAGCTCATATCCAAAATTAGAAAAATCATGCTTCAATTAAGGTCGCGTCCTATTAGACTGGTAATGATTGGGTTTTTAGAGTTAAAGTTTTGACATTAGTAGTGTGAGTTTTGCTGGAACTGTGTACCATTGCTAAATAATTTTAACAAAATTATTTGTTTCAATTGCTAATCACTTTGTTTATGTAAAGCCAATCTGGCACGCATAAAGATGAACAAGGTTTTACTTATGTAAATCAAAATTAAATCTAGAAAATCATTTTATACTTTTATATTGACATTGAATGGAAAATAGTTCACCTTTAACTCGAATTTCCGATTGAATTCACTTTCAGAATAGCCGTTCCGCAGATGCTATCTCAGACATCTGTGGTCATCCCTAAATTCAATTCGCCATTTCTCGGTGTCTATAAAGAATAAATGGAGAGAATTTCTCTACGTCCCTAAAAGCGGATTTTACTTTATTTTACAGAACACGCGTCAGTTTTCTTTATTTTTTTTAAATAAAAATATTATATTTGCCGCAATTACTTATTATGTGGTTAAAAAAAATACATACAATTTTAAATATTGGAAAAAAAATAATCAAATTACATAGTTATAATCTTCTGCTTGCACTCTATTGCGTAGAATTTATTACAGTGCTGTATTATAATTAAAGCGTCGTAACAGAACATTAGGGAAGTCGTTGACATTTTTAATACAACGAAAACTTGTAAAATTGTAACAAAAATTTCTCTCGCGGACTACTTCTGCTTGTTAACAATAATAATGTTACAAAAAATGCGAAGTTTGCTAACCCATAGTTGACTATGGTGGCGAAGTACGTTCTGACGTCGGCTCACCGGTACCGGCAACACTAAACATTGTTAGTTGCAGTTTTAAGTATTAATTTACCATGAATCGGCGGTGTAGGAAACTAGAATTAAGACTTCCGTACGATGTTTTTCTACACTGCGAAGAAATAACGTATTTTTAGAAAATATGTCAATTCACTCTGAAGCGTAACAGACACTCACTGGCTCAGAAACCTTTATGAAAATGAGATGAATGAAGAAACACATCACTGCTCCTTTACGCAGCAGTGATGTGTTTTGGCGAGTAAGATCGTTATGCGAATATTTCTATTTTAATATTTAACTATTTAGTATATTTTGAAATAGTTAAGTTGCATTTAAAATTAGCAGGTCTCATAAATTTTACATTTAATATTAATTAAGGAAGGAAAGTTACTTTTCTAAGATCCGCATGCAAAATTTAAAATGGTGTATATTACCCAGTTTTTGAAGAGCCCAACAAATCCTATCTAAAATCCTACAACAGTGGACACTACTGATGGTGGGATCCATGGTGGATACCATTAGTGTATTTCGGTTCGAAAGGCACTGTTAGCTAGTGTACTGAGCATATGAGACTTAAATACTGATGTCTCAGGGTGACGAGCACAGCGTGGTGCCACAGGGAAATGTTCTGGATGATACAGAATTTGATATGGGCAGACGTTGCACTTACCATCAAATGTGAGATTTGCTGGTCTCGTCACTTACTTCCATAAAAAAAAACGAATGCCGCCACCAAATGCCCGTCCACCACTGCAACACTACCGCAATACATACCACTGAAATCGAGAACACGACGTGTGTTTGTGTGTTTAGTAAGTATAATGATCCTCTAAGTGTTAGCAAAGTAATAAATAGTTGTTCTTTGTAGTTTAAATGCTACGAAGAAGTTTAATTTAATATCAAATTCACAGGACGATGCCGCCTTTCACCGGAAAGTCCACATTATTTTTATGTGCTTCCGTACTTCGACTATTCTCATTTGTATGTATATTTTGCATGTGTTTAAAAGTAAGTATATCGTAATCATCATCACTTCGGCATATCATTTTCCACTGTTGAACAAAGGCCTGTAATCATATATTCTATGAAAATTTGGAGGAAATAAAAGGGCTATAATTATAACGAATTTATTAATTTAAATGAAATTTTAGTAAATTATATTTCAGCACAAAAATGTAACTAGTTGAAAACCGAGCATTTTTCATGATTATCGAAGTGACTAAATAGTTCATTAAGAGATCAATAGGTGTCACTGTTTTCAGTTTTTCATTAATAACCGAAAACTAACCTAACCCGAACCTTTTAGTCATTGGTAAAAAAAAAATTAAAGTGAATAAAACATTTGTCACCTCGGTCCTCCCCTGATCATGGTTGCTGTAAAGCACCCGAAACGTCGGGTTATAAATAGTAACAATTAAACGCGAAAAAATCCGTAAAATTAGTTTCATTTAAATGTTTTTGTGATGTAATTTGGCAACACGATTAGTGAATTTTATTCACTAATCGTGTTGCCAAAGACGCGTAATATTTTTGTTTTTCTGCATATTTATATTTGTTTGTTTTTGTTTCTTTAATTATAAATTCTTTCACTATTGAATATTCATCAATTTCGATGTTTCACATCTGTGAGCGTCCAGTGATCGCCACATTGTTAATGATAGTTTTCATATACAGACTTTATCATATCTATAATTAATTAAACCAATTGTAAGGTACCGATTGTACGAAGTCCAAAGATGCGAATTGGGTTTTATAATAAAAGTTTTGCTTTCAGTATTTTATATTACAATTATTATCCTTGTTTGTCGCCTTTCTCCCATATAAGGGGTAAACAGAAGCCACTCACGTAGCTTACTTTTTGCCCTCGGGGAAAACGAGACGTCCCTGTCTGTCATTACATAAAAACATCGGCTTGCAAATGAAGCCTGCGCCATGACTGGTTTCTATATTGCCAAAATTAGCCATAAAGTCGTTGTCACCTTGCGTACATTTTATTTTCTCAAAACTTCCTACCTTTCCAAACTTCACCTATTATCGATTGTACAGTTCTACTGAAGGTCTGTAGTACGTCTACAGAAAAATTTCAGTACCTTCTAAATTATTTCATAACAATTACTTTCAGTTTACCTTATATAATATATAGTTTATTTTTATCGTTTAAAGCCTAATTGGCTTCCTATTCGTCAAAGCCGTCTCCCCTAGAATTTTGCTAGTACTTTTGCACTTTACAACTTACGATCAAATTTTACTTTAGATTAGATCTACATATTTTTTATTGAGGTTTTCGCTTATAAATTGTCTCTGTATTAATATTACACAGTATATTACTGAATTATTCAGCTCTTCTTTTACGCTTTAGGCTTTATAACTCCGGAACGATTACATCAGTAAAAACTTTGCAAATGTTTGCTTCGCCGAGACTTTTTGGTGGAAATTACTGACGTTAACATAATATATAGATACTCGTATGTATATTGTGCATATTTATATCAGTAGGTAGAAGTGTTTCACTTGTTCTGGAAACAAGACGATACCGCTTTAGTTTCTTTCTTGCTTTTAAAATTAGTCTAAGACCTATTTGTTGCAAGATTGCAACAAATAGGTCTTAGACTGGGACTGACGTGGTATTACTGACAAACGCTCGTTTGTTCTCAACAAAATTAGCTTCATACTTAAGCAACAAACTTTCAAATTGTCACGGATTGACTATAACTCGTCTCGGTGGACCGAGATGATTTCGGCCAGGGTGATTACTTTTTGTTAAAACCCTAAGTTGCCATCTGCACTAGGTACATATAATGCGGAACTTATTTTGATCTCTTCATACCAGATGTACCGTTAATGCCATACAATTAGAAGATTCAGATTTATTTATAGAAGCGGGATCAAGGAGTAATCGGCTCACCTGAGTTCTCTGAACCTGTTAATTGCAAGTATAAGTGAGAATTTCACATGTTAGACAGACACATGAGACAGGAGAGTGACGGTCTGTTAATGCTTAATTACCCTCTCAAAAATTACAGGAGGCCTGTTCACAGCAGTGGCCGCTTATAGGTTGCAACATTACATTGGTCTCGATTTTAGTCACATTTCCTTCGGCAGCGAGCAAATTGTTTAAATAAAGATTTAATTCTAACTGGAATTTTAAAAAAAGGTAATTCATTTTTAAATTGCAAAAGAGAATATGTTGCGTCGTTAGCTGATTAGTTAAACGTATTACATATGCGTTTTTAACACTATCGACGTCGTTACGGTGTGTGAAATAGGTCAGGAAAGAACTGGCTATGAATAGATATGGGTAATATGAGCGCGGGCCGATAATGATTCTGTTATACTACGCTACAAAAAGCCTTGATAAAAAATACTTATAATATACCTAATATGTTATTTTTATACTTTATGTATGACTATTATAACTAAAATATAAAATATGTATTTGTGGCAAGTAATAAATTATAAAAAAATATCTGGTCTTTATATTTACTTATTATAACCTCTTAATGAAAGAGCGCTGATTTACAAACAGATTCTGTTTAGATAAATGGCTAATAAAACGAAGTGGCAGCAATAAATATTTGTCTTCTTTTATGCCTACGCTTGTCCGTAAAGCTTAATTATGTTTAAGTCATGATCGATTAAATCAGACATTTTAAAAACGAACACCCAAATATCGAAATCATTTTGATTTACTAAAATAAAGCTTTATTACAAAGGTGTTTAAAATTATTTTGAAGCGATATTTACTGCCGCAGTTTCAAATTTTAACTTTTGGAATAGACTTTTTGAACAACTTAACGTTTATTCTTACTTGAGTTGGTTCATGCTCTCTGCCATATGAATACATTAGCAAGAAAAGTTTTGAATTGCTCCCAAAATGAAATAGCTTTTGCCTCCAGTTCACCTAAGTTAAAGAACGCACTAACGAGCTCTGTAAAGTTGATAACGTTGTCAAGTCTGAATACACGAGCGGTTGTGAAGCTGCGTTTTGAATAATTGAACTACCCGTTTAGTGTCTTGGAACTCGTATTCAATATTGTTTTATATATAAAGAAGCATACCGTTAAATTTTATTTGACTATAATACAATTTTACTGGTGGTCGCAGTTTCAATTCTGCTGTGAAGTAATAGTGTGCAAACATTCCTGTGTTTCGGTTGGTAGGCCATCCAAAAAATGGATTGACTTATTGTAAGCAAATAGTATGCGCGCTATCGAGGTACATTATTACCATCGATCTATGAATAATCCATTATCGGGCATAGGCCTATAGCAACTGGGTAAGGCAGTCATCACGTGCAATCACTACTCTTGGGAAATGGAACAGCGAGTACAGTACCAAATGTCTCGGATCTTCAGTCAGACATTATTTGAGATGACGATTTTGCCATATGAAGGAAGTTATGATTTTTTTCAGAAATTGACTCAGTGAATTCTTACGATAGACATGAAGAATCGGTGTAGTATAAGGGGAAGGACAACGGGTAGTAAATATTGGGTCTGGTAAAAGAAGCGTGAAGTAAGATTAATGCTCTGGAAATGAAATGTTTGAGAAGTATACCTGGAATGACTTTGATAGACGGACAGGAATGCTTAGATGGTTTGGACACGCGGAGAGGATGGATGAAAGAAGATTGACGAAACGGATATATGAGGCGAGTGTTAATGGTCACCTCGGTAAGGGTCGACGTAGGTAGACGTATTATGATCAGATCGAAATCGTTTTAAGAGAAGGCGACGTCAAAAGTACCCGCCACCGACGAGCTTGTATGAAAACGTTCATGAAAGTAGATTAAGCGGAAAAGAAATTAAAAACTGGTGGAAGGATTCCTATGCAGGAGTCCGTCTAGGTAGGTACCAGGCCCAGTTATTCTACCGTGAAGCAGTAGTGTGCAAACATTACTGTGTTTCGGTTTGAAGGGCACTGTGAGCTAGCGTAATCACTGGGCATATGAGACTTAATAACCTATGTCTCAGGGTGATGGGCACACTGTAGTGTTACACAGACATTTTCTGGGTGACACAACATTTATTATGGGCAGACGTTGCACTTACCATCAGGTGAACGTTTTGCTCGTTTCGTCACTTTATGCAATAAAAAAAAAGATGTATGCCAGGATCATAGAAAGTGGAAATATGTGGTCTCTGCCTACCCCAATCGGAAAGAGGCGTGACTATATTTGTGTATGTATGGAAAGTCATGTCGTTAAACAAGAATTTAATCTATTCGGATGTAATACAAAATAAAATAAAAAAATAAAGTAAAGTTTCAGCCTATGAATGTTCCACTGCTGAGCACAAGCCTCCCTCTAAATTCTGAGAGGGTTTTTTTGAGCTAGTAAAAATCCGCCACGCTGTTCCAATGTGGGATGAAGGACTGCACATATCTTTGAAATATTTTTTATTTCTCAGACATGCAGGTTTCCTCACGATGTTTTCCTTCACCGGCGAGAACGTGGTAAATCAGCACTTGAAATTGCAATTAACAATTTTAGGGGTGCCGGCACCGGGAATCGAACCCAGATCACTCGCGTACTATGAAATTTTGTTAATTGTTTTTTTTTTTGTTTGTTTGTGTGTAATTTGTTTTGTTCAGTTATGTCTTTTAATGCATTTTTGATTTTCTGAACCAAGATAAGGGATTTTTTAAAATAGAATTTTATCGTTTTATCGTGTTTAGTTTTGAACTATTTAAAACCCGACGTTTCTGACGCTGTACAGCACCCATCGTTACGGGAGGACTAATGTGACCGATGTCCTGATGTCATAGGTTACCTGGGATACCGTCAGCTTTCAATTATTTTTTCTGATCCGATCCGTCCGATTTACGCAGAAAGAGCTAACTGTTTCTTGAAGTATTTCAGTGGTATGCTTGGTTTTTGTCTCGCCCGCTTAAGAGACTTCATGCAGTCTCGAGGGATCCCCATCCACGAGCAGTTTGGATTCCGTGCCAAACACTCATGTACCCAGCAGGTGCACCGCATAACGGAGCACATTCAATCCCGCTTCATACGCGGGCTTCATACCGGAGCGCTCTTCTTCGACGTGGCGAAAGCGTTCGACAAGGTCTGGCACAACGGGCTCGTATACAAGTTATACGGACTCGGTGTGCCAGATCGCCTCGTACTCATCATACGAGATTTCTTACGCAGTCGAACCTTCCGCTACCGCGTCGAGGGGGTGCGATCCGAATCACATCCCATCCTAGCCGGCGTACCACAAGGCTCAGTCCTAGGTCCCGTGCTCTACACCCTTTTCACGAACGACATACCGCACACCAGCGGCGTCGAACTCGCCCTCTTCGCAGATGATACCTGCCTATATGTGTCTGGACGTAATCCAGACACTATCTCTAAACGCCTCCAATCCGCAGCCCGAACCCTCGGGAACTGGTTTCGGAAATGGAGGATCGAGGTCAACCCAATCAAAAGTGCAGCCATGTACTTCTCGCGGCGCATAACGCAGCATCTCCGCACCATAGAGTTATTCGATCGTCCAATCCCCTGGGAAAAGACAGTCAAATACTTAGGCGTCCTTTTAGACTCGAGACTCAGCTTCGGTCCACATATTAACCGAGTAAGGAACCGAGCGGCGTTCGTCCTCGGCCGATTACATCCGTTACTAAATAAAAATAGCAAAATGTCCCTACGTAATAAAATTACACTTTACAAAGCCTGTATTTGGCCAATTATGACATACGCAAGCCCCGTATTTGCGCATGCTTCCCCGCGTCAAATTCACCGACTTCAGGTAATACAAAATCGATTCATGCGTAAAGCCACGGGAGCACCGTGGTTCGTGCGTAATGCTAACCTTCATATCGATTTAGGGCTTCCTACCATAGCCCAATATCTAAAGTTGGCCTCTCGCCGATACTTCGACTCTGCCGCCACGCACCCCAACCCACTGGTTGTCAGTGCCGCCACTTACAACCCCCTCGCGATACACCAAAACTCGACCCGCGGAAAACGGAGACCGAGGCACGTCCTCGAGGACCCTGACGACGCGACCACTATTGCCCAAGCGCTCTACTCAACACTACACAAACACCCATTATCACCATCATACCGCCCCCGCCGTCGGCGTGGGCGTATCAGACAAAGTTATTCGCGATACCGCCGCATCTCAGGCCGGTTCTCCCCTAGCAGTAGTGTCATAAACAGAAGCGTCGCTGGAGTTTCTTGCGTCATTTCTTCTCCAGCGGAAACGCATTCCGAATTGGTGGTAAACTTATCTAATAATAATCATGGTATTAATAATTATAGTAGTAGTAATATTATTGCCCTCCCGATTGCAGTAACTGACCGAGCCGAGACCGGCCCCCTTGGGCACCCTCGAGTCTGTTACTCTCGCGAACAGGATGACGGTCCAAGCCGAGGTCCCCTCTCGGGGGCCCTTGCGCCAGTCATCCATAAATAAAGGTTTCGGCTAAGCGCCCTCAGCGCTATGCCACCTTTCAATCCGGCGAAGCTGTAAAAGCCTTCGGGCTAACAGTAACCATCAGTCCTTAAAAAAAAAAAAAGCTTGGTTTTTGATTTAATTTTATAAATAATAGGATCTCAGGCCGCTGGTAACAACACCGAACCATCTTCTCTATTGAAATTGGGATGTTTTTTTTTAATTTCAAAAATAAACACGGTAACATCCGTTAAAATTAGTTTTATTTCAATGTGTAGTATTCGCAAAAATATAAGAAATCATGTTATTAATAACTCAGTTCGTTTTAGTTATATCTCACTTCCAGTGTATGAGTTCTTAAATAACAGTAGTCACGAAAAAAATAAAATGAAATAAAGAGAAAAAGTAAAAATCGAAAATTGTATTTTAATACCAAATTAATAATAATAAATGAAGAAGAAGGAAGTTTTTTATATTAATAATAGTGTTATTTTTTGCTTGAGTTAACATGACATTCAGTCAGACAGTTTGACATGTGTCCATGATTTTTTTTTATGAATACAATTACATGTATTTACAAACTATTAGGCAAACTTGTAAGTTTTGTGCTTGACTATACAAAAATGTAAAATGTATACAATATAAATAACATTCGTCAAAATAGCTCATAAAAAAAATTGGAAATAGGTCAGCTATATTTATTAATAGTATTTGATTAGAAAATGCAGCATTTTCGATGTGTTCCGCACGATTAGCTATTGATGAAGTGACCGCTTTGTTAGCATTTATTTACGAGCACCTACATGTTTCGGAATGCCATTCTCCCCGGCTATGTTGTTAGATCCGGCTATATAGTTAATTCTTAATTCTTCTCGAAAGCATACTATAAAAACAACATAGAAGGAAGTCAGTTTGTTACATTTAAAAAGCTTATTATACTTACTACTTGTCATTAATGTTACGTTTATCCGACGAGTCTAATTTGCTTCACATCTGAATGTTAACTATGAATTCCAATATTAATAACTTCTTGTGATTTAAAAATATTTAAAAAATGATAACTTTTCAACTTTTGACATGACATTATAAATTATGGATGATATTCTACACTTACATATAATTAAGAAGTACTTCATTTCGTACATATTTGTACTAATATTTCTAAATAAAGTGAGTGACATGTGTAATGTTTTTCTAATGAAATACGAACGTACGAAACACAGGAAATCCATTAAAGAAGCTCGAAACATATTCTTATACCTTATATTACCGAGATAGACATGTCGGCATTATATTGGATTTATGTAGGTATATTTTACCTTTCGCTAATAAATTACAATTTAGCTCGCAGCAAAATGAAAAATCTTAACTGATTTTCAACTATCATAATAAAACAAGTAATTCACGATGCTACCTAGGATCATGATCGTGATTGGACATAATCGTCTGAGAGAAGACCGTACAAACGAACAATATTATCTTGTTTCGGTTAGATATACTTTAAAGCCCTAAAGAATAGGTTTGGTAATAGCATAGTATTTATACACGGGCTATAATGCATAAATCTTACATCGAGTGATGAAAGAAAGGGGCCTGAATTGCAGGTTGTAAAAAATAGTAGAGTCCCCATTCGCCTGTACACGATCGTATTTTAGAACACAATGGAGATTTCGAGAGGGAAAGGAATTGAATGTTCCCACAATGCCGAAGTTTTACTGTTTGCATTGAAAGGTCTACTGAGCTATATACAGTTAAACTTTCTTCTACCAAATTGCATAATAAATTTGGCAATTCATAAAAAATGATACTTGCAAGTAACATCTTTACCAGTAGTTTTATAGTCAACTATAATTTCAGTGCTCAGATTTTGCTTGTTGGTCAAAGTGTACAGATATTTACTCAGTCGCCTTTACCACTCTCACGGGGTGAGATGGTATGTTGTATTATCTTAAGCAAGTTATACATTCCTAAACATACGTATTTCAAGGCTTAACATAAACTAAAATAACAATGAACACAAAGTTATTTATTTCATTTATTTTTATATTTATTTCGGGAGCTGAAGAAATCATACTATGATATTATTGTGTTTTAGCTAAAATTTTGGCTCGGGTTGAGTTCGAGCCCGCGGCAGAAGTCAGGTACTCTGGCCACGCGGTAGTGTAAACAACTATTCTTCGAAAATATTTTAATACTCGGCAACAATGTAGTGCATTTATGTCATAAATTGGCAAATTAATTAATGAAACCAAACCAGAGTCATAATGCTGGCACACGGGCTTATTCAAGCAAGTGCATTGGAGATACTTCACTTCAAATAAAAAGGAAGGCAGTGGGAAGAAGGAAGTTCTGAAAAGGAAAATGGAACAATTTTTATTCAATAGATCACTTAAGAGCGTCATTTTTTATTCTAGCAATGGTTCGAAGAAAACTACCTCTGTCGTAAGAAAAGACATTGTAATAAATTACACGAAGTTATTTTCTATAGTGTGTGAATATTTAAATGAAAATTGAAATTTAGGCATTTATCGAGTTTTGAATACATTTTTCTAGACTAACGACTAGTTACCGCAAACCAATTGGCATATAGTCTGTTAATAAGTTTAGTATAATTCCTGTTAAAAAAATACTACTCGTATATTCGGAAGAAGATTATTTTCTGTATAGTTATTTACGAGTTAAAATGATAAAAGGACTAATAAATAAAGCAGAAGTAAGGAAGTGTGTCACACACAAATTATTTAGGCAAGGTTTGTTTGTGAGATCCGCATATATAGTTTTTTTCGCATCTTGAACTTAGTCCACTTAACCCCGCATGAAACGAGACGCTAAAAAAAGTTAACATAAAATGTGCACTATAATAGTATTTATGTAAATGGTATAAAACTGAGTTTTGATTCATTAGAACTTGTCAAAGGTTTCAACAACGTACAATCTACGTCCATGTTGTTAGTTAAATGAGGATAAGATAAGGATGCTTTAACCATATGTTTATTGGAAATCAAATTGAAATATTATTCAAACAAGCGAACATAACGTTGTGTAATGTTGGTTTAGGAACTATATATTTACTTTGACATCCAACTTGCACTGTCTTATTGAACGTTAAACATATATTAAATTAACGATATCAGAAGATATTTATTCCGTAAGTTTTAACGATTATGATAACTGTTTCTGAATGAGTAAAAGAAACGAGAGACTTTTGAGATGTATGTTATGACAACATTATTTTGTTAGTCGATAGTTATTATGTTTGTCAATATACAATGGTCTTCGTATCTGTCTTATGAGTCGTGGGTTCTTGGTTTTTGTGTGTTTCCGAATCCGAAGCAAAAATTTGTGAAACTTATACTTTGTTACATTTAGAATGAACTGTGGTCTTTCCTCGTCTCTAATACTACATTTGATTAGTCAAATTTTAACTCATGAGCGTTATATAAAATACGGAAAAGTGACGACTAGTGAGTACTTCTGGGGTTAATAACTTCCTACAACACCTTCCTTATTCTGTGTCTGCATCGCTCTTTGGTAGACTAGTAGAGAATGTCTCAAGCATTAAGTCCGCTTATGTACTTGTGTGTATATGAAGTTAAATTAAATAAAAAAATTCTTTCTGCATTAATAACAGTGGCAAGTCTGCATTAAGCACTAAGGCAAGGGGAGATTTGCTGTATATAGCAGGCAACTCCTTATTAGGAATGGACTATTAACATACATACGTAAGATCACGACTGTATCCCGACTGTATTAGGGGTAGTCAGAGACTGGGCACTCACTGCAAAAACAGATGACTGCCACAATCCACGTTTCACCAAAATAATATAATGCACTTGGTGTGATGGGTGGTGAGCCCATCGCCACCATGTGCAGTTTAATTCCTTACTCGCCTTTTACGAGATCCAATGGATGAGATGGAGTGGCAGTATTCTTTTAACGAGCCGCCACCACACGGACTATTAAGAGGAAGAAAAAGATGACAACTTCGGAAAGCTGAACTGGGATGTGTTGCCGTGGTCTAAGCCGGCTGGTTTATCTTAATTTTTTATTTATCTTGCTGTTTTCGTATAATAAATCACTTTAAAAAATCGTTGTCATGATCCAACACCTTTAACTTAAAAAGATTTGTGTGAAATTCCCGATGGTCGTTCTTGATACAGTTGTTAATTTAATGCGGTATTTCCCATCCTATAGTCCGCGGGGAAGGGGAAGGGGTCCGCGAAATAAAAATTAAAGTTAACGCAAAATAAAATTTATGAAGCATATATATTATATTATATATAATGAACTCTTCTATCATCTGGCATCATTGTTGCATTCATAGGGAAGCTTAGGCTGCTAAAAATATGCCGGCTAAAGTAAAAGCTGTTTTGGAAAATATTATACAGGTGGTGAATTTTATAAAAAGTAGGCCTTTGAATTCCCGAATTTTCCGTGTAATATCGGAGGGAAGACATGGGAACCGTTCATAAACAGATGCTATCGCACGCAGTGGTGCGCTGGTTATCTTGTGGAATAGTTGTGACTCGTGTTTTTGAATTTAGAAACGAAAACGAAATGGCTTTACAGCGTAGCTCACTTAGCTGACATCTTTAGCGTGTTAAATACGCTAAACTTGTAAACTATAAAGAACAGGTGACATGAATATCTTCATTGCTGAAGAAATAATTGAAGCGTTGTAAAAAAAAAATATGGACAAATCGGACTCTTCAAGGAAATTTTAAAAATTATCTACTATTTCTTAATTTTTGTTATGCACTGGCGGGGCTCTGTTACAAATAGAGACTCAAGAAGTAATCATTGAGAACCTTCGAGCTTTGAAGTCCTCATTTCAAAATTATTTTCCAAGCTAGAACATAATAGGACTGACATCCGTCCAAGATAATATATTAATTGAAATCAGTTGCGATTCCACTTTAAAAATAACATTCAAAGAATGTGCTTTAACACATTTTCGGCTAAATTTAATAGCAGATTATAATATAAGCAATGAAGCAGTTGTCGCCTTTTCTCACAACATATTTGTGCAAAAAGGACTTTTCCACTCTTGTGTATCTAAAAAATAAATACAGATGCAGATTTAATTGATCCAACTGAGCAACATTAATCCAAATATTACAACTTTGACCTCAAAATGAGAACACCAACCATCTCTTTAAAATGAAATAAACATGTATATATCCAACACTTATCTGAGTAAAATAGACCCAATAGTTATGAGTATTGCAATTAAAAATATCAAAGCGGATTTTTCTGATTTAATGTATCAAATTAAATTAAACGGTGCCAAATGGATGTTAAATGGTACGACACTCAGAAATTATGACGTATTAGCTACTATTTATATTTAGTAAAGAATAGTCTAAAATGATGATGATATCTGTATCTATAATGAAATATGATTAAAGACCTAAAATATTGCCTTTATTTGAAGAAAAAATGTATTATTCCAATATAATACCATATTTTTGATACATCATTTCCTGCTAAGGTGCCTTTAAGTTCTATCAATGGCGCGTCTCTTTTAAAGACTTAGGAGAATGAACTCGAGCGGTAGGTAGATCATTTATTTACGCAGCTTAACGTAGATCTTGAATCGTTTTCACGTGCCGAGATCTTTCTTGCTATAAAGCAACTTCAAAAAAACCGAGCGGTTATTATAGATGGTATACCGGTAAGCTATACCATCTATAGTAACTGTTAGTATAGTTTTAAATATAACTTAGAGGAATTGCTATATCTTATATGAAAGTTATTTGTATACTATTGTGTCTATATGCATTTTAACAACATGCTGCCAATACGCAAACTTTTAATGAAAAAATCGGCTAACTTAGCCACACAGGGGAATTAAAACGTTAATTTACAAGGAGTTTAAGCAGTTGCCGTATTCGGCTAGAAACATCACATCACGCTGACCGTTGGAGTAACGTTTCAAATCACAAGAATTCAATGTAAATAAGCTCACTATATACATACAATTGCTAGTTACCCGCAGTTAAATAGTAATTAATATTTGCGCTACTTGACTGGCTAGTTGCCAACAAGAACGAAGTCACAATAAGTCATAAGCTCTGCCAAGAGATTCTTATTAGTGTGCTTACTGGAATCAAGAAGAAAATCTAGAGTATAAATTCGCAAAACCGAAACAATGGCTTTGTTAATTACTGCTATAATTAATATAAGTTTTATTCTCTATTTATGCATTCCTGCCAACTTTTTAATTTCATTTTACTACTTAAAAAAAAACTTACTTATATGTTTTAATTTAATTTTAATTTTCAAACAATGTGACACATTGTATCGCTGCATAACAGCATATCATTGGAGCTACATGTTTATATCATACTGACTCTCTTAACAACTTTTTTTAATCCTTCTTACCCTTCGAATTCCTCCATTATTCACATTCGATGGTTTTAAGATCATCGGAAAAATTTAAAATGCCTGCCCATAATACCAAAGTTTTGGACATGTCGTTTTTTGTATAAGCTGTCCGTCTATGGAATATCCCAGCCGAGACGACGAGACACGCTTAGTCGTTTAAGAAACACGTAAAGGATCACTACTTTGTTTTAATTTTTATTGCATTTTTTGCATATTTGCATATAAGACCGCTCATTGTACCACTATTCATACTTTTTATGTTCTTCGGTTTATGATCATATTTTTGGTGTTCTATAAAGATTAATCAATCCATAATATGTTCATTTTGTATAATATGTTCTTTCTCTTGTAAATACAAGTGTTTATATTTGCAAAATGATGGTTTGACTCTAGAACTTACATTTATTATAACTAGATTTTTGTTTAGTACCACGTGAAATTCCAAAAAGGTACGAGAATAATTATTCTATATTTAAAGGAAAGTAAGTTAATTTGCTATGATTCGCATGCAAAATATAAAATGGTGTATATTACGCAAACTAACAGCGCCACCAGGAACCGCCTGCTTGAGCACCCTTTTGAGGGAGGGCGGGCGGTGCTCTTCAAAAAACTAAGTGAATTATACCATTTTATATTTTGCATGCGGTTGTTAGCAAATTAACTTACTTTCCTTCATTATAAAGGATTTTCGCAAAGTAACACCTGATTCTATTAATTATATTATTCTATATTTACAAACGTATATTGGGAAAAAGTTCACAGTATTAAAGTGAATGATGTTATTACAAAAATGCCCAAAACTCAAGTAAATGTCCCCAAAAGTATCATTATGTAAAGAAAGAGGCAAATAAAGTTAAGTAAAATTTGTGTAAGACCCCAGAGAATTGAGTTTTATTAGCAGGCAACTTTATTTAAGTAAAACGACTAGTACGAGTACAAGTCTGTAAAGAGATTACTGAAATTTTAAATTCACAGCATATTTATGTTATTTTATTAACTTCTTATCATTTGCATGTCTTTTGTACATAGTTGTTCATTCCGACGTCCGCGCGGTTCAAAAGTGTGGAATACATGTCTGATGTATATTCCGACAGCCTTCGGTTTCTATCACATTTGAACTTTCTTCCGACCGTCACACGCCTAATTTCTATCGGAAATGTGAGGACGAGCGAAGGATCTTTGTTTGCGCTAATAAATTATGAATTAAGTGTGTAATATAGTCTACACTGATGACAGCTTCTGGTTTTTATCTAGAAAAAAAATTAATACTTGTTAGATTTGACTCGTTCTCAGTTTTCAGAATCTCTATTTAAGATGTCGACTAATTTGTTTTTTTTTTACACAACAAAATCAAAATATTAAAAATTAAAGTAATACTACTTTCAACGCCGACTTAGGTTATTTAATCTGACTATGCCCCAACGGACGGAGCGGTATAAACTAATATTCACGAGAATATATATTTTTATATACAAAGACAGAAACAAAATGAATTTGTTATGATTACCATGCAAAATTATCATGCCTTATTGTGAGGTGGAAACGCGTCATGTTCTCTAGTACAGTTGTCTGTATTTGCCTGGTAGTAGTATTGTAGTGGTGGAAAGCATGTAGTCACAGTTCCTAGTGGTGGACGGTGCTCTTGAAAAATGGTATAATCAGGTCTAGTCGGAAATGCGTGTGCAATCGGGCTGTCTAATAATACATTATATAACATGTATCTTTGATTAAAAAGCGCATATTCTCGGCGAATAAAACTTTCAGAAACTAGCAAATTCACTTTTATAAAATATAAGCATATTACAAAATTAATGTCTTCATTTAATAAAACTTTACGTTAAATTTCTCAAGAAGAATTTCATTTTCTGCTCCTAAATTTTCGCGATAAATGGTATGTCATAAATGTCATATGCTACTAAACAATTTGATTACTTTCGCATAAAAGTAAAAGGAATTCAAAACTTAGACGGGTAAGTAGTAGTAATATCGTAGTAGGAGTATCGTTCAACGAACATCGAAGTTTCGAATGAAAGTTCTAAAAATTTGTACTCCGAATCGTTGTATATGAACCGTAATGAATGAAGTTGTTCTGACAGTTTCCTTTATAGCTCATTATACTTAATTGTAACAAGGAATTTAATTCATAAAAAGGCTGGTATGATATATTTTTCTACGATAATTTAATAAAATACACAATACATTTGGCGTGGCCTAGTGGTCAGAGTACGTGATTTCTACGCCGCAGGTCCTGGGTTCGAATCCCCGCCGAAGCCAACATTTGTGCTAAAACACAAATTGTTAGTTTTCAGGTCTGGTTGTGTTGTGATTGTCCTGTGTTTCTGTCACTGCACCCTAGCCTACCTCCGCATCTTATCGCATCAGCGTTACATCGGGCACCAACCTACCCGAGGTTAGGACGAGTGAGTGTGAGAGCACTACAATATCTCCTGCGCAGTTGATACCTCTCGACAGTATTCGGAAGTTGTCGCCGTGGTCGAAATCGGCTAGGAGAACATCAATATCACATTTTTTTATCGTAGTTTAAGTAATGCAATCCAACACCTGTTTTTTATAGGTTTGTTTAATTTAATATTGCGAACTATAATTATTACTATTAAAGCAGAATAATTCTGGTTATAAAATGTCTTATAGAACATTCCCTATAACTATTCTTTGATTTTATCTCTTTTGAGATAGTTTGCACATAAATTACTTACCACTACCTGACCCTGTCATGACCACATTTTAAATATAGCTTGTTTACAAATTAATCATTCAAAGGAAGTAAGGGATGAGAGAGTCAATTGTTCACCTCCCAGCACTTCCATGCCTGTATTTTTTTTTGGTTATAGTGACGAAACGAGCAAAACGTTCACCTGATGATAAGTGCAACGTCTGCCCAAAACCAATGCTGTGTCATCCAGAATATTTCTATGTGACACCACACTGCGCCCGTCACCCTCAAGCATGAGTTCTTAAGTCTCATATGCCCAGTGATTATGCTAGCTCTCAGTGCCCTTCAAACCGAAACACAGTAATGTTTGCACACTACTGCTTCACGGCAGAATAACTGACCCTGGGGTGGTATCTACCTAGACGGATTCCTACATAGTATATAACACTCATTCACCATAACATTATGATATTATTTATTTAGTCTCATATGCGCAGTGATTTCACTCCCTGCAGTGATCTCTAAACCGAAACAGTAATGACGTCGGTAACTAAGGTACTACGGCGTATTTATTCATCACGAATCTTATGCAGCAGCTAAATTCTTCTTTCTGTGTGAATGTTTTAAGAGGCCTGGTTGGTTCCGTAGGTTGTTAATCATTATGCAAGATAATTTGTGATAATTTGTAAACAAAAATTACCGTAAAAATAAATTCTTACAGTTCTCCCATCTTTTACGACAGACTTAAAAAAAATATGAAGGTTTTTAGAGAAAGATAACCCTTGTTTACAAACTAGGATCGCCTAGGAAATAAAGAAGAAAGAAAGAAAAGGTGTTTATTGGTACCAGCGAACATACAAATAAAAAATATATACCTATTCTAAGAGACCAACCTTGGTTGTTACGACACTCTAATATATCTTTCCCGGATGACAGGTTCTGGCAGTCACTGAAAGATACGAGTATCAGCGTAAAATCGGTCCCTTGCTTGATTTAACAGCTATCTTTACAGCAGTAATTAAAACTCGCGATCTTCGACTAGTTACTTAGTATGCTGACAGGACTGAGTAAACTAAATTGTATATTTCATCCTAAAATAGAATTTATAACTTTCTTGCGTTCCCTTCCAAGCATTTGCTTTATGTTTATGTATTTATAAATAAGAAGCAATTCGTAATTAGACAAACTTATCTTACGCCTGTTACTATTACTACCATCGGCACGTACGTATAAATTGAACATTGCACGTGAGCCAATTAATTCTACGATGTCAATTTCTGGTTATGTGTACAGACACAATGTATTAGAATGATAAATCCTATTGTATAAATAGATTCTATCTCTAGTTACAAAGACTTGGGCTCTATCTCTATATCTCTAGTTGAACTATAAAACACAATATATTTATAAATAAATTGATTAGATACTCACAATGCAGAACCGATACTCATCGCTCTGTCTAACTTCTTGTAAATTACGGCGTAACAGTTCGGGGCTTACAGCGCGTGCTTCCAGAACCAATTCAAAAAGGAAAGCTTCAGGCGCAGGACTAGAGGAGTTCACACTACCAAGCAAGCAGAGAACTCTAATGTAAAGTGTTTAGAAGATATTATCGCGATACAGTAGCGTTTCAAAGGAAAACAAAGAAGACATGTCCTCTACGCTACAAGGATCGTAGCTCCAAGGAGTCTCATAGATTCACCAAGACAAACACAAATGACAAGTGGTGCTTAAAAAGAGCAATGCGCAGGAGGCCACAGAGGTTTCGATTGTAAAGCGAAAGGATGCGCCAAATTTAATAGGAGGCACCACACGTTCTGACAGTACTGAGTAACCCGATACCCATACCACATCCTCCTCTCAGCGAGGGAGTGGAAACAGCGCCATCAGTGGGGGGTCAGAAGTTAAAAAACCAAAGCTCCAAGAGACTCCAGCTGCGGGTCTGTACGCTCGACAGTTCAATGATTTGAGCGCGTACACGATGGACGACCTTCACCTGTCGCCGTAAGCAGTCAGCAAATGAGAACTAACCGACTGTTCACATCTCAAGGCGCTAATAAAAAAAATAACGTACGACGCTGTGAAGCCTGCGCTATTGATAGGACAAAATAATTTACGTTTAATCGTATCACGAGATATACGTAGTGGCAAGAGGAATAAGCCCATAGCATCATTTCTCCATAGAAGCGATGGTAGTCGCGCCAAAGAAGCCGATCAACGACCCGCAAGAAAGAGCCTTAAGAATTTTAAACGAAACGTTAAATTACTGTCCGATGAAAGTCGTTACTAATTCGGATTACTTTGGCGAAGTGACAATGAAACAATGCCGGAAAGCAAAACGAACGCTCTGAAACGTTTCTTTAATTTAGAAAAACGTATGAAAGCCAACAAAGAATTTAATAACAGGACCTGATTTACTTCCAATCGCTATTCGGCATGCTTATTAGCTTCAGGGCTTCCCATAGGCGTCATGGCCGACATAAAAAAATGTATTTAAGAATATAAATACGACTGCATAGAAATAAGAGAACACAGAATGACGTCACTTATATTCGGAGCAACATCTTCGCCTTGCTCCGCGATATTTGGGAAAAATAAAAACGCCGAGAGAGAGAGGCAATTTCCCGAAGCGGTGGAGGTTAACGAAAAACTTCACTACATCGACGATTATTTACAAAGTTTCTACGATGAGTCTACACCTAAGAGAGTAGCGACACAGGCAAACATCGTAAGTAAGAAAGGAGACTTCCAGCTGCGAGGTTGGGCACGTAATAACCCCACAACGATAGAGCACTAGCCAATTGCGCAGTCAACTTACGAAACACGCCAGAAGAAGTGATAACGGGACATCGAACGCCGACCAAGCGAGAAGCCACAGGTGCCGTTATGTCGGTCTTCGACCCACTGGGTCTAGCCTGCACGTTATTAATTCAAGGCAAACAAATAATTCAGGTTATATGGAGAATGGGGATAGGCTGGGACTAACCCCTGAAGGTCGAAGAACACCGATCATGAAACAGCTGGATTCCACATATCAGAAGATTAAGTTCCGTTCAAATACCCTGCTGCATCTCGCCCGTCTACACCGAAGGGGAGCGTTTTTCGCGGCAGCGTATTGGCGATGTCGGCGCGGTAATTATTACGAAGTCCGCCTAATCACGGAAAAGTCAAGAGTGACACCGAACAAACAATCTCCATATCCAGCCTAGAACTACAGGCAGCACTATTAGGCAGTCGGCTCGCACGCGCAGTACAGGAAGAATTACGTACTAGATAAATAACAAGATGAGTGTTTTGGTCCGACTTGCGCACGGCACTGGCCTGGATCAAGTCCGACCCGAGAACGTACAAGGCATATGTCATCGATGGTTTCACTGCCCGGAATTTCTCGGGAAGCATGACGACGAAAGCTAACAGATTGTAGTAAAACTACCACGGAAGTCACCGGCGAGGAACGAATCACAGCAAAAATCAACGTTGTCAGATACGAACCTGTACTACCGGAAGCAAACAGATTTTCGACAGGGGAACGTTTACTTCGAGCCACCGCACGCCTATTTCAGTCTATAGAAAAATTTAAAACGTTAAGGAAATCAATGCGTGTACTAATCGTTAACAAGAAAGAAAAGGATACTGCCTGGCGTCGGCATGCGAGAAAAGCTCAAAAGAAAATGAAAATCGAAAAAGAAAACTCAAAAAACTCTCTCTCTACCCTGTTGCCTCCGTTAGGCTTCGAGTTGTTGCAAAAGGCCGAAGACGATTTTATCAAAGCCGTACAGCGGGAAAGTTTTAACAAAGAAATCGATGACCTGTCCAAACAAAGATCGATACATAGGGGTTCGAGATTGAACAAGCTTAAGATAGAGTTGAGCGAGGGCGTGATGACCTTAAACACCACAACTAGCGCAGCAACTCACCGAGATCGCAGTTATGTATCGCCCATCGTATTAGACGGAAAACATAACATCATTCGTCTTTTCATCGATAGTTATCACCGAAAATACAATTACACTAATCACAATACAGTAATGAAGAACCTACGTTAAAAATATTGTCGCTTAACACTACAACTAAGGCCATAGTAAACAATTGCCATTTGTGCAGAGCATATATAAGCGCACCACGAGAGGCTCCTTACGAAAATTTACCGGCCGAGCGACTAGCCCTGAAGAGTTATCCTTTCACACATACAGGCGTCGATTATTTCGGATCTATGTACATAACCGTCGGAAGAAGAAAAGAAAAAAGATGGGGCGTGCTATTTACTTGCCTAACAACACGCGCGATACACCTAGACCAAGTCTCTTTTTTATGCACCAACGCAATGATATTAGCTCTACGAAGGTTAGCGTCCCTAATTTCTTCGGCGCAAATAAATAATTAATTGAATACACGGAGATCAAAGGGATATGACGGAAATTCACACCGCCCGGTGCGCGCCATATAAACGGCGTATGCAAACGTTTAATACACTCCGTTAAGGCCGCGCTGACCTACACGTTGAAAGAGAGGGTGCCGAACAAAGAGACCCTTCACACTGTATTGCTAGAGGCGAAGCACGTCATCAACTCTAGGACGCTGAACCCCGCAAGTCTAGATGCGAGCGATGAAAAAAGCTTGACGCCTAATCACTTCATGATCGCATGGCACACCCGCGCCAAGGCAATTTGATAACGGAGTCTTAGCTAATATAAACACCTGGAGGTCAGCACAACAAAAAACAGACAATTTTTGGAAACAGTGGTTAAAATAATACATACCAACACTGATCGCCTCGCGACAGAAAATGACCGAACAAAGATCCTGCAGCCGGAGATGAAGAGTATATAGCCGACGCCGATGCTACTAAGAGGAATTTGGATATACGGATAACAGAGTGCGCATAGTGGACGTACCCACAGTAGGAGAAACGTTTTATCATCATCCTCACAAAGATTTCCCCCAAAGAAGACGGCGCAAGCGCTAATCGAGTTTACTTATTAATATATGAAAAAGCCTTACGAATGGTTGCCCTTAATGGAATGCACTTGTATGGTTATACGAATTTGTACTTAAGCTAGCGACCAACCGAGAATGTAGCCTGCGCCCAGACGCGGCTAATTGTGTAATATATATATATATACATAGTCCGGCCATAAGTTCTGTTACAAATGAAAATGCATTTTTTTAAATGAAGTAATGTAATACTATTAAAATTTATACCTACATATTTATTAGTCTCAGCCAAAAAATAAAAAAAAAATTCTATTCGAAATGGCCACCTTTGGCTTTTATACAGGCCTTTAATCTGTTTGGCCACGACTCTATGGATTTACGCACTGTTTCTGAGGGAAATTTCGCCACTGTTTTTTTATGAGACTCAATGTCCGTGTCGTTTAGAGCATGTCCATGTCCCCTAAATCTGACCATAATTTGAAGTCTAAAGGGTTGAGGTCTGGGCTAGATGAGGGCCAGTCTTCAGCTCTTATAAAGTCAGAACGTTAGTTTCAAGCCAGGCTTGGGTAGCTCGTGCCTTGTGACCAGGTGCAGAGTCCTGCTGGAAAGTCCGCGGTATATTTTTAAAAAGTGTATTGCTGAGAGGTTTCACAACATGATCCAAGACTGTATCTTGATACACTTTGGCTGAAGTTTTCACTCCTTTTTCACAAAAATGTAGTTTTGTGACTCCTTGATAAGACATTCCCCACCACACCATCACTGACGCAGGATGATGACCACGTTGTACCTTTTCGACCACTTGAGTAGCTTCTTTAGATCTGTGAGCGTACACTTTATCATTTTGCTTTTTGTAGTGTTCTTCAATAGTGAATTTTTTTTCATCGGTAAAGAGGATATTTCTGTGCCTTTCACCTGTGTATCGCGACAGAAGGCGTTTTGATCGATCCACTCTCTTTAATTGTAAAGATTGATTTAGGGCATGTCCTGTACATCGACGATAAGCACCGAGCTTCAGGTCTTGTTTTATAATACGCGACAGAGTCCTAGCGGGAATCTTCACTTCTCGCGATAAAATTTTTTGCTTCCTAATGGGGTTTCGACGAATTCTGGCTTTTACAGCATTAACAGCCTTTGTAGTTCTAACAGCACACGGCCGCCCCGATCTTTTCTGGTCTTCGACAGAGGAAGTATTGTTGTATCTGTTGATAGTACGATATAATTTGATACTGAACAAGAAAAAAAATGTGAAATGGCGCAAAATCGAAAGAAGTTTTTAAAATAATATGCGTGTTCCAAATTCAAAATAATTAAAAAGTTGAAAAAAAAAATGTTTTTATGTAACAGTATTTATGGCCAGACTAGTTATATATAGCAAAACATTGTGAAATAAACACTCCGAATTTCTCTGCGACTTTTTTTAATTTGATATAGTGACGAAGCCGTTCAATTGATGTTGTAAGTGCAACGTCTGCCCATAATAGATGCTGTATCACTCAGAATGTGTCTGTGTAGCACTACACTGCGCCCGTCACCCTGACACATAAGTTCTTAAGTCGCATATGCCCAGTGATTACGCTAGCTCTCAAACCGAAACACAGTAATATTTGCACACTACTACTTCACGGCAAAATAACTGGCCCTGGGGTGGTACCTACCTAGATGGATTCCTGCATAGAAATCCTACCATGTTGTTTCATTCAACCTCTACTCAACTCCTACTCAACAATCAGTAAAATTTAATTTTATCAAATGTATAATTTTCGCGTAAATCACGACCTGGAGGTCTATTTTGTAACTCTGGTAGGTTTCGAGATCGGTTTTATTTTGGCGTATGATATTCATTCTTTGTTAATGGGATAAAATGAAACCGATCCCGAAACCCGTTACACACTAGACCTCCTGCACCGGCAAGCGCTGCAACACAACTTAACCAACTTATGTCTTCCATACTTTAAATATTCCTACTGTACAGCCCAATCAGTTAATGCTTTTACAGTACTCAAGATTGACTTAATATCACTAGAGTGGGTTTATTGTGGGCTCAGGTTGATTCGATTGGCTTTAGTTAATTTCTAAACAAAAGATGCCGATAGTCAATTTAGCCTGATAAATGCTTTAATGATAATAGATTGCTTATGTGAAAAAAATCAACAGGCGACCAACGAATGAAGACTACGTCGGCAGAGGTCACTCTCACAGCGATACCTCTTTACAAAATTTGCCGATATGGGGTGGTCATTGTAACCAGATAAATACTTTAAAGGACAAACAAACGGGCGTCTGATACAAATAATTAAACGGAGATGCAGGAATTAAGACTCGGTAGACGGTGTGTTTACGGCGAAAAATAAGATATCTTTGTTATAAAGAAAAATAAACTGAACGTGACAATAAATTACTTGAAAAACGCCGTTTAAAACTTACGGTTGGATGTGTAATTTTCTTAAAGGCGTTAACGACCGTATTCCGTCTTCCACCCAAGGGCGCATAAAATTAATTAAATCAAATGCAAAGTTTATTTCTCGTGAATTGCAACGGCGCGACGTGCTAAGCGTGGAGCTCGAAATTGCTGAAACGAAAGAAGTACTAACCTTATTCTAACTTATTATGAAAACATTTATAAAACATTTTTTAGGAATTACTAATGTCACACAGTCCTGAGCTACTTGCATCCATCGACTTCCCGCAAAACCGTGCAGGTCGTTTCGAGTCGCTTGCCGGTACGAGATTACTAATTAAGAATCTTTCTTCCCCACTGGTGGTAGGATTCCAATGCAGGAGTCCGTCTAGGTAGGTACCACCCCAGGGCCAGTTATTCTACCGTGAAGCAGTAGTGTGCAAACATTACTGTGTTTCGGTTTGAAGGGCACTGTGAGCTAGCTTAATCACTGGGCATATGAGACTTAAGAACTTATGTGTCAGGGTGACGGGCGCAGTGTAGTGCTACACAGACACATTCTGAGTGATACAGCATCTATTATGGGCAGACGTTGCACTTACAACATCAATTGAACGGTTTCGTCTCAGGGTGATGGACACAGTGTAGTGTCACACAGAAATTTTCTGGGTGGCACAGCATTTGTTATGGGCAGACGTTGCACTTACCATCAGGTGAACGTTTTGCTCGTTTCATCACTTTATGCAAAAAAAAATGGTTATCGGTCCTACAAACTATATGGCCGGCCCATAGCTTGCCAATTCTAAGGGCTACGTCGGTTACTTTAGTTCTGCTGCGGATATCATCGACACATTTTACTTACATACATACATACATACATACATACATACAGTCACGCCTTTTTCCCATATAAAGGGCATAGGGGTAGGGGCAATTCATGCCATTTTGGTAGGAGTCCAAAAATTCTTACCCTCCATTATCTCTCCATTGCGTTCCCTCGAGCGATTGTCGTGACAGCGTTGCATATTATGGTGTTATTCTGCACGAATAAAAGCTGTCCGTCGCCTTAAAGAGGTTGGTTCTAGTCTATTCTGCCGGACACCTATCGGATTTTATCACGCAGAGAAACTCCGAGCATAGCCCTTCTCCATAGCTCGCTAAGCGACTCTGAGCTTCTACAAGGGGCCTGCAGTAAACGACCACGTCTCTGTTCCATATGTCATCACTGGCAACACGCACTGGTTGTAAACATTGGTTATGAGACATAGAGGTATACCCGACCAGAAGATGTGACGCAGTTTCCCGAACGCTGCCCAGCCGAGTTGGATCCGCGGATTGACCTCTTGGTCGAAGTTGGACCTACCTAGTCGGACAATCTGTCCTAAGTATACATATTCGTCAACAACTACGAGCGTAGTGGAATGTATGAGATATTTTTTGAGCTTCTCATGTGGCGATATAGATGTTGCTACATTCCCTTCAATAACCGGTATAGGTGTGACATGGGCGTTAGACATGTACTTAATCTTGTCTATGTTCATCTTAAATCTCCCGTTCCCGATCCCGTTGGGAGACACTATTGAGGTCATTTAGCATAGTACTAAGTTCCTCTAGCGATTCTATCAATATGACTATATCGTCGGCAACTCGAAAGTGAATGATGTATTTATGTTAATACCATATACGTTGCAGTCCAGTAGTGTGAAGACATCTTCCAATACAGTGGTGAAGAGTTTCGTATTCTGGTTCTGTAGTCGAATAGCCATCGTAGACTTATTGTACTTCGATATACCGGCAGTCAATTCGACACCGCTGAAGTGACTGTAGCACAGCCCAAATTTCGACGGATTTAAATTATTTTTCATTTACATACGCCAGACATGGCGGGAGATTGAACTTTTCAGCGGGAGTTTGGATTTCTGCGTATATGTCTTTTAAATATTGGCGTAGGCAGTCTTTGTTTCTCTTCATCTACACATTTATATTCGTTCTCGTCTTTATTAATACTTTTTGTCTTTAGCTCTTTTCGTTGTTATATGAACTCCCATGTGTCATCATTTATCCATGCTCTCCAGAGGGGTTAGTTTGTTTAATCGCTTTTAGTGCGCCTGTGATGGAATGCCTCAGAGTATCCAATATTGATATTGTAGTCCCGACTGAGTCTGATTTCTGTCTGAGTTATAGGTCTACTGTTGTTCTAAAATATGCAGCTTCCTATGGGTTTATTTTCCTAAACAGCCGCATTTCAGCTTTATAAGCTCTTTTAAGGCGCAGTTTAGCCCAGGTGACCAAAAGGTTGTGGTCAGAGCCACAGACGGCGCGGGATGATTTTCGTGTTTTCTATTAAAGAGTTCCATCGTGAGCTCGTTATGACTTAGTTTGGTAGCGGCATCTGTCGTCGGGTGAACATTATGCCTAGACCTAGACCGTCCTTAGGAGTGTCTCCTACTTTGGCGTTCCAATAACCCGTAATCATAAGGAGCTCTCTTTTAAGTTTGGCCGCAATGCTTAACTCTAAACCTAAGACTCAAGAAGCTAAAACATTTTTAGCTTCTTGAGTCGACTATGCGGTCGGTGTATATATTTGTATAACATTCTGTGGAATCGGTTTTGCGTTAAGTTTCAGGATTTTGAACCAGAGATGGTGTAATAAGGTGTTACGTATTTGTTTATTACAAGTGGCACAATAGAGCCTACACCCCGTTAACATTTTCCTCGTCTGTTCCGGAGAAATACATAATGTTTCCTGCATCGATGGTGAAATGGCCATCTATTTCCATATGATTGAGCGACTCCCAGGATCGATCCATTTCTTTTTCTACGATGTTTCGTTTAGTTCTCTTTAATAGTGCTCCCAAATTACATGTGGCCATGAGGTATTGGTGGTTTAGTCTAAGGTGATCATTTTGGCCGCCAGTAATATCCCGTCTCAGCAAGCTGCTCTGGAGTCCGATGGAGGCTTCGGTAGACCATTTCACACCACTCACAGAAATAATGTTGTAAATATGACAATTAAAATATATAACAAATTACCTGATTCATTAACTTGTTTAAAAAGACCTAAACTAAAATATATTTTTTTAAATATAACTTTTCGGTAACCAATAACGTAGTTTTAATAGTGTAATTAATATATACATATGTGAGATAATTATTGCGCGATCTGTCCAAGCTATAATATTTTTAAGCAGCAGCATAAGTAAATCGGCCACCCAGTCTCATCCTGTTGTCACGTCATAAAAAGCAATAATTGAAAAGAGTCGTGGTAGCTCAGGGGCTAGGCGCTCGCTTTAAATTTCATAGTACGCGAGTGACCTGGGTTCGATTCCCGGTGCCGGCACCACTAAAAATGTTAATTGCAATTTTAAGTGCTGACTTACCACGTGCTAGGAAAACATCGTGAGGAAACCTGCATGTCTGAGGAATAAAAAATATTTCGAAGACATGTGAAGTCCGCCAACCCGCATTGGAGCAGCGTGGCGGATAATTCCTATCTCCAAAACCCTCTCAGAAATGAGAGGAGACCTGTGCTCAGTAGTGGGACATTTATAGGCTGAAACTTTACTTTTACTTTGAAATAATTGAATAGGATATTTCGGTGTAGTACCCTGAATAATACCGTACCGTATCCGTACCCTGAATGATACCGTGCGCGCTTTATTCGAATTATGAACGAAAAAGTAACATATATAAGGGAAAGAACATAAAATTGCACTAAGTTTTCTCACGTAGCTGTATTTCATTACACTTATTTTGACTTTAATTAAAAAAGGGAAAAAAACATTTTATAACAAAATTTAAGTAGCACATCACCACCAGTTTAGCTTATAATTATTTAAACAAAAAACCTTAAAATATACCAATGAATTGAGAACCTTCTAATTTTTTTTTATATCTGTTAAAAACTGTCCCTATAGACAACTATTTGCCACGTTTTTGATTTAACAGTTTGTACAAAAGGAACGCTCAATCTTTTGATTTATTTTTTCCATTAATCTTACCGTATCTATATGACAAAACAGAGTGATGGATTATCTAACACCGTCATTCCATGGCAATATATATATACACAAAACTAGTATTTTAACTACAATAGTTAATAGAATCGGAAATTACTTTGCGCAAATCCGTTACAGTTTAGAGAGAAAAAAAGTTAATTTGTTAAGATTCGCAAAATTAAAAATGATGTTTTTAATAATATTTGAAGAGCACTCGGAAATCCCCATTCCCATCAAATCTAGTAGACTGCAATGATAAGTGATAGCTCTATACTAAAGAAAATAGTTTTGTGTATTGTTTGAACGTACCTTACGACCTCACACTTTTGTGTTCACCATTTTTTTTAAGTCAACTGGTACGTTAATGTAAGTTAAATTTCACAAACAAGGTTTGAATGCACTTTACATAAAAGACATAAATCTGAAACAATAACTTCAGAACATAACAACATCATTACGCAGACTGTAATGTGTCCCAGGGAACTTAAGTATACTTCCCTCAACTTATTACACTCCCAGCCGCCGCAGTAGGTTTAAATTATCTGAGCATGCAATAAAACCTGCCAGAGCAATATATTGCAACTTCAACAAGGGCCATTAGAGGAAGCAGTGTAAAGATACTTGACAATATATGACCTTTAGACTGTAATGCCGAATTTCTTCCATTCTCAAAATTGTGTTGTTTTATACAAACATGGAAGCATACAGTGCACGCACACGCACCCACACACTATCACTATTGCAATGCACGTTCGATCATGGTCACTCCCATTCATAGACCAACAGTAATAATTAAAAATAGTAGTGTTCGCGTAAATATTAGAAACCATTTTAAAAAAATGAATCTAAAATAAGGGACTTAAATCATTCCTGTGAGCAGACAACTATAAATTCATCGCTATTTAGCACAAAGAAAAAGACATTTTATTATGCATTATCATGTCATTTACATAAGGTTGTGTCTAGGAAACGGATAGCCACCTACTGTGATGTCATGCACAGAAACTTAGACGCGGAAAATCTTTTCAGATTTCACCCACCTTGTTTTAAAAAATAGCTTTACTTAATTTATACTAAATAAAATTGATTGCCTTCCAGTCAGCGCCATTGATAACCCAAGATAAGGATATATAAGGTTAAATGCAAATGCAAGCAACACTTAATGCTTTTTAAGCACTTTTAGTATTTTACTTAATACAGTCAAACTGTCAAACATGTAGCTAAGTTTTAAACTACTAACAAGAATGGAGAATTGTTTCCTCAAGAAATAAAATATTACAATTTATATAATGTTTATCACATTAACATCAGCGTTTGGTGTACCTATCATAAAATATACATATATGTTATATTTTAAGCTTTCTTAACTTTCGACCTGGAATCGAACTTACTTTAGTCAAGGAAAGTGCTCTAACATTTCAACCATCCGTTCGAAAATCTGTATATAAAGAGAACTTTCTGTTTCTTCTTTCAGTTTATTTTCTGATTTTCTTATCTGTAGATCATTCACATCCAGTGTTATGTTTTCTTAGTAGAACACTTAATATTAAAAGTTGTGAAAATGCGCCAGCTATATTTGTCATTCCTCGCAATACTAATGTTTATTCTACCATCTGCAAAATGTACTGATTTGGGAAGGGATGGTTTTAATTTCTATAAAGGTTAATATATTTTTATTAATTGTTTTTTGTTTTGTTTCATTGCATCACCAGCCTTTAAAATGTTTTACGCTGTAAGATTTTGTATTTGATGAAATATAATTTCTAAAATTTTACAAATTTGTAAAATTTCAGTTGATCTAGAAATATTAGAAATTTCTAAAAAATATTTTTTTCTTTCGGATTTATTTTTCATGTTTTGATGAATAATTTTATTACGTGTTATTTTTACTTTACAAAAATAAACATTAAAAGTGTTTGTTAACGTTGACAGGTTTCTTATGGACACGGTGTTTATAATACTCAACGTTTTTCACTTGGCAGATGATGTTAATCTATAGCTTCTTTATTATTGATGTATCAGTCTTGCGTCCTTTATATAATTTGAAGACAAAGAGTTGATTGAGTTCTGATGTTTAACTGTGCTAACTTCTGCTTCGGAATCGGAAAGAAAAATAACTATTTTTGCTGACCTGAAGCGATTTTTCCATCGGTACCTGTTAGCAAAATTATAAGTTCTCCAGATTTGCAGGATAAATGATTTGCCATATTCGTTCAAAGGATGGTATTCGTACAAACTGATGTGCATCTTACTTTAAACTAAAGGATTCAGACGGTTTTATAGATTTTTTAATTACTTAGCTGTTGTGGTAAAGGTCCCCGAGCAAACCATTAAGATTATCACATTTTCTCAGTTTTGATAGGACATCACTAATGTAGCAGAAGCAATTTTTGTCCACAGATTACATTCGCGCTCGTTCTGATGATAACTTGGCCGACGAACCATTACCTGAAAGGATGCTTTGTAAGTTTTTGTATACTTTATTCTTTTACCAAAACATTTGTACCACTTTTACAATAAAACAATATTACAATATAATAATATTTTTTTGGTTCTAGTACATTATCTGTCTCATTATTATGTTACTTTACCATTAAACCTTACATAAAAAATACTTATTTCTTTCAAGTTTATTGTTTCTTATTTAGTTATTTAATATTTCTCATACTATTTATTATCCAAACAGTCCTCGGCGCGCTATAACCTTTTATTTTAACTTGGGTGGTGTACCGGTAACAACTTATCATTTTTAGCCGCCTTAACGTCACACAATCCTCGATACGATACGAAATCTTGACTTGGAAGGGATATTTATGCTTAAATAACGAAGTTGATAAAGGCCTTTGTTTTAATTAGGTACAGTACCCACCATTTTATTTTGGAGTCCATTTTGGATCAGGATTTTGTCTAAAATGTACTGTATTCTACTTGTCAAGCCCTTTCATTTGATACCCATATTGAAGGGATTGAAAAAAAAGTAATCCGCCATTTTGTGTAATATTTTGTGTAATCCTCCGCGGCGGCGGCCATTTTGATTTTACAATGATACTGAATATACATAATTGTATCGTCATCAAATCGAAAGGTGTAAACGAAAATTCAGATCAATAGGTCAACAGATAGAAAGTAAACTTTCAATTACTAGATTTGACCCACACAAGGCAAACAAAGCAAGCTAAATAAAACCGTTTAAAAAGGGTCAGTCTTGAGTCGGATTCGCCCGCTGTTCTTTGTACTGGAAGCGTGTACGAGCTTACAGTATACTACTCCGTACGGACCACAACCTTTTTTTCAGGCATTTGCAGGTGTCTGCTTCCAGACACCTGTCAAGCGCCGCCCTTATCCGAAGGGGTAAGGCGGTAGCCACCACTACCACAAAAACTCTTCTCGCCCCGCGGCGCCACTCCCCTCACCCCCCTCACACGGGCGGGAGTCGCCTATTTTTGGTCACGGAAGACAGTGTTTGACCGCAATGGAGGGAACAACGCCATCCAAGACTTCGGAGCCCACGCCCGAAGCCTCTTCAGCGGCAACATCAACTGCTACCACGTCATCAACACCAGAGACGACAACTTCTGATACATCATCTCCATCTGGGGACAGCACCGGCACAGACAATACCCGCGATGAGACTTTCGGGTCACAAGAGAGCCAACCGGTCGAATATGCCAGCGACAAGCTTTCTCCGAGAGCTCGCTGCCAGTTCGATCTCAACGAGGCAAAGAGAGCTAGGAGAAAGTGCACCATGGGCCGTCGCAACATCGACCAGCTCATCGCGTGGCGCGAGAAGGAACTGGAAAGCTTCGACAGGGCAGGTGTCCAACTAACACCTGAGGACACCATAGCCCTGAAAACAGCCCAAACTGAAGCCGAAGCAATGGAAATTAAGGGCAAAATGGATACAGCATCCAAGCGGCTTAGAAGCCCTGAAGAAAGCGAAAGTGCAACTAGGAAGAAGCAACGCGAAGGGTCGGCAGCAAGCGGACCATCCAGGGGCGATGACGGAGCTACAACGCCCGCCCGTCCCGCCGCTCGCCTGGCCTACGCGTTCCCGGATTCTGAGGTAAGTGCAGTGCCCCTACTAGAGGCAATGCCTCCACCTCTACCACAGAGGGACCCGCGACAACGCAATGTCGCCGGTAAGGCGCCGGCGTCGGTATCTAAGACCGTGCCTTCGCCGGCCCATCGGGCTGCACTACTATCTCGGTTGCCGCTGCCGTGCCCATCCCGGGGAGGTGCAACTTCCGGGAGGGCACAGGCACCCTCAGACTCCTTTATAAGCTGTAACTGCTGCCTATCGGCAGGTCTGTAGTAAGAGTGGTGGCATCCTTTCTGGAAGGCCGCCAGTTTACGGTGGCAGTCGGAAGGTCGTCATCTACGATGCGCGTGGCCACAGCCGGAGTGCCGCTGGGTAGCTGCCTCTCCCCTGTGTGCTATGCGGTTTTCACCGACGACATTCCATGCGAGCCTCCCATTCAGCTTGCACTCTTCGCCGACGATGCGGCGTATTTCACGGTTTCAGTGAGCGCCGTATTAGCGGCGAAAAGGACGCAGAACATCTTGCGTAAGCTCGAGACCTGGCTCGATGATTGGCGGTTGTCGGTGAACACCGCCAAGACACAGGCCATCATAATAGGGGCGGCCAAAAGACTGCCACCGAAGCTTCTACTCCGAAACGACCAAATTGACTGGACCGGCAAGGTCAAGTACCTGGGTGTCGTAATTGACCGGAGACTGACAATGCTGCCGCATGTCCGGGAAACCGTCGCAAAAACCCGTACGGCTCATGCACTACTTTGTCCAGTGCTCAGATCCCGCCTCCCGCTGAGAACCAAGCTCAGCATAATATATAAAACATATATCCGTAGCAGAGCTACGTACGCCGCGCCGGCATGGTACGCCATGACCAGCACATCGTCTAAATTGAATCTCCAGTCTCAAGAAGACCTCAGCCTGCGTACTATTGTCGGCGCGCCTCGTGGAGTGCGTAACGCAACTATACGCAGGGATCTGAAGCACGAAAACTTGGACACCTTTATTAGGCGGCTCGCGACCGGGATGTTCGAGCGTGCGGATGCGTCCGCACATGAATATCTCGTGGACCTTGCACCTCTGCACGCTCGACCCCCGGAGGGTAAACCCCTCCCTCGCGAGCTGTGCAGCCGTACGTAAGTTTTTGCGTCACCACACCAATTCTAACAATCACAGGACTCGCTAAACCGAGGACTGATTGCAGTCTCCGGTAATTACAGATAAACCGACTGCTGCCTGCTTGTGTGGTGGGCCGGCTAGGTTTACCCTTTATTGGGGTTTCCCCGGCCTGGCCTGTCCATATTGCGGGCAGTTAAGACGCGGTACCCCAGGGTGCTGACCGTATCCAGTCATTTGGGCTGGAAAAACCATCGCCTATATGGCACCCCAACGACCCGCGCGTGTTTACGCGCGGCGCTTGACACTACCGAGAGGAGCAAAGTTTCCGGACGGTATCCCGGCGCCCCTTGCGGGGCGCAAGAGAAGACTCGAGAAGAAGTCTTGAGTCCTACAAAAAATTAACTAAAAATTTTCTAAAACTATTATCTAAATCTGTGTTAATTTAATTTATTTTATGTGGTGCGTACTCCGTTTCTGTGTGTTTATGTGTATGTATGTATATATATTTCTAATTTTAAATGTTTTTTTCGTTGGTTTTATTTAAATTGCTTAAACATTGTCTATACGTTTGAATATTTACTCTATTATTATACTTTAGATCACTGTTCATCATGTGTGCACACTTCTTCATTATATATATTTTAATCTGTATCTATCAACAAAGGTTTGCCTGGAAGATATAAAGAAAAAGATATGATATACTACGTATGTAGGAATCCGTCTAGGTAGGTACCACCCGAGGGCTAGTAATTCTGCCGATAAGAAGCAGTGTGCAAACATTACTGTGTTTCGGTTTGAAGGGCACTGTCAGCTAGTTTAATAACTAGGCATGTGGGACTTAAAAACTGATGTCTCAGGGTGACGGGCGCATTGTGGTGTCACACAAAAATGTTTTGGGTGACCCAGCACTTTTTATGGGCAGACGTTGCACTTACCATTGCACGTAAACGTTTTGCATGAACGTTTTGCTCGTTTCGACACGTTATCCAATGAATAAAAAAAAACTTACTGTACAATTACTTAAATTTAACATACGAATGAATAACATTGTATGTGTGCAATAAAAAGTATCAATAAATAAATAATAAATAAACGATAGTAATTTTTATCATAAATTCTTCGCCACTTTAAAGTTAAAATTTCCATTCGATCACGACCTTTCAGGAACGCATACTATCAGCAGCCCAGTTGTAATTAAGATAGCTTACTTATGTATATGCACTCGTAAGGAATCCTAATTATAGTGTTTACTTAGATTTGGTAAAATGTAATAAAATATTTGACTGAATCTCATTCAAAACTTTACATTTTTCCAGACTTTTATCGAACACCGGTTCAGGTGTATCCTGGTTTATTACCAAACACGGAGGAAGAGTATAGAAAAAGGACGGGAAACGTATTTAAAAGTAAGTTTTTTTAAATTCCGTCAATTTTGTTTAGTAAAACTGTATTGTATATCAATTTTGTGCTCTAGAACGCTGCTTAAAGTTACAACGTTACGTATACCGCTGCGTCTATTTTATGTCTATATATAATAAAGAACCCACTCTCTTTATATCTCTACTTTCCTCACATTGTAACACTGGGCATTAGGGCGGAATACCTCCGCCGCCATTGCTCGTAAGTTACAGTTGATAACGGACTATATTATTTTCCAATCAAGAGTAAGCTTTATTATTTCAGTGTAAAATTTATTTTACATTATTTATTGCTGATGATTAGATGCTTATTTTATATCGCAAGATGTTCAGCGTTCCTATGATATATGAATAATAAGGTTTTTAAGATTTTTTTTTAAATGCTACTGTATAACTATTATTGAAATATATTTAATATCGTTACAGATCGAATGATAAATAAAGAAATAGAGATCGGTGACATGCCAGAAAAGCGCACATCAAAAACAGCTTTATCTTTAATTAATGTTACATAGCAAACAACCGTATCACATGTAAGTGTATTTCTATTCATGTTATAATGGTAAATTAATTATCAATTTCCTATTTATTTTGTTTATTTTAAAATCTATTGTTATTTTTAAACATAATATTATGAACAATAATAATATTATAAACACAATAATTATGAAGGAAACAGTTTAAAGAAAACGGTGACTTTATAAGCTTTGTTAATAATATTACAATAACCAAATCTGAAATCACAGTTGATGTATTTGATTACGATCTATTACGAGCCTGGTCTCACCAAGTCCAAGTATTATTATACTATATATTCTCAAAGCTGCTACGGTAAACAACAAACAAATTCAAGTTATAAGTAGTGGATATTGTAATTGTAAGATCAATAAGCCAGTTAAATAACAACACACGTGCAGACTTCTCTGTAATTCTGAAACTGAAACAGCTATAAATAAAATTAGTATAAATTTTTATTGACTATGTGTAAAAATGCTTAAGTACAAAGACTTAACAAAAAAAAATCCATTATCGAACTTTACAGTTACTATAGTTTGACATACGACATACTCGTAAACTGTATCCATAAACATAACTTCTATGTACTAATTTTATTTACTTGTTATACGTCGAGCACTTACATCATCGGTGAAGAATATGCTATCTTCTTTTCAAATCAAATTCATAGTGTTTATTATTATTTTTAATCAGAGAAATAAATGTTTCATCTTACAGTGCAAATAATATGTCGGAAGAAGAAATGGAGATGCCACAATACTAAATACAGTGAATAAAATATTGCCTACTTAATACTGTTGCAATTATTGTATTTGAAAATGAGAAGTCAAGGTTATAAAATATTCTAAGATATTATAAATAATATAATAACCGCAATAAACGCAATAACATAATTTAAAATCCCGTAATAAAAATATAAAACAAAAATTTGTTTTACTGTGTTCTTTTATACACTCATAATTATACATATATGGTTTCTCGGAAACGGCTCTATCGATTTGGATGAAATTTATAATTCACATTATATTTTACTTTTCAAGTTTATCTAGATAGACATAGTATTCGCACAAATAATAATATTTAATGAATAACCTACATACTTATGCCGTGGTAGCTCAGGGGCTAGGCGCTCGTTTTAAATTTCATAGTACTCGAGTGACCTGGGTTCGATTCCCGGTGCCGGCACCACTAAAATTGTTAATTGCAATTTTAAGTGCTGACTTACCACGTGCTCGGCGGTGAAGGAAAACATGGTGAGGAAACCTGCATGTCTGAGTAATTAAAAATATTTCGAAGACATGTGAAGTCCGCCAACCCGCATTGGAGCAGCGTGGCGGATTCTTTCTAGCTCCAAAACCCTCTCAGAAATTAGAGGAGGCCTGTGCTCAGTAGTGGGACATTAATAGGCTGAAATGTTACGTTACTACATACTTAAATTTATAAGTGTTACTCATCAACAGACAGCACTGCGCTACATCTTTAGCGTTGTTATAATAGTAGTCTGAAATATTCATGCATTGATATTATACTGCAATATAAACAGACACTACTACTATTATACGTGCAACACTTGTATATTATATACAAGAGTTTTTTTTTATATAGCATTTTAAGAATTATTCACAGAGCGGTGACGATGTAACAGAATCCTTATGCCCATGCCATCCCATAGATTGAATAAGCTATAAAAGGAATGAATAAACTAGTAAACAGGAGGTCACTGGTGGATAAATAGGCGGATTCCGTCATAGGGAACGGGTGCCAGTTATTTTGCCTTCAAGTAGAGGCAGGCAAACATCACTGCGTTTCAGTTTAATGTGGATCGAAGCTACTGTAATTACACGGCATAAAAGATTTACTAAGAACCGATGTCTCATGGTGACAAGCGCAGTGCGATGATACATTCATAAAACTTCCGAATGCAAAGTTCTGGGTGACACCGCAACTTTTACGGGCCAGCAAGGTACTTTACGTTGAAATGACTGGTTCCTCTCGCTCTCGCCTTTCTTGGATAAAAAAATAGGAAGCAGCACATTGAGCTCTAATAGACCTGCAATGATGATACATAGCAATGACTTTTTGGCAGAAGCATTACGGAAGATACAGCTTTATTTTTTTATCTTTAATAATTGCTATAAACTGTACCATTAATGCAGTAACATTGCTTAATAAGCTTCGTGGTTTCACGAAGTAAGAATAAATTATGTAATTATAAAAATATATTTTGTAGTCTATATACTTCAGTTTATTCATTCTTAGAAACGACGCTGAACAATCTCAAACAGATGCACGCAGATACAACAAAAGAAAGATAAGGCAAATGCTGAAAAAGATAATGAAGGAACTATTGTTTTCTTAAATCCAGTATCCCTACAGCGCTCACAATGGTACAAAAGACTGCTAAATATTATTCAAGCTTAGGGAGAATACTCCCGCATAATACTATGAAAGCACGTAAGGCCTTGACAAAACATTTTAAGCATAGCTGTCATGAAAATTAAAATTACTTCTTTTGTTTAGTTTGCAATAGAAAAGTATTATACTAAATAAATTATACTTATAAATGACGACTACGTGGCCCGAGGTCAGAATACTTGACTCCTACGCTGTTAATACAAATCCCAGCCGGAACCAACGTCTGTGAAAAAATATAAATTGTTTAGTACTTGGGTCTGGTTGTGTTGTGATTATCCCCGTATTCTGACAATGTACCTACCTACCTCTAATCTTATCGCATGAGCATCATGTCGGATAAGACCAGGATTTCCTTTGTGTTTACGCGTAGATATGTTGCTATAATAACTCGCAGCTGATATCTTCCGACAGTATTCGAAAATTGTTGCCATAGACGAAAATCGGCCAAAAAGTTATATAACGTAGTTTTCATATACGAGTACTACATACTCTATTAGGTGTATTTAACTTTTAATGTATTTTTAAGATTAGAATTTTACAATAATCGTTTTCCTTTTTAACACGATTCTATTAGCTTGATCTGTATATGTACGAGTATGTATGAATGTAATGTAATCTTTCAACTTAATTTACACCCACTTAAAGACATTCGAATAATTTTAAATTGAGCACACTTATATGGTGATCACTGACACTACAATAATTTATACCATGAACAAGTATTATCACCAGGATCATCAGCTCATTGCTGTTCAAGCGTGTTGTTAAAAAAGACCCCCGTTAAAAAAGGGCCCTTCGTCTCAATGCCATAAATGTCAGCTTAACGGCCACTCTCCACGGAATTGTTACGCACGAGCAAGGCGCGTGAAATGCCTAGGCGATCACGCCACCTCAGACTGTCTTAGACCAAAGGACAAAACAATGTTACTGAAACATAGTTGTTACAGAGAACGCAGGTTGGGCTGAAGTTACTCACGTCTCACACGGTCAACTGCCACGGCAGCCTCTAGGCTCCAAAATCCAAACAACCCGCGATCAGACTAGTACCCGCGCCCAGAAATATCTTCCAGACAATCCCACAGCCCTGCGTATGGAAAAAAACTACCGACCCTCGCGTCCATCATAAACTCGGCTTCGCCGAACATACCGGCCACCCCCGTCGAGGAGAGCGACTTACCTCTTGTTTGTCGCCTCGCCGCCGTCTTCAACGTCGACGATGTTTCCGCCCTTGCATAGGCACTCACGGATACCAACTGTAAGCCCGAGGACAGGATTGCGATGGTAACGCTTGTAGTCTCGGTTATAGTTTATTTCGAAGCCTAATGAAGGAATTCAGTGTCCTGCCGGAAAAAAATCCATATTCTAACACACACATACACAATCATTGTAGCATACAAATTAATCATTCGCGATACCGCCGATACAGGCTGGTTATCTATAATTATGATTAGAAGTGTCGCTGGAGCTTCTCGCACCATTTCTTCAATCGGAAGAACGTTTTTAAATTAGATGTTTTAAAACATCCTACCGATAGAAGATGATCGAACCGTGGTTCGGCCCTCTCGGGCGCCCTCGAGTCAGCTTACTTACGAGTACGTGCACAATTTATTTATTACCTATTGTATTATTCAATAAGAATTAAAAAAAGTTCGATTTTAGGTTTATTTCAAAATATCAGTTGTTATAATCGAAAAGCAAATCGACATTGAGACAAAAACAAACAAACACGTGGCCAAAATTACTTTTAAAAACTAAATCAATCAAAGATCGTTGCCTATGATTTTGTTAATACTCTATTGTCATTTGACATTCAAAATCTCTCTCACTCGCACGTTTAGATAAGCTATATTTGTTTCTCGCTCGCATGTTAACACTGTAATTTTTACTATCGCTTCCATAAGCTTTGGTTCCTGTCTCTAGATTTACGGATCCATCGCTGAAGCGATGATTTTATATGTTATTCGGGAGCGGTAATGTGTCGTAATTACTAAAATGGCTTTCTTTTATTAATCCAAAGTGTCCGTTGAACGCTTTATAGGTGGAAGGACTCCTGTGCAGGAATCCGTCTAGGTAGGTTTAATAACCTAATAATTTCGGTTTAATAGCCTTTAATTTATTTTCAATCTTGGGGTAATCCCAGGGCCAGTTATTTTGCCTTGAATCAGTAGTGTGCAAACATTACTGTGTTTCGGTTTGAGGGCACTGAGAGCTAGCGTAATGACTGGGCATATGAGACTTAAGAATTGATGTCTCAGGGTGACGGGCAGTGTGGTGTCACACAGAAATGTTCTAGGTGACACAGCATTAGTTATGTGCAGACGTTGGACTTACCATCAGGTTAACGTTTTTCTGGTTCCGTCACTTTTATCAAATAAAAAAACGTATACTGATACTTAGGCGAATTTGGGCTATGTAATTTAGAAATATTTTCTGTGTACAATACATGTAACATTACTTAACTGAAGTCCCTGAACTATACAAGAATCTTATTTTTATCTTTAGAGCCTGTAGCAAATTGCATTGCTTTAAGTTTTTAAATAAAAAAATATTTCACTATATGGAATGAAAGTCTAAATGCCGGAAAAGGTATCAAGTAAATGCCGATGCTGTAACATATGTATTTAAAATAATATACGAATGGAGACTAACTTAATAAAAACAACAAGAAATAGAAAGTAAATAAGTGTTAAAATAAAAGATTTTTATAAAACTACAACGTATGAGAGTACATACAGCAACATAGTCTTGACTGTTAGTGTGTTAAGGACAAGTTATCATGTTATGTACAGTCTATTATTTTTCAAGTAATTTGTATAAATTGTTCCAATGAATTTAGGCTGAACTTTGTTACAATAGCGTGTCCGTAAAAAAATCAAGCGTCGTTCTGAACCTTGAATTACGAAAGAATCTCGCACAGCGATGAGGCGAAGGGGTGCAGCGTAGCGCAGGTTTGGAGTTAGATCTGAGCTAGCAAACTCAAGCAAATGTTAGCCAGAAAGTATGGGAAGTCTGCGAGGTCTCTGCCGCGGTAAAAAACTTTCTTCCGACCAGGACTAAACCGATGCTTGTCGAAACCTTGATTTTGCTCTTGATTGAGTATGATGATGTGTACTATATTTTTGACCCGATTGCAGATCTCATCAAAAGTGCTCGTATTCTGAATTACTGCCTTTAATTTATTTTCAATCTTGAAAAGTACGACCATCATGTCTACTCATCGCTCTCAATTAAAGTTGCTGACGAATGGGTCAGCACTAAAGTCTGCGTGCACACAATATCCATTTTTAATACCTGACGTATCTTATACTCGTACATTATTTTACACTTAAAGTGAGTAGGTAATTTGGATAAAATATACTCCCTCATGAAATCAGAACAGCTAGCAACAATTACGAGTTAAGTATTAATAGTTCTGGAACTGATTTAAAAGTCCACCAATCTGCACTAGTAGTACTCTCAAAAATGGGAAGAGGCCTGTGCTTCGCGGTGGGACATTTATAAGCTGTTACGTTACTCTTTTTAATTATAAGTTACCTTTAAAAATCGACAGAAAATTCTATGGTAAGTGAAAGTTTATAGTAAAGTTGAGAGTGGTAAAGTTCATAAGAGAAACGTAAAGAAACTTGGTATGGATTTGAACACACTTAGAATGTGTTTACAGACAGAAATTTTATTTGTTAAAGTATCTAGCCGCATGTTAGAGGAAATGGAATGGAGCTCACAAGTGTCTAGCAAATACTTGTGGCACCCTGGAATCTCGAGCAACGGAGCGAAGTGTGCTCAGAATACTTCCCACAATTTTCATAAAGGAATTTTTATATTGAGATTTTTTGATTTGATATAAAGAAGATCAAGTTTGAAGGACTTGTAATTACAGCGACAATAAGAAAATTCCTGTGGCACTGAACTGCGCTTGTGATATGTCCAGTAATTCCATTACTGGCCTTCAAGCCGTACAATAGTTATACATACACGTAGTGTGTTCAACAGCAAAATAACTCTTGCATGACACTTCGGCCTACCACCAGATGGTTATTACTGCCAGATTTTGTTTTCTCGCCGACGGCGGAAGCGTATCTAATATAAACGTGACCGAAAGCAAACATCGTCCGCGAAACGTGCTCGGAGGACGGACGGACCCGGACCCACGATTTACCTCCTATGATGTACACATAGATATTAATAGTAGTAGCACACTCTCGATGATTTGCGACTGTTATAGGGTGTGGAGCGCAATAGCCGCGTTCCAGGGCGGTTCTCACTGCCCAGACTTACCGATACACAAATCAATAATACGAACAGAGGTCCGAATCCTCCCTCGGACTGCTATTAGAATAACTTATTTTCCATAAGAAAACTTCGATCTCGAGACACACGTCTTCCGCGAGAGTGACAGAATGTAGATGGTAAAGTTTAGGAGTTTATTATTTGTGTTTATATGTTTGGGTCAAACAAAACCTGGCTGACGGGCCCTTAGCCCCCGAGCACAGCCATCCGTCGTCGTCCTCGTTGTTTCAACACACAACTAGCCCACTGCTGAACATAGGCCTTCTCAATAGATTGCCGCAAAAGTTAATAACTCTCGTTTTGGGGGATTTTTGCCTTAGTTGTTACGCATGGCAGGGGTTGGCAACCTCAGCTTATTTATTCAGATATTCTGGAAGTCTGCCCATCTCCTGGTTTTTATTTTGCCCCTGTCGACTTTTAAGACACCCACGCGATGAGATGGAGTGGTAGACTCTCTTAAGCCGCCACCACACTGCAACCTTGTCTTTTAATATTGCTAAAATAAGTGTCATTATGTCTTAAAGCGTACTTTTATGAATTTATTGGTGGTAGTATTCCTATACAGGAATCCATCTAGGTGGGTACCACTGTGGTGGGTTTTCTGGGTGACACAGCATTTGTTATGGGCAGACGTTGCTTTTACCATCAGGTGAACGTTTTGCTCGTTTTATCACATTATACAATAAAAAAAGTATGACTGAGCCTTAATTCCCCATTGGTACCTTTACCTTTTTATAATTTTCCAAGGTGTTGAGTAAATAAAAAAAGGGATTAATATATTTCTGTGGCTGTATTTGCGAATACTTTTCTCTAGATAAACAATTTTGATTTTGGTACTGGAATAGACTGAATATAATGAAACTGAAGACTGAATTTCTGAAAACCCCGGATGTAAATGAATATGGTGCGGTAGACTGCAGTAGTTTAACGTTTGGTAGGTAGATTAAAAAGCTATTTTTGGCCATTTGATGGTCTCCATTATTTAATATTTATTTTACTAAATTTAGCTGTTCAGTATTTTGAAATACAATCAATAAATAGTGAATTTTGTAAATGGTAGTAAATTACATATTTTTCATAGTAACTAAAAGCTTAGTGGTAGTGGAAATATTGAGTATTAAAATCTAAACATAAATAGGCACGAAAAAAAAACGAATTATTATTTAACATAAAAGATTACATATACGACCAAATAATTCACATAAAATATATTATGTACACAAAATATTTCCATTGTTATTAAAATATAGTATATATAATATATATTTGGAATACAGATTTGGATATTTTTTGTATAAACCCCAAAATTCCAAATTTACTTCGTATGGAAATAGTGTAGAATACCGTCAACTAAATTGTAATACACTGAAACATAGGTAGTTGTGGAACAAAATGCAGCGAGACGTGCGTAGCAAAATTGCTAGAAGGTATTCATCCGTGTAAATTACAAGTGAGTATCTATGGCAGTATTGATTGTAGCGTAGAATATACCAGTGTTTTCTACAGCTTTTTGTGCATTTTTTTGGATACACGATTGTATTTTCTTCATATACAATTGTGGGAGAATTATTATAGTACGTATACCTTTACGCCTATCATCTCAGAAAGTGACGATGCGAGTAAAACGTTCACCTGTTGTTAAATACAACGCCTGCCCATAACAAATGCTGTGTCCCAGAACATTCTTGTATGATACCACACTGCTCTCGTCACCCTGATATATCAGTTCTTATTCTCATATGCCCAATAATAGCACTAGATCTCAGTGCCCTTAAGACCGAAACACTATAGAAATACGGCAGAATAACTGTCCCTGTGGACCTACATAGATGGATTCTTGCACTTAAATCCATAAAAGATTGTATCTAGAAAAATGTTGCTATTTTCAAATGTTTTTCTCTAATTAACATTTGCTAAAATAACACATAATTGTGTGTCTCATATTTAATAACGTGGGGTATATATTTTAATTAAAACTTTTCAACATAATCATAATTTTAATTATTACTGTTATCACATAACATTCTTAAGTTAATTTTTTTTTTTCATTACCATGTAAGTGATTTAAGAAGTTACAATTTATATGTTATATTCATTTATACCATAGGCTTAATAAGTAACCTTACACTGTCGCACGAAGTCAAAAAAGCTTAACTATCCAAACACCCAATAAATTAATCAACGGCTCTACATTAAACGACACTTTTAGCAACTATTTTATGGTCGTTCTCACAACAGTCGCTATAAAATTTGTCATCGCACCTATTGATATCTTCTGGACATCGTTTATCATACGATATAATGAAGATTAAGGATTTACATTATGAAAATTATATTTGAAAGTAGTGAAAACTTTACGCATTATCTATATGGAATAAGAATAATTAATTAGTGTATTACTATATAAAACGTATAAATTAAGTAGTTAAGTTTTACATAAGATTTCTCCTATTTCTTGTATGTGAGAACCCTTTAGATATTTTATATCAGCAATTTGCCGAAAGAGATCACGTAGGATTCAATAAACCCCAAACCTAATATTAATACCGAGAGCGGCAGTCGTCGTCGGAATGGCATTTTCCGTTACTTTGCCATAATGAAGGTTAGATGAAACTCCGTTCTAATGTTTACTATAGCGACTGTATATATTTGTCCAGTTTTTTTTAGGTATTTTAGTAGTAACTTAATATTACAAGTTGACTCCGGAGGTTTTGGCCTCATCCGCTTAAACACATATTTTATCGAATACATTTCTGAAATACTTGACTTTTCGAGCTGAATTTAGAAATAGCTTTAGGAAGTAGAAAATGTACAGTATATTAAATTGTCTTGAAGCATGGAAAAAGCTTACGAGTATGTAGTTTTATGTACTCGTATGTATGTACTTACGATGGGTATCAACACAGAACAGAAAAAAGTCATCAATTATATTCGAGTTTTAAAATTTTATTATCAAGTTCAAGATACAAATGAGAAAGTCTTAAATGTTTCATCAGTGATTTTGTTCTCATTAGCTCGACAACAAGATAAAAACAGTAGTAGTATTGACGCTGTATTTAAAATATATGTTAATAAAATTTTAATATAACAAAGCATTTAATTCATACTTTAGTTACCATAAGTCACTCGTGTAATTTGTTGAACTTGAAAACTTAAGAGTCTGTATAATATCCAATAAATATAAATAATTTTACATAGAAAAATGTAAAATAATTTTCAAAGTTGGTAACAATGTTATATAAATAAACCCGACAATTATTCTACTCTACTCTAATCTGCATTCGTCTCATTTTCTCGAAGTTTAGTTGTCTGAAGGTTTCAATTCTAGCGCGTGTTCACTGAACACATGTTTTTTTTGAAACGTTTTAGAGGGGTTTTAATTAATATAACTTAATATTTACAGAGTCGCCAATTAAAATGTAGCAGTATTCTTAAAAATGTTTAAATTAATATGAAAACAAAATAATTACATGCTGATAAAGCCGCGTAGTGGCGGCTCGTTAAAGAATACTACCACTCCATCTCATCCAAAGGATCTCGAAAAAGGCGAGTAAGGAATTAAACTGCACTGTGCACCCAACACCGCATGATGGCGATGGGCTCACCACCTATTACACCTAGTGCATTATATTGTTTTGGTGAAACGTGGATTGTGGCAGTCATCTGTTTTTGCAGTGAGTGCCCAGTCTCTGACTACCCCTTATGGGATACAGTCGTGATCTTATGTATGTATGTATGATAAAAACAAAGGACAGTAACATTAATAAATAAAAGCAAGTAAGCCAGGATTATGACTGGGTGAAACGTGATGAGCATTTTGCACGAACTAATTGAAATTATCGACAAATATCCCACGGTAGATTAACTATTGTTTGCTTCGTATTCGCCTTTGAATATCAGTTAATGAACCAATTATATCCCATAGAGAATTGAGTCGGCATGTTGGAAATTAGTATTATTTATAACTACTCGTATATTTAATAATACAAAAAAAGTATGTCATTTTGACTGTCCAAAGATGGTTTTTAAGATATATAACTAAAAAAAAAGAATTTGATATAAATTTTTCACATTTTATGGTCACCCTGGGATTATTGGCGACGTAATATTTTAATATTTTAGCTAAAATAAACTCATATTTACAGTACAAATTAATAATGTGTTTGGAGACGTTTACGTATTCTTTTTGTGTATAAACTGAATTGATAATGTAGTATTATAAATTAATCACACTATTTTGACATTTACATTAATAATCAACTTTGACAGAGGCACCTTTTAAATGGATCGAGTCTTACTTAAAAAAGAGAGCAATTAGTAGTTGTTCCAAATGAAATAATAGGGAGTCGTGGCGTACTGGCCCCAATTCTGCGATATTAAAAAAAAAAATAATGTGATGCCTTTCATTATCACTCTATTACGATTGTTGGATGCTATTTTCTTATGCAGCTAAATTTTCAATGTCATAACAATGATATGATAATGGCATCGTTTAACAATGGTAGGTAAGAATCTAAGCAGTGTAGCTATTAAAATTGTAAATCATTAATAACGTCGATGTCGTTCAAATTTGATAATTGAAATGATTATGAATAGCTTATCCGTAATTATTATTTTGCAGATGTACCTTATTAGTTGTTGCGATAACATCTAATTGTGTCCGTATTTTGTTTGAAACTTTAAGCTAAAGTGTAATATAAAGGCATTGACACACAACAATTTCAGCACAAATGCGAAGGAAAATCTACAAACGTTTCAAAAGCGAGATTTAGTGTTAGAAACCGTAATATAATATAGCAATAATACCTCCCTTGTGTCTCGTAATAACTCTGAAATTCGCAATATAATATAAAAGTGTCAGTTTTTCGTCTTGTAATAATGTATTAAATAGGAGAAATAAATTATTTGTGATTTTAGATTACGCGTAAAATGGGATATTACATATGTAAGTTTATTACATATGTAATATCCCATTTTACGCGTATATGATGGATTATTAGTTTTGATCGCAACGAATTATTTTTATTGTTAAAAGAATTTCTTCTTGAATTCTTTAATATTTATACATCTGTGACCCCGCCTATGCTGGGTGTAAATTAAATTTTTGTAATAGTTATTTTTTTTATAATTTAAATTGATGATGTTCTCCTAGCCGATTTCGACCACGGCGACAACTTCCGATTACTGTCGAGAGCCATCAACTGCGCAGGAGATATTATAGTATCACAAGTGTACGCGCAAACACAGAGGCACTCACTCGTCCCAACCTACCCGATGTAACGCTGTTGTGATAAGATCGGAGGTAGGTTAGGATGCAGTGTCAGAAACACGGGGACAAACACAGCACAACCAGACCAGAAAACCAACAATTTGTGTTTTAGCACAAATGTTGGCTCCGGCTGGGATTCGAACCCAGGACCCGGGGCGTAGAAGTCCGGTATAATACGATAATTTGGAAAGTTCATACTTACTATTCTATTTTACTAATAAAATCGATTACATAATAAATAAATATAATGCTTATAAATTTTAACAGTTAAATACAAATAAGTGTAATAAGTGTGTAGTAAATTATTGAAAATGCATTTATTGCGTAAAAAAAGTTAAGTATAAAAACAATAAATGAAACTTTGTAAGTACAACACAGTTATGAAGAGACTTGGATATAAATATTATTTTAGTGTCTTATAAAAGTTCCTTACTCCGAATACTGCTGTTGCGATAACATATAGCGTAATGTTGAATTAAAAACAAGTAATTTAATTTAAAGGAGCGTGGACCTTGGTTGTAAAAATACTCAAAAACGCAATTATCATGTATTTGGAAAAAGGAGTGGCATTAAAGTCATGATAAACTAAAAATTTACTAATTTTTTAAAAAACTTTTAAGCATTAATTTACGCGGAATGTAATGTTTTTTATTTTGTTTGACGGATATGTTGTAGGTTTATTATCGGGACGCAATAATAATATTTTTTAATTCTGATTAATTTTGTATTTAATCAAAAACTTCCGGAATCTTTCCTTAACAACTAAGTTTTATTAATATTTTGATAACACTAAGGCATTCAGGCCTCATTTTGTAGTATTTTATTGAATGTTAGTTCTAGATGATAAAACAAAGGGTCTTTGTAGTATTTATGAAATTATAATTAGTACGACGTGGTACTATATTGGAAGCAAGTTATTATCGCAAAGAAAACTAAAATAATACAATTAATTAATTATTCGTACTTAAGCCAAACATTGTAAAATGTGGGTATATATATTATTTATACAAATCTACGTATCATCAATATCATAATTTCAGCCCCTCACGAGTTCACTGCTGAACGTATGCCTCCCTCAAAGATTGGAGGGATTTTGCCATAGTTTCCACGATTGGGGGGCAGGTTGGCAAACGCAGTTTATTTATTTAGATATTCCAGGAAGATGCTGCTGCCCATCTCTTGTTTTTCAATGCATTCAAGGAATCACTTAAATTATTTTCAGAGGAACGTTTTCTATTGAATCGTGTAGTGACATTCGGTTCTATTCGGATACTAACTTGACTCAATGCATTTGAGCCAGAGTCCGATTGAACTTGTTTTACGGATAGCGGAGTACGCTGCATTTTATTTATTTACTAATCTCTAAGGCTTAGGTATCAGGGCGAACGTAAAGTAACTACTAGTGCTGCTGTAGCGTAGTCAGGTCGGTATATCCGTCTATGTTATTGATCTCTTATACTTAATTTGTTCCGTGATCACAGTGAAACTTCACAAAAGCTCATGTTCGCCTGTTACCGATTTAATTTATTGGAACAATTCCGTTACAAAAATACTATTTTAAAACAAATCATGTGCAATAAGTCTAACTGATACCGTCGATTGGAGGGAACTAAGGAGACGTATTTTAAATGAACGGTTGATATGTTTCGATTTAAGTAAAGTGTCGTCATTAACGTTTATCCTTACGAGACATGCATTTTTTCCGTTACATGTGTCTATTAATATAAATCATTTTCGTAGAGCTTTTTATTTACTTTAATTTTATTTATTGTATTATACATATACCTATACTACATTCGTGTATTATTTATCTGTTAACAAAATACAAAATAATATTTTGTTATTTCATATTAAGTTTTAAAGTTTTTATATTAAGCCGTGTGGTGGCGGCTCGTTAAAAGAATACTACCACTCCATCTCATCCAATGGATCTCGTAAAAGGCGAGTAAAGAATTAAACTGCACTGTGCACCCAACAGCGCATGGTGGCGATGGGCTCACCACCTATCACACCAAGTGCATTATATTGTTTTGGTGAAATGTGGACTGTGGCAGTCATCTGTTTTTGCAGTGAGTGCCCAGTCTCTGACTACCCCTTATGGGATACAGTCGTGATCTTATGTATGTATGTATGCATATTAAGTTTTGCAGTAATGTACAGACAAAAAAATAACCAAAAAAATACATAAGGGATAAAGTTTTATGATTACTTCCGATCAATTTTAGCCTCAAAGTAGTTGAAATGAAATATATTTGGGTAGAGCAGTCAATCTTTGTTATATCGTGCTATTACGAGCGGAGTAAGGATCGTTCCCATGAGTATTTTGTATGAGTTTCACACATTACACTCGCAACCAATACAATCAAGATACTCGAACAAAGTGACTTTGATCCCTAATGCTTCTGGTTTTTGCGTCTCGAAGAAGAATATTATAGATCTTTCTATTTTGGTGGTCAGCCAACCCGATAGTACTTGTAAGCCACTGCGCCTTTGTCGATCTTTCTGATCCCGTGGGGCCTAGACCGTCGTCAACATAAACAAAATAGTGTTATTGCTTGTATCTTATCTAAAAGAAAAATATTAAGCACAGTTTTTGGAAAAATGTTTTATTTTACATGTATGGGGCGTGGAGTTTTCTTACATCACGTGAATATCAAGGAACTAAGTTATATTCAGTTATTAGTTTTTTGCAAGCGCTCGCTTTAACTATCATATACGTATAGTACGTGAATGACCTGGGTGCGATTCCCAGCACCACTAAAATTGTTAATAGCAATTTGAAGTGCTGATATACCACGTGCTCGGCGGTGAAACAAAAAACATCGTCAGGAAACCTGCATTAGAACAGCGTGGCGGATTCTTACGAGGTCCAAAACCCTCTCGGAAATGAGAAGAGGCCTGTGCTCAGCAGTGGAAAATTTATAGGCACTCTCAAGTCTCTTTCTAAAGTCTATAAATGACATGGATAAGGATGTACTGCCACTACAAATAACTGTCAGTACACTGTGTTTCCTTATATTATATATTAATGAAATGAAAATAATGAAAACTATTAATATATTATATATTAATAGTTTTCTTTATTTTCTATTTATTTTAGATATAAGTTTAACAAGGTTTACGTTACTCGTTTTTATAATAATAATAATAAATCTTTATTTTCTGTATTATTTCTGAATGTTTACATGATGGTTATCAAGTAGCGATTCTGATCTACAAGTTCAGTCATAAATGACAGTATGCAAATATTTAAAATTTGGGAGGATTTTAACTATTGTTCTATTTCATCAGTGAAATTTGTCTGTTATGTTTATTGTTACATATTTGTACTTAATGAGTATCATCATAGTCATTACTAATTATAAATTACTTTATATCAATTTAGCCACATTTTTAAATCTTTACTACTTATTACGATTAGTTAGAAATGAAAAGAAAAAGAAACGGACTGATCTATATAGTCACTTAGATATATTAATACAAGCCATCTTTAATCAATTCATATAAAACAATAGCCAATATTCAAAAGCTCAGGGGAAATAAATTTTTATCATCCTGCCCGCATCATAGCGGAGCGCTCAGGAAGAGCTGTACTTTATTATTATTTAAAATTAATTATAAAACAATAATTAAATTTATCTTATTTTTTTACATGAGCCCTAACCAGGATTTCTCCAATAATGTGTTTTTTTTACGACATTCATTGTACTGCACCTTTTTACAGAAGAGACGAGCGGAAAGTTCACCCAATGGTAAGTGCAACGTATGCCCATAACAAATGCTTCACCACGTGCGTATGATGCCACACAGATCTGTATGGCATCACACTGCGCCCGTCACCCTGAGACATTAGTTCTTGAGTCTCTTATGCGCAGTGATTACAGTGGATATCAGTAACCTTCAGGACGAAACACAGTAATGTTTGTACACTACTGCTTTACGTTTTGGAAACATACGAGTACACTACACGTGACGTGCACTACACAACAAGACCCGAAAACCAACAATTTGTGTTTTTGCACATACTATGTTGGCTCGGGAACCGCGGATATCAGCTACTCTGATCACTAGGCCAGGCTGTTGATATAAATCCAAGTTCAATTACGATCAAACTCCTAGTTTTTGATTTTAAATCAACTGAATATTTAACGTTAAGCATAAAGAGAGAATAACACTGTTGCTTTTCATGTGGTAGGTTCCAATTACTGCTAACAAGACATTCTTTAATTGTTTTACAAGAGAAAGTGACAAGATGAGCAAAACGTTCACATGATGGTAAGCCTGCCTATAACAAATGCTATGTCACCCAGAACATTTCTGTGTGACACCACACTACGCCCGTCACCCTGAGACGTCAGTTCTTAAGCCTCATTTGCTCAGTGATTACACTAGCTCACAGTACCCTTCAAACCGAAACACAGTAATGTTTGCACAGTACTGCTTTACGGCAGAATAACTGTTCCTGCGGTGGTACTTACTTAGACGGATTTCTAAAATGTCATATGCCCAATTATTACACTAGGTCTCAGTGCTCTTTAGTCGGAAACACAGGCGCTCGCTTTAAATTGCATAGTACGCGAGTGAACTGGGTTCGATTCCCGGTGCCGGTACCACTGAAATTGTTATTGCAATTTTAAGTGCTGATTTACCACGTGCTCGCCGGTGACGGAAAACATCGTGAGGAAACCTGCATGTCTGAGAAATAAAAAAAGAAAAAAAAATTACGAAGACATATGCAGTCCGCCAACCCGCATTGGAGCAGCGTGGCGGATTCTTCCTAGCTCCAAAACCCTCTCAGAAATGAGAGGAGGCCTGTGCTCAGCAGTGGGACATTTATAGGCTGAAACTTTAATTTACGTATTTTTACAGTAATGTTTGCAGACTACTTCTTCGTGGATGAATAACTGACCCAGCGGTGATACTTACCTAGACGGATTCCACCTACTACGCGTCAGTAAATTGAGTTTAATTTGAAAACTAATGTTTCCTGGGATTTGAAGACAGTGACACTTACCCACCAGGCAGATAGTGAACTTGTTTGCCAGCCTTTCTTACAACATCAAAAACATTAAAAATAACGTTTCTCCTTCGCAACCTAAATTACTTTTTAAAATAAACATTCGCTGTACGGCTCTTCGTCGTCTTCATCAGCCGGTTAATAGTTCACTGATGAATGTCTTACGAGAATGTAAGCCTCTCCCAAATAGTGAGGATTCGTATATTAATATGTAATATATTTCAATGTTTATAATATAACATAATATATCAATTAATTCAGATAACACAGATCCATTACATATTTACTAAAACAAAAGTTGAATACTTTAATACTAATGCTCATAATATAATATACTTAATTTATTATTACTTATAAGGAGCATAATAATAACGTTATATTTTTAAATCATATTAAAAATTAAATAACAATCAATTTGACCATTTTCTAAATATCTCGCTGTATGAGAAATTGCAACAAATTATTGAGAACATTCTGCGACCTAAAAATCCAGGCCGTCCAGGCCAGTGACGTGAACGGCTGACGGAACAGTTCCGAACACGGAAAGTGTTTTCGTACTGCACCTTCAAACTGCGGTACTCTTCTTTATTGTAGTGCATCCTCAGGTGTGGGGAGGAGAGTGACTGACAGTAAGCTGCAATCAACGCCAGTTTAGAGCCCGTGGAATATTTCTGAAAGCGACGAGCTGTCATTTTGGCAAGCACCTACCGGCCCGCATAAAACCGGCTAAGTGCATGTCGGACCCCGCACAGTAAAGGGCTCCGTAGTGGAGAATAGCGTGTAACAGAAACCATTCCATCTCTAAAAAACTAGAAAATATGTCTTATCCTAACCAATGTTTTGCGTGTGTTTTATAAGGTCTACCACTTTTTTTTACTCACTCTATACTTCTTCATCATTTTTCAAGACTTACCTAATGATACCTAATACGTGGATGTGCACTGGATTTATTTATCCTACAGTTACACGGATGGTGTGTCACTCCTATTTTTATTCATAATTTCACTACAGCATTGTATAGTGGCTCATAAAAACAACTTTCATCATATTTATTCTGTATAGTGGCAATACCATCCAAATAAAATGACTGTGACGTACGGAAATATGGACACGACGACGAATTATCTGAAGTACAAACAGAACCCTAAAAAGATAAGTACAATAAAAATTTGCTTACATTCCTTTCAGAGTATTCATATATCTTGGCAAAATTTTCTTGCTTTGCTTAGATACTACAAATAAAAATGAGAAAGAAATGACAATTCGAATTTCAGAAGTAGGTGGATAAGTTAGCATCGCGTGACTTGCGCATTTCACACCGTAGTCGCGGGTTTGCCGGCGAGCAGTGATGTGACGTGAAACAGTATCCCTCTGAACGTGCCAGCTGATAGATGTGCGGTAGGGTGAAAAACAAATTATTAACGTATTAGTACGCAACTAAATCTAATATTATATAACGTTCTTAGTGCTGTTTATTTTGTGACCCAACTGGCGTGCGGAAGGAATGTGTTACATCATTTTATAAGGTATATTTTTATTAATTATCAATAAAGTTTATCACACATTTCAATAGAAATATAAATTCTAAAACTTATATTTATTATCATACAGGGAGAAATGTTGTAATTCAACTACAGTAACTTAAACGATATTGTACACTTAATTGTAAAACCCAAAACATGACTTTGTTAATTACTAATACGGTCTAATGCTACTTTAAATAATTCAAGAATTTCCCTGCCTGCGGCTCACGTGAAGTAAGAAAGGGCAAGCAACCGTTTTGGATTTAACTTTACTTTACCTTTGAGTATACGCATTTACTTTAACGTAAAATTAATATTTTTGTCTTGTTTACTTTAAAGTATTTTGTATAGGTTGTAATGTTTCTCAATATCTACATCATATTTTAATTATAATTGTGAACATTATAGTATTAAAATATGTATTTTTATATTTATGAAATATCAACTAAATAAAAAAATGGAATTACTAACGATAAATGTCCTGTAGGTATATATTTCACGACTGATTTATAAAGAATTAATTGTACTCCACAAAACATTTGGATATTTTCAGCAGATACAGTAGTTTCTTTTTGATATAATTTCTACGTAAAATATTTTCAGTGTAAGAAAACGTCGTAAGGAAATCTGCATGTGTAAGAAATTAAAAACATGGGAACATGTGAAATTCGTTATTCGGCACTAGATCTGCGTGGTCAACCGTTTCTGCCTTCAAATTATTTCAAGAATTAGAGAAGGCAGAGCTCAGATGTTGTTTAGGTTGACGCCGAATCTACTTCTTACTGTCAACTATTTTTATTATGTTTTAGTATAGGCAACGTGTTTTTAGCTAAGTATGTGATGTTAGACTAGTGTCTTATATAATAAGAATCACATTTAGTAACCTTAAATCTCAAAAATAGTAAATATTAAATTAATAACCTTTAATTTTTATTTTTTTATTAGTTTTAAACATTATTTTAGTAACGAATAATAAAATATTAAATTTAAATCTCGAGCAAAAATATAATTTTATATTTATTTTAGTTACTTTTGGTGTTCTCGGCGATGACATGTACTACAAGACAACATGGCTTTGACTCGGGTTGAAGTATGCTATTATCATAATTTGCATACAGTTATAGTGGCAGCTTGTGAAGATAATAACCATGTGCACATGTTAAATATTCCATTATAATTGTTTACCTGTTTGTCAATTAATAATATCGTCTGTATAATATCCCACCATTTTAGGCTAATGGGTTACAATCTTTTTTATTTTATATCACAGTTGAGCTGGAATTAAAATGCAAAAAGTAGATTTTCAGCAATAGACTATTAGCAGAATAAAGAGGAAATAGATATTTAGATTATTTACAAAATGTATAACAAACCTAATACAGGTATTTTGACCGAGTATTGTCCACGTAAGGGCCAAACCAAAACAAGTAACACCTGTCTTGCCATTAAAATCAATACCGACAAATTAGCTATGTAGCTAAAATTCATAGCTCACTGAGACCTGGTCCTTCACTGCAGGCCCCATGAGGTAGATCAGAGTAATATACGTAACGATGATATCCACATCAAAACTAAAGGAACCGACATAGTCCAAAGGTTCAACAAACTGAAGTGGCGTTGGGTCGGCCACAGTGCTCGTAAACCGATAACCGGGAAGAAATATTCTCGAGTGTCAATCTCGTACCGAAGCACTGTAGGGTAGCCTCTCGCAAGACGGAGCGACAACCGGCACGTTTTGCGGGAAATCGATGGATGCAGGTGTCTCCGGGCCATGTTTAGTGCAGAAAACTGTAAAATGTGAATCATTGCTCATTATATTAAAGCAGCAGCGTGTACTTTATTCATAAGCATACAAACTTTACTAGTATCTTCATTAAGTACCAGACGCAGAATTACACATTTGAAAAAAATAATTAATTTTTTTTTTTTATTTGGAACTCATTGGCTTATATTGGAAACAACTAACTTTTGTTTCAAATAAAAATGAACATTTCACAGCTTAAGAATTTCCACCATAATCATTTAAGATACTTATGGGACTTTAAGGAAAACTTCTTTTAAACGTTACGAATGCTTTTGTAGTGAGTTGTAACTATCTTTCAACGTTTCGTTCATCGTTATAATATTTCAGAATGTTTTTCCTAAAATTTTTATTTTTAACAAAGGAAAACAACTGTCTATGCTCTGCTTTATTTGCGTTTATTGTGTAGGCGTAATGTATCGCCGTTATTAAGGTCAAAATATTCTTCATGCTACGGTGATGTTAGAAGCTGGGCGCACTAAACGCTTTGTAGCAATGGCAATAAGCACCCAAGAAAGTGTGATATCTGTGCTCTGGACCCGGTGCAGCTACATTAGAGATGTGATCGAAATGCACCGATACGACAGGGTAATAACAGAAAGATTTTTTACATAATAAAACATTCTAATAAGACCGCTCGTTGACTCGTGAACAGCCTGCGGTTGCAACACCAGGCAAACGATCAGTAATCAAACAGCCAGGAGGAGACTGCATGACGTAGATCTTTACGGTCGCGGGACGTTTCGGCCGAAGTACTAAAGCGAGAATATCGTGGGCTCGTGATCATTTACACCGGACCAATGAACAGTAATCGAGGGCTCTGTTGCGATCGAACCTAACTTCGGTTTTAATTTTTATAAATATTTTTTATTTATTTTGATAAATTAAATAATTAAATATTTGGATTCAAGAAGAATTCGTGTGTGGTCAGTTCTGGATACCCAAAAGGTTCATCTTTACCAAGGTGGAACAATATTCGTTTGGAGCGGAATTCGTGTAGGTCGGAAAACTGATCTCGTTTGGATTCGCGGTAACATTGATCTTAAATACCGCCACGAGGTGGTCCAACCTATTGCGATGCAAATGTGTCAAGAAGTGTCCTTTCATGTCAAACAATGCTGGAACACATACTGCAGTAGTAATAATGAATGTTCCTCGAGCATGTTTGGATCTCTACTCGAAATGAAATTAATGAAATTCCCGGCAATCTGCACACCGAACATGATATTTTACTACTTTTTTATAGGATTTCAAACGCGATTTCTCAGGACACTTTTGACGGTCTTATGTTGAGTATGGAGAGACTATACAGAACAGCGGTGAACGCGTCAGTAGGACCAACAGATTCTTAGTTATTTTAATGTTTATTTTTTTATTAAATTACCATTAAAACCATTATAACTATTTGAATTTTCGCCATATTTTAGTTGTGCTTCTATTGTTTTGTTTTTAATACAATTTAAAGGTAAAACTTCCAATATCTATCGAATTATAACAAGCGTAGTAAAAATATTGATAAATAAAAAATATATTTGATCCCTAGAGTTTGTTGATGTGTATGCGTTTATGTATTTATATTTCAGTGAAAACCTGACCATAGCATAAAACGTGTGTTATGAAGGCCTTGCTTCCCTAACATGTACGCGATTACACACTAATTTATTATTAAACGAGTCCTTGTGACCTTTAAGACCGCATATCTAAACAAAAAATTACGTAGTCTTTTTAAAAAAGTAAAAAAATGTAATGTACATATTTATATTCACATCGCATTTATAATTTGTTTAACTTTTTAAAATCTATTATGTAGTCTAAGAATCGAAAACTATCTCATGAAACTTAAATATTATTGCGCAAAAATATATTACACAATAATATATAATAGTGTACTCTGAAACCGTAACACCACTGTGTTTCAGTTTGACGGAACTGAAAGTATTGTAATTATTAGAGCTTACGACACTTCAGAACCGATAAATCATTTAGACAAACGCATTGCGGCGTACACAGAACTCCCTAACGCATAGTTCTCAGTGATACCGCAACGGTTAAGGGCAGGCGTTTCTCATATCACCAGGTTGCTCGTCTCGTCACTTAATTTCATTTAAAAAATATGATTATATGACTCAATATTGTGAATGATGATTCGCCTGGCCGATTTCGACCACGGCGACGATTTCCAAATATTGTCGGAAGCTATCAACTGCAAGAGGTAATATAGTGCCATAAGTATGCGCGCAAACACAGACGCACTCACTCGTCTTTAACCTACCCTCGCCCGATGTAACGCTGATGCGATAAGATCCGAGGCAGGCCAGAATGCAATGTCAGAAACACTGGGACAATCACAACACAACTAGGTAGAAACACTTTGTAGAAGTCAGGTACTCTGACTCTGGCCACGCGGTCGTCAAAAAATAATTTGCAAAAATAATAAATAAATATCTATTAAATTAGTTAAAACAAATTATATTAAATGAAATGCAAGTCATTCAATAAATTTTTTCAACACGTAGCTGAGTAACGTTAGTATAGTCAACTCGATAGGCGTAGTGGCTAAGCGATTGTATTCTGTGTTACCTACCAGTAGCGGGTTCGATTCGCATACGGAACAAATATTTGTACGGTCTAGTAATAGTAGTCTCGGGTCTGGGTGTTTGTGTATGTGAAATTTATAGCTGTAAAACTGGATCATGAAAAAGCGGATGCAGTGTTAACGACACGACACATACATAAATAGACCAAGACCCGAAATCCGACAATGTTTTTGTTGCACAAATGTTAGTGTGATTGGTTTTTTTTTCGTTTGAATGCGATGATCTCTGGAACTACCGGTCCCATTTAAAAAAATATTTTTGCATTTGATAGCACAATTCCTGAGGAAGAATGTAGGCTTTATCATCACGCTTTTAAATTAAACGGCGGGTGAAACCGCGGGGCGAAGCTAGTCATGAATAAAAGTTTCAGAAAACATTTTCATACATGCATACATAAGATCACGACTGTATCCCATAAGGGGTAGTCAGGGACTGGGCACTCACTGCAAAAACAGATAACTGCCACAATCCAGGTTTCACCAAAACAATATAATGCACTTGGTGTGATAGGTGGTGAGCCCATCGCCACCATGCGCTGTTGGGTGCACAGTGCAGTTTAATTCCTTACTCGCCTTTTACGAGATCCATTGGATGAGGTGGAGTGGTAATATTCTTTTAACGTGCCGCCACCACACGGCTTTTTAAACATTTTCAAAGCGAGTAATAAAGGATTTAGATTTTGCACCCTTATTGAAATGTTGAATGTAGAATCTTAAGTAAACTTTTAGATATCAGTCGATTGCTAAGTCTTGACGACTTTTGAACTTTCCGACCCTACACCTAAAACTGTTGAACTATGTTTCAGTTACCTGTATAGTTGCTCTCGTATGAACGGTTATTGTGTTTAGAGTTAAGACCCACATATATAAGGAAATTTGCAGATAGGAATATTTAGGCGCAATCCCCAGAATTCCCATACTATAAAATTGTATAAACAATACAAGATTTAAGAAAGAAAACGAGGATTTGCAAAAAAATATTTTGTATTAAATTCGCTAGTTCCAATATTTTATTGTACTCAGTATTATTTGCAATATAATGTTAAAGCCGTGGTTATGGCTAACTCATTTTCTAAACCTGAATGATAAATTTAGTAACGTAATTTATCAAGATTATAGTTTTGTCAGATTAAATGTCTGTCATGACATAACACCTATCGATATCTAATAGTAATAACAAGCACCACAGTGCTTTTTGAAGTACAGTTTCTACTGGTGGTAGGATTCCTATGCAGGAATCCGTCTAGGTAGGTACCACCCCAGGGCCAGTTATTCTGCCGTGAAGCAGTAGTGTGCAAGCATTACTGTGTTTCGGTTTGAAGGGCACTGTGAGTTAGCGTAATCACTGGGCATATGAGACTTAAGAACTTATGTCTCAGGGTGATGGGCACAGTGTATGTCACACAGAATTTTTCTGGATGACACAGCATTTGTTATGGGCAGACGTTGCACTTTCCATCAGGTGAACGTTTTGCTCGTCTCATCACTTCATCCAATAAAAAAAAACATTAGTTTCACTTAAACATAATTAGTTATTTTTTGTTAAACATAAACTTTATAAGTACATTTTATTTTACAAAGATAGTGAATAACTTCAAAAAACATCGTAAATAATTTCAACTGCAAAAATTAAGAAAAGTAGCAGCATACAAAACTTCCCACTACTTGGCACAAGTCTATAAGAGGTCTGGAAATCGATCAAAGCCTGTCAGGTTGCTCCACTGCGGGTTGACTTCATATGCCCAATTATCAAACATGCCAGTTTCCTTAGAATGTTTTCCGTCAAGTCGAGCACGAGGTTTTGGCAATTGATAATGCCAAGGAAAACGATAGCTACCCGCCATATCGGGTGGTCTCGTCTCCTCCTAACAGTAATCTTTAGGTGTTGTATGTGTAATATGTAACACAGAAAATTTAATGGCGCGATGTTGGTACATATGAGATATTCCTCTATGTCGCCACATGAGAGGCTAGAGATATTCCTAGCTTCTCATGTGACGACGAAGATGTCGCGTACATGAAAGTACAAGAAGCGAAAGATATGCTAAAGGATCGTAGTGTAAAGATTGTGGTCTCTGTCTACCTCAATGGTAAAGAGGCGTGACTGTATGTATGTATGTTTTCAGAAATGAGTAATTCTAAAAAGCTCCTAACAAAGTATGTCCTTGAATAATGGAGCAAGTTTCTTTATCTACGATTTGTCAAAACCATAACAAGGATAAAAGCTTGGATTTATAACAAATAACTAAGATTTACATTTAGAAGATTACAGTGTTGCTATACAAGGAGTGTTATACTGTAAGAAATATAATTTATAGATAAACCGAAAAAAGGATACATCAAATACATTTCGATTTTTCATAAAAATATAGAAAACTAGTTAAAAAAAGTCGAACCCTCACTAATTTACTCTGTAAATAGGTTACCAATCCTTGTGGGTCCCTTGAAATAACGATTCTATAGTAATAATATTTCCAAGAGGATGAGTTATAGTCGCCATTAATACAAATGTGCCTACCCTACCTTTCTGTTACCTACAAGACATCATCCAGTTCATTTGTGAACAGTATCAAGAAAATGGCATGCCTTTGTCTAACTCCTCTGCGAATCACTCTTCTGAATAAGTAAATGTAGTTTATATTTTCGTTCGTACTTTGAAACAATATAAATATAAAATCAGACATATTACATAAATAAAAAATAACAAGACCACTAGTGTGTAACTGTGGACGAACTGTAACAACAAGTTTCTTTTGTTGAGTTATGTTATTATTATTCTTATATTTAAATAGATTTATTTCTAATAGACCTTTACTAAAGACGTCATTGCGATGGTCACCAGAAGGCTATAATAATGTGTAAACATTCGGTGGTGCTCAAATACCGTATATAATATAAGAAGTTCGTCGCAATCGTAACTAATAAACAGTTTGTTTTTTTTTTATTGGAGAACGGGACAATACTAGCAAAACGTTCTCTTGATGGTAAGTGCAACGTCCGCCCATAGCAATGCTGTGTCACAGAAATGTCGTGTGCAAACATTACAGTGTTTCGGTCTGAAGGACACTGATACCTAGTATAATAACTGGGCCGTAAGCTCAATAATTATAGTAGCTATACAGACTTAAGAACTGATGTCACTGAATGACGAGCGCATTGTGGTGCCACACACAAATATTCTGGGTGACACAATAATTGTTATTGGTAGACGTTGTAGTTACTACCAGGTGAATGATTCGTTCGTTTCATCACTTTCTACAATAAATAAAAGTAACACCCATAATTTCAATCATCCATAATAAAATTATGGATATTCAAACCTAACTTTAATAACATATCACACAGTATTCTGTGAAAATGTGATTATTATTCAACCAACCGCAGAACATGAATCCAGTATACAATTAATGATATGTATTTGTCGTAAATTTCTGATTTACGAGTGAGAACAATTCATATTTTTTAATTGTTATTATCACAGATTGAAAACTTTTGACTCCAATATATTTATTATAACTGATGTAATGTTTTCTTTTATTTACGCGAATATTACACATTTAAATAAAACTACTTTTTTACGGATTTTATCGCGTTTAATTTAACTGGTGTAGTTTAAATCATTATAATTACAACTGAAACCAACATTTATCTTCCCTGAATCTTTTAGTCGTGGTAAAATGATCTATCTTGCCTAATAAATATTATTAGAAGCATCTGAGGATAAAAAAAAACCCGGTTAATAAGGAGAACTTCATAAAGTGACGAGACGAGCAAAACGTTCACCTGATGGTGAATGCAACGTCTGCCCATAACATGCTGTGTTGCTCAGAATATTTCTGCGTAGCACCACACTACGCACGTCACTCTGAGACATAACTTATGTGGATAAATCTACGGGGAAGTTCATGTTCAATGGACTTTGACGGACTGAATAAATATGACAATTATGTTTCGTTGTTTCACAACGGAAACCCTGTTAATTAAACTTTTTTGTGAGAACCCAAGAAAAAATCTTCCTATTTTATTTTATAGTATTATATACCAATCCATGATGATAAGCGGTGAAGAAGTTAAGAGCATCTTAGCCTACAAGATGCCTATTCACTCTTATCATGATGATGACTGTGAATATCATATTCGTATGGAAAGTCTGACGTCGGCAAATAATTTAATTCCCAAGCTCCCGGGGCACATCAACTACATACGAGGAATCCGTGCATCTATTCGTTCGATAGCTAAAAAGGGACGGAAGATTTGAATAATCAAGTTTCTGAGTTCACTCTCCGAAATCTCAATCATCAATCATCATTATCAATCTCATTCTCAAAAACTGCCAGAGTTGCAGCTTTGCACCGGTGTGCGTTTTTGAAGTTTTTCCAAAAAAAAAATAATTAAAGTCTATAATTTCGGTGAATCTTTCCACTCAACTCTCCCCTCACAAGTCCAAAGCAGCAAGCTGATATTTGGCTGCACCAGCCCAGAGATAGCAGTAGTATTACATACATCTCCGAACCTGAGCTTCATAAAGAATAAGGACAGTTATGTGTTTTACATATATTAAAGAAAATATAGACAATGAGGTAGTATCTCATTTTATTACGTTCAGAAATTAAAATACCATTATTATTATAATTATGAAAATTATTTTATAGCTACGATACTCTAAGGAAACCAATATATAGCCATGTATATAGCCAATATATAGCAATGGATAGAATTACATAAGCAGTTCTGCTCAACTATGCAAAAGTCTGAAATTTTTACCCGTTTTAGAGTTTATTAAAAAATTGATTTCGGTTGGTAAAAACATTTCATTACCTAATAATTAACATATTTTATTTCATATTTAAGTCAAATTAAAATTTATACAGTTCCACTGGGTCACATTCAGTAGCAGGATTGCTTATCTGACTAATTATATTTATTTATATATTTATAATGGTTTAAGTTTCTCTATCCATTTAATTAATAGTAATCCGTGTGAAGGCGGCTTAACAGAATCTACCAGCCCACCTCATCCCGTGGGTGTCGTAAAAGTCGACAGGGGGATAATGAAAACCAGGAGATGGGTAGCAGCGTCTTCCTGGAACATCTGAATAAATAAACTGCGGTTGCCAATCCGCCTGCCAAGCGTGGCAACTATAGCAAAATGAGAGCTACAAACTTGTGCCAATCTATGCGGGAGGCCTGTGTTCAGCAGTGGAGTAGTGATAGGCTGAAATGATGATGATGAATTTCTGAGCAAAATAAATAAAAGAAAATTAATAAATAACAGTAATAATATTTTTTATTATTCATTATAGATTATTTTTAAAAACTAACTGATTTTTTTACTCTACCACTGTTTTGAAAGATAAATGCATGGGAAGAACGAGCAATTAACCCAGCGGACTTTTTGAAATTCATTTTATACCTTACAATAATAATATTTTCAAGCCTTGTTCTCGTAGCTGAACAAGCCAATACTAGAGATTTTTTAATAATAATAATACACATGTTATTATTTAATCAATTATATAAATGACTTATAAGCAGTAGCAGGTCCGCTCTTGTGATTGAAGGTGAAAGTATACACTTATCTTATTTATATGTGTGTGCGTTTGCATGCGCTTGTGTTTGTGCGTGTTGCACTTATAAATAACAGTCAATTATTATTTTTTTCGCTAGGCACACCTCTCTTTTAGTTTTTAGTTCTATATATGGAGTTTGCAAAAAATAGTTTCAGTAACGGGCTGCCATACTTCACATTGACATGTACTCGAAATATTTTTTTTTCAGACATGTAACAGGTTTCCTGTCGACGTTTTCCTTTTCCAGCCGAGCACTGAGTTTTACTTTTGAAACAGACGCGATGAAATACGGGATTTTCTATAAAATGTTCTGTATTTGTTTTTGTTCCCGCAAAACGTTTATTGCCAATAAAAAACATTGTTGAAATTTTATAATTATTAATATCACCGGGAACCTGGACCTACTTATAAAGATACCTTTACCTATGTAATACTGTTTCAGTTTTTTTTTTTAATTAAAAATTTTCATACTCATAATGACATTATTTGAAAAATTTACAAATTAAAGCCGTCGTTTAATAACAGAGAAAAAAACAATTTATAGTCTTAACAAAAATGAAATGTCATAGTTGCACAACCAGGATCATGTCGTCGTTTTAAAAAGTAATGTTTTGATTTTTATTTCCGATAAAAAAATACTGGTTTATAGAATATTGGTACGTTTGTTTCGTTAACATTAGATTATGGTAATAATAATAAGCTTTTTTTATAGAACAGGGGGCAAACGAGCAAGCGGCTCACCTGATGTTAAGTGATCGCCGCCGCCCATGAACATCCGCAACACCAGGAGAGTCGCGGGTGCGTTGCCGGCCTTTGAGAAACGAATAGGCTCTTTTCTTGAAGGTCCCTAAGTGATATCAGTCCGGAAAACCCTTATTCCCTTCACCTAACAAAATATAAAAACAAACAAAAAGTTTTTTTTTTTAAATAAACATAATTAACGGTTAGTCATGGCCCCACTTTAGGAATAGGTCTGCTCCAATTGTCTCCATTATTTTCTGGTTTTCGATAATTCCATTCAGTCTCTGCCCGGTGTTTGTTGTATCCCGTCCAACCAACGTTGTTGAGGTTTACCGTCGTCCCCAATATTTATCGATTCTACGATACTATATGGCCGATTCCTGATCTTATAATGTTTATTAATTATTTCAGTTACTCGAGTTTTGCTGCAGATGTCTTAGTTTATTATTTACGGATTTCAAAGTGCATTATTTATAATATTCAATACTTTTCCCTCGTTCTGTTTTAAAAATATAATTATTTTTCACTTGTATTAAAGTATTTATATATAATAACGTGTTAATCGTATTACGGTTTATTGTTATGTCAAACGCGTAGCTTGGTGGCCTGTCGTTTACGGCTGGTTTACACATTGCAAGCTTCCAGTGCCTGTGCTGACGACAGGCGAGTCCAGCTACGGACAATATTCTGGTCATATACCTTATAACAGTTTTTGCAAAGGAAGTTGAGTCGACATCGCGACAAGTCGCCTGAGACTGGACAGCTATTCGAATCATGTGGACTGCACATGCAAGTGCAGCTAGTACCCAATGCGGGCAGCTACCTACTGTCAGGTCAACAGCTCGCAACGTTTAACCCAGCCATTATTCGAATTAATTGTATTCGACATTCAGGCGAAACCTCTATTGTCTGTGCTAACTGTGGCACTGTAATTCATGCACAGCTACAACTTCTGGTTACTTTACGGAGCATTCTGCCCTGATTAAAACGGCTATACAAAACACCATATTAAAAAGTAGCAATTAAAAGATCTTTTTGACTCTTAGTATAGTCTTAAGTAGATACGTGTTAAAAACTAAACCTGCATCACTAATTATGTTCTGAATAATTCTCTAAATTTTTTTTTCTTTTTTTTAAAGAATGAATGCTAGCAATGCTATGTCAACGTTACTAATATTCCTGCTAACCACTCCAACTAAGTGTAAAAGCTTGTGCTAGGAGGTGGTTCACGACAATAGTCAAATGGCGGGCTCGATCCTGCGACGTCATGTTTCGCAGTCCGTACCCTAAACCATTAGGCTATTGCCGCTTCAAAAATAATTCTGTGATATTTTTAATATTCTAATGTTGCTATAAGCATTAAAAATATATTTCATATTATTTTTTTTGTTTCAGTACGGAAAACAATTTGAAAATAAGAAAGACATGATGTTTAAAACAAAAACGTAAAAGTCGAGGTAAACTTGTTTCAAGTGTAATGTAAAAAGCAGCATGCATAAAAGTAGAGGTTGGCTGGCGATGGTCGCCGTGGTGGTACTTGTAAGTGCAGTACGGGGCTGGGACTGTGTTTGTAATCCAAGGGAGTGTGAAGCTCTCGAGCCGAGCGGCTGCCCTGGTCTTGGGATAGTTGTATGGGATCCATGCAGGTGCGTAAATAAAATATTTTTTTCTTGACTGCACAAATTTATTAGTCGTTTAAAGTTCTACGATAAACAGCTTGTAATTCGTATGTCCACTGTTTCTGGTAATACAATATTTTTAACAGCCTACTTCTCCGGCGCCTACCAATTTGGAAAGCTTTACGCTCTAATCCGCACGCTTAGCAGGCACTGGTTGCTTTACGAAGACGATTAAAATATTTATATATGATACATGTGTCACAATTATCATTAGCTTTCGAATAACTTGCATAAGCGATAATTATGACGCTGATTGTCTTGGCAGATTTCGATTACAGTTTCATCTTCTGACTGTCAAAAGATGATGTCAGTTCTAAGTAGTAAAGGCGCAAACACTTCATTTGATGGTAAGTGGTCATTGGGTGCCATGTACATCTAAGTGCATCATACATGACGTATATATGATGCACTTAGATCGGTGATGTGATTGCTGTTAGCCTTTTTGGATACTTCATCGGATACTGTGCTCACGGCCAGAGGCCCGCGTGCCAGGTATCATCCATCAAAAGTCAAATCGTAGGCACTGTCACGTCTTAGAATTACGATGGAATGTCTCTCCGCCAGTGGTTGTGTCTCCAGTGCTGTCCAATTGTCTCTTTTCATCCCGGTCAATAACACTAATCACGTTTGTAGGATACGGGTGTAGGCTTCGTTTCTAATACATATATCTAAAAAGTACAGTTTAAGTTTAAAAGTTACAGTATAAGTTTAAAAGTTACAGTATAAGTTTAAAAAGGGAGCTTAGGCTTTGTTAGCAATTTTGCTCGACTTTCCACTTGCCTAATGTTGTGTAATAAATTCCGTTGCTTAAATGAGTTTCACAAAAAATGGAAAAACGATAAATTAGTATATTAAAAGACTATTACACCCTCTCTTCATACTTTCTAAGATTTGAATTCATAAGTTCATTCAGCAATTTTAAAAGCAGAGTCCAATTATTTTTTTGTTTCCGATAGCATTTTGTGCAGTCTTTCACAGCAAGGCAAACTTTTTTACAACGTGGCTATACCATATATAAATATTTTCTGCGTTAGGAAAATGACTACTAACGAAATAGTTTTAACCATTACCAGATTTGGTCATGAACATCACATTTTTACAAGTCATAAGCTTACCCTTGTATATTTACTTGTATATATTGAGAGTTTATAACTTAAAAGGAAAATTTGATGTTTGCTTGCGTTGTAATTGATTCCATTTAGCTTACTATTTTATTCGACTGTTTTTCTTTTTTGTTTCTTATTTTTGTCTGTCTGTTTGTTTTGGCCCACCTACGAAACGACTGACCCAATTTTGACAGGGTTTTCACTGACTGATGGCTGATATTATAGCGGGAAACTTCGGCTACTTTGATTTTAAAAAAATAATTAGGGTTCCGCGCAAAAAAAATAAAACCCGAAAATCCGACATAAATAGGGATCTCGCCTCGAACTCGTCGGCTGTTTCACGCTGTTGAAGCCGCAGGGCATAGCTAGTAACTAGCAAAACGTAATCAATCATCATAAGGTATCCGTCTAGGTAGGTACCACCCCAGGACCAGTTATTCTGCCGTGAATCAGTAGTGTGCAAACATTGCTGTGTTTCAGTTTTAAGGGCACTGTGAGCTAGCGTAATCACAGGGCATATGAGACTTAAGAACTAATGTCTCAGAGTGATAGGCACAGTGAGATGTCATACAGAAATGTTCTGGGTGCCACAGCATTTGTTATGGGCAGACGTTGTACTTACCATCAGGCGAACGTATTGCTCGTTTCATCACTTTATACAATTAAAAGAAAAACACAGTATTTGTGAAAGTTAAGAGTTAGCCATATAACTAATATTAAATAGTTACGGTACTCTGGAACCGACAAGTAAGGTGCTGGGACGTTTGTAAAATATGATATAACTTGGAGATCTGATGTTCTAAATTATATTTTCTATGTCGCGATTTTAACAAATTCAGAAGTTTTATCAATAGTATATTGTCAATCGTTGCTTTTTGTTGTAATAACGTAACTTTGTGTCAATTTAATTATTAATTGTTCTTATTTTGTTATTAGATGCTGCAAAGTATGTGCAAGAACGCTAGGTGAAGATTGTGGTGGATTCAGAGGGACATGCGAACCAGGTCTAAAGTGTTTTGAAGATTCGTGCACGCCAACAGTATGAACATCTAGATGGTGTAACAAATTGTATTATAAATTTGTAAAAAAATAACATAACAAGACATATCTGCGACAACGTAGCAAAATAAAGGACCACAATAAACTAACCTACAAGATGGAATCTCGAAGTTGGCAATCATTATGAATTGTCTAAAATGGTTATAAATAAAATGGGTACCAAAAGTTGAAATCAGTTGTAAGTCATAACATGGAATTAATTAACATTAAAGCTTTAGTCCTGTTTACATTTTTGTAAATGCAATAATTTGAGATTGTTATAATATAGTATGAATATATTTCTATCGTCTAATTATATAAAATACGAAAAATATATACAAATTGATTCGATTTCTGTATAACAATTCATGATATTTCGATAATTGTACCTATATAGGGCTATTTCTTTCAAAATGAGGAGATAAGTGTTATTTGTGGCTTTATGGACAATACAGAAATATGTTTTTTGGTTTTTAATATTCGTTATTTATGTTCTGTAATTATTATATAAAATTAGTCGATTACCCTCAAATTAAAATTACCCTTTTTTAATGTTGGTTGTTTCTGAGCAACATATTTTTTATTTGGGTCTTTAAAACATAAGCACTGTCAGCGAAACATTGTAACATACGTTTCGGAATAAATGAGTAGTAGTACTATTATAACAAACTTTGATAAGCCCCATATACGTGACTGTATTCGTAGTAGTGATTCAACTAAAATAACAGATGTTTTATACAGTTGCGGACACAGTGTTTTGATTAATGGTGTTCCCATTGTATAAAACAGTATAAATCGTATATAATAATGAAGGTAACAAGCTAACAATTTTTTTTAGCGCGTGTTTGTGTTAACACAGTCCTGTACACATCAAGTCATTCTAGTTATTTATGGTTTTCACATAAGTTAATTTGTGGGAGCATTTAAATTAAAGGTATTCAATGATTACTTTGAAATATTTAAAATTTGTTACTGCTCGTGATTAGCGAACACACATTTTTGGGTTTTTCGGGTATAAAAAATGTTAATTTAGTTACAAGTTCTCGTTCGACTTATAATAAAAATTATTTTCAAAAAATCATATAATAAATCATGTTGGTTTTATCGAGCCAAAATTATGGAATGCGTCAGGCCTAAGGTGAATCTTGTAAATATCATTATAAATATTAAGCATGTTTAATTCAGGGCAAAAAATAAATAAAAGAAATTTCATTATTTTTCACATAATAAGAAAACGATCCCACAAGTCACCTTACACGCGAGGTCGTTTTTTAAACGTTAAATAACGAAGATAAAGGCCCCTTTGTACAATACCAGTATTGTCGACAATATTACCAAAATGGTCAAATGCGCGGCTTAAAATAATATTGTTTAGGAATATATGGTTATATATGATTGTAAATTGTATCTATCCAATTTTCTGTGTGCTTCCAGATTGTATGTAGATATAAAGATAGACAGTAGGGCTGTTTGTTATTACACTTATAATAATTAAAAATATAAAACTTGTTTCTTAAACTTGTAAATATTACATGAATAGCATTTATATTTAAAAATATAATGAGTACATTTTCATACATTGATTTAAAAACAAGTGGATCTTCAGTCCGAAGATGATGAAAGTACCTAATGGTCTAACCATTTACTGTTAAATAATTTCGTCGTTTCGTCGTCGTTTCAGCCTATCCCAAGTCCACTGCTGAACATAGGCCTCTCCCATTAAAGGCCACAAAAGATTGTAGCTCTCATTTTGTGGGGAATTTGCCATAGTTGCCACGCTTGGCAGGCGGGTTGACAACCGCAGTTTATTTATTCAGATGTTCCAGGAAGATGTTGCCCATCGCCTGATTTTCATTTTCCCTCTGTCGACTTTTACGACACCCACGGGATGATATGTGGTGGTAGATTTTATTAGGCCGCCACAACACGGCAGTAATTTATTCTTCAAACAATTTTCACCTCAACTCTAAAATTTAAAAAATTAAATAACTTTAAACCTAATGACGTGATTCACGGTTAATTTAAAAAAATATTAAATGTATAATCATTGTTAATATATGATTTACCATAGCTTTCTATTGTTAATGTTTTAAATAATTTTTGGACTAATGTTTGAATGGACAATATCTGTTATAAAAATAAAACGTTGGCTAATAATGTAAGGGGGAAATGTTTAATTTAACGCCTCGTCGTTTCAGCCCATAACAAGTCCACTGCTGAACATAGGCCTCCCCCAGAGATTGTCACCACAGTTTGTAGCTCTCATTTTGGGGGGATTTTGCCATAGTTGCCACGCTTGGCAGGCGGGTTGGCAACCGCAGTTTATTTATTCAGATGTTCCAGGAAGATGCTGCTGCCCATCTGGTTTTTATTTTCCCTCTGTCGACTTTTACGACACCCACGAGAAGAGATGGGGTGGTAGATTCTCTTAAGCCGCTACCACACGGCCAAATTTAACGCCTAAAATAGTTTAATTTCTTTAATATTTTATTTACACTAATTCAATATTGTAAACACAAAGTTGAGTCAGAAATCAATCAAATATTTGCATACAGTTATATTAATGGTCATTTAATTTACTATTCATCATCATCAGACTGGCTGTCGTCTGCTGGACATAGGTATCTGCTAAGAAGGGCTACTTAGACAGATTTTATCTTAATGCATCAAGTGCATGCCGGCCGACGTTCGTACTGTTATGTAATATTTATTATTTAAATTTCACTTTACATAAAATACATTTGTTTCAAGTAATTCTTTTTGGAATTAATGTAACTGATAGATAATAATTCGTATATCATGATCATTATAGTAAATGTAAGATATGTTTAGATTACGGCTACTTGTTAATTGTGCACACAAGTAAATAATAGCAGAGTATAACGTTTGTTTTATTTAAATGATATAAGCAAATAAAATTTAGTCATATGGTCAAGCTCAAAACTCTGGCGCTTACCTTGTTTACGTTTTAAAATATTATTAAAAAAAACCCTAATGTTTTTTGTTTCTCCCTTCAAGTTTAGTTTCCGACATTGCACAATTTTGGAAATACGAGTATGTACAAACTATATCGATTTGCGTGTTTAATGAAAATAGAATTAGGTTTCAGAATTATGACATTATTATGAGTGACCTACTTGTGATTTTAAAATACACAATTAAAATGAGATAAGTTTAATAAGTTGTTTTACTGTAGGTCATAAATACGTAGTAAGAGATTAAAACAAATTATGTACGTGTTTTTAGAAAATACCTACTACTACTCTGTAGACAGGAGACTACTTAAACGATACAAACGTTCTCATAATTAACAATATTAAACATATTACCTTTATTACGTAGCTAGTTTAAAATGCAAATCTCTTTCGAATTTCGAGGATTTGAGGTAATTGCCAGCAGACCTTACCGTATCTTACCGTTCTTAACGACTGACTGACTTTCACCGTTCTGATATAGTTATTTCGCCATCTGTCAGAGGGCACGACATTATTCTGGCATTTATCTACATCTACTTTTTCAACACCCAAGAAAGATTATAATACTATGAATTATTACTAACTTTTACATTTAAGGGTATGACAGCTGTCCAAATAGGTTTCAATAATCTTTTAAATAACAGTCAAATATACAAAAGTAATTCGGATGGTAATGAAAAGCTATGAAAGTTAATGCAGTACACTATCATAAAAGTAGGTATTAGTAATATCGGTTATAGCAAACTACAAAATTCAATTTCTTTTATTTTATTTATTTATTTATTTATCCTTTATTGAAAACACCTTAAGCTAAGGGCTACAATAGGCGGACTTAATGCCTTGTGGCATTCTCTACCAGTCAACCTTTGTTATGGTGAAAAGCAGAAGGCAGGTGTTAACTAAAGAACAAAAATAATAATAATAAATAGGAATAAAATAAATTTATGATATTTTTATATGTAATATATAATTTAGATATATAATAAATAAGCTCTCATTTTCGAGGATTTTGCCATAGTTGACACGCTCAGCGGGCGGGTTGCCCATCGCACTTTGTTTATTTATATGTTTTAGCTGCTGCCCATCTTCTGGTTTTCATTTTCCCTCTGTCGATTTTTACGACATCCACAGGATGAAATGGATTTTTTTTATTGTCAACCCAGAATAATGAACTAAATAAGTGAAGAGGGGGACATTTTACTTATTTTTTTTAATGTGGTAACAAACTGGAGCCAGATTTGAAGCGATGTGGCCAATATTGCTTGGCTCTTTAAATCTGTCACTAGTGAGTCTGCACCTCACTAAGTAACGATAAATACAGCTGTGATAAGTATAACATTATAAGGTGTCATAGTGTAAGGTATTGTTATGTCTGATTTGAACTTATTAAGTCGTGGATTCCTTGTAGATTAATAGTGTTACGAGTATTACGAGTCGAGTAAAACACAACACAGCATATATCAGCCAGCATCTGTACAATTATCACACGAATGGCGCCTCCTCACAACGCAACAATATGATTAATATCGACTTTGGTAAATGTTGTTAACTAAAAACACCACCAACGCATCATAGCAGCAAGCAACTAAGACGCTAGTGGCACTAAGACATGGGATATGACTATGCTTGTAGCACCGGAGTGCCGTCAAATACACTCTTCCCCATTCGTAAGATAACTGGCGTGTCATAGTAAAATATACTAAGACGTCGACCACAAACGGCAATAGTGCGCGATGTCCACGAGCAAGTCGCATCACTACAACAGACCTGCTTACCACTGGCACTCAGACGATGTCTTTGAACAAGACACAAGTCTTTCAATAAATGTCTTGAAATACCTATCCTCTTCCGGTTCGGTTATCGGTTTGAGTCTGCGTTTACCTCGGAAGTCTGTCTCGGTAAAGAAGCTTACGCAACTCTATCTTAATCTTTTTCAAGTCTCAAATATATCATAATAATGCTTTTACATCTTAGATACCTTCTATATAATTGCTTTTATATCATAGACCTTACTAACATAAGACCATACTTTCAGGCTTTCTTAAAAGTCAACTTTATTTCTGTACTAAGGTGCGCTCGTTCTCCACACCTGCCGTTGTAAGATGGCCGGAGTATATGCCTCCGCAGGTTTGTTGGATGCAAATTTGAAGTGCTAAGATTTCGATTAAACTTTGCATTTGCATTCTATCCGTTAAAATATTGTACAGAAAATTATTACAAAAACTCAAATAATATAGGAATAATTTTTGATTTATTAAAGTAATAAGATTTATGCATTCCAAGAGAAGAACTATTTGATCATAAGAAATTGTATTGCAAGTTAAACAGGACACCAGTAAATTATCTCTCTTCTTTTCAATTTCTTTAGTTTATTTCGTGTAAATATCTTCTCGGTGTATTAATGCTTTAAAGAATGAATTATTATAGTTTATTAGTAGTTTTATTAATATTTTGAGGCGAATGCATTAATGGTCTGATGTTATTGATTGTACTGATATATTGCAATAAAAATATTTTTTTAAATATCTCGTTCCCCAATTTTATAAAATACGCAATATAAATGAAAGAATAGCAAAATTTTATCTCAGGAATCATCAGCTTCCTTTTTATACATGGACTACCATCACTACTTTAAAATACAAAATAATATATAGTTAAAGGTATATAGTTAAGGTACTTTGCGGAAATCCACTATAATGAAGGAAAGAAAGTTAATTTGCTATGTTCCGCATGCAAAAATCTTGGCAAATAATTTTTTTTCCTTCAAAAACATAATATTTCTTTTAGAATTATTTTGCAAGACGTGATTATGTGCTAAATAAATAAAAGGTTAACTTTAACATGATTTGTGTATTTATTATAATATTACAGAATGACAATATTTTAAATGAAAAATGTAACGATCATTTTCTTTTGTATATTTCCACCAACATGCAACGTGCAATACTAAATAAAGCACTAAAAGTAGGTAACATAAAGTAGGTCATCATTTATTCAGAGCAGAAATTGAACTAATTTGGAGCAGGAAAATTAAATAGGAACGAGCTTATCTCGGCTAACCCTAACCATACTAATTACAAACCTACTAAACAAGTTTTAATATTTTCATTAATTTTCGGCATTAGATGCAAACAGAATAACGTAAAAATCGTCGTAAAAAGCTTTCGTAATTTTAACAGTTTATTAAGTACAATTTTTAATCAATGTAAATAATTATCTACGAAATGAATATTATATGGTGACTATATCAAATGAAAGTTAGATAAGTATTACAAAAGCCTCAATAAAAATAAGGACTTGATAGTCATGCAACTAAATGTATAAATATATCAATATACAGTTTTTATAAAATCATATTTAAAAATAGACAAAAATATCCAATAAAGTATATAAAATAATTTAGCATTGGCAGAGGATCATATTCTTTACATTAATCAATAAACTTTGAAAACTGTAAAACGATAACTAAATAAGTTGTACAGAGACTTGAGTAACTAAGAGGTAAAGACATATCTAGTTTAATCAAACCCCATAAAATATACGCAAAGTCATCGTCTCTTGTAAGTTGGTAAAAATCTTTGATTTTACGCCGCTCTCCTTTGCCTGAAAAGTGAGAGGATTTTTAACAAACTTTATTATTATAATTTAGTCACAAAAGTTATTTAAAACAGCTAAAATTTAAATAAAATACACACAAGCGATCGTCGTTTATCAGAATATACCCCGCCTGCACATTTTTTTTTTATTTTTTTTTTTAAAAGAATGCTAGCAATGCTGTATTAACATTACTAATATTCCTGTTAACCACTCCAACTAAGCGTAAAAGCTTGTGCTAGGAGATGGTTCACGACAATAGTCGAATGGCGGGCTCGATCCTGCGACGTCATGTTTCGCAGTTCGTACCCTAAACCATTAGGCTATTGCCGCATAATAGTTAATAATAACAGTAAATCTCCAGCTCTATGTAAATATTTCATAAGATATACCTCGTTTTTTGGAATCTAAAGCGTCGTGTAGTATTTCTCTTATTGCTGTTACTTGTGCAGTAATATTGTTAGCCATAAAGCATGGAATAACCATAAGAATTGTCATCTTGATACAATGGCTAATAGTATATATAATCAGTGATTGCTTTAACTGCAAATACAATACTATTAATATATACATTATTTTTTATGAAAGCTACTAAGATTAGTATATAACAATAATTGTAAAGAGTATAAAATACTGGAAAAGCACAATTTTCGATCTTGTGCAGGTGCATGATGTTATTTTCGCAATCACATAGTCGTGTCAATTGCCTTGAGGACCCATCTTTTCCGCTTTTTTGGTTATTTGTGGCGCTCGTACAACGGTAGTCAAGAGACAAACAGGCTGTTCTAATATCAAATAATATGAGGCAGCAGATTCAACCCAACACAGATACCCGACGGCGCAACTTCTTTTTCTGACGAACTTTAATCTCCGTCATCAGGACTAGCTTTTCCCATATCAAAACCGACCAGGCTGGAAGAGAAGCAAGAAATGTGGCTATTTTTCATAAATCTCTATAGAGCCCTAGTCAGGTCATGTATGGAGATCTTTTGCCATATTCGGGCTGGTGCTGCCTTGGACTCAGTGGAAAGATATGCCAAGAAACTTGTGGGTAATGCTTCTTGTTAGACGAAAAGCTCCACAGTCTTAAAACCCGACGAAGAGTAGCCAGTACGTCGTTCTTCTATAGGATACATTTCGAGGAGTGTGTTACATTCACTTACTGCTCTGTCCACATTTTGCCTCCAAACGACACGACGCACGTAGAGGTTTCATACTCACGTGGTAAACGTGCCCAGGAGCCGTGAAAATGAGTTTGACGTCTCCGTTTCTGGTGTGAACAGCGTGAGAATGAACGCTGGCAAAGCGTCAGTCTTCCCAGAGACGTATAACATACATAGAACTCTTCAAGGTATGAATGAACAGACATGTTATATATAGACTGTGTGTCATGTGTCTGCACATTTGGACCACATCAACAACACTGATTTTAACGAAACATTCACCTATTGACAATAAAAAAATAGAAAATAACCGATAATATCAATTTAATTGCACTTTACCGTGGAGTTCACGTCGCTTATTTGAGAAAATGTAAATAAATGTTTAAATAACATAATTGTAGATATACCAGAAGAAAAAAGCATTATAATCATCTGTAACAATAAGAAACATGCCTAACGTTATTTTGAAAAACGAATATAGTTCTTGGTTAAATTATTTAATTTTAAATTCACATACGGAAAAACTCATGCTAGAATTTAAATCCTCCGAAGACTCATGTAGGTACTCATAAACTTTATGCAAAGAATCTATATCAAGCTGCACGTTTTTGGACAATGCTTCGATTTTTTTAACTCTGTCTGTTTGATCGTCATTACCACTGAACACTTTTACGACGTGAGCCTTTAGTATGCGAATACGCACCAGAATTGTGTATAATAAAGTACAGACAAATAACTTTTCACACTCATGAATCATTACGCCTAGGTAAATAATATATTGTGTGTAATCTGAATTGTCGTACGCGAAAGTACTGATAAATATGTATTCAATTACCACGTTTATTATAATAATCACAATTAACATAAAGGACTTCATTTGATGTGGTGGAATGATTTCTTTTTCTAAATTTATTTCCATGTCAAATGTACTAATATTTTTAAAGAAGCTCTTTAATTTCTTTCCTTGTAAGTAAGTTGCATTGATACATAACAATAAAATCTCTGCACAAAACGTATTTCTAAACACCTTGTTTGTCACACCAAGTGAGTTACTTAATATACCCAAATAGATGATTGAAGATATGAAAAAGGAAACGTAAACTTGGGTTATCCAGAACTTAGTTTTACTACAATCCAGCAAATAAACACGATTGATCCCTATTAATATATCTATGTTTATTAAATATTTTAACCTATGGGCAAGGTTGAAGTTTGGAAAAAAATTATTATGTTTTCTAGAAATTTCAAGAGGCGTTATTTTACTAGTCACTGTTCGACTTTTCATTTTTCCTGTTGAAAGAACCACTTTTCGTTAATAGTCGACCGAATAATGAAATAAAGAAGTACATTTACGAATTGGAAATTACTTTGAGCGCTGATACAAATCAAATTAGTTAAAATGGTATTTGATGGAATCTATCCAGTCTTATCTCCATTTCTTCAATTCGATAAATAAATAAAAGATTTTTGAAACATTACTTAAATGAAAATTATTCATAATTGTTACAAAAAACACGTATTTTTTTATTGTATGTAGTGACGAAACGAGCAAAACGTTCACCTGATGGTAAGTGCAACGTCTGCCCATAACAAATGCTGTGTCACCCAGAACATTTCTGTCTACACGGCGGCCGTCACCCTGAGACATCAGTCCTTAAGTCTCATATGCTCAGTGATTACACTATCTCTCAGGGTCCTTCAAACCGAAACACAGTAATGCTTGCACACTACTACTGTATTCACGGCAGAATAACTGGCACTGGGGTGGTACCTACCTAGACGTATTCCTGCATAGGAATCCTACCACAAGTAACCCTCGTTCGTGTATTATGATCACTTTCAAAAAATATGTGAACTCATGATACGAGTACAGCAAAAGTGCTAAGTGCACACGACTGTGTTTATATTATATTACAATTATTATTTCACAAGGAGAATCTGTTCATTTTTTTTAATTTTTCTTCGAGCAGCTTGGTATCTCTCAAGAAAGATACATTTTTTGCTCGTTTTTGTGATTAAAAGTTTCTAAGAAGTACAAAAGTAAAATAATCTAAGACATAACATAGTGGAAATAAGCAATATATGATAATTTCGGCTGGCACTACATCTATTAACTGACTTTTTTAAGCAGTGAAAAAACCGAAGTTAATTTATTTGGCTGTTTCGTAGTGTCTGAATCAAAACTCGTCGTCGTGGTTGAAATCAGCTTCAAAGACATCATTGTCATCATCATGTTCAGTTCAGGCTGATAATGAGCACTGCGACTCCTTTCATATACAGAAGTTATATTTTCGTACAACATCTACTGAAGTCCTTTTAATTTTTCTGAAATTGCATAAATTCCTTTGAATTTGCTAAACACTAATCTCACTCACTAGTAGTGCAAAGATGTCGGTTCCACGTTCACCAATTCGCCTACCATGGTAAGTATGGGCAAATCTTCCTCGAAATGCATGCTAGTTTTTGCCGGCGCTTCCTAGAAAAAGCATAGTTCAGCAGAAGAGTTCGAAGGTGAAGTATTTAAAATAAAACCTTATTATTCTAAAACACTTGCAATATTGAAACTGTTATTAATAATGGTTTTTATCATATTGTACAAACCATCTGGTTTATAAAATATGTATTTCTAAAATGGGGGATCTCTTGTTAGTTAACCTTATAAAAGCCGAATATCGGCAGGCCGTTATCCTGCTTAGATATCTTTAGCTATTTGTTCGGTGTGCAGTGTACCACACAAGCAGACGCTTAATATTACCTAAGAATAAAACTAAGTACATTAAGAACCCAATTAAATTTTTTAAGGTGTAAAGTTTTACATAAAGACAAAGAGAAAATGTAAGTAAAGTAATAACAGCCTTTCAATGCCCATTGATTGGCCAGGCCTTTTAAATGGATTTTGAGCCAGGGAGAAAATTTACAAAAACTGCCGTTTCGAGTGGAATATTTGTAGATAATTTTCTCATATAAGCGTTTAAAAAATATATTGAAATTGTTTTCTGAAGATTAACTAGAATTCTTGTTTAATGTATTCTACCGAAGCCATAACATAGGTTTTACTACCGCATGACGTTGAAAATATCCTCGAATAGACCCTTGTGAAACATGCGAACGTGCGTTGATTTTATCTTTCGTTTTTGCATAGATAGGTCGTCTTACTCACTTCACTCTTTTGGCCATCGCTAGCAAGCGTGTGTAGAATTTTAAATACTACGCAGATGTGCTTTTCAGGGTTTCGTAGTCAACAAGGAATCCCTTATAGTTTCGCCATGCGCGTCCGTCCGTTCATCCGCGGCTTAGCTCAGAGACTCTTAGTACTAGAAAGCTGTAATTTGGCATGAGTATACATTTTAATCACGCCAACAAAGTGGTAGAATAAAATTAAAAAAATATATATTTTTTAGAGTACTCCCCTACACGTAAAGAGGAGATGATCTTTTTTCTCGTCTGTCTCATGGTCTCTAGTACTACCTGTCCCCATTTCACAAGGGTTCAGTTGTACTGTCCATCTCTTGATCCATTGCAAAGAAACGTCTTGATTTATCACTTTTATTTATTTCTCACAATATTCAATAATTTATTTAAAGTAATAAAAATAAAAAAAAACGAACGCTTACCAAATACACAACCTACTCCAGCAAGCAGTGAAATACAAGTTAACCAGGTGGTCGTTAACACCCACAATTTTATTGCTATTGTACAGGCCTAGCCGCCAATACCTTCACAGCAATCAATATAAATCTTAATATAATGATGAATGATTTACAAAGTAAATAATACTAGTGCGATAAAAATAATTTAAAAGGCGACGAAGGAGTTAAGACTACGTTGGTAGAGTGCGCTTTCCTAGAGACACCTCTTGACAAAAGTGGTAAATACAAGGCGGTTATAGTAAACTGTTAAATTTTTTAAAGACAAAGGAATACTTATGTGATATAAATATTTAAATGGTGGTGAAGGAACTAAGACCACGTCGGTATCTCTACCGACTCGTGCTCGGCGACAAATATAATAGCACATCATTTAGCTATTGTCTTCCATAACAGTTTCAACCCTGGTGTACTTCCTGACTTAATTAAATAAAGTAAAGTCATTCCTTTATTTAAATCTTATAGTACATTGGACCCCTCTAACTTTAGACCTATTTCTGTACTACTTAGTAAAACCTTTGAAAATTTCATTCTAGATCTATTGGTTTAGTTTAATTTAATTTAATTACTCCACTGTTATCAGTTTGGTTTTACAAGGGGTTGCTCTACAACCGATTTAGGTAGGTGTTGAGCTAATTAAAAATATTTTTAATGCCTGGAATAATTCACAGTATGACTTGGGTGTCTTTTATGATCTTTCAAAAGCTTTTGATTGTGTTCGTGAATATATGGACGATAATAACCCCTAAGTTTCTAAAAACTAATAAGTAATGTACTTTTTATGTGTATATATCCTAATTTTAATTATAGAACATGTTCAATATATATAAAAAGAGGATACCTGCGGAGTTTATTCCGCCTGTTTATTCTCCGTACAGAGCAACATCATTAAGAAACGGTTATAATTTGTAAAAAAAAAACATTTCACAAACGAAATTTCTTACGTCAGAAAATAAATATGACTATTATCAATTACATTTCATTTCAACACCAAAGACTCTATTCACGACTAACTTCGCATTCCTACCGGTTCTGATCAAAGATCAAACGTAAACCTCGGATTCAACACGGTCGTACCCACGAACCCTACTGTAGATGTAATATTTCAAAAGAATGGATATGCATTGCATCGTGATATTGAAAGATGAATTTATTGCGATACCGACCTATTCAAAGGAGAAGCATGCATAGCCCTGTTCTTGTGGAGGTGATGTCCGTAATATGACAGTGAATTGCGCCCTAAGTGGTTAGTGTTCAGTTCAAAAGGCGAATTAGGTAAATAGAATCCGCATAGATAGGTGGGGTACCTATAATAGCCATTTTAAATTGTAAAAAATGAAACTTTATAATATGAAACTTAGACCCAGTTTTTCATGCCAGTTCTTTTCTGTGGTTTTATTTTGTGAAACAGTGTAGATTTTGATGTTCATAAAAGATAAGTTTTACCTTATATGACTGTAACATACATCATCAAATTTCTGAGTAAATATAGTCACCTAACGAACTGTGCTTGGAGCAGAGATACAGGTTTCATAAGAAAAAAATTAATGACAGGAACATAATACGAGGGTGGATTGAAAAGTACTCGGCCTAACCAAGAAAATAAACACATACTAAATCAGTTATATTTTTATTTTTCTACATAATCACCATCAAGTTCAATACACTTTTGCCACCTCCCCTTCCAAGCATTTAGACCGTTAAAAAAAAATGATTCTTCCTTAGAGTCAAAATATGCGTCTACAGCTGCTTTGACCTCGTCGTTTGTCGAAAATCTTTGACCTCCCAAGTGCTTTTTTAGGTTAGGGAACAGAAAGAAGTCTGATGGTGCCAGATCAGGTGAATACGGCGGATGCGGTAACAGTTCAAAGCCACAGTTGTGAATTCCAGCCATTGACTGTACTGACGTGTGAACACGGGCGTTATCTTGATGAAACAGGACTTTTCTTCTGAGCATTCCTCAACGTTTTTCTTTTATTTCCTCTCGTAAACGACGTAGTAAGGTGCAGTAGTAATCAGAGTTTATAGTCTGACCCCTTTCAAGATAATCAATCATAATCACACCTTTCGAGTCCCAGAATACTGAAGCCATCACCTTATTTGCCGACAAAATCGACTTAGCCTTTTTAGGGGGTGGTGAACCAGGTCTTCTCCACTGTTTTGATTGTTGTTTTGTTTCCGGTGTACAGTAATGAACCCATGTTTTGTCCATAGTAACAAAACGATTCAAAAAATCATCTGCATCGGCTTCAAATAACTCCAAACAGTCGCGTGAAATAGTCAATCGCGTCCTTTTTTGTTCAACTGAAAGCAGTCGCGGAACCCACCTCGCAGACACCTTGTGGAAACCCAACTCGTTGACAATGATGTTTTGAGTTCGTTCATAAGAGATGCCTATAATCTCGGCTATCTCTCTAATTTTTAATCTGCGGTCTCCCATTATTAAATCAAGAACTTTTTTAATATTTTCGTCAGTAGTTGACGTCGAAGGCCTTCCAGAGCGGGGTTCATCTTTCACACTCTCTCTACCACGCTTAAATTCTGCTATCCATTTTTTGACGGATGAATAGGACAGAGCACAATCGCCTAATGTACTGACCATGTCATCATGGATGGCTTTCGATGATAGCCCCTTCTTATGGAGGTACTTAATGACGGCACGCTGCTCGATTTGCTCCATTCGCGGAAATTATGACCGATTACATTGTTAATAAATTTATAAAATCACAACTAATTATCGCACACGTTTCGAACTTCACACAATGAACTAGTCTGAACTGAACTAAATAATGTGGGTAGATTTGATTTTTAGAATTGAATGGATCTGTGTTAGGCCGAGTACTTTTCAATCCACCTGTTATACTTTTAATTTTTTTATTACGTTTTCATTTTTACGACTTTTTAAAAAAAGTTAAAAAAAATATGTAACTTATTTCCAATTGAATTATGCCGCAGTATCAACGCAAATCAGCGGTCTCAAAATATTAATGGTGGGTAGATACAAACCAAACATTACAAGTATCACACTGTGTATCGATGGTTAAGAAAATTTCGATCTAAAGGTCGATCCTTTCTGTAGACATACGACAATGGTCAATAATGAAAAAGCCTACATCTGGTTTGATGTCAGTGATAAAACAGTACTAGTCCATTCGCATCAATTCAGCAAAATAAAGAACCGTGTAACGTGGATTCTGTATGAATTAAATAACAGTCAGCGATAACAGAGTAAGCATATTAATTAATAATACTGCATAGCTATTTAACAATTATCGATATTCGAATAGCGGGCACGATCCTGCGATATCATGTTTCGCAGTACTCCCTACATAAATAATAAATATTTTTACGACAAAAAAGTTTTATAGGTTTCTCATATAATTCAGTAATTTCATTAAAGCGTCAAGAATATAGGGAAAATATCAGAGACAAATTCTGAATCAGCAACAATAACCAATAATCATCCTATAGTCAATAGAATCATACATCACTTTGCGGAAATCCATTATAATAGAAAGAAAGAAAGTTAACTTGCTAAGATCCGCATGCAAAATATAAAATGGTGTATATTACCTAGTTTTTGAAGAGCACCGCCCACCCTCCCATACTAGCGAGCACGAGTAAACTAACACCGCCATCGGGAACCGCCACCAGTACAACAGTACCCACTGGGTATACGACAGGCAGCTGCCGAAATCTCAGAAAACTAATTTTGGTTATGAACAGCTTCTGAATAAAATGTCAAATCTACCTTAGATTTGACATCATATGAAATGTAGATTTACAGTGGACTCGGAAAGACGAATTACGAAAACGTTACGTCACGACCTAGAATTACACAAAAGGCAGGATAAACCCAAAAGCTTTTTACCTTAAAATAAATTTCTCAAAATTCTTCAGGATGTCTTGATCGGAAAAAAGTTAAACACACCTTGACGACGTCGCTTAGGCATTTGAAATGATATGTCTCAGTGTTTGCCTGCGATTACTGATATAACCCGCCTTTTGAAATACAGAGGCGCACGACTGTAAATGCTTCCAAAGTGGTCACCTATTCCATAGTTACCCATGCGGAACGTCGGTTAACCTCAATACACGTTTGCGCCTCGACCACAACTATACTCTGTGATACTGTTTTACAACTTTTAATATTTTTCTATAGATTATTAACGATTTTTGGTCTTTTTATAAATATGCGTGTAAAAAGCTGTCCACCCGCCATCACTTTTCACTTCCTATTCTGAATGTTAAGTTTATATATTCTAAATTTAAAATTGTGTACAATTTGTTTTTATCCAATCTTTCCTTTTCAATAATTTCTATGCTATTAAAAATATGTCTTTTAGCTTTTTCGTTACTTTTGATGTATGTGATTTTGTATTTGGTAGATTTTCATTTAGATAAATAGAAATATTTCTATTCAGTATAGATTATTTATAGAGTACGAATTTTTTTAAGCCACACTGGTTCGCAAAAATGTATGGCTCTGTCCTGGCAAAAGCCAGCAGGAAACCCTGCAGGCATTTTTTTCTTTTCAGTAATTTAAAAATAATGTAAAATAACAGCAGTGTCATGAAGATGCAGGAATAGCTTGGCAGGGCTTACCTTATTCACCCCTGGAAATGAGGTGATCGCTGCCAATCATCGCCGGATTTTTAATTGGTTCCTTTACTTTTCTGCACTCCTTCAAAAACTACTGCTAAATCTCACACTACTTCTTGCGCGCAATATGCTTTAAAAAAGCTTTACCTTTCGCTTTTTCTTTCCTTTTTACTTCTGAAACATCAGTAACATGTGCAGGCATAGGGCATTCGAGAGAGTTATGATCTCAACAGTTAAGGTTAGTTCAAAATCCAGTACTACTCTTTGGAAATAAATGAAAACAATCACCATAAAGAAGGGGATACAAATGTTTAGTAGCTTATGCTTCTTCGCTTTAAATATTTTTTTGAATGTTAATAATAGTATCTAACATTATTTTTTTATTAAAAAAAACACGACCCACTGTAAGATTTCTTTTGTAGCGTGGTGCGTTTTTATAGTCATAAAAATTCACATGCACAACAAACCCAACCCGAATCCAAAAATTTGTGTTTTTGCACAAATGTTGGCTCCGACTGGAAATCAAACCTAGGACCCTCGGGGTAGAAGTCGTTGCTTTGACCACTAGGCCAGGTAACTTTACGTCGAGTTTCTTTTCGGGCAAACTTGAATATACTAAAGGAAGTTTGAACTCGACTTCACAGAGTCACTAAATCTTTTATGGGTACGGTATGGTAAACGTTTTTTTTTAAATAAATCTATATAAATAGAAATTAAACGTTGTTCATAGGTAAGCGTCTCACCTGTGAACAGCTGGTACGATTTAGCATTTTTTTTAAATGTTTTTATAGTCCGATTAACAAAAATTTACGATATTGCTTTTTTCTATGGGAATTTTGTAGGAACTCAAGACATACACATAACTCACGATTCGAACGATATAATAAAAAAAATCTCGATTACAACTGACGATTGGATCGGATCTACTTATTCTTTTTTGTTTCATCTTTATGCTCCCGAGATGGAAATAACTCTGGGAGATTTGGTACTAAATACTTCGTACAGGGCGATAGCTTTAAATTTAGTATTACCAGCTTGACTAATTTAAACTTAACTGACTGGCCTGGTGTCCGGCAACACTTAAATTATCGTGTATCAGCAGCGTCTAACAGTGAATGAAAATTTTGAGTTTTAGAACCTCGTATAGATCATTTCATCTCAAACCGGTTACCTTAAATTTGCGGTATTAAATCAGTTCTTTGATCTTAGGCCTTTTTTTTCTAAGAGACAAGAATTTTAGCATAACGACATCATTGAAAACATTGAAACTTTTACCTTCAAGTAATTTTTTAAATCATTTATATACTTGTTTTTTCTTCAAATTTCCTGAGTGATTTTTATTAAATTCTAAAAACATCACTCAGCTTTATTACTTATCTGATAAATTTTAAGATGTAATAAATGGCTTTCGCGACGTGCCTTTTTTGGTTTCTGCAATGAATATTAAGAAGGTGGTAAGTCTCTAGAGCTTGCAATAAAAGTTTTAATCTTTGTTTTCTTCCGCTTTTTTAATTTTAACGTTTAAAGCATCGTACTGAAGTAAGTACGAGTACTTGTAGGGACAGCTATGATATTCAAAAGAAGCGCAGGAATCAAAATTAATATGAAACCTTGTAGTTATCTGGGACAAAAACTAGAAAATGTAATACGGAGACAGCGCTTTTTATTTTAATTACTAATTAATCAGAGCTGATGTCGCAAACGGTAACAAAATATATCTAACGGGTGAAATAAAATATAGGTCTTTAAAAAAAAGGTGTCTAAAATTGTTATTAATAAGGTTGACGTAGTAAGTTTTGATAATTAGAGGGTAGCCACGATAACTTACTGTTTCAGAAACTCAGGACGGGAAATTAAAAGTATCGCTTTAAAATGGTACCTTACATTTTTACGCCCCAACGATCAAGTTTTTAAATTATTGTCACTCATTACCATTAAATATTTTCTAGTAACATTATAAGTGGCTCATTCAACGTATGTTATATGTATGAAGACTACCGTCTTTTTATTGACTTTAATCCTTGAGATGAGCAGTAGACTCATGAATATTTTAAGTCTTGCTGATATTTGAGATTTTCTTAAGATTAACTTTTACAGCATCCACGACTGTCTTATGCTGGAGCAGTCTGAGTCCATGAAACATACTTGAGCAATGTCACGACCATTTCATAGATAAGGTTTTTAATAATGAAAAGACAAAACGTAGTTATGGTATACACATATCAATTTTGAAAAGACACAGAAAAGTTCTCAGCTTAGCGCTTTACAATTATTTATACAACGACTACACGGCGGTATTTAAAAAAATATTATATACACTTCTAGCGACATCTATGTCGCTACATGAGAAGCTCAAGACAAACCTCATGCGTCCATCATCGCGCTATTCAAGTTTCTGGGATGCAGACTTTAATAGCGCGATGATGGACGTGCTATTTAGCCGTGTGGTAGCGGCTTAAGAGAATCTACAACCCATTTCATCCCGTGGGAGTGTCGTGAAAGTCAACAGAGGGAAAATAAAAACCAGAATATTATATAGCAAACAGCAGCAGCATCTTCCGGGAACATCTGAACAAATAAACTGCGGTTGCCAAGCAACCGCAGTTCCTGCATAGCGTGGCAAATATGGCAAAATGCCTTCCCCCAAATATGAGATACTAACTTTTGTGGCAATGTATGGGGGAGGCCTATGTTCAGCAGTGGACTAGGGATAGGCTGAGATGATGATGATGAATCCGTCTAGGTAGGTACCACCCCAGTGCCAGTTATTCTGGTGTGAAGCAGTGGTGTGCAAACATTACTGTGTTTCGGTTTGAAGGGCACTGTGAGCTAGCGTAATCACTGGGCATATGAGACTAAAGAATTTATGTCTCAGAGTGATGGGCACAGTGTGGTGTCACACAGAAATTTTCTGGTTGACAAAGCATTTGTCATGGGCAGACGTTGCACTTACCATCAGGTGAACGTTTTGCTCGTTTCATGACTTTATCCAATAAAAAAACAAAAAACTATATACCACATCTAAAGGTTGGTGGTAGGAGGAGACATCCTCCCCAGATCGGACTACCCAATCTGGTGGATAGCTACCCTTATCCTTGGGAATATCATCCACAAAACACTTATTCATTTTATACCTATATATACTTTATGCAATAACTTTATCCTTGTAATTTGTTTCTACTATTTTATTCAAAGAAACACTGTTCTACAATTTTAAATGTGTTATAATAATTTTAATATAGTAGATCGTCACAATCTGGTGGAGATTCTTCGTATATTTATAACCAGTAGCTTCGGTGTTATTATTCCATTACGACATAGATAAGGTTACCCTTTTATTTGAAGTTAAATAACGATGCAAAGCAGTTAAATTAGTATTCGGATGTATTAAAAGTTTTGATGATGTACAGGGGTTTGTTATATTTACAATAATAAAGATATTAGATTATTATGTATTGCTAATGTAAGGCCGCCATAAATCCTGTATTAAACCAGGTAGTTAGCAGCCAATAACAGGTTTAGATCATTTTAGTTCAATAAAAAATTTAATGGTCAATAATTTTTATTATAAATCTTAGCAATGTACTATAATATTAATAATAAATTTATCACACGTCACGTCTCTGGTGTTATTTGAAAGCGCAAGAGTATCAGACGGACTTCTGTAAAACATTAGGCACGCAGGCTCCCACACCGTATTGGCTGCGAAGCACGTGCTGTGACAGTACTTCTTTTTCGTTCTTCCGTGTTGTAAAAAATACACATTCAGATGGTATCTTTGCATAATTCCTGATATTCCTGATATTTAGCTACAAAAAAGGTAAATTTTATGTTGGCTTCTAGTGAGAAAATCGCTGCCTACCTTAACGAAATAATACACGAATGAGAATTGAAGTAAACTCGAATTAATATTAAAGTAAATGTGAATAACGGTCTCGGAAATCGGACGGAATCAAATATCACCCTATTTCATTTTTATCTGAAATCAATGAAAAATGATATTATAGGTTACGATTTAGCAAACCTCTGCATTAATCATTATTGCAAAGAAGGGTGATGAAAAAGTAGGAACGATGTTTTCTAAAGATAGAATAGTGATAAATTGTATCGTCACGTGATAATTTTAATTTTAACTTTGTTATTTTGTGGTCACAACCTAACCAATTCTGTTCAACTGAATCTGCAACAGTTTGTTATCTTTCCATTACGTCTAAGTCCTAAGTAAATTTGCTCTAGTCCAATAGGACTTCGTGAGTGAGTATTTGTAGAGTGATCAGACTAGATGTTATTTGATGGATATCTGTTGGGAATACAACCACAAAATAAATATATTAACTACATTTTGATGAATCAAAATTTGGTTTGGTAGTTTTGTGATTAACTCCATGTCTTGGAAATCATCGTAAACAAACAGGTCAACAATCATCATTACAGCCTATCCACTACTGAACGTAGGCCTCCCACATATATTGCCACAAAGTTTGTTGCTCTCATTTTAGGGGGATTTAGCCATAGTTGCCACACTTGGCAGGTGGCATCCTAGCAAAAGTTGAGTAACCGACATAGCCATGTAGATAAGCAAGCTTGTACGATGTACGATGATTACGCTAGTACTATATGAAGAGGATCTTATTCGGTCTATGTTCAACCTTCTGATGTAGCAGATAAGACTGGCCAATAGTATAGATCCAATCAACATGCAGCATCCACGGAAAGCTCTTCTTTTAGGCATCTTGTACATCTGAGGCAAATATGAAAATTGGAATATTACAATTGTTACACAATATAATAGGTCTCTCTCATATAACTAAAACATCCTTTAAGCAATTTCATAGACTCGGTGTTCATCATACTGCTCATACTAGACCAGTTCTTATATATTTTAAAGTACACTTCACTAAATCTGAAGTTTGGAAATCAAATTCAAAATTAAGAGGATCGGTTTTCACAAATTCACACAATAATGTGAATTTCTGAACAAAGTACGGCAAACTATTCACAAAAATGCCCCCAAACATTTGGAGGTCGTGAGAAAGTCTGCACTGAAGCGGTGTTAAAAGCATCAACAGCTAAATATCCCACGGCAAGTACTTCTGGGAGTTCTGGCAATACTTCCATGGTTGTGAATAATGTAACAGAGAGCATGAAGTCCAGCCAGGTACAGCAAAGCTATCCCTAGCGCCAATCGTTATCAAATAATAACCCGAATTGAACAAACTTCTGCAATGATTCAGACTGACGATTCCAATAAAACTAGGCGATTAGCAGTCAAAAAGTAGTTTTATGGTGTTTAAGTTTGATTTGATTAATCTTGTAATGTATACTCTTCTTTTTACTTTTCTTATTCATACTTTCTCGCATGTACTACTTACTTTTATTACTTGTTATAATAGTTTAAAGTCTACTCTTTAAACGTTAGATATTTAAAGTTGTTGTAATGCTATTATAGTATTATTCGTTTCTCCTTAATGTAAGAGTTTGTTTATTTGAGTAGTCATCTGAGTATCTGCCTGTAATATATAGTATTTTCATATAGTTGGTTACGATGTTTATATTCGTAATACGAGGGCGACACTGATAGTTTTTAGAACTGGCCACTTTTAAAGAATATAATAAAAAAATAAGTTTAAATTTTGAAAATAGAACTCTTTGCTAATATTATTGAGTACTAATTTCCTTCATTCGTCATTTGTTTTACGATTTTTCGGCAAATTGAAATTTGTCTGTGTCACGCCAGTATGAATTTAACGCGAGAAAATTTTCGCACTATGATTTTTTATGACTTTCGGTGTCATTTAAGTTAACAAGAATGTTATGACAGACTTCTATTGGCCTTTCACGATGAAGCCCCTATTCGGGCCACTGTTTATAACTGGTTTAATGAGTTTAAACGTGGTCGCATCAATCTCAACAATGCTCTGCGTGAGGGACAGCCTTCTACGGCGACGACTGAAGATAACATCAGTGCTGTGCGGTGTATGATAGAGACTGATCCAAGAGTAACCTATAAGCAGATTCGGTCAAGCTTAGGCATCGGTATGAGTCAAGTGCACAAAATCCTCCACAAATATTTAGCCGTTAGGAAGTTTTGTGCACGGTGGATACCTCATTATTTGACCGAGGCCCAAAAACTCCGTCGTGTTGATTGGTGCCGTGAAATGATACAAAGAGTTAACGGAGGTAACTCAAAAGCTGTGTTCGACATACGTACGGGTGACGAAAGCTGGATTTATTGCTATGATCCAGAAACTAAAAGACAATCTGCTCAGCGGGTGTTTCCTTCTGAGGAGTTGCCAACTAAATTGAAGAGAGGTCAAAGTGTAGGAAAAAAATGGTGGCCTCATTCTTCGGAAGGACCGGTCATTATGCGACAATTGTTTTAGAAGATCAAACGTCAGTTACTGCAGAGTGGCATATTAACAAATCTTTGCCACTTGTCTTGGAAAAAGTTCGAGAGAAACGACCTCGCAGTAGAATCCTCCTTTACCACGACAATGCCTCCTCGCACACCGCCGGACGAACGATCGACTATTTAGCGTCGTCAGACGTGGAATTGCTGGGTCTCCCGCCATATAGCCCCGAGCTCGCACCTTGCGATTTTTATTTATTCCTGAAAATAAAAGAAAAACTTCGAGGAAAACATTTTATGGACCCTTGGCGTCCATCGAAAAGACCCCTAAAGACGAGTGGGCAAAGTGCTTTTCTCGGTGGTTCTATCCAATGCAACGATGTATTGATGTGAATGGAAACTATTTTGAAAAGACATAATAAAAATAATAACTTGCTAGTTTGCTCAGTTTTTGAATTTCTAAGAACTTTCAGTGTCACCCTCGTAAGAGCTAGGAAGAATCCGACACGCTGCTCTAATGCGGATTGGCGGACTTCACATGTCTTCGAAATATTTTTTATTTCTCAGACATGCAGGTTTCCTCACGATGTTTTCCTTCACCGCCGAGCACGTGGTAAATCAGCACTTAAAATTGCAATTAACAATTTAAAAAAATTTAAAGCGAGCGCCTGTCCCCTGCTACCACGGCTCTTATATCTTATAATTATAACACAATTTATAAATTAAAAAGAATTGACAAATTACAATATCATCGATGTCAATATTTAAGATATAAATACAAGCGTAACGATCAAAAAGTCACAGATCGTTATACAACCGACTATATCGACTATACAACCGAACAAATTGTTACTCTGCTTTGTAACAAATAATGTAATAAAGTGATGTACCCCATCTAATCCCGTGGGTGTCGTAAAAGTCGACAGAGGGAAAATTAAAACCAGAAGATAGACAGCAGCATCTTCCTGGAACATCTGATTAAATAAACTGCGGTTGCCAACCCGCCAGCCAAGCGTGGCAACTATGGCAAAATTCCCTCCGAAATGAGAGCTACAAACTCTTTACTCTAGGCTTATGTTCAGCCGTGGACTAGTAATGGGCTGAAATGATGACAGTGAGATTAGTTTATATGATTTCGTAAATGGAAGTTGTGCTTAAAAAAAGTTATAATAAAAAGCTTTTTTGTTTATTTTAATTTTTGTTTACTTTGTCGGGCTTATTTATGGGTTTTGGGTACTGAATTTTATGTGAATCTTAGACTTCTTTTTACGTAGTTACTATGTATTACATATTACTTATGTTTACTTCATAAGTTTAGTTTTTTATGTAAACAGTCAACTGGAGGGATGGTGATTTATGATTAATTTCCGTAATATAGATTACGGAAATTGCTTATTTATATTTTATTATCATTCATTTTTAGTATATAATATATAATGTTTTCTTTTATTTACGCGAATACTACACATTTAAATAAAACTACTTTTTACGGATTTTATCGCGTTTAATTTAAAAAACGAAACGTTGGGTTAAATTATTTAAATACAATATACGTTTATTATTTTCGATGCCTAATTATATTATTCCAGTGATTCAGACCTTTCATTTGTTTCATCTGATGATCAAAATAATGATAGCGTTCCTTCCATAAACGAACTGCTATTAAGTAATTTTCCGCCGAGTAATAAATTGCGTAACTATTATCATATTAAAGCACAAAGTATTCCAGGTCACTTCTCAGAGCTCAAAGAAATGTTTTCTTCAAACTGTAAACACGCAATTTTAGTCTCAGTGACTTGGCTAAAACCAGCTTTACAGTCATCGTTCAATCCTTTTCCGGGCTATACTAGTTGGAACGATCCCAATGATAAAACGTATTTATATAATTCTATAAAATTGTATTAGCTCTCCTTCTCCCTACTCTGCCTCAGCAGAGTTTTTTTTTAAGAATTTGACGTCAAGGGTATAAGAGCTTCTACTCACTTCTGTAGATTATTTCGCCAAATTAGAAACTCCTTTTTTTGAGATTAGAGACGAAGGTTTTTCAAATTATAGTGTCAAAGTCTGGATAACAATTCACTATATACCAAAACGGAAATAACTCCAATATTGGAAAGACGGCTGTAAACGGTTTTAAGATCCAACGAGTCGAGTGGAGGAAAAAATGATTAAGTAACAATTCAAAAAGTATTGAAAGTTTAGGAAGTTTAGGAAGTTATAAACAGTCTAAAAATTCAGACGTTGTTTCGCAAAAGACAGGTTTACTGATTAGCCTATTATTACAAAGGCCGTTGACGTTTCAGTCAAAACGGGTCCTTGCCATCAAACTTGTCAATTTCTGCGTTAACTACCAACTGCAATCGCGTCATGTTTTATTTACTGATTATATCGTATACAAGTTAAACTGCGTTGTTTAGCGAATAAATTTATAGCCAAAGCTTTTGAAATAATTTACAAAATAATATGACCGAAATGGATATAAATACCATTTATATTTTATTTTTTACAAATTCGTTGAGCTTTCCCTTCGCTAATTATTACAATAAACATGTCTAAACTCGAATTTGATTTAGCATTCGGCATTCAGGCTTAAATTTGGCGGCTATTAAGATAGTTTCTTTTGCATATGTACGTAGTATTTTGGAATAAGCAAGTCTAATATGGTCCCTACATTATGTTGCGTATATAAATCGTATAGAAAGTATTCAAAGGATTTTCGTTACTCACTTGAATTACCGTTACCGGAAGAATCCAAATACTTACAAGGATGGCTGCACTGAACATGGTATGTTAACTTTACAACAGATACGAACAATTATGGACATGTGCCTGCTTTATGACATTGTGTACGGAAATTTAGACTGCCAAGAGATAATCGCATCAATTGCTTAGCGTGTGCCTTTGTATCGTACACATCACACTTTTTTTTTGCACACACCATCACACTACACAAACTACGCACAGAATTCCGTTTTCTCTCGAATCTTTTGCAGATATCGCTATTGTCAAACAAATTGATTTCTTTGCGTGTTCAAAACCTAAAAATAAAACAGATGTTATTAATACAATAGTCCATAACGATTGAATACGTGACTACACTTATATGTATGTATATGTAGGGAATTTTTTTGTGTAGACGAAACGAGCAAAACCTCATGGGAAGTGCAACGTCTGCCCAAAACAAATACTGTGTCATCCAGAAAACCTCTGTTTGTGACACCACAATGTGCCCGTCACCCTGAGACATCGGTTCTTAAGTCTCATATGCCCAGTGATTACGCTAGCTCTTAGTGCCCTTCAAACCGAAACACAGTAATGTTTGCACACTACTGCTTCACGGCAGAATAACTGGCCCTGGGGTGGTCCCTACCGAGACGGATTTCTTCATAGGAATCCTACCACCAGTAAGATTTTTTAATTTTATTCACTATTGCTGTCTTGTGCGTTAACTTTTATAATTTTTTATGGTAACTAAGGAAAACCTGTCATCAGCTTTACTTTTGTAATAACACTGTTATGTTCACATTTATAATTTCGCTGTTGGTTCTTAATAAATAAATAAATAAATAAATAAATAAATAAAAGAAGCACTTCTATTGTAAGAATATTTACCCAACCTATTTTAATTTACTTTGTGCAGAGATTTCAGAAGGTTTATAAGCAAGGAAAAAATAATATTTGGAACAAAACCTTTGCAAGCGTTAGAAAGAAAACGTATATAAATCGAAAGAAGATCCAATTTCAGAAGCTTTTAGGTCAATTTATTACGAACTTTTGTAAAAGAAATAACAGATTACCATTTGTTTAGGTTTATCAGATATAAAATATTTTTATTTGATTAATGAATTGGATTCAAAACATATATAGAAATAAAGAAAAGATCGTAAATTTTACCAAAAGTGTAATGCTTTCCGGTTCAAAGTTATGATAATGACTCTTTTGTACGGATACGTACCACTTATTCAAAATCTTACATTAAAGTTAGTTTAGTCTTAGTCTTTTATTTATTATATTATATATTATGCCGTGGTAGCTCAGGATGCCGTGGTAGCTCAGGATGCCGTGGTAGCTCAGGGGCCTGGTGCTCGCCTTTAATTTCATAGTAAGCGAGTAACCTGGGTTCGATCCCCGGTGCCAGCACCTCTAAAATTGTTCTACAATTTTAAGTGCTGATTTACCACGTGCTTAGCGGTGAAGGAAAACATCGTGAGGAAACCTGCATGTCCGAGGAATAGAAATATTTCGAAGACATGTGAAGTCCGCCAACCCGCATTGGAGCAGCGTGGCGGATTCTTCCTAGCTCCTAAACCCTCTCAGAAATGAGAGGAGGCCTGTGCTCAGCAGTGGGACATTTATTTATTTATATATTTATTTATATATTCTTTATTGCAAACCTTAAAATTATTGACAAAAAAGTAAACTGGAAATAAAAAGATACAATAAGAGTGAGCAATGGGCGGTCTTATTGCTGACAGCAATATCTTCCAGACAACCGCTGGATGGACATGATATCAAGGACAACGAAAACGTCGAGAGCGTCGGCATGGAAAACCAATAAATAAAATATGTTGCATAAAGAAAAAAAAAAATATTATACACATATACGATCATACATAAATAAATAAGTTATATATATACATATTTATACACGTAAATATATATATACATTAATACATATAATTTATAAATATACAATATTAAAAAATATAAATAAGAATTGTTTATAGGCTAGTGCGAAAAGTAAATTAGATTCTAAAGAGACAGATAATGATTTAATAAAAGTTTCTTAAACACTGGAAGGGATGGTGCACGTTTCACTGTCAAAGGCAGCGCGTTCCATAGGCGGACAGCCTGAACAGTAAATAATGCGTCCATAAATTTGCTACTATGAAGCGGCATCTTCAACTTCAAACTCTCTGCTGACCTTAAGTTCCGCGAATGGGAATCATGAAGGAATTCAAAACGTTTTTTGAGGTAAGAAGGGTAGAGAGGATTGAAGAGAACACTATAGAGTAGATGAAGTACGTGAGCATTCCGGTGAAGGCGAATTGGTAACCACTTGAGCTTAGTTCGAAAAAGAGAAACATGGTCATATTTACGTAAGCCAAATATAAACATAATACAAAAATTCTGGATACGCTCAAGTTTATCAAGATGGGATTCGGTGAGGTCAAGATAGCTGACATCAGCATAGTCGAAAATCGGGAAAAGAAGAGACTTAGCAAGCACAATCTTGGTGGCTATGGGAAGGAAGTTACGTAATCTTCGTAGAGAGGCCGCAGAAGCATACATTTTACGACTAATTTCTTGAATATGACGTATCCAAGAAAGATTTTTGTCCATATGGATCCCCAAGTTCTTTACGGTATCACTGATAGGGACAACAGTTCCATCAAACACTATTTGCGGCAGACAACCAAGGCGTTATATCAATCGAGAGCTACCGATGATAATGGCCTGCGATTTAATAGGATTAACCTGAAGGCCGTACGCTTTACTCCATCTAAGTACTCGCTCCAGGTCTGCGTTAATAGTTTTAATAGCACTAGGGAGATCATGAGGAGCGGCCTTTGTATATATTTGCAAGTCATCTGCATAAAGGTGGTAGTTCGAGGTTAATTGAATGGCTATAGAGTTAATAAATACTGTAAAAAGTGAAGGAGATAAAACGCCCCCCTGAGGAACACCAGCATATACGTTACACCAAGATGAGGAAGTATCATCAGTACGTATACGTTGCTGGCGACCAGACAGGTAACTCTGAAACCAACCAGTCGCTGTAGGAGATACGTTTAGAGAGCGTATTACACCAAGTAGGATGTCATGATCAACAGTATTAAATGCACTGCTGAAATCTAATAACGTAAGAACAGTAAGTTCGCCGTGTTCCATTCCTAGTCGGATGTCATCAGTGATATTGACCAAAGCTGTGGTAGTGCTGTGTCCAGGCCGGAATCCAGACTGTAAAGGATTTAGGAGAGAATTTGCAGAGAGAAAACTGCTGAATTGAGTGTGAATAAGGCGTTCAAGAACCTTTGACAAAAAAGGCAAAATAGAAATAGGACGATACTCCGAAAAAGACGCGGGGTTGGTTTTCTTGGGAATAGGAATAATTTCAGCATTTTTCCAAGTTGATGGAAAACTACCTGAGGAGATAGAGAAATTAAAGATATGACATATAATGGGCAGGACAATATCAAGAACAAGAAGAATCATCCTACGGCTGACACAGTCACTACCCACTGCACTGGAAGTAATAGATAAAACGCTCTTTTCAACGTCACAAACAGAGAACGGTTTAAAAACAAAAGGAGAGTAATTGGGTATTGGAACTGCAGAAAGAAGTGTTAACGTGTTAGCTTTAGCAGTGCTATCAACGTTCGAAGAAGATGAGAAGTGTTGATTTAATAGATCAACATTAAGATCGTTTGATATAGGATTATTTTTAGATTTGCCAATACCCAATGAACTAAGAAATTTCCAGACCTTTGCAGTATCACCATTTTCAACTGATTTATGAATGTGTAGGCGTTGAGCATCCCTACACACCTTATTGCAGTGATTGCGAATTCTGATATACTTATCCCTATTGAATGCATTTGGCTTGCGCGCATACTTCGCCTTTGCTACCGCTTTTTTGGTAATAATAGCTTTGATGTCATCTGTTAGCCAAGGTGAAGGTCGGTGTTTAATTTTAACTGCACGCACAGGTGCATGTACGTCATAAAGTTTAATGAGTTCTGTCGCAAATATTGCAGCTTTCTGATCAACATTATCTGCGCTAAAGACACTTGACCAATCCCAAATCGACGCATCCCTACGAAGGCTCTCCAAATCCATGCCACCGAAGTTACGCTGCAGAAGGATTTTCGACTTTACTTTAGGAGTTCGAGTCTTATAGGAAACGTAGATAAGGTCATGTTATGAGAAGGCATCGGCTGAATATTGGCCGTGCTTTATGACAAAATCAAGAGAGGAAACAAAAATAAGGTCAAGTAGAGAGGGAATAGAATTAGGAAAATGATGTGTGGCATTAAGTGGAAGAATAGTTAGGTTACTGGATTTTATAATATTTTCTTTAGATCTAGGGTCTTGTTTAAGGAGGCAGGTATTAAAATCGCCCATGATTATAGTGTGTGAATAGGAAGGGCACAAATTTTCTAGAATATTTTGGAAAGAGTTGAAGAAGTCAATACGCATGGAAGGACAATAATAAACACCAAGAAGAACTTTTGAGTAAGAAAGTAGCAATTCAATAAAGAGGTGTTCTCCAGCATTTGCCGGCGGTGGTTGTGCTGACACATCGACAATGGTGAAAGGGATATGTGAACGTAGATAAATAGCAACACCTCCACCGCCGCCAATCGAGCGATCGTTTCGTATGAGTTGAAAACCAGGAAGAGTGTAACACGAAGAAGGAAGACAGGGCTTTAGCCACGATTCCGAAACAAGAACCGCATGTATATTTTTACATGTAAAATTCGTCAGCATATCAGGAAAATGGGCCGGAATGCTTTGTGCGTTTATATGAACAACGTTAAAGTTATTTGGGACATCGGAAAACTGCGAAACAAGAAATTCAGACAGAGTTGGAGCAGCAACAATACTACTACCATCACTTTCAGTGGAAACAAAACTATCATCATCTGTAGAAAGAAAAATGTCATTATCACCACTAACATCCATACCAGCCATTTAATTATTATGTACAAATATATTATAAATAAATATTATAAACCAAATAAATAAAATAATAATCTACTAAAAATTATAAAATGTACTTGTGCAACTTGACAATCATGTCCACCCACCAGCTGAGTGTTAAAATGACTGTAGAAAAGCAAAAACAATATTTCAGAACCAAAAATAAGATGTACAATTTTAAATAAACTAAGTTCACAAGCAAAGACAAAAATAGTATCACGCAAGAACCGGATACGCAAAAGTTATGTTATGAAAAATACTCGTAATCTGTGGTAATGCACTATGAAATATCATATTCTGTGTACACAAATGTCAGAAACTAGAAAGTAAACAAAAGAGAATAATAAAAATAACATAACCATTAAAATATTAAAAGTAGCTAATTATTGTTAACATTTAAAACCATTAATTTAATGTTGATGATGCAAGGTTGTTATAGTTGTAATAATCGTTCAGAAAAAGAGTACAACAATGTGTAATGTTTTTAGTAACGCCACATAATTGGCTTTAGAGTTAAGGTTAGTTTAAAAAAGTGCCGAGTTATTAAATAAACATTAGTGAGTGACTGTAATAAACATCTTAAGCAAGATTATTATAAAAACACTTATTGAAATTAAACTGATGCTTCAGCAATATAACAAAAATAGTGAGAATTATAAAATATGAATTATAATACATGATCATTTTTTAACATTAGCACCTCGTTTAATCTTCGTTGGCGCTGGCTTCACTTTAGCTACTGCAGTTGGAGCATCTGGGCAATTGTCAATCTTATGGACATCACTCACTGTGAAGACACGATGGCGAGAACCGTCAGGCCTTAAAACGTAGACAGAACCTTCTTTTGTCCAGCACTTAGAAATGCCAAACTTTTCTCGGGCAGCCATAAAGGCTTCGTGTCTTGGCTTCGTCAGGAACTCAGAGATTGTGATACCAGATCCCTTCAGATGAGTTTTGGAGTACCAGACTTTGTCTCGCAACGCCGAATCTTGGAACTTTATGAGAATTGATCGGGGTCTGTTTGCAGCAGCCTGACGGCCCAACCGATGGCACCTCCGTATATCCCGGGCTGAGCAGTCACTAATCTTAAGCTGATCACTGAGGAACTTTGTAACAACTAGAGTAGTATCTTCTTTTGAGGCTTCAGGCACGCCATGAAAAAGCAACATTTTCCGACGACTTCGCACCTCCAGCTGATCAACATTACGGGCCAAGAGCTCCATTTGCTGCTGCAGACTGCTCAGTGCTTGAACCACAAAAGTCTTGAATGAAGCGAACTCAGCAGCAAGTGATGCTGTACTAGTCGGTGAGTGAGGAGATTTGCGTAGTTCTTCTTCGAAGCTGGTCATCCTCTTATGGAACAGTTCCATTAAGTCAGTCATGCTATCCCTAATTGAAGACTCCATGGATGTGAAGTGTGAATTGTAAATTGACGCAAACCAAAAAGTGATAGCGTAATTTGCTTGTTACTCGTTGAGATGTTCTGAACTTGAAAGAAACACTCTCAGGTGGGTGGTACTAGTTATTTGTTATAATTTAACATTAAAATTTAAAATAAAAACGAAAAAAAAAACAGTTTTAATTTAAAATTCGAACAAGAGCGAAATAAATACGACTCGTTTAACCAACTACCCTCGACTATATGCTGATGACATTTATAGGCTGAAACTTTTGAAACTTTAGTTAAAATTAGTAAAAGGTTTAAAAGCATTGATTTTGAATAGAAGACAAGAACAGAGTCATATTTGTAACTAACTCTTATACCGCCTTTCAGGTTCAATGCACAAATACCTTCTGCAGAAATAAAAACAAATAAGAATTAAATTTGAGTTTTCATTATGCCTGTATATTTCAAGAAACCACGCAAAATATTGTCTTGAAAAAGTTACGTAACAAATTAATCATTCATAGTATTAAAAAAAAAACTTTTGCGATCTCAGTTTTTAGCGAGTAAAGAAAGTATTTTAATTTTAAAGTTTTAGCCAATTTCATGTTAAAACTACACAGAAACTAGTGCTCTTTGACTCTTTCAAAGTTTTAATGAGCAATTAAATTTGAAAATAATAGATTTAAAAGCTGGATATTTCAAAGACACAAATTTATTTATATTGAACATTATTTATTAAATTAAAGAAACATTAAAATATCGAAATTCGAATAACACTGTTCTCAAAAATGTCATTATATAAATATGCTTTTATATAATCCATTACATGTTTTATATTAACATTTTTTTAACATTAACAAATGTGTTGCGGTTTCCCGGACGGCCGTGTGGTAGCGGCGTAAGAGAATCTACCACACCATCTCATCCCGTGGGTGTCGTAAAAGTCGACAGAGGGAAAATTAAAACCAGGAAATGGGCAGCAGCGTCTTCCTGGATCATCTTAATAAATAAACTGCGGTTGCCAACCCGCCTGCTAAGCGTGGCAACTATTACAAAATCCCTCCAAAATGAGACCTAGAAACTTTTCTTTTTTCTGGCTATCTATGGGGGAGGCCTATGTTCAGCAGTGGACTTGTGATAGGCTGAAACGATGACGATGAAAATATTCCAGACAAAATGATTATGAATTTAATATTTTTAGGTTGCTTTAGGTTACTAGCCAGGAAGGTGATACACGGTAACATTTTTAATCAAAAGAAAAAATAAAAGATGATTACTCATTGCACTTTTACTTATTTATGACACTAAAGCTGAGATTCAAAAATAGGTATTTGAGAGTACGATAACTATAAGTTTAGTAATTCTTGGTACATGTCTACTTGTGTAATACATTGTTTTTCATAAACAAAACGTACTGGTGACTGGTGACTTTTGAAAGAATAGTGAAAACCCCTGCGTTAAAAGTTCTTTCGGCTTTTAAACAGTGTCTTAGAAATTTTCTAAACTTCAGTGGAAAGTCACAACTAGCAGTAAAGATAGAGTTAAGATATCGCTGGAATAGGCGTAAAAAGTAAAGACCACTATTGCTAGATAGCGCTGCAAGCTGTACAAAGCTGGCAGAAACAGTATGCGATCACCTGGGGATTCGATTCGGAAGTGCGCATTAGGAAAGGCCTGGTATGTGCAACGGTTGACTACAGTGACAGTGATGGTGTAATATATTATTGAACAAACGCAATTTAAGAGACCTTACTAAGGGAATTCTGTGTGTTTTTGAAATCTGTAACAGCATAAATTATAGTATTATTTGCTTAAAATTGGCCAACCTTGTACTTCTTCTTCTCTTCTACTAGGTACCCTTTCGCATAATATATAATAGGGTGACGGAGGCAGCGGAGAGACGTAAGGGAGCATCAATGCTTTATGAATTAACAAACTATGAAGTTCTATTTTAAATAAAACCTCTTAGGACAAAACAATTTACATACAATTGAAACTTTTTAGACATAACTTAATTGAAAATATAATTTTCTTATCTGTAACAAATTTTATATTATTCTGATTCAATGAAATTACAATATCCATACACTAACTCGATTAAATGAGCTTGATGAATTAACTTATTTCAGAGTTTTATTTGAAAAATATTTTAAAAAATTAAATATGTTTGAAGTGATACTTCTTTCGGCGCGTTGAGTGTAAAATTTCAAGGTCGAAAGGAATTTGAGTGTAGCGTTTTTATTTAACGGTTCTGTTATTCGTTATTAATATAATCAACTAATGGAGGCATATATAAAATACTTAAAGAAATATATAGAAATGAACTTACTAAATATTATTATATTTTACAGGAAGCCTATGTTCAGCAGTGGACTTGGGATGAAATGGTGGTCATAATGACCTTTGATAGACTCGGCTGAGCAAACGATGCAAAAACTTAATTTTTATTTGGTGTGTACCCCCATCTCATCCCATGGGTGTCGTAAAAGTCGACAGAGGGAAAACAAAAACCAGGAGATGGGCAGCAGCATCTTCCTGGAACATCTGAATAAATTAACTGAGGTTGCCAAACCACCAGCAAAGCGTGGCAACTATGGCAAAATCCCCAAAAATCAGAGGTTCAAACTTTTATGGCTGAAATGATGATAATGATGATGATTTGGTGTAAGAAAAATATTTTTAGCCTGTATAGTTATCGTATTGTCATTTCATGATCTTATTTAAAATCTTGACATTATATTTATATTTGTTGTATAGATGAAACTGACAAGGGGAACAAATCCTTCATCTGGTGGTACGTGGAGCCACCGCGGCTCGTCATCGTCTTTATTTTATTTACTCATTTTTACTAGTATTAAATATGTTCTAAACTGTGCTTATTAGATTTTGTAGTACATAAGTATAAATTTACAATACATTCGTTAAATATGAATTATTATTACGAGAAATAGTTAAATGAAATAAAAAGATACTTAAGTAATGCAATGATATTCTCTTTCTTTCTTAAATATTTTTACTCTGAGATATACTAGAATCGAATATTCATATATTGTTCTAGCTGAATAGGTATAACATTGATCATCTAAGTTCAACCAAGGGCTCAAGTGAAGATGCTTCATTTATGCTTGTCAGCATCTATTTAAGTAATTCTACTGTAATATTGCTAAGTTAGGCATAATTTTGTTGGTCGTAATAGTAAAAGATTTAATTTGAAATCGAGTCAAAGTTTTTGACAAAGTAAGAATAATCGATAGAGTGAGAGTATCGAATTATCGAGTTTTTTAATTAGAATCAATTTTTAAAACGTTGTAACTGGATATTGGACTCTGGAGTCCCCTGCTAGGCGATTTACTGAAAGATCTATGTCACTTAACATAACATAATTAGATATATTAAACCAAAAATAGGGCTACATGGGAAGTTTAATAGACAAAATAATGATAATGAGGTTCACGATTTACAAGGATTATTTTTTATTGGATGAAGTGATGAAACAAGCAAAACGTTCACCTGTATGACGCATACTAAATGCTGTGTCACTCAGAAAATTTCTGGGTGATTTCACACTGTGCTCGTCACCCTGAGACATGAGTATTTTAGTCCCATATGCTCAGTGATTACACTAGCTCTCAGTGCCTTTCAAACGGAAACTCAGTAATGTTTGCACACTTCACGGCAGAATAACTGGCCCTGGGGTTTTACCTACCTGGACGGATTCCTGCATAGGAATGGTATTTAATGAACATTGTCACTAGCTAATATACGAGGGTGGATTGAAAAGTACTCGGCCTAACCAAGAAAATAAACACATACTAAATCAGTTATATTTTTATTTTTCTACATAATCACCATCAAGTTCAATACACTTTTGCCACCTCCCCTTCCAAGCATTTAGACCGTTAAAAAAAATGATTCTTCCTTAGAGTCAAAATATGCGTCTACAGCTGCTTTGACCTCGTCGTTTGTCGAAAATCTTTGACCTCCCAAGTGCTTTTTTAGGTTAGGGAACAGAAAGAAGTCTGATGGTGCCAGATCAGGTGAATACGGCGGATGCGGTAACAGTTCAAAGCCACAGTTGTGCATTCCAGCCATTGACTGTACTGACGTGTGAACACGGGCGTTATCTTGATGAAACAGGACTTTTCTTCTGAGCATTCCTCGACGTTTTTCTTTTATTTCCTCTCGTAAACGACGTAGTAAGGTGCAGTAGTAATCAGAGTTTATAGTCTGACCCCTTTCAAGATAATCAATCATAATCACACCTTTCGAGTCCCAGAATACTGAAGCCATCACCTTATTTGCCGACAAAATCGACTTAGCCTTTTTAGGGGGTGGTGAACCAGGTCTTCTCCACTGTTTTGATTGTTGTTTTGTTTCCGGTGTACAGTAATGAACCCATGTTTCGTCCATAGTAACAAAACGATTCAAAAAATCATCTGCATCGGCTTCAAATAACTCCAAACAGTCGCGTGAAATAGTCAATCGCGTCCTTTTTTGTTCAACTGAAAGCAGTCGCGGAACCCACCTCGCAGACACCTTGTGGAAACCCAACTCGTTGACAATGATGTTTTGAGTTCGTTCATAAGAGGTGCCTATAATCTCGGCTATCTCTCTAATTTTTAATCTGCGGTCTCCCATTATTAAATCAAGTACTTTTTTAATATTTTCGTCAGTCAGAGCGGGGTTCATCTTTCACACTCTCTCTACCACGCTTAAATTCTGCTATCCATTTTTTGACGGATGAATATGACAGAGCACAATCGCCTAATGTACTGACCATGTCATCATGGATGGCTTTTGATGATAGCCCCTTCTTATGGAGGTACTTAATGACGGCACGCTGCTCGATTTGCTCTATTCGCGGAAATTATGACCGATTACTTTGTTAATAAATTTATAAAATCACAACTAATTATCGCACACGTTTCGAACTTCACACAATGAACTAGTCTGAACTGAACTAAATAATGTGGGTAGATTTGATTTTTAGAATTGAATGGATCTGTGTTAGGCCGAGTACTTTTCAATCCACCCTCGTATATTTGCATACATTGTTATATTTTTATTATAGAAAAGCATAAATATCATCATTTTATAAATCTAATTCCATAATTGAATCCTAATATTTTTTATTGAAATAGATAAAATATCTTAAAATGTACATTGTAAGTCTGAATATGGTAATCATGAACAACTAATGAACTCCTGCTTTAATACACACATAGAGTCACACGTCTTTCCCATTGGGGTAGGCTACACCACAGCAACACCCACATTTTTCTACTTACTACGATCCTGACACATTTTTGCTTCAGTATGGCTCGTGTTGAAGAAGCGTTAGAGAGGAACTAATGGCCCAAATTCTTCGCCAGTAATGTATACCGGAAAGAGCCAACTGACCAAGTTGAGGACCGAAAGTAGCGCAGACGTTTACGCTGAACAGGAACTCTAATTTCAAGATATTCCAGGACCGCTAATTTTAAACCTTCCTCAAAACCACGTCAGGCTTCTATAATAATTTTACGCAAATACATAACACCATTTGTTTCATATTTTAAGGGCTGAATTCGGTTTGCTTAGAAATTTAGAACTTTGTTTATGTTTCGATGTAAGAAATATAAATTTCGTTTGTCAAACGTATTTTTTTTAAATCTACCACCGTTTCGTAATGAAGTTCTTCTGACGGAGAAGAAACAAGCGAAACAAACTCCATAGGTATCCTCTTTTATGTAAATCCTTTTTTATCTTAGTCAAAAATACATTATAAATAAATTAAAAAAGAATAGACTGAAAGAAAACCAAAGCACGCTCCATGTTAAAACTCTAGACAAGATACAATAATAAATATTTAAGTATATTCTAAACTCCACCAATAGCACATATTCTCATGTACGCATGTAGCATTATCGTCCTCCTCAACCTTATTAAACTGCCTCTATTTTACATATACTCGTATATACGCTAAATGTAGTTCAGAATAAAAATTCAAAGTTCAAAGTACAAAGTTATTCGAAATGCCCTCGTTGATTTTGAATACAGGCCCTCAACCTGCTTCAGCTCCAGCTCTTAACCGAAGCCAGTCGTCGACCGCAGCATGCACAATGTTCATGTTTAATGTCTATATCACCCTCTGCTTGATTAGGGATGCTTAGAGAGACTCAAAATTTTGGTGTGGTTTAGCGCAGGATTTTTTCTCCAAATGTTGCTTAATTTTGTAATCCAACGGGTTTAAGTCTGGGCTCGAAGAAGGCCACTTGTTGTGCCTGACGAAATCGATTGCATGGGTGATAAGCCAGTTTTGCGTAATTACTGCCCAATAAGCTGGCGCTTTATCTTGTTGGAATACCCAGTGTCGATTTTCCAAAAAGTGTTTGAGAAATAGGTTCCGCAACGTTTGAAAGAACGATATTTTGGTATATAACAGCGTTTTTTTCACACCTTTTTCACAGAAAAACACCTCAGTTAGGCCTGAATTCGAGACTTCAAACCAAACCATAAATAATGAAGGATAATGCCAACGGTGGATTCTCGGGATACGCGTACTTGCTTTTTTACTGTTGTTGTCATACACTTTATTTCAAATTTTTAAAAAACGCAATCTACTCAGTACACGTGGTAAATTTGATTAAAATAAAAATAAATAAACAAAACTTTATTAACAAACATATTACTTACCGTAAAATGACTGGTCAGTATTTAAACAATTATTAATTAATCGATTAATATGAATTATGAATAACTGAAGCGTTGCACTCAAATACGACCTATTTACTATCATCGTGCCCAAAAAAGTTTATCTTCAAAAATAAAATGATATATTGATACATATATTCAATTTTTATTCATAGTAATTTGGCCACATAAAACCGTATCGTCTACAGATTCAATCAATACGAAACTGTGCACCAAAAAAATGATTCAAAAGTTGTATTTTTTAATAAAAACAAAGTCAGAATTGTAAAAAGAAAACTAAAATAGATCGACTGCCGCATGACTCCGATATTCCGGTTTTGGTAAACGAAACCGAACTATATACAAGTTTTTTTTTATTTAAATTTCTCTGTGGCCGAGACATGGACTCTGGAATTCATGTAAATCCAAGACTATTTGAGATATTACAATAAAACAAAGACTAAGTTAACTTTTACAGTTTTGTCTTAAACATGCATATCGTGAAAATTTCGTGTCAATATCTAATTCAGTCTTTTAGTTACATACCTTTCAACATAGGGTACGCCTCTATTTTATATACAGATATTAAGGTATAAATTAATATCTGGATTATATTCAAAAAGTAAATAATCATATTATTAGAAACAAAATAATATAATGCATTTAATGATTCTTTGGTCATTTCAGCACATTCCACATATGAGCATGCACATGTGTATACGTAGGCCCTGAAGTAATTAATACGCCAGTCGAGTTCGTTAATGCCATATCAAAAAAACCTTAATTTTTGTTAAGTAAAAATTTGATTAAACCGAAAACAATGTGATATTATTACCATTCCGTGTGGTGGCGGTGTTTGAAAATCTGCGATCCCATTTCATATCGTGAGTGTCGTAAACGTGGACTAAGGACAATGCCAAGAAAATCTCCTGGCCTCCGATTGATGGCGGAATACCCATTTCAATTATGCCATAACTAAATTACCCAGATCGATGATGTTCAGTAGCATCTACAATGCAAGGCATCTCATACTGCGATCGACAATCCGCTGCAAAGCGTGGCGATTGTGGTAAGGAAAGGCCTATGTCTAGTAGTGGATTTTTCAAAGGCTGATAAAAAATAAGAAGAATGTGTTATCAAAAGTCAAAAGCGTGGTTTATTATTTACATATATTTCACTTTATAGTTTGTGGTGGTTTTACTGTAATTTAGTTTACAGTGACATACTTTGAAAGTTACGTTAGTTCGCTAGCAGCGAACACAATCTATGTAAGATTTTGGTAGCATACCATATGGTCGAATCATACTCCACTAATCGAATCTACTGGTGGTAGGATTCCTATGCAGGAATCCGTCTAGGTAGGTACCACCCCAGGCCGTGAAGCAGTAGTGTGCAAACATTACTGTGTTTCGGTAGGAAGAGCACTGTGAGCTAGCGTAATCACTGGGCATTTGAGACTTAAGAACTGATGTCTGAGGGTGACGTGCGCAGTGTGGTGTCACAGCATTTGTTGTGAACGAACGTTGCACTTACCATCAGGTGAACGTTTTGCTCGTTTCGTCAGTTTATTCAATTAAAAAAAAAACATATTCTTAATCTGTAAAATTCTCATGATCCACAAGACGAGTTCAAAAAAAGTATTATTATTCCACAATCTGCAGTAAAAGATATTATGGCGTGAAAGAAAAAGCTACAAGAAAATGTAAGTGATTTGTGTCAGATCGCAACTTAGCTTATTTAAAATTTCTGCAAAATCACTGCGCTATTTTAATTTTCACTTTTGTGTCAATATTCCGAAAGACGCGTGTTTTATGATTCACTAATCAACTGATACGCTGCAACAGCACGGAGTTTTCCAAAACTATCAGGTGACAGTGCTTCCAATCCGTTTCCACAAGTTCGCATCGACATCAATCTTTTCGGTACTTCACAATTCTTTCTACACGGATGTGTACGGCGGAGAGAAAGGAGGAGATCGATTGTCTTATGATCATTCTTCTAATTAAATTACGATCTTTTAATTAAATTACGAACTTTTCTAAAATTACCATTTCTTCTCTGTACATACAGTAACTATAAAAAAAAAATTTTGACATCGAGACGCTGTTTAAGAGACAAATTAAAGAGCACTTCTTGGAAGTGCAACATCTGCCCATAAATGCTGTTTTTCATAAAACATTTCTGTGAGGCACCACACTGCGCTCGTCGTCATAAAACATCAGTTCTTATTTCTCATATGCCCAGTAATTACCCTAGCTCTCGATGACCTTCAGACCGAAACACAGTAATGTTTGTACACTACTGCTTCACGGGCAAATAACCTACCTAGACGGATTCTTGCACAGAAAGAATCCGAAGAAATTTCATTACGTTTAATTTTCTCAAATAAGAGAGTGTCAAATTCTTTTGAGAAATAAAATTATCTTAAACCTGAATCGATCTTGACGAAATTTGGCACAGATATAGATTGCATCTTGAAGACAGACATAGAATACGATTTATCCCGAAAAATCAAATAGTTCCGACGGGATATTTAAAAACCTATATCCACGCAGACGAAGTCGCGGGAATCAGCTTGTGGTGAATAAATCTTTAAACGGTCCATTCACATGCCGCTGGAATAAATCAAAATTAAAAATCAGTGCCTCTATACCAAAATTTAAATTTCACCTGTTGGTACAATTGTTTGTGTGTATATAAATCATTAAATAAATCAAACTCATGTATTAAAAATAGATTTTATATAAAGTCGCAGTCCTAGCACAATATTATGTGAAGATATTTAACGAGAAAGGTGTTATCTCCCCTAATTTTCCTCGTACTTTTATCGACTCAATTTTCCTGTAATGGCCGCTTTTGAACGGTTGTATTACCCCTAACATTGCGAAATATGATAGAAAAACTGTGAGTTTATTTTAGCTCATATTCAAACATTGCTTATTATGAACTATTGATTATATAATTTTTCTAATACCATTAATTCGTTCCATTTAATTCCAGCCAACACTAGCTATAAAAAAATTAAAAAGGGTAGATAAAAAATTAAAACCCCAAAATCCGATTGAATTTCGGGTCGCTTTGTGCTGTGCATTTTTTTAAGTCTCGTTACAGAATTACATTATTAAGAATTTATAATAAATATATAAAAGGATATTTATTGAAAATGCAGAAGAAATAATTTCCATTAGTGGCAGTGGTATATATAATATAGGGAAAATATATTCCTTTGTTTGGTTACGAATATACCTAGAATTGAAAAAGGCTTTTACTATTAAGTTTTAAATTTTCACTAGATAATGAAATTTGCGGAAGAGACTGATGGGCGGAAGTAAAAAAAAACTGATGTCCGGCAAATATAGGAGTATACTAATGCACGGTACAATGTACAAGCATAATATAAGAAAAATATATTAATCACGAGGAAGGTAAGGGACATTTTGAAACAGCATTGAGCGACTATTTATTAATTTAAGTAACGTAAATAATATACAATTGTATGTAAAACAAATGTATCTTTCCTTTAACAACGTGAACTTAGGATGTTAAAATTTTGAACGTAAATCATTATGAGAAATTGTTATAAACTACGAGTTCAATATCTAATCTCTAATATCTTTCACCATTTCATTACTAATGATACTTATTGAAAATGCATCCAAAACTAAAAGTGTGGAAACAAGATAATGAAACATACTTCAGTAAACGACAATAATCTACCTTTCTTTCATGTAATCTCGATGACTTGAACTTGATGACTGACGAAGGCCACAACAACTTGACTGTTTGACTTGTGTGACTAAGACAGTAATAAAATGCCGAACTCGTAGCGTATATAATATAGTATATACATTATTATCAGACTGTTAAGAGTTTACAGCTGGACATAGGCCTCTCCCTGGAAAGAGGTACTTTCTGTAATATTCCTACTTACTAGGTCATCGGTCTGACATTTTTTATATACTACACCTGTGAAATTTTCCATGTTATCATCCTAGTTAAACTTTTAATACACTTTTTATACGCAGGATATGCAGAGTGGCAGATTTTGCTACGCTGCTACCAAACAGAACATACTATTGCTGGCAAGTCTATGGCTGGCTCTATCATTTATGCCAATTATTTATGCCGATGATTTGTGTTTCATAGCGGAAACTTTCGAAGGCTTGCAGACTCTGATCGAGAAACTTGACGTAACATTGTAAATTTGGGCTTAAGATTAGTATCACTAAAACGGAAGTGATAGAAATGGACGCCGCAGACCTGGCATCTCTCAATCTTCAGCTAAGCGGAATGGTTTTAAAGGTAGACAAATTCAAATATTTTACTGTAAACGCTAAAGGTGATCAGGATGCGGAAATCAATAGTAGAAACGGTGCAGCATCGGCTACTTTTGGAAATCTTCGTGATAGAGTTATTCGCTCCTACACCATCAAACTAGGTACATAAATCAATGTGTACATGGCAGTGGTTCTGCCAAATATTCTATACTCATCCGAAACATAGTGCTTATACCGACAAAAATGTCTCAGCGACGTTATTGATATCAAGAGGTTAGACTACGGCAAAAATACTGATGTACTACGGTAGGCCAATGTTTGCTGTATGAAACCCTATCTGATGCATAGTCAGCTTCGGTGGTAAGGACACCTGTTATGGATGCCCAACATGAGATTGGCGAAGCGCGTTTACTGTTCTGAAGTCCAGAACGGTAAGCGTAAGAGCGGTGGACCGTTCTTTAGATACAAGTTCAGAAATGGCATATGAAGAAGTGCAAGATTGAGCCCTCTCTTAGGGAATCACTGGCTGAGGAAATTAACGTACAAACAATTGGGATGCCACGCGCAAATAAAATTAAAAGCAGACCACCAGGTAAGATAGTTGGCAATGGTAAAACGGTATGTGGTGTGCACGCACGTTTACTGCGAAAATTGGCTACAATAGTCACGTCAGAGCATGAAGCATGAGCACCGAAGCTCGATTGATTGAGACGCATAAACCAGCAGGCATCGATTTAAATCCTCCTAAATGCGAACTCCTGTGCATTACACTTACTCGTATTTCTTTAGGAAATCCTTTACTATCACAGCTATGCGCATGTCAAACTCCTTGCCTTCACACATACGACGTTCTCAGTCCCTTTTGTTCCTTTAAAAACCTCGTTAAAGCTCATTACTTGGAAATTTAACTCACGTTTTCACTTATCTTTAGTTTTTTAGTTAGTTCTTTGCGCTAAGGATGTCTCGAAGTAATCACTTTCAGTGATAAGATCGCCTTCTGTACTTAAACTTAAAAATAGAAATTCGTATTTCTATCTGTATTAGTGTACAATAAAGATAATAATGATTGATTGACTAGTTAATTGTTTTATTTGTTTATTTTCAATAACACATAGTATAAAAAAAGTTAAATCATCCGACAAAGAAAATATTTTAAAATATTACATTGCTCAAAAATCATGCATAATGCAGAACATATTCTCACCAATGCCGTGGGAGACCATTTTATTCAGCTTCAATACGTGATATTTTTGCCATCGGACATGCTATGTATAAAATCGTTTTGGAATTATTTTGACAGGCACTGCACCACGTATTTAAAGTGAAACTATATACCCGAAGCAGAATACACATATAAAAGGAAAGAAAAAAACCTTCTTTTTATGTTCTCATTATCGGCAAGAGTGACTCATTAAGCCTAAAATGTTTCTTATAATTGTTTTTAAATTACTTTTATTTTTTATTTTATTTTTATTATAAATGTTTACATATTTTGTTACTTATAAGTAGGAAATACCGTACACGGTTTTTGTCACTTGATGAAACGAAAATAAATAAGATTAACACTTTTAAGCTATGAGATCCAGTGCGGGGAACACGGGAAAATATTCAAATTCAAAAATCATTATATGTAGTAGTAACTTTGTGCCCGCGTAATAAAATGAAATAAAGGAAAGAAAGTAAAGCGGATTACGCAATAAATCAGCACTTGAAATTGCAATTAAAGAATTAGAGAGGTAATGGTCTTCTGAGTCTTCTGAGCTATAGCGTCTGTGTTAAATATCCTCCACCTGCTTATAGAATTTATTTTCGAGCGAGAGATACAGATGTGAAAAAACTGACTACAGTGGCATTTGTACCTTTATTCAAAAATGGCACTATGACGGTTTTAGAATGGTTCCATGATGAAGACTGAGTATCTGAAGACTGATTGAGTTTGTTTTGGAAAGTAACGAGAGGGCAAAGGCAAAGAAGTTAGAAACAATAAAACAACGTCTATTTCACGTCTATGCAGACAAATTAATTAAAAAATTTATTATTTTACTAGCAGTGCTGGTATGTTCCATCGATGACATCTCAGGAATCATGTGACTTTTCTCATTTTTTGGAGTTCATTAGAAACCTTCTCCTCATATTTTTTGTCCTTGCGGCGAGAATTTAGTTCCGCGTAAACAAATGAAAACGAAAGAGAATTTAGTTTTTGTTTGTTTACTTAACATAAATTGCAAAAAAAAAATAATGAACAGATTAAACAATCAACTATGGGACTCCACGATATACCACATTTTGCATCCAGATTGAGAAGCTAATTCGACATCGCGACAAAAAATTCAATGTCTTGAGAAACGGCGACATAAATTGAACATCCAAAACCTGCAGCTGTGAGATAAATTCCGATTTTGTCAAAGCTTTGGACTGAAACCTTGGGACTTGTTGATTGTCATGATGAACGATAGCCTAATGTTTGGAAATTAAAAATTGTCGCCTTATCAGCCGAATTAGAAGCTTGAAGATAAATTAATGAATGCTATAATGCGAAAACTAAGGAATGGGCTTAAATATCTGCCATCATTATGCATTTCCTGGGATTAATTAATAAAAAAGATAAGGCCTGAAATAAGCAGGGTCCATCTCCCAAAACAAATAACAGTTTAGTAATAATAGTTTATTGTAAATGGTAGGCCAGGTACCTGAAATAGCGTAAGCCGTAAGAAATAGCGTAACAGTATGTGGGACATTCTTAAATGAATACAATCAACCATTTTAAATCAATGCAGCGAGAGGAAAAAATAACTATCCCTATTTACAAAACAAAACCTAACTCAAAATTACTCAAATGTAAACCAAAATGTGTCGTGTGGTAGCGGCGTAAGAGAATCTACCATCGCGTCTCATCCCGTGGGTGTCGTAAAATTCGACAGAGGGAAAATGGAAAGGGAGATTTACAAACTTTGTTGTAATCTATAGGGGAGACCAGTGGACTGGTGATAGGCTGAAATGATAATTATGATGATGATGAAACCAAAACAAATGAATTGACATAAAAACTACATATATTCGAGTTTTTGCCTTCTTGAGAAGATGACGGACCTTCCTTGGATTCTTTTATTAGTAGGCTAATTGTAGCCTACTAATAAAAACTGCCACTCGATTGTAACTTTACGGAATTGTATAAGAAATTTAATACTATTTAGATTAGAGTATAAATATTTTTATTTGTATTTATTTATAATTGTAAATAAAAAAGTGACTCGTTGCAGCAAATATAATTTATTACGCACATAATACTACTGAATGGAATAAAAACATTAATGGCATTTGAGGCCCGCCAACCCATTTTAGAGTAGCGTGGCAGTTATACCTTTGTTACGTTACCCTCATTGAATGCCTATGCTTAGTTGTGAGACGTTCATCGGTCGATAATTTCAAATAATAAATTATTAAGTTGTAATAATCGTTTTAATAATATGGGACAACTGTAAAAATTTATTTACAACTTTTTAAAACATTAAAAAAAATTATTAACATTTTTCTCGATATAAACAAAATTTATCTTTGGATCACTGTAGGTACTAGTGATAGGGTGAATTTCGAATATGGCACCCAAAAAAACGTAATATGTTTTTTTGGTTGTGTACACAGAGATTATAAGAACGAGATTCAATGTTTGTTTAGCAAACAAGGCGCTTGTTTTATAGTTGAATCCCTTGCCTTAACTTGTTCGATGAATAGCGCTACAAAACAAATATTTTTTTTTGATAAAAGAATAAGCAGCGTTTTTCATGTATATGTAGGATTATTATTATCACGTCATCACCAAAACGTCCGCCATGTAATTCAAAGAAGCTTAAAAAACATTTGGCCTTATTTCTTATTTCTTTTACTTTGTCCTTAGGATGAAATATTTCTAATGTGTCATTTTTTGTCTTTTAAATTTGATTATAGGGAATAAAAAACTAAGGAGTCTTTTTTAAAAATATATATTGAATAACTGAATTTCTTTTCGTTCGTTTCTAAAACAATACCTAGCGAGACTTTTAAATAACGGATTATTTACGATTCAATATACACGTAAGATCAGAAATATCTACGACAATAAGAACCGATACATAAATATCCAATGATTTCCCAATTGCAAAGTTGTTTTATCAACAATTTTATGTCTTGCTACACACTGGGCGAAAATATAACGATTGATGAGCAGTAGTTTGTACACAAGTTTGAGGTTCATTCATTGTATGGCTGACAAACCCAACAAGTAAAGAACGCACTGTCAGAAACGCACATCAACCGGTGAGTTTAAAAACATGAAGTTTTTTTTTATTTGATAAAAGTGACGGAACGAGCAAAACGTTCACGTGATGGTAAGTGCAACGTCTGCCCATAGCAAATGCTAAGTCACCCAGAACAGTATGACACCACAATGCGCCCGTCACCCTGAGACATCAGTTGTTAAGTCCCATATGCCCAGTGATTACGCTAGCTCTCAGTGCCCTTCAAACCGAAACACAGTATTGTTTGCACACTACTGATTCACGGCCGAATAACTGGCTCTGGGGTGGTTCCTACCTAGACGGATTCCTGCATTTGCATTTCCTTTTACAAGACGTAAGTGAGCAGTAAAAAAAGGTTTCGGTCTGAAGAGCGCTGAGAGCTAGTGTGTAGAGGTGGACATATGAGACTGAAGCACTGATGTCTCAGGGTGAAATATTCTGGGTATCACAGCATTAGCTATGGGTAGACGTTGCATTTACCCTCAGGTGAACGTTTTGCTCCTCCTGTCACTTTCTCCTACACGTCCGTCCAATACACAACGACGGGAATCAAATACTTTTGAGAAATATTGATTATGGGAAATTCATCTTTCTTCTAATTTATGAAGTAAAAGTTTTGTCAATGTTAGGTTTATGTGTTTCTTAGTTATGTCTGTTAAAAACTCGGCAGTGACGAAACGAGCAGAACGTTCACCTGATGGTAAGTGAAACGTCCACCCACAACAAAAGTTGTGTCACCCAGAATATTTCTGTGTGACACCTCACTGTGCCCGTCACCCTGAGACATCAGTTCTGAAGTCCCAAATGCCCAGTGATTACGCTAACTCACAGTGCCCTTTAACCCAATAATAGTGCCCAAACCGAAACACAGTAATGCTTGCACACTACTGCTTCACGGCAGAATAACTGGCCCTGGGCTGGAACCTACCTAGACGAATTCCTGCATAGGAATCCTACCACCAGTAAATTATCTGAAAATTCGTATTTTCAACAAAATTTAAGTAATTACTTTATAGTTTATTAACAATATAAGGTTCACATAATGTTTTCTTTTATTAACGCGAATATTACACGTTTAAATAAAACCACCGGATTTTATCGCGTTTAATTTTTAACTATTTTTAATCCGACGTTTCGGCCGTTTTACAGCACCCATGGTCACGGGGGACTGAGGTGACAGTTGTCCCGATGTCATAGTTAACCCGGAGTACCTTCAGCTTTCAATTATTATTTTAGTCCGATCTACGCAGAAAGAGCTTACTGTGTCTTGAAGCCTTGCAGTGGTATGCTTGGTTTTTGATTTAATTTTATTAATAATAGGATCCCAAGCCGGTGGTAATACCCAACCATCTTCCCTATTGAAATTAGGATGTTTTTTAATTTCAATAGCCTCGCGAATCATCCTTGGTAGGAATCGGTGTTCTTTTGCAAGGATTTGTGGTCTATCAAATCTGATGTAATGGTTGGGATGATCCAGAACATGGTCACAGACTGCAGACTTCCTAGAGCGTTGATGCTTCACATCAGCTATATGTTCTTTAACGCGGGTTTTTATGGATCTTTTAGTTTGCCTTATGTAAGAGAGACCACATTCACAATCCAGCTTGTATACTCCTGCATCTTGTAGAGGGATGTTACACTTGACAGATGGTAAAAACTGACTTATCTTCTTCGGCGGCTTGAAAAATGTTCTTATAGAAGCTCGCTTCAAGATATAGCCAATCTTGTCCGTGACTCCTCTCACATATGGAAGAACAGCAGGTACACGCTCGACTGTGGCCGGCTTCACTCGGTCACTGCGACGAAGGCGCGGAACCCGAAGCTTGTTGTCTTGCAAAACTTGCTTGACATGCTGAAGCTCGGCGGCCAGGTGTTTACTGTCACAGATCCCTTGTGCTCTCTGAAACAAAGATTTACCCACGGTAGCTAACTGTGAAGGATGGTGGTGAGATTCACCATTTAAATACCTATTAGTATGGGTCTTTTTTCTATACACAGTGTGACACAAGGTGTTATTAGGATTCCGAATTACTAACACATCCAGAAAAGCTAAAGAGTTATTTGCCTCTAACTCCATTGTAAATTGAATTTTAGAGTTTAGAGAGTTAAGGTGGTCTAGAAATGCAGTTACTTTATGCGATGGTAAAATTGTGAAAGTATCATCTACATACCGATTGTAGAATCTTGGATTTACAGAAGAAGTACGGAGAGCTTTCTCCTCAAAGTCTTCCATGAAAATGTCGGCGACAATGGGAGATACTGGAGAGCCCATCGCCACACCATCTACTTGCTTGTAGTACTGTTCCTTCCACAATAGATAGCCAGATGTAAGGCAATGTCTAAGTAGTTCTGCATATTCTGCTGGCATGTTCCTGGATACAATTGAGATGCAGTCTTCTACAGGTAGGCATGTGAATAGCGACTGGACATCAAAACTGACCATAGTTTCATTGTCAGTAAGATGTAGGTCTTTAATCTCACTGACAAAATGGTATGAATCCTTTGTGTGTGCTCTTGTGTGTCCTCTGAGCGGTGAGAGTATTTTCGCTACATGCTGAGCCAATCTATAAGTTGGTGAATCGATCTGGCTAACTGGACGTAGTGGAGCATTTGGTTTGTGTATTTTAGGTAAACCATACAACTTTGGTGGTTTGGCACATGATGGTATTACCGAATTTACGTCCAGATTAAATTTTTCAGAGTGTTTCTTTATTAGGTCGCTAGTTGTTTTCAGCGTGTTCGCGGTTGGGTCTGATTTAACCTAAATCAAAAACCTATTTAATCAAAAACCAACATACCACTGCAAGGCTTCAAGACACAGTAAGCTCTTTCTGCGTAGATCGGACTAAAATAATAATTAAAAGCTGAAGGTACTCCGGGTTAACTATGACATCGGGACAATTGTCACCTCAGTCCCCCGTGACCATGGGTGCTGTAAAGCGCCCGAAACGTCGGATTAAAAATAGTTAAAAATTAAACGCGATAAAATCCGTAAAAAGTGGTTTTATTTAAAAATATAAGGTTTACTGTGTAATGGAATCCATAACTCTCTATTCTTCCGCTGGTGGCGAGAGAGTCTTAAACAAAGGGAAGGGCAACCGCGTCTTCTTGAGTTTGATTCACTTAGCGAAGTTTCCATCTATGACAATTATGGCAAATACTATAATAGAGGAGGACAGTTATCAGTAGGAGATTTTATGTTTCAATGACTACAATGATGATGATATGTAAAGTTTTGGTTAAATGCCGATAGGCGATCTTCTTAAATATTCCGCGACTGTAATGTGTAACAAGAGAGGATCGGGTGCTGTTTTATACATTAAACTTGTGTTAACCAATGTTGATTACGTGTCAGTGGTATTAAGTCATGTACCTATTTCCATTCATTTTCTAAGTAGCGCTCCCCTTAAATCTGTAAAAGACGGCATTAGATATTTAAACGATACGATAACGAACGGAAGTAGATGTTTAAACTTTTTCAGAAGTAATTTTGTTAAAATCAATAAATATAACAAAAATCGTACGCTGGGATACTTTATAGCACAAGGATATTATTCAGTTATTATTTTTAAAAATAAAAAAAACTTCAGTTCATTGTTTGTAGCTTGTACTTCTAATTATTACTTTTAATCAGGCGATTAATCAGGATATTACTACGAGTATAAAGGCCCTGATCGACTAGCGTGCTTTACCCCTGTGATGGTGGCTCGACGATAAAGCTTGCTGGTGGATCATGGCAAGACCGCGGTATTGTAAGCCGACGAGCCAGGCTCTCAGCTCGTTCGCAATGTTTTAAATTTGGCGCCACACAAAGTGGCAGTGGCAGTCAAAACGGATTTACGTACTCTTACAATTCATGTCATAATGTCAGATTGCAAACTACGCAAACGTGTTACTTCAAAAAACTTTAAAGAACGTCTGACGACTCGCTCGTGTAAACAGAACGACGATCCGCAAGTAAAACCGCAGTAACCTTTATTGCATGCTTATGGCTCGCTGGTCGACCAGGGGCTCAAGGGGCTTATCAATAAAATTTTCTTATATTTGGTACAATCGAAGGCGAACGTTTTTAAAATTCAGTTATTTGTTGAAGAACCAGTTCGTGCCAGGGATTGAAAAGGGTTCCAAAATACCGGTAAGATACCGGTATTTAGCGGTTCTGATACTAGAACCGGAACCGATACCGAAACCTAAATGAGAACCTTTAGGAACCTTTATGGTACCGGTACTCGAGCAAAACTAGTCGAAACCTGCTCGAATTCTTGCGATCGGACAAGCGCGTTTTAAATTATGTTTTGTTTATTAGAATTGTTACAACCAGTGCCCACGCTGCTTTGGTTCGATATCGACTTTTCCCTGTTCCGTATAAATTGTTTTATTGATATTAGGATTATTTTAAAATGGGACGAAAAAAACGTAATTGTATAATATATAAATATTTTATTTACGACGAAAGTCAGAACATATCAACCTGTACTGTTATGGACTGTCGAAAGAAATAAAGGTAAGTAAAAAATGTTCGTATTTATTGCAAAATATACTCCATAATTCATGGTGTTATTTTAGACAACTTTTGTTGGGGAATTTATTAGGAGTGTTGTCGATCGAGATTTGTCCCAATAAAACCTGACGAATAGCGAATATATATTTGAATTTAGAGAGAATTCTAATTGTATCTATTTATTTGACGATCTGTAGTATTTCAGAAGCATTTTAAAGGTAGTTTTTAAGACTAAATTTACTTATTTATTTACAAAATCATCTCAAAATATTTTATTCATATACATAATATCGTATTTTGTGAATATACGTAATATCTGATCGCGTGGAGGCCACTGAACTTAGTCTGTGTTCTAGTCTAATTTAAATATATGGGGGCCCGTTGAAGCTTATATACATATTTGTGTGTTTTTATCACATCGCTAATTCCGACACTCATTGATTTAAGGGAATTTAATTGGAATAAAAACGGGCCCTAACTTGAATAAACTAATTATGTAATTCAGTTAATTATTTTCGTACAAGTAACAAGTCTAAACTTGAATTTTTTTTGTCCGTTTGAAATAAAAAATGGAATCGGATATACATGATAATAAACGAAAAAGGTATTATTATCGCGACGTCAGCCCTTTTGATTCTTTCATACAAATTTTGTTTTTCAGAATTAACCTGAATATGTCTAAATTTCATATGCATTCGCCTTTCGCAGTGACGCTTGAATCTGTCAACTAAGATTAAGTTAAGACTAAGTTATGTTGCTCTTAGAATATTAATGATATTGGATATGTACTAGTATAAGTACTCTTAAGTGATTAACAGACTAACCGTGCTTTATTTTCTTTTAAAAAATAACCGCAAAATAAATGCAGCATGTTTCTCAAGATTAAGATTCAGCAAGAATGTCCTTTTTTATTTGTTACAGGGGAATCATGGAACAAACTTGTTGAAGCACATGAAAAAGCATCATATTCAATACAAAGAAATTCTGCAAGAGACAGAAAATAGAAAATATGAAGAAGCAAGTAAGCAAAAAAAACATAAACAAGATATTATAATGAAACTCAGAGAAGAGTGTGTAAATTTAGTCACTATTGCCGGAAGACCTTTAACTTTGATCGACGATAAACCGTTCCAGAATATACTGAATATGGCAATGGTCGATTGTCCACGCAGTTCCATAAATTCACACAACATACGTGATGTCATCAGACAGAAAGCCGAGAATTTACGCGATGTAATTTCTTCAAACATGAAAGACAAACTCGTAAGTCTTAAATTAGACATCGCGTCTTACCACTTGCGAAGTTTCCTAGGAATTAATCTGCAATTCATCGATAATGGTCAAATTTTCATCAAAACTTTAAGCGTTACTGAACTCACCCAGAGACATACAGCCGAATTTTAAAAGATCAGGTAATATACTTATTGAACCGTTTCAGGATACCGATCTCACAAATTTATTCTGTAACTACCGATAATGGGGCAAACATGCTGAAAATGGTTAAATTAGTAGAAGAAACTTTAAAAAATAGCATTATAGAAAATGAGGATGATTCTGATGATGAAAATGAAGTAATGGAGACGACAGTCGAAGATATTAATTTTATTTTAGAAGATTATTTTGAAAGTGAGTATTACACGGTGGCGGCAGTGCGATGCGCAGCCCATACTCTGCATTTGGCTGTCCGGGATGCTCTGACAAGTAATTCCTCAATTGTTATTCAAACAATGTTATCAAACGCTCGTAAAGTTGTAAAAAAATTACGCACCTCTGGATACCAAAACATGCTTAGAGCAAATAATGCTAAAAAAACGTGTCCTGGATTGTCCTACGCGTTGGTGCTCTATTTATGACATGCTAACTCGGCTTTTAGAATTACGTGATGTATGTACATCGGCAAAAAACTTTGATCTGTATTTATCGGAAACCACATGGGCTAGTATTGAGCTAACAGTTGAAGCTCTTAAGCCAACAAAAATTTTGACACTAAAACTTCAAGAGGAGCAACTAATAATGGGTGACTTCTACCTATATTGGTTAAATTGCAAGTTGGAGTTGCAGTCTATGGACTCATTCCTTGCGTACGAACTACATCGTAGCATGGAAAACAGAGAAAATCTCTGTTTGACTCTAAAGCCTTCGTCGCAGCAATGTACATGGATCCAAGGGTAAATTTTATGCTAACCACGGAACAGCAGGAAAGCGCCGAAAACCAGTTGGTCAATACTTGGATTCGATGGCTGAAATTAAAAAATAAAGTAAATGGGGCTACCACTTCCACCGCCACCATGAACGTAACGCAGCATCAGCAGGGTGAGACTATTAACGATTCATGAATTCCCCTCGAGGATTTCTTGAATCGATCATATGCTGAAAGACCGCGTGGAGATCCGTTGTATGGCTGTGCTTTAGACGACTCGGACATGAAAATTCGACTCGAAGAATTTTTCGGCAGACAAGTGCGACTTCCATTCATTAATAAAAATATATTGATATTTTGGAATTATTATTTCAACTCAACTGAGCAATATGTAAAACGGCATAATTATTTCGTTTTTATTAATTGTTTTCGAACTTATCTTATTCTTTATAATGCTTAACATTGAATAAAATTCACACATTCCATTGATTTTAATTCAATGTATGTATGCGTGTAAATTATTCATGCATACATTCAATTGATTTTAATTCAAGAGAGCTAGTGGTATTGAACCAGAAAAGATGTGATTGCTATCGTCATCCTCGTTGTGATTTTGAGGTGCGATGTGCCAATAATTTTGCAACAGAGTTATTTTTTCTTTTAAATGAGCTGTCATTCGACGACATGCTTCATTTAGTTATTTTATAGATTAAGTTTCAACTTTTATTTCGTACTGGAAACCGCCTTTTCCCGCAGTTCAGTATTCAGTTGCAATTGCATTGTGATAGTGTTTTTAATATAATGAAAGAATTATGTTTTTATATAGTCACGCATGCCATGTTAATTTTAGTAATAAGCACTTAAGTATTTAGTACAATTCAGTATTTTCACATTTTTTTAATATACATATAAGTGTACCAATATAAATAAACAATATGAAGCACCTTTGCACATTTCACTAACAAGTATCCAAGATTCCCGTCATGCACATCCCTATCCTTTGTCCTATGATACGAGCAAACTGTGCACAGTATGACGAAAATAGAAACATGTTATATGGAACCGGTATTTTAGAACCGTAACAGTACCGGAACCGAAACCGGAACCGTACCGAAACATGGGACCTTTAAAGGAACCAAAATGAAGCACCGTAACGAAATTTAGAACCGGTTTTCAATCCCTGGTTCGTACTACTTTTTAATAACTGAATCGTAATATTTTTTTGCAATATAATCGAAAACATTCTTACTCCCTCTTCCCCTTTCAATAAAAAAATCTGTTAATGTGTAAAGAAAACACCTTTACGTCAGTATTATTACGACCATTATACGTTTATGTCCATTATGTTTATCTCTTTTAGGATGTATGCCTCGATAGACTTCAGAATATCTTCACATTTAGGATTTACATTTAGGACATTTAGGATACATATAAAGATACTTTGATGTCTATTGAATTGAACACATTTTTATATGTTTTGATTAAAGAATATTTATAATTATTTATATTAAAAAGAAAAATATTATGACTCATTTCTAAATTGAAAAAATTTTTTTTACGATTAAACGTTTACGATTAAGTAAATATGTTGTGTTATTTTCGGAAATTGATAATTAAAAACGGTAAAATTAATTTTGACTATAAGAAATTATACCAAGATAAGTATTTTTTTTATTCATTTATTTATAATTATTATGAGATATATATCAAATGGGAATAACCTGCAATACTACCACTCCATCTCATCCAATGGATCTCGTAAAAGGCGAGTAAAGAACTGCACTGTGCACCCAACAGCGCATGGTGGCGTTGGGCTCACCACCTATCACACCAAGTGCAGTGGTGAAACGTGGATTGTGGCAGTGTTTTTGCAGTGAGTGCCCAGTCTCTGACTACCCCTTATGGGATTCAGTCGTGATGTATGTATGTATGAATTAAGTTTTGTATGTATGTATATATGTATCGTAAACCATTATACTGTCGATGTCCAATTTCGATAAGCAGCCTTCTATATAATAGAAATACTCTAAAAGAATAAAAATATTTATATCTTGATCACGAGTATTTAATTTAATTCAATCAGTAAAAACGCACAGCTTACTACGGATGCTCACCATTGTGTGCAGAGTATTTTTTTATATATATAACATACATATAAAAAATAATTGATGGGTAATAAGTTTTTTGATGTGCAATTAAAAATAAGTCAATTTATAGTAATGAAAAATAAATTCATGAAAAAGTTGATGTTTTAACCTATTTTTATTTAATTTATTCGATATTTAATCATTATAGAAACCGAATAAATGTTTTAATTAATAATAAAAAATAACTTTTCATTTTTAGAAAAAATTACAACCCTAGTGCTCCAATGGAGAGTAGGTTTTTATTACAACAAACGGGCCTAGTTTCAATACTGTTTTAGCTATATATTTACTGTGGCGCTACTAACGTCCGTTACTTATAGGAACGGTTTAAACTTACGACTCGTAGCTTATTTAACGGATTGTAAGGAAAAAGTCTCGTTTTGAGAATGTAGGTTTCATTCAGTACATCATCAGTAGCCTGTAAACAGTTCACTGCTAGACAACGTAACATTTTTATTGAGCATACATACATAGATAGAATCACGCCTTTTCCCCATAGGGTTAGGCAGAGACCACATCTTTAAACTTGCTATGATTCTGACACACATCTTTAGCTTCTTCTACTTTCATTAATGTTTTCATTAAAGCTCGTCGGTTACGACTTCGATGTGATCGTGATGCGTTCGCCTACGTCAAGCTTTACCGGCTTGCCCATTCACACTCGGCTCATAAATCTGTTTCGTCATTCTTTTTTTATCTATCCTCTCTACGTGTCCAAACCATCTAAGCATCCCTTCCACTATGTTTGTCACTACATCTTTTACCACACCGCAAAGTTCCCTTATCACGCTGGTCCTTGCTTTGTCCATCAAAGTCACTATAGCTACACATCTCAAACTTTTCATTTCCACAGCATTAATCTTATTTTCATGCTTCTGCCACTCTTTCCCCCTCAATCAGAACTCTGCAATCCGTCATCTTTTCATCTCTTTCAAAAACCATTACTAGTTAGTTTCGTCTTATATACATTAATTTTCATTCCTTTGCTTTGTAGAGCATCATGTTTATACGAGTATAACCTGACCGATGATGCTAATATAACCTTACCATCGGCGTGTGCATTTGATGGCCAGATAATTCATTCTTAATCCAAACGCAGTCTATTTTAAAATCTTTCAAGCAACTGTTAAACAGGTTAAACAGCCACGACAAAGCCACACGTCCCTTTCTAACACCTTTTTCGATGTTAAACCATTCTGTCTAAGCCCCGTTTACCCTGAGACAAGCATTGGAATCCTTATAGAGTTATTTCACTGCTTGTATCAAGTTGCCGTTTACCCCATATATAGACAATGTCGACCACAATTCATTGTTCACCATTCTGTCATAAGCCTTTTCCAAGTCTACGAATACGCAATGGACATTTTCACTTTTTTGAGCCAAGAATTTTTCGGCTATGCTTCTTAAAGGAAAAGACCTGATTAATGCATCCCATTCCTCTCCTGAATCTCGCTTGTACATCCCATATCTTCTCTTGCATACAGTTTGCCGACAATGCTGAGCAAGCTAATGCTGAGCAAGCTAATGCCTCGGTAGGTTTTGCAGTCTTGCTATGACCCTTTCTTTTTTGTAATGCGGTACGATGACGGCCTTGCACCAGTCTCCTGGTACGTACCTGGTAGGTTAAAATGTGGTACAGCTGACTAGCTACCACGCTCTGTCCAGCTTTCAGCATCTCTGTCGTAATTCTGTCATACCCTGCAGCCTTGCCCAATTTCATACTATTTAACGCTTCCACAATCTCTTCCATACTTATATCACTTTCTTTGCAATCTTCATTCATGTCCCCGAATGGGATGATTCATCTCTTTAGGATGCATTCCTCTCCTCTCACAATACTTCCATCCTGGTTTCTGACTTTGTCCAATTGCGAGGTTGTATTTTTACCTCTGGATGTTCTTATGGACTTCCAGAAGAACTTTATGTTGCGTTGAAAGTTATCAGATAACCTCCCATCAAATTCGTCTCTATAATTCTCTTTCTTTCTTCTCACGACCTCTTTTACCACTCTTTTTTAACTTATATACTCATTCCTTGCCGTGCTTACATCCATATTCGTTGCTTTTTCATCTTCAATTGACTCTTGTGGCCAACCAATCTAACCAAGCCTTCTTTTTATCAGATACTGCCTTTTGCACCTCTACACATACAGTCTTTAACTTACACCCTCTTCTTCTCTAACTTACACCACACACTTAAATTGTAACCTTCACGACTCCTTCCTTAAACAGGTTCCATAAGCCTCATCCAACGTGTCAAACTCCTCGATCAGTTTCCTTACAAATTGTGTGAGAAGAAGGTGTGAGACAGCTCTCACACCTTTCTCTTGCAGACCCTCAACTTTTATGCGGTCTAGAACAGCAATAGGTTTATGCACACGATGCCGCTATCGCTTAAAGATACCTCCTATTGAGCATGTGAATAAAAATAATAAAACCAAATTATTTTACTCATTACAGATTATTTATTGCAAAAAAATGCTCTGTCCTCGGAAGTATTTGCAGTATTTTTTCCTGTTAATAATTTATAAACAATGTAATATACAATTACAATAGTATCATAAATATAAATAGCTTGGCAGCGATCACCTCATCCCCGGGCTTAATTGTCATCCATGTATTTTTAATCAATAAATTAATCCTTTTCATATTATCTCTGTTAAAAAAAAACTTTTGTGCGAAAATTTTGTGAATATTCTGGGATTTTGTTGCAAAAACTTATACATTTCCTCATTCATAATAGAATTACTGACTTTATTAAGTCAAGTAACTTTTATTACCAGCTTGTGCTTTTTCCTGATATTTATATTTTGAATATGACCTTCTTTAAACTGATTTAATTTTTTAAGTACGTCACGTAATATAATATCCAATATTTACCATTTGTTGTACATTAAAATCTCGCAAATTGGCTCATCCTGTTCTCATTTTGGAGGGAATTTCGACCTACAACAAAAATAATGGGGCTTAAAAGTGCCGTGATCTGCTCAAGGTAAGCTGCTAAAGGAAAGTACGACTGTGCCCGTATTCATTGTTTGCTCAACTTGGTCGGGTGCAGTGCCATGCCCCCAGATGAAGAATAAAACTGTTGATAACCACTGTAAATAAATACGGGATTCATTTATGTACCCATAAAGTCTTACTTTACAGCAAAATCTCTAGCCAATATCTTAAAGTAATTTAATTTGGGAGCTTAATAACGGCTTATGAAAGGAAAAGAAAATTTACTAAATTGAGAAGAAAATGGCTTTGTCTTTACAATGGTTTATTAGATGCCCCATTTTCCGAGCAATAATTAAATTTCATTGTCATGTTTAAATATTCGAGCTAGTTATTTCAATCCCATCAAATGTATTGGTGTATTTATTTAGGCCCCTTTTGTAATTAAGATGGAAGACTCTTATTGTTTGCCTCATTTAATTTCATACACTGAGGATTAATATAACAGAAAATTATAAGTATTAAAATAATAATTATATAAATACATCTATTTAATCTGTTCGCACACATTTGTTGAGTCGTAACTCAAAATGCCTATTGCTAATAATATGAACAGTAACTAATTTGAAAAAATAAAGAAGTAGTAAACACCGATAATAATATTTGTTATCAAAATCAGATGTATGCGTACCGAAATAAATAAGTCTGTGTTATTATCATATTATATGTAAGTAGTAATGTATTATTTATACTGCGACGCTTATACATTTATTACGCATATAAGAAATAAAGAAACATTTAATTGACAAACACACAGCATTATGAAACATAACTACTAATATTATAAAAAACATGTTTTAAAGTTAAACGGTTTTATTGTAAGGAAACATAATAATGATGCAGATAATGTACTTAATGCTAAAAAATAATTGGGTAGGTACCGGGTACCGGTCATCACAACACTCTCCTCATCAATCTAGATCATTAATCAGACTAAACAAAAACATGGGGAGTCGTATATCTATTATCTACGGTCAACCGCTCATGTAATTATAAATACGCTTTGGATGCATCTTCTCAATAGACAACTTATTCAAAACTAGCAGGCACAGAGACTTTTTCCTGCTCATTACAGTATGTGACGTATTAGTTGATTTCTGAATTACATTTAAGTATGAAACTTAACAGCCAACGATCACAGCGCCACCTAACGGGTCGGATTGTGTAACTTTCTATTTTGGTTATCCACTTAAATTTAAAATGATATTAACGATGTGCTAACGGTTAGCGATTCTCTTCAGTTATATCGACGATGTTACACTGGGTGACCATTATTGCCAGTGATAGCCGCCGCCGTCAAATTTCCATACTCGCTGATAACGATAGAACTGTCTGATAGTTTATTAATTAATCAAACAAATAATTTTGTGAAGTTAAATTTATTATAAAATTTTATAATGAATAGAACAACATCACACTGATTGATCAATTTCTTAATAATTTTTTTAAGATATTTTTTAAGGAGAAACGCATATTATTTAGTTATATTAAAAAGACATATTAGTAATAAATTAATCATTTATAGGTCTTAAATAAAAAAATATGTAAAATGCCTTATTATATAAATAAATATTTCAAATTAATATATGTTAAATTTAATAAGATTTATTAATAGTTAAGAAATATTAAAAAATTTAAATAATATAATATTTAAATATTTTAGCCGTGCGGTGGCTCGTTAAAAGAATACTACCACGCCATCTCATCCAATGGATCTCGTAAAAGGCGAGTAAGGAATTAAACTGCACTGTGCACATCCAACAGCACATGGTGGCGATGGGTTCACCACCTATCACACCAAGTGCATTATATTGTTTTGGTGAAACGTGGATTGTGGCAGTCATTTGTTCTTGCAGTGAGTGCCCAGTCTCTGACTACCCCTTATGGGATACAGTCGTGATCTTATGTATGTAAGAAATATTTATGAGGCGGATACTTTCGACAAAAAGTATTTTATTATTTCATTTTAAAAAAAGTATTTCGGGATAATTATTTTGTTTATGATAAACTAATTCTCAACCTAAATTAACACTTATATCGCATAATTTTAAAAATTGACAAAATTTGATTACACATTGAAATACGTTAAACTACTATTAACAAATGATTTAATTAATACAAATAGATAATTTTTTAGATAATTTTAAATATTTTTAAATTACAAACATGACCTCTAATAAGTGATTTGTTGACTTTTAATAAATATTATTAAATTAACAAATCTTATTTAATACTAACAAATCCTTTTATCAGTGGACTATTTAATATTGCACGATGTATTGTAGATATCAAATATGAGAAAACTAAATAATATTAAATTTTTCAACGCAAATATCAATAACATACCGTCTAGGTAGGTACCACCCCAGGGCCAGTTATTCTGCCGTGAAGCAGTAGCGTGCAAACATTACTGTGTTTCGGTTTGAAGGGCACTGTGAGCTAGCGTAATCACTGGGCATTTGAGACTTAAGAACTGATGTCTCAGGGTGACGGGCGCAGTGCGGTGTCACACAGAAATATTCTGGGAGACACCGCATTTGTTGTGGGCGAACGTTGCACTTACCATCAGGCGAACGTTTTGCTCGTTTCGTCACTTTGTACAATAAAAAAAAATTGTTAGAAATATTCTACAGTAAATACTTTGTTTTTATCATTTCTAATAAACATTTAAGTATATTAAGTCCTCACTGTTGTACTGCACAGTGATTCTACAATTAATCAATTCAAACAATGATTATCGAAAACATTATTAAAACAATACGAATGAATATGATATAGTCGAGTATATACAATGTATAAGTTTGAATGCGTATAAATGTACACAGGCCCATAAACTACGCGCCGCTAGTCTAGCGCAAGCACAATGTACGTCACGAGCATGTCGAGGTCAACCGAGACGCCCATAAGTTTTTCACCTACCAAAATTCGCTCAACGCGGCTAAAAAGGTTTTCACTTCAAAAAAAGGTATCACTACAATATCAATCTTCAATCAATTGCTAATTCGTAAATGTTTCCTATCTACGTCCGAATGCTTTCTCAGGATTTTTTATTTATTTATCTATCTTCCTTGAAACCTATTGTAAAGTAAAGTAAACATTCTATAAATGTCTCACTGCTGAGTACAGGCCTCCCCTTTATTTCTGATTTTTGGGCCTATTGTATTAAATTGCGTTGAAATATGAAATATTTCAGATGACAGCTAAAACATTTTATCTCTATAAGCATTGAAGTGTTGTGAAACGGACGCTACCTGGAAATTCGAAAAAACAAAATTGCAAAACTTTTACTCATAATGTTCAATGTTTGTTATTATGTTGTCCAACTTCATTATTCTTAGCAAAGTAAGCATGAAAAAGATAAACATCTCTTATAGCGTTTCAGTTATTATTTTCAGCCAAGCCGTGGTAGCAACAGAGACTAGGCGCTCCATTTAAATTTCATCGTACGCGTCTGACCTGGGTTCGATTCCCGGCGCCGGCACCACTAAAATTAGTTATTGCAATTTTAGGTGCCGATTTGCCACGTGCTGGGGGTTGTGAATTCTGCCCCCGGGTCGGGCTCTAGCATAGTGTTAGAGGGGCCACGGTTGCGTTCCGAACCCCGTGACAGTTGCGCTGATGGAGACCACCATGAGGTTTTAGTCGGTAAGAGTCCTACATAACCTGGCTGCCTCCCCTGGTCGGTCGGCTAAAAAAAAAAACTGCGACTACCTACGCACGACCCGAGCGAGCAAATCAAGGGTGCCATTGCAGCAGCCGGCGACAGCTGGAGTCTCATAGTTACATAAATAATAAAAAATCACGTTATGGTGAGAAGTTTTTTAGGTTGAGTTAAGAAAAAAATATTTATAGGAAAGAAAAATTCAAAGTAAACAATCAAATATTTAAATACATTTACTTCAAAGTTATGAAACTAAGTATCATAAAAATCGTGATAACGAATGCCGGAATTAATTTTTTTCTATAAATGTAGTGTACCCTAAAGAAGCACAACAAATCCGGCGGTGTAATAGACAATACGAGTACAATACAAGCGCCTTAGGGTGCAACGTAAGCGAGGTGATACTGCGATCGATACTGCGGCATCTTTCCTATATCCTTTGTAATGGACTATTTATAGGTTTTTGGTGATGATGACAGTGAAATGATGTTCATGCCATGATTTGAATTTATCTATATAAAAGAGATAAAGGGATATCTTTACCAATATGGCATTTGATTAATATGTTTCGTTTGTCACGTTTAATAATACTGACACAGTTTTATTGTACATGCTTAGATTTCGAAACTACTTTATCAAAAAAACACATTTGTTTTTAAAAAAGTGGCTCGGGATTTTGTAGCCAGTTTAATTAAGTCAATGAAAGAAGTGCGTAATTTGGTGATCAACGTAGACTGCGATAGTGTGGGCCTACATTTCTTTTTTTGTGAATATAATGTCGTGCAGAATAAAACATGCAATGCTAACATGCAATGCTGTCACTATACTGCTTGTGAGAACACAATCATCATCATCATTTCAGCCTATCACTAGTCCACTGCTGAACACAGGCCTCCTCCATAGATTGCCACAAAAGTTTGTAGCTCTCATTTTGAGGGATTTTGCTATAGTTGTAAAGTATGCAGGCGGGTTGGCAACCCCAAAATTACTAAAAAAAGTATATCAACTATATACGTGACACCAATAGTATCTACGACGAATACATAAAATCATGAAAAAAGACCACAATTTAAAAAAAATACTTATGGAAGAAAAAATATTATTGTGCTAAATAATTCATGGATAACAAGAAGGAGAGGATAAATATATAATAAACAAGTTGTATATACTCGTACTAACATTACAAAAATATTAAGAAATAACAGAACAAATAGAAAAAAAATCGTGTATGAACTTAAGAACTTACAAATCAAAAAATTAACAAATAACCAGCTACCCTCGCAGCTGGAAAAGAAGAAACTTTTCGTAATCGTAATTTTTATACTAATTTCTAAAAGAATATTATTATAATACATTTGTTTAAAACTAGTTTTACTTCGTGTAATTTTGCATTAATTTAAGCTATATTACAGCCTTTCTAGTTTAATAATAAAATTAAACAAAAAAAAGTTATCAATACTGTTTAATAATAAAAATTCGACAAATTTATTAATCATGCCTTACAACAATAAATGCATTACCTTACAAATATATTTCAAAGAAGAAAAGATATTCATTGGTCAAAGTCTTCATCCAATCAAGATTAACCGGAATCCTATAATAGACCATACATCTGTGCTAGTTTCAATTACGGAACTGTCAGCGCGCAGTAGTTGAAGTACTGTTAGCCTTTCAGTGATCGCAAATAGTTCTGTATATGTGGCTCTGTAACAGTGCGACTAAATAGGTATACAGACACATATTAAAGATTTCGTTTGTAAACTTTAGACACAATAGTTATTAATAGTAATTCTCACTTAAACAAACTTTGCTCTATGGCAATGGGCCAGCCATGTAGCTCGTAGAACCGATAACCGTTGGAAAAGGCGACTCACTATATGTAGCCACGACTAGTACAAACTAGCGTTAACCCGTAAATGGCTCAGGGCTATGTTTTGGTTTAGTCTATGGGATCGATCAATGTTCAGCAGGGAAGCCCACTATTGTGACGGGCTGAAATGATGATGTTAGAACAAATATATAATTTAAACGGTGTAATGTATATATGGTTTTATAATACCCATGGTATTACAACTTTTACGAAAAATATGCATATACGAAATATGTAACATATTTCGTATATACATATTTTTCCCTTCAATTAAACCTTCCAATTAGAAATTCTCATATGTTTAGAACTACATTTTTGCGATACTCGAATATATCCTATTGGTTAAAATGAGATGCAGCTCCACTTTACTATAAGCGTATGGGCAAAAGAAACTGAGTAATATTTTGCATACACTGAACTCACTGTCTATCCATCGACTATCCATCTTTTGACGAATTTTAATATTTTTTGTTAATTATAATTATTAAATTTCTTAGCTTTTCCAATAATACAAACATTAAATAACTGATGCCCAGCCTGGCGCTAATGACAAAAATCACTAATTATTAAGTTACAGTGGATTTTTACTACGAATTTGAAGAAAATGTATATTCATATTATAAATGATAATATTATTTGACAAACAAATAATAGATACAATCTAAACTAATATTATAAAGAGAAAAGATTTGATTTTATGTATGTTTGGTTGTAATGAATAAACACAAAAAACTACTGAAGCGATTTTAAAAATTCTTTAACCTATGTACAGCTACATTATCAGCGTTTAATATGAGTTATATTAAATTTAATTAAAAAACCGAGATCTCTACGAAAATTGCTATGATGTAACTCAGGCTATCAAAAATTTACTAATGAAAGTCATTATTTTGCGTGCGCTGCAAAAACTATAGATGATAAATAAAATAGTGTACTACATTTTCATAGTACTCATCATTACTCACAAATAAGTCCGCGATGCTATATGTCTTTAATTCTACTATTATAGTTAATTCACAATAACCAATTTTTGTTCAAATTAGTCAATCAAAACACGGGCGGAATCGAAAGATGATGACATTCATATCATAATATTAATCCTTATCCTACTAAATAGTTCCATAGTCAAAGTTGATGATGTATATGTAAATTCCTCTTTAAATTATTCGAATCGAACCTATCTAATATCTATCTACCCGTGTGGAGCCGGGGCGGATCGCTAGTCAAGAAATAAATAGGTAGGTGCTGTAAAAGAAATAAGTATTTTATATTACGATGTTACATACTTAATCAATTTTATATTTTAGACAATTTATGTGATTGATATATTTTGATGTTATGTCACATAATTTTATAACATCGATATTTGATTAAAAAAAAATGTTAAATAAAGTACTTTATTTACAATAAGGAAATGTGGCACAGAGAGGACTTACGTTAAAACTGGTTTGTCACAGCTTTTCAACATTTCTTACATTTTGTGCTAAAACTAATAGTTTGCCTTTCACAGTTTCAGGTTGAAAAATTACGAGTATATCATTTTAGGCTTTCAAAGCGGGTTATTATCATAATGTCCATTATTTAAACTTATTTTATTTAACAAATTGCACTTACATATCAAAACAACTCACACATAACAAATCACACAATGAACTAGTCTGAACTGAACTAAATAATGTGGGTAGATTTGATTTTTAGAATTGAATGGATCTGTGTTAGGGCGAGTACTTTTCAATCCACCCTCGTAGTTAGCTACAGCGCTACTTCATAGTAGATAACTTCTTAAACTATCCATCAAACTATGCGTGAACTGCTTTATAGCACGAGCTATACTTCTTTTATTACCCTTCGTGTAATAGCCTATAACGGACTCCTTGGCATTCCACCACTAATGAGTTGGCAACTGTGCCACGCTACTATCACTTCCAAATCTAATTATGCGTTTGCTGCTTGCTAGTGGGACTCATACTTTTATTACCCAACGTGTAATAAGCCTATAATTGATTCCTCGGTATTTTAGCAGTATTTAGTTGTCAACAGCGCTATGACATAGTAGATAATTTCTTAAACTATACATCAAACTATGCTTGAACAGCTTGACAGCGGGAACCATTTTATCTTCATTACCCAAGGTGTAACTGGCCTACAGAGAATGCTTCAGACGCCACTCGTCATTAAATTATTATTTTATCCTCACTAACAACAATATAAGCTAAAATGTAAACTAAATTATGAATTAGGTATTAAACTCTAATTATGAAGTTTACGTATAATTTATTTATTCCTATCGCGATGTGTTCGCAATAGGAATAAAGATTAATCTATATTTATCTTCTGGAATTAATTCAGAATTCACATTGAATTTTTTTTATTAAAACATTTTTTCCAATTATTTCTATTTTTACTATGGTTTGCCAACTTTCAGTTATGTGTATATGTACGTTAGTTATGAAATAAATAACTAAACTTTTAGTCAAAATCAGAACTGACAATAACCGACTCTGACGTGAAAATGATAAACTTCGTTAACTGTACACTACCGTACTAATTACAACATGTTCAATATTGTCTTAATTTTTCGACCGCGTGGCCTAGTGGTCAGAGTACCAGACTTCTATGCCGCGGATCCTGGGCTCGAATCCCAGCCGGAGCCAACATTTGTGCTAAAACACAAAATGTTAGTTTTCGGGTCTGGTTGTGTTGTGATTGTCCCCGTGTTTCTGACACTGCATCCTAGCCTACCTCCGATCTTATCGCATCAGCGTTACATCGGGCGCGGGTAGGTTGGGACGAGTCAGTGCCTCTGTGTTTGCGCGTACACTTATGGCACTATAATATCTCCTGCGAAGTTGATGGCTCTCGACATTATTCGGAAGTAGTCGCCGTGGTCGAAATTGGCCAGAACACACACAATTTTCTGAAGTTATCAAAATAATACAGATAAGTTATAATTTCTTATAGCTACGAGAGTATTATACGTATATACAGTTACGCCTCTTTCCCATATAATAGATAGGCAGAGGCCACACTTGTAGCCCACGTTTCGACACCGCAGGAAACATTTTATATTATAGTGTTATTCTGCTCAAACAAAGGCTGTCCATGCAATACCTTAGTCATATGACACCTCGGTAGGAAAGAGGTAGGTGCTATTCTACACTGGTACCAATCGGCTACGAGAGTATTATACATTTAATATAACTAGTTTTATTAAATACTTCTGTGGTTAATGAAACTAGTTTTATATAATTATGTACGAGTATTTATATGGGTCGATAAAATATTGCCAATGCAATTATTACAACAACAGCATCCGAAACATAATTCAGTGTAAATAACTGACTAGTAAGTTGATAAGCATGCTGTTAAAAATCTCAGCCACTTGTTGTCTGTGGTGGTTGCTGTAGTGTGTGACAGTGTTAACCTTATTTGTAATCTATGGCATGTTTGTCCTTGTAAAAACTGTTGTGCTTAACAGGTCGCTCTCAATCCTATGTTTCGTCTGTTCTTTGGTCTAAACTTTAAACTATACCAACACCATTTATTTAATATCAAAAAGAAAAAAAGGTTTTAATGAAATATTGGGACGGATGATATAACGGAAAATTCATTTTCGTACGTCACAAGAATTTATATTCCGCATTTTTCTTGGATTCGGTCTGCGAATGAATTTTACGATCAGTATTAAAGGATACGATATATCGCAAGAGGATCTTATCGTAGTAGCAAGGAAAGGATTGAATTCTACATCTTTTCATCGTACTCATGTAACCTTCTTATGAGTAGAGGATTCTAAACGAATGCTTCTTATCGTTTATAATACATTTTAATACTAGTATTTAATTTCTAAAATAAATAAATATTTACTACTGATGACGAAAAGTACTTTTTTATTATACAATTAAATCAACATCAAAATAATTTGAGAAATAATTATCATAATTTATTTAGTACACTAATTTCAACAGTCGTTTTCAATTCGAATTATTTGCTTAAATATTTATCGTGAAAGTAATTAATTCTCAAGTTTCCAGTAATTTCTAAGTTAACTTAAATATTCCCATCAGCAAAAGCAATACTAAAACTAAAATGAGAAATTTATGCTATTTCGTTACAATATCGCTACAGTTAAAAGTAGCATTCAGCTAATGCCATACAGTTTAATTCATTAGAAGAGGCTTCAAAAGAATAAATTAAAATATATTTCCAACTTTTATAGCTTACTGTTGGTAAATAAACATACATGGTTAATAGAATCAGGCGTTCCTTTGCGGAAATCCATTATAGTAAAGGAAAGAAAGTTAATTTGCTAAGATCCGCATGCAAAATGTAAAATGGTGTGTATTACTTAGTTTTGAAGCACTGCCCGCCCTCCCTCAACAGCGTGAACAAGAAAATCAATACCGCCACCGTGAGCCGCCACCAGATACCCGCCACCACTACAACACTACCACTAGGCAATACACACCACTGAAGTCGAGAACACGACACGTGTTTCACCTCAAAACGAGGCATTATCAAGGTATATTGACTCTACGACAGTTGAGGGAGGGCGGGCGGTGCTCTTCAAAACTAGGTAATACACACCATTTTACATTTTCCATGCGGATCTTAGCAAATTAACTTTCTCTCCTTTAAATAAACATATATTAAGAGTCTAGAATCTTTAAATGACACGCGGTAAAGTGAAGTTAAATCTAGTGGAGAGAAATCTGATGGGTGAGCCAAAGTGAAGTAACACAACAGTCAGTAATTATAACTGTATATTTTTGGTCAACACAAAATCGATTATGCCACTCTGTTCTAACATTCCGTTTACGTAAGCGTGACATTTAAATTATAACATTTTGTTTCTGATATACATAAGTTTGATATATGAATACAGGTATGAATGAATACAGATAATAACAATTCAAGTAGAAAACGCAGCTACCGTTCTTGGCAATATGGCATAAGCACTAAGGTCATATGATAATATTAGAGTTTTTCTATACTTTTTATTATGTTTATTCTGATTTAATAAAACTAATTTTACGGCTTTTATCGCGTTTAATTTTTAAACTGCCGTGTGGAAGCGGCTCGTTAAAAGAATACTACCACTCCATCTCATCCAATGGATCTCGTAAAAGGCAAGTAAGGAATTAAACTGCACTGTGCACCCAACAGCGCATGGTGGCAATAGGCTCACCACCTATCACACCAAGTGCATTATATTGTTTTGGTGAAACGTGGATTGTGGCAGTCATCTGTTTTTGCAGTGAGTGCCCAGACTCTGACTACCCCTTATGGGATACAGTCGTGATCTTATGTATGTATGTATGTTAATTTTTAAACTATTTATAACCCGACGTTTCGAGTACTTTACATCACCCATGGTCACGGGGGAACTGAGGTGAAATTAGTTTTATTAAATGTGTAATATTCGCGTAAATATAAGAAATCATTATGTTTATTCTGATTAATTTTAAAGTTACATTCTATGTTTACCTATTCCAACCTCATTTTCTCAATATAAGCAAAACGAGAAGCTCACAATATGATGTTGTAAGTAGATCGTCGAACGTCCTAGTCAATTCAATGGAGCTGCATTGCGTTGAGAAGGATACAATTTATCATTATATGCAAAATCTTTGCCAAAGTAGTTCTTTAAATACATGGCCAAAATTGAAGTACTTAAAGAATTTTTTTTTTGTAATATTGATAGGTAATTTGACTGTAATAAGAAAATGAGCATACTTACAATGCGTCAGTGAAACAAGTAATCGCTAAGTTATGGAAGATTTTTGTTTCCCTTTTTATGATTATTTGAACAGAATTAGTGAATCCAAAAAAATAATGAATCCTCTACTTGCCCTAAAAACTTTAAAATTCCATATCTTTTTTATTATCAGACTTCTGTAAATCGAAGTAAACATTTCTTATATAATCAAATTTCCTTAAGGGATTCATCTAAAATAAAGTTGATCAGTTAAAAAATATTCATTAAAAGCTTCATCGGGTTGGTAGCCAGACGACTGAAGATTTAAGATTTTTCAAATTTAAGTAACTTAGCACTAAACAGATCAATAAAGATTGTACACACGCATTGAGAAAAAAAATTTTATTATCAAAAAAAGTACAAAAGGTAAATATGAAATATCCTGCAGACGAAAATGTTTTTTGCTCCACTAAATTTTATCCGAATCATTAGTCTTGATCGCACTGCGGTTCAGTTTTACTACCATTATTAGGTGATGTGATATATGTGTGAAGGGATCGAGAATTGATCAGAATAGGAAAAAAATAAGTTTATTTTATTTCTTTCTGCATTTCCAAAAATAGGTAAATGTTGCAGTTATAATTGGGTAACAAGTTATATATAGAAGATTATAATGATAGTCAGCATATATTTTTTATAACAAATTAATAAAATCATGTGCTCTCTTACCATTGTATCCTGTACTTCTTGATGCACTTTTGTATGCGGTAAATGTATATATTATACGTAAATATAAATCAGTTTTAGTAGATTAACGTAGTCGCACCGCTTAATAACCTATATGAAGTATTTTGGCTTAAATAAAATTTTCTTTTAATCTTGAAACACTGAAGAATTCTCTAAGGTAATATTTATAATCAAAAAGTTTGCAAAGAAGTCACAAACATACCCTGGAGATCAATTTTTCCTTGTCACGAATCTTGCTTATAAATATTAGATTCTTGAACCATTTAATTTTATTAAGTAAAAAAAATACCCTATAACGTCTTCCACGAAGGTTTTCAACCAAGGAATTGAATCATATGCTGTTGTCTCGGTAAATAGGACGAAAATTAAATATAGTGGGTCTTGTTCTTCTCTTAAATCATCCTTGACCTTAAATAATTTAAAAACAAGATAAAAACAGCACGATTGCAAAACAATGTGTTCAAAAATTTAATATCTGCAGACTGAATATCTTGTTAACGTAGCTCCTGAACCTCGCTTATTTAATATCTCCCTCTCAAAGACTGCTGTTACATTATTTTCTTATAAAGGTTTATGGGTAATGAAATTCATTTTCTTATTGTTATTTCCTTTTATAGAGTACACAAAAAATTTAAGTTATTTGATATTATCTTGAGCTATCTATAAAATTTTCTTTGTCTTCTGTTTTTCTTTACAAATACAATAATTTAATGTCTGTGTTAATTTGTTTGCGTCGATCATTAAATATAATTACATACTTTTACATGCCTTCTCGTTTAAAAGGTAAGGTAGGAGTAAAGAAACTTTGGACAAATATCTATTTTTTTTCGAGATTAAATGACTGCAAATATTGTATCTTTTTTTAAAATAATGTGTCATTCCACTTGATTCGATATGATTGTCCAATCAATTGGAAAATATTATGATCAGGTGAACAAAAACTGACTGAGCAGGCAGCTGATAGGTAGGCCTAAAGCCGTTGAGTAGTATAGAAGCAGATCTTATAAAACATGCGAAGAAAAAAAATCATAATGGTATCAACTCCCTATTATTCAAACAGCAATCGACTGAACATAAACAAGCTTAAGTTTTGAGCTCTACGAACTCTAAGCAACAGTTATTTTATACATGTATTAGAATGTACAATTCATTTACAATTTGATTGTAATGGATTAAGTAATAAAAAATCTTGTCTTGTTGACTTTCTCATAATTAAATTTACAAAGAACAGTCTCAAGGAAAACTAAAGCACGCTCCATATTCAAATCTTAGATAAGATTAATTAAATTAATATATAAGTAAATCGTAAGCTCGAGCAGACCATCCTCTGAGCTCACCAACAGCACCTGTTCACAAGTATGACGCATGTGGCAGCCATCACCCTCCTCAAACGTTTCAAAGGGAAGTGGACGACTCGCCACACGACGCCGCCGCAAATAGCGACATTAAAGCGAGCATGACATACTCAAGTGTACCAAACAAATTAACATTACTCTAATTATTGTCTTTTACTTTACAGAGCTCGCAGAGAAAATCCAAAAGTGCACGTGTCATGACGCTCACTTAACTGGTAAGAAAAAAATAGTATTGAGGTTCAAATATTTCGTATAATTTCCATTTCATATGAAAACAATAAGAAAAATATATTTTTCTTTATAACTACTAGTGCTAGACTTTTTATATGAAATAGGAAACCAGTAGATAAAATTCTGGACACGATACAAAAACACCCGGTCTCGATTCGTCCATTTTTTCGGGAGTTCGTGACCACATCCCTAAAAACATTTTCTTTTTATTAGATGATTTTTCATAATAATTTTAATTAATGAATTAAAGTGTTTTCTTTAAATGAGTCTACTCAATTTAACATATAAGTACAATACAATTGTGATAAAGGCATTTGTAGTCCGCCGAATCGCTTGAACTTGACATTTCGGGACACCGCTACGCGCCATGAGACGTGCAAAATATAAGGGAGAGGTTATGATCTTTCTGTGTGGTTCTCAAATTATAAGCTTTGTTATTGTTATTAATGAGAATTAGTTATTTAGAATAAGTAGTTGTTTTGACAATAATTTAGCAGTCATCATTAACGTCGTAACAGGGTTTATTAAAACTGATTACTAACTTTATTTTCGTGACCTTGGTAGCTCAGGAGCTAGGCGCTCGCTTTAAATTTCATAGAACGCGAGTGACCTGGGTTCGATTTCCGGTGCCGGTGCCACTAAAATTGTTAATTGCAATTTTAAGTGATGATTAACCACGTGCTCGGCGGTGAAGAAAATCATCTTGAGGAAACCTGCATGTCCGAGAAAAATTAATATTTCGAAGTCATGTGCAGTCCGCCAACCCGCATTGGAGCAGAGTGGCGGATTCTTTCTAGCTCCAAAACCCTCTCAGAAATGAGAGCAGGCCTGTGCTCAGCAACGGGACATTCATAGGCTGGAACTTTCCTTTTTTTTTGTACGTGGGGAAATCCTGCATGGATACCCGACCGGCCGGGGAGGGGGGGGGGGGGGGGGGGGGGGGGGGCGGGTTATGTCGGACTCTTACCGACTAAAACTTGCTTCGGCAGTACAAATACTAACTTAATCTTCAGTCTTAGCTGGGATTTGCACACATAATAGATAGTTAACCTAGAACCTAGTTAAATTTCAATTTCATCCCACTCCCAATTTACATGAGGCAGTTAATTTGCAAACCTGATACTAATTAATCAGTCAATTACTGGTCTTAAATCAATTAGTAGTAGTAGTAGTAGTAGTAAATTGTTTGTAAAAGTATATATATATTAAGGTATTTTAAATAAAGTTATGTTTATGAATTTTATCGCGGTTATTGTAAAATAAAAGCACATATATTTTAAAGACGATAAAATACTACATACTACATATTGAATAAAACTATGATTAGTCAATCATAGTTTTATTCAATATGTAGTATTCGCGTAAGCGACATGAGAGAAAACTTCAGTGTTCATTGCAATATATTTCAGACGGAAATATATATACTAGCGTAACTTTTATATGAAAATCGAGCGTATGACGAGTTAAGAAGCTTACAAAAACTATAAAATACGAGTAGAATGTAATCTACATTTTTAAGATTCAGTAATCTTTATTACGAATGGAAATTTGACGTTATAAAAAGAATATTAAATAATATAAAAATATGAAATACATAAAAATTTTCTTCTAGCTCTAATTGTATGTCAAAATTTCATGCATGCACGTAAAAACGCGGTTATCATCATGTTCCAAGCGGTCGGCACTGTTGGACGTCGGCTTTTTTCAAGTTCGGAAGATTATAAAGTAGAACCAGACTCTTCGCGGTCCATTTATTTTCAGCTAAATAATCATATTATAGTTTAAAAACTAAAAAACATGCTTGAACAGCAATGATAAAAACACGCTTGAATACACATACTGGTCAAGCTAATAAAAGCATGTTAAAAATAGGTTACAAGTTACTTTAACGTTTTTTGAGTTTCATTGCAGATTTAGTTCTTCGATAAAAATTATGGTCGAATTATTATCAGGGTTTGTCTTAAATTAGAAGGAGTAACAATGATTGCCAGGCTTTGCAGGCGAGTTGCCAATCGCAACACCAGATCTCCTCACTGCTTCCCGTTACCGGCCTGTTTATTTAGGTCTGGCATATTTGAAATAGTGATTCAGCGATAACGATGGCCGCAACATTTTTCTTATATTTATCTTAGCCAACTTTTACGGCATTCTTGGAAAGATGCAAAATGATGAAATTATTGATACCATTTATTACTCATTTGCATATAGTAGGGAGCATAAACAACTTTATAATTCTTCTAAGGTCTAAGTGAACGTATTTGCGAGCACAGCTAGAAAAATAATAATTTAATTAAAAACTCTGTATAAAGTCACACCTAGTTCATATTCTCTAATGTTAATCTATCAGCCGTTTAGCCGTGTGGCGGCTCGTTGAAAGAATACTACCACTCCATCTCATCCAATGGATCTCGTAAAAGGCGAGTAAGGAGTTAAACTGCACTGTGCACCCAACAGCGCATGGTGGCGATGGGCTCACCACCTATCACACCAAGTGCATTATATTGTTTTGGTGAAACGTGGATTGTGGCAGTCATCTGTATTTGCAGTGAGTGCCCAGTCTCTGAATACCCCTTATGGGATACAGTCGTGATCTTATGTATATATGTATGTTAATCTATCAAAACTTAACTCACTATCGCAATGAATTATTTATTTGACGAATTAAAATTTTGTAGACGTATACGAGTTTTCTATTACAATAATGATTAACTGTCAACAAGCTTTTGTAAGTAATAAAATTTACAGCTCGCTTGAAAATACGAACTCTTAACGAAAAAGTTTTAACGAGCTTTTTGTTATTCTACCGAAGCATAAACAGACTACACTAAGTGCCAATATGATGATGCTTTTCATTTGATAACAAATTTTTAACAAATTTATTTACAAAAAATATTAATTAATGAGAGCAACAATTAATAAGTAAGATTTTTAATTCTGTGGATTTTACATTTAAATTTTGTAAATGTTTGTGTTTTTGTAAATGTTTGTATTTTCTTATATTTACGCGAATACTAAACATTAAGAAAAACTAGATTTTACGGATTTTTTGTGTTTAATTTTACTATTTATAAGCCGGCGATTTACAGCACGTTATCTCCACCCGGAAGCTAAATAAGCTATTTGTCAAGAAGACTCATAGGATGCTCACGAGTCTGTCCGGTGTCACACTTTTTGTCAAACGCCTTTGCGACATCGAAAAATAAGGCCCCTGTGCCTCCAGTAGGCCTAATTGGATAGGTTAATATCTCTAATATGTGCTCCGTTAAGTGGTGCACTTGCTGAGTACTAGAGTTATCATCATCATTTCAGCCTACCATAGTCCATTGTTGAACATAGGCCTCCCCAATGGATTGCCACAAAACATGGTCCTGAGCCACTTGCATCCATTGACTTCCCGCAAAACCGTGCAGGGCGTCTTAGCCATCGACTTAGAGACTTAAAGGGCGACAATTAAACGGGATGTTCCTAGGTCTGTTAGGCTTCGGAATGCGTATGATGTTGGCTTCCTTACAGGCATCCGGGAAGGCGCAGCTGGAGAGGAGCCCGGTAGATATGCTAATTATGAGATACAACAGCGGCGCACTTAGCGATTTCATCACCCTGTTGTTTATAGCGGTCTTTGAGACTTTTAACTTACTTAGTGACTTCATCGAGAAACAATGGAGATAGTGGTGCGCCAACTGGTGGAAAAGCAACTCTGCGTTTGAGTCCCGCGTTCAGCTACTGCAGGTGGTCCGGATCTGCAAGCGCGAATAATGGAGTGCATTGGCTCTCCAAACTATATGCGAAGCATGTAATGTCGTCTAAGTGCTGAGTTTTTTTAAGTGTTTCGGTTTGAAGGGCACTGTGAGCTAGCGTAATCGCTGGGCATTTGAGACTTAAGAACTGATGTCTCAGGGTGACGGGCGCAGTGTGGTGTCACACAGAAATATTCTGGGTGACACAGGATTTGTTGTCGGCGGACGTTGCACTTTACATCAGGTGAACGTTTTTCTCGTTTCGACACTCTAACCAATAAAAAAAAATTAAACTCAATAAAATTTAGTTTCATTAAATTGGTTAATTAATAGAAAATAAAGTATTGAGTATCTTTAAAAGAATTTTTGATTTTTCCTAAAGAATATAAAAATAATTTATTTGCTGACTAATATTATTGTTTTGATCTTACTACTTAAAACCCACCGTCAAAACTAATAGCAGATTTTCATTGTAATTACATTGCAAACTTTCGCAATAAAACTAACAAAACTTCTGCTGCTATGTCAATAAATAATTCGTAATCATCTCGGCGACTAATTTGTAGCTTTCCGCAAAATTAATTACGAAGTCGAACAGGAACGATCATAAATAAATTACTGAAACTTGTATAAATTACTCTGCGTATAATAAGCCTAATCGTTGTTTAAATGGTTTTAGAATGAAAATGACGTAATGAATGTCTGAGTGAATAAATTTTATATTTTTTTAATATTTCCTAAAAAATTGATTTACAATTATTTCAGAAGTCCATCTGGCCCAACGTTTTTGGGCAATGATAAGTCTATGATTGTAGTCACGTAAGTCCACAAATGGTATGTTAATTAAATTATTCCCCGAAGACTTAGATTAATAAAGAGTTCCTCTGTATTTAAGTGCCCACCTAAATTGAAGTAGCAAAACGCTTTGCACGGACTTGAGGCAATTGTTGGTAGGAGTCCTATGCAGGAATCCGTGTGTCTCAGGGTGACGGGCGCAGTGTGGTGTCACACAAAAATGTTCTGAGTGACATAGCAATTGTTATGGGCAGATGTTGCACTTGCCATCACTTTTATCAAATCAAATAAAAAAAACATGTAAGGATGAATACTCTCCGTGTATCCTTTTCCGTGTATCATTAAATTTAATGAGAACACCTTACAGAACATTTTATTTGTAAAATTACGCTATTTATAGACGTGGGAATTCGTCAAAAGTTTCAGTAGTTTTTAAGTTAAATGTACACTAGTATATTGTTTTTGTCTGTTTTATTTCTTACTTTTTGATCATAAATCATTTGAAAAATTATTTCTTATAAAAAACCATTTCATTCATCACTATTACATGCGATCGAAATGATGTACGATTATTTGTTCCGAAAATATATTTGGCGAACGAGCACAATATCTATTAGAAATTAAATAATCAATATGGCCCCCAGATGCCTTCAACAACTCGCAATGGAAAATCAAAACCAAGACGTGTTTATTACCCGATAAAGGTAATGAATGCTTCTTACTTAGTAATTACTGTGCCTGTGATCTTTACGTGCTCGAACACGCACTCTTTACTCGCGTTGGGCATACGTTAACGATAATCATATCATTTTCTTATAACAAAAAATCTTTACCACTTGTGTCAGTTGTTCATTTATCATCACCGTTTAATTTATTTCGTATTAATTTGGCATTGTAAAGTGTATATATTTTTTACAATTATATAGTACTAGCTGATGTCCGCGACTTCGTACGCGTGGATAAAGGTTCCTCAAATATACCGTGGGAACTGTTTGATTTTCCAGGATAAAACCTACGTCCGTCTCCAGGATGTAAGCTATCTCTGTGCCAAATTTCAATCTCAATCAAAATCTAGATCGGTTCAGCGGTTGAAGCGTGAAAATGTAACACCTTGTACCTTTACCGATCTTTCTTTCGAAATTGCTTTTATTATACTCGTACTGTTACAATGTATTAATGTAGATTATGGTCTATCCTTAAAATACAATCAAACGTTGTTTTTAGTTTAGCATTTGCATAAATATGACGGGGGTTGATTATTTTATGCACTCACATGCCACCAGTCCAGCACTTTCTAGTCACTTTTGTCCTTCATTTGAAACTAACCATCATTATTTCTTTTTTTTACATATTTACACTCCATATGTTTATTCAAGCACGGGCGTTCTACAACTTGGTAATACTTTTAATCTTTTGCTATTGTCTGCTCGTCCACATGAGTTTTATTATTTGTTTTTTATTGGAAGTATGGTTTTGTTTTGATTCATTGGCGGTAAGGGTCGACGCAGGCGAACGTATCACGATCACATCGAAGTCGTTTTAAGGAAAGGCCACCCTCGCAGCATACTTGCAACCGACGAGCTTGTATTAAAATGCTAATAAAAATAGAAGAAGCGAAAAATGTGTGCCAGGATCATAGCAATTGGAAAGATGTGGTTTCTGCCTACCCAAATGGGAAAGAAGCGTGACTCTATGTATGCATGTTTTTTATTGTGCAATCTGTCTATACAGTTCTCATTTCTTTTTTAATCAACCTATCCTGTTTTCGAAAGGTAACTTTATTAAACCTACATAAATCTTTAGTCATTTCGGCCAGAATTTGAAACCTCTCCCAGGAATTGACCCTTCCTACTTAGGAATTATTTTGTCACAATCGCCAGCGGTACTGATTTTTACTTTACCTACGACAACCACTCACAGAAATATTTTGTACACTGTAGGGCAAATATTTAATTTATTATTTGATGCGTCTTTTGTATATGTCGCAAATTTATTACTTAATATCTTTTAATTTTCAATTATGTATTATTTTGAAGATAATTTCACATATCTGCATCCAATAACTGTACAATATAATCAACTAGTTAATACTACTGGCATCGCTATCCAGTTTTTTGCGACAAGCAACAAGTGTGTAGGCCTTTCATTGATTTCATAACAGATCGCAGTCATCTCCCGCATCACATTTTGTTTCTACTATATGATTACCTTAGCTCGCTTCACATTAATGACACCGCCCTAATTAGCGGAGGTCAAACCATCATATTTTCTCATTAGAAAGGTTCTCTCTTGCAGTATGAATAAAATCTGTGAAAATTTTCTGATATTCTGAATGTGCCGAACACGGTAATGACCTTACTTTTAATATAAAGTTTAAAGCACCTAGTATCGCACCTTGTATTACTTTCTTACTTCTATGATAATGTGGACTTTAGGATTTGTTTAGACAAGTTATCAAAATAAAATGTAAATGAAGTAAAGTAGTATAAATATCTCACTGCTGAGCACAGTCCTCCTCCAGTTTTTTAAGAGGGCTTTTGAGCTTCGAAGAGTCCTCCACGCTGCTCTAATACGTGTTGGCCGACTTCACATGGACACCGGGCTATAAACACATCATTATTAGAGAATGGACGAAAATGGTGCTATGTAAAATATTATTCAAAAGCAAATTTATGTGAACGATTTAAGTCTAATAGTGAATTAACCATAGACTTTTCCTATGTACATCATAAATCGCGGCATATGACGAAGTTGTAAAGACCGGCGACGCACCTGTGATTCCACTGGTATTGCGGATGTTCATGAACGACGGTGATACGAGTGACATAGTATTTGTTATGGGCAGACGTTACATTTAGGTGAACGTTTTGCTCTTATCAAATAAAAAAAATCTTTATAATTTGATGTGGCTATAAAAACACAAAGGAATTGCATAATAAAGGAGAGCACAATATTAGCCCCCAAGTGGTTTTAGTCAATTGCTTATAGAGAAACTAGTTGCGTAACAAATTGCTCTAATTTGTTAGTGACCGGCTACGTTTGCGTTAATTGACCTTGTTTGAGAATTTGATCGACTTTACTAAAATTACTGTTGGATTTAGTTACGAATTGATGTGAATTTAAGTCGTTTATTTAAGTAATATGTATAGCTCAATGTAATGATTTGTCGCAATTAACGGATGATATTTTTAATGACAATATAATGTGAAACAAAAATTATATTGTTAGTATAAAGTGTCCTTATCTAAACTAAAGGTTCTTTTTTAGTAAAACAAATTTCACGGATTTTTTTTTGCGTCAAATTTTAACGAGTATAACCCAACGCGATATCGCGAAACACAATAAAATCCGTAAAATTTGTTTTATTAAATGTGGAGGAAGGACTCTTTATGATAAATTCCTTCTTCCAAAAGCGGCCCCACAGAAAGTGGACCTGGATGAGCCCGGATGGTTCCACCAAAAATGAGATCGACTTCATCATGACGACCGAACGACAGCTGTTCAATGCTATGATCGCTAGGGTGAAAACCGGCAGTGATCACCGAATGGGAAGAGGCACATTGAACCTGAACGTGAAGCTGGAGAGGTCGCGCCTGGTGAAGTCCACGCTCCGTCCATCTCGTGCCCTTATCCAAAACCCCGAAAGCTTCCAGATCGAATTACGAAATCGCTTTCAGTGCCTGGATGATTGCGTTACAGTGGACGATTTGAACGAGAGGCTCGTGGAAACTGTCCATGCGGTGGGAGCAAAGATTTGCAATACCCACCGAACAAAAAAGATCTAGAAACTCTCCGACCACACTCTCAATCTCATGGAGGCTAGGCGAGAAATGAGGCTGCAGTCCTCAACTGATGCGTCAGCATATCGGCAACTGAACAGACAGATCTCCAAATGTATGCGGCGAGACCTACGCTTCTTCAATACTGCTCGCATTGAGGAAGCGATAGAGCAAAACCAAGGCTCCAAGGTCTTTACCAGGGATCTGTCTGCCGGAAAAGCCAACTGATTAAGTTGAGGACCGATAGCGCTGGCGTCATTTCCGCCGGACCAGAGATTTTGAGAAAGATCGAGAGATTCTATGGACAGCTGTACACATCGTCGTTGGAACCACACACTAGTGTGAGCAACGACCCAAGAGCAAATCTCGTCCGACACTATTCCGACGATATTCCCGGACGTCAGTCTGAGCGAGATTAGTATGGCTCTCAAACAGCTCAAGAATGGCAAAGCGCCGGGCAAGGGCGGAATTACAGCGGGGCTTCTGAAAGCGGGTGGAAAACCGATATTTTTAGTCCTTCAGAAGCTATTTAATTCTGTCATCCACGGCGGCGCTACGCCGGAAGCGTGGAGCAGAAGCGTGGTTGTTCTGTTCTTCAAGAAGGGTGATAATGCCCTCTTGAAGAACTATAGACCGATATCGCTTCTGAGCGGCGTCTATGTGCTGTTTTCGATAGTCATTACAAATCGTCTCGCAAGCAGACTTGACGACTTCCAGCCTCCCGAACAAGCCGGATTCCGAAAAGGCTTTAGTACCATAGACCACATACAATCTCCCGCTATGTCTGGCGTATGTGGACTATGAGAAAGCCTTTGATTCATCGAAATTTGGGCGGTGCTACGGTCGCTTCAGCGGTGCCGAATTGACTGTCGGTATATCGATGTGCTGCAGTGCTTGTATACCAATGCTACAATGGCTATCCGAGTACAGAACCAGAGAAAGAAGAAAGGTGTACGACAGGGTGATGTTATATCCCCGAAACTCTTCACCGCTGCATTGGAAGATGTCTTCAAGCTACTGGACTGGAAAGGATACGGTATCAACATCAATGGCGAATACATCACTCACCTTCGATTTGTCGACGACATAGTCATAATGGCAGGATCGCTGGAGGACCTTAGCGCTATGCTCAACGATCTCAATAGTGTCTCCCAACAGGTAGGTCTTAAGATGAACATGGACAAGACGCAGATCTTGTCTAACGTCCATGTCACACCTGTACCGGTTGTTTTAGGGAACACTACGATCGAAGTTGTCGACGAATATTTACACCTAGGACAGACTGTCCGTCTAGGTAGGTCCAACTTCGACCAAGAGGACAATCGACAGATCCAACTCGGCTGGGCAGCGTTCGGGAAATTGCGTCACATCTTCTTGTCGAGTATACCTCAATGCCTGAAAACAAAAGTATACAACCAGTGCGTGTTGCCAGTGATGGCATACGAAACCGAAACGTGGTCCTTCACTGCAGGCCGCATGAGGAAGCTCAGAGTCGCGCAGAGAGCTATGGAAAGGGCTATGCTCGGAGTTTCTCTGCGAGATAAAATCCGTAATGATGTTATCCGCAGCAGAACTAGAATAACCGACATAGCCCTAAGGATAAGCAAGCTGAAGTGGCATAACCGTTGGGGAAGAAAGGTTCTCGAGTGGCAAACTCGTACCGGCAAACGCAGCGTAGGGCGACCCCCCACTAGATGGAGCGACGACCTGCACGGTTCTGCGGGAAGTTGATGGATGCAGGTGGCTCAGGGCCGTGTTTTGTGGCAATCTATGGGGGAGGCCTATGTTCAACAGTGGACTGCAATAGGCTGAAATGATGATGATGATGATGAAATGTGTAATATTCGCGTAAATATTAGGTCCTTACATATGAAATTGGCGTTTTGTATGGGAGGAATATAGTGTCGTTTTTTTTTGTAAAATATATTTAATTAATCAAAGTATGTACCATCGATATCTATGCACTTTTGCCATCTCATAGTTAGTTCATTGATCCCTTTACTAAAAAAACCATGGGGGCGAAAATCAATAAACTCTCTGAAGGCGGTTTGGGCTGCCACATCTAAAAAAAACTAAAAATTAAAAAAAGTTCTATTAACAATATAAATTTTTACAAAGTGGAGTATTATCCGATGCAACTAGGCAATTCTATCCTGTGGGTGCATGTTACGATTACAATTTACAGGTAACATTACTCGGTCGTCATCGTGGATGAGTTTTTTTTTCGTACATACACTCACTCAATCACTCAATTCATGAAGTACCCACCGGTCAATCTTTTTTAATTTACCAAAAGAGAGACGAGAAGCAAACAGCTTCAAGTGGATTAAAACAGTTTTATTACTTACAGCGAAGCCTGCAGCTAACTCTGAAGTGGTTTGCGATGGATCCGCTTCCACATCCATCGCAAAGAATTAAATTATTCATTATCTACTTAGGTCTCTGGCTGTCCACGGGGCTTCTTCTGCGGGTCGAAATTTCCAGAACGGAAATGTTGGAACCAAAAACGTACCATGTTTTCTTTTACGACACCAACGCCATACACATCGTTAATCCTTCGAGCTGTTTCCGCAGCGCTGGTGCCACGGTAGAACTCGTACTCGTAAATGAAGCGATATTTCAAGTTTTCCATTGTGGGAGATGAGCGACGCCAAAAAATAAAACTAATAAGGAAAAAAACAAATGAATGACTGTTTTCGAAACTCAAATATACCAGCTAAATGGATTTATACATTTGAATTTCGAATTATTAACCAAAGAGGATATACTTCAGATCAAAGTGGTCAGTACGACAAAATGCAAATTTCACATGTAAGGACCTAATATAAGATATCATTAAGGTTCTTAATTAATAGTATTCAAACTTGCCTAAACCTCATCATAATTTAACGTGTTATTGACATATTTGATAAACATCACTTTTGAATAGATAACTAAACGAAAACTCGGTTACAATCCCTTAACACTTAGACTAATTTTCGCTTAAATAATCTAAATACTAAATATTTAGGAAGTATGATAAATATATTATTCAAATTCTTAGGAAGTAATTCGTTAATTTTTTATTATAATGTGTGGAAAAATTTTGTTATAACATTATATGAATATAGGCTTAACATGACTATTGTTCTTATTCATCCACTGTGCAGCAAATTCATCAGTTTTTCTTACTGTGATTTAGCAATAAAAAATTCTTAATCTTGTATGGTAATGTGCAGGATGCCAAAACTCAAACATGCGTTTTTAAAATGCTTGTCTGTCTGTCTGTTCATTTGTCCGGGCTATTCTCTTAAACGGCTTAATCGATTTTAAAGGGATTTTAATTGGCAGATAGCAGACTGCTCAGAGAGCAATCTAAGGTACTTTTTATTTCGAAAATGTTTAGGGTCCTGCTAAAATCATAAAAAACTGAAGGAATAAGGGGCTTTGCGGATGGACATGTTTACCAGCGGCTTGAATTTGCATTTGAGTCATTTTTCTTTAAGTTCATTGAAGTTTAAATATTTTTCTTAATGACTTCATAAGTGCTTTAGAAAATTGATAGTCCTTTTTACGTCTTTACCTTATACCTTAACCTTATCTATAACAAAGCTGGAGAGTCTGTATGTTTGAAGCAATCTCAGATAGATGGAACAGAACGTTACCGAGAAGGGCCGAACTATGAATGCTCAGATCATAAGGTACCTGTGCCAAAATAAATGTAATAACATATTTTGTAGCAGCTGCTACGAATATTATGCTCCAATGATATGTAATAAGTTATACAAGAAAGATGTAAAAGTAGTAAGAATACATAATGATTTCTAATATTTATGCGAAGACTACACAATAAAATAAAACTAGTTTTTACGAAATTTAACGCGTTTACTTTGTACTTTTTATAACCCGACGTTTCGAGCGCTTTACAGCACCCTTGGTCACGGAGAGATTGAGGTGACAGATGTCCTGATGTCATAGTTAATCCGGCGTACCTTCAGCTTTTAATTATAATTATTGAGTACGATCCACGCAGAATAAGCTTACTGTGTCTGGCTGTCTTGCAGTGGTATGCTTGAGTTTTGATTTAATTTTATTAATAATAGGATCCCATGCTGGTCGTAGTACACGTGATAAACTTGCTTGACATTCTGAATAAGATTCATGTATTCTAGTTAATAAAGATTACTTAAAAACAAATAAACATCTTGGACATCTTCGTGCGGCTCAATATTGTAGTCGGCTTATTTTACCTAGTATATAAAAAAACTAGCTATCCGCCTCTGCTTTGCAGGGGTAGATAGATATAAGAAAGGTTTGTACTTTATTTGGACATATAGAACAACGACAATCCCTTCACTAACGTTTTGTGTAGCGACTATTCTCATCGATGGCTCTGCAGTTGGTCAGGTAAGATTTAGTTACCAAAATAATGTTTTATTTATGGGAACATAAGACATGAAAGTTTAGCAGGTGGACAGAACTTTCTTGTAAACAATATTAGATGTCTTGTTAGCAAAATAAAACGACTGCTCTCGACCGCTGCGCAAAGGGAGCAGCCCACCTCGATGATTCCCAAGTCGCATGAAGCCGGGCGGCGGCGCGGCGTTCGAGACCGCAGCCGCTGTATTTTTTATAGAGCTTTTCAAATTTAAAAAAATATGTAATTAAATTTACCAACCTACTATTCAATTGTTTCTATTTTACAAACAGATCTTAGTCGATTCGGGCGTAGCGCGGGCGAGCGTAGGGCTGTTAACTCACACCGCGGCATTTTTCTTACTTTTAGCCATTTTTATACCCGTCCTAACTTCTAAACGATAGGTCCGATTTTAATAATTTAAAAAGGAATTTACATGTACATAATCAACCTTGAGTATAACATATTATTTAGAATAATTATTTAGTAGGATAAGGATTAATATTATGATACGAATGTTTGGATTTTACCCGTGTTTTGTGTGACTAATTTGAACAAAAAGCGGTAATTGTGACCTTACTATAACATTAGACATATAGCCTCGCGGACTATTTTGTGAGTAATGATGAGTAATATGAAAATGTAGTACATTATTTTATTTATCATCAATAGTTTTTGCAGCGCACGCCAAATAATGACTTTTATTAGAAAAGTTTTGATACCTTGAGTTACATCATTGCACTTTTCGTAGAAAACTCATTTTTTTTTTAAATTAAATATAACTCATGTTAAACGCTGATAATGTAGCTAATTATAGGTGAAAGAATTTTTAAAATCGGTTCAGTAGTTTTTGAGTCTATTCATTACAACCAAACATACAAAAAATCAAATCTTTCCTCTTTATAATATTAGTTTAGATACAATTTTAAAATATATTTCCATTAAAACTAATAGCAGAGTTTTATGTCAAACATTTATAACTATATTATTTGGAAATTTGCAAAATCATCAAATAATTATTTACACTCAGTGCAGCAACTAATTCGCTTCTTTCCATAAAGTTAATTACAGCAAGAAACGACCGCAAATAAATTACCAAAACTTCTGTACAAACTTATAAGCCTAATCGTTGTTTAATGGATTTTTATAATTAAAATGAATGTTTCGGTTGAAAAGAAATGTTTTTATTGGATAAAGCGTTCAACTTTTTTGTCAATACCGTCACCAGTAAAATTGACTGTAATTTTCTGCTGCACTCTTTCCACTTCCCTTACTCCCCTCCTCTCTGCCTCTCTCAAAATCGAGAGTTTGCCCTGCATTAGGAAGAGGATTTTGTATTATCTTTATTCGATATATGTATACAACAAATACGTTTACTGCATCTAAAAACTGGTTTCGGCGTTCATAATGGCCACGGCGACAACTTCCGAATACCATCGGATGCTGTCAACTGCGCAGGAGATATTATAATGCGATAAGTGTACGCGCAAACACAGAGGCACTTACTCGTCGCAACCTCCCTTGCCCGATGTAACCGCTCATGTGGTAAGATCGGAGGTAGGATGCAGTGTAAGAAACTTACTTAATGCAAAGTAACATACTGTCCAACAATTCGAAACAGAGTTGGAACTCTATCGGTATTCTGAAGGAATATTTTGAATTCTGCAAGTGTGAGGTCAATCAGCAAAGGTTATGCTTTGTCACACTTGGTTGATTGACAGAATTGGCGAGAAACTAGTTCGCCTACCTTCAGGAACTCGTCCATTCTGGTCTGTCGCCAAGGCTGTCCTCGGAAACTTCTGTAAACCATCAATTCCATCTCTGCACAGGGAGGACGACTCGCTGGCCCATGCCGCAGAAAAGAAGGCTCTCTCTTTGCGTCCAACTCGACTCTCGATGACAAGGATAACTTGCCGCCGACCATCCCGCGGTGTGAGCGCTCTATGCCAGACATCCGGTTCTGGCAGAGCTCAGTGCGCAAAGCACTATTCTCCCTGAACATCAACAAGTCGAGTGGCCCCATGGAATCCTTTCAATTGTGCTGAGGATGCCCGGAGTTGGCACCAGTTTTAACGCGTCTTTTCCGGTATCCTAATCTCTAGGCGTCGTTCCGAACTCATGGAAGACTGCCTTAGTGCACCCGATCCCTAAAAAAGGCGATCGCTCAGATCCGACTAACTACAGTCCAATTGGCATCACCTCTTCGCTCTCTAAAACAATGGAGTCCATTGTTAACTGTCAGCTCTTGAGGTACCTAGAGGACCGCCAGCTGATTAGTGATCGCCAGTCCGATCGGTTTCGCGTCGTTCGGCTGAGGATCTTCTGGTATGATGATGTTCTCCTAGCCGATTTCGAACACGGCGACAACTGCTGACTACTGTCGATAGCCATCAACTGCGCAGGAGATATTATAGTGCCACAAGTGTACGCGCAAACATAGAGGCACTCACTCGTCCTAACCTACCCGCGCCCGATGTAACGCTGATGCGATAAGATCGGAGGTAGGCTAGGATGCAGTGTCAGGGTGAGGCCCTGGCCTATATCTAAACATATAGCGAAGGCCTTCGATCGGGTCTGGCATGAAGCACTTCTATCGAAGCTGCCTTCTTACGGGCTTTTCGAGAAATTATGCAATTGGGTCACCAGTTTTCTCATGTGCCGGAGCATCAAGGCCGTAGTCGACGGTGCATGCTCGGACTCCAAGCCTGTAAATGCTGGTGTTCCACAAGGCTAAGTGCTATCACCAACTCTGTTTCTTCTGCATATAAATGACATGTTACAAATTAGTGATATTTATTGCTATGCAGATTACAGTACTGGTGATGCCTTATACAGCGGCCGTGCCAATATTCGACGAGTCGACGTCGACAACACGTCGACGAGTGCCGGAACAAACTTGTGTCTGAAATTGAAATTTTATTACATAAAATTTCGATATGGGGCCGACTAAATCTAGTCCAATTCACCCCTAAGAAGACATAGGTTTGCGCGTTTACCGCTTAAAAGAAACCCTTTGTGGTATCCCCTCGCTTTGATAATACTCCCCTCACTGCCTCAGCTAGTATCGGATTCCTTGGCGTTGACATATCAAGTGACGTTCAGTCCGGCGGTCACCTGGAAGGGAAGACCAAAATGGCCTCCAAAAAGCTTGGCGTGCTCAGTAGAGCGGGACAGTATTTCATGTCGGTCCATTGTCTGCAACTTTACAGCGCAACTTCGGCCTCACATGGAATACTGTTCTCACCTTTGGGCGGGGGCACCCCAGAGCCAGCTCCTTACATTAGACTGAATCCAACGAAGAGCGGCTCCCATCGTCAATTTTTTTTTTATTTCAAAAAAGTGACAGTACGAGCAATACGTTCACCTGATGGTAAGTGCAACGTCCGCCCACAACAAATGCTGTGTCACCAAGAAAATTTCTGTGTGACACCACACTGCGCCCGTCACCCTGACACTTCAGGTCTTAAGTCTCATATGCCCAATGATTACGCTAGCTCACAGTGCCCTTCAAACCAAAACACAGTAATGCTTGCACACTACTGCTTCACGGCAGAATAACTGGCCCTGGGGTGGTACCTACCTAGACGGATTCCAGCATTGGAATCCTACCACCAGTATTGGCCGCCAATGACCGAGTTCTTTCAGATTAGCTCGATCCACTGGCATTTTCTACCGTGTTTATCACGAGGAGTGTTCCGAGGAGTTGTTCGGATTAATTCTTGTTGCTAAATTCCACCATCGTACATTGCAGCAAACAAAAAAATTTCGTCAACACCACCTGGATGACTGGCATTCCACCACTGTGCGCTTTGCCATAAATTTTCTGCCACGCATAATTACTTTATGGAATAGGCTGCCGCCAGCAGTTTTTCCGGACCGATACGACTAAGGGACCTTCAAGAAAAGAGCCTACTTCTTCCTCAAAGGTCGGACACGCATTCGGGATTCCCTTGGCATTGCGGATGTTCATGGGCGGCGGTGATCACTTACCATCAGGTGAGCCCCTTGCTCGTTTGCCCTTCTCCTATAAAAAAATTACTTTTTTTAATGTGTTATGTTAAAAGATAAAAAAATATTTTTATGATTAATTATATTGATAATTAACAGTTATAATCTTCCTTAGATTTTCATTGGTCTAGTATTTTCGATGATTTCGCAATAAAGAATTCTAAATCTCATATGGTTTTTTGCAAAATACCAAAGCTCAAACACGCGTTTTTAAAATTTTTGTCTGGCTGTGTTTGTTTGTCCAGGCTAATCTTCGAAACGGCTGAAACGATTTTGACGGGACTTTCATTGGCAGATATGGATTTTGTTCAGAGAGTAATCTAAGCTACTTTTTTTTTCAGAAAAATTCGGTTCCTACGTTAAATGTAAAAAACTGTGAAAATTAGGGGTTAATTATGATTTTAACTCTCATATTGGATGGATTTTGCCACGCTTGGCAGGCGGGTTGGCAACCGTAGTTTATTTATTCAGATGTTCCAGAAAGATGTTGCTGCCCATTGGATTTGGATTGGATTGGATTTAATTTCCCTGTGTCGACTTTTACGACATCCATGGGATGGGATGGGGTTAGTTCCACGCAGTTTAAATATTTTTATTATTATCTTAAGTTAATATGAAAATCCATAGTTCTTTTTGTTACCTCTTTATCTTATCTTATTGACACCGTTTGAGAAAGTTTCTTGGCTAAAAATACTTCATGTTATGTCCTTAAGGAGGTGCCCGCTGAGAACCGAACATTACCAAAAAGGGCCTAAATGAGAACGCACAGGTCATAAGATACCACGCCATATGTCGCAATCATGTGGTCGGCTTATTTTACGCGGGTAAAACCGCGCGGCACAGCTAGTCTAATATATAATCAGTTATTTAAATAAGTGTATAATATAGATAGTTTGCTAAACTTATTAATAAATAAAGTGAACAATGATTTAATGACATTTTTTTTAATAGTACAAAGTAAGAAAAACGTGAATTAGTTCAACAGTTGAGGTGTCACGACATCAGTTCTTCTGAAATCTCGGCGAGCTTAACAAAATTTTGCTACAACATCACAAGAAAAGATAGGGTGCCAACTACACCTACATTTAATTTTGATTATATGTATTTTGTCAACGGCTGTAATTCCAATTGGGAAACCGAACACGTCTCTCTTGACTAACAAATTTGTAAAAAAATGTCTGGATTCTCGCTAAATATGCTCACAACTAATACTTTTATTTGAAAAGCCTTGCTTGTTTACTGAAAGTAGCTATAGCAAAAGTTTGTCTTTACGCAAACAATATGATTTGATTCATCGCTTTTCTCAGACTGATACGTCTCCTTACAAAAGGTTTATTGAACCGTAATGTCCTATACTATTAAAGCTTCTCAAACTACGACTTCGCTAGTGTTCTATGTTTCTGCCGTCTGATTTATTTAAGAAGTTTTAAGCGATTTTTTGTTTTGTATTCCGGTTTCAGTAAACCATTTGGAGGAAACTACTGAGGTCATGGAGCATAGTCTTAAGATTCCTTAGCGAAAGCTACTCGTACGTTATAACAACTATAATCGTCGACACGAAGGTAAGTGTTTTTCGCTATTTAGTTCATCATCATCATCATTTCAGCCACTGCTGAACATGGGCCTCCCCCAAAGACTGCCACAAAAGTTTTTGGCTCTCATTTTGGGGAGATTTTGCCATAGTTGCCACGCTTTGCAGGCGGGTTGGCAACCGCAGTTTAAGGAAGATAATGCTGACCTTCTTCTGGTTTTAATCTTTCCTCTGTCGACTTTTACGACACCCACGGGATGAAATGGGGTGTTAGATTCTCTTTAGCCGCCACCACGCGGCAAAGTAATATAGTTAAGCCGTATAATTTACAATCGAGTAGCTTAAAAACATCTTATAACGCAGCGATCGAATAATCACTTCAAAGTTCACTTGCTTCACGTTACTGGCGTAACCCTGGCCTGAATTCGGCTTTAAATAGCCAAAATGATTATTAGTGCGGGTTAAGTTTTTGGTACTTTATTCTTAAGTACTTTTTCACATTAGATAAGTATAGCTTAGAATACCTACAGAGAAGGAAATCAAATTAAGGATAAGTAATACAGTTTAATGACATTATTTTTAATAAGGACTAGTACTATTATCTATGTCATTAAGTAGTTATTTTTTGTTGTTTTATAGTAAGAGTTTATAGTGACTTGAGTTTAGTTACTTTTCAAGTCGTTAAAGGTCATCTTCAGATGAGGTAGAATGAATTTTTTATTTAGTTGTTCATGGCAGATACTGGTTTCCATCTTTTGGTATTTATTTTCCCTCTGTCAAGGTTTTATATTTTAAAATACAATACAACGTAGAAAAGTACATAATACGGTGTAGTGATATTGCAACAATTATAGCTAATGTCGACGAGTTATAACTTTTGCTGCAGCCTAGTTTAGGGACAGATAGTAAACATTTACGAAGCTTTAAAGATAGGTGTCTTGAATTCGAGGAACATTTCTAAGACATGAAACTAAAATTACAAGAATTGAATGAAGGTACAGTCGATAAAAAAAATCTATCGCAATTTTTACTTACTGGTTCTCAACAAAATGTAAAATTGCTTACAATTAGTTTGCCTCAATTCTCTGGTAATTATTGTGAATATCAAGGCTACATAAATATGTTTAATAACCTTATTCATCAGCATCAGTCACTGAGTCCAGTAGAGAAAAAACATTATTTGTTGACTTCCCAGACAGATTCAAACGGACTCAGGGACAAACTTCAAGGTGGCGAATGGGCTTTTAAATCAATTTATTTAAGTGTTAAACCGAGACCCAGTCTTAAAATGTTACCTGACGGAACATTCTATCGACTGGAAATTTTCTCCACCTCTTAGTCCACACTTCAATGGCTTAGCGGAGGCAGAGGATAAAATCGTGTAAAACTCACATCAAACGCGTCATTAGTGATCGCAACTTGACGTACGAACAATTGAACACTATTTTCACTCAAGTTGAAGCAGTTTTGAACTCGCGACCATTGTGTCCGTTGTCTAATCATCCGAGTGAGTACTCAGTGTTAACCCCGGGCCATTTTATAATAGGAACTCCGTTAGTTGCAGTTCCTGAGGTTCCAGTAGACCACCGAATGACTCTCATACCGTGTTGACATCTATTGTTACTAATTTATGGAAGAGGTGGAGCCGTGAATACTTGCATACACTCCAGCAAAGAAATAAGTGGAATTCCAGTATGCATCCTATTAAATTAAATTACTTAGTTCTCATGAAGGAAGATAACTTACCGCCACTACAGTGGCGTATCGGCCGTGTTACAAAATTACTGCCTGGCAAGGACTCAGTGACTCGTGTTGTAGAGGTTCAAACAACCAAGAGGTTGTATGTTAGGTTTCTATCTAAAACTTGTCCGCTACCTTGTAACTCAGATTCGTAAAATATGACTTACTAGTTATTGCATTAATTAATATTTAATTTAGGTAAGCATACTTTATAATTTAACTTTTTTTTTATTGTAGATAGTGTCGAAACGAGCAAAACGTTCACCTGATGGTAAGTGTAACATCCGCCCAAAACAAATGCTTTGTCACCCAGAATATTTCTGTGTGACACCACACTGAGCCCGTCACCATGAGACATCAGTTCTTAAGTCTCATATGCCCAGTGATTACGCTAGCTCACAGTGCACTTCAAACCGAAACACAGTAATGCTTGCAAACTACTACTTCACGGCAGAATAACTAGCCCTGGGGTGATACCTACCTAGACGGATCATGGGGTGGTAGATTATCTTAATCGTCTGCCTCACGGCAAAAGACCAAGATACCATAAAGTTTTGCTACTAGACAGATAACAAATAAGTTTGATCCCTGCACGATTAACATAGTCATACAGACCCTTTTCAAAATTTTTCTGACAGGACTAAGCGATGTTGAAGGCCTTTCGCCTTTAAGGTTTGTTGTTTCCAAATATTTTAGCTTTACTTATTTTAGTATGCGTCCAGGTAGATGAGGTGTTGGATCATGATCAAGCTTATTAGATTGTCTGACTATAACCGAAGCTCCATCGTTGCGACTGTTCAAACAATTACGTAATATAGAACGTGATGGCAAAGTAGACGTATTAAAAGATTATTTACGCTTATTATTTGTGTTGTCTTATTTGATTACAATGTGGCCATAACCACAGACTACGAAGTCATGCAAGCTATTAAAATTAACTTTTAAATGAGCTAGTGAAATTAAAAAAAACATATTGGCAAATAAATTATTGGCATCATCAGCAGTGGCAATTAATAACGACTTAGAATGTATACAGACATATTCCCATAAAATTGTTGTTAACTTATTATAGCTCAAAATACGGGTAGAAGAAATCATGCACTTTTTTTAAAAGTGCCTATTGAACCAATAAATACATACTTGAGCCGGGTACGAAGCGAAAAGCTCTACCCAGTTGAACTACATAATTGTGCATCTGTGTTCGACGCTCTCGCAAAACTTGTAGTTTTAACAAACGAACTTATTAATTTCTTACCCCTCTGAAAAATAAAACTCTATTGCTGCAGAAAGCGTCCGACGGTCCGTCCACTTAAAATAAAAAAGAAAACTGTGATTAAATAGAGAGAAAGCTCGAGATGGAAAAAAGAAGTACCTTTTGTTTTTAGGGCTCATTAACACGTGAATAGTATTGGAATAATCTAATATGATCATGGCGGCTTAAGAGAATTTACCACACCATCTCCTCCTGTTGGTATCGTCAAAATCGACAGAGTGAAAATAAAAAACCAGAAGAATAAAAACCAGAAGATGTGCAGCATCATCTTCTTGAAATATTTTAACAAATAAACTGTGGTTGCCGACCCGCCTTATTAGCGATGCAACTGTCGCAAAATCCTCCCAAAATGATAGCTACCACCTTTTGTGGCAATCTATTGGGCCTATGTTTCACGGTGGACTAGTGATGGGCTGAAATGATGATGAAGATCGTAGGAAGGGTCGAGTATAATATTATTGTAAATCTGACTTCCTAGTAGCATGGAGACCGTTACAAGAAATCCAGACCCGAAACCCAACAATTTATGTGGCCCGTACATTACTTTCGATATCAATTTGAACCACCCAAGAGGTCGTCGAGACGATAAGATCGTTTCATGAAATACCTATATTACTAAGATAACTTTAAAATCATAGATTTTAATATAAAAATGTAAAGTTACGGAAAAAATAAGTTTTTACTAATTCCAACTCCAACTTACCTATTTTGTTTTCCCTCAGAGCGAGAAGTTTTGATGACTGCGGGCCATTATGGGTGGAAATGGTATGAAATTTACATTGTTATGGTCGAGGCGAAAGATTTAAAAATATTAAAATTATGAATTTATGAGTCTGCTTAATTGTAAGAGAGAAAATAATTCTTTTGAAATAAATGTTTGAGCTAGAGTTCTGTCTAACCATGTATAGTATAGACATAATAAAAAAAATTCACAATTTCTGAGTTTTGCAGCCATATTTTGTTGTCGTTGCTACAACTTATTTGTTGTGTAATTTTTATAACTTCAATGACCATAAAATACTGTATTCAGTTTATAATATATATAATTCATAATTCAATTATATTGTATTTATATTATATTGATCATTAGGTATGAACTTCTCTTGTACTATGTTGTGCCATATGTTCCGGCTTTGAGCAACACGTACCCTCTCGGCAACGTTGATATTGAGAGCAAGGCCGTAGGTAAGTGGGGGATTTTGGGGGTTCCACCGAGCTATTTTAATTTCTGAGATATTTAGGTTTCCTGCGTAAAATCAGAAAAACTATATAAATTTATTCTGTATTAATATTTTTTACCACGTGGATCGATTATGATGATTCTTTTTTTATTAGAAAGGGGGCACTTCTTTGACGGTTGGCCAAATACTGATGATGATAATCCATGAGAAAATCATCAAACCTTAAATTCGGTTAAGTGTATTTGGAATTGCTGCATGGATATCGGTTTTTTGATTAAATAATTACTTTTTACGTCTTTACCTTATACGATTACCTTATCTTACTACTGTAATAAAGCTGGAACGATTGTACGTTTGATCGCGATAATGTCAGGAAATACTGATTCGCTTTAAATTCGTTTTGCATTAGTTTATTGGTGAAGGCTATAAAACTTTATAAAAATACTGAGACAGGTCGAATTGCTAATGTTCAGATCAGCCGTACGGCGCAGCCATGTGGTCCGCCTATTTTACGAGGTTGGAGCCGCGAGACACTGCTAGTGTTAAAATAAAGTTGTTACTTATTGTCTCTGTTTCAGAGCTCGACCCCCACCCCAAACAGAATTCCTGGCTACGGTGTGGTTGAGAGTGGTGCGGATCAGATATGTTCATCACATTGGAATCCTTCGTTTCGGTGTTATGGTCCGGTGTCAGTACTCTCTCGGTGACAATCGGCATTTGGACGTTGCCGCCGGGCATACGCGTTATGTGACCAAAGAACTCATCATAGATTCAAAAAGTTTATTAAACAAAGACTTTATATAAAGGGTTATTATAATATAAAATTACACATAGATGATAACAATCCTTAGGAATGAGGTGATCTCTGCCAGGCTGTTTCTAAATACAAATTCCTAAACTTATTTTTTTTATCATTTTAATTGTTAAAGAATATTGAAAAAAAATACTAAAAAAAGCCTGCAGAGTTTCTTTCGCCTGTTTCTTCTCCGTACAGCGATCTTATTAAGAAACGGTGGTATTTTGTACAAAAATGACATTTGACAAACGTAATCAGAGTTTCTTACGTCAGGGAATAAATTTAATTTAAATTTAATTTGTTTTATCCTCTGAAAGCACGTGTGTGAAAGCCTTGTCTTCTTCGTCTAAGTTCTTTGAATCGACTGATTGATTCTATGCGCAGTCCATAAAAAACGGAGCATTTTCTTTCGAAAATAACTATAAATTCTTAATATTAGCGAACGACTGAATGAAAAATAAACTATTTTTATTATTATGTTTGAATGCATATAAATGAATGCAATTTGTTAATTGATCACTTGACTGTGGGAGCGTCTAAACAAAATATAAGTTAAATAAGTTAAGGAGCCTAGACGTCTCTTAAAAACTTCCAGAAGCGAAATAGTTTCTTAGTCGAAGAAAATCGTACAAGAGTTAATCTTAATCTTACAGAAACACAGGTTTAATGGTAAAAATTAGCATGTTTATAAAAATGCATAATTCAAAAGTCTTCAAATCATAATACTGTTTTTAAAAAAAGTTCAATCCAAACCCAAAAGTGCCAATCATTTCGATTCGGAAATTGTACCATTTTTAACTTTTATAACTCCTTATTTTCAAGCTTATTGTCAATTCTGAGCTTATCACTGAATAAATTTTGAGGACCAAATATAAACATCTTACGCACGTAATAGTCTATAAGTGGGTTTTTTAAAGCCTGAATACTTTATCCTGTGCGTCAAGGCCCCATTGTAAGTCCTAACTTCTGTGAATAAACGGTCAATAGTTGTAAGCAAAACCACGAACGCAGAGCGGATGAAATAGTTAAAATGAAGACAAAATGACAGAGGAGAAATAAAAAGTATAACACTTTCTAGTACATTTTTTTTCTCGTAAAGACGATGCCGCGCCTTGCTATAATGTGTCCAGCATCGACAGTGCGTTTCACACACATACATTTCACATGCGCAATAAAACCTTACTTTGATATTGCGGATGTTCATGGGTAGTAGTGATCACATACCATCAGGTTGCAACACGAATGTTGGCTTCATCTCGGCTTCTAAGCCAGGACCCCCGAAACGTCAGGAATTACTAGGTCATACGGTCTAGAATATCTTGATTTTATAATATAAATATACAAAATACACCTATGTAATTACAAACACGTAAACGAGCAGAGAGTTCTTTACAGCACCCATGGTTAAATAAAAGTTATTTTACTAATAAAAGTTATCCAGAACATGGTCAATGACTGTAAACGCATCAGCTGTATGTTCTTTAACACGGGTTTTTATGGATCCATTAGTTTGCTCTATGTAATAGAGACCACATTCACAATCCCGGCAACCATGTACTACCGGCTTCGGGACCTATTAGTAATAAAAATCAATCAAAAATCAAGCATACCATCGCAAGGCTTCAAGACACAGTAAGCTCTTTGTGCGTAGATTGGACTAAATATAATAATTAAGAGCCGAAGGTAGCCCGGGTTAACTATGACATCAGGACATCTGTCACCTCAGTCCTCCCGTGACCATGGGTGCTGTAAAGCACACGAATAGTGAAGTTATAAATTGGTAAAATGAAACGCAATAAAATCCGTAAAATAAGTTTTATTTAAATGTGTAGTAATCGCGTAAATATAAGAAATTCTTATAGAATTCGTAATATTGAAATATCATAATATGTTTTGTTGGTACGATAAACAAACTTAATTTAATGTCAGGAACGAAAACTTCGGAGGGCTGTTAACTTTCAGTATAAGCATGATAGCTATTAATCCGGTAAAGCACTAGGAAATACTTTCAAAGTTTTTAAACTAGCGCAAAGTGCCATAGGGACAACGAATGTTAAAAGTGGCTTGCTAATGCTTTTATAATTATATTTTATTTTTTGCTTTTGGCATGAAGCCTTTAATCGTCAGAGACTGAGGTACATTATAATAAAGCTTAGCCTTATGTCAAATTATATGACATCTGTGTCTGGACTAGATATAAAAGCTCTCTAACAAGTTTGCTTTCAAAAATAAAGTCCGGGAATAGTTTAAAAATTAGATTGATTTTTCTTTTTCTTTCCTGTTTCGTGTGTATGTATGTAGGTATATATATATATATATATATATATATATATACTTAAGTGTGTATATGTAGTGTTATAAACGTATATTTTTACTGTTTATGTGTTAAGTCCGCCATATGTACCACGAGTGCATTAAAGTTTTAATAAATAAATATCTGTGATATCTGTTATATTTTAAAAATACTGTTATATTTCAGACATCAGCGCTCTTCCCTAAAAATTAACATAATTTTTAAGCCGTTTAAGTAAGAAGTAACATATACTTAGAAAATATTTTAAAAGTAAATAATATATAATTGTGACTATCGGTATCTGCCGTGTTGTGGCGGCGTAAGATAATCTACCACCCCATCTCATCCCGTGGGTGTCGTAAATGTCCACAGATGGATAATAAAAACCAGGACATGGGCAGCATTTTCCTGAAACATCTGAATAAATAAACTGCGGTTGCCAACCTGCCTGCCAAGCGAGGTAACGTTGGCATAATCCCCCATATTAGCTACAAACTTTTGTGACAATCTATTTGGGAGGACTACATTCTGCATTCGACTACTTGTAGGCTGAAATGATGATGATGATCTGAATGTTAAGCGAGGTCTGTGTTGAGTACACCATTTACTCTGGTGAATTAATTTTTGCACTCTCTATTGTTTAAGGCGTAAATATCAATTTTGTCCCCCCGTGACTATGGGTGATGTAAAGCACTCGAAACGTCGGGTTATTAATAACAAAATAAAACGCGATAAAATCCGTAAAATTAGTTTCATTTAAATGTGTAGTGTTTGCGTAAATATAAGAAATCATAATATCAATAATTTTATTAAATTTATTGTACAGATGTGGACCCAAATAATTAAAATATTTATTAACGTACGAGTGTTTAAACGTCGGTCGATCTGTCTAGGATATGGCTTCTCGTTGTCTTGTTGTTATGGATTTATCATAACTCCCGCTGGAATGTTTTTTCAAAACGGTAAATATTATAAACAACTGACGGACAGCGAGGACTTCTTCTCGATATACGAGATAGCTAGGAAACAAAAACTGGCGAAATGTACTAAGTTTGATAATAGCTCTTTGTGCTATTTGTAGAAGTTTTATAATAGTTTTTGATGTACCATTCCAGACAGAAATTCAGTACCCCGTTACAGATTGACCGAGTGCCATATAAACTTGTTTAATTATTAAAAGAGAGTTTGCTATCTATCATAATGCCAAGGTATTTTACGTTTTTTTTTTGACTATTTTAAGGAAGGAGAAAGTTTCGCTATTACAACAGTTGTCTGCAATCAATGTATAGGAAAGTGGAGGTGGGTTGGAATTTCGCATTCAAAAGTTATATAATGTGTCTTATCAGCATTAAGAGTGAAGATATTGCTTTTCAACCAGCGGCTCAGAGTATCAAAGCTACACTATGCATATTGATAGACTTCTTTCCACGTATCAGCCGAGAATAGAAGCATAGTATCATCTCTATAAGAAATTATTCCTCAACCTGTTAGATCCGTTTCATAGAGGTCGTTTAAATATATAACAATGAGGCTCATAATGCTGCATTGTGGTACAGTGGAGTAGGCAGGAAGGACAGGGCAGGGGTCACTACTTATATATCCGTCAATTTTGACACATTGGTGGCGATTTGCGAGAATCTTCAAATCATTTTAGCTGCATTTCTCTTATTCCCAATCTTTCGACTTTTTCCAAAAGCAGTGGCACAGATACCGTGTCAAATGCCTTGGCGAGGTCCAAAAATATGCCTATAGTTTTTCCTTGCATCAATATTCCTTACTTCAAAACAGTTTACTATTTATTATACGTTCTAAAAGTTCAGAGGCCGGTATGATAGTATAGAGAAGGATAAATAGGGTGATAAATAGATAAGATAGTATAGAGAAGGGCCTAGAGTTAGTGACATGGTCTTTATCGCCAGATTTGTAAATTAAATGAACCACTGACTTCTTTAAAATTGTGGGAAATATGCCATTTGCTAAACACATAGTAAAAATATGTGTCAATGGCAAAAAATTTGAACTTGTTTGTTATTTTTAAGGATGTTATTTGGTATAGAATCCCATCCAACTGTGCAGACATTTTTAGATACAAACTTAGGTGATTTCATTTCATCAGTATCCAAAAGTCAAGTTTAGACTATTTAGTAGCAACATATTTCAAATGGAATGGGTTTTTACAGCTTGGGGTTAGTGAGGTAATCGTTTTATTGTTTTTACCTGCATTCTTTAATAGATTATTGCCACATGTTCTTTTAACTCTTTTTATTAAATTGTTGTGTTACGTTTTCTGGTGAGTGTATGAATTTTTAATGCAGTTTGTCTTTGTGCCTGATAAAGCGTAACAAACCAGGCGTTATCCACGGTTTAATGATTTGATTACGTCATGATAGATTTAACACGACAAAATAAGAGCACCATGAATAGATTCCATATAATCCAAATAAACATTAGCATCTGTCGTTGAATAAAATGGCTGCCAATATTTTTTTGTCAGATCTGATACCATCACTTTATTACTTAGTTTATTATTTTTATTTATTTTTTTATTATAAGTAATATCAAAATCAAATTGGCAAAATTAAGACTAGGGTGAGAGATGGAAACGTTCTTTTTTAATTCACGTGATTAAAACATGTTATGCTACTTCTTGTGGGCAGAGTATGCGCTGGTAAGAAGCCATGATATGAACATAAATTTAAATATTGTACTTTTGATCCAAAATCTAGGTTTTCTTGGTTGATATCTGTGTTAATGTCACCAATTATAGAAATAGTTTTGAAGGCACACAACTCTACTAATATATTATTAAGTGTTTGGAGAAAAGACAGCTAAACAATCCGCGGATCGTGCTATTAATTGTTTACAGTTCTCAATATCGCTACTCAAAGAATTCGAAACAGATATTTTCTCTATTTTCGTCGATATATCATCCATTTTCAATACCGTGTGACCAATTAAATAAGAACCTTTTTTTTACACCTATGGAGAAATACAGTAATAAAACAAACATCAACGTTTGAAAACGAAATATGTGGTCATATATATAACCTGTTTTTATATATACACTCGGCGTCAAAAAAATCGCACATCCGAAAAAAATTATTTAAATACTATTTTCACACAACAGGCCAATGGCAATGTTGTGGTTTGAGGGTATCATTCGAAAGGTAATTTCATTAGCTTTCAGGAATTTTAATTGAATTTTACTTTTATAACGAGACGAAAGAGAAATTAAAGAAAAAGACAGGGTATGTACAAATTTGCAAATTAATAATTTAAAAAAAAAACTTAATAAATACAAAAAAAGTTCTTAAAACCTAGTGTTACCCCCCCTTGCCTTGATAACGGCTTCCATGCGATCTTTCATGGACCTTACAAGGATCGCAACAACCTCTTGGGGTATTTGTTCCCACTCTTCAAGTACCGCATCTTGGAGCTCTTGAAGAGTGGCTGGAGCTGGATCTCTAGCTCGCACGCGCCGTTTTAGGTCATCCCAGAGATGTTCTATTGGGTTAAGGTCTGGACTTCGTGCTGGCCAATGCATAACAGGAATATCGACCTCCTGTAAATAATCCCGTACAATAGCCGCGGTGTGGCAACGAGCATTATCATGCATTAACATGAATCCATCACCGACATAACCAGCATACGGGACCACATGTTCCTCCAGGATTTCAGTAATGTACCGACCAGCATTTAATGACCCTTGCCCACGGCCACCCCGAGTGCGGGAAACGCACACAAGTTCCGTTTTCCCGTCGACGGAAATGCCGCCCCAAAACATACACGAGCCACCTCCGTATTCGACGGATTCTTCGAAGCAGGGTTGTGTGAACCTCTCCCCCTGTCTTCTGTAGACCCTTCTTCGTCTGTCATTGCAGAAGAGACAGACCCTCGTCTCATCAGAGAAGAGTACGGTCCGCCACTGTTCTAGAGTCCAATCGCAATGATTGCGAGCAAACTCTAGGCGATCTCTGCGATGCTGTGCAGTAAGTTTTGGACCTTTAGCAGGTCTATGGGCTGTTAAACTCTTTTCGTTTAACCTTCTTCTTATCGTAGAAACACTCACAGATGTTCCCCGAGTTGATCGAAGCTGTTGTTGCAACTCAACAGCATTTGTAAAACGGTTTCGTAAAGATGTCGTAACGATGAAACGGTCATCTCTTTCTGATGTGCACCGTTTTCTTCCAGATCTCGGTTTTCTAACATAACCACCAGTCTGCTGAAAACGTTGGAACACCCGTCGAACTGAAAAACGGGACAGGTTCAACTGTCGAGCAACGTCACACTGCCGCATCCCCGACTGCAATAGGGCAATCACTTGAGTGGCTTCTTCAGAGCTGGTGTCCATCTTTACTTGTTCTTACTTGGGTTACTTGTTCACGTGTGTTCACTGCAAAGTCTAAATTACGACTGGCCCATATTTCATCCAGATCGACCCTTTTATACCCTTTTTAGGTGGTGTAACTAGCGTCCTTACTAACGAGCATTTGACAGTGTTTATTTTTGACGCTCTATAATGATAAATGTTTTAATGATTTCATGATTTTTTTATTAATAATGTAAAGCTATTCAAATGCCCATTTCAAACATACCAATATTTATATATATATAATTCGTTTCTAGCCATTACAGCCATTTTTCGCGCAAACTCAGAGAGATGCGATTTTTGTGACGCTGAGTGTATAACTTTCTTATTTTGTAAATATATTTTGTTTTAGTGTATGCAAAAATAAAAATATTAATGTGTGATTTAAATTAATGTGCATTTATGTAGAATGTAGAATTTGTAAATAAACTAGATTATATTTTAAAATATAAAAATGGTTCTTTTAAATAGATACATGCTATTTTAAGTAGCTAATTATGTACAAGTAGAAGTAAAAACCTAACGTGCAAAAAAGGGTTTTTAAAAATTGTCACAAAGAGTTTTCACCTTCAACTTAGCGAGATCACCGTCTTCTGCAATGCTTTCAAATCCACATATCCGGATTTGAAATATGTATTCGCAAAATCTCTCGCAAGGAAAAATAGATGGATAAAGATGGAGAAATAGACTTCGGAGTAAGACTTTCAGAAATATAGGTTTTTGTGGGCTAACTGAATCAATCAGACCAATATTCAACTTTTAACTTTTCTCTTGAAATGTCAGTTTTTTGAGATTATTTCTTCATTATCATCATCGTTTTACCATATCACTAGTCCACTGCTGAACATAGGCCACCCCCATAGATTGCCAAAAAAATTTAGCAGCTCTCATTTCGAGGGAGATTTTGCCATAGTTGCATTATTTGAAATGCATTATTTTGTAAGAGCTGAAATAAATTCGACAACGACAGCTTTCAAGACGTTTTTCATTGTGTAAGGGCGAAAAATATATATTACGAGTATATCGGTGGCTTATAACTGCAGGTTCAAAGTATTCCCATTTTTTTAACGACATTACAACGTTCTTTTTTGTTATCATTTTGTAGTTTTGGGATATTTCTGATACCCAGACAAGCCGCGCAGGATTACTTTTCAATGTTTTCCAATTTATTTTCCAATAATTTTATATACGAAATATGATCCTTCCATTGTTGTCTAAAGTTTTCTAACTCCATTTGTAATTCGTCATATTTGGAAGATAAAACCGTAATTGATAAATTTTTATTATCATTCTGTATTATAATTTCCGTTAAAGGCGATTCCACACTTTTTTATTCTATTATGCAAATTTTGAAAACATATCACGGACATCTTCCGTAAAGCTGCTAAGTTCGTTTTAAAAAATCATATGTTACAAAGTTTTGATCAATTTAAAAAGGTCGTAGTTATTTTAAATAACTAGAATTCTGTTTATTTAGTATAATCTTTTACTAGTGGTAGGATTCCGATTCAGGAATCCATCTAGGTAGGTACCACCCCAGAGCCAGTTATTCTGCCGGTAAGCAGTGGTGTGCAAACATTACTGTGTTTCAGTTTGAAGGGCACTGAGAGCTAGTGTATTCACTGGGCATATGAGACTTAAGAACTGATGTCTCAGAGTGAGGAGCGTAGTGTGGTGTGTCACACAGAATGTTTCGGGTGACGCAGCATTTGTTATGGGCAGACGTAGCACTTACCATCAGGTAAACGTTTTGCTAGTTTCGTCACTCTATCCAATAAAAAGGTACCACGTGTATTGGAAGTTATTGTGCTGTTAAGTAGTAGTGTGCAAACATTGCTGTTTCGGTCTGAAGGGCACTGATAGCTAGTGTAATTACTGGCCATATGAGACTTGAGAACTGATGTCTGAGGGTGACGAGTCTAGTGCGGTGCACAGAAATGTTATAAAAAACTTATGAGTATAAAATCTCAATACTTCAATTGGCACCCTAATACAAGCAGCGTCACAAAAATCGCACCTCTCTGAGTTTGCGCGAAAAATGGCTGTAATGGCTAGAAACGAATTATATCTATATAAATATTGGTATGTTTGAAATGGGTATTTGAATAGCTTTACATTATTAATAAAAATATCATGAAATCATTAAAACATTTATCATTATAGAGCGTAAAAAATAAACACTGTCAAATGCTCGTTAGTAAGGACGCTAGTTACACCACCTAAAAAAAAACTAAAAAATATGGGCCAGTCGTAATTTAGACTTTGCAGTGAATACATGTGAACAAGTAACCCAAGTAAGAACAAGTAAAGATGGACACCAGCTCTGAAGAAGCCGCGCAAGTGATTGCCCTATTGCAGTCGGGGATGCGGCATTTACAGGAGGTCGATATCCCTGTTATGCATTGGCCAGCACGAAATCCAGACCTTAAGCCAATAGAACATCTCTGGGATGACCTAAAACGGCGCGTGCGAGCTCGAGATCCAGCTCCAGCCACTCTTTAAGAGCTCCAAGATGCGGTACTTGAAGAGTGGGAACAAATACCCCAAGAGGCTGTTGCGATCCTTGTAAGGTCCATGAAAGATCGCATAGAAGCCGTTATCAAGGCAAGGGGGGGTAACACTAGGTTTTAAGAACTTTTTTGTATTTATTAAGTTTTTTTTTAAATTATTAATTTGCAAATTTGTACATACCCTGTCTTTTTCTTTAATTTCTCTTTCGTCTCGTTATAAAAGTAAAATTCAATTAAAATTCCTGGAAGCTAATGAAATTACCTTTCGAATGATACCCTCAAACCACAACATTGCCATTGGCCTGTTGTGTTAAAATAGTATTTAAATTATTTTTTTCGGATGTGCGATTTTTTTGACGCCGAGTGTAGTAACAATTAAGTTTCACAAGTGAACACAATCACCTACTGAACACTAAACACAATTAAGCCAACCAGTACAAAGAGGGCAACGTCAAATTTCTATTTTTTAAAATGAAGTAATGAGTTCTTTGTAAAAAAAAAGAAATGTGTAACAGTCGATTATATAGCCACTGTGAGGGTTTTCTTTAATTATTCCTATTTCCGACACGGCCAACCACTACACAAGAAGGGCGAGAAATTTCTGTACAAAGTGGCTGTGTTTTTAACGGCGGCGTCATTAAGTCTGACGTTATTGCCCTGCTCGTTACAAAAATAATAATAAATGCCTCATGGCGCCACAATTCTATTCAAATCTATTGAAATATACAACTGTGTCTGAAAATTAAAATAAACATACTGAAACTTAGGGTCATAACGAGAAGGTTCCAAGCGGTGTGGTCAAAGGTCAAGGTTATACATTACCTCATTCTGCAACTTCTCCTTCTGGAGTAAGTAGTTAGTAAGGGTTTAGTTGATAAATTGATTTTTAGTAGCTTTATTCAAATTTGATAACATTTTCCCGTCTGGCTATTTAAAAACGTAATTTTAATGCCATCTCATCAACATCATCATATCAACCTATCAATAGTCCACTGATTAACATAGGCCTCCTCCATCGATTACCACAAAAGTTTGTAGCTCTTATTTTGGGGGGTTCTACCATAGTTTGGCAGGCGGGCTAGCAACCGCAGTGTGTTTATTCAGATGTTCTAGGAAGAAGTTGCTGCCCATCTCCTGGTTTTTAATTTCCCTCTTTCGATATTTACGACATCCACGGAATGAGAGGGGTAGTAGATTCTTTTATTCCGCTACCACACGGCAATCCCAGTGTGGGGGCATAAAAAATGAAAAATGATTAATCAGTAGCGCTTCAGCGATTTAGCGACTCAGGAAAACGAATAAGCATTTCGATTACGAAAAAAATAATTGACTAAACTAAATAATTTTATTCATGTTTAGAACTATGCTAACTACTTTTTAAATGAGTAATAAATGATAGTTATTTTTCATTAAAAAAATACACTATTCAATAACGATTTTTTTTTAATTTTAGTCTACATAGATAAAAGAGATTTACCATTGACTCATCACGATATCTCCAAAACTACTACTTGAAATTTAGGATAGAAGGAAGGAAAAGGAATATGCCTTTCCTACACAAACAACCATTAAGAACGGATTTTATGAACATTTACTCGTAAATATGTCAATGGACTGATGCTGTTTCCCTATACAGACTTTAACATAACAATAACTTCCATGCGAAGACGGGGCGGGACTGCTAGTATTGTAACAAAGAATTGGAAAAAGTAACAAGAAGTCTTATAAATACAATCAATGTATTTCAATTTTTTACAACCTATTTGAAACAGTTTTTGATCGAATGGTCTGGGTGAACGTTGTATTGAACTGTTATTTTTTTTTAATTTGCTTATATATTTAATTACTTGTAGGGTTATTAATTTTTATTGTAGGTTAGTTAGTTTAGTTTTACATGTATTCTATAAAAAATGGAGTCTGTGATGTTGCAATAAAGTATTTTCTTAAACTCATACAGTACCTCATTTGTATTGTATGAGTTTAAGATAAAATAATAATTTGCAGGATACCAAAACACGCAATTTTAAAATTTCTGTCTGTTTGTTTGTCCGAGCTTATCTCCGAAACGTGTGAATCAATTTTGACGGGACTTTCATTGGCAGGTAAGGGACTATTCAGAGAGCAATCTAATGGAGGATGGACGTGTTACTGGCAGCTTTAATTTGCATGTTGGTCATCGTTACTTTCGTTCATGGCATTTTTAATATTTCTCTTAATATCTTAATAATTGGTTTAGAATATTCATACTTCTTTCTTTTGCGTCTTTACCTTATCTATGCAGATAAATTAAATTGGAGTATCTGTCAGTGTGTTTGCAATAAAGATTTTTTTCTTAATCTCAGAAGGTAATTTACTGGAACTAAAATCTCAAACACGTGTTGTAAATTTTTGGTCTCTCTGTCTGTTTGTTGGTCGTGTTAATGTCCGGATAATATAGATTACGATTTATAGCAAAATATAATTTATTATTTAATAAAATGTTTCTAGCACTGAGGTTCCCAGAATGCTCTTAAAATCCTTACTTTAGTCAACGGAAAGAACGTTCTCTACGTTAAATAATCTTAAAAAGTCTACAAATACTTAAAGCGTAACGTACATGGTTAAGTGATAAAAATAGCAAAAAAAAGAATGTGTGGGTCGACAATTTATTATGCTATTCTTTAGAGTAATGGATCATGGACCTCAGACCTTTTTTAGTAATGTCACCGGGAAGTTCAAATATTTTGGGGAGACAGACGAAGGATAGACTGGTATTTATATTGATTACTATGCTAACTTTAAATTGATTAATGATTGTACAGGTCAATTTTGTTTTAAGACATGATATCGGTTCGCTCCCGAGTCTTCAGGTTATGTGAACATCTAAAATACACGCTAAGAATTATCTCTTTCCGAGCAGTATTTTTTTTGTATACCCAAATTAGATGGACAAATTTAATTAAAAATTATGAATGTCACAACTGAGAATGTATAAATATTGAAAGTAAGGTATATTCAAAAACCTACGTTTAATTCCACTACTTGTATAACAAATTACGAATTCACAGTAACTAACTGGGTACTACCGTGCGGGTCCTGCATTTAAATCCCCACCGAAATCAATATTTCAGCAAAAAAATAAATTGGTTTTCGGATCTGATTATGCTACTGGTGGTAATTCTACTGGTGGATTCCTATGCAGGAATCGGGAAGAAATAAAAGAATAGTCTATATAAACTACAATTACTTAATATTAATCTAATATTTTTTTATATTATTCAAATGTGAAACATATTTGAGAATGAAATTAATACTCATGTTTTCAATGTTTGACATCATATGGGGTGTTGTATGTATAGTTGGCAATAAATTGTTACTGCCGATATGTAAATAATCCAATTTTGTGTTCAATATGTATAAAAGTGTCCTATGTGTTAAAATATTTAGTGGAAATACATTTAAATGGTTTTTAATTATATACATATAAGACAATTTATCTTACTTTTTAGGAATTGTTCAAATAAACAAATTGCGTTGCTTGCTCTGAAAGAGGATAATTTATTTTATTACTCACACGTAACCTTACTTATTATTAACTTAACTTATTAAACCATCACTATCTCACCTGAAGGAAACGACATTTAAAGTTTATTATTTCGTCAATTCCAGTATTATTATTTTCGAATTATATTACGGCGAGTTCTGCTCTGACATCTTTCAAAAAACAATTAACATTAAGGTTACTATTCACAAAGTAGGTTGTATAGAAAAACTAAAGTAAAGCAAACTGTTTACGGAGAAGTTTTCACATAAAAATAATTATTAAAGAACTACAGTTTCTTTACATACATAAAACCCTTATATACATACATAGTAATTTTTATATATAGTAGGTCACCTATACAGCGCACAACTTCCAAACCCAGAACGAAAACAAAAGACATAGTAACAGCTTAATCACATAGGAGACATCAAACAATATCAGATAGAGAGCCAATGTTATCAACGATGTCTTTTTCAGACCGGATCCTGAGTACGGTATCCCCCGGCCTGCGCCTGGCGAGAATGCAGCCGCGTTTTGTCCCCACGAACTGCCAACCATGACGACGTCCCGCATCGCGTGCCAGACGAAATAATTGCCTATTCATCTTGGTTAGGCGTCCGTTAATATACGAGTAAAGGCGTAGCGGTTTTCCAGATAGTCCAAGATCGACAGTATTAACGGTGCGTCGGACCCGTGCACTCTGCAGCAGTTCGTCGCGCAGATCACGCCTCGCCATGCGGACTACGATCGCTCGGGGACGCGCTTCCGTTGATCCATCCTGGATTGTCGCGTTAAGATGACGACCGCCAAATCGCTCCGCACACACGATGTCCCGCTGTTCCAAGCTAATACCAAGCTTCGCTGCGATCAAACCTACAAGATGCATGGGATTTTCTGCTTTCTCTTCCGGGATATTCTTAATCTCTATGTCATTTGCAAGGAGATCTTGGTCGCGGTCGTTCAAATCAGGTCTGAGTTGAGTTATCACTTTATTTACCTCCAGAGGCGTTGCGTTTTGTATTGAGGCACTTTGTTCCAAAGATTCTATCCGAGCTTCTAATCCATCTATGCGAACTTTACAGGTCTGCACCTCGGCTTTCAGTTCTGAAATTTCTCTGCGGAGAAGTCGAGGCGCATTGCTCGTATCTCCTCAATGATGTCTTTATTAGTGAACTCCCTGTTTGTGTCGTCCTCTTCCTATGCAAAAGGCAGCGTAGTGCTAGCGTGGGACGGGCTGGTGTTCAGACTTCCCTTATTACTTGGGTGTTATCCTTGTTGTCTCTAAATTCACCCTTCTTACATTGGGGGCAACGAAGGCTGGAAGCTACATTACCCTTGGCCGCCAGCGCCACACAGCTTGTGGTGCGGAAAGTTGCATTTACTGCACCTAACGCTTTCATTAGGCGTCATGAATATACGGCAGCTATTGCATCTCTCTGTAGGCATTTTTGTAATCGTGTCATCAATTAATGTGTTATATTTTTAGTGACGGGTAGATTAAAAAGTCTTTGTTAAATAGTTTTATTAAATATACGGTTTTATAGTCTTTAAACTGAATGTAAACACTAGATAACACTGTGTACAATGTATCTCACTTTAGTGTCACCTGTCACAATAAACAATTACAATTAAATACTGTTTTCTTATCAGAAACTATTATATTTTCGGAGCGCTTAATGTCGGTTCACGGTAACTCACACTCGTTTCGTCACTCGTTGCACTTACCATCAGGTGAACGTATTGCTCGTTTCATCACTTTACACAATAAAAAGATTGCTCTACCTCCGATCTCCTCCGACACCTAGCTTACCTCTATTACCTATATCAAGCGCGGGTAGGTAAGGACGGGTAAGGGGCTATTATATGTCCTGCACAGTTGATAGCTTCAGTATTCGAAATTTGTCGCCGTGGTCGAAAATCGGATAGGAGTGGTTCAGAAAAATTATGACGATATTTTATCAATTTTTTAGACAATATAAAGGAGCCTGTGGCCTAGTTCGCCGTTCTGTGTATGTCGTAATAGTTAACTAATGAAACTGAAATAAAGATTTTTTCATTCATTTCATTTCAACCTATCATAGTCCACTGTTTAACATAGGCCTCCCCTGCATCCATCTACTTCTCGAAAAACCATGCGACCTGCAAGGCCGCTCCGTAGATGGTCGCCCTATACTGCGGTTGCCGGTACGAGGTTGTCACTCAAGAACCTTTCTTCCCCGACAGTTATCAGTTCTACGAGCTATATTTCCGGCCAATTGCTACTTCAGCTTGCTAATCATCAACCTTTCACAAGAAAAATCTTGTGGCTGAAAGGAAGGTCACCCAACCGACGAGCTTGTATGAAAACATTCATGAAAGTAGAGGAAGCTAAAGACGTGTGTCAGGATCGTAGCAAGTGTAAAGATATAGTCTCTGCCTACCCCTATGAGAAAGAGGCGTGATTATATGTATGTACTGAATATCGATCTGATATACTTAAACCAAAGAATAGAAAAGAGAACATATATTAAAAAGTTTATTCGCATATTTAATATATAAAGATCTACTCTCAGAAACCGTTATTAACCGTACATTTCTTTACATTACAATAAATATTTTCATTAAGACATCTATTTCACTAAACTTACCTCTTACTCGTAGAAATAGTATAGAACTACGAATGAGGTGAAGTTATTACGTTTTTCTTTGCATATCAAAAAAATATATCAGTCTTATTTCCCTATAGCAAAATATTTATTCTATGCTTTGTAAAAAAATTAAATAAACTCGTTCGCACGAGTTGCAGTACTAAGTTTGCTTGTGAAGAATATAACTAAGCAGTTTATTTATGAAAAGTTATGAAAGTACTATAGTGGTCAGAGTACCTAACTTCAACGCCGCGATCCTGAGTTCAAATCACAGCCGGAGCTAATATTTGTGCAAAATCAGAAACTGTTGGTTTTCGGTTTTTGCTGGGATTGTCATTGTGTCTCCTGCAATGCATATTAGCCTACCTCAGATCTCTTTTCGCAAGAGTGTTACATCGGGCGCGGGTAGGTTAGGACGAGGTAGTACCTCTGTGTTCGCGCGTTCAGTCGTCCCACTAATATATCTCCTGCGCAGTTGATAGCTTCTGATAGCATTCGGAAATTATCGTGTTCGAAAATCGGCTAGGTCATCATCATTAACCTTGACTTTGTATGTTGTTGTAGTAGATTTTTGTATTTAAAAAATGCAGTACTGTGAGCAATGATACAGTATTATCTGTAGAAATCCTACATGTCTCAGATGTCATTAGAGAAGCGCGGCGGACACGTTTGAGCTATAAAGCCTTCTCTGAATTGAAAGGTGCACTATGCTCAACTGAGAGACATTTATATGCTGTTACTTTTTTGTCGTTAGCAAATGATGCTATGTTTATCTACTAGTATCAAAAAACCTGTCATTAATATATCTCAACGCTATCTTTCGGCTCTCTGAAATTTCTATTCATTTCTATTGGTACCGTACTGAATCCCGTCCTTTTCCTACACGCACCTCTAGGCATAAGGTATGGCTGCAATTTGCAGTTGTGTGAAAGATTATGGCCCCTTGAATGACATGTTTGGGACTCGCGCGAAATTGATTTTAATTGTTGTAAGATTACATATTGTGGTTTTCAGTGAGTATCATCTTGTTAAATAAACGAAAACTATATTGAGTGAAAATGGAACCAGCTTTCAAGGACCGGAGTGAAGAGAGTTTTCGGTTCGAAGGGCACTGAGAGCAGGCGTAATCACTGGGCAAATGAGACTTAAAAATGATGACTGATTTTTGATTGAAGTGTGAAGTCAAATATATACAATTTACCTCATGTTAAAGCAATATGGTTGCAACAGGTTTATTAAACGTTTATACAAAAACCGTGTATTGGCGGCTTAAGAGAATCTACCAAATTCATAGAGGGAAAATGAAAACCAGGAGACGGGCAGCAGCATTTTTCTGTATCATCTGAATACAAACTACGGTTGCCAATCCACTTGCTAAGCGTGGCAATTATGGCAAAATCCCCCCAAAACGATAGCTACAAAATTTTGTGGAAAACTTTGTACAATGCAGTCTTTATATTTTATATATGTATAACATGCTGCCTGCTATTACTTTTTTAGTCTTCCATATCGATTGCCTATTATAACTTAGATGGAAATATATTAGTGTTGTGGTAATGGTATGGTAATGGTATGGTAAAGTTACGAGTATGTATTAATTTATTTATAAATGATGAAGTATAATAATTCATAAAAAAATATGAAATTAAGCAATATAAAATTAGATTATGTAATTAAATAACTTAAATAAGAGTAAGGCCAACATTTTTACGTCTGAATCTGCTTTTACGTTTTTAGTAAATAGTTACCGAGTAATTCTTTCTGAAACAATTAGCCCCGAATGAAGATCGGCTTTTGCTTTAACTGTTTATTATCTCGTTGTTAAATTCAGAACTTTTATTACCATAAATGGTAGTTATAGGATGGTAATTTAACCATATATATTAACAATACTTCAAAACCGGATGTATGTACGTTTAATTTAATTCGCATAAAATACATGTAATGCGTTTCCGCTTTTAAGCCTATGCTTACGCTAACAGTCAAGTATATCATCAAAATACGAGTATTATCTAAAACGTTACCACTTACTGTAATGTTTTGTTACAATAAACAACACAAGCATAGGCAAGTCGTTGACAGTAATCTTCTTTATATTAATACGTGAATAGAAAGCTTTGTACCCCTTTTTAAGTAAGTTGCGCGCAATTGAGATTTGGCATAGTTAAAGTTTGTATGGAGAAGAAGCGAAGAAGTTTTAATTTATATATGTTTAATATGTGTTACAAAAAGATTACATCGAATAAAATTAAATATTAATTATTTACGTTCATACTCACAATGTCAATTACAAAATAGTCTGTAGTTTGTTCACATTCCTGCTGCTTGTAATAGTCTGTGGTCAAACAGTTGCACCTAGTGTTTAAAATGTTACCTACGATTATTTAATCAAACCTCGATAACGTTAAAAATTAAAAAAAAAATCGGTCGAATTTCGACCAATTTGAAGTGTGACGTGTATTTATAATTAAAAGTCATATTTCAATAAAGCACGGCTTGAAATTATTTTTACATTTGAATTGTCCGGCATTATTTTCTTGCCCCATAATATTTTGTATCATTTCGTAAATAGAATGATTTCGTATAATTCTTGGAAGTGGCCCACGTCAAGCAGTGGACTATTAAAAAGTTAATGAGGAAGGAAAAGATGGTAATAAGGGTGCATAAAGTCGAATGGATGACAATTAAGTTAACTATGATGTAATGTATTACTGCCAGCGGCTTCTGGATCTAGTAACTGCATACAAAACGCAGTAGCGTTGTGATGCTATTTTATACATGAACTACCGTGTGGCCTAGTGGTTAGAGTACCTGACATCTACGCCGCAGGTCCTGAGTTCCAGCCGGAGTCAACATTTATGCAAAAACACAATTGTTGGTTTTCGGGTCTGGTTGCGTTTTAATTGTCCCCGTGTCGCTGATACTGCATTCTCACCTTCCTCTGATCTTATTGCATGAGCGTTACATCGGGCGCGGGTAGGTTAGGAACGAACAGGAGTGAGTGTCTCTGTGTTTGCGCGTACACTGATGGCACTATAATATCTCCTGTACAGTTAACAGCTTCCGACAGCATTCGGGAGTTGTCGCCGTACGATTTAATAACGCAAAATATTTCACTTCGAAACTGCATCCCGTCGGCTGAATGTCTACTGTAACATTTAATGAACTCAGCGTCATGCACGTTGTGCGGTCGTTGCAATTTCGTACTACCCGTACATTCAAACACCCGTTACCATTCGTGTAACACGACTATTTTCAATTCTCATTCACTATGCATTTACAAAATATGCTCCATCGCTATCATAATGAGCAAAACGTTCGATATATCGGTACTACTGTGTCGAATGTATCCATTGGAAGTTTAGTGGGAAAAATTTCGATCACACTTATTCAGTGATTAATAGACTATAATATATATACTATATACACTATCGCTCCCTGAATGAATTAAATAAAAACCCCACTTTTACGCGCTGTTGTTGTATATGTATATATATATATATATATATATATATATATATATATATATATAGAGTAGAATAGCACCAACTCCTGATTATTGTATTGTGTGTGAAGAATTATAAATAAGTAATTTGATATTATGAGTTGTTGTAATGGCTACTGTGATTATGTTGCATAAAAGTCCGACTTAACTGAACTATGTTAATATTTAAATAAAACGAATTTTTACGGATTTTATCGCGTTTTATTTTAACTACTTATAAACCGACCTTTCGAGTGCTTTACAGCACCCATGTGCCCATGTGGTCACGGGGGGACTGAGGTGACAGATGTTCTGATGTCATAGTTATCCCGGGGTACCTTCAGTTTTTAATTATTATTTTTGGTTCGATCTACGCAGAAAGAGCTAACTATGTCTTGAAGTCTTGCAGTGGTATGGTTGGTTTTTGATTTAATTTTATTAATTATTGGAACCCAAGCCGGTCGATTGGAAATTGGTAAGCGTATTGTAAAGATATATCAGGAAAATCCTTGATTCCTGTTTTTAAATCCGTTAAAAGCACTTCCATTTTAAGCACATTTAGTTCACTTCTATTATCTACTTCACTATGACAATAAACAACGCTAGAGTCACACGATGCACATATCAGGAGTAAGCCACACAACCAACTCCCGTTTCCCACACTGATAGAACGGTACCATATTGACTCATAAGTGATAAAAACTATTGTTTACAAAGAAGCCTTGTAGAGCTTTAAGTCTTTGAAATTCGCATACATTAGCATAAAGTTACCTATAATAAAGAGTTTGTACACCTTAAAAATTTTAAATTTCACGCGAAACATCTACTGAATATCTACTGGTGGTAGGATTTCTATGCAGGAATCCGTCTAGGTAGGTACCACCCCTGACCAGTTATTCTGCCTTGAAGCAGTAGTGTGCAAACGTTACTGTGTTTCGGTTTGGAAGGCACTGAGACCTAGCGTAATCACTGGGCATATGAGACTTAAGAACTGATGTCATAAGGCTGACGGGCGCCGTGTGGTGTGCGATTGTGCGTGTGTGATTTCGTCACACTTTCCATTAACAAAAAAATTTCGATGACATATCGGAATATCTCATTTATATAAATCTTCATATCTCATAACGTAGATTAATGATAAAAAATACTATAAATACAATTTATATCATAAAATATAAAACAATTTATATCCTCACCCGCCGAAATTTAACTGCTAAACATAATTCTGTATACAACTGTTCTTTATATTGAGTTTTTGTTAAAGTATAATATAAATAAATACTGAGATATCGTTCTTATATCGAATCGAAAAATCCGCAATGTCTGTTAAAGTAAAATTGAGACTCACCTTCACATGTTTTATTTACACTGCCTACGTAATCTTTTTACTTACCTTTCTTTATGTTAGCTCTGCTATAAAATTTTCTTTTTTGATGAAAACGAGCCGACTACAAAGGTCTGACCTGTTAGTTGTTAAAAAATACTCTTTGTAAAGAGTATTTGTGTGTCGATAAGAGATTTTATTTCAAGACATAGATCTCAAGTTTCCTTTTGTATAATCAGAGGTTTTAGTTTCATTTTAATATTCATGAACTTGTCCATTTTCTGTCTAAAAATAAAGTAATCCGACATGATAAAAAATTATGTTTTCATATTTTTCTATTTGCCAACCTGACTGCCAAACGTGGCAATTTTGGCAAATCCCCATTACAACATACAAAGGCACCCTGTTCTACTTCAGCTCTGTAAATCCTGGCTACGTTAGCGGCCATGGTAACGGCGGGGCAGAAGGTGCAGAAAACCTCCGGAGAAGGAGATTTTGCTACTGGCCCTACCACCAACGACGACTGGACCTGGTAACATAATGCGCACACACGCTGAGGATCAACGAAAAGATCCTAGAGCTTGAAGAAGACAACAAGTTACGCTGAGATATTTTATGGGTATCTAAAGCCCGAAAACAGGAGAAGAGACGATGATCCTTGAATCCGGTAACTTCTGCTACCATCTGGAGGGCAACCATCTATTCCAAGGTGGAGGAGGTGTCGGGTTTATCGTCCACAAGTATCTCCTCAACAACGTCATTGAAGAGCCATACATTCCTCCAAAACTCACTACAAGTTGTTGATGGGGAACTTTAACGCACAACTGGGCTTGAAGAAAAACAATGCTCTCGTAGTGAGGCAATTTGGAATAGAGGAACGCAACCAAAGGCCTAACACTAGCCGACTTGATGGAGAAGGAGAGTGCCTCTTTACGATAAACTCCTTCTTTCAAAATCGGCCCCACAGAAAGTGGACCTGGATAAGCCCGGACGGTTCCACAAAATTGAGATCGACTTCATCATCAAGAACAAACTACAATTGTTCAATAATGTCTCTGTGATCGCCAGGGTGAAAACCGGCAGTGGTCACCTAATGGTAAGAGACATATTGAACCTGAACGTAAAGCTGGAGATGTCTCGTCTGGTGAAGTCCACACTCACTGTCCATCTCGTACCTTTATCCAAAACCCCGAGAACTTCAACCTAGAATACCGTAATCATTGCGAAATCCGCAGCTGCGTTACGCCGGAAGTGTAGAGTAAAAGCGTGGTTATCCTGTTCTTCAAGAAGGGCGATAACGCCTTCTAGAGGAACTATAGGCCGATATCGCTTCTGCGTCGCTTATGTGGAGTTGACGACTTCCAGCTTCCGGAACAAGCCGGATTCCGACAAGGCTTTAGTACCATAGACCACATACATACCCTCGCCAAATTGTACAAAAGACCAAAGAGTTCAATCGCCCGCTATGTCCGGTGTATGTGGACTATGGGAAAGCCTTTGACTCCGTCGTAATTTGAGCGGTGATACAGTTACTTCAGCGGTTCCGGATTGACTGTCGGTATATTGTGCACTGCAGTGCATGTACAGCAATGCTACGATGGCTATCCGAGTACGAAACCGATCCAATTGCAGTCACTCTTCACCACTTCATTGGAAGATGTTTTCCAGCTACTGGACTGGAAAGGATGCGGTATTAACATCAATGGCAAATACATCACCCACCTTCGACTTGCCGATATAGGCATAATGCCGTAATCGCTGGAGTACCTTAACACTATGTTCAATGACCTCAATATTGTCTCCTAACGGGCAGGTCGTGAGATGATGTGCAAGATGGATATGGGCGAAGATTATATCTAACGTCGATATCACACCTATACCGTTTGTTGTTCAAAACACGATCAAAGTTGTCGACGAATATGTATACCTAAGACAGATTGTCCGACTACGTAGTTCCAACTTCACCCAAGACGTCAATCGAAGGATCCAACTCGGCTCGGCTGCATTCGAGAACCGCATCTTTGGGTGCCTCCATAGGTCCCATAGCGGTAACACCGACTTATCGACCATATCCAGATGGCTGCAGATTCGATCGCCATCACCTCCTTGTTCACAAAAATAATGGAATCCATTTTAAACTGCCATCTCTTGAGGTACCCAGAATAACACCAGCTGATTAGTGACCGCCAGTAAGGTTTCCGTCGGGGTCGCTCAGCTGGTGATCTTCTAGTCTACTCGTACCTTACGCATCGATGGGCGCAGGCAGTCGAGAGCAAGGGGAAGGCCCTGACAATTAGTTTGGACATAGCGAAGCAGAATATGTATTAGGTCTCTTTGACTATAGACTCGTCAACGATTTTAAGGTTTCTATTCCCAACATTTACCGGTACAGAATGAACTTTAGATCATAGTATGTTAAATTTAAAAATGATCACAGCTTTTGGATTAAATTTGTACGGCGAGCTCTGCAGAACTATGTCTTTACCTATCGTTCATAATATCTACTATGTAAATAAAATCATCTAGGCGATAAAAACTATTTTCCTGGAGCTGTAAACATACGGAGTTTTCGAATAAGGGACGAGATAGTTGGACCGTGAACATCATCAAACAAAAAAGATCAAATCATATGATATATAAAATATATTATGTGAAATTTTTTTCGGCTTCAGAAAAACTACATTCAAGAAAAAATTACAGCTACTTTAACACTATATTTTTACAATTTTTTTAGTTTAATTACTAAAAAAAATATTTTTAATTTGAGACGTACTTCATCGCATTCAAATACTTAAAATCTTACCTAAGGGATAACGAAGACATTACGTAACATTTTCTGTTCTAACCAAATAATTCGACTGAAAAATTGAGAAATGTTTACATTTTTCTAATTTTTTTAAATAAATTTTTATTGATTTATACAGTTTATTACAAAATTGTATTAAAAATAAGTCGTGCGAGGGCGAAGCAGCCGATTCCATCTCCTCATCTCGTCTCGTAGGTGTCACAAACATTGGCTAAGGGAAGAACAGAAATGCTTACAGAACTATATCAAACTCGCCAAATCTGTAATAGTTAAACCAGTGATTGGTTCCTATGGTTCTATGAATAAAATATACATCAATTTTTCACAGACTAAATAAGGGACAGGGTTTTTTTATTATAAGAATGAAGAGAGCGTGGTAACCAGAACGTTTCCCTTCCATTAATTCTGAGTATCGCTGAAGGCCAACAAAACTTTTCCGACATAACTAGCACAACTCCCGATGGAATTCTTCGATTAGTGATTTGTAATCAAAGAGTGATGCAAGGTTTTGCCAACCTAAAATACAAACACAAAACATTTACAAAGAACTCATGCTGAAATACTTCGATTGATAGTGGATAAACAAGGTAAGAAATAACTATTTTTAAATAGCAATCGAGAAAGTTTTCCATTATAATAAAAAAAACTAGGTTAACGTGACGGGACGAGTAAAATAATCAATAACATCTACCGGTTATCGAAATAAATTAATAATTCTTCTTCTTCTTCTTCTTCTTTAAAAAACGATGCTCGTGGGTACGTTTTACAGACATAAATTCCACATTCACAAACCACCCAGACCCGGAACCACTACCTGTAGGCCCTACAAATATTTGTCCCGTGCGGGAATCGAACCCGCGACCCGCGGCGCAGAAGCCAAAAGCCACTGCGCCAACTGAGCATACTGTGAAGGCTGGCAAACCACATCGCCGCTATTTTGGTACAAGTCAAAAATTATTACTCCCTATTCCGTTTCCACGAGCAGTATGGTGACAGCATTGCACTTTATGGTGTTATTCAGCACGAAAAGAGGCTGTCCGTACAATACCTTAGTCGGCTCTTACGACACCTCGATAGGAAAGAAGTAGGTGGTATTCTACACTGCGGTATACCTTTTTTATTTTTATTTCGCTGTTAGCATTCTTAGCTTATATTCTTAGCTTGCCGTGTGGTAGCGGCCTAAAAGAATCTACCACCCCATCTCATCCCGTGGGTGTCGTAAAAGTCGACAGAGGGAAAATGAAAACCAGGAGATGGGCAGCAGCATATTGCTGGAACATCTGATTAAATAAACTGCGGTTGCCAACCCGTCTGCCAAGCGTGGCAACTATGGCAAAATCCCCCCAAAACGAGAGCTACAAACTTTTGTGGCAATCTATGAGGGAGGCCTATGTTCAGCAGTGGACTATTGATAGGCTGAAACAACGACGACGACGACGATTCTTAGCTTTTACAGCTTCATCAGAAGCGTTAAAAGTCAATAACATCTATAAGAAGTTCTACCAAACCAAGCTTGCATAAATAAGTACATAAATAAAGTTAATATTATTATCATACAGTCATATCATATAAGTTATCAATTACTAATCCTAAGAGTCGGACCTCCTTCCGGGCTGTCAACTTGTATCGGCAACTCTGGGTGGTGAGAACTGACCTGGAACGCGGATGATTCGTATCTACGTGGTGTTGACCGTAGCACGCGTCATCGCAAGTGCTTTTTGAACATGTAGTACGCCCATAGCACGGCGGCTTATCGATCAGCAGGCACACGAGTAAAAATTGGGCAGGGTAACGTTCTGATACACGTTATCAACAACATTAACATTGTTCAGTTAAGACGGAGTTTTATGCAACGCAATCACAGTAGTCATTACAACAACTCATACTATCAAATAACTTATTTATAATTCTTTACACACTATACAATCATGATCATCACCATTTTATATCGTCATAAATTCCCTATTAAACTCCCCATATAATATTAGGTCTCCCCATAGACAGCCTCAAAACACGGTACAGAGCCACCTGCATCCATCGAATTCCTGAGAAACCGTGTAAGTCGTTACTTCATTTAGGTCGACCTGCACTGCGTTTGCCGGTACGAGGTAGCCTTTTGTGCCCCTACGGTTTTCGGTTATATGGCCGGCCCATTGCTACTTCAGCTTCTTGATAGATAGGACTACGTTGGTTACTCCAGTTCTAATGCGATATCAACGTTACGGATTCTATCTCGCAAAGAAGCACCGAGCATAGCTTTTTCTCGTAGCTCGCTTCTATGGAACGTTCGCATTGACTTTGAGCTTCCTCATATCACCTGCAGTGGAATACAATGTCTTGGTTCTTTATGTGAATTACCATCATCGTCGTGCTCATAATCAATTATAACTGGTGGTAGCCAGTAGTATGTAACAAATCATTTCACACTTAAAGTAAGAATGTAAATAGGCTATCAAATATACTTCTTTAGATGCCTTGAGTGTACAGTGCCACAAACTTATCTGACCCGGTGGCCAAATCTGGACATGATCGTAATTATAACATTAAAATATAATTCATAAAATATGTGCTTTAATTATAATGGCTTGTTGTATAATAAAATTCGCAAATCTTATTTATCTGCAATACTAAATTCAACAACAGCGACGCTGTTAACGGGTCAGATAAGTTTGTGGCAGATTATTGTAGGCAACGACAATGAGCGCGCACAACTAACGAAAAATCCGACGGTATGAAGTGGGCCGCCTTGTAGTCAAAATAACTTTTAAGTGGCAATGGATAAAATTATGTATAGCTCAAATTATAACCTGATTATCATTAATAAGTTAAAGAATATAAAAATGCCAGAATTATAACGTATAATTACAGGAATAAAACTTCATATAAAAAGAATTCGTCGTTTTGCGTTATCAAATAAATGACCAACTAACGAATTGAACAATTCCAGATTGAAAATGACACATGAAACACTGAATATAGCAGTCTCATTTGTTGATTACTGAAATCTTTGGAATTAAATTTAAAGCTGATGGTACTCTTTTTACGTAAAACAAAATAGTAATCGAAAAAAAACATTAATATTTTCTTTGGTTAAAATATTAATTTCGTTTTATACTATTACGGGATTCCAGACGCGAAATGTTTTATTGATATATCGAAATTTTTTTTGGTACTAGTATTCCTGAAATTTCGTTAAGCTGTTTACGTTTAATTTAGTGCGAATGAGAGAAATTTTCAGATATTTTCCAAGTTTTGCGTTCGCATTCCGTTACAGTGTGATTCGGTATGCGATTGTAATTTTTCGTACGTGGACAAAGCGGGTTCCTCTAATTTTTTAATAAAAAAAAATAATTCAACGCTTAACGCGCTTTTAACAAATTCAACACATTCAAGTCGAAATCGCCCAACATCTCATCGCGGATCACTCAATATTAATTAATACGTTGGATGACTATCTTGTATGAGACTATTTAAATTATTATTTATTGATGTTCTCTTGTCCGCGACTCGTAGTCTTTAATGAGAATAAAGATTTTAAACCTAAATAAGTAGTGAGAAATGTGGAAGTGGATAAAATTTATAGATACTTTTTATTTTAGTAAATTAAAGATTTCCCACGGTGTTTAAGAAAGCTAAATCCAACGGTCATAGTCGCGGGCTTCAACTAGTATATCCATACTAATATTATTAATGCGAAAGTAACTCTCCCTGCCCCTTTGTCTGTTTGTTACCTTCTGACGGCGCAGCCATTAAACCTATTTAGACAAAATTCAGCACAAAGATAGTTTGCATTTTTTATTCAGGAAAATTTAAGAGTTCGCACGATATTTAAAAAAATAATTAAAGCCACCAGTTATGCAGTGCTATAGATATTATTTCAACTGGTTTAGTTTTATCAAAACTAGTTCATATTTGTTTTCCACTTGTTTCTCAACAGAAGTCCTTTAAATAACATCTACTTTGATCACTCTTCAAATACTTGCAAAGTCCTATTGGACTAGAGCAAATTTACTCAGGTCTTAGCCGTAATGGAAAGATAACAAACTGTTGCAGGTAGTGTTAGATAAAGTTTGTTTAAGTTGTAACTACATAGTGTCAAAGCGAAAGTTTAAACCGTCGGGTGACGTCACAGTTTAACATGATTGTAAATTTGAAACCTTTAAATCTGTTTCTTTTTTGAATACTTAAACATTGAAATGTCATGACAAACGATGAGTTTCAACTACATCTACTCAAGTCCAAAAAATTGTAATTGCTAATAAACACTCATTTCTAATTACGCATATTTATGTTTGTCACAAAACATATCCAAGACCTTGAAAAGAAATCGTAGAGTAAATTAATAAAAACAAAACAAGGAATACCTTACTAAATTAGTGATATATTTTTCTAGCCAACAAAATCACGATCATTAAATCACTAAAGAAAGAAAAGATACAGTAGGCGGGAAACTTCTGTTCAATTTTGTCAAATTGTTTATCGCAATTCAATTACTGTTTCAGTATGTGAACGGTTGTGAGTGAGTGAGTTGAGAGTACCGTGCCCCGGAAACCTGAATATCAGAGAAATCAAAAAAAAAATCTAACATATGTCAAGTTTTCCAAACTGTATTGTAGCAACGTGGCAAACTCTTCCCAAACCAACTCAAATCTCTTAAAAATGGAGATATGTTTAACATGGCTGAGCCACTCTCCATGTTTTTGCTAATCTAGTGCATAGTTGAACTACCTACTCATCAGATGAAAACTTCGTTCTCACAGAACTCAAAAAGGTAACAGAACAATGATTTCGTTAAGCGATTGACTAAAGCCGCATAGTCAATTATTTGCTAGGAAGTATTCGATCATGGTCGTTAGGGATTACAACCCGTCTCACCTCGACAACATCTTGATTCTTTATCTATGGTCCATGTTTATGTGTATGAGCTGCAGTGAGTGCTTATAAACTGGTCTGTGTAATTTTGTCAACCTTATTAAACAAAAACAAAGTATCTCTTGCTCAGTTGTCCTTACAAATTATTCTCCACCAATAATATGGACATGTGAAAAGTATGTACTTATACATACTTTTGTGCTTATACATTATCAACTTGTTCCTTTCTATGAATTTATGAATGTACTCATTACCCTCTTATAAAGCATTCCCTCGAGCAGTATAGTGACAGCATCGCATATTATGGTGTTATTCTGCCCGAATAAAGGCTGTCCGTACAATACCTTAGTCGCCTCTTACGACTCCTCTGTAAGAAATAGGTAGGTGCTATTCGCGGACACCTATCGACATAAAAATTATTTGATTTATTTAAATATTTTATAGCTCATTTTTAGCGTGAACATCACCTAAATTTGCATAATAAAATTGGCTTTTCTCACGGGGTGAGAGTTGTTCGGTATTATATACATTTTTCTCATAACACATTATGTAAATTCAGCACGGCGAAGCTAATATGATGTACGTTAAGCGAAACACGTTTTCTAATCTCTTTATTAATGATCATTTTTGTGGTGAATTTAATTACTTAAATCTTTTATTTAACAAATCTGTGGGTTTAACAACAGTCAACTAAAAGTAAGACCTAAAAAATATGGTGGATAACGGCAGATGGCGGAATTAATATTTAAAAAAGTGCCACAGCACAAGAACTCTGTTGACGGTCATCAGGACTTAAAATTTGAGATGTCTCATACTGTTGCCGCTAATTTATATGGCGGATATATATGAAAACTTCAACCGACATACCCCTTATACAAACGAAGAACTCAGTGCTACGAATGAGAATTCAAATCACTTTAACCATTTCGTAAGTTATTTCGGGGAATATCCGAGTAGTCAGTTCAAAAATATGGTTCTAAACAATGTTGTAACATCGACTCTAGGTACGAACGGAAAAACTTTGAAGTACAAATAGTGCCTATTTGCAGGAATCCGTCTAGGTAGGTACCACCTCAGGTCAGTTACTTCGCCGTGAAGCAGTAGAGTGCAAAAATTACTGTGTTTCGATCTGAATGGCACTGCGAGCTAGTGTAATCACTGGGCATATGAGAGTTAAGAACTAATGAACGGACGGGCGCAGTGTAGTGCCACACATAAATATTCTGGGTTACACAGCATTTGTTATGGGCAGACGTTGCACTTACCATCAGGTGAACGGTTTGCTCGTCTCGTCACTTTATCCCATAAAAACGGTACAAACGATAAGAAGCAGAACACTAATCGTAAAATTTCATTATTCCGCGAAATGGTTGAATCGGCTAAAAATATATTCCAGGACTAGTGCTTTTGAGTGTAGAAACAAAATACTCAGCTAATAGAATCAAGCATTACGTTTTTATCCATAATAACGTAGGAAAGAAAATTCATTTGCTAAGATTTGAAGAGCACCGCCCATCCTCCCACAGTACCGTGCACAAGAAAACTAACACCGCCACCGGGAACCGCCTTCAGATACGACGCATTGTCAAGTGTTATTGACTCTACGAAAGACAGCCGCCGAGCTGACACGGACTCGGAACACGTATCGTGGTCTCGGCTTCGTCCCATTGGTAAAATTCTATTATCTATTAAAATAGCGAAGTCGGTACATATCCGTATGAACAGGTATTTATTTTCAACAACACTTCCGTCCGTTCCACAATAAAAAAGGATTTTTTGCGTACAATGCTCAGTTCCTCATTGTTTTTACCTGTTCGTACCGTTGCATAATTTATTTGTACCTTTAACAGACCGACGGAAATAACAATAATTGTGGGATTATTAAATGAAAAGTCCCCAGTTCCTCATCGTTCGTTCCAGTTTTTAACGCTGAGTACTTCGTTCGTACATTTATTAAACCACCGACCCAGATCGTATTTTTGCGATGATACGGTCATTTTTGCGAGATAATCGAAAGTTTGATTAGAAAAAAAGGGCTCGGTTACTTATCGTCGTACCTCGCCCAGCTACAGCAGAGATTTGCATTATCTTGAAATTATATTAATGTAGTGTGTTTCTTGAAGTATAGTCAACAATAAAATTGCTTTACCACCCTTAGGTTGAATGTCGTTTCCACGTCAAAAAACTACAAGGTCTATTTTCGCTTGAAATATTAATGTGACAGTTAAAAACTCCTGTCACCATGACGTCAGTAAAGTGTAATCACTATACTCCGCATTTATATTTGAGCGAGAGCTGTTACGTATTAAAAGACGATAATAAAAAATTCAATTAAAATGTATTATAGGTAACATTGTATTTACAATTTAAAAAAAAGATACCACTAGATACAAACAAACCGATATTCCTTCCTAGAACTTCAGGTCTAAAATTATCAGAATAAAAGTTAAAACATTTTCTGATGAATGATAATAGAATATTGAATTAGAAATACGTATTTCTGCCAATCCATTCAATGGTCGCTAGCAATCGGCTTCTCTTTGAAGTAACAAGCCGTGCGATTCATATAAAAATCCGTGTTATTAAAGTGAATTAGTAACGTAACTTTCTTTAAAGTTATTTTAACTTTTTCGCTTCAAAACCTCTATAAACGATTTGCATTTACATGAAGAAATACTAGTGTTTTACCATTTTTATGTGAAATTAAGGTAATAAGACCATTAAATATCATTAAAATATTTACTGACCAAAACATGATTACACTGAACCTGTAATGCATGTTGTCTCTAAAAATAAGTTTATATTTTTGTATTGCTTGATAATGATCTATACTTAAATCCGATGAAAAAATCTTTTGAGGAGATTGAAGCTTACAACTTACTTAAGCTACAAACTACTTCCAACGAATTATCAATTATATTTTTAGACAAACATATTTTTTCAGACTTAAATTGGAACTCGCTGAATGACCAGGTGGACTTTATAAGATAAAATAACAATTTGCAGAACGCTTTGGCGAGGAGTGGTTATGCTATCGCTCGACTGCATTGCAGAATTATGCGAAACAAAACTGCATACCGTAGAGTTCTTGCACACGTAGATAATGTCTGTAGCGTACTTGTGCACTGTTAGATAAGGACCGCATCGTAATTTTCTGTTATTCTGTAAATAAAAATATTTTTCTTTAAGAAGTAACAATGATGAAGTGGAAATTATATAAATAATTGCCGACATACAATACTATTGGTCATCTACCAAAGGTTAATCATCATATGGTTTATATCTGTTGCTTGCCTTTTTAATTATTTTTGAATGTAGTATGTGAACATGTCCTCAACCTGAAGGTATACCTGCCCGGAATAGTTTATGTGCAGAACTTTGCATTCAAAAGCTCAAAATATCACCACACTGCGCTCGTCACGAGTCACGAGATAAAGTCTTGTAATAACTTCAGTTTCAGTTCAGCTTTGTAGCACGACCTTTGAAACCGAAACACAATGATTTTTGCACACTACTGCTTGACTGCAAAATAACTAGCACCTCGGTGATACTTACCTAGATGGATTCTTGCACATGAATCTAGGACAGAGAATAAAACAAATAGAAACAGCAAACACTTTTATCTATTTGATATATTTTTTTGTAATTCTAATAACACATTCCAATGAAAGTTGTGCTCGTATACATGTAGAAATTAAAATACGACCAAAAGTTTTATCAAAATCGTGAAAAGTACACAAATTCCAAAATTCCAACATCTGTATGGTCTGCGTGAACGTTACTGTAACGATAAAAATGTAGCAAAACATTTTTAAAGTCAACCCGAACCTTTTTTTACATTGTTTGTTCATTTCTGTCTGTGAAAGTAGCAAAATTTATGTACGTTAAATACAGACGACCCAGAAGAAATTAATATATGAACAGCAGTTAAAAGACGATCAGTTTAAAAAATATTTTGATTGACGATTTAATGCAAACAGTTGTCCAGGTTAGTAAAATTTTCAGCCTATAAATGTCCCACTGCTGAGCACAGGCCTCCTCTCATTTAAATGTCCCACTGCTGAGCACAGGCCTCCTCTCATTTCTGAGAGGGTTTTGGAGCTAGGAAGAATCCGCCACGCTGCTCCTGAGATAGCCGAGATTATAGGCATCTCTTATGAACGAACTCAAAACATCATTGTCAACGAGTTGGGTTTCCACAAGGTGTCTGCGAGGTGGGTTCCGCGACTGCTTTCAGTTGAACAAAAAAGGACGCGATTGACTATTTCACGCGACAGTTTGGAGTTATTTGAAGCCGATGCAGATGATTTTTTGAATCGTTTTGTTACTATGGACGAAACATGGGTTCATTACTGTACACCGGAAACAAAACAACAATCAAAACAGTGGAGAAGACCTGGTTCACCACCCCCTAAAAAGGCTAAGTCGATTTTGTCGGCAAATAAGGTGATGGCTTCAGTATTCTGGGACTCGAAAGGTGTGATTATGATTGATTATCTTGAAAGGGGTCAGACTATAAACTCTGATTACTACTGCACCTTACTACGTCGTTTACGAGAGGAAATAAAAGAAAAACGTCGAGGAATGCTCAGAAAAAAAGTCCTGTTTCATCAAGATAACGCCCGTGTTCACACGTCAGTACAGTCAATGGCTGGAATTCACAACTGTGGCTTTGAACGGTTACCGCATCCGCCGTATTCACCTGATCTGGCACCATCAGACTTTTTTCTGTTCCCTAACCTAAAAAAGCACTTGGGAGGTCAAAGATTTTCGACAAACGACGAGGTCAAAGCAGCTGTAAACGCATATTTTGACTCTAAGGAAGAATAATTTTTTTTAACGGTGTAAATGCTTGGAAGGGGAGGTGGCAAAAGTGTATTGAACTTGATGGTGATTATGTAGAAAAATAAAAATATAACTGATTTAGTATGTGTTTATTTTCTTGGTTAGGCCGAGTACTTTTCAATCCACCCTCGTATGTTGCACTCACAGTTTTTGTCCACGATATTAAATTTAACATTTTATGAAAAAATAACAATATTAAACAGCTAAGATCCGCATGCAAAATTTAAAATGGTGTGTATTGTCTAGTATTTGAACTGCACCGCCCGCCCTCCCACAATAGCCAGCATAAGCTAACGAATACCGCTACTGGGAACCGCCACCAGATGACCTCTATCACTACGACACTACAACTAGGCAATACACACCACTGAAGTCGAGAACACGATACGTGTTTAACCTTAAAACGAGGCATTATAAAGTGATATTGACTCTACGACAGACAGCCGCCGAGTGAGCGGCGAGGTCAAAGACCTGCCTATTGCCTATTAAAGTTTCACAATAAAAACGTTAAACAATATAAACGTTGTCATACCTGTATTAGTTGCCCAACACTACACTGCACTGTATAATATTTAGTGCTGTACCAGTGCATCACAAAAATAAGGGATTCTGATTCGCGAAACAATTTATCAATTTATTAATTAACCTTATACACACACATAGTTTATTATTTATTGAAGTTTGACTAATGATTTTGAATTCGTGGACAAAAGGAAAACCTAACAGTATTCTGTAATAGTACCATCGTTGTCAATAAAATAGAATAATTTTTATTCAATATATTTATTCTATATAATCTACTCAGAACTATAATTGAAAGTTGATTTTTACGTTACTTTAACACTATCGTACCAGTACGAAAAGGTATTTGTTATAGCAAAGGCGCTTCGTTAAACGACTCCGTAAATCAGTGAAACAGTGCACATATCAATTAATTACAGTAAATACTTATGTTACTTATAAAAAACTAAACACATTTTAGTTCATGTTTTTATTATTACACTACATACTGTAATTACTAACAGATGTAATGAATGAAATACAAAAATGTTGCTAGTATTTATCTACATAAAAATGTAAACAGAGAGATCATTATCTTAACGAGCACTCATTACCGAATTTCAACTTTAATTTGACTTCTCTGTAATAAATTCATAACCTATAGGGGAGTAAAATAATAGGCATGAAAGGTTCTACTTTAGCGATTCGTCGTCGTCGTCGTTTCAGCCTATCACAAGTCCACTGCTGAACATAAGCCTCCCCTATAGATAGCCACAAAAGTTTGTAGCTCTCACCTCGGAGGGATGTTTGCCGAAGTTGCCTCAGATGGCAGTCGGATTGGCAACCGCAGTTTATTTATTCAGATGGTCCAGGAAGATGCTGCTGCCCATCTCCTAGTTTTCATATTCCCTCTGACGACTTTTACGATACTCACGGGATGTCATGGGGTGGTAGATTCTATTAGGCCGGCACTACATGATAACAAACGGCTTTAGCAATTGTATGAACACAATTAAAAATTTTGATATCTCCTTACTACTTTTTAGGGACTTAAAAAATATGTATGTCAATTTTTTTTTTATTTGTTAAGGAAGGGGGGCAAACGAGAAAGCGGCTCACCTGATGGTAAGTGATCACCGCCACCCATGAAAATCTACAATACCAGTACAATACCAATTGCTTAGTATTTTCATTATTTAAAAGTTTTCATTGTTTGTACACTTAAATATTTTATAGAAAAGTTAGAGAAATCAAAATGCGAAATTCTTACTAGTTAGTATTCATCATTATTAATATTCGTATTGATTCTTTATTTTGATTCAGTTGTGATAAGATAAAGAATCAAAGTAGCTCAGGGAGCAACTAAATGAGCTACGCATGGGATTTATTTATTTAAGCTTTTATGCACTAGGTGTACATACAGCGGACTTAATGCCTAAAGGCTTTCTCCCCCAGTCAACCATAAGGCAAAGCAGAAATAAACATAATATGATATGATTTATCCGGTGTCCAATGCGCAACAACCACGGTTACCGATATAGCCTTTCAAAGAGAAAGCGATTTGCAGAGTGAAGTGACAAAAGGCTAGCCACACGATACAGTGCTTAAGCAAACGCAGTGTGGGTTGCCCCTAGACAAAATGTAGCGACCATCCAGTGATGCGGTTTTAAACAACTGGGTAAATGAAGCCGAAAATCGAGTCAAAAAGTGTATACCTACCCAGCGGTGGACTGCCGTCGGTTGATTATTATAAATACCATTAACTTCTTCATTTAAAAGCTTGTTATATTATTGTTGGTAAATTAGAATACTGCCTTTATTAATATTTGAATTTGAATATTTTCTTTTTACAAACAAGAATAGAGAAATATTAATATATAAAAGTATCTGATAGATAACGTTCCATTCCGTCAATGTAAAACGTAATGGTCCAATTTCCTTCCAGTATTTGCAACGCAATGAGCTCTTTGTGATTCAAATGATACTGTAACTACAAAATGGCCATTGCAAGAATTTGAATTGCAAACGTAGCTACTAGAAACAATGATTTTTTGTCGAAAATTTCGTATTTTTGAAGTGAAACTTCTTAGACGTCGATTTGATAATTGATAGTGAAATTGCATGGACGTGTCGCATTTAGCCACATTTTGTTAGAGAGAGAAGAAAGATGTAACGTAGATAGAAGGAGAAAGAGAGCTATATATTGTACATCTAATCCACAGTTTCTAATTTACGTTTATTTATTTTTATTTTAATCAAGTTTCTTATATATAAATATAACTTTTACTTTTACTTCTGTCAGGTAGTACACCTGACAGAAGTAAAAGTTATATATTAGAAACTTAACAAGAGTGTTTTAATTGAAAAAAGTGGCGGAATATTAAGTGCAAGATATATACCCCGATAGTAGACCCGACCCGACCCGACCCGATAGAGATAGTAGATATATACCCCGATAGTAAGTGCAAGTGTGTTACCCATAACATTTTGTTGTGGCACCGTACTGCGCTCGTCTCTCTGAGACATTCGTTTTAAGGTCATATGCACAGTACTTACACTAGATCTCAGTGGCCTACAAACCAAAACAGTAATGTTTGCACACTATTGCTTCACTGCAGAATAACTGGTCCTGGGTGGTACCTACCTAGATGGATTCCTACTCTTACGTACTACCTTATCATCACTTAAATTCAGACATGGATTCGGTATCCATGTCTGAATTTACAAGTCAAAATACATTTTTTTTATTCATTACCATATAAATTATTTCTTTGCAAATACCTAAAAATAGAGGATATGCTAAGAATTGCTACATTTTAAAATTAATGTAATGTTAACTAATTGGACAATGTTTTGATGCTCTCCTAGCCGATTTCGACCACGGCGACAACTTCCGAATACTGTCGAGAGCCATCAACTGCGCAGGTGATATTCTAGTGCCACAAGAATACACGCTTACACAGAGGCACTCACTCGTTGCTACCTATCCGCGCCCGATAACTTTGATGTGATAAGCTCGGAGGTAGGCTAGGATGCAGTGACAGAAACACAGGGACAACCACAACACAACCAGACCCGAATTTTGTGTTTTAGCAAAAATGTTGGCTACAGCTGGGATTCGAACGTAGAACCCGCTGCGTAGAAATCACGTACTCTGACCACTACGCTATGCGGTCGTGAAATTGAATAAAAGCGTATTTTCACTTATTATTCACCGCCCTGCGAGCTTTAAATTTCAGTACTTATTCGAAACGTTAACACGACCTACTTTCCTAATTACAGTTGAAACAAACACTAATTGTTAACGTCAAGTCTGCAATTACGCAAATGAAAACATTAAATTCATCTGAAAGCATATTCAGCGTAAATTCTGTCATAACATTTTGATTTAATAAATATGTGGACGATTTAATAACTGATGCGAAACTAATACATATTTAGATGTTTGCCAATGGCTATACTGGTTTATCTTTAAACATTCCGTGGGCGCTGTAAAAGTCTAGCGTAAAAGACTAAGGAAAATACATGTCCTTCGTCAAAAAGAAGAAAGGCGAAATTACCATTTCCATAAAAATTAAATCAATAATGATTCCATTTCATACACAAAATATGTTGTAGATTGTTAATTAAGATCTTAATGTTTTTTGCATATTCTGGAAAATAAATTCTATTCTATTTTATTACAAGATACTAGAGGATAACCCGCTTCTTTGTAAACATCGATTTTAAAGTCATTACTGATTGGGGCATTTAAGTAACCAAGGAGTGCTAATGGAATCGTCACTTGAACATAGACCATTTATCACACTTTCGTATGCCATGCTCGATCCGGTCTTTAGATTGAGGATGGCGATGACGTTACATGCTAGAATATTTAATCTGCCCTATTGTAGTCTATTATTAAGACAAACGATTTTGTTCCAAAGCGAAAAATATTATTAGCTACATAAGACCCTTTCTCAGGAGCTCATATCTTATTAATAGCTCCTACTCGTATGAATTCTATTTTTCTTTAGAAATTTGATATGCCTTACAAAAAAACAAGAATTTTTAATTTGAAAATTCATATGAGACCAGTATATAATTTCTCGTTACAACATATGTCACACATTTAAATATCATTATCCTGTTACGTATTCATATTATACTGAAGTTGACTGATAATATATGACCACCCTAAAAAGGGTTTTACGTGTTACTTTACTTTTATGATAGAGCCAACCATGTTCAAGTAAGTATATTCAAAGTACATTACAGAAGTGCGAGTCTGTAGTGCCGAAATGACTAACATACGTAACTTAATTCAAGTATCGTTTAACGTCCTTTACCGTGCTCGGTGTTGGTTTGGTAACCTCCGAAGAGATTAGCAGTAAGATAGGCCGGTACACCCTGAGAAACAATCGGTAACTTTGATATGGCGATCTTATTTTTATAATGCGAATAACTTGATAAGAGTAGCTCTTCTAAATATTCTTACTAAAAATTAAAAACATAGTGGAGCAGCAGGACTGTGGCTTTAAAACTGTGGTTGCGGGAGTCGGGAATAGATCCCCAACCCAGGGAGGTTTGGGGATCTATTCCTGACTCCCAGCTATTGGCCAGCTGGAAGTTGAGAGGGCCAATCGGCTCCCGAAAAGACTGAAACAGGAAAAAACTCTCTTTAGTAATTCCTCAAATGATGTTCTTCTACCTACGAGTATAATATGAAGTAAATATACATCAACGACAACAATTAAAAAAAAACAACACGTTCACTCGTGGAGTAGTATCCAGCTTAAAAGTTAGAAAATTACTAGTTGATATTGACACTGCTGACTGCTGAAGTTTCAATAACTGCGGTTCTGGATGGAATGAAATGACTGGACCCGACCACGGATCGAGGTCTTGAGAAGTCGCGATGCTCGGGAGGGGAACGCCATTTGTCGCCGCCGCCGTGCTCTGTGCGAATTACTGTCGCTGACGGTGCGCGCTGTTATTAATTTACCGACTCCGCTATTTTTATTCGAATGCATTGGGGACGCGTCACTCCACTACGAAAGGTAAATCACTTTGTCCTACTTCCTACTAATGCAGTAAATGCGAAATAAATTGTATTTGTTGGTTTGTCCCTTTTTCCACGCAGCTATGATAGTTTATGGGCCAGAGAGTGACCTAGGCTACTTTGTATACCGTAAAATGCATGGTCCATGGGATAGATTTGGAGCGTTATTCTGTAATTTCTGTAATTACCTATTCATGCTAAAATGGTTGAACTTTAAATTTGTTCGGTTCAAATGAAATAAATATGTAGCATAATTCTATAATTACCTCTATATATATATATATAAAGTAATGACATGGTAAACATTTTTGGATTTGGTTCGTGTTTCCTGTGTACTATTCAGCTTTTATTGTTCGTACTTATTACACTTACATAAAGTACTGGTACTTTATTACTACTATGTATAATACTTTATTAGTACTATTACTTTATTTATGCATTTAAAAATTTCTAAGTTTTAATTATCTACCTCTATCATTAGTACGTTTATCAGATGCTTTTGCTTACAGTTCGGGTTGGATTTGTCGATTAGATGTTATTACTTCTTCTCAATTTTTGCTTTATTATGATTTATTCTCTGTGTTGGTTGTATTAGTGCATCGCAAACGTAAATCGAGCCTTCCCAGGGTGACATTCCAAGTTAATGGAAAAAGTCGAGAGTCTATGGAAGATACTGAACTGAGAAGATAAGATCAAGCTCAACGTTTAGTTGCTTTAAGAGCCATAGCCTCGCCTGCTCAGACTCAGTGAAGACGAGACATAGAAGCTGAGAGTCTTGCCACTAAAAGAGACTTACATATATTTTTTTAAGGAAATAAAGAGGTATTTTTAATATACAGACATGTGAACAAAACAGATCATTTCATATCCTAAATTCTGACATCTCCAGACACTCCGTACGTATTAAATAATATGTATCTAATTGATTCAATCTTTTTTATTTTCCACTTCTATTCACAGTCAGTGCAAATTCTTATGTCACAAACACTTAAAATCACTTTTAATTTTTCTTAGTACTATTAAATAAGTCTCTTAAACGCTTCGTGTATAGTAACCGAATGCTTCACTTGTTTATTTTAGGACTGATGGTTACAGTTAGCCCGAGGGATTTCGCAGCATCGCCGGATTAAAAGGCCGGGCGCAGAGGATGCGCAGTCGAAACCTGTTTTAACCATTATGGTTAATTCGCGCGAGTTCTCCGAGAAAGGACCTCGGCTTGGACCTTTACTCGGTGCGCGAGAGTAACTGACTCGAGTGTCCGAGAGGGCCGGATCTCGGTTTGTTCAGTATTTCAATCGGGAGAACCCCACTTGCATCGATACGACCGTTTAAATACCTCACTCCCTTTACAATTCAAATCCGAATCTATAAAGCAGAATTTTAGCAGATAATCAACGATATAAGAGCGAACATTCGTTTTATAATTACTATAATATGTATAAATCTTACTGTGTGTATTGAAATGGAGGACTAATTCACATTACATATATTTAAAATGCAGATATCAAAAAAGGTGTATAGCATACACAATACTCAGTACAGTACATGTAAATCAATATGCAATCCTCATCTTAACACTGAGGCACCATATGTAAGATGATAGTATTGCACTACACAATATCTGTTAAGATTAATCCCTTGCGTTTTGTATTGACCCTTAAAGCGCTTTGACAACAATGGATGCTTATCAATATGTTTTGTTAGATATCTCGGTGTGGCCGAATATTGGGAAATAAATAATTGTTAATTATTATATAGAACAACATCGACTTCAACGCTGTTTCAAATTTGAAGTGTTCAGCTATTACTACCCGCGTTAAAGAACACATAGCTGATGTGAAGCATCGACGCTCTAGGAAGTCTGCAGTCTGTGACCATGTTCTGGATCATCCCAACCATTACATCAGATTTGATAGACCACAAATCCTTGCAAAAGAACACCGATTCCTACCAAGGATGATTCGCGAGGCTATTGAAATTAAAAAACATCCTAATTTCAATAGGGAAGATGGTTGGGTATTACCACCGGCTTGGGATCCTATTATTAATAAAATTAAATCAAAAACCAAGCATACCACTGCAAGGCTTCAAGACACAGTAAGCTCTTTCTGCGTAGATCGGACTAAAAATAATAATTAAAAGCTGAAGGTACTCCGGGTTAACTATGACATCGGGACAACTGTCACCTCAGTCCCCCCGTGACCATGGGTGCTGTAAAGCGTCCGAAACGTCGGGTAAAAATAGTTCAAAATTAAACGCGATAAAATCCGTAAAAAAGTAGTTTTATTTAAATGTGTAATATTCGCGTAAATAAAAGAAAACATTATGTTAACAATATTAATAAAAATAAATAAATTGGAAATATAAGATTTGAAGATGTTTCTATACATTTATATTCACCATCATCTAGTTACTATATCATCATTTCAGCTTATCACTAGTCGGGACGCCTATGTTGACTGCTCAACATAGGCGTCCCCCATAGAAGGTCACAAAACAAAGAGCAGGTGCCACCTGCATCCATTGACTTCCCGCAAAACCGTGCAGGTCCCCGCTCCATCTAGTAGGGACCCCACTTTGCTGTGCATATTTTTTATCCTTGATTGACGGCATCTCCATTTTTTTTATTTATCTATAAAATTATAACGTTAGCATTTTTTAGTTGACAACGCACGATCACGACATTTGAATCGATATAATAATAAAAATATCACTGCTGCCCACTGACCATTTTTCGTTTATGAGAGGGTTTTAGACCTTTAATTTTCACGTAATTAGCTTTAAGTGGAAGTCTATAAAGAGGTCACTGAAGGGCGTTCAAACATTATGCCGAATGGCAGATTTAATGGATCTCCAGGTGACATGGCTAATGATGTGCCATTTTAGCACGATCGCCTGATGCACTGATGGATTCCAGGCCATTATGCACAAGAAAGCGGCTGCCTGGCTTAACTGCATCCTGATGATGATTGCTGCTAGACCAGATGGCCCCATTCAAAAGCATTTGATGCATTTTTTTCTAACATTGGTGAAATAGTGTCGTTACGGTTTTATTTCCCTATCCACAGAGGTGCTTTATATAGGTCTTATTTTATTATTATATATGTTATCTTGTTTTTAAAAACTAACTGTACTCAAGTACATTATAAGAATAAGTATGGATCGTCGATCTGAAATAAAGTGTATTATTATTATGAAGGCAAGAAAGTTAACTTGCTAATATCCGCTTGCAAAATATAAAATGGTGTATATTACCTAGTTTTGAAGAGCACCGCTCGCCCGTCCGAGTCAGCTTGGCGGCAGTCTGTCGTAGAGTCAATAATAATGCCTAGTTTTGAGGTGAAACAAGTATCGTGATCTCGACTTCAGTGGTGTTAGTGTTATAGTGGTGGAGGGTATTTGATGGCGGTTCCCAGTGGCGGTGTTATTTTGCTCGTGCAGGCTACTGCGGGAGGGCGGGCGGTGCTCTTCAAAACTAGGTAATATACACTATATTATATTTTGCAATCACGTTCTTAGCAAATTAACATTCTTTCCTTCATTGTAATGTATTTCCGCGGCTCGTATTTATATATTATTTCATCCAAATATATTTTTCATGAATATGGATAGATGAATTAATGTTAATAGCTTGCAGCTTTTAGTTATAAAACACCGTTCAAACTTTGGCATATACATATATAATGTCCGTGTGGTTAATAAAGGTTCCGACTGAAAACCAATGCTGTAGTAACCCCCGCAGATTATCTCAGAGGCGGGATCATTATTGACATCGCACTATTTATTAATTTCGTTATTTTTTTCACTGGTTTTGTTACTTTTTTTAATGTTTTGTATTTATCAAATAAATATCTTTCTTTGTTTCTTTGGTTTAGTTTTGTGAATTAGAATGTATGAAATCACTCTATTTTCCAGTAAAAAAGCTATGAGAGATTACTTCAAGGTTTTTATTTTAAGATAACGAAGCGTAAATTCTTAGACGATGTTGAGATTATTCTCAACTCTTTAGTAGCTTTTTGGACTATATTTGATCTCTTCTACCGAGCAAAGGTAGTGTGCAAACATCACTGTGTTTCTGTTTACCGATCACAGTGAGCTAGTGTAATTACTGGCCGTAAAAATATTTCAGAACTGACCTCAGGGAGACTGCTGCAGTTTGGTGCCACACAGAAATATTCTGGGTGACACAGCATTTGTTATGGGCAGACGTGCCACTTACCGTCAGTTGAGAGTTTTGTTTAACCCGTCACTTTAAAAAACCAGACCGAGTTTAAAAAGTGACAGTGTATCTTATGTTACTTTCATATTGCTGAAAAAACGAACTAAATTGAGCAAACATCGTCGAATTAATTCAGTATTATTCATCGAATATTAATGAAATAGTTTTTCAGTACGTTACGATACAGTAGAGTATTTATTCAAAATATGTTCCTACTTTCATTGCACAGTTAAGTATATCGCTTGTTGCAATTTCCTTTTATATGTCAAGTCCTAGCTCAGTTTTCAATTTGTAGCGTTATCTCCCTCAGGTGATTGTATCGCTTCCTTTGTAAACTCGACAAAGGATAGCTCACTGGAGATATTTACAATGACGTAACAATAAGAAAATATTTGCGTCATTGTAAATATGATACTTACTATGAAAACAGAACTAACCGTGTGGCGGCGGCATAAGAGAATCAACCACCCTATCTTCCCGTGAGTGTCGTAAAAGTCGACAGAGGGAAATTTAAAACAAGAAGATAAATATATAAATTGTGGCTATTGTAACCCCCCCCCCCCCCCCAAAATGAGTGCCACAAACTGACGTGTTTTCTGGCAATATATAGGGTGTGCCATTTTCAGCAGTGAACTAGTGATAGGCTGTAGTGATAATAAAAATGATGATGATAACACAACGTTATTTTAGAATTTTGAAAGATAAGTTATTCTTTAACATGATATTTTCCTAATATTTTATAGAACAATTGTAGCTAAGCAGGCCCAAAATATGTTTTTTTTCTCGTTTGTAATTTTGAGGAAGAGTAAAAAAAAGCACTGTCCGAGTAGCAGTAATAAATAATGTAATAGTGAATAAAGAATTGAAATCCATACTCGATGAAGAAATAAAGAAAGAAGATGAAGTCGTCACCTGTTTTCTTTGACTTCTCTTTTTTATAGTCACGCCATCGAAACCTTCGTGTTTGTAGAAGCAACTTATAATTAAGTATCACTCGCACATTACTTATAAATACTCAAACTTCTGTGTTCCTGCGGTGAACCTGAGTTCCTGCGGTGGACCTGGGTTCGATTCCCGGTGCCGGCACCACTAAAATTGTTAATTGCAATTTTAAGTGCTGATTTACCACGAGCTCGGCGGTGAAGGAAAACATCGTGAGGAAACCTGTATGGCAGAGAAATAAAAAGTATTTCCAAGTCATGTGAAGTCCGCCAACCCGCATTGGAGCAGCGTGGCGGATTCTTCCCAGCTCCAAAAACCTTCTCGGTTATGTGAGGAGGCCTGTGCTCAGCAGTGGGACATTTATAGGCTGTAACTTTACTAACTTTACTCAAATTAAAAAAAAACGATGCCTCGTATTAGGATTTTCGTTGTACAGAAAACAAAATAATGCACAACACACGCAGTCTTAAAAATTAACTATTTGTGTTTTTGATATCTGCGCAAATATTGACTACCGCTGGAATTTGAACCCACCTGCGGGGTAGAAGTCAGATACTCTGACCACTAGGACACGCGGATTGATTTATACCATTAATATTGTTTTTTATCGATAACAAATTTCTTATAAAATAACACAGTCATAGCTTATAATATATTTTTCTATATAAATTAAAATCGTTTTTAAAGCATCCCTTGAGAACGGCTCGACCGATTTCACTGATTTTTTTCAGGTTCGTAATTGTCAGGACAAGGTTAGTATGAAAGAAAATTTTTGGGAAAACCACCGGAAAAGTCGGAAATTACGGTGATATTTTTGTATTATACACACCGCTGATAGGTGTCCGGCAGAGTACAATAGCACCTATCTCTTTCCTCTCATCTGTACCGGTATTGTACGGGCAGCCTTTATTCGTGCAGAATAACACCGTAATATGCAATGCCGTCACTAAACTGTTTGTGGAAACGTAATGGAGAGAAATAATTTTTTTGAGTCGTAACAAAGCGGCAACATGGTTCGCCACGCGTCACGCCTATTTTGCCCGCGAGGGCAAAAGTGGGTTCCGTGTGTAGCCTGTGCCTACTCCTCTTATGGGAAAAAGGCATGACTGTAAATATGTAAATATTTTTGTATTAACATGTGAATGAAAAAGTTACGTAGAGTTTGACTATTCTGAAGATAGAGACATGTTAAAAAATAAACTTACTTAATATTTGTTTGCTTATTGCACCTTTAATTTTCTTCCGAGGTAGCGGGGGCGGGTCACTAGTAAAAAAATATTACTCTCTTCGCTCTTTACAGAATTGTACGTGTACCCAGATAACGTGTAACAAATATAGAATACAGTTAGATTATCTAACTATATTCTATGTTTGTTGCTACATTCGTTAGAATATATCCCTAATCTACTTGTCTGGTTACTTTTTTTGAGCAAAGTCAGTCCATCAGGCAGTGGGGTAAATAAACATTTTAAGACTCATTAAATTTGTTGAAGCACTATTCCTATTATTGTTCGTTAAATGCCAGTTCAAGAAATTCGTTCAAGTTAATTTACATTTAGAAATATATTATTAAGATTATAATATTGTCTATGTTGTTTCACCAGAAAACAGAGTTGTCATATTTTTTATTATATGCATTTGTATAAAATCTTTGTAAATAATCGTAACAGTTAAGTATTAATTTATTTTATTTCCATGTAACTACTGTTTGTTAGTACGTGGTAATTCGAATCCAGGGCTATTTCTTTTTTTATTATTATTTTTTTATTTTTATTTTTTTTTGCTGTTAGCCTTTTTGGCTTTTACAACTCCATCGGATATCTGTGCCAGGTTTGGTTTGACCCAAACATTAATACATTAATATGCTCCTTAACTTTCCCATCTTATTTAGGACACTCACGTTAGATATGTATCACAAGATTGAAGTTTTCTTATTTAGAAATAAGTCATCTAATAACCGTCCGGACCTCCAGTCGGACTGTCGACCCATGTCGGTAACTCTAGGCAGTCAGAACCGCCCTGGAACCTGGAACGCCCTGGGTGTGTCTAGTGTACGCGTTGTTATTATTGACGATAGCGCTTCGCTCCCTGCGGCGATCGTGTGTCGTTGTGCGTGTGATATTGAAACTATTAACTGTACAGTGTGTGTACAGTGTTAGGTGGATCGTGACTGACCGTATCGATATATACGTCAGAAAATCTATCATGGATACCTGAATAGCCAAGGGATTTTGGCGACGACGACTTCCGCCTCTTGCTTGGCCAGCTGGCGATCATCAGCATAGCATATGACACACTTTTATGTAGATGACACACAGGACTTTTACACCAGCGGGAAGATTGACACGCTAGACAGCATCGTACGCGTTGTTCCATTTCCAGTAACGTATCCAACACCCTGCGGAACAACACACTGGATCCCTCCGGATTATGCTACTGTCTTGATCCATGTACATAATGTACCTGTCGCGCAGGTAGTATTGCCGATAGCTTAGTAAAATAAAAATGAAGCTGACTGGTTACTAAATTACAATATTGAAAACTAGAAGAGGACTATTAATTCACGCGTAGATGCTGGTGGCTTCGTCAGAGATAGATGCGCCCGGTCAGCTTTTCGCAGCTCATCTTGTTTTCGTTGCCATAGTTGTCGCTAATGATACCTGCGGAAAGAAATGAGGTGGCAGTGTTGGAGTTTTAACACAAAATTTCATAGCGTTAAACATTGGAGAAATACCAACTGAAAGAAACCATGTCTGAAATATCCAGATTGGTGACAGGAAATAGAGTCTTAGGTACTAGGCGTCTGGTAATGGGATCGATGTCTAAAAACAGTGCCATAACATCTTTATTCGGTATTACTAAAATTAGTGAAATATTAGTTTCAGAACGACTTTAGTTTCATTATAGTAAAGTAAACATCAAATTATGTTTAATGTTTTAAACATGAAGACATATTCATTTGGATTTTAGTCTGTACGGAATTCAATTGAATTAGAGAATTATGCAACATTTTGGCTGTAATAATTGACAGTACTCCTTTGACTGTTGCCGTTAATATACGAGTATGATAGCTGTGTAATTATTTGTTTGTAAATGTCATGTTATATTTTGCATCAAAACGTCCGAGGGTGAAAAAATTCTAAAAATAAATTATCAATAACCTATGATAGGCTGCAATGATGATGATGAGGATCAATTATAAATACGGATGTCGGAACAAAAATAAACGCATTAAAAGCAGCAAAATTTATAGTAAATATAAGAAGTTTTTATGTCATTTTAGATATTAACCATTGGAAACGTTTGATAAATTATTATCTATTTTAATAAAATAACTAAAATGAACATACAGTTCTACTCCTCGTGGCATAGTGCCTAGAACGCTGGCTGCAATTCCTCGCTGAATGGTTACGCTTAACAATTGAGCGACAAAAGAATCTACCCTATGTGACCAGTGGCGATTTAAAAATTTTACCGTGAGAGGATCCCACGGACCTATAGTTTCTACAGCAAATGGCTCAAATATACTCGTAGTATTATCATCACTCAGAGACTAATTTTGACGCCATCTGCTACCTTCCTGACTATGACTGTAGTACCACTAAGTTGAAAGATCGCCAATGTGTCAACGTATGTAGCATCTCACAATATGTCTTGGCCACTCGCCCAAAGGTTCACATCGTATAGTTGCTTGCCATCCTCTTTAAACATTTCGATCGTCCCTTAAATCGGGCGAATTAATGCAGACCAGAAGTCCCCGGAAAACGTCGTTCAGGGAACTGTGAGGTGACTTTTCTGGAAAGAAAGTCTGTGGGATCACGTACCTAATGCATTACAGTACCGCGGTTACCCAGCAACACCTTGAAAGTATTATTATATTGGTTTTGAAGAGTGTTGAATGCTCTGTGCGTGTGTCCCTACTTGCTATGTAGGCCGCATATAGAAAAGACAAAAGACTGGCGTAATGCAACCTGCAGATCAACATATTGTATTAAGCAGCACCTTTATTTTCCTCTCAATATCAGCGTCGTCGTTGCTATATATTATAAACTGCAATACTCTATTAAGTGCGACGTCCATAACCTCATGGGCTTACAGTCAGAGGGATGTTACTTATCTGCCCGAAACATCAAAACTTCTTAGTATATTTTTTATACACTTAGCTTTTAATTTTAACTAACAGACCCAAACTAATGGGCCCAGCAACACTATGTCGTCTAAGTAGCTTATACTTTTTGTGAATGGTCGATGAATGGATCAATCCCGCCCGTGAGGCTGATGTGAGGTATTTGAGACTTAATAACTGATGTCTCAGGGTGATGAGCGCTATGTGGTGTCAGGCAGAAATGTTCTGGGTGACACAGCATTTATTAAAGGGCAGACGTTGCATTCGCCAACAATAAAAAATACAATAAATCATCGTAAATAAGAAAACATATCTGTGGATACATAGCATAACATACCTTACAGTTATTTTTAAATAAAAAATTAACAGCTAAACTCTATTGTGTCAATCTTTATTGCACAAAACAGGGAAACAGAAGGAAATGAAAAGAAGGAAACTATTGTCTTAAAAATATTCTGCAGTTTACTAGTGGTAGTTTTCTGGCACACAACATTCTCCAAAAATAGCTTAAAAAGTATTGCATTTTATATATAGGACATCCATATTCACGTTCTTAGTAGCAGACAGAAAGAATCTGCAATAAATTTATAACAAACCATTAATTACTCGTAGCACAGTCATGTGTTTAACATAACTATAACTACTTACGAGTTTAAAGCATAAAGTAAATTGCCCCGTAGGGAAGGAAGGCTTTGTGTCACTAACCGCTTACGTGCTATTAAGCGAGGTTGTTACACTCTGATGGCGTATATCCTATATTAAATTGTTGAATTATTATCTTATTCAATAAATAATGTTTCTGATGAACTTGTAGCGACATACAATATAATTATTTTATTATTATTCGACCTACGTTATTTTTTTTCGCGGCGAAATTCTTTGTACATGTAGATACCTATTTACACACGGACAACAAAGGAGGAGTCGTGAAGCACTAGTGTGCAAACATAACTGTGTTTCGGTTAGAAGGGCACTGTGATCACCAGGCATACGATATTTAGAACTGATGTCTCTGGGTGACGGGCGCAGCGTGATGTCACACAGAAATGTTCTTGCAGCATTTGTTATGGGCAGACGTTGAACTTACCACAAGGTTAAAAAAGTAAAAAAGTCCTTTTACTTAACCTTTTATTTATTATTTATTTATTTAACCCCCAATGCCATTGATATATAGACGCGAATAACTTCGCCTCCAAATACAGTGGTAGTGGTAGGTGGTAGGATTCCTCCCCAGGGCCAGTTATTCTGCCGTGAAGCAGTAGTGTGCAAACATTTCTGTGTTTCGGTTTGAAGGGCACTGTGAGCTAGCGTAATCACTGGGCATATGAGACTCAAGAACCTATGTCTCAGGGTGATGGGCACAGTGTGGTGTGACAGAGAAATTTTCTGAGTGACACAGCATTTGTTATGGGTAGACGTTGCACTTACCATCAGGTGAGCGTTTTGCTCGTTTCATCACTTTATGCAATAAAAAAAAACATAGAAGTCCTGTTTAGTACCCATACTGTCGTATATTATCTGCATTCATACAAACATACATACAGAAAAGAGACACCCCCCTGCGGGAAAAGAAACGTGCCTAGTGGCGAACCAAGTCGCCGCCATTTTGATACTCGTACGAGTCAAAAAAAATGTATTTCGACAGCAGTATAGTGACAGCATTGCATATTATGATTTTAATCAGTATGCATAAAGGCTGTCTGTACAATACCTTAGTATTATATACGCTGCAGATAAGCCGATATTTGTCCGGCAGACTAGAATAGCACCTACCTCTTCTCTACTGCGATGTCGTATGAGGCGACTAAGTTATTATACGGACAGATTTTATTCGTGCAGAATAACACCATGATATTCATGCTGTCACTGTACTGCTCGTGGGAACGCAATTGGGAGTAAGAATTTTTTCACGTTCGCGTTCGTTCAGGTTCGCCACCCATCACGCCTCGTTTTTCACGAGGACGAAAAATGAGCTACGGGAGTGGTCTCTGACTACCCCTTTTATGGGAAAAAGGCGTGACTTTATGTATGTATGTAGAAACAACTTGTGGACGAATAATTTTATTAATATCTATATTCCCTATAACATTTCGTTTGTTCCACATAAAATATAGTTTCCATGAATATATTTACATAACCTAATTACGAGTATTTATCCTGCAGATTATTATCGCGCAAATACATAAGCACTTAATAGCTCATCTATTTTGCATTGATCGGCGCGATTTTATACATAGCCACTTTCTTCTAAAGCTATAAGGTAATATTAATATATATATTAATTTTAACTAGGCGAATGAAGTCACGCTGAGATTTTCGAGCGACAGATGTGTAGGCCCCGTAACAACTAAAGGTCAGATTGTATCAGTGCGGGAACTATAACTTAGTTATTCGAACCAGCGTGTATAATTTAAAACATTAATCATATAAAATGTTGCAATAATATTTCAAATTCCTCAAATTTCTGACAACCATAGAAATATTTCAGAATGCCTTAAACACGCTTCCACTCTTTATTAAAATGAATCGACATTTTAATAGAATCAAAAATCACATTATTTTCAAACATTTACTTCTTCCTTAGTGCTGGTAGTAGGATTACTATGCAATCCATCTAGGTGTGTACCAGCGCAATGACAGTATTATAATTGGTATGGCGGCACTGATCACTTACCATCAGGTGTGCCGCAGGCTCGTTTACCTTCGCTTCTATAAAAAAATGGATATTGCCGTCAAGAAGAAGTGTGAAAACGTTAGTGAGTTTCGGTGTGAAGACCACTAGTAGCTACTGTAATTACTGGCCATATGAGACTCAAGAATTGATCAGATTAATGAGTGCGTTGCAACACGGATGTGTTCTGGGTGACATGGAATTTGTTATGGGCAGACCTTGCACTTACCGTCGGGTGAACGATTCGCTCAGTTCGTCACATAGTTCCATACCGAAATTCCAGTGCACCGGACAACTAATATTTACATATGTGCAATGTTTTATTATATATATTTTACGCAGCTAGTTTAATAAATAAAATTGTGCTAGTAGAAGTCATTTCATTAAGTTATCCACATAGAATGAATTTAAATACATTATGAAGGAAGCTGGTTTGTCCGTAGAAGAAAATTCTTTGTCCGGTCTTCGTATAACATTGCCCTCAATAGATCATTGTCTTTCAAATGAAGCTGACCCCATTTTCTAACTCTATTAGTGACCCGGAGTTAATGGAAGCAATAAACGTTCGGAGAGACCTATTGCCTTTCCGTTAATTTACATGTAATTCTAACGTTGTACAAATATAAACTGACATACAGGTAACCAGTGCGTATTGCCAGTGATGATATCAATTTGTCCTAGGTATAAAGGACATAGTGCAAAATCATAACATTACAGTGAGAGGCACTCAAAGTTAAAACCTAATATATTTTTTAAATGGTCAAGCCAACATTTTTGAGACTTTGCATATTGACTATGACAACTACATACTTTAGTTATGCTATAGAATATACGAGTATATATATGTTTTATAGAAATTGCACATCTGATTGCTGATTTATTATTATTTTTATATAATAGCCGTCAGATAGGAAAGTGACTTTGAGTATTGTGCCTTTTGATCGAGTTTGTATCACACACCGAGTATAGTTGGGAAAGTAAAATAGAGTAATATTTAATATTTTTGCTATATAACATAAAAGTTTCGACGATATGAAAAAGAACACGATGTTGACTTATTTAATACCACTAGTTGTCAACTTAAGCGACAGCTTAGTAATAAGTACGTTTAGTTTACTTACAGGACTTTTTTCTATTTGATGTATTTTTCAATATTAACTACACACATTCCTTTTACTGTATTGAATTGATAGTAAATATCATCTCTTTATTGTTTTCGTCTGTCTGTTTACGTTTCTTATTTAGCCTTTCTAGATTTGATTTATTAGTGGAAACCATTAAATGGCTTTACGTATTTATATTGCTAATAATTTGTGAAATTAGCTTTAAGTTTTCTTAAAATTATGATAAATAAAACATTGGATGGCAGACAAGCTGCAGCCTTGTCATGAAGGGACCCGACTTGGGCAAAACTAATAAAGCGTGAGTCAAACTTTCCGCATGTAACCAATGCTGCTGATGAAATTTTAACACCTCAAAAACACAATACTGCGGATCCAACACTTATCAGTACGACTATCTCCGAACATAAGCCATCTCAAGGGCCTCCATGCAATCCCAGCAGACATCTACATCTATAAAACGCCCATCAACTAGAACTATAAGTCGCATCGATACAGACGCAGCTCGCCTATACAACCGCCACAAGACACTACACTCGATTTGTTTACCTAATGCCAAGACAACTTATAACAATATACGGTAATTGTTGCCGTCTTAAATCGGCACCCCTGACCTATATTTGTTTGTATTGGCTGGCGACGCTCTAGTTTGTGCTTGTAACACCGGAGTTGAGCCAAACAAACTCTTCCTGATCCGTAAATTAACCGACGTGTCATTGTGCAAACCGACTAAGGCACTATCTCCACGAGGAAGTTGTATTACTACGCAGATCCTTTAACACCGGCACCAACATGATATATCGGTTCAGGTCGCCGGTAAGAAAAATGTATACAACCCTATCTTAATCCCTTTCAAATCCACAGTCTATCATTATACTGCTTTTACATCTTAAACCTTCTAAATACATATTTAATAAATACAACTAAATGACAACATTTTGGGACATTGTACATTTGACAATACTTACTGTACTTTAACTGTACTTCAGTATTCTGTCGCGATCTACCTCTATACCTGTATAAATAAAACCGTCGCTATGTGACCGCGAGCTATTTGGATGGTAAAATTTAATTGCTCTGATTTTGATGAAGCTTTGAATATATGTTATACTATGTATTCTACGGAAAATGATTGTTTTTAATCTTAGAGCGATATTTTCGAATTATTCTTATAATATAATTTATTCAATACACGAACACGTTCCTACCCGTATACAAGGGCGGGCCAATAGATTCGCGGAATGAAGGAATCGGTGAAGTCACTTTTTATACCTGCACTAATTAACTAAATATATGTTATAAAAAGTATTACAATATAAACAACAATCTTTTACAATAATATAATTATAGTCAACGGACTATGAACCATAAAATTAAGGTATTAGTTAGATGGTTTTAAGGATACTTGGCTCAAGAACTACTTATTAAAAGTAGCCTGGCTTTAAATGTGTAAAAAATACATTCGATTGCCATATTTATTGCAAATGATTATGAGGTATAAAATTGAATGCATATGCAAATATCATATTTTTTTTATTGATAAAGAGACGAAACGAGCAAAACGTTCACCTGATGGTCAGCGCAACGCCTGCCCACAACAAATGCTGTGTCACCCAGAATATCTCTGTGTGACACCACACTGTGCCCGTGACCATGAGACATCAGTTCTTAAGTCTCATATCCCAGTGATTACGCTAGCTCCTTCAAAATGAAACACAATAATATTTGCACACTACTACTTCACGGCAGAATAACTGGCCCTGGGGTGACCTAGACGGGTTCCTGTATGGGAATCCTACCTAAGTATTATTGTGCAAAACCACCTTTTAAATTATTTTTGTGCTTTTAACTGCAACCTTCTAATGATCTTTCACAATGTCTATTATATTTAATGATCGGATAGTACTCGTATAATTGGTCTAAAATAAATTTTATGATATGTTCGGCTGCCAAAAGTGTTGGCATTGTCAGAGCTGTATTTATTCCATCGTCTAATTATCTACGCATGATTAACGCAGTCTAGTGGATAGGTGTCAGGCAGAGTAGCAAAGCTCTTTCCTACTGAGGTGTCGTAAGAGGCGACTAAGGTATCGTATGGACAGCCTTTATTCCTGCACAACAACACTATAGTATTCAATGCTGTCACTATACTTCTCGTAGGAACGCAATGGGGAGTACCCAATGCTTATACATACATAGAGTCTACGCCTATGGGAAAGAGGCGTAGGCAGAGACCACATCTTTCCACTTGCTACGATCCTGACTCACATCCTTAGCTTCCTCTACTTTCATTAGTACTTAGTACTTTCATGCTTATGAAAGTTTATAAAATTTTTGTCTGTCTGTCTGTTTGTTCCGGCTAATCTCCGAAACGGCTGGACTGTCACTGACAGATAGCTAATATTATAGCGGGTAACTAAGGTTTCTTTAATTCTAGAAAAATTGTAAGGGATTCAAAAAAAAATCAAAACCCTTAAATCGGGTCGGCTTTTACACGCGGGTGAAACCGCCGGGCACAGCTAGTAGACAAATATAATCTTTGCCATAAAGGTAATGTTACACGATATTAATCGGCCTAGCGAAATCAACTCCCGACTTTTGGTAATAAGATATACTCGTATTCATGCGAATGCCTGCCGCCTACACGTAAAACCTTTTGATTCATAATCTTAACACGATATACGTATTTTATAGAAATCTTATTTATTTCTATAATTTTATATGTGGTTTCACTTATATTTATATTTACACGTATTTCACTACTTTATTTTTATTAATTAAAACATTAATGAATTTCAGCTGAACTGATATATAATGTTCAATCACATATAATAGAGTGCTCACAAAAGTTTGTAGCTCTTATTTTGGGGGGTTTTGCCATAGTTGCCACGCTTGGCAAGCGAGTTGGCAACTGCAGTTTATTTATTGAGATGTTCCAGGAAGATGCTGTTGCCCATCTCGTGGTTTAATTTTCCCTCTGTCGACTTTTATGACACCCAAGGGATGAGTAGGGGTGGTAGATTCTCTTAAGCCGCCACCACACGTAAATAGTATGAATTTAAAACTGACTACTTGATACCAACCCTAATGCACTATTAGTTGCTAGGGTAATCAAGAGATTAAAATCTTATATCTGATTGTTTGCAAGCCTAAGTACTCATACATTAAGTAAAATGGAATCACAAAGAGTGGACAGTATAAAACAACAAGTTTATATTTCTATACAAAAAATGTGATAATTCTTTTTTAATGTTAAAAGTCAAACACATTCCTTCTCTTATAACTAATTCTTATTACCAATATGCGAATGTGCCGTGTGGTGGCGGCGTAAGGGAATCTATCAATAACTATATATACGATATAATATCATAAATGCGAGAGTTCGTGGTTGCAGTGCTCTTGGATATGGAGAGAGCATTTGACAGAGTCTGGCACGACGGACTCCTGTACAAGCTGTCACTGCTGACTATCAACCAAGCCATTGTGCATCGTTCCTGGAAGACCGCCGGTTCGCGGTGGCAGTCGAAGGATGACATTCCATGCGGCGAATATACGAAGATCGCTCTCTACGCCGACGATGCCGCGTACTTTTCCACCTCTATGAACGCCGCATTCGCGGCTAGAAAACTGCAACAGTCACTCGACCTTACGAAGACCTAAATCGCCGACTGGAGGTTGTCGGTGAACTTCAACAAGACGCGGGACATCGTGCTGGGACCTACCAGTAAACTGCTACCAAAATTAAAACTGGGAGACGAGAGCGTGGACTGGACCAGCACAGTCAAGTATCTTGGGGTCACCATTGACCGTAGGTTGTCTATGAAACCACACCATTCAGGACACCATTGCCAAGACACGGACGGCCCGCGCACTCATGTGTCTAGTGTTAGTTTCCTGCCTCCCGACGAGGGTCTAAGTACTGATATACAAGACTTCAGGAGCAGGCTGACTTATGCCGCGCGGGCATGGTAAGCCACCACCCAGAAAATTCAACTACAATACCGATTGAAATTCGAAAGTAACTCTATCTGTCTCTCTGTCTGTTTTGTTTCCTTATCACGGTTTAATCGCTGAACCGATCTTGAAGGAAATTGGCGCAAAGATAGCATGCATCTTGGAGATGGATATAGAATATATAACCACGCGGACAAAGTCGCTGGCATAGTACTTAATAAATCTTCAACTCTATAGAAGTCAGCTCATCACTCCGAAAGTGTAATATACGAGTATATGAGTAATCAAGATATGCTAATAGCCACTTTGAAATTCAAACTAGTGAGCAGAAGGATCTCTTGTGGTCATACCGATGGCACTTTTAACGTATCGTAGTAAATTGTTATATAAATCAAATTGGGATTGACTTATGTAAAAAAAACATACAGTCACGCCTTTTTCCCATTACGGGGTAGGCAGAGGCCACTAATGTAGCCTACTTTTCGCCCTCGCGGGGAAAAATTAACGTATTAATTAATTAAGTAACGATGGCAATATTTAGGTCATGATCAAATATGTAACATAAAAAGGACTTAAATATTTAATAAAACTACTTTTACGGATTTCATCGCGTTTAATTTTAAACTATTTATAACCCGACGTTTCGAGTACTTATAGCAACCATGGTCACGGGGGGACTGAGGTGACAAATGTCGCATATTTGCGTAAATATAAGAAATAATTATAAGACTTAAATATTTCAAAAAAAGTCGGCAGTCTTTATTTTTAATTTTTATTTGATAAAGTGACGAGACGAGCAAAACGCTCACCATAACAAATGCAATGCTACTCTAAAACATTACGGAGTGTCACCCTGAAAAATTCGTTCTTTAGTCTCATATACCCGGTGATTATACTAGCTCTTAGTGGGCACTAAGAGCTAGTATAATCTTCAGACTGAAATACAGACAAAAACACAGTGATGTTTGCACACTACTGCTTCACGGCAGTAACTGGCCCTGGAGCCACCACCAAAACAGCTGCTACTATTATAATTTAAGATGCATTTATATGATATTAATTTGCATGCATTTATTTTAACACATTTATTTTGCTTTATAAAACTTTATATTACCGAAACATCCCTAAAATTAAAACACAGAAGTGCGCCGTCCACTGAAAAAAACTCATCAAACGCTCGCCAATTTGTGTGAGTAATAATTACTTATTTAGCATAAAATGTTGAAAACTAAATTCCGACTACTATTACATATTCCCAATAAAATTTACATTTGTGTTTTAGAATATAAAAAGAATAACATTTATAATCTATCTAACATTTATTTAATCGGTGAAATGGTTTAGGGAGTATGGGTAGGGACTATAAGGTATGAACATGCCTAAATGTCAAAATCATAAAACATGGTTTGCATTGTCGTAGTTGTGTAAAGGGTAGTAACATTTATGGGTTTAAAAGAGAAGGCATTATCGATATTACAAAATGTAAATTATGTAATATATTTCACCACGTATATATAATGTATATTTACATTATATTCTTCCGGAGACTTTGCAGCGTTGCTTGTTAGTTATTGATTGAAATATTATACAATTTAAAATAAAAAGGAAAATATAAAAAACTCTTTAGAACAATTAAAACGAGATTTAAATGTGGAATAAAAAGAAGTGTTAACCGCCTAACACAGTAACTAATAAATAATATTGGATGGATATATAATCAGATAATTTAATAAACACTTATTATTTTGTAGAAGATAGAGCAAACGAGCAATGATCACCACCGCCCATGAAATCTGCAATACCAGAAGAATTACGAGTGCGCTGCCAGTCTTTGAGAATAGAGTAAGCTCTATTTTGAAGGTTTTTCCGGACCGATCCATAAAGTGAGTGCGTGGCAGAAAATTTATTAAAAAACGCACAGTGGTAGAATGCCAGCCATATAAATGATGTGGGTGGAATTTTAAGTTACGCAGCAAGCACAAAGAGCAGGCACTGGGGTGCCCCCGCCTAGATATGATTTGGCGCATGTTACGCCAAGAGAAAGGATAGCTATTTATGCTATGTAGAAAGGGTAGCCAGATCGGGTGGTCTGGGGACGTCGTATTCGTCGTAGACATCTTTAAATGTCGTATATATAGTTCGCATCTAAGAAAATTTAATAGCGCAATGTTGGACGTATAAAATATTTCTTAAGCTTCTCAAGTGGCGATATAGATGTTGCTATATCACCGCTCCCCGACCGAGACTGGATATCGCAGTTAGCGTGCAGATCTTGTGACGTTAGGCGATAATGTGTAGTCTGGCGATACGGTGAAGCCGTATAAAGTCGCACTGACGACTCGATGTTCAGTTCGAGACGTATGAAAATAGTGTTCATGCCTCAGCAGTTAGCCTAAGGAGAGAGGCCGCCGATGATAATCCTCGGTGGCTGAGCTGAGGTGGGTGACTAAGAAGCACGTGTTGTGCCGACACTAGGCTAGAGCTGTGTCTGCGATGTGTTGCTGTGGTTGGCAGACGTTTTTTTTATTGGATAAAGTGACGAGACGTGCAATACTTTCACCTGGTGCAACGTCTGCCTTGAAATAGAGGCCTTGGCAATGGCCTTTGATCGGGTCTGGCAATAAGCGCTTCTCTCAAAGCTCCCTTCCTATGGGCTTTCCGAGAAATTATGCAATTGGGTTACCAGTTTTCTCACAGACGGGGCATTAACCGGTCGTTGACGGTGCGTCCTCGGACTCTATATCTATGTACAGATGTTTCTTCAGCAAATCAATGATATGTTTCAAATTAGTAACATTTATTGCTATGCAAACGACAGCACTAGTGATGCCTTATACACCGATTGTGCTAATATTTCACGAACTCGGGAGTGCCGGAACAAACTTGTGTGTGAAACAGAGATTTTGTTAGTCAAAATCTCGGATCGGGTCTGACATAATTAAGTGCAATTCAACCCTAAGAAGACACAGGTTTGCGCTTATACCGCTAAAAAGTAACCGTTGTCGTATCTCCTCATTTCGCGACTCCCATTGTTGCCTCAGTCACTACCGGAATCCTTGACGTTGACATATCGGGTGACGTTCAGTTTCGCGGTGACCTGGAATGGAAGGCCTCTAAAATGCTAGGTTATGCTCAGTAGAATGTGAAATTATACTATTTAAAATGTCTGGACAGAATTATTAAAAAAAATGTTTACGTGGTTAGATTTGTACAGAATAGACAAACTTGTATATGTTACGGATGTCAGTAATTCAATAATTTATTTCATTTATAATTCTATTTTTATTTTTTGGAAATATTTAGATACTCAGTAAATTGTAAAGACATTGTTTATACCAGATTCATTGTAAAAGCGTACAACAGCAACTTTTTAGTATCCTTCAGCAATACGTGCTAACACCGTACTCTAAAATTGTACAGACTATCTTGAACGAAAAGGATCCGATTTTCTTAAACCGACGAAAATTAGGAACATTATAATACTCAGCTCTATTGTGCGCATTTATCGGTAATTCTGGGGCAAAATGAATCGTTTTCGCAATGTGATCGTTTAGCTTTTTAGCAGGAAGAACATTAGTATCAGAGTGGCACTTTCAGAGTAATATATTACTTTAAATGAGGTGCTTATTGCCTCTTGTTTTTTTGTTGTTTATTTTACGATGTATGGAACTTCATCATCATTTCAGGCTATCACTGGTCCACTACTGAAGATAGGATAGGATAAATTTATTGAAGAATACGAATACTATTAAATAGAAAATGTAAGTTATAAAAAGGAAACATTTTTTTAAACTTTGGCTCCGGCTAAGATACGAACCCGGAACCTGCGGCATAGACCATCGTCGATCATCGTTACTAAAAGAGTAGACCTTTTACATAGACAAAAATGGTGGATTGAAATAGGTTTACACAATTTTACATTATTTTTGTAGACTCGTCACTTTCTTCAATAAAAAAATAATTCATGTTCACACACCATACTTACCAAATTTTCATATTTATTAAATAATATATATAACTGTCACATGATTTCCTGCAGTTACTGAGTATCGATATGATATTTGAATTGAGATTAAATTGATTTTACCACTGTCATTATTGCTTACTACTAACTCCTGTAATAATAGATGGCCTGGCAATAAAGATTATTTTGTATGGTTTTATATATATTTAAGTAAATAGTATTTTGCACATATATAAAACGAAAATAAGGAGCTTGATGAAATTAATATTGTCTATTCTTAGATATATAGTGCATATGTGATATGCAACAGAATTTACAGTGATTTATTTTTTACATAGCTTGGTGAGATCCTTGCAGGAAGCTGTATTCCTCATATAGCCTGCTAAAAAAGAAAACGAATTTAAAGATTATCCCTGAATATGTATGTAATATGATATACCCGAATGATCTAAACCACTTGGTTGGATGGTTGGAACCACTAAAAATTGTCAATATTATTTTACGAGTAAGTACTTGATTTACCGTATGCTCGTAGGTGAAGGAAAAGATCGTGAGGAAACCTGCATGTCTGAGGAATAAAAATATTTCGAAGACATGTGAAGTCCACCAACTCTCATTGGAGCAGTGTGGCGCACTCTTTCCAGGTCCAAAACCCTCTTAAAAAATGAGAGGCGGCCTGTGCTCAGCTGTTGTTACATGTCTAAGAAAAGAAAATAATTCGCCAACAAGTCGCCAACCCGCACTGTAGTAGCATGGCAAATTCTTTCAGAGGCCTGTGTCAAGTTTAGGGACATTTATGGGTTGTTACGTTATTAGACATTTTTTTAAGCTTAAAATAATATTCAAGTATACCTCCACTACACCATTTAGATCACATAAACGTTGAGTACAAAATATTAATGATACTAGGTGGATTGAAAAGTACTCGGCCTAACACAGATCTATTCAATTCTAAAAATCAAATCTACCCACATTATTTAGTTCAGTTCAGACTAGTTCATTGTGTGAAGTTCGAAACGTGTGCGATAATTAGTTGTGATTTTATAAATTTATTAACAAAGTAATCGGTCATAATATCCGCGAATAGAGCAAATAGAGCAGCGTGCCGTCATTAAGTACCTCCATAAGAAGGGGCTATCATCAAAAGCCATCCATGATGACATGGTCAGTACATTAGGCGATTGTGCTCTGTCATATTCATCCGTCAAAAAATGGATAGCAGAATTTAAGCGTGGTAGAGAGAGTGTGAAAGATGAACCCCGCTCTGGAAGGCCTTCGACGTCAACTACTGACGAAAATATTAAAAAAGTACTTGATTTAATAATGGGAGACCGCAGATTAAAAATTAGAGAGATAGCCGAGATTATAGGCATCTCTTATGAACGAACTCAAAACATCATTGTCAACGAGTTGGGTTTCCACAAGGTGTCTGCGAGGTGGGTTCCGCGACTGCTTTCAGTTGAACAAAAAAGGACGCGATTGACTATTTCACGCGACTGTTTGGAGTTATTTGAAGCCGATGCAGATGATTTTTTGAATCGTTTTGTTACTATGGACGAAACTACTTACGAGTTTAAAGCATAAAGTAAATTGCCCCGTAGGGAAGGAAGGCTTTGTGTCACTAACCGCTTACGTGCTATTAAGCGAGGTTGTTACACTCTGATGGCGTATATCCTATATTAAATTGTTGAATTATTATCTTATTCAATAAATAATGTTTCTGATGAACTTGTAGCGACATACAATATAATTATTTTATTATTATTCGACCTACGTTATTTTTTTTCGCGGCGAAATTCTTTGTACATGTAGATACCTATTTACACACGGACAACAAAGGAGGAGTCGTGAAGCACTAGTGTGCAAACATAACTGTGTTTCGGTTAGAAGGGCACTGTGATCACCAGGCATACGATATTTAGAACTGATGTCTCTGGGTGACGGGCGCAGCGTGATGTCACACAGAAATGTTCTTGCAGCATTTGTTATGGGCAGACGTTGAACTTACCACAAGGTTAAAAAAGTAAAAAAGTCCTTTTACTTAACCTTTTATTTATTATTTATTTATTTAACCCCCAATGCCATTGATATATAGACGCGAATAACTTCGCCTCCAAATACAGTGGTAGTGGTAGGTGGTAGGATTCCTCCCCAGGGCCAGTTATTCTGCCGTGAAGCAGTAGTGTGCAAACATTTCTGTGTTTCGGTTTGAAGGGCACTGTGAGCTAGCGTAATCACTGGGCATATGAGACTCAAGAACCTATGTCTCAGGGTGATGGGCACAGTGTGGTGTGACAGAGAAATTTTCTGAGTGACACAGCATTTGTTATGGGTAGACGTTGCACTTACCATCAGGTGAGCGTTTTGCTCGTTTCATCACTTTATGCAATAAAAAAAAACATAGAAGTCCTGTTTAGTACCCATACTGTCGTATATTATCTGCATTCATACAAACATACATACAGAAAAGAGACACCCCCCTGCGGGAAAAGAAACGTGCCTAGTGGCGAACCAAGTCGCCGCCATTTTGATACTCGTACGAGTCAAAAAAAATGTATTTCGACAGCAGTATAGTGACAGCATTGCATATTATGATTTTAATCAGTATGCATAAAGGCTGTCTGTACAATACCTTAGTATTATATACGCTGCAGATAAGCCGATATTTGTCCGGCAGACTAGAATAGCACCTACCTCTTCTCTACTGCGATGTCGTATGAGGCGACTAAGTTATTATACGGACAGATTTTATTCGTGCAGAATAACACCATGATATTCATGCTGTCACTGTACTGCTCGTGGGAACGCAATTGGGAGTAAGAATTTTTTCACGTTCGCGTTCGTTCAGGTTCGCCACCCATCACGCCTCGTTTTTCACGAGGACGAAAAATGAGCTACGGGAGTGGTCTCTGACTACCCCTTTTATGGGAAAAAGGCGTGACTTTATGTATGTATGTAGAAACAACTTGTGGACGAATAATTTTATTAATATCTATATTCCCTATAACATTTCGTTTGTTCCACATAAAATATAGTTTCCATGAATATAGTATTTACATAACCTAATTACGAGTATTTATCCTGCAGATTATTATCGCGCAAATACATAAGCACTTAATAGCTCATCTATTTTGCATTGATCGGCGCGATTTTATACATAGCCACTTTCTTCTAAAGCTATAAGGTAATATTAATATATATATTAATTTTAACTAGGCGAATGAAGTCACGCTGAGATTTTCGAGCGACAGATGTGTAGGCCCCGTAACAACTAAAGGTCAGATTGTATCAGTGCGGGAACTATAACTTAGTTATTCGAACCAGCGTGTATAATTTAAAACATTAATCATATAAAATGTTGCAATAATATTTCAAATTCCTCAAATTTCTGACAACCATAGAAATATTTCAGAATGCCTTAAACACGCTTCCACTCTTTATTAAAATGAATCGACATTTTAATAGAATCAAAAATCACATTATTTTCAAACATTTACTTCTTCCTTAGTGCTGGTAGTAGGATTACTATGCAATCCATCTAGGTGTGTACCAGCGCAATGACAGTATTATAATTGGTATGGCGGCACTGATCACTTACCATCAGGTGTGCCGCAGGCTCGTTTACCTTCGCTTCTATAAAAAAATGGATATTGCCGTCAAGAAGAAGTGTGAAAACGTTAGTGAGTTTCGGTGTGAAGACCACTAGTAGCTACTGTAATTACTGGCCATATGAGACTCAAGAATTGATCAGATTAATGAGTGCGTTGCAACACGGATGTGTTCTGGGTGACATGGAATTTGTTATGGGCAGACCTTGCACTTACCGTCGGGTGAACGATTCGCTCAGTTCGTCACATAGTTCCATACCGAAATTCCAGTGCACCGGACAACTAATATTTACATATGTGCAATGTTTTATTATATATATTTTACGCAGCTAGTTTAATAAATAAAATTGTGCTAGTAGAAGTCATTTCATTAAGTTATCCACATAGAATGAATTTAAATACATTATGAAGGAAGCTGGTTTGTCCGTAGAAGAAAATTCTTTGTCCGGTCTTCGTATAACATTGCCCTCAATAGATCATTGTCTTTCAAATGAAGCTGACCCCATTTTCTAACTCTATTAGTGACCCGGAGTTAATGGAAGCAATAAACGTTCGGAGAGACCTATTGCCTTTCCGTTAATTTACATGTAATTCTAACGTTGTACAAATATAAACTGACATACAGGTAACCAGTGCGTATTGCCAGTGATGATATCAATTTGTCCTAGGTATAAAGGACATAGTGCAAAATCATAACATTACAGTGAGAGGCACTCAAAGTTAAAACCTAATATATTTTTTAAATGGTCAAGCCAACATTTTTGAGACTTCTACATAAAATATAAACTCCTACTAAACATCTAAGTTCGGACCGTTGCGTTCGCTAGCGTGCTTGCGCTACAGTGAATATCTCCATAATTTATTATATGAAGTCATCTAATGACCGTCCGAGGGAGACTGCGGGCCTCCGTTCGGACTGTCGACTTGTGTGTCGGAAACTCTGGGCGGTGAGAACCGCCCTGGAACACGGGTGTATCTGGTGACGCGGTGTTATGGACGATAGCTGCGCGCCGCTCTCTACGGCGGTCGCGCGACGTGTGCGTGTGATGTTGAAACTATTAACTGTGTGTACAGTGTTGTTCGGATCGTGGCTGACCGTATCGTGGTCAGGGAGTGCTGAGACGTCCGTGTCGTCTAGCACATTTCGCGGTCGACGTTTGCGTTCGGTCGCGTTTTTATTGCATCGATAATTAGCTGCTTTAACCACCAGCGGTTGGATGAACCGCGGCTTTTTCGAAAACCGCCGTGATACTTCTCTGAAGTGTAGACTTTGCATATTGACTATGACAACTACATACTTTAGTTATGCTATAGAATATACGAGTATATATATGTTTTATAGAAATTGCACATCTGATTGCTGATTTATTATTATTTTTATATAATAGCCGTCAGATAGGAAAGTGACTTTGAGTATTGTGCCTTTTGATCGAGTTTGTATCACACACCGAGTATAGTTGGGAAAGTAAAATAGAGTAATATTTAATATTTTTGCTATATAACATAAAAGTTTCGACGATATGAAAAAGAACACGATGTTGACTTATTTAATACCACTAGTTGTCAACTTAAGCGACAGCTTAGTAATAAGTACGTTTAGTTTACTTACAGGACTTTTTTCTATTTGATGTATTTTTCAATATTAACTACACACATTCCTTTTACTGTATTGAATTGATAGTAAATATCATCTCTTTATTGTTTTCGTCTGTCTGTTTACGTTTCTTATTTAGCCTTTCTAGATTTGATTTATTAGTGGAAACCATTAAATGGCTTTACGTATTTATATTGCTAATAATTTGTGAAATTAGCTTTAAGTTTTCTTAAAATTATGATAAATAAAACATTGGATGGCAGACAAGCTGCAGCCTTGTCATGAAGGGACCCGACTTGGGCAAAACTAATAAAGCGTGAGTCAAACTTTCCGCATGTAACCAATGCTGCTGATGAAATTTTAACACCTCAAAAACACAATACTGCGGATCCAACACTTATCAGTACGACTATCTCCGAACATAAGCCATCTCAAGGGCCTCCATGCAATCCCAGCAGACATCTACATCTATAAAACGCCCATCAACTAGAACTATAAGTCGCATCGATACAGACGCAGCTCGCCTATACAACCGCCACAAGACACTACACTCGATTTGTTTACCTAATGCCAAGACAACTTATAACAATATACGGTAATTGTTGCCGTCTTAAATCGGCACCCCTGACCTATATTTGTTTGTATTGGCTGGCGACGCTCTAGTTTGTGCTTGTAACACCGGAGTTGAGCCAAACAAACTCTTCCTGATCCGTAAATTAACCGACGTGTCATTGTGCAAACCGACTAAGGCACTATCTCCACGAGGAAGTTGTATTACTACGCAGATCCTTTAACACCGGCACCAACATGATATATCGGTTCAGGTCGCCGGTAAGAAAAATGTATACAACCCTATCTTAATCCCTTTCAAATCCACAGTCTATCATTATACTGCTTTTACATCTTAAACCTTCTAAATACATATTTAATAAATACAACTAAATGACAACATTTTGGGACATTGTACATTTGACAATACTTACTGTACTTTAACTGTACTTCAGTATTCTGTCGCGATCTACCTCTATACCTGTATAAATAAAACCGTCGCTATGTGACCGCGAGCTATTTGGATGGTAAAATTTAATTGCTCTGATTTTGATGAAGCTTTGAATATATGTTATACTATGTATTCTACGGAAAATGATTGTTTTTAATCTTAGAGCGATATTTTCGAATTATTCTTATAATATAATTTATTCAATACACGAACACGTTCCTACCCGTATACAAGGGCGGGCCAATAGATTCGCGGAATGAAGGAATCGGTGAAGTCACTTTTTATACCTGCACTAATTAACTAAATATATGTTTAAATGAAACTAAGTTTACGGATTTTATCGCGTTTAATTTTATTACTATTTATAACCCGACGTTTCGAGTGCTTTACAGCACCCATGGTCACGGGAGGACTGAGGTGACAGATGTCCTGATGTCATAGTTAACCTGGGGTACCTTCAGCTTTTAATTATTATTTTTGGGTCCGATCTATGCAGAAAGAGCTAACTGTGTCTTGAAGTCTTGCAGTGTTATGCTTGGTTTTTGATTTAATTTTATTTATTATTGGATCCCAAGCTGGTGGTAATACCCAACCATCTTCTCTATTGAAATTAGGATGTTTTTTGATTTCAATAGCCTCGCGAATCATCCTTGGTAGGAATCGGTGTTCTTTTGCAAGGATCTGTGGTTTATCAAATCTGATGTAATGGTTGGGATGATCCAGAACATGGTCACAGACTGCAGACTTCCTAGAACGACGATGCTTCACGTCAGCTATGTGTTCTTTTACGCGGGTTTTAATCGATCTTTTTGTTTGGCCTATGTAAGAGAGACCACATTCACAATCTAGCTTGTATACTCCTGCGTCCTGTAGAGGGATGTTACACTTGACAGATGGTAAAAACTGACTTATCTTCTTCGGCGGCTTGAAGAATGTTTTTATGGAAGCCCGCTTCAAGATATAGCCAATCTTGTCCGTGACTCCTCTGACATAAGGTAGAACAGCAGGCACGCGCTCGACTGTGGCCGGTTTCACTCGGTCACTGCGACGTAGGCGCGGAACCCGAAGCTTGTTGTCGTGCAAAACTTGCTTGACATGTTGAAGCTCGGCGGCCAGGTGTTTCCTGTCACAGATTCCTCGTGCTCTCTGAAACAAGGATTTACCCACGGTAGCTAACTGTGATGGATGATGGTGAGATTCACCGTTTAAATATCTGTTAGTATGGGTCTTTTTTCTATACACAGTGTGACACAAGGTGTTATTAGGATTTCGAATTACTAAAACATCTAGAAAAGCTAAAGAGTTATTTGCCTCTAACTCCATTGTAAATTGAATTTTAGAGTTTAGGGAGTTAAGGTGGTCTAGAAATGCAGTTACTTTATCTGATGGTAAAGTACCATCAGACACATATTACCATCAGATTTATATTTTACCATCAGATAAAGTAACTGCATTTCTAGACCACCTTAACTCCCTAAACTCTAAAATTCAATTTACAATGGAGTTAGAGGCAAATAACTCTTTAGCTTTTCTAGATGTTTTAGTAATTCGAAATCCTAATAACACCTTGTGTCACACTGTGTATAGAAAAAAGACCCATACTAACAGATATTTAAACGGTGAATCTCACCATCATCCATCACAGTTAGCTACCGTGGGTAAATCCTTGTTTCAGAGAGCACGAGGAATCTGTGACAGGAAACACCTGGCCGCCGAGCTTCAACATGTCAAGCAAGTTTTGCACGACAACAAGCTTCGGGTTCCGCGCCTACGTCGCAGTGACCGAGTGAAACCGGCCACAGTCGAGCGCGTGCCTGCTGTTCTACCTTATGTCAGAGGAGTCACGGACAAGATTGGCTATATCTTGAAGCGGGCTTCCATAAAAACATTCTTCAAGCCGCCGAAGAAGATAAGTCAGTTTTTACCATCTGTCAAGTGTAACATCCCTCTACAGGACGCAGGAGTATACAAGCTAGATTGTGAATGTGGTCTCTCTTACATAGGCCAAACAAAAAGATCGATTAAAACCCGCGTAAAAGAACACATAGCTGACGTGAAGCATCGTCGTTCTAGGAAGTCTGCAGTCTGTGACCATGTTCTGGATCATCCCAACCATTACATCAGATTTGATAAACCACAGATCCTTGCAAAAGAACACCGATTCCTACCAAGGATGATTCGCGAGGCTATTGAAATCAAAAAACATCCTAATTTCAATAGAGAAGATGGTTGGGTATTACCACCAGCTTGGGATCCAATAATAAATAAAATTAAATCAAAAACCAAGCATAACACTGCAAGACTTCAAGACACAGTTAGCTCTTTCTGCATAGATCGGACCCAAAAATAATAATTAAAAGCTGAAGGTACCCCAGGTTAACTATGACATCAGGACATCTGTCACCTCAGTCCTCCCGTGACCATGGGTGCTGTAAAGCACTCGAAACGTCGGGTTATAAATAGTAATAAAATTAAACGCGATAAAATCCGTAAACTTAGTTTCATTTAAATGTGTAGTGTTCGCGTAAATATAAGAAATCATTATAAATATATGTTATAAAAAGTATTACAATATAAACAACAATCTTTTACAATAATATAATTATAGTCAACGGACTATGAACCATAAAATTAAGGTATTAGTTAGATGGTTTTAAGGATACTTGGCTCAAGAACTACTTATTAAAAGTAGCCTGGCTTTAAATGTGTAAAAAATACATTCGATTGCCATATTTATTGCAAATGATTATGAGGTATAAAATTGAATGCATATGCAAATATCATATTTTTTTTATTGATAAAGAGACGAAACGAGCAAAACGTTCACCTGATGGTCAGCGCAACGCCTGCCCACAACAAATGCTGTGTCACCCAGAATATTTCTGTGTGACACCACACTGTGCCCGTGACCATGAGACATCAGTTCTTAAGTCTCATATCCCAGTGATTACGCTAGCTCCTTCAAAATGAAACACAATAATATTTGCACACTACTACTTCACGGCAGAATAACTGGCCCTGGGGTGACCTAGACGGGTTCCTGTATGGGAATCCTACCTAAGTATTATTGTGCAAAACCACCTTTTAAATTATTTTTGTGCTTTTAACTGCAACCTTCTAATGATCTTTCACAATGTCTATTATATTTAATGATCGGATAGTACTCGTATAATTGGTCTAAAATAAATTTTATGATATGTTCGGCTGCCAAAAGTGTTGGCATTGTCAGAGTGTATTTATTCCATTGTCTAATTATCTACGCATGATTAACGCAGTCTAGTGGATAGGTGTCAGGCAGAGTAGCAAAGCTCTTTCCTACTGAGGTGTCGTAAGAGGCGACTAAGGTATCGTATGGACAGCCTTTATTCCTGCACAACAACACTATAGTATTCAATGCTGTCACTATACTTCTCGTAGGAACGCAATGGGGAGTACCCAATGCTTATACATACATAGAGTCTACGCCTATGGGAAAGAGGCGTAGGCAGAGACCACATCTTTCCACTTGCTACGATCCTGACTCACATCTTTAGCTTCCTCTACTTTCATTAGTACTTAGTACTTTCATGCTTATGAAAGTTTATAAAATTTTTGTCTGTCTGTCTGTTTGTTCCGGCTAATCTCCGAAACGGCTGGACTGTCACTGACAGATAGCTAATATTATAGCGGGTAACTAAGGTTTCTTTAATTCTAGAAAAATTGTAAGGGTTCAAAAAAAAATCAAAACCCTTAAATCGGGTCGGCTTTTACACGCGGGTGAAACCGCCGGGCACAGCTAGTAGACAAATATAATCTTTGCCATAAAGGTAATGTTACACGATATTAATCGGCCTAGCGAAATCAACTCCCGACTTTTGGTAATAAGATATACTCGTATTCATGCGAATGCCTGCCGCCTACACGTAAAACCTTTTGATTCATAATCTTAACACGATATACGTATTTTATAGAAATCTTATTTATTTCTATAATTTTATATGTGGTTTCACTTATATTTATATTTACACGTATTTCACTACTTTATTTTTATTAATTAAAACATTAATGAATTTCAGCTGAACTGATATATAATGTTCAATCACATATAATAGAGTGCTCACAAAAGTTTGTAGCTCTTATTTTGGGGGGTTTTGCCATAGTTGCCACGCTTGGCAAGCGAGTTGGCAACTGCAGTTTATTTATTGAGATGTTCCAGGAAGATGCTGTTGCCCATCTCGTGGTTTAATTTTCCCTCTGTCGACTTTTATGACACCCAAGGGATGAGTAGGGGTGGTAGATTCTCTTAAGCCGCCACCACACGTAAATAGTATGAATTTAAAACTGACTACTTGATACCAACCCTAATGCACTATTAGTTGCTAGGGTAATCAAGAGATTAAAATCTTATATCTGATTGTTTGCAAGCCTAAGTACTCATACATTAAGTAAAATGGAATCACAAAGAGTGGACAGTATAAAACAACAAGTTTATATTTCTATACAAAAAATGTGATAATTCTTTTTTAATGTTAAAAGTCAAACACATTCCTTCTCTTATAACTAATTCTTATTACCAATATGCGAATGTGCCGTGTGGTGGCGGCGTAAGGGAATCTATCAATAACTATATATACGATATAATATCATAAATGCGAGAGTTCGTGGTTGCAGTGCTCTTGGATATGGAGAGAGCATTTGACAGAGTCTGGCACGACGGACTCCTGTACAAGCTGTCACTGCTGACTATCAACCAAGCCATTGTGCATCGTTCCTGGAAGACCGCCGGTTCGCGGTGGCAGTCGAAGGAACTTGAAGGGGAGTTGCCTCAAACCTGTGTGCTACTCAATGTTCACCGATGACATTCCATGCGGCGAATATACGAAGATCGCTCTCTACGCCGACGATGCCGCGTACTTTTCCACCTCTATGAACGCCGCATTCGCGGCTAGAAAACTGCAACAGTCACTCGACCTTACGAAGACCTAAATCGCCGACTGGAGGTTGTCGGTGAACTTCAACAAGACGCGGGACATCGTGCTGGGACCTACCAGTAAACTGCTACCAAAATTAAAACTGGGAGACGAGAGCGTGGACTGGACCAGCACAGTCAAGTATATTGGGGTCACCATTGACCGTAGGTTGTCTATGAAACCACACCATTCAGGACACCATTGCCAAGACACGGACGGCCCGCGCACTCATGTGTCTAGTGTTAGTTTCCCGCCTCCCGACGAGGGTCAAAGTACTGATATACAAGACTTCAGGAGCAGGCTGACTTATGCCGCGCGGGCATGGTAAGCCACCACCCAGAAAATTCAACTACAATACCGATTGAAATTCGAAAGTAACTCTATCTGTCTCTCTGTCTGTTTTGTTTCCTTATCACGGTTTAATCGCTGAACCGATCTTGAAGGAAATTGGCGCAAAGATAGCATGCATCTTGGAGATGGATATAGAATATATAACCACGCGGACAAAGTCGCTGGCATAGTACTTAATAAATCTTCAACTCTATAGAAGTCAGCTCATCACTCCGAAAGTGTAATATACGAGTATATGAGTAATCAAGATATGCTAATAGCCACTTTGAAATTCAAACTAGTGAGCAGAAGGATCTCTTGTGGTCATACCGATGGCACTTTTAACGTATCGTAGTAAATTGTTATATAAATCAAATTGGGATTGACTTATGTAAAAAAAACATACAGTCACGCCTTTTTCCCATTACGGGGTAGGCAGAGGCCACTAATGTAGCCTACTTTTCGCCCTCGCGGGGAAAAATTAACGTATTAATTAATTAAGTAACGATGGCAATATTTAGGTCATGATCAAATATGTAACATAAAAAGGACTTAAATATTTAATAAAACTACTTTTACGGATTTCATCGCGTTTAATTTTAAACTATTTATAACCCGACGTTTCGAGTACTTATAGCAACCATGGTCACGGGGGGACTGAGGTGACAAATGTCGCATATTTGCGTAAATATAAGAAATAATTATAAGACTTAAATATTTCAAAAAAAGTCGGCAGTCTTTATTTTTAATTTTTATTTGATAAAGTGACGAGACGAGCAAAACGCTCACCATAACAAATGCAATGCTACTCTAAAACATTACGGAGTGTCACCCTGAAAAATTCGTTCTTTAGTCTCATATACCCGGTGATTATACTAGCTCTTAGTGGGCACTAAGAGCTAGTATAATCTTCAGACTGAAATACAGACAAAAACACAGTGATGTTTGCACACTACTGCTTCACGGCAGTAACTGGCCCTGGAGCCACCACCAAAACAGCTGCTACTATTATAATTTAAGATGCATTTATATGATATTAATTTGCATGCATTTATTTTAACACATTTATTTTGCTTTATAAAACTTTATATTACCGAAACATCCCTAAAATTAAAACACAGAAGTGCGCCGTCCACTGAAAAAAACTCATCAAACGCTCGCCAATTTGTGTGAGTAATAATTACTTATTTAGCATAAAATGTTGAAAACTAAATTCCGACTACTATTACATATTCCCAATAAAATTTACATTTGTGTTTTAGAATATAAAAAGAATAACATTTATAATCTATCTAACATTTATTTAATCGGTGAAATGGTTTAGGGAGTATGGGTAGGGACTATAAGGTATGAACATGCCTAAATGTCAAAATCATAAAACATGGTTTGCATTGTCGTAGTTGTGTAAAGGGTAGTAACATTTATGGGTTTAAAAGAGAAGGCATTATCGATATTACAAAATGTAAATTATGTAATATATTTCACCACGTATATATAATGTATATTTACATTATATTCTTCCGGAGACTTTGCAGCGTTGCTTGTTAGTTATTGATTGAAATATTATACAATTTAAAATAAAAAGGAAAATATAAAAAACTCTTTAGAACAATTAAAACGAGATTTAAATGTGGAATAAAAAGAAGTGTTAACCGCCTAACACAGTAACTAATAAATAATATTGGATGGATATATAATCAGATAATTTAATAAACACTTATTATTTTGTAGAAGATAGAGCAAACGAGCAATGATCACCACCGCCCATGAAATCTGCAATACCAGAAGAATTACGAGTGCGCTGCCAGTCTTTGAGAATAGAGTAAGCTCTATTTTGAAGGTTTTTCCGGACCGATCCATAAAGTGAGTGCGTGGCAGAAAATTTATTAAAAAACGCACAGTGGTAGAATGCCAGCCATATAAATGATGTGGGTGGAATTTTAAGTTACGCAGCAAGCACAAAGAGCAGGCACTGGGGTGCCCCCGCCTAGATATGATTTGGCGCATGTTACGCCAAGAGAAAGGATAGCTATTTATGCTATGTAGAAAGGGTAGCCAGATCGGGTGGTCTGGGGACGTCGTATTCGTCGTAGACATCTTTAAATGTCGTATATATAGTTCGCATCTAAGAAAATTTAATAGCGCAATGTTGGACGTATAAAATATTTCTTAAGCTTCTCAAGTGGCGATATAGATGTTGCTATATCACCGCTCCCCGACCGAGACTGGATATCGCAGTTAGCGTGCAGATCTTGTGACGTTAGGCGATAATGTGTAGTCTGGCGATACGGTGAAGCCGTATAAAGTCGCACTGACGACTCGATGTTCAGTTCGAGACGTATGAAAATAGTGTTCATGCCTCAGCAGTTAGCCTAAGGAGAGAGGCCGCCGATGATAATCCTCGGTGGCTGAGCTGAGGTGGGTGACTAAGAAGCACGTGTTGTGCCGACACTAGGCTAGAGCTGTGTCTGCGATGTGTTGCTGTGGTTGGCAGACGTTTTTTTTATTGGATAAAGTGACGAGACGTGCAATACTTTCACCTGGTGCAACGTCTGCCTTGAAATAGAGGCCTTGGCAATGGCCTTTGATCGGGTCTGGCAATAAGCGCTTCTCTCAAAGCTCCCTTCCTATGGGCTTTCCGAGAAATTATGCAATTGGGTTACCAGTTTTCTCACAGACGGGGCATTAACCGGTCGTTGACGGTGCGTCCTCGGACTCTATATCTATGTACAGATGTTTCTTCAGCAAATCAATGATATGTTTCAAATTAGTAACATTTATTGCTATGCAAACGACAGCACTAGTGATGCCTTATACACCGATTGTGCTAATATTTCACGAACTCGGGAGTGCCGGAACAAACTTGTGTGTGAAACAGAGATTTTGTTAGTCAAAATCTCGGATCGGGTCTGACATAATTAAGTGCAATTCAACCCTAAGAAGACACAGGTTTGCGCTTATACCGCTAAAAAGTAACCGTTGTCGTATCTCCTCATTTCGCGACTCCCATTGTTGCCTCAGTCACTACCGGAATCCTTGACGTTGACATATCGGGTGACGTTCAGTTTCGCGGTGACCTGGAATGGAAGGCCTCTAAAATGCTAGGTTATGCTCAGTAGAATGTGAAATTATACTATTTAAAATGTCTGGACAGAATTATTAAAAAAAATGTTTACGTGGTTAGATTTGTACAGAATAGACAAACTTGTATATGTTACGGATGTCAGTAATTCAATAATTTATTTCATTTATAATTCTATTTTTATTTTTTGGAAATATTTAGATACTCAGTAAATTGTAAAGACATTGTTTATACCAGATTCATTGTAAAAGCGTACAACAGCAACTTTTTAGTATCCTTCAGCAATACGTGCTAACACCGTACTCTAAAATTGTACAGACTATCTTGAACGAAAAGGATCCGATTTTCTTAAACCGACGAAAATTAGGAACATTATAATACTCAGCTCTATTGTGCGCATTTATCGGTAATTCTGGGGCAAAATGAATCGTTTTCGCAATGTGATCGTTTAGCTTTTTAGCAGGAAGAACATTAGTATCAGAGTGGCACTTTCAGAGTAATATATTACTTTAAATGAGGTGCTTATTGCCTCTTGTTTTTTTGTTGTTTATTTTACGATGTATGGAACTTCATCATCATTTCAGGCTATCACTGGTCCACTACTGAAGATAGGATAGGATAAATTTATTGAAGAATACGAATACTATTAAATAGAAAATGTAAGTTATAAAAAGGAAACATTTTTTTAAACTTTGGCTCCGGCTAAGATACGAACCCGGAACCTGCGGCATAGACCATCGTCGATCATCGTTACTAAAAGAGTAGACCTTTTACATAGACAAAAATGGTGGATTGAAATAGGTTTACACAATTTTACATTATTTTTGTAGACTCGTCACTTTCTTCAATAAAAAAATAATTCATGTTCACACACCATTACTTACCAAATTTTCATATTTATTAAATAATATATATAACTGTCACATGATTTCCTGCAGTTACTGAGTATCGATATGATATTTGAATTGAGATTAAATTGATTTTACCACTGTCATTATTGCTTACTACTAACTCCTGTAATAATAGATGGCCTGGCAATAAAGATTATTTTGTATGGTTTTATATATATTTAAGTAAATAGTATTTTGCACATATATAAAACGAAAATAAGGAGCTTGATGAAATTAATATTGTCTATTCTTAGATATATAGTGCATATGTGATATGCAACAGAATTTACAGTGATTTATTTTTTACATAGCTTGGTGAGATCCTTGCAGGAAGCTGTATTCCTCATATAGCCTGCTAAAAAAGAAAACGAATTTAAAGATTATCCCTGAATATGTATGTAATATGATATACCCGAATGATCTAAACCACTTGGTTGGATGGTTGGAACCACTAAAAATTGTCAATATTATTTTACGAGTAAGTACTGATTTACCGTATGCTCGTAGGTGAAGGAAAAGATCGTGAGGAAACCTGCATGTCTGAGGAATAAAAATATTTCGAAGACATGTGAAGTCCACCAACTCTCATTGGAGCAGTGTGGCGCACTCTTTCCAGGTCCAAAACCCTCTTAAAAAATGAGAGGCGGCCTGTGCTCAGCTGTTGTTACATGTCTAAGAAAAGAAAATAATTCGCCAACAAGTCGCCAACCCGCACTGTAGTAGCATGGCAAATTCTTTCAGAGGCCTGTGTCAAGTTTAGGGACATTTATGGGTTGTTACGTTATTAGACATTTTTTTAAGCTTAAAATAATATTCAAGTATACCTCCACTACACCATTTAGATCACATAAACGTTGAGTACAAAATATTAATGATACTAGGTGGATTGAAAAGTACTCGGCCTAACACAGATCTATTCAATTCTAAAAATCAAATCTACCCACATTATTTAGTTCAGTTCAGACTAGTTCATTGTGTGAAGTTCGAAACGTGTGCGATAATTAGTTGTGATTTTATAAATTTATTAACAAAGTAATCGGTCATAATATCCGCGAATAGAGCAAATAGAGCAGCGTGCCGTCATTAAGTACCTCCATAAGAAGGGGCTATCATCAAAAGCCATCCATGATGACATGGTCAGTACATTAGGCGATTGTGCTCTGTCATATTCATCCGTCAAAAAATGGATAGCAGAATTTAAGCGTGGTAGAGAGAGTGTGAAAGATGAACCCCGCTCTGGAAGGCCTTCGACGTCAACTACTGACGAAAATATTAAAAAAGTACTTGATTTAATAATGGGAGACCGCAGATTAAAAATTAGAGAGATAGCCGAGATTATAGGCATCTCTTATGAACGAACTCAAAACATCATTGTCAACGAGTTGGGTTTCCACAAGGTGTCTGCGAGGTGGGTTCCGCGACTGCTTTCAGTTGAACAAAAAAGGACGCGATTGACTATTTCACGCGACTGTTTGGAGTTATTTGAAGCCGATGCAGATGATTTTTTGAATCGTTTTGTTACTATGGACGAAACTACTTACGAGTTTAAAGCATAAAGTAAATTGCCCCGTAGGGAAGGAAGGCTTTGTGTCACTAACCGCTTACGTGCTATTAAGCGAGGTTGTTACACTCTGATGGCGTATATCCTATATTAAATTGTTGAATTATTATCTTATTCAATAAATAATGTTTCTGATGAACTTGTAGCGACATACAATATAATTATTTTATTATTATTCGACCTACGTTATTTTTTTTCGCGGCGAAATTCTTTGTACATGTAGATACCTATTTACACACGGACAACAAAGGAGGAGTCGTGAAGCACTAGTGTGCAAACATAACTGTGTTTCGGTTAGAAGGGCACTGTGATCACCAGGCATACGATATTTAGAACTGATGTCTCTGGGTGACGGGCGCAGCGTGATGTCACACAGAAATGTTCTTGCAGCATTTGTTATGGGCAGACGTTGAACTTACCACAAGGTTAAAAAGTAAAAAAGTCCTTTTACTTAACCTTTTATTTATTATTTATTTATTTAACCCCCAATGCCATTGATATATAGACGCGAATAACTTCGCCTCCAAATACAGTGGTAGTGGTAGGTGGTAGGATTCCTCCCCAGGGCCAGTTATTCTGCCGTGAAGCAGTAGTGTGCAAACATTTCTGTGTTTCGGTTTGAAGGGCACTGTGAGCTAGCGTAATCACTGGGCATATGAGACTCAAGAACCTATGTCTCAGGGTGATGGGCACAGTGTGGTGTGACAGAGAAATTTTCTGAGTGACACAGCATTTGTTATGGGTAGACGTTGCACTTACCATCAGGTGAGCGTTTTGCTCGTTTCATCACTTTATGCAATAAAAAAAAACATAGAAGTCCTGTTTAGTACCCATACTGTCGTATATTATCTGCATTCATACAAACATACATACAGAAAAGAGACACCCCCCTGCGGGAAAAGAAACGTGCCTAGTGGCGAACCAAGTCGCCGCCATTTTGATACTCGTACGAGTCAAAAAAAATGTATTTCGACAGCAGTATAGTGACAGCATTGCATATTATGATTTTAATCAGTATGCATAAAGGCTGTCTGTACAATACCTTAGTATTATATACGCTGCAGATAAGCCGATATTTGTCCGGCAGACTAGAATAGCACCTACCTCTTCTCTACTGCGATGTCGTATGAGGCGACTAAGTTATTATACGGACAGATTTTATTCGTGCAGAATAACACCATGATATTCATGCTGTCACTGTACTGCTCGTGGGAACGCAATTGGGAGTAAGAATTTTTTCACGTTCGCGTTCGTTCAGGTTCGCCACCCATCACGCCTCGTTTTTCACGAGGACGAAAAATGAGCTACGGGAGTGGTCTCTGACTACCCCTTTTATGGGAAAAAGGCGTGACTTTATGTATGTATGTAGAAACAACTTGTGGACGAATAATTTTATTAATATCTATATTCCCTATAACATTTCGTTTGTTCCACATAAAATATAGTTTCCATGAATATATTTACATAACCTAATTACGAGTATTTATCCTGCAGATTATTATCGCGCAAATACATAAGCACTTAATAGCTCATCTATTTTGCATTGATCGGCGCGATTTTATACATAGCCACTTTCTTCTAAAGCTATAAGGTAATATTAATATATATATTAATTTTAACTAGGCGAATGAAGTCACGCTGAGATTTTCGAGCGACAGATGTGTAGGCCCCGTAACAACTAAAGGTCAGATTGTATCAGTGCGGGAACTATAACTTAGTTATTCGAACCAGCGTGTATAATTTAAAACATTAATCATATAAAATGTTGCAATAATATTTCAAATTCCTCAAATTTCTGACAACCATAGAAATATTTCAGAATGCCTTAAACACGCTTCCACTCTTTATTAAAATGAATCGACATTTTAATAGAATCAAAAATCACATTATTTTCAAACATTTACTTCTTCCTTAGTGCTGGTAGTAGGATTACTATGCAATCCATCTAGGTGTGTACCAGCGCAATGACAGTATTATAATTGGTATGGCGGCACTGATCACTTACCATCAGGTGTGCCGCAGGCTCGTTTACCTTCGCTTCTATAAAAAAATGGATATTGCCGTCAAGAAGAAGTGTGAAAACGTTAGTGAGTTTCGGTGTGAAGACCACTAGTAGCTACTGTAATTACTGGCCATATGAGACTCAAGAATTGATCAGATTAATGAGTGCGTTGCAACACGGATGTGTTCTGGGTGACATGGAATTTGTTATGGGCAGACCTTGCACTTACCGTCGGGTGAACGATTCGCTCAGTTCGTCACATAGTTCCATACCGAAATTCCAGTGCACCGGACAACTAATATTTACATATGTGCAATGTTTTATTATATATATTTTACGCAGCTAGTTTAATAAATAAAATTGTGCTAGTAGAAGTCATTTCATTAAGTTATCCACATAGAATGAATTTAAATACATTATGAAGGAAGCTGGTTTGTCCGTAGAAGAAAATTCTTTGTCCGGTCTTCGTATAACATTGCCCTCAATAGATCATTGTCTTTCAAATGAAGCTGACCCCATTTTCTAACTCTATTAGTGACCCGGAGTTAATGGAAGCAATAAACGTTCGGAGAGACCTATTGCCTTTCCGTTAATTTACATGTAATTCTAACGTTGTACAAATATAAACTGACATACAGGTAACCAGTGCGTATTGCCAGTGATGATATCAATTTGTCCTAGGTATAAAGGACATAGTGCAAAATCATAACATTACAGTGAGAGGCACTCAAAGTTAAAACCTAATATATTTTTTAAATGGTCAAGCCAACATTTTTGAGACTTTGCATATTGACTATGACAACTACATACTTTAGTTATGCTATAGAATATACGAGTATATATATGTTTTATAGAAATTGCACATCTGATTGCTGATTTATTATTATTTTTATATAATAGCCGTCAGATAGGAAAGTGACTTTGAGTATTGTGCCTTTTGATCGAGTTTGTATCACACACCGAGTATAGTTGGGAAAGTAAAATAGAGTAATATTTAATATTTTTGCTATATAACATAAAAGTTTCGACGATATGAAAAAGAACACGATGTTGACTTATTTAATACCACTAGTTGTCAACTTAAGCGACAGCTTAGTAATAAGTACGTTTAGTTTACTTACAGGACTTTTTTCTATTTGATGTATTTTTCAATATTAACTACACACATTCCTTTTACTGTATTGAATTGATAGTAAATATCATCTCTTTATTGTTTTCGTCTGTCTGTTTACGTTTCTTATTTAGCCTTTCTAGATTTGATTTATTAGTGGAAACCATTAAATGGCTTTACGTATTTATATTGCTAATAATTTGTGAAATTAGCTTTAAGTTTTCTTAAAATTATGATAAATAAAACATTGGATGGCAGACAAGCTGCAGCCTTGTCATGAAGGGACCCGACTTGGGCAAAACTAATAAAGCGTGAGTCAAACTTTCCGCATGTAACCAATGCTGCTGATGAAATTTTAACACCTCAAAAACACAATACTGCGGATCCAACACTTATCAGTACGACTATCTCCGAACATAAGCCATCTCAAGGGCCTCCATGCAATCCCAGCAGACATCTACATCTATAAAACGCCCATCAACTAGAACTATAAGTCGCATCGATACAGACGCAGCTCGCCTATACAACCGCCACAAGACACTACACTCGATTTGTTTACCTAATGCCAAGACAACTTATAACAATATACGGTAATTGTTGCCGTCTTAAATCGGCACCCCTGACCTATATTTGTTTGTATTGGCTGGCGACGCTCTAGTTTGTGCTTGTAACACCGGAGTTGAGCCAAACAAACTCTTCCTGATCCGTAAATTAACCGACGTGTCATTGTGCAAACCGACTAAGGCACTATCTCCACGAGGAAGTTGTATTACTACGCAGATCCTTTAACACCGGCACCAACATGATATATCGGTTCAGGTCGCCGGTAAGAAAAATGTATACAACCCTATCTTAATCCCTTTCAAATCCACAGTCTATCATTATACTGCTTTTACATCTTAAACCTTCTAAATACATATTTAATAAATACAACTAAATGACAACATTTTGGGACATTGTACATTTGACAATACTTACTGTACTTTAACTGTACTTCAGTATTCTGTCGCGATCTACCTCTATACCTGTATAAATAAAACCGTCGCTATGTGACCGCGAGCTATTTGGATGGTAAAATTTAATTGCTCTGATTTTGATGAAGCTTTGAATATATGTTATACTATGTATTCTACGGAAAATGATTGTTTTTAATCTTAGAGCGATATTTTCGAATTATTCTTATAATATAATTTATTCAATACACGAACACGTTCCTACCCGTATACAAGGGCGGGCCAATAGATTCGCGGAATGAAGGAATCGGTGAAGTCACTTTTTATACCTGCACTAATTAACTAAATATATGTTTAAATGAAACTAAGTTTACGGATTTTATCGCGTTTAATTTTATTACTATTTATAACCCGACGTTTCGAGTGCTTTACAGCACCCATGGTCACGGGAGGACTGAGGTGACAGATGTCCTGATGTCATAGTTAACCTGGGGTACCTTCAGCTTTTAATTATTATTTTTGGGTCCGATCTATGCAGAAAGAGCTAACTGTGTCTTGAAGTCTTGCAGTGTTATGCTTGGTTTTTGATTTAATTTTATTTATTATTGGATCCCAAGCTGGTGGTAATACCCAACCATCTTCTCTATTGAAATTAGGATGTTTTTTGATTTCAATAGCCTCGCGAATCATCCTTGGTAGGAATCGGTGTTCTTTTGCAAGGATCTGTGGTTTATCAAATCTGATGTAATGGTTGGGATGATCCAGAACATGGTCACAGACTGCAGACTTCCTAGAACGACGATGCTTCACGTCAGCTATGTGTTCTTTTACGCGGGTTTTAATCGATCTTTTTGTTTGGCCTATGTAAGAGAGACCACATTCACAATCTAGCTTGTATACTCCTGCGTCCTGTAGAGGGATGTTACACTTGACAGATGGTAAAAACTGACTTATCTTCTTCGGCGGCTTGAAGAATGTTTTTATGGAAGCCCGCTTCAAGATATAGCCAATCTTGTCCGTGACTCCTCTGACATAAGGTAGAACAGCAGGCACGCGCTCGACTGTGGCCGGTTTCACTCGGTCACTGCGACGTAGGCGCGGAACCCGAAGCTTGTTGTCGTGCAAAACTTGCTTGACATGTTGAAGCTCGGCGGCCAGGTGTTTCCTGTCACAGATTCCTCGTGCTCTCTGAAACAAGGATTTACCCACGGTAGCTAACTGTGATGGATGATGGTGAGATTCACCGTTTAAATATCTGTTAGTATGGGTCTTTTTTCTATACACAGTGTGACACAAGGTGTTATTAGGATTTCGAATTACTAAAACATCTAGAAAAGCTAAAGAGTTATTTGCCTCTAACTCCATTGTAAATTGAATTTTAGAGTTTAGGGAGTTAAGGTGGTCTAGAAATGCAGTTACTTTATCTGATGGTAAAATATAAATCTGATGGTAATATGTGTCTGATGGTACTTTACCATCAGATAAAGTAACTGCATTTCTAGACCACCTTAACTCCCTAAACTCTAAAATTCAATTTACAATGGAGTTAGAGGCAAATAACTCTTTAGCTTTTCTAGATGTTTTAGTAATTCGAAATCCTAATAACACCTTGTGTCACACTGTGTATAGAAAAAAGACCCATACTAACAGATATTTAAACGGTGAATCTCACCATCATCCATCACAGTTAGCTACCGTGGGTAAATCCTTGTTTCAGAGAGCACGAGGAATCTGTGACAGGAAACACCTGGCCGCCGAGCTTCAACATGTCAAGCAAGTTTTGCACGACAACAAGCTTCGGGTTCCGCGCCTACGTCGCAGTGACCGAGTGAAACCGGCCACAGTCGAGCGCGTGCCTGCTGTTCTACCTTATGTCAGAGGAGTCACGGACAAGATTGGCTATATCTTGAAGCGGGCTTCCATAAAAACATTCTTCAAGCCGCCGAAGAAGATAAGTCAGTTTTTACCATCTGTCAAGTGTAACATCCCTCTACAGGACGCAGGAGTATACAAGCTAGATTGTGAATGTGGTCTCTCTTACATAGGCCAAACAAAAAGATCGATTAAAACCCGCGTAAAAGAACACATAGCTGACGTGAAGCATCGTCGTTCTAGGAAGTCTGCAGTCTGTGACCATGTTCTGGATCATCCCAACCATTACATCAGATTTGATAAACCACAGATCCTTGCAAAAGAACACCGATTCCTACCAAGGATGATTCGCGAGGCTATTGAAATCAAAAAACATCCTAATTTCAATAGAGAAGATGGTTGGGTATTACCACCAGCTTGGGATCCAATAATAAATAAAATTAAATCAAAAACCAAGCATAACACTGCAAGACTTCAAGACACAGTTAGCTCTTTCTGCATAGATCGGACCCAAAAATAATAATTAAAAGCTGAAGGTACCCCAGGTTAACTATGACATCAGGACATCTGTCACCTCAGTCCTCCCGTGACCATGGGTGCTGTAAAGCACTCGAAACGTCGGGTTATAAATAGTAATAAAATTAAACGCGATAAAATCCGTAAACTTAGTTTCATTTAAATGTGTAGTGTTCGCGTAAATATAAGAAATCATTATAAATATATGTTATAAAAAGTATTACAATATAAACAACAATCTTTTACAATAATATAATTATAGTCAACGGACTATGAACCATAAAATTAAGGTATTAGTTAGATGGTTTTAAGGATACTTGGCTCAAGAACTACTTATTAAAAGTAGCCTGGCTTTAAATGTGTAAAAAATACATTCGATTGCCATATTTATTGCAAATGATTATGAGGTATAAAATTGAATGCATATGCAAATATCATATTTTTTTTATTGATAAAGAGACGAAACGAGCAAAACGTTCACCTGATGGTCAGCGCAACGCCTGCCCACAACAAATGCTGTGTCACCCAGAATATTTCTGTGTGACACCACACTGTGCCCGTGACCATGAGACATCAGTTCTTAAGTCTCATATCCCAGTGATTACGCTAGCTCCTTCAAAATGAAACACAATAATATTTGCACACTACTACTTCACGGCAGAATAACTGGCCCTGGGGTGACCTAGACGGGTTCCTGTATGGGAATCCTACCTAAGTATTATTGTGCAAAACCACCTTTTAAATTATTTTTGTGCTTTTAACTGCAACCTTCTAATGATCTTTCACAATGTCTATTATATTTAATGATCGGATAGTACTCGTATAATTGGTCTAAAATAAATTTTATGATATGTTCGGCTGCCAAAAGTGTTGGCATTGTCAGAGTGTATTTATTCCATTGTCTAATTATCTACGCATGATTAACGCAGTCTAGTGGATAGGTGTCAGGCAGAGTAGCAAAGCTCTTTCCTACTGAGGTGTCGTAAGAGGCGACTAAGGTATCGTATGGACAGCCTTTATTCCTGCACAACAACACTATAGTATTCAATGCTGTCACTATACTTCTCGTAGGAACGCAATGGGGAGTACCCAATGCTTATACATACATAGAGTCTACGCCTATGGGAAAGAGGCGTAGGCAGAGACCACATCTTTCCACTTGCTACGATCCTGACTCACATCTTTAGCTTCCTCTACTTTCATTAGTACTTAGTACTTTCATGCTTATGAAAGTTTATAAAATTTTTGTCTGTCTGTCTGTTTGTTCCGGCTAATCTCCGAAACGGCTGGACTGTCACTGACAGATAGCTAATATTATAGCGGGTAACTAAGGTTTCTTTAATTCTAGAAAAATTGTAAGGGTTCAAAAAAAAATCAAAACCCTTAAATCGGGTCGGCTTTTACACGCGGGTGAAACCGCCGGGCACAGCTAGTAGACAAATATAATCTTTGCCATAAAGGTAATGTTACACGATATTAATCGGCCTAGCGAAATCAACTCCCGACTTTTGGTAATAAGATATACTCGTATTCATGCGAATGCCTGCCGCCTACACGTAAAACCTTTTGATTCATAATCTTAACACGATATACGTATTTTATAGAAATCTTATTTATTTCTATAATTTTATATGTGGTTTCACTTATATTTATATTTACACGTATTTCACTACTTTATTTTTATTAATTAAAACATTAATGAATTTCAGCTGAACTGATATATAATGTTCAATCACATATAATAGAGTGCTCACAAAAGTTTGTAGCTCTTATTTTGGGGGGTTTTGCCATAGTTGCCACGCTTGGCAAGCGAGTTGGCAACTGCAGTTTATTTATTGAGATGTTCCAGGAAGATGCTGTTGCCCATCTCGTGGTTTAATTTTCCCTCTGTCGACTTTTATGACACCCAAGGGATGAGTAGGGGTGGTAGATTCTCTTAAGCCGCCACCACACGTAAATAGTATGAATTTAAAACTGACTACTTGATACCAACCCTAATGCACTATTAGTTGCTAGGGTAATCAAGAGATTAAAATCTTATATCTGATTGTTTGCAAGCCTAAGTACTCATACATTAAGTAAAATGGAATCACAAAGAGTGGACAGTATAAAACAACAAGTTTATATTTCTATACAAAAAATGTGATAATTCTTTTTTAATGTTAAAAGTCAAACACATTCCTTCTCTTATAACTAATTCTTATTACCAATATGCGAATGTGCCGTGTGGTGGCGGCGTAAGGGAATCTATCAATAACTATATATACGATATAATATCATAAATGCGAGAGTTCGTGGTTGCAGTGCTCTTGGATATGGAGAGAGCATTTGACAGAGTCTGGCACGACGGACTCCTGTACAAGCTGTCACTGCTGACTATCAACCAAGCCATTGTGCATCGTTCCTGGAAGACCGCCGGTTCGCGGTGGCAGTCGAAGGAACTTGAAGGGGAGTTGCCTCAAACCTGTGTGCTACTCAATGTTCACCGATGACATTCCATGCGGCGAATATACGAAGATCGCTCTCTACGCCGACGATGCCGCGTACTTTTCCACCTCTATGAACGCCGCATTCGCGGCTAGAAAACTGCAACAGTCACTCGACCTTACGAAGACCTAAATCGCCGACTGGAGGTTGTCGGTGAACTTCAACAAGACGCGGGACATCGTGCTGGGACCTACCAGTAAACTGCTACCAAAATTAAAACTGGGAGACGAGAGCGTGGACTGGACCAGCACAGTCAAGTATCTTGGGGTCACCATTGACCGTAGGTTGTCTATGAAACCACACCATTCAGGACACCATTGCCAAGACACGGACGGCCCGCGCACTCATGTGTCTAGTGTTAGTTTCCCGCCTCCCGACGAGGGTCAAAGTACTGATATACAAGACTTCAGGAGCAGGCTGACTTATGCCGCGCGGGCATGGTAAGCCACCACCCAGAAAATTCAACTACAATACCGATTGAAATTCGAAAGTAACTCTATCTGTCTCTCTGTCTGTTTTGTTTCCTTATCACGGTTTAATCGCTGAACCGATCTTGAAGGAAATTGGCGCAAAGATAGCATGCATCTTGGAGATGGATATAGAATATATAACTACGCGGACAAAGTCGCTGGCATAGTACTTAATAAATCTTCAACTCTATAGAAGTCAGCTCATCACTCCGAAAGTGTAATATACGAGTATATGAGTAATCAAGATATGCTAATAGCCACTTTGAAATTCAAACTAGTGAGCAGAAGGATCTCTTGTGGTCATACCGATGGCACTTTTAACGTATCGTAGTAAATTGTTATATAAATCAAATTGGGATTGACTTATGTAAAAAAAACATACAGTCACGCCTTTTTCCCATTACGGGGTAGGCAGAGGCCACTAATGTAGCCTACTTTTCGCCCTCGCGGGGAAAAATTAACGTATTAATTAATTAAGTAACGATGGCAATATTTAGGTCATGATCAAATATGTAACATAAAAAGGACTTAAATATTTAATAAAACTACTTTTACGGATTTCATCGCGTTTAATTTTAAACTATTTATAACCCGACGTTTCGAGTACTTATAGCAACCATGGTCACGGGGGGACTGAGGTGACAAATGTCGCATATTTGCGTAAATATAAGAAATAATTATAAGACTTAAATATTTCAAAAAAAGTCGGCAGTCTTTATTTTTTATTTTTATTTGATAAAGTGACGAGACGAGCAAAACGCTCACCATAACAAATGCAATGCTACTCTAAAACATTACGGAGTGTCACCCTGAAAAATTCGTTCTTTAGTCTCATATACCCGGTGATTATACTAGCTCTTAGTGGGCACTAAGAGCTAGTATAATCTTCAGACTGAAATACAGACAAAAACACAGTGATGTTTGCACACTACTGCTTCACGGCAGTAACTGGCCCTGGAGCCACCACCAAAACAGCTGCTACTATTATAATTTAAGATGCATTTATATGATATTAATTTGCATGCATTTATTTTAACACATTTATTTTGCTTTATAAAACTTTATATTACCGAAACATCCCTAAAATTAAAACACAGAAGTGCGCCGTCCACTGAAAAAAACTCATCAAACGCTCGCCAATTTGTGTGAGTAATAATTACTTATTTAGCATAAAATGTTGAAAACTAAATTCCGACTACTATTACATATTCCCAATAAAATTTACATTTGTGTTTTAGAATATAAAAAGAATAACATTTATAATCTATCTAACATTTATTTAATCGGTGAAATGGTTTAGGGAGTATGGGTAGGGACTATAAGGTATGAACATGCCTAAATGTCAAAATCATAAGACATGGTTTGCATTGTCGTAGTTGTGTAAAGGGTAGTAACATTTATGGGTTTAAAAGAGAAGGCATTATCGATATTACAAAATGTAAATTATGTAATATATTTCACCACGTATATATAATGTATATTTACATTATATTCTTCCGGAGACTTTGCAGCGTTGCTTGTTAGTTATTGATTGAAATATTATACAATTTAAAATAAAAAGGAAAATATAAAAAACTCTTTAGAACAATTAAAACGAGATTTAAATGTGGAATAAAAAGAAGTGTTAACCGCCTAACACAGTAACTAATAAATAATATTGGATGGATATATAATCAGATAATTTAATAAACACTTATTATTTTGTAGAAGATAGAGCAAACGAGCAATGATCACCACCGCCCATGAAATCTGCAATACCAGAAGAATTACGAGTGCGCTGCCAGTCTTTGAGAATAGAGTAAGCTCTATTTTGAAGGTTTTTCCGGACCGATCCATAAAGTGAGTGCGTGGCAGAAAATTTATTAAAAAACGCACAGTGGTAGAATGCCAGCCATATAAATGATGTGGGTGGAATTTTAAGTTACGCAGCAAGCACAAAGAGCAGGCACTGGGGTGCCCCCGCCTAGATATGATTTGGCGCATGTTACGCCAAGAGAAAGGATAGCTATTTATGCTATGTAGAAAGGGTAGCCAGATCGGGTGGTCTGGGGACGTCGTATTCGTCGTAGACATCTTTAAATGTCGTATATATAGTTCGCATCTAAGAAAATTTAATAGCGCAATGTTGGACGTATAAAATATTTCTTAAGCTTCTCAAGTGGCGATATAGATGTTGCTATATCACCGCTCCCCGACCGAGACTGGATATCGCAGTTAGCGTGCAGATCTTGTGACGTTAGGCGATAATGTGTAGTCTGGCGATACGGTGAAGCCGTATAAAGTCGCACTGACGACTCGATGTTCAGTTCGAGACGTATGAAAATAGTGTTCATGCCTCAGCAGTTAGCCTAAGGAGAGAGGCCGCCGATGATAATCCTCGGTGGCTGAGCTGAGGTGGGTGACTAAGAAGCACGTGTTGTGCCGACACTAGGCTAGAGCTGTGTCTGCGATGTGTTGCTGTGGTTGGCAGACGTTTTTTTTATTGGATAAAGTGACGAGACGTGCAATACTTTCACCTGGTGCAACGTCTGCCTTGAAATAGAGGCCTTGGCAATGGCCTTTGATCGGGTCTGGCAATAAGCGCTTCTCTCAAAGCTCCCTTCCTATGGGCTTTCCGAGAAATTATGCAATTGGGTTACCAGTTTTCTCACAGACGGGGCATTAACCGGTCGTTGACGGTGCGTCCTCGGACTCTATATCTATGTACAGATGTTTCTTCAGCAAATCAATGATATGTTTCAAATTAGTAACATTTATTGCTATGCAAACGACAGCACTAGTGATGCCTTATACACCGATTGTGCTAATATTTCACGAACTCGGGAGTGCCGGAACAAACTTGTGTGTGAAACAGAGATTTTGTTAGTCAAAATCTCGGATCGGGTCTGACATAATTAAGTGCAATTCAACCCTAAGAAGACACAGGTTTGCGCTTATACCGCTAAAAAGTAACCGTTGTCGTATCTCCTCATTTCGCGACTCCCATTGTTGCCTCAGTCACTACCGGAATCCTTGACGTTGACATATCGGGTGACGTTCAGTTTCGCGGTGACCTGGAATGGAAGGCCTCTAAAATGCTAGGTTATGCTCAGTAGAATGTGAAATTATACTATTTAAAATGTCTGGACAGAATTATTAAAAAAAATGTTTACGTGGTTAGATTTGTACAGAATAGACAAACTTGTATATGTTACGGATGTCAGTAATTCAATAATTTATTTCATTTATAATTCTATTTTTATTTTTTGGAAATATTTAGATACTCAGTAAATTGTAAAGACATTGTTTATACCAGATTCATTGTAAAAGCGTACAACAGCAACTTTTTAGTATCCTTCAGCAATACGTGCTAACACCGTACTCTAAAATTGTACAGACTATCTTGAACGAAAAGAATCCGATTTTCTTAAACCGACGAAAATTAGGAACATTATAATACTCAGCTCTATTGTGCGCGTTTATCGGTAATTCTGGGGCAAAATGAATCGTTTTCGCAATGTGATCGTTTAGCTTCTTAGCAGGAAGAACATTAGTATCAGAGTGGCACTTTCAGAGTAATATATTACTTTAAATGAGGTGCTTATTGCCTCTTGTTTTTTTGTTGTTTATTTTACGATGTATGGAACTTCATCATCATTTCAGCCTATCACTGGTCCACTACTGAAGATAGGCCTCCCCCGTAGATTGCCACAAAAGTTTGTAGCTCCCATTTTGGGGGATTTTGTCATAGTTGCCACGTTGGTAGGTGGGTTGGCAACCGCAGTTTATTTATTCAGATGTTCCAAGATGCTGCTGCCCATCTTCTAGTTTTTCCCCTTATCGACTTTTACAACACCCACGGGATGAGAAGGGGTGGTAGATTCTCTTAAGCCGCTCCGACACGGCAATAACGGTATTTGTGGTTCAGTATGGAGCTTAAGCGAAAGTAAATTTATTGAAGAATACGAATACTATTAAATAGAAAATGTAAGTTATAAAAAGGAAACATTTTTTTAAACTTTGGCTCCGGCTAAGATACGAACAAGGAACCTGCGGCATAGACCATCGTCGATCATCGTTATTAAAAGAGTAGACCTTTTACATAGACAAAAATGGTGGATTGAAACAGGTTTACACAATTTTACATTATTTTTGTAGACTCGTCACTTTCTTCAATAAAAAAATAATTCATGTTCACACACCATAACTTACCAAATTTTCATATTTATTAAATAATATATATAACTGTCACATGATTTCCTGCAGTTACTGAGTATCGATATGATATTTGAATTGAGATTAAATTGATTTTACCACTGTCATTATTGCTTACTACTCACTCCTGTAATAATAGATGGCCTGGCAATAAAGATTATTTTGTATGGTTTTATATATATTTAAGTAAATAGTATTTTGCACATATATAAAACGAAAATAAGGAGCTTGATGAAATTAATATTGTCATTTCTTAGATATATAGTGCATATGTGATATGCAACAGAATTTACAGTGATTTATTTTTTACATAGCTTGGTGAGATCCTTGCAGGAAGCTGTATTCCTCATATAGCCTGCTAAAAAAGAAAACGAATTTAAAGATTATCCCTGAATATGTATGTAATATGATATACCCGAATGATCTAAACCACTTGGTTGGATGGTTGGAACCACTAAAAATTGTCAATATTATTTTACGAGTAAGTATTGATTTACCGTATGCTCGTAGGTGAAGGAAAAGATCGTGAGGAAACCTGCATGTCTGAGTAATAAAAATATTTCGAAGACATGTGAAGTCCACCAACTCTCATTGGAGCAGTGTGGCGGACTCTTTCCAGGTCCAAAACCCTCTTAAACAATGAGAGGCGGCCTGTGCTCAGCTGTTGTTACATGTCTAAGAAAAGAAAATAATTCGCCAACAAGTCGCCAACCCGCACTGTAGTAGCATGGCAAATTCTTTCAGAGGCCTGTGTCAAGTTTAGGGCCATTTATGGGTTGTTACGTTATTAGACTTTTTTTTAAGCTTAAAATAATATTCAAGTATACCTCCACTACACCATTTAGATCACATAAACGTTGAGTACAAAATATTAATGATACTAGGTGGATTGAAAAGTACTCGGCCTAACACAGATCCATTCAATTCTAAAAATCAAATCTACCCACATTATTTAGTTCAGTTCAGACTAGTTCATTGTGTGAAGTTCGAAACGTGTGCGATAATTAGTTGTGATTTTATAAATTTATTGACAAAGTAATCGGTCATAATATCCGCGAATAGAGCAAATAGAGCAGCGTGCCGTCATTAAGTACCTCCATAAGAAGGGGCTATCATCAAAAGCCATCCATGATGACATGGTCATTAGGCACATTACATTAGGCGATTGTGCTCTGTCATATTCATCCGTCAAAAAATGGATAGCAGAATTTAAGCGTGGTAGAGAGAGTGTGAAAGATGAACCCCGCTCTGGAAGGCCTTCGACGTCAACTACTGACGAAAATATTAAAAAAGTACTTGATTTAATAATGGGAGACCGCAGATTAAAAATTAGAGAGATAGCCGAGATTATAGGCATCTCTTATGAACGAATTCAAAACATCATTGTCAACGAGTTGGGTTTCCACAAGGTGTCTGCGAGGTGGGTTCCGCGACTGCTTTCAGTTGAACAAAAAAGGACGCGATTGACTATTTCACGCGACTGTTTGGAGTTATTTGAAGCCAATGCAGATGATTTTTTGAATCGTTTTGTTACTATGGACGAAACATGGGTTCATTACTGTACACCGGAAACAAAACAACAATCAAAACAGTGGAGAAGACCTGGTTCACCACCCCCTAAAAAGGCTAAGTCGATTTTGTCGGCAAATAAGGTGATGGCTTCAGTATTCTGGGACTCGAAAGGTGTGATTATGATTGATTATCTTGAAAGGGGTCAGACTATAAACTCTGATTACTACTGCACCTTACTACGTCGTTTACGAGAGGAAATAAAAGAAAAACTTCGAGGAATGCTCAGAAGAAAAGTCCTGTTTCATCAAGATAACGCCCGTGTTCACACGTCAGTACAGTCAATGGCTGGAATTCACAACTGTGGCTTTGAACTGTTACCGCATCCGCCGTATTCACCTGATCTGGGACCATCAGACTTCTTTCTGTTCCCTAACCTAAAAAAGCACTTGGGAGCTCAAAGATTTTCGACAAACGACGAGGTCAAAGCAGCTGTAGACGCATATTTTGACTCTAAGGAAGAATCATTTTTTTTTAACGGTCTAAATGCTTGGAAGGGGTCGCTTTACAGCAAGTAAAGCGTCAACCAATGCACAGACGATTCCCTGAGGGCACATTCATTACATGCCAAAACTCGAATGCAGCTGAAGTTTATATATGGATTACCGTTGTTGTACCGATCCGTATACCTACATGAATTTAGTAAACATTTAATTTTAGCATGTTACGCCTAAAAATTTGTATAAATAAAAAAATACGCTAGAGTAGACAGTGGCTGTATTATATCGTTATTTTGATATATGCACACAAGATAATACTACAGAACTAAAAGTTTCGGTCTGAAGGGCACTTTGAGCTAATGTAATCACTGGTCTCAGGGTGACGAGCGTAAAATGGTGAGACACAGAAATGTTCCGGGTAAACGTTTTGCTCGTCTCGTCACTTTTTCCAATAAAAAATGTCCCGACTAAATAAACCCGCACATTGCGCCAGGAAGTCTCTGTCCTAACTAAACCGGCTTTATATTCTTCTCAGGAAGGAAGGAGGAAGAGTGCCTCGCCAAAGTCGTATAATAGTAGAACTGATGTTTAAAAAATTGTTAGCCATAAACGCTAAACGTAAAAAATCAATGTGTCGTAATCATAAGTAAAAACAAAGAGGAATAAATGTAACTCATTATTCTTATAGAAAATCTTTTTGGCCCTAAGTTTATTCCTTAAATAATATTATTTTTTTAGGATGAAAGGAATACACCATATAGGTAGGTACCACCCCAGGACCAGGTTTTCTGCCGTGAAGCAGTAGTGGTCAAACATTACTGTTTCGGTTTGAAGGGCACTGAGAGCTAGTGTAAAGGGCATATGAGACTTAGAACCGAAGTCTCGGGGTGACGGACACAGATATGTTCTGGGTAACAAAGTATTTGTTACGGGCAGAAATTGCACTTAGGTGAACGTTTCGCTCGTTTCAGCCCTTTATCGAAAAAATATATATTTAACACCAAGAATATAATGCCAATGATTGATAAGGAATTATCCTTCATTAGAAGCCATTTCAAAAACTTTTCATTTATTAGAAATGCATGAAAATTTTAGTATAGTTTTGTTTTTAAAATTAAATCACTTATCCTTATTGTTTAAACTATGCATAAAAAACTAAAGTTACTATTTGGTCTAAAATGTCGCCGGTGAGTTTCCATTGTCATCGAAAGTCGAGTTGGACGCAAAAAGAGAATCTTTAAGATCGGCCTTCTCCTTTGCGTCATGGGTCAGCAAGTTGTACTACCTATGCAGAGATGGTAGTGATGGCTCACAGAAACTCAATTGGACAGCCTTGGCTAGAGACCAGAACGCACAGTTTCCGAAGGAAGACGAACTAGTTTCTCGTCGTGACTAAGCCGTGGAGGCAGAGTAGTACTTCTTCTTAAAATCGCTAGTCATTAAATCCCGACAAGCCGCTTTTGGCGAGGTGCCACCAAACCAATGCATAGCTCCAGCACCGATAGGCACCACAGAGGATGGAACGAAGAGTTACCACAATAAAACATGTTAAAACCCAGATCGAGTTATCAACCGTTTTTTGCCCAAAAGTTACATGTTCACACTAGCATTAATGTAAGAACTAACGTAAAACTATTGTAAGAAGGTTCGAACCACTTACTTCTACTACTACCTACTTTAGTATCCTTCTTTAATATTGTTATATACAAAAAATTACGTGCGTCGCGCGCCACATTACATAGTCTGATTATGTTTCAGTAAAGTAACAAAAAGCTCATTAAAACTTTTTCGTTAAAAGAGTTCTTGTTTGCAAGTGAGGGTATTAATTTACATAATCAGAAAATAAATGTAATATAAAACCGCCGTGTCGTGGCGGCTTAAGAGAATCTTCCGCCCCATCTCATCCTGTGGGTTTCGTAAGAGTCGACAGAGGGAAAATAAATACCAGGAGATGGGCATCAGCATCTTCCTGGAACATCTAAATAAATAAACTGCGGTTGCCAACCCACCTGCCAGCATGGCAACTATGACAAAATCCCCCAAAATTAGAGTGTGAAAAAGAGATAATGACAATTTCACCTACCCGTATTAACTAAAATGGGAGCAACGTAAGGGAACTTTCCAAGCGCAATACATTCTTCTAAAACTCACAACGTGCTGTTGATGAGATACATAATCCAATACTAGACGTGAAAAATAATGAGTTGGTAGAAAAATTTATACATTGGTCTGTTTGTTATACGTATGTTATATATTTTAAAAAGGGATTTGGACAAGCCCGGATGGATCACGACAACCACGCAACAAAAGGCAACTAGCTGTTCAGCTACTCAGTGATGTCTTTGGATTACTATTAATAAAACCGACAGTGACCACCGAATTATAAGTGGCGTATTGATCCTGAATACTGAAGAGGCCGGGCTTACAAAAGCCAATCATCATGCCCGTATCAAAGAGTTTTCAGCTCGATTTGCTAAATCACTTTCAGTGCTTGACTATGTTACAAAAAACAATAGGAATGACCAGATGGACATTAACTATGCGTATGGTAGAGTCTGAATTTTTGAGAACACTCCAATTACATTTTTGCCTCATCGTCATCATCATTTCAGCCTATCACAAGTGTAAACTAATGATAGTACTGAAAATAGGCCTCCCCCCATAGATTGCCACAAAAGTTTGAAGCTCTCATTTTAGGAGGATTTTGCCATAGTTGCCACGCTTGGCAGTTGGGTTAGCGACCGCAGTTTATATATTGAGATGTTCCAGGATGATCTATAGACAACTAACTACTGGTTAAGTAGCAATATCGATCTATAGATTTTTCGTTAGCATCAACGACTTTCAATTGTCATCACGATTAAGTCGCAAGCAGAACGAGGATAAAGAAATGGATGCGGCAATAGACCGGTCATATTACTAGTAGAACCGGTAACAGTCGAGAAAGAAAGTTTCTCGGTTCATAACCTCTTATCCGTGTGCGATATACGGTGTTGAATGACCGGGGACGGTCTAGATGAAGTAAAGAGAAGAAAAAGATAGTGAAGGGAATCATATTTTTTTTGATAAGTTGATGAATGCGCGTGCTTAGTGTCTATATTAAGTGGACCGATGTAGTTGATGACTGTTTATCTATTGGTTTTTTTTACCTAAAATTTGTAAATAGTAAATGTTATGTTTTTTACGTCTGTATATTAATATTTTTTTTAAGACTTTTTTAAATAATTGCGAAAAAAATACAATAAACTGCCCGCCGGGTTTTTTACTGGTTGTTCCCAGGACAAAGGCATTGTTTGCATACATACAGTTTATTGCTGTTTCTTCCTAGATCAAAGGCATTTTTGCATGCTTTCAGTACTATGTAAAAAAGATCTCCATTGAATAAAAATAATTCTTTTCTCTTACATTCTATGTGCAGGGGTTTCGAGTGTTGCAAATTCAGTATCACTGCAGCCAATGTGATCTGTTGTTGTCGGTTACTCAATCGTGCATGCAATCGTTTTTGATAAATAAAGCTTTATAGTATCATACAACATATATTTACACGACTATTCTAGGACATTAAGCTTATTACATTAATTTTTTACTTTTATTGTGCAAACATGCTTTTTAGAGATAAGATATCAATAACTAGTTTCACGATAGTTATTGATATCTTATCTATATCTTTCTTAGATAATGGTATTTTCTTCTTAAGGATCCGCGGTATGACTGTTTTGTCTAACTTAAAAAATATGTATTTTTATACTTGCTCTATTCCACAATGCTACGATTGTCAACTCCGACATACGTAAAAAAGTGTGATGCAAGAAAATAATACTAGTAAAAGTAGTGTATCAAAAGTCAATTCACTGGTTAAAGTGGAGTTTAAACATCCACTGACTGAGAAGTTGTAAAAGTTTTCATTTCTGGGTGACCGTACGAAAGAAAAAAACCTCGCGAATCGTGCGACTGCAGAGCGGTGCACTCGCGCACGGACTGTTTTGACACGATTCGAGATTCCGTGTCCGTGAGCGATGTCTGCAACAAGGGGTCTGTGACAGTAAACACCTGGCCGCCGAGCTTCAGCATGTCAAGCATGTTTTGCAAGACAACAAGCTTCGGGTTCCGCGCCTTCGTCGCAGTGACCGAGTGAAGCCAGCCACAGTCGAGAGTGTACCTGCTGTTCTTCCATATGTCAGAGGAGTCACGGACAAGACTTAGCCAGTCTTATCCGTATCTTGAAGCGAGATTCTATAAGAACATTTATCAAGCCGCCGAAGAAGATAAGTCAGTTTTTACCATCTGTCAAGTGTAACATCCCTCTACAAGATGCAGGAGTATACAATCTGGATTGTGAATGTGGTCTCTCTTACATAGGGCAAACTAAAAGATCCATTAAAACCCGCGTTAAAGAACATATAGCTGATGTGAAGCATCGACGCTCTAGTAAGTCTGCAGTCTGTGACCATGTTCTGGATCATCCCAACCATTACATCAGATTTGATAGACCAAAAATCCTTGCAAAAGAACACCGATTCCTACCAAAAGGGAAGATGGTTGGGTATTACCACCGGCTTGGGATCCTATTATTAATAAAATTAAATCAAATACCAAACATACCACTGCAAGGCTTCAAGACACAGTAAGCTCTTTTTGCGTAGATCGGACTAAAAATAATAATTAAAAGCTGAAGGTACTCCGGGTTAACTATGACATCGGGACAACTGTCACCTCATGCCCCCCGCGACCATGGGTGCTGTAAAGCGCCCGAAACGTCGGGTTAAAAATAGTTCTAAATTAAACGCGATAAAATCCGTAAAAAGTAGTTTTATTTAAATGTGTAATATTCGCGTAAATGAAAGAAAACATTATGTGACTGTCAGTTGGTGACGTTTTCACCCCAGAGGACTAAGTTGGTATGCCTCATTTCAGAAGCGTGGCTACCCGACATGTTTTTGTACATATATTAATTTGCACTTTTATGTTTTGATTAACTTACATATAACATTTAGCTTCGAAGGCTAGCTGGGGGTTATTATAAACGTGTATACGATAACTAAGAGTGAAACGAATGCAACGCTTTCAAATATTAAAAGCAAGCGGCTCGTTAAATTAAATGTATGTATGTCAAGCACGGAGCTTAGCTATTATGAATTCGCTTTCATAATATTTAACAGGGATTATATTATTTGATATATGTTTTAATAAATATACAATTATTTTTGTTTTAAATGATGAGAAAGTGTCATCTGATAATTAATTGATAATACGCGTCTAGTTGTACCATACTCTCGAGGAATACCAACGTAAAATGTCCACATACTCTACGAGTATGTTGTGGCGACGTAAGAAGATCTGCCAACACATCTCAACCTCGTAGGTGTTGCAAAAGTCGACTAGGCGAAATGCCTCGGTAATTTCATGACAATTCGACAGGTGGCAGAATAATCACCCCGAAAAATGCCACACCTAAAATATATTGATAGCTAGTGTAATGTTTCTTTATATGGGACTTCGAACTCATTTCCACTAAACAGTGGTGCCACACAGAGGTGTTCTGGGTGACACAGCATTTGTTATGGGCAGAAATTGCACTCACCACCAGGTGAACAATTTGCTAGTCTCGTCACTCTCTTCCATGAAATAAAACAAATACTGGTGACGGCCAGCGATATCTAAGTTGTGAGTTTTCCTAGCGTTACGATCGCCAATCTGCCTGCCCAGTGCGGAGATTACGGCAAATCTTCCCTTTTTGTGAGAGCCCTTTGTTAGTGGACTATTAACAGAAGACTAAGAATTACTAATACTATTCATACATATTTAGATCTAGTTTTAGGAATATGTTTACAACTCATGCCATATTACATACATCACAGTAGTTTATTTTGCATGATTACAGAGGGTGTGAGATGAGTTTATGATGCAATTCCCTTTATGCTTCAGATAGGAACATAGTGACCTCGTTAACTAGCAGAAATTGTAAACTACAAGTACTACTTAAAGCGAAAACATTCGTAGTTTTTGCGAAATTAACAGAGACAAACGTAAAATCTGCTAATTATGTTTTATTTTAGTAATTTTGAATGCGGATGTTGGAAGTGATTATAATATTGGAGTTGACTTAGTTTAGTGTGCGTATTAAGAAGTTGATTTAATAATGTCATTACATTGTGTTTATTTTATTTATTTTTCACATTGGTTATGATAAATAAACAATGTTTTGAACTAAGCTAGCAGAAATAATTTTTGATATATAACTTTTCTGAAATTAAGTGATGAAACGAGCTCTCGTAGTTCACTTCATGGTAATTGCCATGCATATACATAAAAGATATAGTAAAAAAGTAAAGAAAAGTTTCAGCCTATAAATGTCCCACTGCTGAGCACAGGCCTCCTCTCATTTCTGAGAGCGTTTTGGAGCTAGGAAGAATCCGCCACGCTGCTCCAATGCGGGTTGGCGGACTTCACATGTCTTCGAAATATTTTTTTTATTTTTATTTCTCAGACAGGCAGGTTTCTTCATGATGTTTGCCTTCACCGCCAAGCACGTGGTAAATCAACACTTAAAATTGCAATTAACAATTTTAGTGGTGCCGACACCGGGAATCGAACCCAGGTCACTCGCGTACTGTGAAATTTAAAGCGAGCGCCTAGCCCCTAAGCTACCACGGCTCAAAAGTTATGTTATATTGAAAAGTTACAGTATTATCCAGAATTTTAAATTACATAATTTTGCGTGGCACTGCACTCTTCACCTTGGGACATCTATACTTCCTGCGAAACCTGCTTAAGTAATTACCTCTGTCTTTTTGCCTGTTTGTTACCTTTTGACGGTTCAGCCTCTGAACCGATAATGACCAAATTTGGCATAGAGATAGCTTGCATCTTGGAGACGTATATAGTTACTTTTTATCCCGGAGAATCAAATAGTTCCTACGGGATATTTAAAAATGAAGATGAAAGAAATGACAAAAAAGTAAAAACAAAAAAAACACACTAAGAGTGAGCAAAGGGCGGTCTTATCGCTGACAGCAATATCTTCCAGACAACCGCTGTATGGACAGGATATCAAGAACAATGAAAATGTCGAGAGAGACGGCGTGGAAAACAAATAAATTTAAAAGATTGCATAAAGGACAAAATACATACCTATTACGTACACACATATACTACACATATACGTTCATACATACGTATATACGTTTTATATATACATGTAATGAAATATATGTATACATATGCTTTACATATATACAATATTAAATAATATAAATAAGAATTGAATCGGGGCTAATGTGAAAACTAAACTACATTCTAAAGATAAATATGATTTAATACAAGTGATACTGGTGGTAGGATTCCTATGCAGGAATCCGTCTAGGTAGGTACCACCCCAGGGCCAGTTATTCCGCCGTGAAGCAGTACTGTGTATACATTACTGTGTTTCAGTCTGAAGGGCACTGTGAGCTAGTGTAATCACTGGGCATATGAGACTTAAGAACTGATGTCTCAGGGTGACGGGCGCATTGTGGTGTCACACTGTTCTGGGTGACACAGTATTTGTTATGGGCAGACGTTGTACTTACCATCAGGTGAACGTTTAGCTCGTACCGTCACTTTCATAAAATAAAAAAAATAAAAAAAAGTTTCTTTAAAACTGGAAGGGATGTTGCAGCGCGTTCTATAGGTGGACAGCCTGTGCAGGAAATGACGCGTCCATAAATTTGCTGGTATGAAGCGGCATTTTCTACTAAAAACTCTGCTGATCTTAAGTTTCCCGAATTAGAATAATGCAGTAATTGAAAACGTTTTTTGAGGATAGAAGGGTAGAGAGGATTGAAGATACACTGTAGAGTAGATGATGTATGTGAGCATTCCGATGAAGGCGAATAGGTAAACATTTGAGCTTAGTTCGAAAAAGAGAAACATGGTCATATTTACATAAGCCAAATATAAACTTTATGCAAAAATTCTAGATACGCTCAAGTTTATCAAGCTGTAATTTCGGCGAGGTTAAGATATCTGACGTCAGCATAGTCGGAAATCTGGAAAAGAGAGACTTAGCAAGCACAATCTTGCCGGCTATGGGAAGGAAGTTACGCTATCTTCGTGAAAAGGTCGCAAAAGCATACATTTTTCGACTAATTTATTTCATGTAACGTATCCAAGAAAGATTTTTGTCTATATGGATCCCCAAGTTCTTCAGGGTATCACTGATAAGAACAACAGTTCCATAAAACAGTATTTGCAGACAATCAAGGCGTGACATCATTCGAGAGCTACCGATGATAATGGTCTGCATTGTAATAGGATTAACCTGAAGGCCGTAGGCGTTACTCCATCCAAGTACCCTCTCCAGGTCCGCATTAATAGTTTAAATAGCACTTAAGGAGATCGCGAAGTATATATTTGTATACAAGTCATCTGCATTTTTTTTATTTTATTGTATAAAGTGACGAAACGAGCAAAACGTTCACCAGATGGTAAGTGCAACGTCCGCCCACAACAAATGCTGTGTCACCCAGAATATTTCTGTGTGACACCACACTGCGCCCGTCACCCTGAGAGATTAGCTCTTAAGTCTCAAATGCCCTGTGATTACGCTAGCTCACAGTGCCCTTCAAACAGAAACACAGTAATGCTTGCACACTACTGCTTCACGGCATAACTGGCTCAAATAGAAAAGGAGATAAAACGCCCTCCTGAGGAACACCAGCATATACGTTACACCAGGATAAAGAAGTATCATCAGTACATATTTTAAAATTTTAATGTGTAGTAAGTTATTAGTAGGCTATTAAAATATTGAAGATATAAGCTACTCTCAGCATACAATGGAAGTTGAATTAATTAGTTTCATAGTAGCATGTTGCTTTAACATTGTTACTACTAACTGCTGGTCGTTACAGTTCCATATAAAGTTTTGAGCTTCTGAGCATTGCAATGTCTTAATAGCTGAAGTAGGTCAGAGAAGTATTAGATTTGCGAAACTTAACAGAAACAATTCCATTTATATGTTCATATTATTATTTTATCATTATTCATATATAACACAAGTAGAATAATAACGTAACATATTAACACGATCCCTCGGCTACACCACTGGTTTGTATTGCACTTATTTTTTTGTTTGGATATTACTTTACTAATGACAATTAAGTACCCACATTATACAGAAGCTTTGTGTGGTTCAGATTTATTATATGTATAGTCAGTACATAGTTCATACATTCTATAAAACCTCAGAACTTAGGTCACGTTTATGCATAATTGCGCAAGTTAGCAATGACCAACAATATTTAAGATTTCATATGTATCTATCTATTGTTCTATTGTCGCACTTTCTAATTCATGTAATCTCAGGTGTATAATATTGCCAAATTGGTTACCTACGGTGAAGCTAATAGGGGACCACATGGTCGGCTTGAGTCATCGAACTGGCCCGGGGAAGTCGCTTAGAGTGGAATTACAATTGCTCGTTTTACTGACCCCCCGTAGCCTCGGCGTAACGGACTCTGGGGAGCCGTTGAGCACACACAGAGAGAAAAGTCGTGTTGAAAGGCGCGTCTCGTGTTCTGGCGCACCAAGCTAGAAGGGAGGAATTGTTCTCACCTTAAGAGGGGCTGCCGAAAGCGGCCGATGCCGGTGGGCTTATTAGTCTGTTAATGCGCCAAAATCAATGACTACCACGCACTTTAGTAACTTGATGCGACTGCTGAAAATAAGATGTTATTTGTCTTATCGAACAATTCTTTTAACTGTGATAGTTCACGACAGTAGAAAAATGGCAAGATACAACCTGCGACGTTTTTGTGGTTGATTTTTGATTATTTTATGATTCATCATCATTATCATTTCAGCCTATCACTAGACCTCTGCTAGATGACACAAGCTGCAACTGCATAGATTAACACAAAAAAACTTTCTATATTAAGGTAAGAATTCTTGGAGTTGATATTAAACTTTACAAAGTAATAGACACTTGAGAACCAGGAACCTAGAAGTACAAGAAGACCTAGAAGTGATTGCCAAGAATTTGTGATAAACCCTAACATAAATAAGATACTGGTATGCTTAACTGCCTATTCTATTGTTAACAAAATATTTAGTTTTATTGAAATAAAATAATTAATAATAATAATAAGCGTGCACTCTCAATCATATCTTGCTTGTGGAGACTGCTCTAAAACATTTTCTTTGTTCCTAAGATCTGTATTTTTGTATTTTTTATTCTTATATTAAATGAATACCGAGCGACGGTCGCTTGGCTAAACGGTTAGCGTACCTGCTTGATGAGCAGTTCCTGGATACAAATACCAGCAGAAGCCAATATTTGTGCAACACATAAATGATTCGTTTTTGGCATTGATATTACTGGGACTGTCCATGTGAATCATCCATGTGTGTCATCTATTCGTTAGCCTGTGCAATCGGATCGGAGTAGAGTTACGAGTGCACAGGTTATTCCGAGTACATTTACGCAGAAGAGAATTTAGTTAGCGCCTTAATGATTTTTATAATAATTTCGGTATTTTTTTTTCAGTTATAAATATCAATTCAAACATAATTAACCTGGAGGTCAGAGTACCTTACTTCTACGCCGCGTGTCCTGGGTTTGAATCCCAGCCGTAGCTAACATTTGTACTAAAACACAAATTGTTGGTTTTCAGGTCTTGTTGTGTCAGCCTACCTCTTATCTTATCGCATCAGCGAACATGGGGCGCGGGTAGTTTGTGATGAGTAAGTGCCTCTAAGCTTGCGCGTTCATTCGTGGCATTATAATATAACTTGCATAGTTTATAGTTCTCAACAATATTCGGAAATAGCCATCGTGGTCGAATTCGCCAGGGGAACATCATCAATTTATTATCCAAAAAACCGCAACGGCCATAAACATGCGTAAGCGAATTTAAGAGTTTCATGATTTTCTCATAGATCCCATCATCACAACTTGACTGAAATTATATGGGACCATCCTTACAGTATCTCCATTTAAAAAAAATATATTTCTAAAATTGGTCAAGATAATTGACGCAAATATCAGTGAACATACATAAAAAATATTTATATATATATATTCGGTGATGTAATTGCTGTTAGCCTTCTCGGCTTTTACAGCTTCATCGGATACTAAAAAATATATAGAGACGAGCATAGAACCGCCTCCTTTTTTGAAGTCGGTTAACTAGTTGTTAACTTCGGGCGTAGCATTCCCAAGGGGTACCGATACTACTTATAGAGATGACATAGACGTTGGACAATATCATCGTCTTCTCCATATTTATAAAATAAACATATACAACTTATCCGTTGGGAGACATTATTTAGATAATTAAGCATAAAATTACTAAAGAATAAACTTTACATTACAAAACCTAGCTGTATCTTGGAAAAACGTACGCTTAACCCTTGTTTATAGTGTTTCTTAAAATGTGAACCCGATGCCACTTTGGAACAGTACGTTTCTTTCCCGGTGGAAGAAAAAGTCACCAGATTCAAATAATACCCTGTCCTTCCAACGTTTATGGAGTTGCGATAAGTACAGTTACAGTACTGTAAGTATATGTCCCATCTTCTGGTTTTATATGGGTATATAAAACCATGTGATGGGCAGCAGCATATTCCTGAAACTTCTGAATAAATAAACTGCATTTGCGAACCCGACCGCCAAGCGTGGCAACTATGGAAGAATCCCCCCAAAATGAGACCTACAAACTCTTGTGGCAATCTATAGATATGATACATGTGCTCCGCAGCGGGTTATTTATATGCTGTAACTTTTACACAGGCATTGTTGTGTTCGTGACATAGTATAAAAACCGATTTTTATGTATTCTAGCTTCAAGATTGAAAAAAAACGTTTCAGGGTTTGGGTTTTTGTGTAACACAAATCATCAAATTAGATAAAAAATAAATATTAAGTTCAAAACTTGTGCTTTTGAATTTAATATTTATTATCTACTTCAAAAATGTAATTTTGAAATTAAAACGAGTACAATATCAGTGTTTTTTTTATAAGAGCGTATTAAAATATCTCTCCTATTTTTTAAGTATTAAATGGAAATAAAAATTAAATAAGGTGAAAGATACTGATGTTTTTCTCTTCCCCGTCGTAACATTTAAGAAAATCTTGGTGTAAATAATTCTCGTTGTCGTTTAAATTAAACTTAAAAATATCGCTTGTATAGCAATTATTTTATAAATATTAGTGACCGCAGTATGCTTGAGAACAACAAATCCCTTGATAACATGTACGTGATGCATGTTAATGTTTTCTGAATCTGGCCACTTACATTAAAGATATTATAAAAGTGCCCTGCCTTTTTATGAAAATGAAATTCTGTGGCTGTAGAATACATTTTGTTTTCTGTGAATGTCCTTTGTTGCGTGTTTGTATTACTATGGATTTAAAAACAAAGTTTGTAACAAATTTTTGTGTAGTGTAAGTTATCAAGTCAGATACTTAATTTATCATTTGGTTGTTGAGACCCATCTAATATGTGACAGCTGGTCAGCGACAGTGGTATCCGAAGGCATTGATATCCGAAGCTAATAGACCAATATATCAATAATTAAAAAAGTTGAAAATGCATGTTATTAAATATAATAACGAGTATAACATTGAGAATAAACACGGGGTACCTTCAAAATATTTTTTATATATGTATACGAGTATACATCTCAAAGTCCGTAAGTTTTGGAAGCGATGGATATCGCCTGAATTACTGAAATTTCAAAAATGGCAGCAGTAAAGTGGTTTGGTAAAAGCAATGTATGAGTATGAAGAATATATGAGATATCGTAACGAGGAAGAAATTTGGATGTACTGTTATGAACCTATGAGAAAAAGACGATGAGCGGAATGCGTCTTTCGCTATAAAAAAATATGCCGACGATATTCGAAACACGGAAAAAAATGGTTCCAGGTAACAATTTCCAGCAAATATAACTCCTTGAACACAAAATAATATGCAAAAGAACACACTAACGCAAAGCACCCGTCTGTTTTTAAAATTAAAAAATAAGTGATGCGAACACCGTAGTAATAAAATACGATACGTTATTTCATCATCATCATTTCAGCCTATCATTTCTCCGCTACTGAACATAGGCCTCCCCTAAAGTTTGCCAAACAAATCTAGTAGCTCTCATTTTGGGGGGGATTTTGCCAAAGTTACCACACTTGGCAGGCGGCTTAACAACCGTAGTTTATTTTTTCAGATGATCTAGGACGATGCTGCTGCCCATCTACTGGTTTAATTTGTCCTCTGTCGATTTACGACACCCTCATCTCATCTCATCTACCACCCTCATCTCATCCGGTGAGATGAGAGGGGTAGATTATCTTAAGCCGCCACCACACGGCATTCATATGATTGATTTGATATGATGTAACCCGTACCGCCCGTAACTTTAGTTTTTAATCTTTAATTTATTTCTGATCAGATATGTTTACGTGATGATACTATATTCTCCTACTCTTAATTTACTCCATTACAGTTCATCGGGCTTGTAAAAGATTTGGAAATATGCTTATTGACAATCAGAGACAATATTCTTTATTACCTGTTTAGCGTTCATTGTCCTTTAAGAACTTATAGTTGATTATTTAAGATTAACAAATTAGTTATCCTGTTTTTATTACATTAATACTGTTAACTATTTCAATTAGTACTGGCTATAAACCGTGAGTAGAGAACAAATGAATGTCATGTCTCATTATAAACACCGCGCCCATTCCCTCTCGTGTTTTAGCTAATTGCTGATAGAGAAACTGGTTGCGTAACAAATTGGTATAATTTGTCTGTGGCCTACAATGTTTGCGTTAATTGACTTTTGGAAATTTTAGTGACTTGATAACAAAATTTACTTTTGGATTTGGTTACAAATTAATGGTAATACTAAGAGTATTACAATTTAGAATTAATTACTCGTACGACATCTAAATAACGTAGCTTTCCTAAACATATATAAATATTGACATTCCCGTAAGAGATCTTTGGAGGCTTCTTCAAACTAGATACTGGGTTATTGATAAACTTATCATAACATTGAAAGCTTTTATAAAAATAACACACACTTGAATGACAAACAAACTTAATAATATACTGCTATAAAATGTTATACTAAAATATTATTAACTATAAAAAGCTAAGCTAATCGACCATCTCGAGAGCAGATAACGTGTACTAATTCATACCAGTGGTTCTACCTGTTAAGAACTTTCTTATCGATTTTGTTGACAACATAGTAGGTATATGGTATTAATATGGTTTGAGACTAGGTCTATCCCCTGAGCATGCTTTTTCATTAAGTAGAAGTTATCTCCTAATACTAAAACTTACGAGACAGCATTGGCGGTACCCCTAAAAAAGGTTTTAACATTTCGTATTACCAGAAGGGTACTCCCAACATAATCGCTTATCTAATGAACTTACCCACTCTTTTCATAGTTATTTGTTAATACTTAAATTATACTAAATTCATTTTTGACACATCTAAGTGGTGGTGGATCCTGGATTTTCATTCCAGACTTTCCGTAATTTCTTAACAAGGAGACCTATACTATAGATAGAGTTTAGACGATTGTAATTCTCAAGACTGATATCGCCGTTTCAGAAACTAGGTTACGCTTTTAGTGACGTTGTACATATATACTACACGATTTCTATAAAGTTTGGCAACATTTATTCCAATTAAATAGTTGAAATAATAAGTACAAGAGTCAGCATCACATATTATTAAAGAATACAGTTTAGTACTTTTGGAAGAGGCAAACCAATCTACTGCAGTGGTCGGTAACAAGAGTAACTAAATTGTTATATAATAACAAAATTAATTAAAACTTATTCATAAATATTTGAAAAAAAGAAAGAAAGAGAAGTTTATTTGAAGCACCCACAGAATAAGTAACTATAAACTAAATATGTAACTATAAATAAAATAAAACAGTTATAAATAAACACAATGTCATAAGTACAACAATAACAAAAAAGAGTAAAAAACAAACCTAAACGATGCACGTTATAATGTCACTAGGACAACTATATGGCGGAATGATGCAAAAATAAATGCCACTCAGGATGTGCTGGGGTGTGTTGAACTAACACAACCTCGTCCTGCTTTTCAGTATCATTCTAATACGGAAATATACATATCATAAATAATACACACACACACACCCACACACAAAGATATATTTATATATAGACATACATACACAGTTATATATATATATAAATACATAAAACATCAGCACATATACAATATTTATTTCATTTCACTAAACAACTATCATTACAGACTTTTATCTCCGTCTTTCACTAGATGACTTAGTTTGACATAAGAAAACTTTAATCTCGTGACACACGTCTGACGCGAATGTGTCTTTAATTATATGGGAAAGTTTTGGAGGTTATTTATGTATATATGTTTGGGTCAAACCAAACCTGACTGGCTGGGCTCGCGGGCCCCCGCGATCTCGACCACAGCTATCCGATGAAGCTTTAAAATCCAAAAATGCTAACAGCATTAACATCTCCGAAGTTGTATATTATTATTATTTCTTTTTTAGTTGAGTGTCACCCAGAATATTTCTGTGTTGCACCACACTGCGCCCGCCCCCCTGAGACGTCAGTTCTGAAGTCTCATATACGATGTCGTATCCCCCGGATAAAATATATATATATATCGAGCCGAGAGCTAAACGAGCGAGAGGGCAATATTTTAAGTTATATTATAATTCTTCGTTTAGTTATTTAAAAATTTCATAGAAATGTTAATAAATTGTATACTAACCAAAACAGTCTCAAAAAATGAGTACATTAGGTATACTACGAGTATGTCGGGCACGACATCATGTTTCTTACCGAAAAGGCTTTGCAACGTTTTGAATAAGTAGTAATAGAATAGAATAATTTACTATTTACTATGTATTAATTATTTACATATGTAATTAATCTATGTTGAGGTATTATTACATATTGAACGTCATTTTTTTTAACATACACTGGTTCGCAATAAAATGCCTTAGTCCCGGAGAGATCCAGCATGTCTTCCAGCGGCCAATTTTTTTTAGTCATTTTAAAAATAATGTATATACAATCCCGCAGCGATGACCTATACAATGGGTTATAATTATCCATATATTCTTTAATATTATAATAACCCTTTATATAGTCTGTATAATAAAAAAACAACAAATAAAAAATGTTATTTGAATAATAGTAAATTATATTCTATGCTCAGCCAATAGTAACTAACGGTGGCATGAATCTAAGACTAAGAATTGAGTTACTCAGCGCAATCCAAGGTTCACGCGTAAGGAATCAATGGTGATTATAGGTAATCATGTGTAGGTTAAGGTAAGTTAGTGTAGGCACTAGCCCGCAGCTTCCCTCATGTCATTATTCTCAAACCGCGATTTTCGTAGTCCAAAACCTTAAGAATCATGACAAAACTAAATACCGGTTCTTTGTTAATATAAAGTATACTATAGTGATGATGATGATGTTCTCCTAGCCGATTTCGACGACGGCGACAACTTCCGAAGACTGTCGAGAGCCATCAACTGCGCAAGAGATATTATAGTGCCACAAGTGTACGCGCAAACACAGAGGCACTCACTCGTCCCTACCTACCCGCGCCCGATGTAACGCTGATGCGATAAGATCGGAAGTAGGCTACGATGCAGTGTTAGAAACACGGGGACAATCACAACACAACCAGACCCGAAAACCAACAATTTGTGTGTATAGTATTAGAACCAAGAACAGTGAATATTGATAACGGTGTATGATAAATTAATGTCAAAGATTCTCTAATACTATAATATTTCAATTTCACTCGATAATAAATTATATTATCGAGTGCCCCAGAGAACGCGTAATCGTAATGCATGTCAAATTTTTCCTACGACTTCATGTCGCACTAATGCTCAAACGTTCACCGCTATATCGCCGTTACTTCTTATGGTATAGTAGAAAGCGCACAGTCTTTCAATCAATTTTTTTTTTACAAAGATATTACTACAAAAAGGGTTATTATAACATTAGAGAATACGTGGATGATGATAACCTCTGATCTCATGAGTGATTGTCACCAAGCTGTTTCTACATCTTTATAATATTTATCAAATTCAATACCAATTCGATTCATTGATCATTCGTAACCGCTCCAAAACCGAACCGTTCAGCAAGCTCTCATCTTGAGGATTATTCATCTGACCTCCGAAAAGATATTCTTAGTTCTCTTAAAGATGAGCTTCAAATTTTAAAGAAATATGCAGTTAAGAGCGAAATGAGTATTTTAAAGCCTCAAATAACAACAATTGAGTCCACTCTTAATTGCATGTGTTCTCAGTACGACGACCTCTTAAAAAGTATAGCATCCACAATTCATTTTTATCGTTTTCTAATTGACTTCCACTGTTATATGTTGTAAATTGTTTACACTGTTATTTAATGTTACATTTTAAAATATCTATATGCATATGTATCAATTCTATAATTACTTTATTAATAAAAATCGTGATATGTGTTGGTTACACAATTATCCCATTTACATGCCAATTTTTGAATTTTCACTATACATAAAAAACATACATACATACATAAAATATACCGTTTGGATCTTTGGAAACTATAAGCTAACATACTGGGTGAGATTAGAGTCAATCAGGTTAGAATTTTTTCGTGAAACCTTTTTACGTGATCCACTAAACAACTAAAATTTTGCTATTTATGGTAAGATAAGAGATATATAACCAGAATCCATTTGTTTAAATTTAAAATGCTATTTATTTTAAACTTAAGGCTTAAAGTTAGTTACTTACTTTCAAATTTGTTTATTAAATTTGTTTGTGTTGCTAAAACACAAAAAGTTTTTTTCCGTAAAGTAAAAATCCAGCACAAAATCTGTAACCTTTTACAGGTCGTGTACAATCGAGTCAGTATCTTGGTCGATGAATATTTAACGAACTGTCATGTAAGTTGGTACATATTTTGACTTTATTTCGTAGTCGCTAGTGAAAATAAAATTGAACGTGGCACTACATCGAAGGCATATAAACATGTTTTTATGAAGTTGCTTGTAAAATTCTACAAGAAGAATTATACATAATTTCAATGATTATGTTATTTCTAAAGATACAATTAGAGAATTACATGGAGTATTGTCGTCGTGTGGCGGCGGCCTAAGAGAATCTACCACCCCATCTTATCCCGTGGATGTCGTAAAAGTCGAAAGAGGGAAAATGAAAACCAGGAGATGGGCAGCAGCATCTTCCTGGAACATCTGAATAAATAAAGTGCGGTTGCCAACCCACCTGACAAGCCTGGAAACAATGGCAAAATCCCTCCAAAATTAGAGCTACAAACTTGTGTGGCTATCTATGGGGGAGGCCTACCTTCAGCAGTGGACTTGTGATAGACTGAAACGAAATGTCGTCAGATAGAGATTTACACATAGTATAAAAGGAAACCCCTGACAATGGACTGCCCTTCTGAAGAGAGTCCTAGCGCAGTCAGCGCTAATCTCGAGAACAATTAAACGAATTTGCATGCGGTTTTCATTACTATGATCTGAACTACATATATATAAATTTATATTTAAATCCAATAGTTACAATGGTTTTTGTGACTCGCATAACCAAATTAGTATGTATGATCGTTGAAAAATGCACGAAACTATTCCCGTGCGCTTCGGAAGGAAAAATAGATATATCACATAATATCAAAGTATATAGGCTACTTATAAGAAAAATACAATTTTTAAATTGTTTTGTCTGTCTGTCTGTTTGTTCCGGTTAATCTCCGAAACGGCTCGATCGATTTTGACGGTACTTTCACTGACAAATAGCTGATATTATAGCGGATAACTTAGGCAACTTTAATTTTTGAAAAATGTTCCGTGAGTTCTGCGCGAAAAAAATAAAACCCCAAATCCCATTCAAATAGGGAAGTATATAAATTGATGTCATTAATCGGAGTGAAATCGCGCGGCACAGTGGAACCGGCGCTGGCTGCCTAGAATCAGCGGACCTTCCTCGGGAGAGAGCTGCTCCTCTACTCTCTCCTTCCCAGCAAGGCGCGCCGGATCACACGACGCGCCCCCCAGCACGGCATCCCTTAGTGCGCGCAACGAACAACCTGCCCCCTCCCTTGTTGGGCTTGACCAAGCCCACTTGGGGCGACCTCCCCGAGCCGGCCCGATGCCGCACCCCGATCATGTGGCCTCCTCTTAGCTTCACCGTGGGTGACCAAGCCACGTTTACTCTATCTAATTTAGCTCTAGCTAATAAAAATATACACAGATAAATAAACTATGGTAATCAGCAGTAAAGAGTTAATTTGTAATGGGAAAAAACAGAGTGTACTCGTACTTATTATCTCGATTAAACACGTATTTCCTCAGAAATAATAAACATATATATTCCAAGCGAACGTAATCACTGGCAACGTATGACATAACTTACATCTGCATTTCAAAAAACAAAAAGTTCGAGAAAGCAGCCAACGTGACATTCTATTGACAATAGTAAGAATGCAGAACGAAGAATATAATTATCAAATTGTGAATATCACTAAAATTATTTTATTTAAGTCTGACACCCTTCTCATAAATTTGCCCATAATGCCTGGAAATTTTGGCAAATTGTCCGTTCTTGTGAAACACCAAGACAGCCTTGATAATTCGATGATGATAAAAGATATAATATTGGGCTTTTGCGAAAATAATTGTCGCGTAGATATAAATTTTGTTTAAAATGTATGTAATAGACCAACAACGTTTTAGACCGATAACATAGTCACCATCAATATCTACATCATTTAGCCTTTTGCCATGCAATGCGGTTTAAAAAACTTTTGAGAGACCACTGGTCTGTATACTTTTTACAAGCTGATGAAGAATGAAGAAGTTAAACACAAACACAAGGATGCACAATCGCCTTCATCTGCGTATATTATTACATTTGTTATGAGAACCAGATGTACTGGTTTTATAGGTTTTTGAACAGTTTTCTCGTCTGGTTGGGATATATGTATACGAATTCATATTAATATAAACTACACTATCATTTTTTTGTTTGGGTATACAGTGGTACGCTCGATTGGTTAGGTTATTTATGACAATTGAGTGAAGACTGAGCTAATTGCACCCTCACAGTTAATACACATTCACTAAAATTGTTTCATTTTCTTTCTAGGGATTCTCTGAACCTGGTCATAATGCACAAACTAGCTTCGTTACGGGCTTCTTATGAAGTATGAAGTCCGTTAAATTTATTTCAGTACTTCAGTAGGATTAACCCTTGTACAACTTGTCGACTGGCATTCGTCTAGCCCAGATTGTGATCGCAACAAATTATAATTAGTCTTACAAGGCATGGCCTGCTCTGTTTCTCAAGAATTTCATATAAAGAGCAAGTAGTTGCTATGCTGCGACTAACATGCATTTATAATTTATACTAATATTACATTACCTTATAAATAAAAACAATATTTTAATTTGTAGCAGAACTTATGGTGAACAACGAGTATATGTAATATTTGAATTATTCAAAGTGATTTTTTTTATATCTTTGACATGGGAAATGTATATTCGTAGTCCCTTATTTTTATTAATTAAAACTTTATTATGACACTTTAATTAAAAGGGTAACACAGGGCGGACTTAATGCATATTGGAATTCTCTGCCAGCCAACCCGTAGGCGTGGAGAAAATTGTGAAGGGTGCAATATAAAAAAAATGTGTTAATTACCTTGAATACAAGCCGAAGTTAATTATAAAAATTATAATAATAAAATATACATAAACATAAAAAACGTAATAAACATACATACATATCCATATATACTTCTATATGCATTACATATACATAAATTGCAATGATCGAGGAAGACGTATACAAATTATACGTTTACTTATAACTTTACTTACTGCTTCAAGTTCAATTGGCGTTTTTGCATATAACATAATGAATGTGGTTGATGAGCTACGAACGCTGCAGATTTTGTGAGGTGAAGCGGCTAATTCCAAAGCTTTGCAACTCATCATCAAAGTTACTTTGTTTATGCAAAAGCTATATTAAAAAAAATTGTTTTTCATCCCATATGGATTGCCACAAAAGTTTGTAGCTTTCATTTTTGGGGGATTTGATTGGATTTTTACTCATTAATGGTGTTCATTAATTATCTTAATAAATATTATTTCGGAGAATTTTAATTCACGGTGACCTCAAACGTGTACTATGATTTATTTAGTTTAGAATGCTTAAAATTTTAACGCTTGAAATATTTTAACTTGTTTCATCAAATGTAAAGCTTAAAACTAGGTGAGTATCAGACCAGTCCGTGAGCAATTAACGTTGCGAACTTTGTGAGGGTTATATAACACGGGTCAAAGCTTTGTGGTCATGTCACAATGTTTCGTTTCTCTCGCTAGAATAATCATACTTGTTCGTTTATTTTTTGCGTACTAAAATATAAACGTACATGTGACTTTAATGAATAAATTATACTATTTGCAATTAGAATAATTGATGTAATTAGTACAGTGTAACATCAACGAAATTATTATACTCGTATGTAAGTGAAGTAAGTGTATACGAATATAGTGTTTATCTTTGTACTATAACTGCTTCCTGCATTAGTATTGATTTTTTTGCAACGTGTGACGTTTTAGTGGTCAAGATACGTGTACGTGGTAGAGCCACTCCCTAGGAGACACTTATCATCTATCCCTTTATAGATGATAAGTGTCTCCTCGGCGAAGTTTGCACATAAACGACCTTGCTCGTTCAGGGGAAACCACGTTCTCACAAAACACCAGCATAAAGACGCAAAATAACTGTGTTTCATATGGTGAATGAAACGAACCGACTGGCTGAAGTGGCCAGCAAATAGACATTCCTTCATTGTCCCTCTAAACCTAGCCTGACGACGCACCTTCTTCTTTTGCTATAGGCCACTATGACATATAACGTCCACGAAGGTGACAAGTATTATGTAGCTCATTAAATTAAGCTTTGCGTTGAGTTTTAAGAAAGGTTCACCAGTTGCAACCTCGGACCGGCAAACGAAGTGTAGGGCGACACCCCAATAGATGGGAAGACAACCTGCACGATTTTGAGGGAAGTCGATGAATGCTGGTGGCTCAGGACCGTGCTTTGTGGCAATGTATGGTGGAGCCTATGTTCAGCAGTGGGCTGGTGTGGGCTGAAATGATGATGATGATGATGATTAAGTTCTTAGACCACAAATTTGATGGTATCCGAGTCTTAGGTATACTGCAATTGTTTTTGGATTTTTGGCATTGCTTCGTAAATAGAAATAAAATTTTAAGCAATTTTAAAGATATTCGTAGTTACAAATAAACGTAACTGAGCATTAATACGAAGCGAACGTTTTCCACTTTACTGTTAAATGCGTTAAATTTCACGTTACTCAAAAATAAACTCTAAACCAAATTCTTGGAAAATAACTGTCTATGAGAATATTGTAATTAAAAATGCTTTACCTATTCGGGAGCGGTGCTACTTTCTCTCTTTTACTGTTACTTCTTTTTAAGTTGGAAGATCTACGCTTCATACAAAAAAAATTGTAAGAGTTCTATGCCGGAGTCCGTCTACAAAAGTGCTACCACAGAGCAGTTTTTGAGTAGCTGTGTGTACACTCTACTGCTATTCTAAGGGCACTGTAGCTAGAGAAACCACTGGGCATATTAGACTCAATAACATGGTTTTAGAGACAAACGGAATGCAGTGTTATACAAGACTTTGCAGTTAAAAGTTCTGTGTGAGAGTGTGATTACGTTAGGGCATGTATTGCAAATACCATCAGGTGAACGACTTGCTCATATTGTCACTTAATACTATAAAAACATACTTGTGTCTTTAGTGCAGCGTGATGAGTTTGGTTCCCAAAAACTGTACTGTCGTTGTTCCCTAAACGTCGTCATTAAACTGGCTCTTGTGTCCATAAATATTTCCTAAATTTAAGAGCCCCTATATGTAGAGAGAATGACAGGAGACAGTCTTTGGGTATAATTATTAAATATCTATTGGTATAATACATAAAAAACAGTGGTACGCATTAAAACTTCTCCTGCATAGTGAGTACGTTTTACAGACATAAATTACATATACACAATAGACTCGAAAACCAACAATTTGTGTTGACTTCGGCTGGTCAAAGTTGGAGTCCATGACCTTCTTCGCCACGAGTCGTCGTAAATATGTAAACTTTTCACATACATCTCCATGAACTCATCATATGTATACCCATGGTTACATGGATTTACATATGAATATGATTTACATATAAATACGTGACGTATATATAATGCCATTTTCTGTTAATGGCGTTCCGTCCACGCGGTGAAATTTCTGTAGGGGCAGTAGCAGTCGTGACTAGTCGTTGCCGCAGATGACAAAAGGACTAAATTTTTTCTCAGTTAGTGCTTTAGGACAGTGAAATGAAACAATGTATAATATATATATTAAATAATTATAATTTGCATAATTTGGTGCTTTGTGATATATTGAATAACTACATTCTAATGGTTGTATATAAACAAGAATTCTATTAATAGTGTCCTATTTCTAAGTCATAAAGCTAATTTATATCTATCTGTTGTCTGTGGTTTACCAAAGATTTTGTTGCGAACCAGTTTATTATTTTTTTTTCCAGATATGGAATTGCTTGTAAATATAGATTAAAATGTGCTTGTAATTTTTTTTATCTTATAAACCATTTTTTTTACATATTTATTAGATTTCATTTAGCATTCATTGTTTAATAATGTGTAGGTCATTTAACAGCACTGTTATTAGCATAAGCAATATTTATTTTATGTCTTAATATACCTAAAATACAAAGCAAACTACAGTTTCAGTCACTAATAGCTTTACACCCATTTGTACTTTTTTTAACATGGCGAAATACCTTCCAACCATGGGTACCAGGGAAACGAGTACTCGAATGTCCCAGCTTTCCCAGCCCTAGCATCGACCGCATGTCGATCGCAGAGGATAAGGAGATTGGCGCAACGGAATACCGTCACTCCTGTTACTCCGCGGCCCAACCACGGCTGCGGGGGGCAGAGTGAGCAGTGTCGACATACCGCCACTTCTCCTCAAGCGGAGCACCGCAGGCCACCGTGTGGCGCGTCTTCGCCGTGGTTGACCGCAGATAAATAAAATAGATTTTTAGTAACGATGCAAATTCGATTAGAGAATTTCATTTCACAACTAGCTGTGTCCCACATGATTGCGCCGTAAAGCATGATACCTCGCTTACCTGAACATTAACAGTTCGGCCCTTCTCGGTAATGTTCGGTTAACAAGCTGCGACTCCTTAAGGCCATAAGTATTGAGTTTATATCAAATATATATTCATACTTTCTCAAGCCTCATCATCGTCATCATCATTTCAGCCTATCACTGCTGAGCATAGGCATAGGTTAACCGTGTGGTGGCAGCTTAAGAGAATGTACTACCCCATCTCATCCCTCGGGTGTCGTAAAGTCGACAGAGGAAAAATGAAAACCAGGGATGGGCAGCGGCATCTTCCTGGAATATCTGAATAAGTAAACTGCGGTTCCCAACCTGCCTGCCAAGCGTGGCAACTATGGCAAAATCCCCCAAAAATGAGAGCTACTAACTTTTGTTGTAATCTATGGGGGAGGCCTATGTTCTGAAGCCTGCAAGACACGAAAATTTAAGTCAAGATTGACAGGCACACAAGAATTCTTAAAAACGATCATTTATGATTAGGCATCGTGTAAATAGCAATTTTCACTTCGATTTTAGCATTTATTTTCAAATCACAGACAGACACGTAAATTTTATTATTGGTATAAATAGACAAACAGCAACTCGTAGCAGCTGTGTTACACAACATTGAAGCAATGAGGAAAATGAACGGACGTATTCACTTTATAACATCATTATTTCAAAGGAGGACCCTGCCAGCAAGTCAACAAATAAATTTTTCAATAGAAAGTTTCCAGATCCCCATCCGTAAATAAATTATGAAAAGCTCGCATATAAAACACGGCAAAAGAGATTTTCTTGATAGGGTGGGTAGGTTCCCCATAGTAATATTTAAAAAAAAAATAGTTTTTTACAATTACAAACAAATCTTACACCGTATATCGAAAATTCAGTTCCCTAATATTATAATCCTTAATATATATCCATAATATCATATATTTATGAACTTGTTTGTACAACATGATAAGTATATCATAATTTTTTTTATGATCATAGTTGTAAACCGAAATTCTAAATAACTTGTTACTGCCCGAAATTTTCTTGGGTTATTGTTGTAGCTCAAATAACCAAGCCCATGATGTCAAGCAAGAATACTGTTGTACCTGCAGATTAGACATTAAATAAAGTTATAATGAAGTGCAATTTGTGTTTATTTTTTTTTATAGAATAGGAGGCAAACGAGCAGATGGCTCACGTGATGGTAAGTGATCACCGCCGCCCATGAACACCTACAATACCAGAGGAATAGCAAATGCGTTGCCGGCCTTTGAGAAAGGAATAGGCTCTTTTCTTGAAGGTCCCTAAGTCGTATCGGTCCGGAAAAACCGCTGACGGCAGAACATTCCATAAAGTGCAAGTGCGTGGCAGAAAATTCTGCGAAAAACGCACTGTGGTGGAATGCCAACCATCAAGGTGGTGACGATGGAATTTGAGGTTATGCCGTAAGGTGCGATGGTGAAATTCAGCGGCTGGAATTAATCCGAACAATTCCTCGGAACACTCCCCATGGTAGATCTTGTAAAAAATGCAAAGAGATGCAACATCTCTTCGCAAAGCCAGGGGATCAAGCCGATCAGATAGGACATGGTCGTCGACAATTCGAGCCGCTCTTCGCTGAATGCGGTCAAATGGAAGGAGCTGACACTGGGGTGCCCTCGCCCAGAGATGAGAACAGTACTCCATGTGCGGCCGAACCTGCGCCTTATAAAGTTGCAAGCGGTGGGCCGGCATGAAGTACTGTCGCGCTCTACTGAGCACGCCAAGTTTCTTGGAGGCCAATTTGGCCTTCCCTTCCACGTGACCGCGAAATTGAACGTTGCTCGATATGTCGACGCCAAGGATTCCGATACTGGCTGAGGCAACAAGGGGAGTGCTCTCGAAATGAGGTGATACGACGAAGGGTTTCTTTTTTGCGGTAAACGCGCAAACTTGTGTCTTGTTAGGGTTGAACTCGACTAAATTTAGTCGGCCCCAGTCCGAGATTCTGTCTAACAAAATCTCGACTTCAGACACAAGTTTGTTCCGATGCTCGTCGACGTGTTCCCGAGAAATATTGATATGCAGAAGAAACAGGGTTGGCGATAGCACACAGCCTTGTGGGACACCAGCGTTCACAGACTTAGATTCCGAGCATGCACCGTCAACAAAGACCTTGATGCTCCGGTCTGTGAGAAAACTAGTGACCCAGTTGCACAATTTCTCGGGAAGCCCATATGAAGGAAGCTTCGAGAGAAGCGCTTTGTGCCAGACCCGATCAAAGGCTTTCGCTATGTCCAAACTAACTGCCAGGGCCTCCCCCTTGCTCTCTACTGCCTCCGCCCATCGATGAGTGAGGTACACTAGAAGATCACCAGCTGAGCGACCCCGACGGAAGCCGTACTGGCGGTCACTAATCAACTGGTGCTCCTCTAGGTACCTCAGGAGCTGGCAGTTTATAATGGATTCCATTATTTTGGAGAACAAGGAGGTGATGGCAATCGGCCTGTAGTTGGACGGATCTGAGCGGTCGCCTTTTTTAGGGATCGGGTGCACAAAAGCTGTCTTCCATGCCTTCGGGACGACGCCTAGAGAGTAGGAGTACCGGAAAAGACGCGTAAGGACCGGTGCCAACTCTGGAGCACACATCCTCAACACAATAGGGGGAATTCCATCGGGCCCACTCGACTTTTGGATGTCCAGGGAGAGGAGTGCTTTGCGCACTGAGCTCTGAAAAAACCGGATGTCCGGCATAGAGCACTCATTGCACGGGATGGTCGGCGGTGAGTTCCCCCTGTCATCGAGAGTCGAGTTGGACGCAAAAAGAGAACCTAGAAAATCGGCTTTCTCCTTTGCGTCATGGGCCAGCGAGTTGTCCTCCCTGTGCAGAGATGGTAGGGATGGCTGACAGAAATTCCCTTGGACAGCCTTGGCGAGGGACCAGAACGCACGTGTTCCGGAAGGAAGACGAACTAGTTTCTCACCAATTCTGCCAATGTGCTCAGACTTTGCCGCAGCAATGACTCTTTTGAAGGACCTGGAGGCAGAGTTGTACTTCTTCTTAAAATCGCTAGATTTTGAATCCCGAGACGCCGATGCATTAACCCAGGCCTGGTAACACTGCTGCTTTTGGCGAGATGCCATTCTGCAAGTGCCACCAAACCAAGGCTTAGATCTACCACCGATGGGCACCACAGAGGATGGAACGAAGAGGTCCCTTCCCTGAAGTACCACATCGGCGACAGAATTGGCAACGACGTCGGGACTATCCAGCGAGAAGCAAACCCGCCCCCATGGGTAGGATGCAAAGAAAGACCGCATCCCTTCCCATTCCGCTGACCTGAAGTGCCACACACGGCGGCAGCCTGCAAATCGCGACCGCAATGGGCACATGATAGGCACTTTACTCCGGATCAAGCAGTGGTCCGAAGATCCCAGAGGGGCATCGACGGAAACCACATAGCCGTCCGGATGAGAGGTCAGCAGAAGATCCAGCAGGGAAGGTGTATGATCCTCCACATCTGGAACCCGCGTTGGCGAAGTAACCAGTTGTGTCAGATCATATGCCAAGGCAAAGTCGAAAACAGATCTCCCCGCATGATCAGTGGTTCGAGAGCGTAGCCATTCGGCGTGGTGGGCGTTGAAGTCGCCGAGTACCACGATCTCTGCGGATGGGATCTGCTGTAGCACGGAATCTGCCGCCATTTGGATGTGGTCGATGAGTCGGTCAGTTTCGGTATTACCGCTGTGGGACCTATAGAGGCACCCATAGACGCGTGGGTGGTCGTCGCTGTCTATGCGTAGCCAAAGGATGGACGGGACCTGTCCATCCTTTGGCTTCAAGGCTGCCGAGGCGTTGAGAACATATATCCTCTCTGACGTATACACAAACCCCGGCCCGTGGCACAATGTTCCAGCTTGTACCCCGGGTAGGAAAGATAAGAGGTATCCGCCGGAGAGGATATCTGCGTCTCGGTAAGAAATAGCAAGGCCGGCTTTGCCGTCTCCAGATGGTAGTGGACGGCATTAAGATTGGAGTGTAGTCCCCTGATATTGCAGAAATCCACGGCAAGCGTGGTAAGGGGTGCCGAAGGTTTTTTGCTACGTTTGCCTCGAACAGTGTGGTAACAGAGCGGAACTTTGCCCCCCCCCCAGAATACGAGGGGCAGCCTGAGCATCCACGCTCAGGTAGCGATTGGTAGCCCGAGCGCGGATGCCCAGAGGGGGATTCTCCAGCACCGGTGGTGCTGGTACCCCCCTGGGGTAGATTTTTTATTTCCGCTACCATGTTTTGGGGGAGGGGGGTGGATGGGCCTCCGGTTACCTGCACTCACCAGACGAAACGCAGAAGTTTGTTAAACATCTACTTCACGCCGGTATTCTGTGAGGTCGTGGTACTTCCCCGGTCGAGCCGGCCCATTCATGCAACAACAAAAGCTGATGCGTGGCTCTACCACTGTTAATTGTGTCTAACATTGTGTATACATGAATCGCTCTCTTAAAGCATAAGATTAAATGGCTCTTAAGAAGAAAGTGAAAAAATATTTCTAACTAAACCTAAAGCAAATCTTAATCAATATAAAATTAATAAAATTATTTAATAATTGTAATAACCAGTCAAATTTGAACACCTACATACATAGTCACGCGTTTTCCCATATAAGGGGTGGGCAGAGACCACACCCGTAGCCCAATTTTCGCCCACGTGGGAAACGAAACGTGACGGTTGCAATTCTTGTATTAAATAGTGGTTTTTTTTAGTGAAAACAGTTGTCTTCAACAATGGTAATGGTGATAATGGGTGAGGTATTTCACAGGTAAATTCTCCGGACGTCATCACCGCTATGACTCGTTTATTGTTGCTTTAATTTCTGTTACATTATATTTAAAATATAGAATAATTTCATTCGTATTGTTAAGTTTTATATTTTACATGGAAAAAAGTAATGTCGTTGTTAATTTGCATGACTTTGAACGATAGATTTTTCATCAATATAATTTACATGCACGCTAGGGCTTGACTCTAATTTATCGACTTTGTTAATTAACGATATTTGTCCTGAATATTTATAATAAAAATACTTTCTAGATTTGCGTTTTTCATTTTGAATATCTGACCAATTTTGTCGAATAGGTAACTTTATTTTGCCATTTTGTCCAACAGATTCCCTCAAGATCCCATAATTTGGGGAAAATGGTTAAGATTAATTAGGCAGGTTAGTTGGAACCGATTTCACCAGCTCCATTTTGATCGCGTTTAGTAAAACGAAGGTTACATGAAATATCGTCAGTCTGAAACAAAATTTCGTATTTTGCGACATAAAACAGCCTTTTTATGCATAGATTACGTAGGTATGCAAACAATAAACAATACGTAAAAATAATAATGTCTGGGTTTACATAGTTGTACAATTGACAATATAATATTATAATAATACTTTATTTTGCTGCTGCTAATAACTTATGTTGTTATAATCATTTAAACAGTGTTTTGTGAGAGCCTGGTGTTAGTACTAGGAAAATCTGTATTACTAATCACCAGATCCTCGTCCCTTTTAAGTAATGTAATATCAATATATTTTTTCAAATTTAAGATAAGCAATAGCATGTGACAAAAAGTCTGTAGTATTGATTAAAGAAGTATATAAAACAAAAGAAAAATAAAAAAAGTACTTAAATCTACGCTGTTTATGTAAGTGTGTGTGTAGATGAAAGTGCATGCGTTTGTGTTGTGTGTGTGTGTGTATGGTGTGTGTGTGTGTGTGCGTGACTTACGAGTGGCTATGCGTTGAACTGTAAGTATGGCTTTCTGATGATTTTCTGTATACGGTTTAAACAAGATTTAAGTTATGGGAGTTATTAAAGAATAAGTTGCTATATAGTCCAGACCCAGCAACCACTCCGTTACTCGCTTTTTTACCGAATATTTATTCTCAGAATATATTAACAATGACAGCTCCCTAAACGCGTTTTTAGAGTTAAACGACGAAAATTAGGCGTTCTGAATTTTAATCGCGTTTAGCTTTAACAGAGTTCATTGCATGTTGATGAAATGTTAAACTTCGTTTTTTTTAACGGTGAAATCCACCCTCACAGTCGAAAAAAGAGCTTCTCAATTTGCGGCAAACATTATCCTGATTAATATAAAAAACCCTATAAATACTATTTTATTAAAAGGAGCCATTGTTAGCTTTATGGCCGCTCTTCGCGGAATTTTTACGCAAGAGCACGATGCGTAAAATACCGCAGCCATGCGGTACCAGCACGTAGTCCCGGCTATAGTCGATTTCCAAGCCTAATGGCCCTACCGAACTCTCTCACCCTTTAACACACACACACACACATATACACTATAAAATTTAGCATACAAATACATCACTCGCGATACCGCCCCTCAGGCTGCTTTTCCTTATCTATTATTATGATCAGAAGCGCCGCTGGAGTTTCTTGCGGCATTTCTTCTTAAATTGCTTAGAAGGTAGCTACGCATTTCGAATTGGTGGTAAATTAGATGTTTAAAAACGTCCTCCCGATAGATGTAACCGATCGAGCCGTGGTTCGTCTCTCTCAGGCGCCCTCGAGCCTGTCTACTTACGCGCACAGGGTTACAGTTCAAGCTGAGGTCCCCTCTCGGGGGCCCTTGCGCTAGTTACCCATTAAAAACTCCTCGGCTAAGTGCCCTCAGCGCTCTGCCACCTTTCAATCCGGCGATGCTGTGAAAGCCCTCAGGCTAACACAAGATTACCTGTATTATTTATGTGCATAAGCCATTTCAGGAGTTCAGTTTTGTATAAATACGAATTTTGAATTTTGAATTTTGAATTGCATGAACGTGGCCAGTAAATAGTCAAAACTAATCTTAAGAACTCTATATGCAGCATTGTATGCAATGTTGTCACTTTACTGCTCGTGGGAACGCAGTGGGGAATAATCATTTTTTAATTCGTTCCAAAGTGACGGCAACGTGGTTCGCCACCCGTCACGTCTCCTTTCCCGCGATGGCGAAAAGTGGGCTACGTGAGTTGCCTCTGCCTACCCCTTACATGGCAATATTGTTTTAGAAACTGCAATTAAATTACTAATTAATTACATGAATTGGAAAAAATATATTGTTTGTAAATGTATGAAGATCACTATTCACTACTTAACGCACACAATGACAAATCAAAATTTGTCACACGTTTTCGGCCTATCAGTTCGTCTATACGACAGTCTATTCTAAGACTACGGTCCATACCGTGCCATACCTTAGTCGCCTCTTATGACACCTCAGTAGGAAAGAGGCAGTTGCACTCTGCCGGAGTCTGCTACCCATCGGCTAATTTGAACACTATATATTTATGTATTTTAATTTAATAATGAAAATATATATAGAAGTATTAAATCTTACAACTTGGTATACTCGATCGTCACATGGGGACGGGCGCAGTGTGATGACACTCAGAATGTTCTGGGTGACACAGCATTTAATGTGACCAGACGTTGAAATACGATCAGGATACGTTGTGCTCGTATCGTCACTTTTACAAAAAAAAAACAAAGATTATTCAAAGTTGATTAACAGATGAATTTGAACAAAGAATAGAACAAACTTACATAAGCTTTATTACTGCTGTAAAATATAATTCAGTATTTAATATACACATTGTATGTGACGCAGTGACGTACACATTAAATATCTAATAATGCCACCACAGCGCCATATAAATTTATGATACAGAGCCATAATATCGCGACATAATTTTAAAGTGCCAATTTCACGTTTGAGCTACTTTACTGGCATTATTTTCTTAAGGTATCAATATACTCGTAATTCAATAGAAATATTGAAGTGTTCAGTGATACGTATGAATTAAAGTAAAACGTATAAACGTGGCTATCTATATATTTGGAGGCTATTCCAAAGTTAAAGAAATTATTATATAAACCCCTACAGAACAAGATTTCACTTTGTACCAAACCTTTATTCTGCAGTTGCTCACCCGCCCACCAACTATAGCAATTATGAGAAACCTATAGATGAGGCTAAAGCTAACAATATAACGGGACAAGTCGTCGCTTTTGTGTTGTTGTGTTCATTCTACATCGGTTCTCCAAATCTCTATATTTCTGGGCACTTGATTTGATTAATTACATGTAAATTACTCTTTCGTCCACTCTAAAATATATAATATACCTATCTTTGTCATTTATTGTTGTGTACTAAGTGTTGATAATTACGCTTGTGATAAAATGATTTGTTATCCGTTATAATGGATAAGTCTGCTGTTTTAGGCAAAGTTCTTTCTTAAAGGGTTTTTCAAATGGACTGTACCTCCACATTGCATTTTATCTCCGATGTTTTCGCATGGGGCGCGGGTAGGTTAGAACGAGTAAGTACCTCTACGTTTGTGTGTACACTCGTGGCACTATAATATCTGCTGCGCAGTTGACAGTTTCCGATAGTGTATAACGTAGAAAGGTATATTTTTAGATTTGTGTTAGAAATTTGTAAGATAGATGGCGCTGTGGCTTTTTACATCGCGATATGGTTTCGCTTGTTTCGGATGTATAAGGTCAACGACCTTTTGTAGCAAATTTATCTTTCGTAGCAGTAAACTATTGATCAAGTATATTAATTAGTTTTATTGCTAACGCGACCTCCTAGTATCCAATTGGGATCATATTGATCATTGGTTCTTCGAGCCGGATCACGGCAGGTGTCGCTTTACGTAATTCCGTTTGGAATTACACCATTCCCGCACTAGAAGGAGCAGTGGATGGCTGTTCAGGTGCGCAAGCAGCTTACTAGTGCCAGCAGCGGAGTTCGTGCTGGACAGTTTGCAGACAACATCAAGAGGTGGCGTTGTCAGGAGCATATTACGAAGGAGGCGTGTGGTGAATGAAGTAGGCAGCGAAGGAAAAAGGTGGAGCCAAGGAGGTCGTACTGCGTCGAGGAGTCCCCAAGATCAGAGGAAGGAAGCACACAAGTAAAGTAAGCAAGAAAGATATAAAAGTGGAAGTGAAGTGCAGTGGATTATGAACCGTAAGTCATTTTTACATTTGTAACGCTTATCGAAGTAGCTGTAATTAGTCAAAGGAATTTCAACTCTAGTTTTAAAGTAAATTTAACTTTCAAAGTTTTTTCTTGATTTAGTGTATTAGTTAGTAATTATAATTTGTAAAGTAGTGTTAGAACTTAGAATAGTTTCTTTAAAACGGTTGAGACGGGGAACCTATGCCCAAATTCAATTAGAGTAGTTTGTTTTAATTTAGACTTAGAATATTTTGTGAAATTTTATCGTGTTTGTAGAATAGCGATTAAAAAATATAATACTAGTAATTTTAAAGTGTAATTTAGTAAATTATGGAGTCTTTAGTGAATTTTCAAAATGATGCATCACATCGAATTCAGAAAGCATATGTTAATTACAAAAAGTGTTCCAAAGATAGACTAAGTGCTGAATACATTCAAAGTAGGTTAGATGCTCTTGAGCAAGTATGGGAAAAGTTTTTGAACGGTCATAAGGAATTGATACAGACAGTAGAGTCAAAAGACCTTAATAAATCTAGTTACATTACGACGGATGTTTACGAATTAACTGAAGAGAGTTATATAAATTATAAAAGTAAATTAAAAATAGATTTGTTAAGTTTTAAGAGTGTAGAGAAAGTTACTACTAAGCACGGTCAATTCACTCATTCAGATTCGGACGTATCAAAAAACGTAATGAAATTACCTAAAATTAGTATTCCAGTTTTTTCTGGAAAGTACACGGAATGGATATCGTTTAGAGATTTATTCACATCCATGATTCATAATAACAAAACTTTGGATAAGGTTCAAAAGTTACATTTTTTAAAAGGTTATCTGTCCGGAGAAGCAGAACAATTGTTACGTAATATTCCGATAGCGGAAAGTAATTATGAAAGATGTTGGTCTATGTTAGATGCAAGGTATAACAATAAAAAGTATCTTTCACAATGTATTTTAAAGAGGTTTTTAAGTCAAAAAAGTGCAATCGTTGAGTCCGCTGTTTATCTGAAAGAGTTGATTGACACGTCGACGGACTGTTTAAATGCATTAAAAAATCTAGATATTGATATTTCAACTTGGGATATAATTGTTATACACATATTAACTTTGAAGTTGGATAGTGAGTCGCGTAAACAATGGGAATTAAACGTGGCAAGTAATATTCCGTCGGATAAATTGCCGACTTTTAGTCAATTTCAAGAATTTATAACCAATAGATTTAGAGCTCTCGAATTTGTGGATAACAGAGTGGTTTCCAAGTCTCAACAACCTTACGCTAGTAAGCAGCGGAGTTTACATATTACTGGTGCATCACAAGATCTTCAATGTCTGGTTTGTAAGGGAAATCATAAACTGTCATCTTGCAAAAAGTTTATTGATCTGGATAGTGAATCTCGGCGAGAATTTGTGAGAAGTAATGGTATTTGCTTTAATTGTTTGGGTTCTAATCATGCGGCCAAATTCTGCCGAAATCCTGTTAAGTGTCAAGTTTGTAAACGGCATCACCACTCTTTGTTGCATCCGAAAATTGCACCAAATAGCAACATAGCAATGTCTAGCGAGCCAAAAGAGAAAAGAGATGTACAAGAATTAATAGTATCAACAGCCGCTATCCCAAATCAATCGGTTTTATTAGCGACTGCATTAGTTAACACTGAAGGAAAAAATGGAGGTATTCATACACTAAGAGCTTTACTAGATCAAGGGTCTCAAGCTTCTTTTGTGACGGAAGCAATAGTTCAATTATTAAAATTAAAGAAAATTCCTGTTAAAAGCCAGGTATCCGGTTTGGCTGGAAGTAAAACTGTAAAATCAAGTTCAGTTGTGCAGCTAAAGTTAAAATCTCTTGTAGAACCCAGTATTGAAATAAAAGTCAAAGCTCATGTTTTGACATCAATTACTTCTATTCTTCCGGGACGGAAAGTAAAAGACATGGAATGGTTAAAAAGCCATCAGGTCAAGTTAGCTGATCCTCAATATTTCAGACCAAATAAAATCGATATTTTATTAGGTGCTGAGGTTTACAGTCAAATATTGAAGGGTGAAATTTTAAAAGATCCTTCTGGATTTGTTGTAGCTCAATCAACTTCCTTAGGTTGGATTGTTTCAGGTTTGGTTAGTTCTTCTACGTCTTCTAAGGTCGTTGTGATGCATGCTGAAACAGAAGAAAATAATTTATTAAAAAGGTTTTGGGAAATTGAAAATGAGCCTGCTTACGAGTCTGAAAGGATACTTACCGAGGAAGAGGTGAGGTGCGAGGAGTTTTTTGTAAAAACTACACAACGAGACGCTGAAGGCAGATATGTTGTTAGACTTCCATTTCGAAGTGATAAACCTAAATGTGTAGAGGGTAAATCTAGAGACATAGCTTTGAAAAGATTTTTTGCTTTGGAAAGAAAATTGGCAAGAAATGAAAATTTATCGAAAGAATATAAAAAGATTTTTGATGAGTACTTACGGTTAAATCTAATGGCACCTGTAAAGAAAGAAGAAATAAATAAAAACAGTGTATACTTACCTTATCATGAAGTAATTCGAGAGGATAAAGACACGACCAAAGTGAGAGTAGTGATGGATGCATCAAATAAAGGATGTAATGGTGTATCTCTAAATGACGATTTAATGGTGGGAGCAACATTACAAATGGATCTGCGGCATATAATTTTGCGATGGCGAATACATCCCATAGTGTTACTTGCAGATATAGTAAAAATGTATTGTCAAATAAAGGTAGAAGACAACGACACTAATTTTCAACGTATATTGTGGCGCGATAGACCTGAAAAGGATATTACAGACTTCAAAATGTTAAGAGTTACCTTTGGTACATCGTGTGCCCCATACTTAGCCGTAAGATGTTTAATGCAAGTTGCCGTCGATGAAGGTCAGCAATATCCACTTGCAGCTGAACGAGTTCTGAAAGACTTTTATATGGACGATCTGCTAACGGGATGTAACACTGTGCAAGAAGGGATAAAAATATATTCCGAAATGGTGGAGCTGTTGGGAAAGGCTAAATTTAATTTACAAAAGTGGACTAGTAATAGTAATGAACTGTTAACACAAATAAAGGAAAGAGAAAATAATATGGAACATGATTCACAGAAAAACATAAGCATAAAACTAGATTCAACAATTAAAGCATTAGGACTTACTTGGAACCTGTAACAATGACTGCTTTAGATATAAGGTCAAACTTCCGGAGATGAGACAACCTATAACAAAAAGAAAAATATTAGCAGACATCTCTAGGTTGTTCGATCCATTAGGATGGGTAGCACCAGCAATTATTAAGGCAAAAATATTAATACAAAAGCTTTGGTTGGAAGGAATTGGATGGGATGAGGAAGTATCAGAAAAAAACTGTAAAGAATGGACAACTTACCGAGAAGAACTGGAGATTTTGGAGCAAGTACACTTACCTCGATGGCTTGGATTAAAATCAGGAGTAAAAAATGCAGAACATCATGGGTTCTGTGATGCTTCTCGCTTGGCCTATGCAGCTGTTGTATACATCCGGTTCTTGGATGGAGACGGGAAAATACATATTGCTTTACTAACTGCAAAGACAAAAGTTGCACCCATCAAACAGGTCTCTATACCCCGCTTGGAATTGTGCGGGGCGGTGCTTTTGTCGAAACTACTAGCTGAAGTGGGTAAAGTGATGAATATTTCCGAGAAAAAATGGCATGCGTGGTCAGATTCCACTGTAACACTCGCATGGATAAATAGTCACCCAAGCAAATGGAAGACATTCGTAGCTAACAGAGTGTCTAAAATCTTGGATACGATAGAACCCCATCAGTGGTATTACATACAGTCGAAGCAGAATCCAGCTGATGGTGCTTCAAGAGGCCTTTGTCCTTCCGAATTAGTAAAATCTTCAATATGGTTCACTGGTCCTGAGTTTCTTAAAGAAAAGGAAATAAGAAAGAAAAGGTCAAATGATCTTGTAACTGACATGGAGGAAATAAAAGTTCATAAGCTAACTGTCAGCGAAGAAAATTTATGGGAAAGATTTTCAACACTTACCAGACTTCTAAGAGTATTAGCCTATTGTAGACGTTTTTTGAACTTGCTTAAGCCAAAAAACGAAAGACACTATAACAACATACTTACTAGTAAAGAAATTGAAGAAACGTTAGATATAGTTCTTAAAAAATATCAGTGGGAACATTCTGAAGAAGAAATTAGGGCAATAGAGAAAAAAGAAAAGCTTAAAAAAAATAGTACAATTGGTTCTCTGAGTCCGTTTCTAGATCAAAAGAAGATTTTGCGTGTAGGAGGAAGACTTCAGCACTCTATTTTACCCGAAGAAAGAAAACACCAAATTTTAATTCCAAAAAAAGGAGTTATAACAAAACTGTTGATTGACGAAGCACATAAAAGAACATTACATGGTGGACCACAGATTATGTTAGGCTATTTGTTTTCAAAATATTGGATAATAGGTGCTAAACAAATGGTAAAACTTCATATGCGCAAATGTACAGTTTGTGTAAAAAACGCTGCTTCTTTCAGAAACCAGCGCATGGGAGAATTGCCTGCAGTGAGAGTAGTTCCTAATCGGCCTTTTAAAAGTAGCGGTGTTGATTACGCCGGACCCATCAATGTAAGGACAGCAAAGGGGCGTGGACATCGGTCATATAAAAGCTACATATGTCTGTTTGTTTGCATGGCAACACGAGCTGTACATATTGAAGTTGTAAGTGATCTGACTTCTCAAGGGTTTTTAGCAGCTTTTCGGCGGTTTGTAGCAAGACGGGGGTACTGCTCTGACCTATACAGCGATAACGCAACAAATTTCGTAGGTGCGTCTCGCGAACTTCAGAATTTGCTGGCATCGGAAAATTCTAAGATACGTGCTGAGATAGTGGAAAGCTTAGCTACAGATAATACATCATGGCATTTTATTCCACCACGTGCACCAAATTTTGGTGGTCTTTGGGAAGCTGCCATAAAATCCACTAAATTTCACCTGAAACGTGTCATAGGTAATTCAACGTTGACCTACGAGGAACTGTCTACTTTATTGTCTCAAGTAGAGGCGTGTTTAAACTCTCGACCATTGTCTAGAATCGATTCAGACGTAAATGAAATAAACATTTTGACTCCAGGGCATTTTTTGGTAGGAGAGCCGCTAATTACGGCTCCAGATAATAATTATGAAAGTTCGCATATTTCAAATTTGCGACGTTGGCAGCTTACACAACGTATGTTGCAGGATTTTTGGCGTCGTTGGTCGCATGATTACCTCATTAAATTCCAACACAGATACAAATGGAAAGACCAAATTACTGAGCCTAAGGAAGGAGACATAGTCCTAATAAAGGAGGATGATTTACCGCCGACTAAATGGCTGTTGGGTAGAATTGTTGCAAAACATCCTGGGGCTGATAGTATTACTAGAGTAGTCACGATTAAAACAAAAAATTCTTTAATTAAGCGTCCAACTTCAAAGTTATGCATTCTACCTGTAGCAGAATGAGGGAAGAATAAAACTGTTAGTCTTAAGTACATTTTTTATATTGGTTTAATTTATGTTTAGTCTCTACTTTCATCAGCCAACAGATGTTGTAAAAATATATTGTTTTTTTTTTGTGTTAAATTTATTTATTATTTAGGGTGGACACATTTTTTTGTTTTGTCAAACTCATTTAAAAGGACAAGTTAAACCTTGTCCTTGGGGGCGGCTATGTATAACGTAGAAAGGTATATTTTTAGATTTGTGTTAGAAATTTGTAAGATACTCGTAGATGGCGCTGTGGCTTTTTACATCGCGATATGGTTTCGCTTGTTTCGGATGTATAAGGTCAACGACCTTTTGTAGCAAATTTATCTTACTCGTAGCAGTAAACTATTGATCCAGTATATTAATTAGTTTTATTGCTAACGCGATCTCCTAGTATCCAATTGGGATCATATTGATCAGATAGTATTCGGAAATAGTTGGCGTGGTCGAAAACGGCCAGGTAGATATCATCAGTTTTTTTTATTAGTTTATTTTTTTTTATTACGTAGTCTATTATAAAATAATATAATCAACTGCAACAAGGAAAGTATTTAAGTCTGTACTAATTTAAGGGCTCAGATCATTATAAGTTTTAAATCAAACAAAAACAATACTAGTGCGTGTTTGCGTGCTCAGCGGTAAAGGAAAACATTTTGATTAACTTGAATATCTAAAAACGTTTCAGTGACATGTGGAATCCGGCAATCCGCACTACAGCAGCGTGACCAAATCTTAACATTTCCGGAAAATTTCAGTTCGATCTTTATTTTTGACAAAAGTAATAATCTATACTATATTTACCGACGGTAGGATTTCTGCAGAAGTCCGACTAGGTAGGTCCCACCCAAGGCCTATTCTGCCTCGAAGCAGTAGCGTGCAAACAATACTGTGTTTCGGTTTGAAGGGCACTGAGAGTTAGTGTAATCACTGGGCAGCGTGTGGTGTGTACACAGAAATGTTCTGAGTGACACAGCATTTGTTATGGGCAGATGTTGCACTTACCATCGGGTGAAAGTTTATTTTGTTTCGTCACGTTATAAAATAATTTTACGTATGTTGTTGTTGTATGTTCCAGAAATTTACTCATTTCATTTCACTAAACTCACCATTGCAAATTATTTCTAAATTGTTCTTTCTCTATCGTTTTCTGTTACAATTCTGAATATTCGGTAACTAAAATAGCTCGGCAATGCAATCAAAGTCAAGTTAAAAACGACCACTGTCCAGCACGGACCAGCCCTCTTTTATAAAGCATGTTACGCTACAGTTAAACAAATAGTTTTCAGTTCGCTTGCATTTTCGGTAAAATCCAGTAGCGGTAATTATTTAAACTAACATCTAACAGTTAAAATGCAATGCTTGTTTTGTGTTTTCCGGGCGGTTTTATAACACTAATATTATAGTGTATGTACCGCAGACGGTATTGGTCCTTAATAAAGTAAGTTAAATTTCACTTTCATTACCCGATAACAAATTATCTATTTTGGCATGCGATTCATTTACCTTCACCGTTCACCTGCACCGAGAGAACAAATCCTAAATATGCTTTTGCCGTTTTTTATATCACCACAACCTTTGGTGGTATCGCTTACTACTCTCACCTTATTTTATCTTCTACCGACTCATCTCTGACATATCGTCTTCAGCTCCCTCTAAAAGTTGACTGCAATACATAGGGTTCTCCCAAGTTGGATCTAAGCGTAATCACCACGTTTGACAGGCAGACTGGTGGACTACTAGACACTTCTCATTTTTTTTTATTGTTGAAAGTGACGAAACGAGCAAAACGTTCACATGGTGGTGAGTGCAACGTCCGCCCACAACAAATGCTATGTCACCCAGAATATTTCTGTGTGACACCACACTGCGCCCGTCACCTTGAGACATCAGTTCTTAAGTTTCAAATGCCCAGTGATTACGCTAGCTCAGAGTGCCCTTCAAACCGGAACACAGTAATGCTTGCACACTACTTACTGCTTCACGGCGGAATAACTAGCCCAGGGGTGGTACCTACCTTAATGGATTCCTGCATAGGAATCCTACCACCAGTACATGACATGCATTCATTACTGCAGCTTTTAAGTAGCTGCTATGGAAATCCGTGCTAGATAATTTAGGTCAGGCCAGTCGAATTTTACGACACTCATAAGGCGCAATGGGGTTGCAGATTCTCTGTCTTCTAGGACTATCTTGAGGCTCAGAGAGTCCTGGCTGGGTAGAATAAAATAGTTTTGGAATAGATTCAGGATCTTTTACGTTAGATGGTCTCTTCCAAGTAAAGACTGTTTTATTTAAAGGAATATTGGAAGAACAATTCTAGGGATGTTTATATAAAACGTTGTTCGATTTGACGTCATCCTTTTCGATAGAACTATTTAAATATGAGAAAAATTGCTACGTAATTGTGATGCACCAATTTATACATATATACATACCGTCACGATTTTTTTACCATATAAGGGGTAGGTAGAGACCACTTCCATTCACCACTGTATATTTGTCGCTTTTGGTTTTGCTTTCTAAATAAATTGGTAACATGAAATGAACGAAAATAGATACTTAGAAATTTATTGTGCTCTGCCGTGCATTTCCCTGTTCGAGGATAAACAAATTAAGACAATAAAATGAACACAGGCAGAAGTTTCGTGAAGCTTTGCCAACTTTACAGACAAGTGATAGTACTCGTATTTCTTTGCAGCGGTCCATCAAAAAAGGCACGACTTACTTATGTGAGTGTTGGGTCTGGCAAAAGAATCTTACCTTCATGGTAAGATTAATGCTGTGAAAATGGAAGTTTGAGAAGTATAGCTGGAGTGTCTTTGAAAGACCAAAGTACGAGCTTGTATGAAAACGCTAATGAAATTAGACGAAGCGGGAGATGTGTCTCGGGATCGTAGCAAGTGGAAAAATGTGGCATCTACCTATATACAGTCATGCTTTTTTAGGTATGTACCACCTAAGTGATAGTTATTTTACAGCCAGGCAGTAGTTTGCAAGCATTACTGTGTTTCGGCTTCAAGGTACTTTAGCTAGTAAAATAACTGGATCTGGATGTATGAAATTAAACAATTAACATCTCAAGGTGACAAGTACCACCATACAATTCACTACTTAGCAATTCAAAATTCTGGATGACACTGCGACTGTTATGGGCAAGCGTGGTAATAATAATAAAAAAGTTCACTAATGTCTATTATACAAATAGAAAAGATCTTATTCTTAAAAATCTAGTATAATAGCGAATTAAATATGTCAAAATAGAAGTCTGGAGCTGGACTTAACGACTTCACTTAGTCTAGGCGGTATGCTGTTGAACAAAATCTTTTCTTTTTTGACGTTCTAGGAATTATCGTTATCACCATCATCATCAATGCTGATAATAGGTCTCGTCTATAGATCCAGTGATTTTCCGAAATATTTGACCATGCAGCTTTTTATTTAGTGAGAGTACGTTGTTGCACACCGCGTTTGTCGGTACTAGGTAGCCACTCTAGGAACTTCCTTCCCAACAGATAACGGTTCTTCGAGCAATATTCCTGAAAAGCAGTTTCCTGACCTGGCTGGGTCTCCGCTCCCTCATATGGCATGTAGTACAGAACAAAATGTCAGTTTTATGAGTCATTATTGGATACATATACTCGTTAAGTATGCGCATGGGATGCAGTTTTCCAAACACGCGTTAGTTTCGACGATATACTCGCAACTCTTGATCTAAGATGGATCTAGATAGTTGGATGTTTTGACCTATAAAGTATTTATTTCAGTTTGAGACAAAGTATAAACAAAGAAATCTTTTATTTAACTTTTTTTTAATTTAATGACCACATTAATAAAAGGTTGCCATCCGTCACATCTCGTTTTTCTCGGGGGCAAAAATTGGGCTACTTGTGTAGCTTCTGCCTACCCCTTTATATGGGAAAAAGGCGTGACTGTATATATGTATGTATGTATTAATAAAAGTCTTCTTTTCTGTTGAACACATCGGAGTATTCTTTGACCGCTTATTCTTCGGCAAAAAATGAAAAATGTACAAGCCCTGCTTGGTCTAGGTTCACATTAATAACAAAAACGGAAATATGAACAGATAATTAAAAAGGTAACACAACAAGAAAATTAATAAAAACGACTAAAGTAAGAGTGTAATAGCAAGAATTAAACAAAATTATCACATCTCTCTCAAACCGACAAGATAAAGTTGTTGGTATGATAGTTAGGATGGGGGTTTACCCGACCGATGACAAAACGTCACATTTCAATGGAAAATGTTCGTCCTAACTGTACTCTATAATTTGGTAGTATTAAAATGCATTTAAAATTCGAGAAAAACTGTTTTTTATAGTGTGTCTAAAATTTGTCTCGCGGCTCCTTGAATAGACTATAGGTATAGGTATTCTACAACTTTGAGCGAAGTATTCTCTTCAACAACCGGTATAGGTGTGACCAATATTTGACATAATTTATTATTCATATATTAAAACCTACCTGTTAAAATACACTTGAAATCCAAGGTCCAAATCCAAGGTGAGCAACTTATTCCTCCATGACTATTCAGTTAAGTATTCAATGGCTAAATTATGTATCGTTTTTAATGTAGCAGCTTCAAAACATTTTTCAGTTTGCAACAAAGACTTTTGAAAACATAACATCACTCTGATTACACCTTTGTGCAATTAGATCGGTTGCGTACTTTGATTTTGTATTTGTATCGCCAACTTTACTATATAAATGCAGGAATCCGTCTAGGTATGTACCACACCAGGGCCAGTTATTCTGCCGTGAAGCAGTAGTGTGCAAGCAATACTGTGTTTCGGTTTGAAGGGTACTGTGAGCTAGCGTAATCACTGGGCATTTGAGACTTAAGAATTGATGTCTCAGGGTGACGTGCGCAGTGTGATGTCACACAGAAATATTCTGAGTGACACAGCATTTGTTGTGGGCGGACGTTGCACTTACCATCAGGTGAACGTTTTGCTCGTTTTGTATCGTTTCACTTTTAAAGTTTAACGGAAATGTAAGAATGAAAATAGTAGTATTTTTGAATTTTTTAAATATGCAATTAATACACTACTGATAGGCTGTACAAAATATACTAGATATAATAATATTTTTTTTTCAAATCAAATCTCATAGAATAAGTAAAGTAACTCGTTATTTCGATACTGAAACCGAAATAAAATAAAACGATAGCAGGCCCTCAACATTTCGATGATGTAGAATTAAAGATACATTGAATTGAAAACGAAATTACATTCGAATAAAATATTTTCATGTAATTTAAATTTGATTAGATTAATTCAAATTGTCAATGAAGACGACGATCGTTGAGGAGAAAATATATTTTGTAGAAATACGACATAATTAGACTACGAATATGAATCGGTTTCAGTTTTCAACATAACGATACCCAAAAAACTCTAAAAGTATGTATTTTTAGAGTTTCTAGAGTAATAATAATTTTTAGAGTACTTTTGGAGTTTTTTTGAACAAAAGATTCAATTTTTTTTTTAATTGTAATAAAATCAAATTAAGACAATACAGTTGCTTAGTTATTCGAGTTATCCATAAAATATTCTTCTCCTTCACTATTAACTTCGTATATACCGCCTTACACTATTTATATACACAATTTATATAAAAAAATCACAAAAAAAAACAGTAATAAAAAAAATAAATAATGACAAAATTGTTTCATTTTAATACTCTATCGACGTTTTTATAACGATAACTCGTTAATATTTACTAAACTGTACCCTACACTAAGTCTGCATGCATTTTAGAATTTATATAAATTTACAATTTTCGTGATATTAAATGAAGTAGGCGCTCGCTTTAAATTTCATAGTAAGCGAGTGACCTGGGTTCGATTCCCGGTGCCGGCACCACTAAAATTGTTAATTGCAATTTTAAGTGCTGATTTACCACGTGAAGGAAAACATCGTGAGGAAACCTGCATATCCAAGAAATAAAAAAAAATTCGAAGACATGTCCACTGCACCTACCCGTATTGGAGCAGCGTGGCGGATTCTTCCTAGCTCCAAAAACCCTCTCAGAAATGAGAGGAGGCCTGTGCTCAGCAGTGGGTAAGTTTTAGGCAGAAACTTTACTTTACTTTTCTTTACAAATACTATGTTGTTACCGATATAACAGTCCCAGCAAATTATGTATATTCACTGCAAATTTCATTACTTTTATTTACTGCCGTTATTGCTGACAAGCAAACCGAGAAATTCGCCTCCGTCACAAAAGGTGATATTGATTGTATCAGCTTTTGTGACGGAGGCGAATGTACACAACGATTTATAAAAAATAATAAAAAAATAGTCTAAAACCAAAAACAGAAGTTATAACAGTCATCTGTATTCTGTTTATATTTTTAGGTCATGCATTTTGTTTATTAGTATTGATGATACAAGTATATACCTAATCATTAGAGAGTCTGTTAGTATAGTGTAACTTTCGAACTACTTGTCCAATTGAGGTCATATTCACACAATATGTATGTTTTGTCGAGACGATGGTTTATAGCTATGCTGAGATTCGATAAGTAGTACAACAGTCAAGTTATTATTATATCAAATCACAAATATTCACAATATATGTTGGTTTATTGTCAAACATGAAAATTACAAAATCGAAGGATCATAAATCCACATTTACTAAATTACAACATATATATCGTTAAATTTACTTAGTTAATAAACTTTTTACTGGTGGTAGGTTTCTTATGCAGGAATCCGTATAGGTAGGTACCACCCCAGGGCCAGTTATTCTACCGTGAAGCAGTAGTGTGGAAAAATTACTGTGTTTCGGTTTGAAGGGTACTGTGAGCTAGCGTAATCACTGGGCATATGAGACTTAAGAACTTGTTTCAGGGTGATGGGCACAGTGCGGTGTCACAGCATTTGTTTTGGGCAGACGTCGCACTTACCATCAGGTGAACGTTTTGCTCGTTTCATCACATTATCCAATAAAAAAAATATAATTCAGAAAGGGCAGAACAACGTCTTCATAATAAATATGTATTTGTTAAGAGTTTAAGGGTTGCTATGAGAACAGTTTTTATCATCATTGACTTCATTGATATACAAAAACCCAAGATACACAGTTCCATACAATTTAGACTAAATAGACACAAATATCCCACACACAGTGCCTTTTTAAATGAAATCTGTTGCTAATTTGACGCAATAAAATTACAAACGCTTTTCGTTTTTTTTTTCAGGGCGGTTTTGAGTCGCTGACTGTGGTTTTTGAATATCAACGATTCACTTATAATAAGTACGTAATGTCATAAGGTACCATGTATCATATTTAACACTATAGAATTTTAATAATATTAATTAAGGGTTTCATAATATTAAATCTTCCTTTTCTTTTACCCTACTAAGCGACGAAAGGCGACATCGGCTTCTTCATATTCATGTTTGTATTCGTTTTTACTAAGAAGATTTGCTATACTTGGTTTGTGAATGGTAGTGCGAAAGTTATGGTCTTAATGATATATACTAATTGCAATGTATTAAATTATTGGAATTTTTTTACTTGTTGCTCTGTATTGAATTAATTAATAATTAGCATTAACAGAATGGCCGTGTGTTAGCGGCCTAAGAGAATCTACCACCCCATCTCATCCCGTGGGTGTCGTAAAAGTCGACAGAGGGAAAATGAAAACCAGGAGATGGGCAGCAGCATCTTGCTGGAACATCTGAATAAATAAATTGCGGTTGCCAACCCGTCTGCCAAGCGTGGCAACTATGGCAAAATCCCCCCAAAACGAGAGCTACAAACTTTTGTGGCAATCTATGAGGGAGGCCTATGTTCAGCAGTGGACTATTGATAGGCTGAAACGACGACGACGACGACGACGACGATTAACAGAATAAAAGTAACAAATAAGCAGAAATTATTTCAGTTCCTTCTTGCATAAACTGCAACTCCTAACTATAGTCGATCCATTATTTTATTTTCTACTAACTGCGCTCCGCGTAAATTAAGCCGACTTTGTGCCTGCGTCGTAGGTTCGGCTCTTCTCGGTAAGGTTTGTTTTTCTTCGTGCGGCTTTCTGCCTCAGCTTCAGCGTAAAGTCGTAGCTAGAAGTTTTATAGCCTTCGAGCTGATATCGAGCCCATGACGATATCCGGGTGGATTTAGGTTTTTTATAAATACCATAGAAACTCTTTGGTGTTGTGTCTTGGTTGCAATATATCACTGTGCCGAATTTTGCCAAGATCTGTTTGACGGTTAAGCCGTGAAAAAATAACAAATAGATAGACGTGAGAGAGAGTTGCTTTCGCATTTATAATATTAGTATGGACAACCTTCCTTAATAAACGAGCTACTTAATGCAAAAGGAATTTGAGAAACGTAAGTTATGGTCCTAGGATCGTACAAAAATCCCATAAAAAATACTTCCGACCACATTACCAATTATTCTTTCCCTGAAACCCTTATTCGGACTATTACGAATATTTTTTGATTATTTAATGGCAGTAAACTGATTTCAAAAAAACTTCATAAAAAGACTTTAAGAGTATTTACCATTTGGATGGAAGATTTTTCTGTATATAAATAAAATGTGAAGCAGATAGAGATATTAAAACTTTTATAGTGTACTCTTACTGCAAGAAGTTGCTTTTTATGATGCCGTAGACTTTTCAGACACTGTTCATTTAGACAATTTAATATAAATGACAAAGAAAAATATTCATAAGTAAAATTAAATATTTCATTTGTAAATAGCAGACGAATAAATGTAAAAGTATCCATTAAAATACCTATTAAAGAATTATACTCGTACTATGCTAACGTAAGACTATCTCAATCGTTTTTAAACTACGTTAAATAAATACGTAATTTTGATGTTACTTTAAAGTACTCGTAGTTAATGAACTGTTAAAACGGAATAGAATTTCTTTTTTTATCGTAGATAGAAATTAAAATTTGTTTTATATATTTTTGGAGTCTTTTACCATTTTATGACGATTATCCTCTGATCACTTTTAAATCTGATACATACATTTTCGGTGATGTAATTGCTGTTAGCCTTCTCGGCTTTCACAGCTTCATCGGACTAGGATACTTATAAATCTGAATAACTACAGTCTACCTATGTCTGGTGTATGAAGACTATGAGAAGGCCTACGATTTCATCGGAATTGGAGCGGTGCTACAGACACTCAGCGGTTCTGCAGTGTTTTAACAGCGAAACTACGACGTAGTATGATAACGCAGATGATGAAAAAAATGCTGTGCAGATGCGAGTGCAGAACCAGACTACGAAACCAACCTACTTCCAGAAAAATGAAAGACAAGGCGTTGTTACGTAACCCCGATATTTTTCACCACTGCAATGGAAAATGTCTTCAAGCTACTGACTGGACTGGGAAGACTTCTACCAATGCTTGTTGCCAGTGATTTTATTCGAAACCGACACATCTTTCTCTATAGGCCGCATCAAGAAGCCTAAAGTCGCTTATCGAGCTATGAAAAGGGCTATAGGGCTCAGTGTTTCTTTTCGGGATAAAATCTGTAACTAAAGTAACCTACGTAGCTTTCAGGAATCAGCAAGCTGAAGTGGCAGTGAGCCGGCCATATAGTATTGGGGTAAGAAATTTTCTCGAAAATCAATCTGCTACGGGAAAACACAGTGTAGGACGACCTCTCACTGGATGGAAAGATAATCAGCACGATTTAGTGGAAAGCGTATAGTTGGCAATGGACCGTGTTTTGTGGCAGTTTATGGGGAATGCCTATGTTTAGGAGTGGACTTGTGGCAGACTAAAATGATGATGATGACTGAATTAGTAATTGAAAAAATGTATGCATTTTTTTATAACGGCATAAAATTTTAATGGGTTAAAGTTTCTTGCTTTATTTAAACGAAAAACTCGGCAAGATATGTTTAAATAGGATTAAACAAATTCATAAATTCTATTTTCGGTATCAAAGGGAGTCGCTTTCCTTTCATTTTTATAGTAACTTTCCTATTAAATTTTCTTGTTTTTTTTTTATGAAAACGTACCGGATGTTTATACTCTGACCTACGTCTTTTAAATAAATATAGGTCTTTTAAATAGATTCTCTGTATTTCAGTTAGATAACTTTTTTATGTGACATAATACTCAAGTAATAATATTTTTTATATTTTTAACGAATTGGTTTTTAATAACAGTTTTTTTAATATATTCCAAAAACGTTATAAGTAGTAAAAATAAAAAGGATTGTTGTCTAAAATAAAAGTTTTGTATAATTTTTAACGACTTCAAAAATAATCTGTCAGTGTGTGAAAATAAAGCATTTCTAACTTTTATTGCCTGCTACGGGACCTAAAATTTTATAAAACCTGAAAATATAACGCCATTATACACAGGAAATTTAAAGCGGAAGTTCTAGAGTATCTCTTTGTGCGAGTGCATGTTCATGTGTATCTGCATTCATATTCATAATTTCCACCGGATTCAGGGGAACTACGACAGCATAATATACATTAAGTTATGATAGAAAGGAGCCGTGGTAGCTCAGGGGCTAGGCGCTCGCTTTAAATTTCAAAGTACGCGAGTGACCTGGGTTCGATTCTCGGTGCCGGCACCACTAAAATTGTTAATTGCAATTTTTAGTGCTGATTTACCACGTGCTCGGCGGTGAAGGAAAACATCGAGAGGAAACCTGCATGTCTGAGGAATAAAAAATATTTCGAAGATATGTGAAGTCCGCCAACCCGCATTGGAGCAGCGTGGCGGATTCTTCCTAGCTCCAAAACCCTCTCCGAAATGAGAGGAGGCCTGTGCTCAGTAGTGGGACATTTATAGGCTGAAACTTTACTTTTTTTTATGATAGAAAGACAGATTTCAATACAGCAATTTAGTAAATGATCAACAATGAGATGCTACTTATGAAATATATGTTGGTTAAGCTGCTTAATGAGCCGCAGTTGCAGGTGGTAGGTGACAATGCCCATTTCATCTTGATTGTCTATCCAGGATGAATGCGAGGGCTAGTGGACTTCAGTGAGCACTTACCTTTTGGTGGTAATATGTGCTCTTTTGTCACTCTTAATTCATCATCATCATCGTTTCAACCTATCTTAATCCACTGTTGAACATAGGCTTCCCCAATATATTGCCATAAAACACGGTCCAGAGCCAACTGCATCCATCGACTTCCATCAAAACCGTGCAGGTTGTCATATATAGATATGATGGGGGCCCTACACTGCGTTTGCCGCTACGAGGTTGCCACTGGAGAACATTTTTTCCCGAATGGTTATCGGTTACTTCTTAAATAGAATCTGACGTAAAATATCATATAAAGTATACGGCTTAATGTAGTAAAGCCACGCTGACGATATTAAATATAGCACATAAATGATCGGTTGGACTCGACGGGTAAAGACCCTTGTGTTCCCATGGTGTTTCACCAGCGTTACGAAGCAACAACACTATTGCGTTATGTATGGTAAGTGATGAACAAAATATATGATAACATTATCTAGTTTAATAATATTACTTTAGTAAAGAAATTGAAAAGAATAGTGCAATGCCTAGAAAATATATTATTAACAGTTTGGCGACGAAATTCTTCTAAATTGTATTAAGTATATCGGTAAAAATGAGTAAAAAAATGTTTCTATCGAATGTTTTCACAATGTTATACCAAGTAAATCCAATAAGATTAAAGCCGGCCGTTATGTTAACCAAAACAAAATATTGAGGCTCGCCAGTTCTGTGTACTTTGTAATAGCGCTTTTTTACCTTTGCGTTGTTTTCTGAGGTAATTAAAATTTTAATGTACCTCCCACCATTTTACATGGGCATTGAATTCATCCTACCAGTAAAGTATAGATAAAAGTTACATTTTTCGAACAGTACAAGTCGAACTGTAGGGCATAGGTAAATGGATAAAACTTGAACCTATTCGGTATTCAAAAAACTTGCAAGATATTATTTGCTTAGGACGCAAATAATGTCTAGCTAGTTTAGTCTATTTAAATAAAACTACTTTTTTACGGATTTTATCGCGTTTAATTTTGAACTATTTTTACCCGACGTTTCAGACGCTTTACAGCACCCATGGTCACGGGGGGACTGAGGTGACAGTTGTCCCGATGTCATAGTTAACTCGGAGTACCTTCAGCTTTTAATTATTATTTGTAGTCCGATCTACGCAGAAAGAGCTTACTGTGTCTTGAAGCCTTGCAGTGGTATGCTTGGTTTTTGATTTAATTTTATTAATAATAGGATCCCAAGCCGGTGGTAATACCCAACCATCTTCCCTATTGAAATTAGGATGTTTTTTAATTTCAATAGCCTCGCGAATCATCCTTGGTAGGAATCGGTGTTCTTTTGAAAGGATTTGTAGTCTATCAAATCTGATGTAATAGTTGGGATGATCCAGAACATGGTCACAGACTGCAGACTTCCTAGAGCGTCGATGCTTCACATCAGCTATGTGTTCTTTAACGCGGGTTTTAATGGATCTTTTAGTTTGCCCTATGTAAGAGAGACCACATTCACAATCCAGCTTGTATACTCCTGCATCTTGTAGAGGGATGTTACACTTGACAGATGGTAAATACTGACTTATCTTCTTCGGCGGCTTGAAAAATGTTCTTATAGAAGCTCGCTTCAAGATATAGCCAATCTTGTCCGTGACTCCTCTGACATATGAAAGAACAGCAGGTACACGCTCGACTGTGGCCGGCTTCACTCGGTCACTGCGACGAAGGCGCGGAACCCGAAGCTTGTTGTCTTGCAAAACTTGCTTGACATGCTGAAGCACGGCGGCCAGGTGTTTACTGTCACAGATCCCTTGTGCTCTCTGAAACAAATATTTACCCACGGTAGCTAACTGTGAAGGATGTTGGTGAGATTCACCATTTAAATACCTATTTGTATGGGTCTTTTTTCTATACACAGTGTGACACAAGGTGTTATTAGGATTCCGAATTACTAACACATCCAGAAAAGCTAAAGAATTATTTGCCTCTAACTCCATTGTAAATTGAATTTTAGAGTTTAGGGAGTTAAGGTGGTCTAGAAATGCAGTTACTTTATGCGATGGTAAAATTGTGAAAGTATCATCTACATACCGCTTGTAGAATCTTGGATTTACAGGAGAAGTACGGAGGGCTTTCTCCTCAAAGTCTTTCATGAAAATGTCGGCGACAATGGGAGATACTGGAGAGCCCATCGCCACACCATCTACTTGCTTGTAGTACTGTTCCTTCCACAATAAATAGCCAGATGTAAGGCAATGTCTAAGTAGTTCTACATATTCTGCTGGCATGTTGTTCTCCGCTAGCTTCCTGGATACAATTGAGATGCAGTCTTCTACAGGTAGGCATGTGAATAGCGACTGGACATCAAAACTGACCATAGTTTCATTGTCAGTAAGATGTAGGTCTTTAATTTCACTGACAAAATGGTATGAATCCTTTGTGTGTGCTCTTGTGTGTCCTCTGAGCGGTGAGAGTATTTTCGCTACATGCTGAGCCAATCTATAAGTTGGTGAATCGATCTGGCTCACTATTGGACGTAGTGGAGCATTTGGTTTGTGTATTTTAGGTAACCCATACAACTTCGGTGGTTTGGCACATGATGGTATTACCGAATTTACGTCCAGATTCAATTTTTCGGAGTATTTCTTTGCTAGCTCGGTAGTTGTTTTCAGCGTGTTCGCGGTTGGGTCTGATTTAACCTTTTTATAAATATTTTCATCCGACAAAAGTTGTTCAATTTTAAAATTATAATCTGACGTATCCATTACTTCCGTAGCGTTTCCTTTATCCGCGCGGAGGATCGTGAGTTCCGGTCTGTTCCGTAAGTTGTTCAACGCTTTAAATTCGTCTTTGGGAAGATTTAGTTTGGGCACTGAACTTCGACGTAACATAGACGAAATGTCTTGACGCATGGCCTCCAAATCTTCCTTACCGATATTATTTTTATACAAACAATCTTCGACACTACAGATAATTTCTTCGTACGGGATTTTTCGCGGTGTTATTGCGAAATTCATTCCTTTCGATAATACGTTTAATGTTGGTTCATCCAGTGTTTGTTTTGACAGATTATAGACCGCGCGTAGTCTATGATCTTTGTCTGTTGTCAACGGTAACTTTCCGTTCATACGTTGAGATTTGTATTTGACCTTTAATTTGTTCGTTAATTTTTGGTATTTATCTATATGTTTATTTTTGCATTCATTATACTTAGCTGTTTCGCGCTTATTTAAAGTTTCAATGCAATTGTTAAAATCAAATGTCGTTAAGATAGATTTTAATTCACTGGATGAATTGTCTATGGCCGTATTTATGGTGTGAAGATCGGTACGTTTTTGCTGAATTACCGTCCTTAGCAACTTTTTACTTGCCTGGCTTAGGATCTTCGCGCCTCCTCGAATGTCCTTTTTAGCTGATATTTTGACACACGTAGGAATGAGATCATGGTCTCTGCATCTCTTCAAGAAATTCAAAGATGTTATGAATCTTGCGCGCTTGTTCTTGAGATCTTCTAACCGGCGTATTTTATTTGCGATTTCCAGTCCGTACTGGTTCACATAATGTTTTCTTTTATTTACGCGAATATTACACATTTAAATAAAACTACTTTTTTACGGATTTTATCGCGTTTAATTTTGAACTATTTTTACCCGACGTTTCGGACGCTTTACAGCACCCATGGTCACGGGGTTGTATGTAAATAATGAAATAAACAATAAACTTTTTTGTCGACTGAGTCAAAATTTAAAAGGGACGATCAATCAACGTTTGATGCATGCTTGCGAAGATTATCGACATCCATATCACCAATATTGCACCGCAGAAGAAATTTTGACTTATTTCTTAGACGAGGACGTATTTTATAAGAAATAAAATTAAGACCTTTGTAAGAGAAATCATCAGCTCAGCACTGACCATGCTTAATGACTACTTCAAAAGAAAACAAAAAAAAGGTCTAGCAGTGACGGAGTAGCATTATGAAGGCGATGAGTTGCGTTTAATAATAAATAAGAATCGAAGAGAAGCGGAATGGGAGTCATATTTCAGGAGATTTGTTAAAATAAAGTTTAGAGAGGTTTTAAAATCTACCATAATAATTGTATGAGGATGGTGAAGAAATATTTTCAGGAATATTTTCGAAGGAAGTGAAGAAGTCTATACGTGAAGAAGATTCGGAGATATATTGCAATACATCCACCACCGCCTATAGCACGATCATTTCTTATGAGCTGGAAGCCAGATAAGTATATCTGAAAAGTAAGCTGGATTGCTTTGGACATTTATATGAGCGACATAAAATTCTTGGGAGCATTAGAAAATATCGAAACAAGAATTTCAGAAGCAGATCACCACTATCTGCATTTTACATACAGTTTTAATAGAAATTTATTGTTATACGAATATCAAAATAGTAAATAAATAGTCTTTCTTCCAGTAACTGAATCTTCGCAGATATTTATAAATCGCTAATTTGGAATAAAACTTTATCTTTGTAAACAAAACTCCCGGCGGACTGTTCAGTTAGCGATTTGTAATCAAACCGAAGACTTATTTAAGGTTTCCGTTGTATAAATAACAAACAAAAAATTAAACGATTAGAGAAAATTTCAGTAGCGGTAGATTAACAAGGTAAAGAACAACCAAAGAACTTAATTCAAACTGTTGAATGAATTTCAAGCGACATCATGAAGATATTATATATCTAAATATTTCTCAAGTTGGTGAAAATCGCGGGTCGAATTTTTATGGTAACTATGTAGTTGTGTAGTTACTTATGACGTGAACATAACTCTAACGAAAAAAAATTAGTGTTTTATATAGTAGAAGTAGGAAACTGAAAAGAAAAATCTATCAACGCGAATAATTAATTTACTAGTGCCTTTATTTAGTGGACTAAGGTTGAAAATATGGCGGTATGTTGATGATAGTTCTAAGTGTTTCGATAATCAGTGTTAAAACACAGAATAAATTATATTTTAATAAAAAAATCGCCGATAGGTGTCCGACAGTAGAATAGCATTTTCTTTTCTACCAAGGTGTAGGAAGAGGCGAAAATGGTATTGTAGTATGAGGCGACTATGACAGCTTTTCTTCGTGGAGAATAATACCATATTATGCAATGCTGTCACTATACTGCTCCTGGGAACGCAATATGGGGGTAATGGGAGTAAGAATTTTTTGACTTGTACTAAAACAGCGGCGACGTGGTTCGCCACCCGTCACGTCCCGTATCTAGCTGGAGCAAAAAGTGGGCCACCGGTGTGGTCACTGCCTACCTTATATTATATGGGAAAAATTCGGGACTCTTTTCATAGAATTAAATAGATAGACCCTTATCATAATAACAATACTTAAATTATTGGTTCGTATGCACCATTGCATCACGAATAATAGTATAAGACTACTGTTAAGATAACAAAATGCATTTTCAAGAACAATGATAGCACCGACGTCAGCAGTCTGAATTTAATATAACATAATATGTAATACCCGTGTCCAGTGAAAAACCTAAGTGATAAAAACGGACAAGGTCTGAATATCATGTAAGTGATAGAATACCAGTCTCTATAGATCTACGTTGGCCTGAAAACCAATTATATGCAGGGATAAAAACCATTAGGGGCTCTCAGCGGGCGGTCATCAATAATTTTTTTTTCCTAGTATATACGAATGTATACACAACCCTACATATTCATTTAAAAACTGAAGGCAGTCATTAAAATACAGCAAAAATGTATTCACAATTTAAAAAACGTGCCGCTTAACATTCATTAAAACAGAGCAACCTAGTAACTAATGGTCGTTTCCGAAACACATTTTGTGCCTAGCCAAAATTTTGTACGAAGCGAAAATTGTAGCGCAGAATATTTCAAATGTCAAATTCAATTTGCGTGTGAGCGCAGATTTCAACACTCAGATCAAATAAAACGCGATACTAAAACATCCAATTATTTTTTATCAAATTAGAAAAGCTACAATATGCACTGGGGTTTTGTATTTTATTATTACATATTATTTATTGTAAGAAAATTTACATAAATTTTATTAAATAGCGAAATCTTATATACCAAAAATTTATATATTTGTTAATTACCTTTTTTATTTTTCAAACGTCGCTGTAAGCATTTCTATTTCTCCTGTATCTATTACTAGGATTTGCACAAATGTTGACGGCCGCTGGGATTCGAACCCTGGACTGTTATCCATAACGACTCTTAGTCCTTGGCTTCGCAAGGTGCACGGTGAAGGTCTAGGTTCCAAGTGCATGTGAAATTTAAACAGAAAGTATATTATTTAGCTTTGTACATTATTTACAAAGGTTTTAATTATTAAATGAGAGCCCTTAAATTTCAAGAGATTATTCATTTATAAAAGCGTAACTTCTCAGCTAAAGACGGAAACGGCCATAGCTGGTCTATCTTTACCTCTAGCATTCAAAACGAGATGCCCAGAATTCAAACTAAATAATTGTGAATTTTTGCTTGACGAACTAAATATTTTCAAAGGCATTGAAGAATAGTAATGTCCTTAGATAAACGCTGACCCCTAATTTATAGCCCATTTTCGTAAAACGCGATATTACCCGCGACTGGTCCCAAAGACACCACCAATACATACATCATATGTAAATAGGCTGATACATTGGCCTTCAAATATTTAATGATTTAAATCTGATTGAAAATCTTTGGGCACTTATGGTGCAACAATGGAATCGCCGTAATGAGAGATGTCCTTGAAAGTAATTGAAGAGAGACTTGGCAGTCTACTTGGAATTCTATACGCGGCACGGATATTTGTTCGCGAGTGGTTGGCTCAATAAGAAGCCGATTGCTAGTGGTCATTAAAGGGAATGGCGGAAATACGTATTACTAATTCAATATTAAATGTTTCAACTTGTATGCTGATACTTATAAACCTGAAGATATAGGAAATGAGATCGGATTTTAGTGTCTTCTTGTATAATTTTTTTGACTTGTGCTTTTTTTATCGGCAACCTCCCGTCGGTGTCGTAAAAGTGGACAGATGGAAAATTAAAACCAGGAGATGGGTAGCAGCATCCTTCTGAAACAACTGAATAAAAAAACTGCGGTCTCCACCCCACCTGCCAAGCGTGGCAACTATGGCAAAATCCCCCTAATTCAGAGCTACAAACTTTTGTGGCAATTTATGGGGGAGGCGGAGATTATGATGATGATGTAAACAAGATGTAATAGGTATGTGCTTTGTCAATGGGCGTGTCTCACCGAACATAATTCTAGTTTGCTCAGTTAGACACTCAGCATGAAATATTTTAAGGTCAAGTCACTGAGTAAGAAAGAAAAAAAGAAAATGGTTTATGTAGGAGTACAGCCCTTGTCAACCAAAACAGGCTTGCTGAGCCATATGTAGCGATTTTACGGACTTCCTATGTTCAATCTCACTTAAAATTGCAATTAAAATTGCCAATAACTGCAATAAAATCGTTGTCGTTTGGTGGTGGCGAAAGATAATCTACCCGATTTCATCCTCACTCACATGGAAGTCATAAAAGGCGACTAAGAGAAATGCCAAAAACGCGCATAGTTCCAGACAAATGAAATAACCATCTCAAATGCTTCACCAAAAGTGACACACACACAGACCTGTGACGGGCAGTAGCGCCTAAGATGCAGACACCTTGCACTAAAGGTAATGCGTTCACCAATCTGACTAACAAGCGGACCGATTACGAAAATATCCTTCTTAATGGCGAGAGTTAATGCTCAAAAAAATAGGTTGAAACATTAACGAACAAAAAATTTAATGCTATTCGTTCAGAATAATTCTACTGAATGAAAAAGAAACTCAAAAGAAACTCAACATTCACTGCTATGTTGTTTATTTTTGATATGAAATAAATTTTTAAGTAACTAGCAAAAAATTTATTATTTTGCTGAAACTTGTCGAATTTATTCAGGTGGTAGTTTTTAACGTATTTTTGTCCAGAAATTTCTTAAAGCTATAACAACAAATCTGTTTTTTAAACTAGTTTATATTGCTTACAGCTAAAATGAATCCTTTATATCCGAAATAAACTTTTAATTGATTATAACTAATGATATAAGTAATTTTTTTAATGAACAGGGCAAAATTAACAACATAGAAAACCAAAACTTTTTTTAATTTTACTGATTATAATTTGTATATTCCAGAAAGACAATCGTGATCGTGAGTTTAAGAATATGAATGTGATACGACGTCGCAACGCCAATTAGCAGCGTTAACCGGTGCAAACATTAACCGTGTGACGTACAGTTAAATTGTAGAGGAAATATTTTAGTTTTAATATTTTAAAGACTAAGTGTAATTATTTTATTTGATAAATGCAGTCAGAACATTTCTGTGTGCCGCCTCACTGCGCCCGTCACCCTGGGACAAGAATTCTTTAGTTTCATATGCCCTGTGACTACACTAGATCTTAGTTCCCTTCAGACCGAAACACAGTAATGTGTGCACACTTCTACATTACGGCAGATTATTTAATAGCCCTGGGGTGTTACCTACCTAGACGGACTCCTGCATAGGAATACCTTAACAGCAACAACAGAAAGAAACCCTGAAATGAAATCTTCGAATAAAAACAACATCACTTTGAAAATGCTACCGAGGTGTCGTAAGAGGCGACTAAGGTATTATACGGGCAGCCTTTATACGTGCATAATAACACTATAACATGCAATGCTGTCACTATACTGATCGTGGGAACGCAATGGGGAGTAAGAATTTTTTGACTAGTATCAAAATGGCGACGACGTGTTTCGCCACCCGTCACGTCTCGGTTCCCGCGAGGGCGAACAGTGTGCTCCGAGTGCCTGCCTGCCTACCTCTTTAATGGGAAAAAGGCGGACTATATGTATGTATGTTGAATATTCAACCGGCCCGCGTGCAGCATGTGACAACTAGGCATTAGCGCTACGCAACGCTTGATGGGTAACGTAGCACGAGTTCCGGCAGCAGCGGCGATTTATTTGGCAATAAATAAATAATACATCTCATTAATTTATCCACAAATGCTTTATTTGATTTTAATTATTATATTTAATGTTATTAAAATGAAACTTTGAGTGTACAGGAAACAAATGAATTAGATAAATGTAATTCCAACAAGATTTCAAAGTCGGTGATGATTAATTAAATTAGAACTTTACAAGTCCTTACTGCTGCACCCTCGTCGCTTAAACTTTCCATGATTTATAAATGAAATCATGGAAACACTTGCACTAATTAGAGGTAATTTGTAAAAACGAATCATAAGTTTAAACGAAGTAAAAAAAGAAAAATATATGTGGTTTCGTGGTGGGCAGAATAAAAGATTTTTCGCACTCACTAATTTATTAACTCTTTAAATTTTTCTTAACCTTTGTAAACCTAGTCTTGCCGTTTTTACTACAAACCTTCCCTCTCATCACATATTTTCTACAGGTTCAGCTCCAATCTTATATTTTCATCTAACATTCTTTTATCATTCGAAAACCACAGACCTACATCTCGGCCATCCTGCGGGTTTGGCTGCCTCTAGCCACACACTATGCTCTCCTCTGACATACTCTCACATGCTTAGTATACTCTAAACACAATCTTAGACATCCCACAACTACATTATACAAAAAATAAAACTGAGACATCCTCGTTCACACAAACATACCCGAATTACAATATTTAAAGCTTAAAAATAAAGTTAACATATCTAATTACATAGCACATTGCACCAACAATGATATACAGAATCCCACACTAATAGTTCCCTAAAACAGATTACAATCATTACATTTTTTTGAAAACCATAAAAAAAAAAACAATAAAGACAATAAAGACTTGAGTAGTGAATACAAAATTTTTTTTATTTCCCCAGTCATTTTTAACATCCCCTACCCTTACAATATTATAATCATACAAGAACCTCTTTATTTCTACATAAGATACACAAATACAAGACAAATTTTGGTTATTATTGTAATCTGTTATCTGACTACTTTTGTCTTACACCATGTATTATCTGGAGAGAGATCTGCTCAGGTTATTTAAAAATATCAAAGAAAAGAAAAACAAAAGTAAAAAAAATAAAAAGAAAAAAAATCAAGCTATTCACCTAATGTATCATGAAACCCAGGCCATGGTTTCATATGGTCCGCTGAACTACTAGTTTTGGTAGGTCCCTCTCTATAGCTATGCACCTTTTCTAGGTCATAACGGTCATTCCCCTTGACCTTTGTTACTACATACGGCCCCAAAAACTTCTCCTTCAGTTTGAGACCAGAACCAAATTGGGTCCTTTTGATGACAACTCTATCCCCTTCATGATACTTAGTGCTTTCTTTTCTCTTCTTATTGTATGACTGAGCATTTTCCGCCTGAACTTTTCCTATCTGTGCCTTAGCCAAACATCTTAACTCTTCCCTTTCCTGCATAAAACAATCTATACTCTCTTGTTGCAACAAATTGTAGATTTCTATGTCCTCATTTGTTTTCATCTTTACTCCGGTCATTATCTGAAATGGTGTAGTATTGATGCTTCTCTGAAAAGTGCTATTTAAGGCTTGCTGAAGGTGGCTTACATGTCTATACCAAAGGGACTGATCTGAAATGCAAAGTTTTGTTAGAATTGATATTATAATCCTATGTATCCTCTCTACTTGACCGTTACCACGTGGTACCCCAGTCGTGATAGTTACATGTTCAATTTTTTTTCTTTCACAATAGTCTCTAAATTCCACACTGGTGAATGCAGTACCCCTGTCTGTTATAATCCTCGTAGGGTTGCCAAATGTCTGCTGATGGATTGAAAGTTTACTTAAAGTTTCTTTTGAGGTTGTACCCTTGGTAGGAAAAATCCAAACAAATTTGGAGAAACCATCTACTACAGTGAAAATATAATTATACTGTTTCTTTGTCTGTGATAAAGGTCCAATATGGTCACAATGCAGGGTATGCAATGGTATATTGTGTTTATCAATTGAGTGTAAAAATCCCTCTTGATGTCCCTCCTTTCTTGTAGCTAGTAGACATGGTATACAAGTTACAAGAAATTCCTCAATTTTATTGTTTAAATTTTTAATGAAGTAATCCTTACCAATTAACTCTATCATTTTTTTCTTAGAAAAATGGCCGCGCTCATGGACTCTTCTTATTATTTCTGTTTCCATGCTTTTAGGTATAACTAATTGTTTACTCATACCTTTGTAAAGTAAGCCTCTTTCCAAATAGTAGTCTGCAAAAGGTCTTTCCCGCAAAATCTCCTTTATAGCCTTCAATCCCTCGTCACAGTCCTGTGCTTGTTGTATTTGATCATGCAAGGTCACCACCATGACTGCATCATAACAATTCCTACTTAAAGCATCCGTGTGTCTCATCTGACTGCCAGACCTATGTTCTATAACATAATCATACTGGTCAAGTAAAAGCACCCATCTAGCCACCTTAGGTGTCAAATCCCGTTTCTTTAAAGTCATACTAAAAGCTTGACAATCTGTGACGATTTTAAATTTAATCCCGAATAAGTAATGATGAAATTTTTTAACACCCTGGACTACGGCTAAGGCCTCCAGCTCATAGCTACTGTACTTGCTTTCAGCATCGGTTGTTCTCTTACTCATGTAGTGAATAGGATGTAACTCACCAGTCGGTGCCTTCTGCAGCAGTATAGCCGCATAAGCCACACTAGATGCGTCAGTGTGTAGCTCAGTCTCAAGTTGATGATTAAACAAAGATAAAACTGGGCCACTTGCCAATTTCTGCTTTAATACATTGAATGCCTGTCTCTGTATATTATCAAAAGAAAAACTGGTATCTTTTCTCAAGAGGTCAGTGAGTGGTTTGGCCAATAAAGCATAATTTGGAATGTACTTGCGGAAGTAAGATGTAAGTCCAATGAAGCTGTGCAATTGCTTCAACGTCCTCGGTTCCGGATATTTCATAACAGCCTCAGTCTTATCAAGTGATGGTCTCACCTTTCCATCTTCCACCACATGTCCAAGGTATTCCACTCGCTGTGAAATCAGGTTTGCTTTCTTCCAATTGATCTGTAATCCATATGTGGATGCAACTTTTAGAACAGATTTTAATCTCTCCAATGCCTGAATTTCATCTTCAGCATACACAATAATATCATCAATAAATGTTGCCATTATATTCTGTGATACCAACTCCCTGAATATTATTGATACAAATCTAGTAAAATACTTAGGGCAGACTGAAATGCCAAATGGAGCTCTAAGAAATTCCCATTGCCCATGGTGAGTAACAAAGGCAGTGTATTTGACAGATTCCTCACTAACTTTCAAATGGAAAAATCCATTTTCTAAGTCTAGAACACTAAAATATCTAGCACCGCTTAACTTATCAATTAAATCCTCTATTATCGGCAAAGGATATTCGTCTTTAACCATCTTCTTGTTAATATCTCGATAATCAACGCAAACTCTTGTGGATCCATCTTTTTTCCTAACTAACACGATAGGGCTAGCATATTCAGAATAACTTACCCGAATTATATTGTTGTCCAACCACTGCTTTACCTGTTGTTCGACAATCTCACGTTCCTTCAGAGATATCCTTCGTGGACGATGTGCAACAGGGATGTCATCTTTCAGTATGATCTTCAACTCTAATGGAACCTCCTTGGTTTGAACAGGTTTATACTCATCTACACACTGCAAAACCTCTCGTCGTACTGAAGAGCTGCAAGTGTCACCTAAAACAACATCGCAATTTGCCACACAATTTAAACCCCTGAACCAATCTTCCCCTTTGTCTAACAGATGTACAGATCGCTCTCCGAACACTACAGTGTAGTCAGACAACAATTCCTGTCCCAATACAACATGATACGGCATTGTATTACACGGTATAATATGGAAAGTAACAGTTAAACACCTATCACCTATACAAGTAGGTAGGGAACACTTTCCAAGCGATTGGATAGACCGGTTTCCTAATCCAGTTAACAACATATGTTCACTAACACTATTAAAGCTAGTAAGATAGTCCTTGTAGATACGTTCATCTAATAAGTTTACGTCGCTTCCCGTATCAACCAACGCGTTCACTTTGAAATTGTCCAACATAATTTCTACTACAGGTTTTGAATAATTCGACTTATCGATCTTCTCAAGTTCCAGTTTGTTTAAATCCGCGTCGATATGTCTCTCCACCAATATCTCGGTCAACATGACATCGGCTGTCAGTGTCATGTCACTCTCATTTGGGCCATCTGTCACTGTATGGTTCGTCACGTCTGCTCTGTCAGTTTGTCGGTCAAATCGCGCAACCCGCTCCGGTGTGAAGTTGTTCGAAGCGAACATAGCTTTCGCCTGGCCGTTCGTTCCGCTATAACGTGATTGGCGCTCCCGCGCTTGTCGCTCCTCATTGGTCGATCGCTCTCGTGTATTTTCGTACCGGCGAAGACTCGACCGATCGTTCCCGAAGCTCGTTTTTCTTAGGTTATGATGATTGCCTTTTCTACAGTTCGATGCAATATGGCCGAACTCATTACAATTAAAACACTTTAACCCATGCATTTTATTCGGACATGCCGACGACGTATGCCCCAATTCACCACAGTTATAACACCGCGACTGTTTATGACGATTGTTCTCCAGCTTCATTTTCGATTTTACATTTTCATAAATCTTAATTTTATCTTTTAGCTCAGAGTATGTGGTCACTCCGTGCAACATAATCTTGTTCATCTCTACGTCCTTTATGCCGTCTATAATGTACTTAATGGCCACATAGTCTGGCAACTTACCCCTCTTTCCCATCTCCTTCATTGTTAGCATGTAATCCAAGCATGTTTCGTTTGATAATTTCTGCCGACTACACATCATCTCGTGCACCGTTTTTTGGTCGAGCGTGTCTGGGAACTCCTTTGACACAGCTTGCTTGAGCTCAGCCCACGTTTTAAACGGTCGCTCACTTTTTAGCCAAAGCGCTGCAGTACCTTCTAGGGATCTTCTCGCCACTATAAGTTGTTGCAACGGACTCCATTCGAAGATTTCGCTATGATCTTCGATATCTTGGATCCAACGTGACACCGGGTAGCAATTATCGGTACCAGTAAACTTCGGTATGAGCTCTTCGGAGTATTGCAAATTACCCTGGCGTTGAGGTGTTACTCCCGTAATCTCAGCTTTGTCAGCAACTTCCCTATCTTTCGGCATCTTAAAATTCCTTCCTTGCCACCACGCGACCACGTGTCGTGCTAAGTCGTCGTAGAGAATTTCGCCTCTTAACGTCTTTTCGTTCCGTCTTTCTTCGAATCCCGGACGAGCCCCCAAATTTGTGGTTTCGTGGTGGGCAGAATAAAAGATTTTTCGCACTCACTAATTTATTAACTCTTTAAATTTTTCTTATATCCTTTGTAAACGTCTAGTCTTGCCGTCTTTCTACTCAAAAACCTTCCCTCTCATACATCCATCTCATTCTATCAAATCAGTCGTTCATGCATCTCAATCTTATAATCTTATTCATCTAACATTCTTTTATCATTCGAAAACCACAGACCTACATATATATTTCAGAATTTCAAAACCCTTTTCGTACAATAGCCGATAGATGTCGGACAGAGTAGAATAGCACCTCTTTCCTGGCGAGGTGTCGTAAGGGGCGACTAAGGTATTGTACAGGCAGCCTTTATTCGTGCAGAATAATACAATAACATGCAATGCTGTCACTATACTGCTTGTACGAATGCAACAAGGAGTAAGAATTTTGTGACTCGTAAAAAAGTTGAAAAGTGGGCTGCGTCAGTTGCTGCTGCCTACCTAGATGTTGGAAAAAGGCTCGTTTTATTCCATTTCATTTTTATTTTCTTTGAGTACTTAGATACTTTAGTATTTCATTACAGTTGCTTTATATGATTTCACACAGTAAACTCCTAAGTTGAAAATTCATTTTTATGGAAATTTATTGGTTTAAAATTTATATTTACTAATAATCACATGTCGCTCATTATTATAAAATAAATTTTTAACTAAACTATTCGTTATGAAAATCCGCCCTCTTAGTGCAGCTATTACTACAAACCTTTCCAATTGATAGAGGCCTATAGTCAAATATATTATATAAATATATGGATCATATATATAGTGGTAGTAGGAGCTACTGTAATTTCTAGTCATATGAGACTTAAGAACTGATGTCTCAGGGGAACGGGCGCAGTATGTTGCCATACAGAAATGTTCTGGGTTACATAGCACTTGTTATAGGCACGTTGCATTTACTGGAACCATCAGGTGAACTATTTGCTCGTGTCGTCACTTTCTTACACATTTTTTTTTAATGCGGGATGCTTCAGCCTACCATTAGTCCACTGCTGAACATAGGCCTCCCCCATAGAGTGCAACAAAAGTTTGTAGCTCTCATTTTGGGGGGATTTTGCCATAGTTGCCACGCTTGGCAGGCGGGTTGGCAACCGCAGTTTATTTATTATGATGTTCCAGGAAGATGCTGCTACCCATCTCTTGGTTTTTATTTTCCCTTTGTCAACTTTTACGTCACCCACGGGAAGAGATGGGGCGAGTGACCTGGGTTCGATTCCGAAACCAGGTCCGGCCCGTGCCGGCACCACTAAAATTGGTTATTGCAATTTTAAGTGCCGATTTACCACGTTCTCGGCGGTGAAGAAAACCACCGTGAGGAAACCTGCATGTCTGAGAAAAAAACATATTTCGAAAACATTTGCAGTCCGCCAACCCGCATTAGAGCAGCGATACGGATTCTTCCTAGCTCCAATACTCTCTTAGAAATCAGAGGAGGCCTGTGCTCAGCAGTGGGTCATTTATAAGCATGACCACATAAAACATGGCCGGAGACAGATTTATACTAAAAATTAAATAGCAGAATACTGTGTCCGTGTTTTTTAATAATTATGTAAGAGTAATGCGTTTATTAGTTTCTACTTACTACTAACTATGTGTTTTCTATTCGTCTTGAATAAGAATAGAATATAATGTACTATTTAATGTACAATATTTAGATAATACTTACGTAAGGTACAAGCACTGTGCCAAGTATTGGCCGCCAAATAGCAGTGTGCGACTATTACTATGTTCTGGTAGGAAGAGCGCTGTTTCTAGGCATATGAGAGTGAATAGATGGTGTATCAAAGTGACGAGCGAGTGTAGTACCACACAGGATTCTGGAGTTTAAAATGAATAGTGACGCAGCAACCGTTAAAGACAGGCATGCATTCAACCATTATGTTAACAACTTACACGTCCCATCACTTAATACCATATTTTTTTATTGGATAAAGTGACGAAATGAGAAAATGTGCACCTGATGGTAATTGCAACGTTTTCTTTGGATCAAGTGATGAAACGAGCAAAACTTCTCCGGATGGTAAGTGAAACCTTTGCCCATAGTAAATACTGTGTCACCCAGAAAATTTCTGTGTGACAACACACTGTGCCCATCACCCTGAGACATAAGTTCTTAAGTCTCATATGCCCAGTGATTACGCTAGCTCGCAGTGCCCTTCAAACCGACGGTAATGTTTGCACACTACTGCTTCACGGCAGAATAATTGGCCCTGGCGTGGACCTACCTAGACGGATTCCTGCATTCCTAACAGATACTGCATCACCCAGAATATTTCTATGTGGCACTACACTGCGCTCGTCACCTTGAGACAGCAAGCAAATGCTTAGCAATGGGCTTGTAGATCCGAAAACCGTTGGGGATGAAAGATTCTATAGGGGTTCTGGGGTGACCCAATAGGCAAAGCAACGACCTGTATGGCTTTATGGGTAGTTTGAAGAGAAGAAGAAGAAAATGTGAAATAATAATGTAATGATAACTATCTATAAATAGTTAATAATTGTGAAATAATGATGGCGATGATAAAAATAAACAAAAAAGTTTGTGTGTATATATGTCCCTATTATTTTCATATTTAATTATGTAATATACTATCCATAAAAGTATAATTAAGGATATTAGAGAGGTGTCATATAGTGGGTATCTGCAATATGTTGTATGCGAGTGGTACTCTACTCCTTTCCCGTACTCATATTAATTATTTTACATTATACTTGTTGTTACGGGTGAAGAGCGCCCTCTCCGCTGGCCCATTTACTCATTTATTAGTAAAATCCATTCTTATTGGGTGTCTGTCTCGGGAAAGAAATTAAAAAAAAATCTTTGTTTGAAAGTTTTGAATTAATTGGTAGTAAAGTTTTAAGTATCCTCTGTATTTACGAAAAGAAATCAGTATTATCTACGCTAATCAACGATAAGCCAGAAATGCTTTATATTTTACACTTTAATAAAAATGAAATTTATTTCCTTATTTGAATACCAAATTCTGATGTAAACAGTGGTCGTTTTCCAGGGAAAAAGTATAGGGAGCGAAAATGTTTACCATAATAAGAATTTTATGGACCGTGAAGAGGACACATTCAACGAAATTCTAACAGCTGTATGGTCTTCATGAATGTTACTATAAAGGAAAAAAACGTGAAAAAATATTACAAATGATATGACTCAGGTTTACTATTTTAAAACTAGAGATATTTTTATACGACAGTTACAAAAGCTCCAAATTAAAAAATTAAACAAAAATTGCGGAAAACTGACTACTAGGGAATTTTAAATAAAAAATACAAGTCTTTACTCTACTCATGACAGAGTACCTCGTTACCTAAACAAATTTAAGATCAGTATTTCACAGCATAATTTGATATTTTTCTGTTCTTCTTTTACGGTACAGCCTATACTCCTCTGGAACGCCTTCCCCGATGATATTAAGAAAGATCCTAATAAGAACACGTGTAAAAGATTGGTTCGGGAATGTTATTTAAAGAAAATATCCATCCGAGGTTTCTTCAACTTTATATTATATTTTGGTACCTTTTTATGTATCATGTCATTTATCTCATTATATCATTTATATATGGTGTATCATTTATATGTGGCTTTTACTGGTGGTAGGATTCCTATGCAGGAATCCGTCTAGGTAGGTACCACCCCAGGCCAGTTATTCTGCCGTGAAACAGTAGTGTGCAAACATTACTGTGTTTCGGTTTGAAGGGTGAAGTGAAGTGAAGGTGAGCTAGTGTAATCACGGGGCATATGAGACTTAAGAACCGATGTCTCAGTGTGATGGGCGCAGTGGGGTGTCACACAGAAGTGTTCTGGGTGACACAGCATTTGCTATTGGCAGACGTTACACTTACCATCAGGTGAACGCTTTGCTCGTTTCATCACTTTATCCAAAAAAAAAAAAAATAATTTGAAATTGATTAATACATTAATATGAGTCGGTTTTGTCTTAATCTTCAAATCAGTAGATACCAATATCAATATATTTATTCAGTAAGCCAAGGTTGACTCCCAAACAATGCAACAACAGAAGGCAAGAAGTCTGCACATAGTAACTCTTACTTTAAAATGTCAACAATAAATAAAAAAAAAATCTATACTAATTAAGTAAATAAGTTGCCGTGCGGGGTAAGCCACTGCATTTCGTCTTATGGGTGTCGTTAATGTTGAAATGCCATACAAATCGCATGGCCGATTGCGGAACAACGATTTCTGCTATGCAAGACCTAAAATATCCTGAGCAGTAACAGGCAGCAGCGCTTAAGGTGTGAGGTCTCTGTAACTACTTTGCTGCCGAGCATCTCGAAGGTGTTCGAGAAGCTCCTATTGCGACATATCACGCCGGAGGCAAACCTTCGACCGGAACAGTTCGGATTTAGGGCCGGATATTCCACAACTATGCAGCTGTCGAGGGTACTGAACCAAGCGGCCACCGCCCTAAATAGGAAGGAGGCCATGGTTTCAGTGCTCCTTGACATGGAGCAAGCATTTGACCACGTCCGGCACGACGGAATGCTCTATAAGCTGTCACTGCTGCCTATCGGCAGGTCTGTAGTTAGGGTGGTGGCATCCTTTCTGGAAGGTCGCCAATTTACGGTGGCAGTCGGAAGGTCGTCATCTACACTGCGAGTGGCCACAGCCGGAGTGCCGCAGGGTAGCTGCCTCTCCCTTGTGTGCTATGCGGTTTTCACCGACGACATTCTATGTGAGCCTCCTACTCAGCTTGCGCTCTTCGCCGATGATGCGGCGTATTTCACAGTGTCTGTGAGCGCCGTATTTGCGGCGAAGAAGACGCAAGATATTTTACTCAAGCTTGAGACCTGGCTCGATGACTGGAGGTTGTCGGTGAACACCGCCAAGACACAGGCCTTTATAATAGGGGCGGCTAAAAGACTGCCACCGAAGCTACTTCTCCGTAACGACCAACCGACCGACCAACGACGACGACTGGACCGGCAAGGTCAAGTACTTGGGTGTCGTGACTGAACGGAGACTGACAATAAGACCACATGTTCGCGATACAATCGCAAAAACCCGTACAGCTCCTGCACTGTTGCGTCCAGTGCTCAGATCCCGCCTCCCGCTGAGGACTAAGCTCAGCGTGTACAAAATTACATTCGTAGCAGAGCTACGTACGCCGCGCCGGCATGGTACGCTATGACTAGTGCGACGTCAAAGAGAAATCTTCAGGCTCAAGAAGACCTCAACCTGCGTACCGTTGTCGGCGCGCCTCGCGGGGTGCGTAATACAACGATATGCAGGGATCTGATGCACGATAACCTGGAAGCCTTCATCAGGCGGCTCGCGACCGGGATGTTCGAGCGTGTGGATGCGTCCGCGCACGAACATCTGGTGAATCTCGCACCTCTGCACGCTCGACCCCCGGTGGGTTAACCCCTTCCTCGCGAGCTGCCTGCTTACTGGTAGGCCGGCTAAGTTTACCCTCTTTTGGGGTTTTACCCGGCTGGCCGCTCCACACAGCGGGCAGTTAAGAAGCAGTACCCCAGGGTGCTGACCGTATTCAGTCGTTTGGGCTGGAACAACTATCGCCTAAAAGGCACTCCAATGACCCGCACGTATTTACGCGCCGCGTGTGACCTTTTTTTTTATTATGTTAGAGGAGGCAAACGAGCAAGCGGCTCAAAGGTAAGTGATCACCGCCGCCCATGAACATCTACAATACCAGAGGAATAGCAGATGCGTTGCCGGCCTTTGAGGAAGGAACAGGCTCTTTTCTTGAAGGTCCCTAAGTCGTAGCGGTCCGGAAAAACCGCTGGCGGCAACAGATAGACATTACATTCATTTCATCATCATCATCATGACAGATAGAAATTCCATAAGGTGCTTGTGTGGGGCAGAAAATTGCGCGAAAAACGCACTGTGCTGGAATGCCAACCATCGAGGTGGTGACGATGGAATATCGCGCTGTACCGCAATGTGCGATGGTGAAAATCGCGGCTGGAATTAATCCAAACAATTCTTCGGAACACTCCCCATGGTATATCTTATAAAAAATGTAAAGGGATGCAACATCTCTTCGCAAAGCCAATGGATCAAGCCGATCAGATAGAACATGGTCGTCGACGATTCGAGCCGCTCTCCGTGGAATGCGGTCAAATGGAAGTAGCTGACACTGGGGCGCCCCCGCCCAGAGATGAGAACAGTACTCCATGTGCGGCCGAACCTGCGCCTTATAAAGTTGCAAGCGTTGGGCCGGCATGAAGTACTGTCGCGCTCTACTGAGGACGCCAAGCTTTTTGGAAGCCAATTTGGCCTTCCCTTCCAGGTGACCGCGAAACTGAACGCCACTCGATATGTCGACGCCAAGAATACCGATACTGGCTGAGGCAACGAGGGGAGTGCTCTCAAAATTAGGTGATACGACGAAGGGTTTCTTTTTAGCGGTAAACGCGCAAGCCTGTGTCTTCTTGGGGTTGAACTGGACTAGATTTAGTCGGCCCCAATTCGAGATTTTGTCTTACAAAAACTCGAATTGGGCTCTTCGGACACAAGTTTGTTCCGGTACTCGTCAACGTGTTCCCGAGAAATATCAGCACGGCCGGTGTATACGGCATCACCAGTGCTGTCATCTGCATAGCAATGAATGTTACTAATTTGCAACATATCATTGATATGCAGAAGAAACAGGGTTGGTGATAGCACACAGCCTTGTGGGACAGCAGCATTCACAGACTTAGAGTCCGAGCATGCACCGTCAACTACGACCTTGATGCTCCGGTCTGTGAGAAAACTGGTGACCTAATTACAAAATTTCTCGGGAAGCCCGTAAGAAGGCAGCTTCGAAAGAAGCGCTTTGTGCCAGACCCGATCAAAAGCCTTCGCTATGTCCAAGCTAACTGCCAGGGCCTCCCCCTTACTCTCGACTGCCTCCGCCCATCGATGAGTGAGGTACACTAGAAGATCACCAGCCGAGCAACCCCGACGGAAACCGTACTGGCGGTCGCTAATCAGCTGGTGCTCCTCTAAGTACCTCAAGAGCTGGCAGTTCATAATGGACTCCATAATTTTGGAGAGCAAGGAGGTGATGGCAATCGGCCTGTAGTTGGACGGATCTGAGCGGTCGCCTTTTTTAGGGATCGGGTGCACCAAAACTGTCTTCCATGACTTCGGGACGACGCCTACAGAGTAGGAGTACCGGAAAAGACGCGTTAAAACTGGTACCAACTCTGGAGCACACATCCTCAGCACAATAGGCGGGATGCCATCAGGCCCACTCGACTTGTTGATATCCAGGGAGAGTAGTGCTTTGCGCACTGAGCTTTGCTAGAACCTGATGTCTGGCATAGAGCACTCACACCGAGGGATGGTAGGCGGTGAGTTCCCCCTGTCGTCAAGAGTCGAGTTGGACGCAAAAAGAGAGCCTAGAAGATCGGCTTTCTCCTTTGCGTCATGGGCCAGTGAATCGTCCTCCCTGTGCAGAGATGGTAGTGATGGCTGACAGAAATTCCCTTGGACAGCCTTGGCGAGAGACCAGAACGCACGGGTTCCCGAAGGAAGGCGACCTAGTTTCTCGCCAATTCTGCCAATGTGCTCCGACTTTGTCCTCACTGAGAGGAGTTTGTTTTCAGTTTGCAAGAAGTCAACGTAGTCAGTCTCTAACATCTTGCAAGGTAGAATTAAACATTTATTCGTCGTGGTAATGCTTATTGACGAATGACAAAAGACTACAGTAACATCGTCCAGGAATAAACCCAAAGTTGTCATTTACGCATAATTTTAGGGGGTGTATCCTACTGGTGGAAGGGTTCCTATGCTTACTGGGGGTAGGATTTCTGTCCAGGAATCCATCTAGGTAGGTACCACCACAGGGTCAGTTATTCTGCCGTGAAGTATTAGTTTGCAAACATAACTGAGTTTCGGTTTCTCCGAGAGCCAGCGTAATCACTGAGCATATGAAACTTAAGAACTGATGTCTCAGGATGGCTGGTTTGGGTAGTTGTGTCATGATTGCTACTTTGTTACGTTACCTGACCGAGACCTTATATTTTTGAAAAGTTATTTTGCTACTATATTGATAAAAGACAATTTTTTTATGTTTAAATTCAATTTTTATAGTTTCCTTTAAAATTTATTGTGTAAATAAGTAAATGAACCAATTTATATATAATTTATATTGATTTGGTGTAAATTTCTTATAATTGAGTTGAAGTTATTACGCGAGTTTATCGAATAGACGATTTTGGAACTGTGAAATAACAGTGTGGTAATAAAACCGAGAACATTTTTTGTACGGATATTAATTAGACAGTAGTTGTAAATAACACAATAGTCACAAATCTATAAAACTTGCTCCACTGAAAAGTTTAACTTGGGAAAATAAAGAAGAAACTAAAAATTGGTAAAAACATGAAATTCTATATGAAAAAACAAAAAAATAAATAATAAACTACGCCTTCTAACACTAAACTAGCTAATGACAAAATAGCGTAACAATACAAAATACTGTTAGCAGACAGTCCTAAGCATTTCATTAAAGAGTAGAAAGGAAGTATTTCATTTCATTTAAACTAAAAGAAACGTACTATCGAGAACCGAAGTATCGAGACCGAATAATAGAAGTATTTTAAAACCTGGTTTTCGGCCCTGTTTTTTTTTCATACTTGTACTTGGCCCTTGTAATGATTTTTGCAAGTATATCTCATCCCTGGATCATAAGCGTAAGCAATCAGATGAAGTGTCAGAGACACTGAACATTACAATATATCCTAGATATTTAAGTAATATTTTAACAAAATTAATAATATTTGTGTTGCATTACTATTAGTTTTGGCTAGATTCGATTATCAATATATCGTATATCCATCAAGAAAAAAAATCACTGCAGAATAAAACGAAATAACAAACATGATATGTCACAAAAGGAAACTGCAAAATAGTAATTAAGTGGCCTTTTAAAATATGTATGTATTAAATTAAAGGTCTTGACAAAAGGAATATATAAACCCCTCCTTACTAGGAACTAGATAAGATCTTATACTACGTTTATTACAGTCATTAAAATTCTACCTAAGGCTGTAATTCTTTACGGACGTTACGGAGTTAGTGAAATTGAATCTACTCATGTCAGTCCTTTAATATTCTTCAAAACGTGTACTTGTAAGTATTATAGCATAGTTAATTTTATATTAAACTGTGTTTAGCTTAATAATTTCTTATATTTACGCGAACACTACACATTTAAATGAAACTAATTTTACGGATTTTATCGCGTTTAATTTTAAAATTATTAAATTATATTTAAAATTACTATTTCGGTGTCTGAAGCATTCTTGAAACTTTTATGGTAGTGACGAGACAAGACAGTTGTTTACTTACTGGTACTGCCACCGCTACCTATAACAGCTACAGTTCACCCAGATCTTTGAAAAACCAAGTCCATTGCGAAAACACGGCGTTTATCATCCTGGGATACACATATATACATAAAGTCACGCTTTTTTCCCATATAAGGGGTAGGTAGAGGTCATTCACGTAGCCTACTTTTCGCTCTCGCGGGGAACGAGACGTGATGGGTGGCGAACCATGTCGCCGCCATTTTGGTACGAGTCAAAAAATTCTTACTCCCCATTGATCCCCATCTCCTGGGATATCAGCTGTTAATTATCATATGCCCAGTTATTTTACTAGCTACAGTGCACTTCAAACCAAAATGCCACCTTAGTCCACTTTTGGACATAGGCCTCCACCACAGATTGCCACAAAACATGAGCCTATACCTAGGACAGACTGTCCGACTAGGTAGGTCCAACTTCGACCAACTGGGCTAGGCAGCGTGCGGGAAGCTGCGTCATATCTTCTCGACGAGTACACCTCAATGTCTCACAACTAAGGTCTTCAACCAGTGCGTGTTGTCAGTGATGACACAGAAACGATCTGGGTCACACTGCGTTTGTTCATCATGAGGTGAACGATTCGCTCGTCTCGTCACTTTCTTTAATGAAAAAAAGGCTTAAACTGTTTTTGGATTGGTAAAACCTATCTTTTGTCAAAAACTTGTTGGTTAAATTATTTTCTTCGTTATATTTATGTAAAATATATGGACTTTAATTAAATACAAAATTATTTTTTAATAATTTTCTATATTACTTACGATTCAATATTACTTTCGTTTATCGCAGTCTGGACGTGAATTTCATTGAAATGTTTATGTCTAAATTCATTAATAGAAATATACATACGTGATGAGGTTCTATCATCAAATGCTTGTTGAAGTCTGCGTCAACTATCTCTTTATAATAAACCACAGTGAAAGTCGTACAAGCCATAGAGCAAATATTTTCTCAATTTCAATCCATCGTAATCGTAAACACGCAATTGTCAACGGCAGAATTCTAGTTTCCAAAGTTTGAATAACATTATTAATATATTTAATGTAAGGTTAAACGCCTGTTCTAGGGTCTTTCGGTACGCCTCATGTGTAATAATGTTAAATGTACTTACCTTAAACACTCAGATCGGTAACTAGAAGCAGCCATTAAGATGCGAGGCGTCTGATAGTCCGATAACTAATCCGCCTGCCAAGCATAGCGATTATGTCGAATCCGCAAAACTTGGAGGAAAATGGGAAAGTATATAAATGTAATATTACAATTATAATAACGTAACCCTTTTGTTATGAGTAGTTTTAAGAAAATAGTGCGAAGTGAAGTGAAAAACTTTTGTTGTACGAATTTTACTTAAAAATATTTGAAGCAAAATATGACGAGGGTTGGGATTAGGTCTGAATTTTTGATGTTCAAACCTTGTAATGGAAAGAAGTTTAATCAAAGCTCTTTACCTTTAGAAAAAATGTAGTATAATAATATTTTCATTTTTGTATAGGAAAAAGTAACATCTTTTAAAAGTAAATTAGTTTTACAAATTATGGTAATTTATAAATTTTGGATTATTTAAAGTTATCGTAATAAAGTTATTTTTTTTTTCTATATAGTTATTATTTTATGGTGACCATCTTAGGAAGTATATATCGGGTATACATAGGGCGCTACAAAGTATTTTCAATCAGACAGACAATTGCGCCATGCAGCAGCAGACGTTATACTATATTTGTTGATCTTAAATAAGTGATTTTTCTATTGTCACTATAAATACGAAAATATTTGACAAATAAACTTTTCGTCTCACCAAACAGCTTCAAAAACTGATTAACATAACTATATCATGACAAAATTGTTCATTCATCAGATTTTTGCATCATGGCGCGAAACGGCGTGAGATAGTGCTTTATACTCGACAAGTCAAGGTCAAGCGATTCGGCGGTGTTCAAATGCCTCTATCACAATTATATTGCACTTATATGCTTATTTGAATAGACTCATATCAAGAAAACACTTTAAATCATTTATTAAAATTATTTTGAAAAATCATCTAATATTGCTATTTTGAAAAATCATCTAATATTGCTATTATGAAAAAAAAAAAAAACAGTTTCCGTTCGGATTTTTTTAGGGATGTGGCCACGAAAACTCCCGATAAAATTGACGTAACGAGGCCGGGTTTTTTTTATAGTGTCCAGAATTTTATCTACTGGTTATCTATTTCACATCATAACTTGTAGTTATTAAGAAAAATATTTTTTTCTTATAGTTTTCATCTGAAATTGAAATGACTCGAAATATTTTAAGCTCAATACGATTTATTTTTTCTTAAGAATAAAATGAGTGTCATAAGACGTGCATTTTTGGATTTTCCAAACGTTTTTGTATATAGAGAAGAGGGCAAACGAACAAGCGGCTTACTAGATGGCATGTGATCACCGCTGCTCATGAACATCCGCAATTTCAGAGGAATCACGGGAGCGTTAAATGAAAACTCTCCTATACTTTAGACTAGAGACTCAGAAAAGATGAAGGTAAAGGAAAATATTTAGCAGCGTTACAATATTAGTTTTGTATCCTCTATGTTATTATTTTTTGCTAATTACGAAAAATGTATAAAGGAAAGATATTATCAGTATAGTATAAACTAAGAAGTCGATTTACATAAATATCCCTTTCACAGGATATCAACCTGATAGCAGGTTCGATTTCCAGAAAAATGTTTTTCTTATTCCACGATATTCTTTGCTAGAATTTTTCGTCTTTACTTCGTTAACGTATGAGAACTATTTACAATGCTCCGTAGAGTCAGTTAATCACTTGTGTGAAAATGAATGTAAACGTTTTGAGAATCAAATTATTTGTATTCTATTCTGTGAACGTTTTTGCGTATTTAGTATTTGTGAATTTAAATGCGCTTTATCGAAAATCGAAGCTGTTAAAAATATTTTGTGGTACTAAGGCTTTGCTATTTGTAAATGTTACTTGTTTTCATATCGAAAATGTTAATCAGTCTTTAATCTGAATATTTTATTAATGTAAATGTAATTTTGGATAAAATTAATTCATCACTTTGTGTCGATTTAAGATATTTACACGGAGATAAGATTTAACAATGTCTTTCCTATAGAGAGCTGTGGTATTTAAAATTCAGGAGCACGATTTAAGGTAGGGCAGACCGGGGATGGCTGACCACGTTTTTGGTCATCATTTAAAAAAAAAAAATACTTTTAAATGAAACTAATTTTTACGGATTTTATCGCGTTTTATTTTATTATTTATAACCCGACGTTTCGAGTGCTTTACAGCACCCATGGTCACGGGCGGACTGAGGTGACAGATGTCCCGATGTCATAGTTAACCCGGAGTACCTTCTACCCAAAGACCAATTAAAAGCGTTAAATAACTTACGAAACAGACCCGAACTCACGATTCTCCGCGCAGATAAAGGTAACGCTACGGTAGTAATGGATACGTCGGATTATAATTTCAAAATGCAAGAACTTTTGGCGGACGTAAACACCTATAAAAAGGTCAAGACAGACCCAACGACTAACACGCTTAAAATAACTAGCGATCTAATAAAGAAACACGCCGAGAAATTAAATCTAGACGTAAATTCGATAGTACCTTCTTGTGCCAAACCACCGAAGTTGTATGGGTTACCCAAAATACACAAACTCAATGCTCCGCTACGTCCAATAGTGAGTCAAATCGATTCACCAACTTACAGATTGGCTCAACATGTGGCTAAAATACTCTCCCCACTTAGAGGACACACAAGAGCACACACAAAGGATTCCTACCATTTTGTCAGTGAGATAAAAGACCTACATCTTACTGACAATGAAACTATGGTCAGTTTTGATGTCCAGTCGTTATTTACATGCCTACCTGTTGAAGACTGCATCTCAATTGTAACTAGGAAGCTAACAGAGAACAACATGCCAGTAGAACATGCAGAATTACTCAGACATTGCCTAACATCTGGCTATCTATTGTGGAAGGAGCAATACTACCGGCAAGTAGATGGTGTGGCGATGGGCTCCCCAGTATCTCCCATTGTTGCTGACATCTTCATGGAAGACTTTGAGGAGAAAGCCCTCCGTACTTCTCCAGTAAATCCAAGGTTCTACAAGCGGTACGTAGATGATACTTTCACAATACTACCTTCTGATAAAGTCACTGCATTTTTAGACCACCTTAACTCCATAAATTCTAAAATACAATTTACAATGGAGTTAGAGACAAATAACTGTTTAGCTTTTCTAGATGTTTTAATAATTAGAAATCCTAATAACACCTTGAGTCACACTGTGTATAGGAAAAAGACCCATACAAATAGGTACTTAAACGGTGAATCTCACCACCATCCTTCACAGCTAGCTACCGTGGGCAAATCTTTGTTTCAGAGAGCACAAGGGATCTGTGACAGTAAACACCTGGCCGCCGAGCTTCAGCATGTCAAGCAAGTTTTGCAAGACAACAAGCTTCGGGTTCCGCGCCTTCGTCGCAGTGACCGAGTGAAGCCGGCCACAGTCGAGCGTGTACCTGCAGTCCTACCATATGTCAGAGGAGTCACGGACAAGATTGGCTATATCTTGAAGCGGGCTTCCATAAGAACATTTTTCAAGCCGCCTAAGAAGATAAGTCAGTTTTTACCATCTGTCAAGTGTAACATCCCTCTACAAGATGCAGGAGTATACAAGCTGGATTGTGAATGTGGTCTCTCTTACATAGGGCAAACAAAAAGATCAGTTAAAACCCGCGTAAAAGAACATATAGCTGACGTGAAGCATCGTCGCTCTAGGAAGTCTGCAGTCTGTGACCATGTTCTGGATCATCCCAACCATTACATCAGATTTGATAAACCACAAATCCTCGCAAAAGAACACCGATTCCTACCAAGGATGATTCGCGAGGCTATTGAAATTAAAAAACATCCTAATTTTAATAGAGAAGATGGTTGGGTATTACCACCAGCTTGGGATCCAATAATTAATAAAATTAAATCAAAAACCAAGCATACCACTGCAAGACTTCAAGACACAGTAAGCTCTTTCTGCGTAGATCGGACAAGGAATAATAATTAAAAGCTGAAGGTACTCCGGGTTAACTATGACATCGGGACATCTGTCACCTCAGTCCGCCCGTGACCATGGGTGCTGTAAAGCACTCGAAACGTCGGGTTATAAATAATAAAATAAAACGCGATAAAATCCGTAAAATTAGTTTCATTTAAATGTGTAGTGTTCGCGTAAATATAAGAAATCATTATAAAAAAAATACTATTGTCTTGGTGTTAATAAAAAAAAATGTAAACTGTGCCAAATTTCATGGTCAGTTATAAAACAAACGTGGTTCTATGTGGATATTATTTAATAGAATCCGGATTTTCTTAGTTTTAGGAAACCTCTCCGCGATGGTCAACCTGCCCCAATGCCGGGGTAGGTAGACTACTCAACTGTTGCGGGGCGGCTTGAATTACGGGATGACAACATTTAATGTTTAATAAAAATTTCACAGAAATATTCTTGGTGACACGGCAACTTCAATGGGCCGACGTTGCACTTACCATCAGGTGAACGTTTTGCTCGTCTCGTCACTTTATCCAATAAAAAAAATCATAAGTTTTGCAGAATTCTACCCATTTGGGTTTATTTATAATTTAATGTTTAATTTTTATCCCAATCTTTGATTTCTTTCGTAAACCATAAATATTTTCGAAAAAATGGGACCATATGGATCATAGTCAGTCAACCAATACGCAATTGGCCTACCAACCCCGATCGCAGCTTTTGCTTTCGAAAATTCACTAAACTAAAATGCTTTGCATAAACAGTCATAATACGTATTTGTATACCTTTTATAATAATTTACTTTCCATTTCAAATTAATTTTGTGTGAACTTGACTATAAATTACAATGTAAGAACAAAAAAGATGTGTTGATGAAAAACTACTTAGGTATCCCAATTATTGATATTGCGCTTTAACTGACAGTGAGACATTTCTTCGTGTCTCGCGTTCTGTGCGAATGATCGGTCAAGCAACAGGCTTTTTTTAGGCCTGAGTGCAACGTTGATTCTCTCACTCAAACCTGCAAGAAGTTAGGACCATCTAGTCTACCTACCCCAGTCCCAAACCAACCCCGGTCTGCCCTACGCGAGTGATATCAGCAAGGACAGTGAGTAGTACCGGCACCACCGCGATCGTGTGGGAACCAGCATTTCTGAGGAATATAAAATATTTCGCGGGCATGTGGAGTCCTCGAACCTGGATAGAGCAGCGTCCTCTGCGTCCAGTAGTGGGACCTCCATAGGCTGCTACTTTTTTCTATACTCTTTAACAGAATGTATTCATTCATTTATGACGCGTGTTTCCCTTTTCGTATACTTCTTGTTCTACTTTTATGAATCTCATATAATGGTTAAGACACTTACTCGAACTCTTAAACAAAATAAAGTTTATATTTTAAGCGAACTCAATATGTCACACTAAAAATATAAATAATCAAAAACATACATCTCTAGATTTTGTAGAATACCAAGAGGAATTGATTGCCTCTTACCCTAATAGTACCATAAACGGTTCTCCAGAAATTGCCAATTTCGATCCCAGAACAGTAGTCTGTTAAATAGGTTGTACGAGTTATAGCTCCGTAATAGTATACTAGAATATAGTTTGTACTTAATGCACACAGTTGTTGCGTGCTCATACATACAATCAAATATTTTTTTATTGACCCCTTAACAGTTTAGTTAATATATATTGACTAACTTTATTTATTTGTAGCAATTTTGTTGATAACAGATTACATTTTCATTGAAGGTCAAATGATTGTAAAGCGTATCAAGATCCATGAAGTTAAGATGAGGTCAACCAAGAAGACTACTGAAATTTATTGAATTTGTATCATTTAAAGGGCAAATCTAAATAAATAAATCATTCTCTATTATAATTCATTATATTATTTAAAAATAAATCATGAGTAATTCAATAACTGTTCTAGAGACCGCAGCAGACGGTCTTGAATTTTCTCATAACCTGTAATGAATTATGGTGCCGGGAAGAATTCGTCACGCCGCTCCCATAACTAATTCCCCTAATTTTATAGCGCTGCTGTTTTTATTGTAGTTCTGAGAGATTTCTTCTCACATCGCTTTGTGATTTGAACAGATTCAATTTAACGTAGCTTAATAACAAACGTAATTACACTAAGAATAAAACTAGTCGCACTCCTTAATTTCAACGAAGTTTACTGACTGGAAGGGAGGTGTTTAAAAGTGGTTGTGAAGACTTCCTCTTTTCTAAAAACTTAAACAAAATATGATTCTTAATGTAATGCTTGTAACGCGACATGAATACTCTACTCAATAATCCAAGTAATATGTTTAAAAATCGATACGTTTTTGTAGAACTGGCGAAAAACATTAAAAAACGGAGCGTTATGAATTCCAAGTCACCTTATGTTGCAGAAAAAAGTCTTAGTAAGATTACCTCCATTATCATTTAAATGGGTAAGGAACAGAAGTTATACTAACAAAAGAAAGGATATGGTAACAACAAAATCACGACATTTTATTTTATTTATCTTTATCTGATCGACATTCTGCGTTTCTTTCTTAGTAAAAAATTTCTTTATTCTTATTCTATATCAGAAGACTGATACAAAGACACGCTTTTTGTTTCTTATCTTCATAATTGTGTCGTGGAATAAAAAAATATTAAATAGTAAATGTGTCATAAGATTTGTGTTAAGAATCACAGGGGGTTTCTTTCCTTTCTTTGGTGTATAAGTAATATGTCTATTTCATCTTATTACTCGTGAAATCTAAAGAATATACAAAAAAGTAAAGTAACAGCATGTGCGTGGCGGACCCTCGACACTCACCCATCCGAAACACTCGGAGCCGGGAAGGGTCCGCCACGCTGCTCCAATTAGCGGACTTTACATGTCTTCGAAATATTTTTTATTCCTCAGACATGCAGGTTTCCTCACGATGTTTTCCTTCACCGCCAAGCACGTGCTAAATCGACACTTATAATTGCAATTGACAATTTTAGTGGTGCCGGCATCGGGAATTGAACCCAGATCACTCGCGTACCTATAGCGAGCTACCAGTACAAAAAATATAAATTAATTAATTATACATAGGTGTTCTTTGACAGTGAATTAAATTTTTATTTTACTATAAAAACCTTTCTTACAAATTAAATCACTTCTTAAGACAAAAAAATAGACTGAAATCGGGAAAGGACTCCAATTAGAGCTCCTCATGTTTCTACGAATTATCCTGATATCGTGTATCTTCGGAAATTTAAACCAATCGCTCCTTTGTTTGTCAACAACTTCGGGCTCGGCGCGTAGCCGCGTAGGCGGCGTTATAAAAGCTCACTCCATTTCGTTCTGTGGGTAGTGTGACTGACAACAAAGAGACGTTATAACTCAGAAAATCAGTAGCTGCAGCCATCTGAGTGATCCTTAGCGTGGACTATAATATTAATTTAATAGTAAAAGTAAAATCTAAAGCATATTTTAAAATAATTCGATAAATATCAACTCTAAATACATAGAAGATATCGTAGTAGTCACATACAACCTTTCATTTCTCGAATTTATTAAATAAATGTACGTTGGAAAGTAAGTAAAAGTAATTACGAAATTTACAAAAAAGAGATTTAATTTTAAATTAAAAACTACATATTTCTTATGTGATGTAAAATTTTGATGAATATTTGTCGTTTATAAATCGCAATATTTATTAACCGTTTAAGTACTCTGGCGACCGCGTGGCCTAGTGGTCAGAGTACCTAACTTCTACGCCGCGGGTCCTGGGTTCGAATCCCAGCCGGAGCCAACATTTGTGCTAAAACACTAATTGTTGGTTTTCGGGTCTGGTTGTGTTGTATTTGTCCCCGTGTTTCTGACACTGCATCCTAGCCTTTTTTTATTGCAAAAAGTGATGAAACGAGCAAAACGTTCACCTGATGGTAAGTGCAATGTCTGCCCATAACAAATGCTGTGCCACCCAGAAAATTTCTGTGTGGCACTACACTGTGCCCATCACCCTGAGACATAGGTTCTTAAGTCTCATATGCCCAGTGATTACGCTAGCTCACAGTGCCCTTCAAACCGAAACACAGTAATGTTTGCACACTACTGCTTCACGGTAGAATAACTGGCCCTGGGGTGGTACCTACCTAGACGAACTCCTGCATAGGAATCATACCACCACCACCGCCTACCTCCGATCTTATCGCATCAGCGTTACATCGGGCGCGGGTAGGTTGGGACCAGTGAGTGCCTCTGTGTTTGCGCGTACACTTGTGGCACTATAATATCTCCTGCTCAGTTGATGGCTCTCGACATTCGGATTCGAAAGTTGTCGTCGTAGTCGAAATCGGCTAGGAGAACATCACTCTAGACAAATAATAGTAACTATTACTTAGTAAAGTAACAGTGTTACTACCCCGTATGCATCGCCACGCGCGAATCAACTTATACCTTTTTTAACATAACTATTGCCTTACGCACACATACCATCACAAAGAGCTTAGGTTTGCACCGACTAAAGTACCATTGTGTTTCATCTTCGACACATATCGACTGAGCCAAGGGAATGACTGCGACTACCTAAAGATAACTTGATAGATAGCTCTGATAAAGATCAACTCCTCCTTTACACAATCCTAGCCCTAGCTCTCGGAAGCATCAGCCTTCCTGGCCTCCTGCGGCGAATCTGGTCCGTCTCCGCCGTTGACCATACTTTGAGCTGATACCTACAACAAGACTCTGGTCGGGTCAGTTTCTGCGATGTATGTACCTATGCACACACTTTGAGATTAATTTTTATATTGTTATTTACACAACCTACAAATTAGTAGGTATTATAGTAAATTACATATGTGTGTTCTGCAACTTTAACTTTAGAGTTCACAACAATTTATGACATTCGGAAATACTATTTTTATTTTTTTGATAGCAACTATATTGCTATCGCGGTAAAAATAATAAAAGCAACACAAATTGATACTTTGCGTATCTCAAGCGTAATTAACAATTGGAGCCATTTGCATTGTTTTAATCAACTGCCGTATTTGAACCGTCATTATATAATAATCAACTGTTCGATATACCCGTTTAATGTAATTATCGTTCAGTTTCCTTAACGTAATTATTTTACGGTTTTAAAACACTAGTGCACTGTTGTTTCCATACATAAGTTGTAAGGAACGTCGAACGTCGAACGCACACGTTTGTTCGAATGAATGTACAGCCGCCTAGCTTAATTAAGTAACGCGCCCCGGTGATGAAATAATAAATTAATGGAAGAATACATTTCAAGGGTGGTCGCTGCGAAGCTGTTTTTTTAATAAATGATTGTACAATTGGAAAAAATAAAAAAAGAGATGCTTTGGTGCGTGTTTCATCTCAGGGAAGAGGAATTTTCTTTCCAAACTAGTAGAAAATAAAAATATCGTTTGTACTAGTGATATGCAACTAGTCCACACGAGTAGTTGAATGGTTTATTGTTAGATCTTCTCAGAACAAAAACGCAAACAGGTGCCCCACTCGAGAAGATAAGCCGACCATTTTTTGCTTGTTTAGTTTAAGCCCGTGTTTTGTAAAAAAGTTCTATTGTATCTTTCTGGTTGTTTTATTTTCATAAAAGTGAAATACATAGTTGTAAGAGGTGTTTTTTCTTTTATTTTTGTTAAGCATATTGCGCGCGCGAAGGTGTGGTGGAGAAGAAGCAAAAAAGCTAAAATGTATAAATAATATGTGTTACAAATACATTAAATTGAATAAAATAAAATATTCATTACTTACGTTCATAATGACAACGTCAATCACATCAGTCAGTCGTTTGTTGTTCATACATCCAATGTCAAACACATAATAGTTTGTGGTCAAACAGTCGCACAGAGTAGAGATAATTATTACTCAAACCTCGGTAATGTTCAAACCTAAAAATTTTAAGAATTACGGTCGAATTGTGACCACAGAGCGACCACTACTAAAAATAACTATGCAACATTAATGTTTTACTTGGTACATAAAACGAATTTCCCAGATTAATCTTGGCTTTGAGTTTCACCAGTCGAAGGATTTCATGCAGTGAAGTATTGTGCAAACATTCCTGCGTTTCGGTTTGAAGGGTGACGATAGCAGTGTGGTTTCACTCGGAAATGTTCTGGGTGATGGCTGACATGTGGTGGCTGGCATTTGTTATGGGCAGACGTTGCACTTATCACCAGGTGAACGTTTTGCTCGTATCGTCACTTTATTCAATCACAAAAATAACATACCTTTGACCTAACTAGAATTATTATTTTTGTTCAATTCAACTAGTAAATTTAGCTATTTCTTTGAAGTGCGATTTAACACAGGGTGTGCGCTATGAGAATGTAACAACTTCGCTTAATGGCACGTAAACGGTTTATGATTTACAAAGCCGCCCGCTCTATGGAGCAATTTATTTTATGCTTTAAACTCAGAAGTACTTCTTCACAAACAAGTAAAATATCCATTTTTGAAATCAAAGTTTTAAAATCTTCGAACTTTTTTTAAACAGGAAAACGTCTATGTAAATTACACTATAGTGTGGAACTAATGAATTTTCAAGTATTAAATCCACCTAAAGGTGGCAGACCTATGATTTAATTAGATAACAGCTGTAACATCGGGTCTTTTAACGATAAACTATTTTGTAATTGAATGCCAGTATAATGTAGCAGAATGCATCGCACTGTAGTTTTTCAATAACTAAAACCGAGGTGTCATCACGTAAACTATGTCTCCTTACTCACACAAAAAAACGCAGCCAAAACTGCTTTAGAGTTCATTAAAACTCTTTGAAAGACGCACGTAATGGACTAAAATATCTTTAAACATTCTGAAAACAGAAGCTATATCCACTGTCAGTATGAAAACATTTCTTGTTTCCACGGAATGATATATGTTTCCAGTGAACTATCGTATCCCGTCATGCTTACAAAGGAAGCGATTCAGTCACCTGAGGGAGATAGCGTTGGAAATTGGAAACTGTGCTAGGACTTGACGCATAATAGAAATCTGTAATAAGATACACACTCTAGTCTGTGCAATCTAAAATATACTTGTAGGATTTCTTCTGTGTCGTGGGGAACAACAATATGTATGTCATACAAAAATGTTACGCTCCCATACGGGAATCAAACGCGCAAACCGTAGAATCCAGTCGCTTGACCTTTGCGTCAAACGGTCACTTAAAATTTGTGACGGCCTTTCGGTCATAACGCCGACCGTCCCCGATAGTGACTTTTAAATAGCTATTGTAAAGCAGATGACTGCAGGCATTTAAACTAAAATGAGGAGTTGGAATTCAGCGATATTTTGTAGATGAAGACCTTCTCCCCACAGTCGTACTCTGTTAAAATACAACTGCTTTTACTTTTTACTTTTGTAACAGCTGATATATATAAGAGAAACTTTTTCCTATACCGTTCGGGTTAATCGAAAAAAAAAATTAATGAAATTAAATGAAATTTATTTATTCTTCAACGTCAGAAATAATATAAAGCTCGTTAAAAGAATACTACCACTCCATCTCATCCAATGGATCTCGTAAAAGGTGAGTAAGGAATTAAACTGCACTGTGCACCCAACAGCGCATGGTGGCGATGGGCTCACCACCTATCACACCAAGTGCATTATATTGTTTTGGTGAAACGTGGATTGTGGCAGTTATCTGTTTTTGCAGTGAGTGTCCAGTCTCTGACTACCCCTTATGGGATACAGTGGTGATCTTATGTATGTATGTATGTAGAAATATAAATTTCGTTTGCCGAACGTATTTTTTTTTTACAATCTACCACCGTTTCGTTATGAAATTCCTCTAGCGGAGGAGAAACAGGCGAAAGAAACACCGTAGGTATCCTCTTTTTTCTCAAAAAAGAGGATATAAATAAATTTACAAAGAACAGTCTTATAGAAAACCAAAGCACGCTCCATGACAAAATGTTAGACAATATTCAATAACATATGAACAAATGCATTGCAAACTCGAGTAGACCAGCCTCCACCAACTGTTCACAAGTATGACGCATGTGGCAGCCATCAGCAAGATTTTACCTTCACGGAGTAGATACTACCTACATTTTTATAAACCCATTGCGAAAGTCTTTGTTTGTCTTAGAAGACGCGGATGACTGTGGCAATGCCTTGCAAATATTTTAAAAGTTGAACCATTACGTTTTACATTGGTGTGTTTACATTGAGTTTCAGTTATTTCCCAGAATATAAACAGACAATTCGAATGGCAAAATTACAAAGTTATTGTCAATATCTAAGTTAGTTAAAAACACTTGTATGAAAAACAATAAATATATACACATGCGAGACACCTCATCTTTATTATAGTTTTTACGATTGCAATTATTTTTGGAAGGAAGATCATAAGCTTGTTATATTCATTTTATTTTAATCTAGGTACTGTACGTTTATGGCGAATTATGATTTTATCAGTATTGTTAAGATATGATTTCTAGCAAAGGAAGGCTAGGCTAGGTTTACTTTTAAATTTTCTAGTAACAACAACTTTTTGATATAATTAAAGTTCTTAGGTTTTTGAAATGACTACCTCGGTTATCAATTTCACAAAGGTCTTTAAAAAATTAATAATTCATATTGTTCGTTTTCCTCCATTTCATAAAAATTCTATGATAATTACGTATAGGAAAAACGGAAAATTTCATTGCACCTCTATTCTTTAAGACACATATTCGACATTAAAATAATAAGAAATAATCAAATTTTTCGTATTATGTGTTTATAATTTGCTTATAATGTCCTTCAATAACACATACGTTTAAATTTTCTTCTGTTGTGTTTCTCTAAATAGAACATTTTTTAGATATACCAAACGTATATTATATATCTAAAATTTCATTATCATACGTTTATGAATTCATTTGCAAATTGCAATGCTGGTGTCGCAAATTAGTGTTCGCTGCAACTGTAATTAGGAAAATATGACTGGATTCTGTTTAGGGTAAGTAATTAAATTCTAAATTTTCTTGTAATTAATTGTGATTCAAAAAATGATGTATAATTTTGGTATTTAATTAATAACTGATTTGAAAAAAATACGAATCAATTTATAATTATTACATTAATTGTAAGTCTGTCTATTCTAATTATATGGCACATATTAAACTACAATATATGTTATACAATTAGCCAAAAGGTGTCTGGCACGGTGGAATACCACCTACCTCTTCCCTGCCGAGATGTCGTAAGAGGCGGCTAAGCTATTGTACGGACAGCCTTTATTCGTGCCGAATATGAAATGCTGTCACTATAAGCTACGTACGTGGGAACGCAATGGGGAGTAAGATTTTTTTGGCCTTTTCCATTTGTGGCCTCTAGCGTGACTATATGTACGTATTGTAACTATTCAACTTTCACGTTGATAAAAATAAATTTTGTGATCAGAATTTTACTTAAACTTTTTCAAGATTATTTCTAAAGTTTATTTCATTATAGGCCATTTGAATGATATATTTTAATTAATTGTGATCGTCATAGGTAGGACCCTTTTATTTAAGATGTGTTTATTTATAGTAACTTGTTCTTTTAGGTGTATCATGGAAAGATGTTTATTCACTAGGGAAGCTGCAAGTCCAAGACAGTGTACGAATGCTAATTAATTACTAATCCTTAAACTATTGTAAGGGGTCCACACTGTTTATTTATCAAAATATCTAATACAAGGAGATTTGTATTCCGCACTTGTATAAGATTTACATTAATAACTCGCTACATGCTATCGCTCCCCCAACATTTTTGTTTAAAAAAATGTGGGGAAGGCACACGGCTCCGCAGCCCGTCGTGTGCGGTTAGCGCCGTCCTTCTTAAGCACTCCACCCGACACGGTCAAGGAATCGGGAACAAGGACCGTAGTCCACAGCATTACTGGCGAACCAGCAAAAATAGGGCTTGGCCTCTTGCTAGTGCGTAAGCACAAACTTCGACCGAAGTCTCGCATGTCAATGCGTGTTTTCATTGTACAAGTACAAAGCTGAGTCCAGTCTTAGTGAATGTACGTCGGACGAATTTGGCACACGTCGAATAATTATGAGCACCTGGCCCAATAATAAATAAGCTTTCCGTACGCGCCACCACATCACCAGACCGCCGCAACTGCAGATGTTATACGATTGTCGAGTGTGTGACATCAACATCTAATACAAGGTCAGCACGGCAATTTGCCGCAGAGCACGTTTTGATTCCACTGCTCACTTCAAGGGTATGGGGTCCCACGTTGTACGGCTTTCGGCCGCAGTCTAGAGAGTCTCCTCCCGCCGGCTACGATCCGCATAAGGTATTAACTAGTATTAGCTCCACCGACCATTGTAGTGATGTATTTTGTCTTTTTTATCATTTATAATTATCAATCAGCCATCAGGGAGGTTTTATTATATTCGACAAAATGGGTTTGTGTAACTGACGCCGAGTATATCTATAATATATTGCATTTCGATCGAGTTTGTTTTACCCACCACAAAGTTTCCAGTTAACATTCATTTGTGGGAATTTACTGAGAGTTTTATTTAATATTGTTGTTATTCGTTATAGAGAGACCCGACTTGGACAAAGCTAAAGAAATGTGAGTCAAACCAAGTGCAAGACGCAACCATTCTAACTAACGAAATCTAAGCAACCGCCACAAAGACACATTGTCACTAGTGCAATGAGCATCAATACGACTATTGCCAGACATACGCCAACACAAGGGCCTCTATACGGTCTCAGCAGACATCTATACCTCTGCAAAAACCTCCGGCAACCAGAATCATAAGTGGTATTGAATCAGACGCGACTCATTTATATAACCGCCACTAAAACACAATACCACAATAGCAGTAAGTATTATCGTGACTATCACATAAATGGTGCATCCTCACAGCACATCAATATGATAAATATCGACTTTGGCAAAAGTTTTTTAACTAATAAATTACCAACGTGTTATATGTAGTAGCAAGCCACTAAGACGCCGGCGTTAGACCATGTATCATAGAACTGACGCTCTAAGACATGGGGCAATAGAGTAAGCTGCAGCACCGAAATGCTAATAGCCACACCCTTTCTGACGTGGTGGTATGAAAGTCTAATCTACTCTATCTTAATGATTTCAAGTTCCAACTGATCTTTATTATATCATTTCTTACAAGAGACCTTCAATAATAGCATTTTTATATCATATATTTTACTTTTAAAGGAACATTAGCACTAAGCATCTTATATACTGTATCGAGTCATCTCGACTCTCATACCCCTATAGGTGTTAATCGTCTGTTTTGCCTCTCTGCGCAGTTTGACTGCCGGACTTACAAATAAAGTAATTTTTTTTATTGCTGTATTTTTAATTAAATTACATCGTACTTCAATAGATAAGGTCTCTTGGATATATTTAGGTACATAGGTTTTTTAATACATTTTAGGCACTGATATATGTGATATTATGCCTAGAAAAATTAAATTGAAAAATTAAATTAATGATATTGTGTTTACGAAAAATAGAATATGCATTTTAATACAACGTAGAACAGCCTTTGCATTTATATAATTAATACTTCTGCAATAAGATTTACAGTTCAATTCCTTTTCCTTCGTTGCTCTTTTGATTAAAACTAGCTGATATCTTCTTGACAGATCGTATCCTTTAACAGCGATAATAAAATCGAATCGTAAAACTTTCAAGCTAAGATTAAACGAGATTGAATAAGACATCAAAAGAAGTTTTGCTACATACTGTTTGCAAGCATCATGAAGTTACGCGGCTATTATTAAATGGACATTTATTTGTCATTTTTATATTTCTTTCTATAAAACTGTATGTATTTTATTGTAAATAAATAGTATTTTAAAAAAATCTACCTCATTTTATTTTCCTGTTTAAAGGCCTGTGTTTAAATTCATAATTAATTTAAATTACGCAGCGAATGTCGAAAAATATATCAGAAATGCAAACAAAGATTTTTTTTTTACAATATCTAAATTATATTTGAACAGCATAAATTAATATAAAGTAAATTAGATATAGTATTGATATAATACGGTCGAAAACAACGTTATTCAGCACTTCAGATACGCAAGTAGGTCGTTAAACTAATACCTTTCAGCTTTAGTACCTAATAAAATTAATATTTTGTGGAAAGTTAAAGAAAGCAGTACTTACTAAACTTTTTTGCTTGTATATGCATGCAATACTGCATTTGTTTCTAAGTACATTGCTATGTGTGTCTCTTATTTTCGAGACGGTTTTGGACACGAAAAGAGTCCGTCGCGCTGCTCCATTTCGGGTTTGCCGACTTCATATGTCCTCGAAATATATTTATTCTTCAGACAACAGATTTTCAATCAGCACTTAAAATTGCAGAACAATTTTAGTGGTGCCGGCACCGAGTGGTCTTGATAGGACAATTAAAAGATGAAATTGAAGGAAATAAAATTTTATTACATTATATACTTTCTAAATTATTAGGCGTGTGCAGTAGGCAGTTCGAGTTGCGAGTGTGGTATGTGTAAGTAAGCGAGTCGGCGGCAAGCTTTCTTATTATTAGTAAGTTTGGTGGGTTTTGATTGGCTGGTATGTGTAGCAATGTGGAGTGTTGGGCTTTATATAATCAATTATAATATGAGTTAAATAAGCGTTAAGCATGGCGTAGACACCGAGGATCGAACTCAGATCATTCGCGTACTATGAACTATGAAATTTAAGGCAAAAGTCCGGCCCATGAGCTATCACGGCAACATGTGTGCTTCTCATGAAATGTATGTATTTAAAATATTGAAATGTGCTGTTTACAATAGGATTCAGATTCGTATAATAAATTGTTCCATTAGCATATTTAGTATTCCTTCTTTTTTACAACTTTAATTTTTACCGAAATTATTGTTTTTACGACAGCAGTCTGTATCACCGTAAATGTTTTGAAGTCAACTTAATGGAATCACACTTTTTATTATGAAAAGTCGAAGGACCTTTTGCATTATAACAACAAAAAAAGTAATACCTTATTTACTTCTATTTTCTAAACATCGATATAAAAGTAAAGAAAAAAGTAAAGTTTCAACCTACAAATGTCCCACTGCTGAGCACAGGCCTCCTCTCATTTCTGATAGGGTTTTGGAGCTAGGAAGAATACGCCACGCTGCTCCAATGTGGGTTGGCGGACTGCACATGTCTTCGAAATATATTTAATTATCAGACATGCAGAAAACCTGCATGTCTGATAATTAAAAATATCACTATGTTTTCCTTCACCGCTAAGGACGTGGTAAATCAGAACTTAAAATTGTAATTAACAATTTTAGTGGTGCCGTCACAGGAAATCGAACCCAGGTCACTCGCGTACTATGAAATTTAATGCGAGCGCCTGGCCCCTGAGCTACCACGGCTCGAAGCTTTGATATACTGTTTTTATTATACGAAATATGGATTTCATTCCTTGTTTATTATAAACTGTATTATAAAACCAAACAATATTTGTATAAGATATTTTTTTGCATTGATACCTTAAATTGAGTGTTAAAAAGTTTAATGCAACGAGCTGGTCGGATTCCTATGCAGAAAACCGTCTAGGTAGGTACCACCCAGGCCAGTTATTCTGCCGTGAAGTAGTAGTGTGCAAACATTACTGTGTTTCGGTCTGAAGGATACTGGGAGCTAGTGTTTTCGCATTTTTGTGGGCACTTTTTCACTACCCACCATGTGAACAAATTGCTCGTCTAGTCACTTTTGAAAAAAAAAATCGAATTTGGCTGATGGTGAAAATACAGTTGTATAAAAAAGTTCTTAAGAAGAGGTAAAAATACAAGACGGCTCTACGTTTGTGGCTTATTTCAATAACCTGAGTTTTGTAATTTATGGTATGATAATACATAAGTATGGTTACTTTGAAAAAATTGTCTTATACATTCATAGTATGATAAACCGAATGAGGTTACTTCTTTCGGCAAGTATCATAAAACTACATTTAGTATTTGGTTGGGATTTATGAAGTACTATCGATCCTCCCCGGCTTCGCATTGGTAGATAGATATAGAAAGATAAATTAGTACTTTATTTGGAGAAACAGAAAAACAACATTCCTTACACTACTTACTAACATTTTTGTAGCAGCTACAGCTGAAGAGCCGCCAGTGAGACATCAGATTAGGTTATTTTGCCAAAATAATGTTTTATTTATGGAATCTTTCTAAACAATATTTGATGTCGTAGTAGCAAAATAAACCGACCGCTCTCGACAGCTGCGCAAAAGGAGCCGCGCACCTTGGTGATACCCAAGTCGCATAGGGCCGGGCGGCGCGGCGGCGCGGCGTTCGAGAGATACCGCGTCCTCTGTATTTTTTATAGAACGTTGCAAAGTTTTAAATAAAAGAAATATATAATTACAAACTACTATTCCATCGTTTCTAGTTTACAAAAAATAAATGTGTAGGATAGTTATCAATTGACTAAGCGTACGGCTGTTCGCTCACACCGCTGCATTTTTCTTACTTTTAGCATTTTTATACCCGTCGTAACTTCTAAACTAATAAGAAAAGGAACATGTACATAGTCAACCTTGGCTATGTAACTATTTAGTAGAATAAGGATTAATATCATGATACGAATGTCATCATCTTTCGATTCTATCCGTGTTTTGATTGAACAAATTTGTACAAAAGCGGTGACTTAACTTTAATAGTTAGATATATAGCCTCGCGGACTATGAAAATGTAGTACATTATTTTATCATAAACAGTTTTGGAAGCGCACGCCAAATAATGACTTTTATTTGTCAATTTTCGTAGGGATCTCAATTTTTTTAATCAAATACAGCTGATGATAGTTGCTTATAATGTAGCTGTCTATAGGTGAAAGAATATTAAAATCGGTGTAGTAGTTTTTGAGTTTATTCATTACAAAATAAATACTATTGTTATGAATAATTGACAATAAAAATATCAGAATTCATAATAGAAAAAGCCAAAGTGGGGAACAGCTGTTTATTAGACCTTACCGCAAACGGTCACGAAGATAGAAAACTACTCCAAGGCTGGCAACATCTATATTCGTGGAGATGTAATAAGGATATTATAGTCTACTGTATTAAGCCATTGATTATTCAACAAACATCGCCACAGAAATTTCTGCTCATCCAAACTTTTTCTTATGTCTTCAATTACGTCTGTATAAAAGATAGCTAAACCTAATTAAAACATGAGTTACAGACATGTTAAAAATTCTGTTTTAATTTTTTTCATCATCATCATCATTTCAGCCTATCACTAGTCTACTGTTGAACTAATGCCTCCCCCATAGATACCCACAAAAGATTGTAGCTTTCAATTTGGGGGGATTTTGCCATAAATGCCACGCTTGGCAGGCGGGTTAGCAACCGCAGTTTATTTATTTAGATGTTTCAGGGAGATGCTGCTGCCTATCTCCTGGTTCTTATTTTCCCTTTGTCGACCCTCACGACACGCACGGGATGCGATGAGGCGGCTTAAGAGAATCTACCACGCGGTAGATTTTCTTAAGCCGCCACAACACGGCGCTTTTTTTTATAACACGTTAAAGAAACCCTATTACTGTATAGCATTGGGTAATAAAAAGAAATACAAAGACGTAGAATAATGGAGGAAATACAGTGACTGCTATTATTTTATTTATTCCGTTTTACTCATCTGGAAACGAAAATGTGTTTGGTTATTTCTATAAAATATTGACGATGGTTTTACTTTTAAATACATTTTGTATTATTTGGTACCACACATACATACATACATAAGATCACGACTGTATTCCTAAAGGGGTAGTCAGAGATTGGGCATTCACTGCAAAAACAGATGACTGCCACAATCCACGTTTCACCGCGCTGTTGGGTGCACAGTGCAGTTTATTTCCTTACTCGCCTTTTACGAGATCCATTGGTACCACACACATTTTTAAAATATATGATTACTTCTATTTACGCGAATACTAAACATTTAAATAAAACTAATTTTACGGATTTTATCGCGTTTGATTTAAACTATTTATAACCCTACGTTTCGAGCGCTATCGAGCACCCATGGTCACGGGAGCATTACCACCTGTTTTATTGCACTTGCTCATTCCATTTGTAGCCTAGATATTTTCTTCTTTTTATTATCCTTGCTTTTTTTCTACATCATAATTTAGTCGGTATTCGTTTTTTTAATTGTTTTAAAGACTGGGGAATCACAGATCTTACTCGTATAATAATAGGACGTTATTGTGAAAAAAATATGTCTATTTTGAGAAAATTTTATTTATGTAATTCAGAAAATAATAAAACACAGTGCTGGTGGTAGTGTTTCTTTCCGTAATCGTAATCCTTCCGTAGATCACTATGCACATATCGCAATGTCACTGTTATAAAAGTTTTCGAAAAATGTCTTTATTCTTTACATTCAGTAACACGAACACGAACGATTACAATGGCATTAATTAAGTCTAAGCACGAAAAATAGAAATAAAACATTTTATTATGTTCTCTAATTTATTTTTAAATAATTTATTGGTAAAGTTTAGAATATTTTGGTACGCCGAATATATTTTATGATAACAAATCAGTTTCTGTTCCATACTTTGAAAAGTTGCCGCTCTAACATATTATTCATTATTTCCTTTTTATACTAGATGACATAAGGCAACATGTGTATAGTAGAGTTTTGAAACCCAGCCTACGATTCGTTGGTTCAATATATTTTTTATAATTTTTCATATATTTTCGTTGTAAGAAATTAAAAATTTGCTTTTAAGGAGTGTCGGATATAGATTTTGCTTTTAAATAATATGGTATGGTTATTAATAGCATAAAACTAAACAATTTGTGCGAAGAGATCACATTTGACAATTTCATTAGTGTCACTTAAGTAGAAAATATACAATGATAAAAGTAAGTTTGCACAGGTAATAATGTAATGCCTAAAACTACTTAATAACATTTAAATTATTCCATAATTCACGATTCACTTTTGTTCATTTATTCATATTCAAAATTCACTGGATATTCTTGATTATTTAGTTTACTAACTTGATACACATGACATAGCAGTGACTCTTAAAGGTATAACATACATATATATTTTACAGTTTTATAACATTGATAGGTTTCTGTCAATAAGTACGAGTATGTAATTTTTAAGATTTAAGTGTTGTAAGATATACTGTGCTTATATATAACAATTAAGAAATATTCCAAACCTATAAGAAAATTATGTAATATTTTAATACATTTTATATACTGCAACACTGTTTCAAACGTTTCAATGATAATCGTGCAATCGGTGTTATTACCTGAATAAAAGTATTTAGCTGAGGTTTTTCGCTAGGGATGAACGTAATATCATTATGCAAATTTATATGAAGTAAAAGTGGAAAACGAAACGTATTAAATTTAACTTTACGACCAAATTTACGTTTTAATCTGAATACTGGTTATTTGTTTTTCAAATAATAACGATGTAAAATTAACGACAATGTTTAATTGTAGGTTTTGTAATTTTTTATGTTAGTTACCTAAGTAATGTATTTCGATTCGAGGAGTTTAGGTATATGATTGTATAAATATTAAATAAAATAAATCTGTCCACGTGCGAATTAGAATTTATTTTAATATAGAAACATAATATGTACATTTATTAAGCCTCATTTAAATCAGAGATAATAAGAGTTTTATCTTACTTATGTCTGCGAAACGCACTATTAAAGCTAAGGTTGAGGTTAGTAGTTAATTTATAGTTTTTGCAAGCAGCTGGTAAACAGTCCACTGCTGGACTTAGACCTTACTCAAGGTAATTTCGTAGAGGAAATTGATACTTTCGACATAATTTTTATGCGAGCGATTTCTAATATTTCCGTTACCGCACCGATAGAAGGAACGAAAAATAACTACGAAACTATTCAGTCACATGAATAGCACATGTGTTGACAGTTGACACACACAGGATTCTAAATTGTAAACACAGTCGATAACACGGTCCAAGGTAGGGGTAATAATTTTGCAATTACAGCTCTAAAGACATAATTAAGTATAATAAAAAAACAATTTGGTTTTTAAAATCAATTATGTTATTATAAATGCTAAATAAAGAACGTGTGGTGGCGTAAAAGTCGACAGAGGCAAAATTAAAACCAGGAGATGGGCAGCAGCATCTTGCTGGAACATCTGAATAAATAAACTGCGGTTGCCAACCCGTCTGCCAAGCGTGGCAACTATGGCAAAATCCCCCCAAAACGAGAGCTACAAACTTTTGTGGCAATCTATGAGGGAGGTCTATGTTCAGCAGTGGACTATTGATAGGCTGAAACGACGACGATTCAAACTCAATGAATATTAAAGCACTTTTCTGGGTAACAATGGGTTGGCTTAGTGGTATACGAATGCCCAAAATGGGTTTTCGCCTTGTCGTGGGCGGAGGGTCTTAATAACCGTGGCTTGCTCAACTACGGTGAAGCTAAGAGGAGCCTGGTTGGCCTGTGTCGTCAGGCTGACCCGAGGAGGTCGCTCTGAGTGGGCTACGCAAGCCCACTCTGGATGCGAACAGGTGGACTGCTGGGGGGAGCAGTACGCTGCCCTCCGAAGCCGCGCCACGTGGCCTACGCGTGGCGGACTCGTGGGGTTCGTTGCGCGCACAAAAGGGGGGGCCGTGCTGGAAGGCGCGTCATGTGTTCCGGGGCACCTTACTAGGAAGGAGAGAGGAGAGACGCAGTTCTCTCCCGAGGTGGGGCTGCCGATGGTAGGCGGCCAGCGCCGGTAGGGTCGCGGATGTGTGCGCGAGCGTTCCCGTGGCCCTGCCAACATGCGGCGATGGCGGAGCACCATTGGGTTTTAATCGGTGCAAGTCCGACATAACCCGTCCTTCCCTCGTGAAAACGGGTATGCGTTAGGCATTTCCCCATGTAAAAAAGGTGTATACGAACGAGGGATAGAATACACTATAAATGTAGAAAAATGTAAAAGACACTATGAAAGTAACGAATTAAAAAATGCAGGAAATGACAAGAAAAATATTTGGACAGCTATAAAATTATAATTAACCTAAATAAACCTATACATTTGCTATCGGAGCTCCTTAATGTAAAAAAATATTCCTCAGTCAATACAGTCAGTAAATGCAGTTAACTACTTTTTTTCTAAAGTGGGTACAAAAACAAATAAATCCATATCTCACGTACCTCCTCTTCCTCCTAATATCAATAACACATCAGCTACTTGCACCTCTTTTGTTCTCTTAGCTACAAATGAAGATAAAGTGGAAAGACTTATTTTAAACCTTGACCAAGAAAGTTGTACGTACGGGTTAGGATCGTATTTCTTCTAAACTTTTACAGTGTTTAAAAAATCTTATTGTACCACTACTAACATATTTATTGAGTGGATGCTTAACTGAAGGAATTGTCCCTACTTCTCTTAAAAAATCAATTATCATCCCTATATGCAAAAGTGGTAATAGAGACAACTTTTAAAACTATTGCCTTATTTCCATCCTGGCATCCCTTTCTAAGATTCTAGAAAAGGTCATAAATACTAGAATTGTTAAATATCTAGAAGACAAAGATTCTCTCAAATGCTCAATATGTATGTTAAACGCATCTCCACTTTAGACGCTGTTCATTCTCTAACAATACAAAATGACTGATATTGTACAAAATTTGATAGTAAAAAAAAGTTTTAACTATCTTCCTTGATCTCCAAAAGGCAGGTCTCTTTCCCCAAGCTATTAGCTAAACTTGAAAAATGGGCATAAACAACACAACAATTGCTGCTCCTACAAAATTACCTGCAAAATAGCTCTCAACAAATGTAATTCGGAGATATTGTCAGTGAAGACTGCCCTGTTAGCTATGGTGTACCACAAGGCAGCATTTTAGGTCTAACCCGAGTGTTAGCACTAAAATTGAGTGTTCTTTGTTATATTAATGAACTCTGCAACTTAACAAATTCAACAATTCTTAACAAGTTCAAACAAAACACTCATGCTAGATATCGGAAGAGCTCAAAGTATTATATTAAAAGTAGCCTTACATAAACCTAAAATGTCTTTATAAAGAAGCAAATGTCTTAACGGTCAGAAAAACTATGTACTAAATGTTAATTTACTTATCCAATGCCGGGCATGAAAAAATTATAAGGCATTATAATGTACGTAAAACTGTACAATATCAGAAACAAAACTCTACACACAAATTATCAATAATCGAATGTAAAAAAATTATAACAAACTGGCTTTTGGAATTAGACTATGAGGAGACAGAGAGACTATTGTAAGGTACAACATAACGAGTGGCAAACGATGTGATAAGATCACAAATTAAATCATAGATCATAGAATATTAACACAAAAAACACATTCTTACACACGCAGTCACACATACACGTAACACAAACCCATACACGAGCACATAAACATATCCCCCAAACTAAAACATCCTATATTTTAGATTAAATTTTATATTACATTATACATGTAAAATAGTTGAAAATTATTCATACTTGTCAACAAAATAGCATAACTTCCAAAAGGGGGAGCCAGGAGACCCATAGCACAGAGTTACTTAGTTTGGGCTGTGGACGATGTGTGATCTAGCGTTGTTGTGATGAAAGACCACAGAGTTACCCTTTCTGTTGATCATTCCCAGCCGCTTTCTCTCGACTTATTTCTTTATTCTCATCAGTTGTTGGCATTAGAGATCCGAATCGTTGGTTCTGCACGGCGGTAAAATCTCAAATTTTTTTCGCGACTCGCGTTGTTTTTTTTCCCTTTTTGAAATAAAATTTTTTAATGTATCGAATTTCTTTATTAGATCCACTAATTTTGACAGAAAGAAAAATAAATGAATGAAAAGTAAAACAAAAATTTTCTCAAGTTTTTTTCTTTTTTGAAATGTAACAACAAATAGTTCAGCCAAAGAGATTTTATTACAAGTTTATACATACTATATGCGAAGAGACTTTTTCCCGATTTATTCTGATATTTTTAAATTTATTTATTTAATTTAGGGATTTCTGTATGATTTAATAAACATTTCATTCCATACATACATAAAATTACGCCTTCTTCCCATATAAAAGATAGGCGGGGGCCACTTACGTAGTCAACTTTTCGCCCTCACGGGAAACGAGACGCGACGCACGTCGCCGCCAATTTGGTACGAGTCAAACAGTTTTCACTCCACATTGCGTTAATGCAATACTGTCACCATCAGTAAAGTGACAGCATTGCTATTATGGTGTTATTCTGCACGAGTTGTTGCTATCCGTACAACACCGGAAAGAGTTTAATGCTATTCTGTTCTGCCGGACATCTATCGGCATTGCATTGCATTCCATGCAAATGGGAGTTTATATACCTAGTCCGGCCATAAGTTCTGTTACAAATGCAAATTCATTTTTTTTAATGAAGTAATGTCATACTATTAAAATTTATACCTACCTAAATATTCATTAGCCTCAGCAAAAAAAAAAAAAATTCTATTCGAAATGGCCACCTTTGGCTTTTATACAGAACTTTAATCTGTTTGGCCACGACTCTATGGATTTACGCACTGTTTCCAAGGGAAATTTCGCCACTGCTTGCTCCAAAGATTTTTTAAAAGACTCAATGTCGCCGTATCGTTTAGAGCAGGCCATGTCCTCTAAAACTGACCATAACTTGAAATCTAAAGGGTTGAGGATTGGGCTAGATCAGGGCCAGTCTTCACCTCTTTCAAGTCGACAGTCCGACAAGTCGACAGTCCGAATGGACGCGCGCAGCCTCCTTCGGACGGTCAGTAGACGACTTAAAATGTTTAAGATTTTCGAAATCGCGAAAGCACGCAGCGAACGCGACACAGTCCGAACTTCGAGGTTTTTGTAGGAGTTTTTATTTATTTATTTATGTTTGGGTCAAACCAAACCTGGCACGCGGGCCCCTGGCCCGCGAGCACAGTATCCCATGAAGCTGTAAAAACCGAGAAGGCTAACAGCAATTACATCACCGAAAATATCTTCACCACTATATTATAAGTATCTTCACCACTTATAAAGTCCGGAACGTTGGTTTCAAGCCAGGCTTGGGTAGTTCGTGCCTTGTGATCAGGTGCAGAGTCATGCTGGAATGTCCACGGTATATTTTAAAAAAGTGTATTGCTGAGAGGTTTCACAACATGATCCAAGACTGTATCTTGATACACTTTGGCTGAAGTTTTCACTCCTTCTTCACAAAAATGTAGTTTTGTGACTCCTTGATAAGACACCCCCCACCAAACCATCACTGACGCAGGATGATGACCATGTTGTACCTTCCACCGACCACTTGAGCAGGTTCTTTAGAACTGTGAGCGTACACTTTATCATTTTGCTTATTGTAGTGATCTTCAATCGTGAAAATTTTTTCATCGGCGACAGCAGGCGTTTTGATCAATCCACTCTCTTTAATTGTAATGATTTAGGGCATGTCCTGTATATCGACGATAAGCAAGAGATTCAGATCTTGTTTTATAATACGCGACAGAGTCCTAGCGGGAATCTTCATTTCTCGCGATAAGATTTTTTGCTTTCTAATGGGGTTTCGACGAATTGTGGCTTTAACAGCATTAACAGCCTTTGTAGTTCTAACAGCACGCGGCCGCCCCGATCTTTCTGGTCTTCGACAGAGGAAGTGTTGTTGTATCTGTTGATAATGCGATATACGAACATACGGCTGATACCAAGCTTTTAAAGTGTCTGGAATATGACCGACGGCTCCATACCCACTCTGTGCAAGGCGATCACTGCAATCCCATTTTCTTTAACACCCCATTCCATATTGTAATTCTCGAAAAAATATGTGAAATGGCGCGAAATCGAAAGAAGTTTTTAAAATAATGTGCGTGTTCCAAATTCAAAATAATTAAAAAGTTGAAAAAAAGAAATTTTTATGTAACAGTATTTATGGCCAGACAACTAGTCTACTACTACTAGTATATACGATTCAGAAGTCGTATTATGTTATCCGTTAGTTGGTGATTATCGAGTTAGGTTTCATTCAATGAAATGTATTTATTTATTGTGGGCTAGACTCGTTTATTGTTAAATGTTGATACCCGGTAGATTATACCGTAAAGTGAAACAGCTCGATTTCAATAAATGATTTGTGTACTCGAAATTATACGTTTGTTATTCGAAGTTAGTTAACTAGCAACTATTATTTTAAAATTTCGTTACGAAGAAATTTTGTAAAAAGTAAGCAGCTATTCATTAGACAGAAAAATTTATTTGGCAGAAATTAAATATTTATTCAGATGAAATCTTTTTTATTTCGAGTCTTTTGAAGAAATCTATTTTTTTTTAATTATTACGACATAGCAGTCATTTCAGTTTTGTTGTTACATTAAATACGTTTATTATTCTTTATTAAAAACAGTTCGTACATTTATTTAGAAAAAATGTTCTTACTACAATATTTTAATCATTGTATTAATTAGCAACCTCCTTTGGGAAAAATACTTTATTTTAATTAGATTCTTTTAGGAGAATAATACATTGAAATAATTATAATTACCAGACGTTGTTACTTGTCATTTATCATGTCTGCTAATTAAAATAACTGTAGGACTTTAGCTATGTTTAGATTACATTACATTAAAGAGATACGTATTACCTTAATTATTAATTTTAATGTCCACGAATATATAAATACGTCCATATATAATATGTACACACGTTTAAGTACGAGTATTACATTTATGTCTTAGAATAGTATATATATTTTTACGTGGTAGACTCGAGACTTTTTTACTACTGATAATTTAAGCGAAATTTGTCGCTTTTGTAACGAACGTCGTGTTCATTTATTATTTGTTCTCTTAGGTAGAGACATTAGACTAATCTGGAGACCAGTTTGGCTCCATTTTTTATGTTATTTTTTATTTCAACTGCTGCTTATACTTTTAAAACAGATTTTCTTTTTTCTGTTTTGTATGTACACTTGGATGAGTTTTATGAATTTTCACATTGCGGTTGACACTTTTAGTGGTTGTCGTACTCTGAGACTCCAATATCTACTTTAAACTCAATTGTTGCTACTTCTTCAGCAGCCCCTGAACAGTCAACTGACAGACATAATATATCGTTTTTTAAAACATTGTCATTGTTAGCTCGAAGGCTTTTACAGCTTCGCCCGGATTGAAAGGTGGCCGAGCGCGTAGAGCGCTTAGCCGTAAACCTTTCAGTTACTTCGATCAGGAGTACGTTTAAAACATCTATGCTTACCATCAATTCGAAATGCGTAGAAGCTGGAAAAGAAATTGCGCAAGAAACTATAGCGACGCTTCTAATCATAATTGAAGTTGAGGAAAACCATTGGAATCCTGATTGCCTTTGCGAGGGCGGAAACATAGTCGCCGTTAAAGACGGTGTCGAAGCGGCAGACTAACCTAAAGTCGTTCTTGTCGAAAGGTCGACTCGCGATGGGAGTGACTGGTGTAATTGGAGAAGCCGAGCTTAACATGGACACGAGGGTCGGGAGTTTCCTCCACACGAATTGAGGAGGGATGGTCTGAAAGGCGGTTCTGGGGACAGATACTTGTCGGACCGCAGGTTATTATAGAGAACACAGAGAGGGTGGGACAAAGGTGGCAAAATAGTTTTGTCCTTTGGTCTGGGACAGTCAAGGGTAGCGTCATCGCCTAGGCACTTCACGCATCTAGCCCGGACGTAACAATTATTGTGCTTTAATTTATAGGGTTCGGTATGAAAACGGAATCTTTATAATTTCGTCCTGTCCGTCTGTATGTACGTCACAGCTATTATACATGGAGACTATGGGCACTGAAAAAGTGTTTTTTTATGAACCGCTATTTAATGGTTTACTGAAATTTGGAAAAAAATAGGGCTGGCGTACCATCCATGTAAGCGAAAAAAAATATCAGTACACATAAGCGTCTGAGGTATCGTTAGATAGGTCTTGAAAAATGATAAAGACATTTCTAATTAAGTGTTTTGTTTAAACCGACGCTGTCGATGAGATATTCTGAAGTCGTTAAAACTATGCGGGGGGGGGGGGGGGGGGCTCTTTAACTGTGAAATTGACATTTCTGAAAAAAATTGAGGTGGTAGAACTTAGAAAACACTTTCAATAGAAATTGGTTTGAATAAGATAAGTCGTGTAATTTTTGATATATGGAATATTTTCGGTTACACGCTATTCCCCACTACGGATCCTCGAGTCGGATCACGCACAGTGAAGGGTTCCAAGAAGGTTTAGTCCACATAGGTTGTTGTAGTTGCATCAGAAATTATTCCTTATTAGTATTATAGAGCTATCTCGTCTTATTGGGATATATGAATATATAAGAAAATATACAAAGTGTCCATATACATTTTGTATCAAATCAAATAAGGCCATTTGCGAATCTGTGCAACCACACACTTTAAAATTATTGCTGTTTTTTATACACAACAAAACACACAAAAAGTTGAAATGACCATGGCTGACATAGAAAAGAGGGTAGGACACATTAAGGGATCGTTTTAGAGTGAAGACGAGATGTAGAAACAGTGCCTAAATTATCGCTAATACGATCCCGAATCATCCGTACCTAATTGGTTACTGGCTATGTTGAATTGTAACAATTGTGTACCTATCACTCATTGCAAACATTCACGTGATGGTTAGAGCAACGTCTGCCCATAACCCGTCACCCTAGGACATCACTTCTTAAGTTTGTATTTGCCCACTCATTATTTTACATATGATTGAGATATTTTTATTTTTTTTACACATTTATACAACTTCACATACAGAATGTATAGAGGCGGACTTAATGCCTGAGGCATTCTCCACCTTATCTGTATTTGGCACAATTATAAAATATATACTTTTCTTGTAACCATGTGCCGATTAAGACGTTATTACAAATAAATTTACTCGTTTTACGAAGGCCCAAGAAAATGTTACGCATAAGAAATAAACGTAATTCAGACAAACTTCAGGGAGCTGTTACTGAAATAGCATTCAGCTTTATTTTGTGCCGTTTATCAGCGGTAACATAAAGTGGCGTGGAAACGATTACGCGTCAAAATCTCCTTTCTTACGCTCTGGGAGATATACTAAATTATACGTTTCATTACAATTTATTCTTATTTGTTTCAGCCTATCACAAGGCTACTGCTGAACAGAGGCCTCTCCCATAGATAGCCTCAAAAGTTTGCAGCTCTCATTTTGGAGGGATTTTGCCATAGTTGCCCGCTTGGCAGGCGGGTTGGCAACCGCAGTTTATTTATTCGACATCCACGGGACGAGATGGGGTGGTAGATTCTTACTCTTAAGCCATCACCACATGGTTAAGATACACACGTATAAGATAACAAAATAACATAATATTTTTAAAATAATCGAAGAGAAGAATAAGGGAATTCTGAGGCAAATTCCATAAGTTCCTATTCATTAGATTGTATAAAAGACGTGCAAGATCAATGTGCCTATTGAATAACATACTCGTATTAAATACAAATGAATAAATACAATATGAATAAAGAAAAAAAAATGATAGGGGGCAAAAGATTATATAATTTAATGTTAATTTTTTCCATTTAATTTTTTACTTGTGTATAAATATTATTCACAGTATACTTACTTATATATGGAAAGATAATGGAGTACACTGTAGAAATACACTTAGTTGACGAATGTACACACAATGCTACTATGGCAAAATTCCCTCAAAATGCGAGCTACAAACTTTTGAGGCAATCTATGGGGAGGCCTATGTTCAGCAGTGGACTAGTGATAGGCCGAAAAGTTGATGTTGATGAAACTTAACTTACATAGTTATTTTAATTACCACAGTTTTTACATGATTTAAAAACGTCATTACTGTGCTCGTTATAAAGGTAACGAGTGAATTGAAATAAAAAAAAATGTGCGTGACGTGTTACTAACACACAAATATTAATTACGACCTTTCAATTTACTCTCCGTTATACTTCCATTGATCTCCAGATTTCACTGTCGAAACGACAAATGAAAACGAACGGAGCTCAAGAGCAAGCACAGAGACTCAAATCTGAGATACAGACATCGTCAAAATTTGATGTTATCATTATCTGCAGTAAAAATATTATATATAATAATAATTTCTCTGCGATGTATGTTCGTTTTTGTGTATTACTGTCTAAATAATTTTTCATATAAATATAAAATAATTACTTAATTTTTTTTTAAGTATGTATTATCATTTGAAAGCGAATTTATATAATCAAAGTTAATAAAGAGACTGAAAAAGGCGAAAGCCGAAATTAAAGTAAGTTTATGACAAAGAAGATTGCGAGACTTAATCCATTTACATTTTTCATAAAATTGAATATGCGAATTACGGGGTCATGTCTGCTTACTCGAACATCCAGCAATTTTGTATTAATTGGCGTAAGGTTATTAAAGCTTCTATTTGTCATATCTAGTTCTAATTTTCATCAATAAAAACTATTTTTCTATAAATTATTTGCTTAATTTAAAAGCAATCACAATTAATGTAACTTAAACAATTTTGTTTCCTAATAATAATGTGAAAAAGTTCAAACTATAACTTTTCATCTTATTTGCGACTGAAATGAGAGATAAAAGAACTATTTATTTCAAACATTAAATGACAATGCCAGATCACATTGTGCAACAAAAGTAATTTAATTTAAAAAGTCTTATGAATTTTGTAGTTTTTAAAATTAATCAATTTTTCTGTAGAACTAGCGGTTAAAAATCATTAGAAAAAGGAATTCAATGTCTATATATCATCTGCATCACTTTGCACGCATATATGACATTCAATTTTATAATCTACATAAAAAGACTATTTCACATATTTCTCATAAAAATCTGTATATGTAATCTGTACACCAATATACAGATTTTGTTCAAATGTAAAAAGTCAACTAGATAAAGATAAATATGAGTAGCCCTAGTTCTTTTGAGAAATTGGTTTTCTTTGCCTTGGTTAACGTACGCGTTCAGAACTTATCCCATATGGCTTTTTCCTGATAAAATTTCAATTTTTGATTCTAATTTAAAACAAGCTTTAGAGAATATTTTAATCGTCGATCTTAATGATAGACAATGGTGTCAGGCATCCTTGCCGATAAGACATGGTTGTATTGGAATTCGAGGGCTACAAGATACTGCCCTGCTGGGATTCCTGGCGACGGCGCACGGAGTTTTGAATCAGGTTACAAAATACTCTCCATTAATGGTGATGGATTTAATATCCTATTTATAATATTTTTTGAAAAATCTGCGGTTCATCCAAGCCCGCTGGTGGTTAAAGCAGCAAATTACCGACCAGATAGAAACGCGACCGAACGCAAACGTCGCCCGCGAAACGTGGTAGACGACACGGACGTCTCAGCACTCCCTGACCACGATACCTTCAGTCACGGTCGAGGCTACACTGTACACACAGTTAATAGCTTTAATATAACACGCACCACGATGCGCGACCGCCGTAGAGCGGCGCGCAGCAGTCGACAATCACTCCGCGTACACACGATACACCCGTGTTCCAGGGCGGTTATCACCGCCCAGATTTACCGACACACAAGTCGACAGTCCGTATGGAGGCCACAGCCTCCCTCGGACGGTCATTAGACGACTTAAAGTCATTTTGAGATATTCTAAATCGCGCAAGTACGCAGCGAACGCGACAGTCCGAATTTCGAGGTTTTTGTAGGAGTTTATTTAAGTATTTATGTTTGGGTCAAACCAAACCTGGCACGCGGGCCCCTGGCCTGTGAGCACAGTATCCGATGAAGCTGTAAAAGCCATAATATATCACCACCACCAATTAGGCACATACCTGGACAACGACAGTATAGGCCGTAGCTTTATTGGTTTAACGCTTATCACTGGCCATACAACGAGTCAATACAGATAAAGACAATTTTTGTACTTATTGTAACTCAGTGCCATGCATGGGCAATATCATATTTATAAATAAAAATTTAAAACAATATAAATCGTCTTTTCGATGCCTTACGTTTTAAAAATCGAATCCAAATAATGGAGCTCGGTTTTGTTAATTCAAATGGTCCCATGAAATTCAAAAGAAAATCCATAATTCAATATCTGCATGCAAATATGGAAACGTATTGGATATGTACGGTAAAGTGACATAATGATACGAGTACCATCTCGAATTTATGGCAGAGCTGCTCTCAGCAGCCTTTATCTTTTATTTACACTTGCAATGAAAAATTCGCATCAAGATACCTGAATTCTGAAAATATAACTAAATATAAATAACATTGTTATTAACAGATAGACATACACTCCAATTTTATTTATATGTGTATATAGAGATAAGGTATAAGGGAAAGATGTAAAAGAAAGAAGTATGAATGTTGTGAACCACTTTTAAGATATTAGGAGAAATATTAAAAGTGTATTTTACTAAAATGTTTCACTTATTAAAATATTGTTTCCCGCGGTTTCTACTATTTTTCAGATTTTACGCAATTTTTTTTAATCTCATATGTATTATATTAGTTTAAGAAAAAACTTTATTGTGAAATCACAGACAGCGCCTTTTATTTATTTGTACATATTTACAACACAATTTAAAATAAGTATTTGCAGTTAATGAAAAATATGTAAACCTAAACCAACTAACGTATAATAATATATATATATATATATATATATATATATATATATATATATATATATATATATATATATATATATATATCGTGTAGCATTCAGCACCCACAGTCTTAACGACAAATATTTAATATAATTCCGGTGATGTTTTGCTGTTAGCTGTTGTGGCTTATACAACTTCATCGAATTCGGATAGCTGTGCTTGTGGGCCCAGACAGGTTTGGTTTTACCGAAACTTATATACATAAACAGAGCTTCATAGACTATGAAGCTCTATTTATGTATATATACTATGAATCATAGTACAGCTGAACTCAGCTGAGGGCCAGGTGAAAATATTTAAAAAAATGTGTCTCTTAGTCATACAACGGCGTTTGCACAACAAAGCCATCTATTGATACTGCTAATTAACTTTAACGGCGAAAATACGTACCTAATTAACCATTGTACTTTATAGTATATATCTTTAAAGTATATATCTTCTATTACCATTTCCTTTAAATACTCATAACTTTTTATAGAATGATCCGATCTTAATAAATCAAAGACTAAATGTTACAGGAATATACCCTTTATGATTACCTACTGTGTCTATTGATTAAATTTAGTACTTTCGGCGTGATGCATTCACAAACAAACAGACAGACAGACTTTTCTAAAAATGATTGAAATGTATTTAGTTACTTATTAGCGTCCCTCAAAACGATTATGTGATCTGCTTTACATGTTAGTATAAATATAAGTACATTCTAATTGTGTAATTATGGCAAAAAAATAAGAGAAGTACTAATACATTATCTACGCTATGCGGCTTCGCTAGACCTGGGTACGATAGCGAGTCAAGGAGGTACAAAAAATCTCCAGCTGAAATTTTGCTACCACTCAAAACAATTAAGACTTGTTACATACGAGTACAACTGCAGACTGAAGACAAAGAAACTGGATCAAGAGGTGAACAAGTTATACTAGAGTTGTAATAGAATGAGAAGGAAGAAAATTATTAGCGGAATATTTTTTTAAGCTAATTATATAATTTCAGCCAAAGAAAATAATTTATTGAATTTGAATGTATTGTAAATCCTCATCCGATACTAACTATTAACCTTCCTCCAACCACGTAAAGAGTTCGAGAGAGGATAGCTTTGTATTTTATGATGAAGCAGAAGTTTACTGGAGGTAAGATTTTTATGCAGGATTACGTCTAGGTAGATACTATCGCAGTGTGAAGCAGTAGCATCCAAAATTACTTTATTTCGGTCTGAAGGGCGCTGAGAGTGTGTGTTTACTGGGCATATGAGAACTAATGTCTCAGAGTAACGGGTGCAGTGTGGTGCGACATTGGTGGCATTTACTTACACACTATAATATATAAGAACAATGCGGCTTAATTTTTGTTATAAAATTGATTGAATGCTGAGGATGCTATTATATTTTTTTTGGATTACGTCTTCTTTTATCGACAAAGAATTTCGAATAAATGTAAAGACGTCACGATTACATGAACAGTGTTGAAAAATTGAATATCAATAGACTGAGCGTCTTATTTACGTAGCTTGTGAAACTCACTTATGAAATATTTTCCTCGCCAGAAAACTTCTGCTACATTAATTGTATACATGGGTTTATGGATAATGAAATTCGTGTTGTTATTTTTTTTCAAAGCACGCAGAAAAATATGTTGTACATTATTTGGTGTTTTTTTGTTTGTAAATATTTGCTACAAGCACATTCTGCTTATTCTGTTCTGTATTTGTATGTACATATATATACTGTTATACATATATATACTGTTATACATATATATACTGTTATACATATATATACTGTTAAATGTTAACACTATAACTAAAACGTTATATGTATAATACTGTTTTCGATATTCAGTGCCTTTCAGACCGAAACACAGTAATGATAACATTACTGTTTCACGGCAGAATAACTGGCCCTGGGGTGGTACCTACCTAGACGGATTTCTGCATAGGAATCCTACCACCAGTTAATTCATAAGCATCATATTTTTAGTGTATAGTTGTCAGTTGGCAGTAAGTTCGTTTAAAGTATTTTTGTACAACACGTTAAGTGTTACAGTTACTTGTGAAAAACACAACCAGGCAAACACAGGGCCTGTGTGTAGCGTTCCAAATATGCTATTGAAAATAAATCGCTATTTTTAATAAATTTAGGACTGATGGTCACTGTTATCCCGAAGGCTTTCACACCTTAGCCGGATTGAAAGGTGACCGAGCGCTGAGGGGTTTTAGCCGAAACCTTTATTTATTGAAGACTGCCGCAAATGCCCCCGAGACCTCCTCGGCTTGGACCGTCATCCTGTGCTCGAGAGTAACTGACTCGAGGGTGCCCAAGGGGCCGGCCTGTTACTTTAATCGGGATGGAAATCGCCTTAAAATTAAATTTTGTGTCGTCGTAAAACATGATTGAAACGTTGACTTAAAGGGTTTTTTATTAGAATCGGTACATACCGTGGGATGTTATATGGGTGTCGTCAGCAGGGTCGTTGTTTGAATTTTACGAGTCATAAAATTCATATTGAATTATACGGGCTGATATATAACGCCACATCTGCTCCATAAGAACTTTTGCACTAGCTATGATTCAAATTTATATGAAATGCATATAACGCAGTATTAAACATTGTTGTATTAAAAATGGAATAAGAGAAATATTTATTGAAAAACTTGTAAAAACCCAATTCCAAATATAGAACATGAAAAAATATGACTCCACTTTTCTATGTGTGAAGTATGCTGTGAGCACTCCGACAATAAAGGTTGCAAGGTATTTCTGTGCTAAGTAGTTTTTTTTTCGTTAAGTTCTTTTTAATGGTTGAGCTGTGAAAAGGTAACAAACAGACAGAGGAACAGAGAGAGAGTTATTTTCATTTGAATTTATATATTAGTATGGATGGTGTGGTGTGGTGTGGTGTTAGTAGGGTATTTAGTCTGTAACTATAGCCTTTAAATAATAATAAAAATAATATATCGTGACCAGGAAGATAGCGTGTTACCCTTACTTACGTTGTGTTTGATTAGTAACCAGTTCTTTTAGGTGTTTCTTAGAATCATGAGTATTCACTAGATAAGTCGTAAGCCGTAGACAGTGTCCGAATACTACCTTACAAACGAATCTGTAATATCTAGTATATATAAATCGAACTTGTAAAGGGTTCACAACTTTTATTTATAAACGGTATAATATTTATTTATATAATACCGGATACTATGTATTCGCTCACCCACACTTTATTAAAGAAAATGTGGAGGAAGTTACACGGCTCCATAACACCATGTGCGGTGAGTGTACATTTCAGAAGTATCTATAGAGTAAAAAAAGAAATTTTCGTCGTTTAATTTTTTGTATGTAAAATTCAAATTTACATTTATATTTAGGCTGCGTCGGTTTTCATTTAATGATGATTAAAAATATATATTTTACGCCTATACATTTTAAGTTTTATAGAAAATTTTGTTACGAAGCAATCTTCGTAATCTGGAAAAGTGTGATAATTTGTTACGAGTAAGTAATTGAATAAATATTAATCCATCCAACCTTCGGGATAACAAAAAAAAACGCAGATAACGACAGAATACAAAAAGGCCGGCATTTGGATAATAAAGCTTTAATCTTCAAACTGTTGTTATAACTGTAGGCAGTTAAGCAGTAAGAATAAGATAAATTTATAATTTAGCATTTATTTAACAATTTGTGTCGGAAAAGTAGGAAATATGTTTCCGCTAACACTTTTGAAGCCTTGTGTATTCTTACACAAGGCTTCTTTCTTTCAAAAGTGTCATTATAATTTTGTTGTAGAATAAAAATAATATATTCTTATATTATAGGTTCTATAATATTAAATTTTTCCTGAAATCCTTGTTTTTCGTTAGGTAATTAGTTTAGTATATTATCATGAAATAATCTATTATATCTCGTATTTATTCACAATTTATTTCTGTAACCATTTAATCATGATTTTTTTAAATAAAGCATTTTTTATTTTACTTTATTGGATAAAATGATAAATCGAGCAAAACGTTCACCTGATGGTAAGTGTAAGGTCTGCCCATAGCAAATGCTGTGTCACCCATAACATTTCTGTGTGACACCCCACTGCGCCCATCACCCTGAGACATCTGTTCTTAAGTCTAATATGCCCAGTGATTATATTAGCTCACAGTGCCCTTCAAACCGAAACACAATAACGTTTGCACACTACAGCAGAATAACTGACCCTGGGGTGGTACCTACCATATAAGGGGAGTCCACGAATATAGGCCGTAAGTACAATATCTTAGTCGCCTCTTACGACACCTCGGTAGGAAAGTGATGGGTGCTATTCTACTCTGCCGGACACCTACCGGTGTTTATTGACCTAACCTTGTTTTTATTCATTTTTAATGTTTCTTTTTCTTTGTTGTTGTTTTAACATTTTAACATTTTAATTTTCATCATCATCATCATCATTGCAGCCTATCACTAGTCTACTGCTGAACATAGGCCTTCCCCATAGATTGCTACAGTTTTCAGCTCTCATTTTGGGGGAATTTTGCCGTAGTTGCCACTCTTGGCAGGCGGGTTGGCAACCGCAGTTTATTTATTCTGATGTTCCAGGAAGTTGCTTCTGCCCATTTTCTGGTTCTAATTTTCCCTCTGTCGACTTTTACGACATCTACGGGATGAGATGGGGTGGTCTTAAGCCGCTACCACACGGTATTTTAATTAGTCAAAATGGCATACATTTTCGACTATGGCCACCTAGTAGGCATTTAAAATTCACCATTATTATTGTTAATCTATACATATTAAGGTACCGTACGTGTTGTGTAACTGGATATCTAAATTCCTCCGATTGCGATTAATCGACACCTAAATGAGAAAATCTCATAGTAATCTTAATCCCAGAAAATCGTAAATTGAGAATAGCACAAAAATTTGATTATACGAGTAATCGAACGTAAGTTCCATAATTCAGTAGCGTTTATTATTTATTCAAAGCGTAAATGTCAATGCCACTTAACTAATTTTAATGAAGCATAGGCAATAGCAGTGCTATTTTTTTTGTCACCTTGAACGATAAATATAACTGTAATTAAAAGGACTTAACAGTATGATCCAAAAAAAAAACTATTATTTCACTAACAATTTCTGTTCACAGAATTCAGATTCAGAATATTCAGATAACATGTCGTCCAAAATATTTCATAATTAAACTGAATACTGTAAAGTTCCTGGGAAAACGTTAATAATTTTTTTTTTTTAGGAAAGCCAAGGACGTTGTTAGGTAATATTTTTGAAGTAGCTTCGAAATTAATTTTCATACTATTTAATTTATATTTCATGATAGTTATATCGGACGTAATAAAAAATAGTTAACTGGAATCTTGACTTATTATTAAGTAATATGAACAGTCGCCGAAGCATGTTTCAAATTCATTGACAAGAATTTGAATAAAACTAAGAAAATGTTTTATAGTATGTGACAGAAACCGTTGTATGTCGTCAGGGAAAAACCGTTCAATCTTTGATCTAAACTAACCTAAGAACTAACAAAACTAAAAGCAAAACTGTGAATATGGCGATGGCTCTATTTAAAAAAAAATTTAGTCAGTTTTTTTATAAACAGTGCCAAGATTTAAGCTATGCAGGAATCCGTCTAGGTAGGTGCGAATGTCATTGTTACGAATCCTAGCTCGCAGAGAAACACCGAGCTAATCCTTTTCGCATCACAGTGAAAATCTCGTTCATATTATTATAGTAAATTACTGAATTTTACTGGTGGTAGGATTTCTATGCAGGAATCCGTCTAGGTAGGTACCACCCCAGTGCCAGTTAATCTGACGTGAAGTAGTAATGTGCAAACATTACTGTGTTTCGGTTCGAAGGGCAATGTGAGCTAGCGTAATCACAGGGCATATGAGACTTAAGAACTGATGTCTCTGGGTGACGAGCGCAGTGTGGTGTCACACAGCATTTGTTATGGGTAGACGTTTCACTTACCATCAGGTGAACGTTTTGCTCGTTTCGTCACTTTCTTAAAAAAAGCCAAAAGGTCTATTATTTACCTTTAGTTTAAGTCTGTACATTTATTACCCGAAATGCACTGCAACACAAGGACATAGTTTACATATTATCAACTGAAACAACCTATCACTGGAACAATGTTTTCGCAAGTGAAAGTTTAGAAATAAGCCATTGAAGTCTAACGTGCTATGTAGTGGCGGTGTTAGAAAAACTTGGTGACGTAAAACTCGACCAAACGAATGCCAGGAAAATTTAAGATGCGAAGCGTCTCTTAACAAATTCGCTAACCCGGGTTTGCCAGTGCATTAAAGGAGAGGGGGCAAACGAGCAAGCGGCTCACCTGATGGTAAGTGATCACCGTCGTCCATGAACATCCGCAATACCAGGGGAATTCCGAATACATTGCCGGCCTTTGAGGAAGGAGTAGGCTCTTTTCTTGAAGGTCCCTAAGTCGTATCGGTACGGAAAAACTGCCGGCGGCAGCCTATTCCACAAAGTGGTTGTGCGTGGCAGAAAATTTCTGGCAAAGCGCACGGTGGTGGAATGCCAGTCATCCAGGTGGTGTCGTTGAAATTTTGTTATATGCCGCATTGTAAGATGGTAGAATTTAGCAGCAGGAATTAATCCGAATAACTCCTCGGAACACTCCCCATTATAAATACGGAAGAAAATGCAAAGAGATGCAACGTCTCTTCGCAAAGCCAGTGGATCGAGCTGATCGGAAAGAACTCGGTCGTTGACGTATCGAGCCGCTCTTCTTTGGATTCGGTCAAATGGAAGGAGCTGGCACTGGGGTGCCCCCGCCCAGAGGTGAGAACAGTATTCCATGTGAGGCCGAACTTGCGACTTGTAATGTCGCAGACGATGGGCCGACGTGAAATACTGTTCCGCTCTACTGAGCACGCCAAGTTTTTTGGAGGCCGATTTGGCCTTCCCTTCCAGGTGACCGCCGAACTGAACGTCACTCGATATGTCAACGCCAAGGATTCCGATACTAGCTGAGGCAGTGAGGAGAGTATTATCAAAACGAGGGTATGCGACAAAGGATTTTTATTTAGCGGTAAACACGCGAACCTGTGTCTTCTCGGGGTTGAATTGGACTAAATTTTGCCGGCCCCATATCGAAATTTTATCTAATAAGATTTCGATTTCAGACACAAGTTTGTTCCGGCACTCGTCGACATGTTCCCGAGAAATATTGGCACGGCCGGTGTACAAGGCATCACCAGTACTGTCATCTGCATAGCAATGAATATCACTAATTTGTAACATGTCATTGATATGCAGAAGAAACAGAGTTGGTGATAACACGCAGCCTTGTGGAACACCAGCATTTACAGGCTTGGAGTCCGAGTATGCACCGTCGACTACGACCTTGATGCTCCGGCCTGTGAGAAAACTGGTGACCCAATTGCATAATTTCTCGGGAAGCCCGTAGGAAGGCAGCTTCGATAGAAGCGCTTAATGCCAGACCCGATCGAAGGCTTTCGCTATATCCAAACCAACTGCCAGGGCCTCCCCCTTGCTCTCAACTGCCTCCGCCCATCAATGAGCGAGGTATACCAGAAGATCCCCAGCTAAGCGACGCCGTCGAAAACCGTACTGGCGATCACTAATCAGCTGGCGGTCCTCTAGGTACCTCAAGAGCTGACCGTTAACAATGGACTCCATTATTTTGGAGAGCAAGGAGGTGATGGCAATTGGCCTGTAGTTAGTCGGATTTGAGCGGTCGCCTTTTTTAGGGGTCGGGTGAACTAAGGCAGTCTTCCATGAGTTCGGGACGACGCCTAGAGAGTAGGGATACCGGAAAAGACACATTAAAACTGGTGCCAACTCCGGAGCACATATCCTCAAAAAATATATCGGTTATGGGATATCGGTTCAACTAGTTGTTTTTGAAAGCAGCTCGCGTTTATAGTTGTTATTTTGCCCACGATTTAATGTAGTTATTGCAGGTCTTCACAATCTGAAGAATATTATAAGTCTCACCCTGCTATACTCTTAGTTACTTCTCGCAGGCTTCGGCTGTGACAAGTCATCAGCAGTTAAGAAATCCTTCATACCAAAACTTTTGACTGAAACTTGATTGATGAATTGTAAAGTCCTATGCGGGAGACAGGGTCTTGATAAGTATTCATTCTAATTCTATTGTCCAGATTTTCATAGAATAACGTCCTCTCCATCATGGACCGTGATCAAATTATCCGTTACAGGTCACTAACAAAACAAAGTATACAAGGTAAAATTTTATTTTAATAAGTGTTATAATTAAAATATACATTTATTAAAATCGACGACAGAGTGTTCGAAACTCAGCATAATAAACTGATTAAGTTCTCGTGAATAGGCAATTTGTTTCCGCTTAAATTATGTAAATTACGTTAATACTGCAATTTGGCGTGAGCCCAACAAAGTGGGATGCAATTTGCTGGTGAAAGGTGTAGGTTAAATCTATTATGTTAATAATATTACTATGAATTTCCATAGCGTTCATCTTATGTCAAATTATTGATTAAAATATGCGTAAAACAGTACGCACGTTGGAATTTAATCTATGTCATATAGTCCTCACATCGATGTACTCGTACATTACTCCGGAAGCAAACATTTGAATATCACGGCAACAACGTATTTTGTTTAGTCATGATTACTTCTATTTATGTGGTTCATTTCTTCGTTCGTAGTATTAATGCTAATTTGTTATTATCAAAAACAATGGGTTATTAATGCGATGAGATTGCTAGATAGAGTGACGACCCGCACGGTTTTGAGGAAAGTCTATGGATACCTGGCTCAGGACCGTATTTATGTCAATTTATAGGGGGGGCCTATTTTCAAAGGTGGACGGTGATAGGCTGAAATGATGATGAATAATGATTATCACTCCGCGTTACTTTTTTATTAGAGAAAGGGACGAGACGAGCAAAACGTTTACTTGATGGTGAGTGCAACGTCCGCCCATAGCACTGCTGTGTCACCCAGAATATTTCTGTGTGGCACCACAATGCGCCTGTCTCCCTGTCAGTTCTAAAGTCTCATATGCCCAGTCATTACAGTAGTTCTCAGATATTATAAATTTCGTGTTGTATCATCATCATCGTCATCATTTCAGCTCATCACCAGTCCTCTGCTGAACATATATGATCCCCATAAATTGCCAAAAAAACGGTCCTGAGCCACCTGCATCTATCGACCGTGCAAACCCATGCAAGACTATGACTATGTACGAGGTTCATCATTTATCATTTCAACCTATCATTAGTCCACTGCTGAACATAGGCCTACCCCATAGATTGCCATAAAAGTTTGTAGCTCTCCTTTTGGGGGATTTTTCCATAGTTGCTTCGCTTGGCAGGTATGTTAGCACCTGCAGTTTAATTATTCATATGTTCCAGGAAGATGCTGCTGTCCATCTTCTGGCTTTGATTTTTTCCTCTGTCGACTTTTACGACACCCACGTGATGAGATGGGGTGATAGATTCTCTTAAGCCGCCACCACACGGCGTACGAGAACGCTTTCTCAAAAAAAAGTAATGCGCATTGATCATCATCATTAGTCATCATTTAAGCCTATCATACTTCACCGTTGAACATAGACCTTCCCCATAGATTGCCACAAAATACGGTCCCGAGCCACCTGCATCCATCTACTACCCATAAAACTGTGCAGGTCGTCACTCATCGCAAAGCAATTTCATAGGCATAGGGCCAGTACCGCCAGTAGTTTGGTACATAAATTATACATTTATGTATCAAAGTTTGGTAAAAATATGTAAAAGTATTTTTTAAAGCCATAAGCTCTTTAAACTTAAAAAGATAAAATAAAATATTTGTAGAGCACATCCTTCATATGAAGAAGCCTTTTTTAGGTAAGGATGCACATTCATGCAATATTTTTCAACCACCTCCGACCTACCGTATGCGGGATATATCCAAAACAACGAATCGTTAGCAATAAATCCCTTACCTGTAATTTCCAAATCGTTTGACCTAGAAACTTGTAATCACCCATTTAAGTAGGCCATAGTAAGAACTCTTAATAAAGTTTATTTCGGGTATCTTGTGGTTGAAACTTTTCGAGTTATGGAGACTAAACTGTGCGGCGCGAAACGACAACGGAACTGTGCATGTTGAAAGACGTGAAAGATTTCACTGTTCCTTCGATCTGTTATATCCCAGGTATAAAAGGATAAGGCTGACGTAATATGGTCACCCTACCCCTCCTCTAGTAGACTCAGCATATTAATAACAATATATACTCCGTCTGAAGAGAAGCCCCTTCAGTTCTGAGTCGGACGGCTGCTCACGGATCCCTAAATCTATATTACATAAAACTTGTGCGGGTTATACAAAGTGTAAAATGTAAATTCTTTCAGCAAATAAATAATCCTTTTTTAAAAAGAGTATTTTAATCTCCCGCATAACAATTTTGGTGGCAGCGGTGGATTAGAGATTTTCTTTAATACTTGTCATATTGAAAAGTTGTCACTTTCAGAACTAAAAATCAACTTGCTCATAAAAAACAAATCAAAGTTTGAAAAGAACAGCTTTGCCGGTTTGAAAGGTGGCCGAGCGTTGAGAGCGCTTAGCCGAAACCTTTATTTATGGATGACCAGCGCAAGGGCCGCCGAGAGGAGACCTCGGCTTGGACCGTCATCCTGTGCGCGAGAGTAACTGATTTCAGCTCGGTCAGTCGGCTCGGTCAGTTACTTCAAATGGAAGGGCAGTTATATTATTACTATTGTCATTATCGGAATTATTAAAAATCTGTCGTCTCGTGGGAATCGTAAGAGCCGACTAAAGGAAGTACCTGAAAAATCTGTCAGGCTTCTGACTAGTTATGTAAAAATCATTTTTAAACAACCCGACAGAAAATACACAGATAGGAAGACTCATGTAGGTAAATAGAAAGTTGCGGATCAAAGAAAAGAGTTTGGTACTACGATCGCCAAGCCGCCTCCTAATCATTGTTACTACAGCAAATTCTCTTTTTGGGAAAGACCCGTGGCTGACAGTTGACTGATGAGATAATATTATTAACAAGAAGACTAAAGTAAAGCAATTTCATTTTTCTAAGATGTTTTTCTTTACGTGATAGTTGGTTGAGCTAACATCTGGATGGCTGTAGCCATTTAGCTATTTGTTCTTTTACATAAGCCTGTTAAGTTGCATTTTGTTAGCCGCTTCACTAAGTTAAACAATTATTTGTAACGTCGGAATTTAGATTTACGGAAGATTTAGAAAGAGAGTTTTTGGCACCAAAACGTCTTAAGATTTTGTGGTTTGTGAAAAACAGATAACTTAATTACTAAAAGATTATTTTCATCACATAATAGTCTGTATTCTGATGAATAATTTAGAATGCAAATTAATATAATTACTTAACTGTGCGTTATTATTTTTATATCCACTGCTATATGTGGACAATGGCTATAATATCCACTGATGCAGCTTTATATACAAGTTTACTGCAATTAAATGCGGTACCGTACACTATTTCATATTAATACTAGCAACCCGTCTCGGCTTCGCACGAATGCAATTTACTAATGAAGAAAATGAGAAATGCGCTTTGCCAATATAACATTTTTGTTGAGATTTAATACAAAATTACCGTCAGAATTTCCGACTTTTCCCGCGGATTTTTCAAAACAATGCGTATTTTATATTAATATAATATGAATATTTTAACATTGTGATAGCCTATATTTTTGCCTGTGAAATGTAGGACACAAGGCATTTCTTACCAAGAAATTGTACTTGATTGATTGTTGGATTTTGACAGCTGGTTTCGTGATAACATACCACAGTCCAGCTGATGGCCAGTGGTTACCGTAGCACATGGCCACCTACACTGATTATCAATGAAGAATTAAGTTAAATGTGCGTTGTCTCCTCAAGGACTAACATTGTGACCTCGTTGCTTATAATTGGATCTTCGGATCGAGACGAAATAGATTTATATGCACTTCACTGGTATTCTAGAGCTAGGCTTTGTGTGTTAGGTATAATTGTGTTCTTATTTAACCGTTTTTCATCAACTATGACAAGGTATTTTGTGTTAGTGTCAATTTTCGAATCTGCGCAGCAGCTCGATTGACTTCTAAACCCTCTTTACTATTATAATCATTCGCCCTACAGTGGCGTTTTATTTATTTTTTCTATACCTAATCACTGCAGTCGTCGTCGTTTCAGCCTATCACAAGTCCACTGCTGAAAATAGGCCTCTCGCATACGTAGCCACAAAAGCATGTAGCTCTATTTTTGGAGGGATTTCGCCATAGCTGCCACGCTTGGCAGACGGGTTGGCAACCGCAGTTTATTTATTCAGATGTTCCAGGAAGATGCTGCTGCCCATCTCCTGGTTAAAATTTTTGTTCCCTCTGTCGACTTTACGGCACCCTCGGGATGGGGTAGTAGATTCTCTTAGGCCGCTACAGCCGCTACTACAATGTGGATCTGAAATTTGTCGATAACACACGTTTAACAACATCATTTAAAATATTGTTCTTGTTTTTATCATTATTTTTATTGTAAGTTTTTAAGTCTGTAATCTGTGTCAATATACAAATTCTAATAATATACTATGTACGCGTATGTCTATGGCTGTCGAAACAGTTATAAATGTTTCATGCACCGTTGAGTTCATGTGATTAATTACCATGAAATGCTATGTAACGTAGTTCGTTAATGCGACCTCTAGATAGCTTAAAATTTATAGCGATAATGTTACATACACTTAAAAATGTTTAAAATAACGGCTGCATAGCCTTGTGCTCATCGTACTTGATATCTACTCTGCGGGTTCTAGATTCGGAACCTCGCTAGTGTCACACAAAATATTTAGGTATCCTGGCCTAGTTGTGTTGTGATTGGCCCCGTGTCTCTGACGCTGCATCCTGACCTACCTTTAACGTTATCGCATGAGCGTTGTATTGGATCCGAGTTAGTTAGGAGTGAGTACCTCTATGTTTGAGTTAACACTATTTTTACGGATGGTAGTATTAGGTAGGTGGTAGTATTCCCGTACAGGAATCCGTCTCAGTGGGTATCACCGCAGGTACTGTGTTTTGTTTTAAAGGGCACTGTGAGCTAGCGTAATCACTGGTCATATGAGACTTAGGAACCCATGTCTCAGGGTGATGGGCACAGTGAGGTGTCACACAGAAATTTTCTGGGTGACACAGCATTTGTTATGGGCAGACGTTGCACTTACCATCAGGTGAACGTTTTGCTCGTTTCATAACTTGATTCTATAAAAAAAACACACACACGAAAAATTAACCGTAGACATTTCCTTTTCATCATGATATACCAAAAATTAATGAGCGTTGCTTGCATTGGCAAAAATATTCAATATTATATTCGTTGCAACGCAAAACCATGTAATAAGTAAATAAGTCAATGCACGTTTACACACCTTTTAGTTACTAGGTTCGCATATTAATGAAATACGCATGTATTAAACATGTTTGAATTACATTAGTACACGCTACGTTTGATGCGTGTTCTGTTTGTGAGGGTCCGCCGCTTTTAACCGCTTGGAGCTCGTCAGCATCTCGGATATCCTCAAAGTAGCCGGACACATAGCCAGCTCTACCGACCTTCGTGAGGTTAATTGGATAGATTCAGCAATTTTTGCGACGCAGTCTGCTCCTCCAGCCTTGTTGGGGTTTTCTGAATGTTTCAGCAGTTCTTACAGCTGCTTGACGCTGGGCCTATTTTTACATGCGATGGTGGATCTTGTACGATGCTTCAGAGGCTCTCAAGAAGCCTTTGCTATTGAAGCGAATATTACAAAAACTAATGGCAACTTGATGCCTCGCTTCTTCTAACATATTTATTTCAAGTCAAAGGAAGACGAGTATTGCCTTCGAGGAAACCAGGACTCATGCAACCAATCAAGAAACAAAAATTATCTTTAAAACGCTATTATCATTTATTATCTTGAGTATTTTATAACATCAAAGAGCGTTTCCAGACGTCTCGATTTTAGCGGGACGTCCCGATTCTTAGCCCAAAATTAAATGTCGCGCGCAGGACAGACTCAATCCCGCTTTTCGGGGATTACTCGACGATGCGGCGCGGCAGAGGCGTCACACGCAAGTGTGTTAAATGGCCGGCCGCCCGACGTAGACGAGTAGCTCTTTAGTAAACCGGTTCACTGATTCGAAATTTAAATTGGATCTGAATATTGTGGATCAGTTGTGTCAGTACAAATGTTTCATTCGGAACCCGACCATTTCACCTGTCAGGCGGTCAGTGACACTAATGTTCGTGTTCTCTGCGAGATTTGGTATAAATAAAGTTTGTATGGACAATAAACGTGAAAGCTAAAATTTACACTCTTATGAGAATCGACCCCATGTTATCTCGTGGGTATTGTAAAAGTTGACAGAGGGAAAATGAAAACCAGGAGATGGGCAGGAGCATCTGAATAAATAGACTGCGGTTGCCAACTCGCCTGCCAAGCGTGGCAACTATGGCAAAACCTTTCCAAAATGAGAGCTACAAATGTTTGTGGTATCGATGGGGGCGGCTTATGTTCAGCAGCGGAGGCTACAAAGATGATTAAGAAATTAATAAAACATTCAACAAACATTTATTTACTTTCATACTGACAATGTAAATCACATAACAGTCAGTCATTGGATTATATTCTTATTTATTTATTTTTATTTATTTACTGTTTATGTACACATGAAAATTACAGTAGAAATTACAAAGATAGTAAATTAGTACAAAGGCACTGCTTATTTCATGATGAAATTTCTTCCAGCAGGCCTGTTACTGGATATCCTTAAAGAGAAGCAGACTCGATGTGCACTTTTGATAAAAAAAAAAAATTATAAAAAAAAGAATATTATAAAATCACAAAATATATATACATATACACACACACTGACATAATCACATTTATATACATATATACTTACATACATACATACATACATACATACATACATACATACTTACATACTTACATACATAAATACTCATACATATACACATATACACTAAAGTGGCAAAAGGGAGAGGTAGTGCTCTTTAACTCGTTTTTTAAATAATGACACTGTTTTAGTCTCACGAATTGTAAAAGGAATTGTATAAGTCTGTGCTTAAACAGCATAGGGTAGGGAAAGAAAAAAACATTTATTGCGGAAATACGCCACCGACATAAAATGCATAAAATAGAGAGAGTAGAGATTGTCGCAATATAATTTTAATTTGTTGTCAACAAATAATTAGTTAAACCTCAATAACGCTCAAACTTCAACATATTATGAATTACGTTCGAAATTTTATTAATAAATTTATTACGAATTAACTATAACGAATTTTATTAATAAATATTGACGTATTTCTAGCTTTACGTCAACTCCACATGCTATTACTTTTTGTAACATAAACCATAAAATTTACGTGGACGTGTAGGTGCGTGTAGGTAAGAGTCTGAGTTAAACATATAATAATGAATTGTCCCTCTGGGATAGCTTAGTGATTCCAAAAACGCTTTACGTCCCATAAAGCAACACTGCAATGTCGGCAAGTGTAACAAAAAGGGTAAAACGTTTATGATTTTCGCTTAATAGTTATTTTATTCAAGTTAACCCTCCTTGTTATGTTTATTTTTTAAACAGTAACTTTACATAAAATTGCAAATATAAAATATTTAGGAAAAGCATCGGTATACATGTATATGTTCAGCGATAATTCTTTTTTTATTAGAACGTTAGTGGTACAAGTAAAGTAAAGTAAAACAGCCTATAAATGTCCCACTGCTGAGCACAGGCCTCCTCTCATTTCTGAGAGTTTTGGAGCCGAGAAGAGTCCGCCACGCTGATCCAATGCGGGTTGGCGGTTTTCACATGTCGTCTAAATATATTTTTTATTTCTCAAACATGCAGGTTTCCTCACGGCTATAGAGCACATGGTAATTCAGCACTAAAAATTGCAGAACAATTTTTATGGTGCCGACACCGGGAAAGGAACTCAGGTCACTCGCGTACCATGAAATTTAAGGCGAGATCCCGGCGTCTGAGTCCCACGGTCCTTAGGGATGGTCCCATATACATTTGGTTAAGTTCTGATGACGGAATCTATGAGAATCATCAAACTCTTAAATTCACTAAAGCATGTTTAGAGTTGTTGCGTGAAAGTCTGTTTTTTGATTAAATAATTATGTACACACGACGGTCAAGAACAGTTGTTCTTGTTTATTAGAAAAGTACGCGCCCCGATTTTTTTCGTTTCATTTAACGTTTCTTAAACGTATTCATTCGTCCAATATGTGAGAGAGCCTATTTTAATCAATAGATTTATATTTGTTTGTTTACATTTTGGCCTTTTTAACGATTTCTTTTATATGCATACACTCAAGCCTTTTGCCCATATAAGGCGTAAGCAGAGGTCACTCACGTAGCCCACCCATCTCGCGGGGAAACGTGAGGTGACGGGTGGCGAACCACGTCGCCCCCAATTTGGTACGAGTCAAAAAATTCTTACTCCCCATTATGTTTCCACGAGCAGTATAGTGACAGCATTGCTTATGGCGTTATGCTGCAGGAATAAAAACTGTCCGTACAATACCTAAGACGGCTCTTACGGCACCTCGGTATGAAACAGATAGGTGGTATGTCTACTCCGCCGGACACCTATCGGCCCCTATTCTTTTAAACAAGCTGAGAAAAGATAGTAATGTAACAAACACTAAGAAAAATGCTGATCTTTCTTTTAAATCTTTATTGTTAAAAAATAAGGTACAACCACTTTAACACGTAAATCAACAGGGACACTCTTACTGACACAAAATTCTTAAAGAAAAGTACGTAAAGTCTATCAGGCCCGTGGGCCGCGTTGCGTTAAAATTTTCACGCGTTATTTTTACTGTGTGTACGACCAACTTCTTTGTATGAGGGTAAGCAGAGTTCCCCATAGCATAACATAGGACGAAAGGGTACCTCTCTGTGTTAGCATATATATTTGTGGCCGTCAGGATGACATGAAACATCGGTACTTTATGCTTACGATTCCTATGCAAGAATCAGTCTCTACATAAGACCACAACAGGGTCACTTAATCAGCCGCGAAACAGTAGTGTGCAAACATTACTGTGTTTCAGTTTGAAGGCACTGAGAGCTAAAGTAATCACTAGGCATATGAGACTTAAGAACTGATGTCTCAAGGTGACGGGCGGGGCGTAGTGTCGCACAGAACTTGTTCTGGGTCTTGTTCTGGGTAATACATTTGTTATGAGCAAACGTTGCACTTCCCATCAGGTGAACGTTTTGCTCGTTTCGTCACCTTATCCAATAAAAAGGGCGTTGTAGGTACAGTCTCGTTCCAGCCGAACCAATATTTTTTTATAGATCTAATGTTATTATCACCAATCTCCAAATCTCCAATCACCAAAGCATGATGATTGGAGCAATTGTTCCTTCACTGGGAGAGCTCTATGTCCAACTGTTGTCTATTAACAAGCTGATAAAGACGAGAATAAGGTCGCTAGAGTATATTCCAGAGATTGCCTACCTGGCTGGGTTTATAGTTATTAGTGTAGTTCCTAAAGCCTATGTTCAGCAATGGACTAGTGGGGGCTAAAATGGTGATGATGATGCCCTACTCTTCGAATTGTATAGAAATACAATTTTCAAAATATCGTGTCGTATTATTTTTAATGTGTCCGACGTTTCTTCGTATGATATAATTGATAATAAAAGAGAAAAAAAAATATTTAAATACACGAATACATTACTGTAAGATATAAAGGATGTAATGGGCTAAGCATCACATGGTCACGTCTAAGTTACGGCTGAATTCGGGTTAAAACGTGGGATGAATAGGTCTGAGGGCAGCCTTTGTGAGCCTGCAGACTTAATGTCCCGTAAAGTCGACGCCTTTAGCTTTTCGCACACTTGCCTAGCTGTGTGAAAATGAAAAGAAAAATGCGGTAAATATTTCATGCAGCTTTTTCCTTTTTAAGATTTTTATTTTATTTTAAATTTTAAAGTAAGAATTATTATTATTAAAAGTCAAAATAGCAGAAATAAAAATTGGAGCAGTCTTGGTTTGTATGTTAACTAACGAGTACCTTTTTGTAATTTAATTAAAATTATATTAAATTATGATAGTATTATCTTAATATTTTTTTCTGATTATTAAAAACTGAAATAACAAATGCCGGAAAATACTGACAGGTTGCAAGTCAAAATGTCCTCTACACATATCTTGTAAAATACAAATGTATTTATACAGCATTACCTTATCAACCTGCAATAAGAAGCTTAAAATGTATTTTCTAATAAAAACATCAGATTTAATGATCGATCTCTTCGAAGTTTAATATTATATAAAGTTAGCTTATTTCTAAAATTTCGGAAAGTTAAATGCTTACGCTATCTTGGTTTGAACTTCACAATTTTACGTCGCCCGAACACTCGCGGAGTAGATTAAGATATTAGATTATTGGAATTTCTCCTGACCTGAATCCGATCGCCGGGTAAGATGTGAGATTACTCACAAAGTAAGTACATTATAAGCGTTTCGGATTCACATGTAGATTATTTTTATTTTATTAGTATTTATTATAACAACAAACCAGTAACCCCATGGATGTTATTAACTGAATGCGCTAGTTCTAAGTTCATTACGAAACTTATTTAAAATAAAATGTATGAGGCAACAAACTTAATAAATCAAAATCATGGACAATGATGATGTAGTATTTTTGAAGTAAATGTATCTTATGGAGGTCGTATTTAACGCTGAAAAGTTTTAAATTATTTAGTTAGCTTAATTTTACAATATTTGTATGACTCAGCTCACATTAGCTATAATTAGTAATATATATTTACTCTAAAGTAGATTCCAGCACAGTAGATGATATTTGAGCCGTGGTAGCTCAGAGGCTAGGCGCTCGCTTTAATAGTACGCGAGTGACCGGGGTTCGATTCCTGTTGCCGGCACCACAAAAATTGTTAATTGCAATTTTAAGTGTCGATTTACCACGTGCTCGGCGGTGAAGGAAAACATCGTGAGGAAACCTGCATAGTAATAAAGGCAAGAGTAATAAATATTTCAAAGACATGTGACGTCCGCAACCCGCATTGGAGATGCGTGGCGGACACTTCCCGGTTTCAATACCCTCTCAGAAATCAGAGGAGGCCTGTGTTCAGAAGCGGGACATTTATAGGCTGTTACTTACTTTTTAACTATAGTAGATCCCATCGAACCTTTTTTTTAAATGTTAGAAAAGGGAAATGTGTAGTAAAGAATTTAATAAGATGCCAATACTACGAGTACATTACATGGTCTATGTTTCATAAATCAACTACACAATTTTTAGTCAGAGACATTAATGAATTTCATAGGCGTTAAATGTATATGTTATATGTTAAATGTATACAAGTTAATAATTGCTCATAAGCAGAAGAAGACAGAAGTAAGAGATTTAAGTAACGTATTTTATGGCATTAGTAATTATTCAACGAAGAATGTTTCATCCCGTGGGTGTCTTAAAAGTCGACACAGGGAAAATTAAAATAAGAAGATGGGCAGCAGCATTTTCATGGAACATCTGAATAAATAAACTGCGGTTGCCAACCTGCCTGCCAAGCGTGGCAACTATGGCAGGATCCCCCAAAATGAGAGCTACAACCTTTTGTGACATATGTTCAACAGTGGACTAGTGATACGACTGAAGTGAAGTGAAGAACGAAGACCTGCTCGAATCGTCGACAACTATGTTCTATCTGATCGGCTTCATCGACTGGCTTTGCGAAGAGATGTTTCATCTCTTTTAATTTTTTACAGGATCTACCACGGGCGTTCCGAGAAATTGTTCGGATTAATTCCAGCCGCTGAATTTCACCATCGCACCTTACCGCACAACTCAAAATTCCATCATCACCACCTGGATGGTTAGCAATCCCCCACAGTGCGTTTTTCGCGGAATTTTCTGCTACGCAAAGTGCTAGACTTTATGGAATGTCCTGCCGCCAGCCGTTTTTCCGGACTGATACGACTTATGAACCTTCAAGAACTCTTTTCTGACTGATACGACTTATGGACCTTCCAGAAAAGAGCCTATTTCTTTCTCAAAGGACGGCAACGCATCCGCATCTCTGGTATTATAGATTTTCATGGGCGGCGGTGATCACTTACCATCACATGAGCTACCGTCGTTCGCCCCGTTTTTATATATCTAAAGATATTCTATGAAATATTTTTTTAAGATCATTTTATAAGAATATTAAAAGAATCACCGCGGGGCCAGTTATTTTGTTGTTAATCAGTAGTGCAAACTTTACTGTGTTTCTTCTTAAGGTCACTGACAGCTAGTGTAATTACTGGGCATATTCGACTTAAGAACTGATGTTTCAAGGGGACGAGCACAGTGTGGTGCCACAGAAATGTTCTAGATGACACAGTATTTGTTATTTTTATTTGTTATATAGTTTATACATTATTTGTGACAGACATTGCACTTACTATCAGGTGAACGTATTACTCGTCTTGTCCCTTTCTACTATTAAAAAAAATACTAAACATTTAAGTAGCTATATACAGATATGTCCAGTCTCGAAACTTTTATGAAATGAATACACGGGCCGTGAGTCGTCCGATAAAACACAAACCGTATCAAACGCTCGTGAATTTGTGTGATTGCATATCAATTATGACTGATTGCAATGCAATCCTTTTAAACCAATGGATAATTACAATGTCAAATAAATTGTGAAAGCTTCATTAATTGCTGCTGGTTTCGCACGGCGTGCCTCAGTGCAGGGAATGTATAAATCAAGTGTACTGACTGACTGAACTGAACTGAAACAGAATAAAATAATTCTCTTATATGAATATACTGCGACCTTCTTTCCTTCTTCCTTTTTTAAATTTCCCGTAGAAAGAATTTGATTTTCCAGGATGAAAACTATCCTATGTCAGTCTCTTCCTGTCTCTATCCCAAATTTCACCATGATCGTTTCAACAAACAGACAGAGGGATAGAGAGAGTTACTTTTGCATTTATAATATTAGTATCGATTGACGTTTTGACAATCCACTATTTCGCTGCGGGTGTTGGGTTCGAACCCAGCCGAAGCCAACATTTGTGCAAAAAACACAAATCGTTGATTTTCTGGTGTGGTTGTGTATGTACGAGTAGTATGTAGAGCAACGTTTTATGAAACAAAAAAAATAATTCTTAATAAAGTAATTAATATTTTTGCTATGTTTACTGGGCTTTTTTCATATCCTATGATTAAAGGCAATTAACATCGCCTATAGTTTTTTTTTTATATTTCCGACGTTTAAAAATCTTTGCAACAGTCACGGTCAGGGCTGACTGCTGTGGTAGCTTCCTGACATCATAGATAATCTAGGCGACATTCTATATTCGATATCTATAGGCGATATTTCCATGCAGAAATCCGTCGAGGTAGGTACCACCCCAGGGTCAGTTATTGTGCCGTGAAGCAGTAGTGTGCAAACATTACTGTGTTTCGGCTTGAAGGGCACTGTGAGCTAGCCTAATCACTGGGCATATGAGACTTAAGAACTGATGCCTTAGGGTGACGAGCGCAGTGTGTCGTCACACTAACATGATCTAGGTGACATTGCATCTGTTATGAGCAGACATTGCACATACCATCAGGTAAAAGTTTTGCTCATTTCGTAAGTTTATTCTATAAATAATTATTTGCTTTTTGATATATACACGAATAAGCATATGTTTGTTTATTATATAGTAATTATTCATATGTTTTTTTTTTAATTGTCTTTATTAAGTAGGTTAAGATGCTACTGTACTTTTATTGCAATTATTTTTCTTCTTCTTCTTCTTGGGGTGTCATCTCCTACCGGAGGTCAGCTATCATTATGGCTATTTTTCTATAACTGCGAAAAAATATTTTTTCTATTACTGTTCTTTAAAATAAACAATACGTAACTTACCAATTTTTTTATACATAAAAGAGCCTAGAAGTAGGTAAAACATGAAAACTTACAAGACGTCATTAAATTAAAAAACTTCACGAGAAAAAGTTTCACGGTGTAATATATTAAATAAAATATAATTAAATTTGGGATTTTATTTAGTCACAGACATTTACATATATCTAATATATATTAGATATATATATAAATGTCTGTAACTAAATTAATATATATAATTTTATTTCGATTTAGAAATCGTTTGATTTCGATCACCGTCCTCGATGATAACCCTTTTAATAAAGTTTTTGTTTACGTGCCTTTTACCAATATTATTTCTTAACAACAAAAATTTGTATTTTTGAATTAATAATATATGGCTCCTAGAGTCACATAATGCCCGCTGTAGGGTTGGTAAATTTGCTATTCAAAACCACATCTGTGCAGAGCAGATCGCTACACTGCTTTGGAGAACAGGTGCTAGCAAAAGCAATACACCCTCAAATAAATTTAAGTGGGGAGTACGAAGGTATTATAGCAACATAATTTTTGGTAAAAAATCATAAAATATTTTGTCAATTATCGTTCACAAGTATAATTTTCTTTGCAACTGAGAATCTTTACATATTTTCACTCCTTGTTGCATTTAAAACCAAATATTTTACGTTGCAGTTTAATTCTTATGGAGTTACGGATTTGTAATGTTACACAGTTTAATAATAATTTGATAAAGTTTAATAATAATATGTTCATAGTATATATAAGTAGCAACATACAGATAATTTTAATTTATTACTGAAATAACATTTCTTCTTAAATAGAGTTTCTTAAATAATATATTGCATACTCAAAGAGACTAAAATCTGAAAAGGGTCCTATTTGCAGATACATAATCTTATACTAAGGCTCTTCTAAGTTTTTTTCACGGAGTCCAGCTGTATTTTACCCGAAGTTGTAGGTTTCACACAAGTAACTAAAATATTGTTTCTATATATCAAATTGCTACTTGCTAATCAACAACATTGCATTGTTAACATGACAGCAGGTAACGTCACTGTACGGTGTAAACAGCCAACATACTATTAAACGAGCAACTGCTGTAGATAATTGATTTCTTGGAAAATTCTCTAGCGATTTTGATGAAGTGTATATTATACATATATCTATTATTGGAAATGAATATTAAAAAATCCGCAAGATGGTTCGCTCGGTGGCCCACAATATTTTGTTAAAGACGAATTATATAATAAAAGAAGCGGGTGTTAAAAGGTTTCAGTGAAAAATATTGGAAAATATACCATAAAGCAAATCTTTTAGTGTTTAATAAAAACAGCTACATTGGAGACAAGTATTGGCTATAAATTACTTTTTACTAATATTTCTTTTTAATTATAACAATGTTTATCATCAGCCTTTATACAGTTTCACTGCAAGATTTAGATCTGTCATAATTTGTGAGAATTTGTCTCAGTCGCCACGCTTGGCAGGCGGATTGATAATCGCAGTATCTACAACATACATACCCGCTATTTGGATAATTTAAGTCTAGGACGATTTATGGAAGATGTGTTCTGACATTTGTTAATATAAAGTGCTGGTCCACACTAATGTGTGGTAGTGAATATTGAGTTTGGCAGAAAAGCATGAAAGGTACAGCGTTGTGGTGCGGTAGAAGATGTAGTGACAAATATGGACAAAAAGGTGGTTTGGACAAGTAAAGAGAATGGAGGAAAGAAGATTGACGAAATAGATTTAAGAGGCGGGCACGCCGGTAAGGGTCGACGTAGGCGAACGTATCACGATCAAATCGAAGTCCATTTAAGGTAAAAAGTACCGCAACTGACGGTAACTGTGTGGCAGCAGATTAAGAGAATTTACCACCCCATCTCATCCCGTGGGTGTCGTAAAAGTCGACAAAAGGAAAATAAAAAACCAGGACATTGGCAGTACCACCTTCCTGGATCCATCATCTTCCATGTTAATGAATAATCTGCGGTTGCCAACTCGTCTACCAGGCGTGGCAACTATGGCAAAATTCCCCCAAAATGGGAACTCCTAACTTTTGTGCAATCTATGGGGGCCTCCCCCATAGATTGCACAAAAGTGAAATGTTCAGCAGTGGACTAGTGATAGGCTGAACTGATGATGATGATGATGAACGGACGAGCTGGAAAACGCTACTGAAAGTAGAAGAAGCAAAAGGTGTGTGTCAGGATCGTAGCAAGTATCTGATTATATGTATGTAAATATATTCTCAAAAAATATATATTTTTTAACTAACCTCTCTGATACATTTTTTTAATCATTTTCATGTCTAAAAATGAAAAAGCAACGATTAATAAAGCAAAATTACTGCAAAACTGTAGTCGAATGTCTACTACACCGTTTCATGATCTCAACGTCATGTTCATCGTACGCTCGTTGTACCTTATTTAGTATCACATTCAACTTCCCGTCATCGTTGGTGTAACATGACTATTTCCAATTCCCATTCACGACGCAATCACAAAACAAGCTCCGAGCGCTATCATAATGAGGAACGCGTTCGAAGTATCGACACTTCGGTATATTTCGAACGCCCCCGTTGCAATTTTCGTGCGAATAGGTTGGATGAAACTCCTGTTTTAATTTACGACCGTATTGGTCCGTGAACGAACTGTTGATGTTGAAAATGAAACAAAAACCTGATATTTAAACGTTGCTTTTAAAATAAAATACATTTCGGCGTGCATAGCGTATCAAAATAACAGCCTATAAATGTCCCACTACTGAGCACAGGCCTCCCATCATTTCTGTGAGGGTTTTGTAGCGAGGGAAGAGTCCGCCACGCTGCTCCAATGGCGGACTTCACATGTCTCCGAAATATTTATATTCCTGAGACATGCACGGAACCTGCATGGAAACCGCTCACTATGTTTTCCTTCACCGCCAAGCACGTGGTAAATCTACACTTGAAATTACTGAACAATTATAGGGGTGCCGGCACCGGGGATCGAACTTATGTAGGTAGCTCACGTACTTTGAAATTTAAAGTAAACGCCCAGCCCTTGCTAGTTACATTGAATTTACGAAAATGATGTAAAAAATTATTATTTAGTAAAGAAAAACAAACAATTATTTAAAGAATCTTTTAAGATTCTTTCATTTTTCTTTCAGCTATTGTAATACCTAATCTATTAATTAGCTTTTGCTAACTAATATTTGACAGATAAAAGCTAAAATTCATTTAAAAAATTATTTTCTAAGCTCTTTTCTTGTTGTCCTACGTCAAAATGCTTAGTCGTTTTGTTTTCCAAAATTAAGTACATTGTAACTCTACTAAAAAGATTTCAGTTCGCTTTATTTAGGTTCGCATATATGGTGGGGGCTCGTTAAAAGAATACTACCACTCCATCTCATCCAATGGATCTCGTAAAAGGCGAGTAAGGAATTAAACTGCACTGTGCATCCAACAGCGCATGGTGGCGATAGGCTCACCACCTATCACATCAAGTGCATTATATTGTTTTGGTGAAACGTGGATTGTGGCAGTCATCGGTTTTTGCAGTGAGTGCCCAGTCTCTGACTACCCCTTATGGGATACAGTCGGGATCTTATGTATGTATGTATGCATATAACAGTGTCCATCACTGTGTCGGCAACGCTTTGTAATTTGTCTTTAATATTTTTAAAAAAATAAGTCCTTTTAACTTATTTCATTACTCCGCATGCAAAATATAAAATCAAATTAACTTACTTTCCTTCATTATAATGGATTTCCGCAAAGTAACGCCTGATTCTATTAACTATATTAATTAATTACTTCGATACAGAACATAATTTATACATTAAAATAAATTTATTACATTAAAATTTCACTCGAATGTTTCAGTTTCCGTACTTTATTATATTGACTTATTGTATTCCCATAGATTGACTAACCTTAAATAAAAAAATGTTTTATCATAATCGCCTAGTCGATGTTTAGAACAAGGTTATACAAACATAGTGCCACAAGTGTACGCAAAAACAGAGGCACTGTCGGCTTTACCTAAGCGCGCCTGATTAACGCCCATCGAATAAGATCGGAGGTAGGCTGAGAATCGGTTCCAGAGACACGCGGTCAAGCAAACCAACTGGAACAGAAAACTACTAACTTGTGTTTTTGCACAATTTTGGCTCCGGTTGGGAGTCGAATCGTAGGCCCAGGGCGCAGTAGTCAGACCACTGCCACGTGTTATACGTGCCAAAAACCAACTTAACATTACATATTTTAGATTTAAAATATATGGCCTAAGTACAATAAGATAATGTAGCAGCCTGAAACCGAACTTTACGACCATTGATCTTACGACCTATAAAGTTTCTCTTTAAATATTTAAAATAACTCTTGCAAACTACAAGTATATCAAGGGTACTGACTAGAAAGAATGTAAATTTATGTTCTAATAAATCTTTTTTACAATAATACGTCAGGCGAGATGAATTATTGGTGATAATATCAATAGTATTTTACTAGTGGTATAGTTCCTACACAGGAATCCGTCTAAGCAGTTTAAACCATACTTTTTCGGTTTAAAGGGTCAGTAAGTCCGCAGCTTGTGTAATTATGAATTAAGAAATCTCGGGATGACGAGCGGTAAAATTACGTAAACAATCTTAAATCTAATCACTAAGGGGAATAATGGAGGGTAGTCCGAGACAACGCTGCATTGATAAAAATAATCTTACGGATGTTACCGCTTTTTTTTTTTGCGCCAATTAAGCAACAGCCTTGGTAGCTCAAGCGCAGTACACACGCCGTAAGATTTATAACACGTTTGTGTGTGTCTGTGTGTGTAATACGTGACCTGTTCGATCCGCGGTGCTGACAGCGTTATAAACCTTAATTGCAATTTTAATTGGTAATTAACCCCCTGACCGGCGATTAAAGTAAACATCGATTAAAATATGTCATTTATTCATATGAAAAAAGCTTTCATTTTTTTTTATTACAAATACGAAAACTGGTCGTTCTTTTAACTGTAATAAATAAAAGGAATAACTGTCCGGCAGGAAGTATCGTGGTACCATTTATTATAAGCTAATTTAAGGTGATGAAGAATTAAAAGAGATTATTTTCAATTATACGGTTCTAATTATATTAACATTGTTCATTAATTTCTTAAGTGTATTTACAATTTATTAATAATTTATGAAACTCTCACATGATGTTTATATTCAAAGAACACACGGGTTGTTAAACAAAGGAAGGAAAATTCAATATTCATTATATGCATCGCGTAAGTTTTATAATACGAGTATTTTAAAAATACATAATCATTTATTCTTTATTGAAATTTCTGAAATTCTTTATCTAAATCAGTAATATAAATTGTTTACTTTTGTATTACTTCGTAAAAATGATTATAATTAAATATACGAAATATTTAAAATACGACTAGTAGGTACATACCGTCGAAAAACTTATGAACTTGTTTAAAGTATTTTGAGACAAAATATGTCATGAAGTATATGTGAGATTATCCTCCTTTAGCAATTCTTTTGACAAAGACCGAGTAAACGCTTTCTTACTTCTCTTTTATACCAGCTTTGCCAAACATTTTCTTTTTACCGAAATGAACCGTGTACTTAATTCTGACTTATAAGGTTCTTAAAAATACTGTCTGCAGGGTATTTGCGTGTCGATTTTATTTTAATACTTATTTATTTTAAATATAATTTTATTATTTTAAATTTTTATTAGAATTTATAATTACCTCCTATGATATTTAAGTAAGCATAACAATAAAATGTTTTAATTTTTATAAATTATCTGAGGTAAAGAATTATGTCCATAAGCTGTAATTTATTACAAGCTTTTATTTAATTTGCAATGTTTGCATGTTGTTAGTCAACTGAATTTATAACCAGTTCTCATAGCCGGAATAGGTTGAAATTTGGTATGCATTCATAACCATGAAGACAATGCAACATTATGGTGAGCTGGACTTGATGCTGCTGCCAGGGCCACCTGCAGACCACCCAACTCCTCAATACTATAGCCCTAGCTACATTTAAAGTCCTTTACTGGACTTGGGCCAATCAAAAAAAATGTTGTTTAATTTATTTTTTTGTAAACGTGAACTTCGCTGAAGATTTGTTAAAGTAGTTGGTAACATCAAAAAGAAAATCAAAATATACTGTACATTTAAGTATATTGCTATTACTTATCTAAATTACTTATCTATATCTAAATTGTTTTGAAAAGTGCACCTTAAATACGGCATATAGAAAGCGCATCGATTATTTTAGTTTGTGCTACAGTAAAGGAATTCTTCAGATTTCCTGGATGGCACGTTCCATCGATCGTCGCTCCCTCTCAATAATTGGTAGTAAACGTAGTTGAGGGCAGAGCCTCACTAGGCGTCGCCTCCACTGCGTTTGCTGATACGAGATAGATAATTCGCATCAATATCGGTTTGATGTTCTCCTAGCCGATTTCGACCACGGCGACAACTGCCGACTGCTGTCGAGAGCCATCAACTGCGCAGGAGATATTATAGTGCCACAAGTGTACGCGCAAACACAGAGGCACTCACTCGTCCCAACTTATCCGCGCCCGATGTAACGCAGATGCGATAAGATCGGAAGCCGTCTAGGATTCAGTGTCAGAAACACGGGGACAATCACAACACAACCAGACCCGAAAACCAACAATTTATGTTTTAGCACAAATGTTGGCTCCGGCTGAGATTCGAACCCAGGACCCGCGGCTTAGAAGTCGGCTACTATGACCACTAGGCCACGCGATCGTCAATATCGGTTTACGTTTATACTTAACAAACTACTGTACTTAAGCAAACCAGAATCAAAAACGGCAATCGCAATGACCTTTGTGTATTATTATTTATTTTTTTATTTTATAAAAGTGACGGAACGAGCAGAACGTTCACCTGATGGTAAGTGAAACGTCTGCCCATAACTAAAATGCTGTGTCACTCAGAAAATTTCTGTGTGACACCACACTGCGCCCGTCACCCTGAGACATCAGTTCTTAAGTCCCATATGCCCACTGATTACGCTAGCTCTCAGTGCTCTCACCGAAACACACAAATGTTTCACATTACTGCTTCACGGCAGAGTAACTGGCCCTGTGGAGGTACCTACCTAGACGGGTTCCTGCATAGGAATCCTACCACCATAAAACTCTTTGTAAATATTTGTATTGGTAAAAGGTTCGTGGTAGTAACAATACTTGTTATTTGAGGACATAAAGATATTTGTTGTTTGAATTGTAGTAATAATTTATTTATAAATAATATATTTTATAAAATTCTTTTCTTTTATTCTAGTGATATCAAAACAAGTATATTTAAGTATAAACCTTTTGATTAAAAGAAAAAGATAGGTAGTAAATATCTATATAAATAGTAAGATAGGAAAGGATAAGTCGTTGGCTGCTGCATCCAGCGTAGCTATTACATAGTACCGTGGACACTTGAAGTGGGATAACTCCAGAAGCTTAAAATTAGTATTGATATTAATGAGCAAGGGAAAAATCCGCTCGGGATTTATAAGGTGAAAGTGAAGAAATTCGCCATTAAACTAAGGTCACCTCCAAAACTGTGTCTACAAAAATGGCAATACATCTGTTGCAGAATCGATCATCGTTTGAGTAGGCGTAAACGCGTGCTCCAATTTAGAGTGGAAACCGCGTTTAGACAAACGTAATATGGGACGCCTATTGACAATTTTCCACTAAATTTTATAAATGATGTATGGGACAAGTTTTAAGCGTTATGTCATAATGACGCTTAAAACTAGTCCCGTAAGGACAAGGTTAGAGATCCATCACCTTATCTCGTTCCGTTCTGTCATAAAAATCATCTGGTAAAATCCAGATAATTTTCGGAATCGTCCCAAATATCATCATCATCATCATCATTTCAGCCTATTACTAGTACACTGCAGGACCTCTAACAACACCTCATTCTCACCGCAACCATGTGCGCCTGAGCCCTCAAAGCGACAGAAAATGTAAAAAATCGCTATAACTGGTTTTATTCAGTATCAGTATTTCGGGCATTTTTCTGTCATATTTTAATATATGCATATAACATGAAAAAATTAAAATATATATTTAATCAACCACAACGTTTATTTTTTATTAATTCTAAGTATCCGCAGTATTTTCAAATCGTTAATGTCTAACAAAACTTTTCCAATATAACTTACGCAACTCCCCAGCGGGATTCTTTGGTTAGCGATTTGTAATTAATGCAAAGACAAATTAAAGGGCTAGGCTATAAAATACAAATATAAAATTAAATGATCACAGATCATTTACAAAGAACTTGAGCTGAAACAAGTTCAAGTTGTTGATAAACAACACGGACAATAATTATAATGTCAACAAAATTAGACGTTACATTACAGTAGAAAGAAAAATAAAAATTAATTTGCTTGTTCTCATGAGGTAGGCAGATACCACATCCGTAGCCAACTTTTCGCCTCCGTCGAAACGGGACGTGACGAGTTCGAACCACGTCGCCGTCATTTTGGTACGAGTCAAAAAATTCTTACTCTCCATTGCGTTACGACGAGCAGTAGACAGCATTGCATATTATAGTATTATTCTGCACGAATAAACGCTGTCCGTACATTACCTTAGTCGCCTCTTACGACACCTCGGTAGAGGTAGTTGCTATTCTACTCTGCTATAGTTGACTAGTTTTTGAAGAACCTCACTCGACCTTGAGCTATTGCACTACAGGACTAAACAGTGATGTTATGGCACCACGGCGACAACTTTCGAATATTGACGGGAGCTATTAACTGCGCAAGGGATGTTATAGTGTTATTAGGTGCAAACACAGACTCTACGACAGAGAGCCCCCGAAAGTCTGCGGCTGTCTGATCTTAATCGTAAAAAATTAATCAATATCACTAGATAATGCCTCGTTTTGAGGTGAAACACGTGTCGTGTTCTCGAATTCAGTGGTGTCTATTGCCTAGTGGTAGTGTTGTAGTGGTGGAAAGTATCTGGTGGCGGCTCCCGGTGGCGGTATTCGTTTTCTTGTGCACGCTGTTGAGGAAGTGCGGGCGGTGCTATTCAAAACTAGGTAACACAAACCGTTTTACATTTTGCATGCGGATCTTAGCAAATTAACATTCTCTCCTATACTCATTTTTTTACGTTAAACATTAAAAAATTATAAAATAAAATATAAATACGTGACAAACAGATGTTGAATCTAACGCTATTTGGAATAGATATGATCACAATTTATACTCGTATCTGTGGTATTCAAGTCGCCGAGGTAAGCCTATAAAGAAAGGATCCAATTACAATCGATACCTTAAAAGTAAGGACTTTTAAGGTATCAATTGTAATTGGGTAAAAATTAAAGCAAACAATACATAACAATATATTTATGTGAGGCATAATACGTAAATACACATTAAAATAATGAAATACTCATAAGCTAAATATTATTTGTTGTATACTAAATATAGGTACAGTGGATAAAGCATAAAATATTATTATCATAATTTTAAATCAAATGTATTTTCCGGTTTATCATGATTAATAATAATCAATTATTTTTAAAAATATGATTTAAGATTTAAAAACTAATACAACAATGTTTAGGAATTAGGTACGTTGTAAACATGAGTTTTAATAAATTTTCGGAATCTCTGTGAAAATATATTTTTCACAGAGATTATTATTTTCGCGTTTCAGTAATTCTAACTTTAAAATGTTCGTGTTATTTTATGAGCGGAAAAAAATGTTTTAATATAAATGTATAATTACATGATATATATTTGCCGCATATTTTCTCTATAAACGATATACATAACAGGTTGGGGAAAATGTGTTTTCGCGTATAGTATGTATACACTTGTAATAAAATCTCTTTGGCTGTTTGTATCTGGCTGGTCTTGATGACATTAAAAAGGTTCCGTTTTAAAAAAAGAATCAAATCAGTAAAATGTTGTTTTCAGCTTTTTTTCATTTGTTTTTCTTTCTGTCAAAATTAGTGAATCTAATGAAGAAGAAATTCGATACATTTATTTTTTTATTATTAATTGTAACTTAATATTTTTGATCATTTTCAACGCAATAAGGTTTAACTTAGCAATCTCAGAGTTACGATTATAACATTTGGACGGAGAATCACCAAACTTTTTTTTTGTTTTCATTACAGTAGTAGAAAGCTTGGCTTTGGCAATAACAGTCAACGTAGATCTTTGTCTAAAGACAGTGGCAAAGAATAGCGCCTTTTTATTATGATAGGCTCACTTTACGATTAGGGAGTTGTGACAATTCTTTTTCTAAAGAAATATTCTGACTAAACAAAGCAAGAAACATATTATAAGTATATGAGTTACTTATAAAAGTCGTAAGATGTTTATAAATTTGATATATGGAAGAAAATATATATTATAGCTTCAATGTTTGTAAGAGCACATATTGTTATGCCGCTTACAACGCTGCTGCAAAATTTATATTTTTTTTAAATTTTGCCTCTTATTTTACATAACGGATTTCTTTCATCTTCTATATCACATAATTAAATATTGTATAAGGTAAAACTTTACTACATGATTATCAACTTTTAACTAAAGGAATTGAAAAATGTGAGGTCTAGACCTCCAAGGATTGTTAGTGCACTGCAGAAGTTTGTTAAAGCACTTATAACCTCACCATAAGCTTTTTTTATTAAGTTGCTATTAAAAAAATATTTTAAGATTTACTAGCTTACACTAATTTAATTTTTATATTTGTTTTAGGTTGGATAAACTACTTAACTGCTACTAAACTGGTTCTTGAAAAACAGATTGGTCACTGATATTATATTGCCGCTAGCTATGTAATAAGATTTATCAATAAATAATTGTAAATATTATATCTGTTAATCAATTCACATTGCCTTCATTCTGCCTACTGACTCACGCTTTAAATTCCTACGAAACCCAATGTTTGTGCATTCAGTAAATACAATTATTTTTGGCCTAAATATTTTCTCACCCCAACCTGTGTTGGTACAGGCTGGCACTGCACCCAAAAATCCCTGTGTTAGTATCGATTTGATGTTCTATGGAATACCGAGTGGTGCATCCGTGTTTACGTGAACACTCAAGAAATATCTCATACATTCCAAAATCGTGCTACGAGTATGAATGTTTCTGAGATGCGAACTATATATACAACATTTCAATATTACTCAGATCGGATGGTTTTAACCATCCGATCTGGCGGGTAACCACCCTTTTCCTTGGCAATATCATCCGCCAAAATGGTGACCCTCTCAGCGAGGGAGTGATGTAGCGACATCTGTGTCTCCACGTGTGAAGCTCTAGAAATATCTCATACATTCCATAATCTTGCAATGGAAGTTTCTAAGATTCGAACTATATATACTACATTTAAATATTACTACTATTATTAGGATTCTCCTCCTATTACTAATAATAGTAGTAAGAGGAGGAGACGTCCTCCAAAGATCAAACCATCCGATCAGGCGGGTAGCTACCCTTTTCCTTGGTAATATCATCCACCAAACCGCTACATTTAGACATCCTCTTCTAATGCGTAGAATATATATATATATATATTATAGAGGAAACAATTTCAAAAAGTCGATAAAAATTACATCATCAATAACTACTGTCCTCATGATAATTTTTTTTAATGTGTTTCTTTTACCATCAACCTTACTCATGATGTTGCGTGACAATCCGGGATCCAAAGAGTAAGTCTCATTGAAAATTCCGAATGAAGAGAACATGTTACATGTGTATATATGTATAGATGCAGCTCTGAGGTATTATTAAGTCACGCGCACACGGCCGCCAACGGAACGAAAGAGTTTTAACACCCTTGTCACCCACCACGTCAATATTACGGAAACGTTGAGCGTTGTCGTTGATTCCTAAGTCTATTTGGGGATTGTGGATGTAGGAAGAAAGGGATCACTATTCTCGCTAAGCCATTGGTTTTTTACTGGTTTAAGAATCGACGAACAGTATGCACTTTAAAAAAAAATTGTGTAACTTTGTTCACGTCACAGAAGTGAAATAGAAATTTCATAACAATAAAAAGAAATAAACAAAAATATTAAAAAATGGATATTAGATATACACTACATAGCTCTCTTTCTACTTTTCTGTGCGTTAATATTTTTCGGTTTTCCATGCAACGAAATGTGCCTAAAAGTGACGCATCCTTGAAATTTCTCTCTCAATTCTCGTCCAATTATGGAATCGCCGCCTAAGAAGTTTCGCATCAAAAAGTATTTGTACCAGTAGCCCTCAATACACGGACCTAGAGCCTCTTTTCATAAGATAGATAATTAATTGTTTGATTTCTTATATTTACGCGAACACTACTCATTTAAATGAAACTAATTTTACGGATTTTATCGCGTTTAATGTTTTACTATTTATAACCCGACGTTTCGGGCGCTTTACAGCTCCCATGGTCACGGGGGGACTGAGGTGACAGTTGTCCCGATGTCATAGTTAACCCGGAGTACCTTCAGCTTTTAATTATTATTTTTAGTCCGATCTACTTTTTGATTTAATTTTATTAATAATAGGATCCCAAGCCGGTGGTATTACCACCGGCTTGGGATCCTATTATTCTCGGTCACTGCGACGTAGGCGCGGAACCCGAAGCTTGTTGTCGTGCAAAACTTGCTTGACATGCTGAAGCTCGGCGGCCAGGTGTTTCTGTCACAGATTCCTCGTGCTCTCTGAAAAAAGGATTTACCCACGGTAGCTAACTGTGATGGATGGTGGTGAGATTCACCGTTTAAATATCTATTAGTATGGGTCTTTTTCCTATACACACTGTGTATAGGAAAAAGACCCATACTAATAAAGACCCATACCCAGCGCCTACGTCGCAGTGACCGAGTGAAACCGGCCACAGTCGAGCGTGTACCTGCTATTCTACCTTATGTCAGAGGAGTCACGGACAAGATTGGCTATATCTTGAAGCGGGCTTCCATAAAAACATACTTCAAGCCGCCGAAGAAGATAAGTCAGTTTTTACCATCTGTCAAGTGTAACATCCCTCTACAAGATGCAGGAGTATACAAGCTGGATTGTGAATGTGGTCTCTCTTACATAGGCCAAACAAGAAGATCGATAAAAACCCGCGTGAAAGAACACATAGCTGACGTGAAGCATCGTCGTTCTAGGAAGTCTGCAGTCTGTGACCATATTCTGGATCATCCCAACCATTACATCAGATTTGATAGACCACAAATCCTTTCAAAAGAACACCGATTCCTACCAAGGATGATTCGCGAGGCTATTGAAATTAAAAAACATCCTAATTTCAATAGGGAAGATGGTTGGGTATTACCACCGGCTTGGGATCCTATTATTAATAAAATTAAATCAAAAACCAAGCATACCACTGCAAGGCTTCAAGACACAGTAAGCTCTTTCTGCGTAGATCGGACTAAAAATAATAATTAAAAGCTGAAGGTACTCCGGGTTAACTATGACATCGGGACAACTGTCACCTCAGTCCCCCCGTGACCATGGGAGCTGTAAAGCGCCCGAAACGTCGGGTTATAAATAGTAAAACATTAAACGCGATAAAATCCGTAAAATTAGTTTCATTTAAATTAATTTTTTCTTTTATTTACGCGAATATTACACATTTAATAAAACTACTTTTTACGGATTTCTCTCTTTTTACGGAAATCCGTAAAAAGTAGTTTTATTTAAAAGATAGATAATTATTTTTTGTCGTCATTTAATTTCCATTTTTTCTATTCCTATCCTATGCAAGAATCCGTCTAAGTAGGAACCACTCTAAAACAGTTATTCTGCCGTGAAACAGTGGTGAGCAAACATTACTGTGTTTTGATCTGAAAGCACTGAGAGCTAGTGTAATCACTGGGCATATAAGACTATAAGGAGGGTCAGTTATTCTGCCGTGAGTAAACATTACTGTTTCGCTTCGAATGTCACTTCGAATGTGCTCTTAGTGAAGAGCTAATGTAATTACTGGGCATATGAGACTTAAGAACTAATGTCTCAAGGGGATGAGCGCAGTGTAGTGCCTCACAGAAATATTCTAGGTGGCACAGCATTTGTTATGGGCAGACGTTGCACTTACTATCAGGTGAACGTTTGCCTCGTCTCGTCACTTAATCCAATAAAAAAATCAATATTGAATTTATGCCCTTGAGGACAGTTCATTAATTGTACAGAAATGTAATTACCTATTAAAAATATGTCCTACTTCATTATACCTTGAACAAAAAGAACAAAATAACACACAGACTATTTCGTGCTCCCTGTAAAATCGCTGAGGTTTTAAAAAGAAGTAATGCATGTAGATACGCGGCACATAACAAAACGTGACCTGAAAGCTTTCTTTTCGGGTCACGTGCTCTTCGCGCATCGTATTTGAGCGCCTCTCGGCGTAATGCCTGTTACTGATTTTCCTTACCTCCTCATTTTATAAGAATTCCAAAATCTCGTACTTAAAAATTATAAGACTAACTGATTTACGATATTAAAAGATAATAAAAAATGCCGATAAGTGTCAGGCAGACTACCTCATTCGTACTGAGGTGTGGTAAGAGGCGAATAAGGTATTGTACGCACAGCCTTTAAAAGTTTAAAGTAAAGTTTCAGCCTATAAATGTCCCACTACAGAGCACAGGCCTCCTCTCATTTCTGAGAGGTTTTTTGGAGCTAGGAAGAATCCGGCACGCTGCTCCAATGCGGGTTGGCGGACTTCACATGTCTTCGAAATATTTTTTTTAATTTCTCAGACATGCAGGTTTCCTCACGATGTTTTCCTTCACCGCCGAGGACGTGGTAAGTCAGCACTTAAAATTGCAATTAACAATTTTAGTGGTGCCGGCACCGGGAATCGAACCCAGGTCACTCGCGTACTATGAAATTTAAAGCGAGCGCCTAGCCCCTGAGCCACCACGGCTTTATTAGTGCAGAATAACACTATAATATGCAATGCTGTCACTATACTGCTCGTGGGAACTCAATGGAGAGTAAGATTTTTTTTGTACTAAAATGGCGGCGTTGTTCGCCAAACATCGCGTTTCGTTTCCCGCAGGGTGAAAAGTGGACTACGTGTGCGGCCTTTGCCTAAAGGCGTGATGGTATCTATATGTATGAACTTTTGAGAAAAATGAATGTTTGGAATTCACACAATTTTGAATGTATGTTCAACACTGTCTTCCAAATAATGTTACTTAGATCAAAAGTAAGCGATATTAACGATTAAAGCGAAATTCAAGCAACATTTAGTCTCAAAAATATATGTCCTACACAGATCTTCTTTTGCAGTATGTATCTAAGTTAATATTAATTTAGGTGGTTATGACAACCGTTTACAGAAATCATACTCGCACCGGCACAATTAGCGAAACAAAAAAAAACATTATTTTTCATAAAATTTCATAAAAGATTGGCCAGTTATATTACCTTTTTATTTAGAACTTTGATTTAAAAATGGAACATTTCATCGATTTGTTTCTATTTCCCGGTAATACGGATTGTTAGTGGTTGGAGCTCGGTCTGAGGAGAAATTTAAAAGTTTTATAAATTCGATAAATTCTCAATTTTATTAGTAAAAGTTATTTTTTCCATGTCAATAGTAGGCACCTTAGTTGGAATAAACATGCCCGATATAACACCACCAGAGATTGTAAGGACAGATGAAATGAGAAGAAATGGTCATACCTACAGATCTATTGCCGCCAGACCGCAGCCATCAATTTCAACGATTCATCGCAGTATTCGACGGTACCGGTTGACTGATTGTCTTGTGAGGAAGAGGGGCCAGGCAGACAAAAGTACACTTCGAGGAGGGATGACCGTTTTCTAAAACTTCAAGCTCTCAGGAACACGCGGGTAACGGCTGTGCTGTGAATTGAGCGTAAAGTCTTGCGAGGAGTGCGAGTGAGTGAGCGTACAGATCGCAGAAGATTTGAAGAAGTGGGCATAGGTTTGTATGTACTGGCCAAAGCTCCATAACTTGAGAGACACTATCGTTTACATCGGTTAAACTTTGCACGTGAACATCGTTTTTGGGACATATTCCCAGGGGGGCGGGTACTTTTCACTGATGAGTGTAGAGTGCTTTTAAACCAGATCGATGGAAGGCAGAGAATACGGAGAAGTAAAGGAGAACGATACATTCTGCACCAAATTTCTTCAAGATCGGTTCAGCGGTTGAACCGTGAAAAGGTAACAGACAAAGGTAAAAGAGAGAGTTACTTTCGCATTTACAATGTTAGTATAGACAGTATTGTTATTTGACTACAGAATATTTTTGCAGAGATCTTAATATTAGTAAACGAGTATTAAATTTTCAGTCAGTATTACGTTTTATTAGTCAGTTTATTTCCTGCGCAGGTTAATGACCCTCACTAGTCCTTTAATTTTTTTTATAATTAAACCATAATATAATACAGTATTATTTCTCGTCCAGTACTAATAAAGTAATAGCAGCAATGTAGTCGTTATTTATTTATTTCATAAATGCAGAATCAAGAAATAGCTTAATAAAGCTAACTTAAATACTTAACATTGACATTCTCGACACAAACTCACTAACAATTTTCCTGCAATAAATTATTTCGTTCAATGTTACCTTAGTTTTTATTACTTTGGCTGCCTTAACAAAACAAAGTCACCATAAAAGTTTATTTACTCAAAGCATACCATAAAGGAATTAAATTGAAATATTATTCATATAAAGGTTTTATTGTATTTATGTCTTTCTTAACATTAAAGAAGTTTCGTTTTTATTTAATTAGGAGTATCCAAAATTATTAAACTAATTTAGGTATGGTTTGCTTTGTTTACATTAAAATATTAACTATATTTAATAAATATTAAAGTAGTTTCAACTAATTTCAGATTTTAAGTGAACATGTAATTATGAGGAATAGATAAGTAATCAAACTAATTTTATATAACATAGCTTTGACAGTAAATATCTATCTTCATATTTATCATCATATTCAAATAAGGCATAAAAATAGTAAAAAAATGTCATACAATCTAAGACTTTTTTGTTGTCATTATTCTTCGCCGAAATCGACCAAGAAACCATCATCAATAAATTTAAAAATGGAATGAGTTTTGACTACTATTAACTGTGCCAGCAGAAGTTTTTACACTAATATTTTTTACTTTTTTTATGACGAGACGTGAAAAACGTTCAACTTATGGTTAGTGCAACGTCTAAGCATAACAAATGCTGTGTCCCCCAGAAAATTTCTGTCTGGCACCTCACTACGCCCGTCCCACTGAGACGTCAGTTCTTAAGTCTCATATGCCCAGTAATTACATTAGCTCTTCACTAAGAGCACATTCGAAGTGACATTCGAAGCGAAACAGTAATGTTTACTCACGGCAGAATAACTGACCCTCCTTAGGCATTAATCCATCTAGGTACCAACCTACCAAGACGGACGGTGGTAAGCACCAGTAAAACTTTCTCTATAACTATTATATTATTCACTTTAAAGTTTAAGTAAGTTATTTGCCGTATTTATTGATAAAAATACTAGTGTAGCTACAAGCTAGGCTAAATATTTTAATTTTTTATGAAATCCAAATTTGAAAATATGATACCTGCATTATTATTTTCTGAGTTGTAAGCAGAAGCTAGGTGACATAAAACTAGAATATTTTTATAGCTAACAATCCTTAACAATTTTTAAGACCATGAATTAAACGGCAGATGTATTCACGAAAGGTGATTGATACCTCGACAAAGATTATCATTAGTCTCTTTAATATCAATAAGATGACTGAACTATAATTAGGAATGTTTTAAAAAGTTCTACTAAAAATTTGTTTTCTAAAATATTTTTATTTAAAACAGAAATTTACCGCGAGCGACTCGTGCACCCACCGGTTTACCTTGGTGGCTGTTTGATTTAATGAACAATTGACATATTTGGTCATATTTTTCCTTTCGATGAATATTTTTTTTCTAAATTGGTTACCAACCTTGTTGTAGTTGGCAGGGGTAAATGTGACTTATCCATGCACCCACCACTGAGTGAAGCCGATGAGTGCACGAGTCGCGAGCGAAATTTACTTTTTACTACGTACTTATCACCACATGAAACGAGAGGGGGTTTGGAGATTACTCTTATCTTATCTTAGGGTTTGAAAGTAGAACTAATCCAAAACGCGGCCTAAGTAGTGGTTATCAGAACTCGCAGGTCTCTGAATTTTTTCTATCTCAGACATGCATGTTTTGGCATAATGATTTCCTTCACCTCTGAGTACGTTATAAGATATTACAAACCCTGTGCACTAGCTCTTATTATTTATTTATTTATTTTAACTTTATTTGTACACACCAAAAAATTGTTCAAAAATGCGGAGTTTATGTTACACAGCATTCTCTACCAGTCTACCTGCGGGTCAAAGAGAGATGTAATGGGTGAAAAGTACAAACATAATTAAAAAAATAAACGACAGAAGTTTACATAAAAAAGTACAAAAACATTAAAAGTAAGTTTCTTAATAATAATATCTAAAAACATATATATATATATAGATGTAGGGAATAAACAAGACATATCTATATATATGCATATACACTACACATACATTCACCTTCATGGATATGGCCAATTTCTGATTTCATGGAAAGAAAGTGAGCTAATACATTTAGTAAAAGACAAGAAGTAGGAATTTATAACGAACAGTCGAAAACCAAATAATTCCGCAATATACGATAGAAGCTGCAGAGCAAGAGCAAGTTACGTCTCGTAAGTCTTGCTGGTGCGAATGTTGATTGGCAATTAGTTCAAACAAAACAAAGTCGGACGGCCTTTGGAGCAAAATAATTATACAATAACCCGGTAAAGCTAGCTGAGGTTAAAAATTAGACCACCAATACTACTAAAGCCTATTAATTTTAATACTGCTTCATACGAGTATAAATCTTCTACATCAACATACATCCACAAATGAAATACCTCACCAATGAAAATAGTTACTACGGTAAGCATTTTCTCGTTTCGTTGATGTAATTTTCGATACAATTTACATGGCATCGTGATTCGACTAACAATGGAAATACTGATTGGGTAACTGTTACCAATTTTTACAAGCAACTGAATACGAGAAAAAAATTGCGTTGCAGCATTTATTGAACAATCGATAACGAACTTTCGTTATGAAAAAAAATCCAACAACAATTTGTCCCCGACTTATTTTCAAATATTATCTAGTATTATCATGCATATTATTTTTATTATATATACTCAGATGTTACGTTTTTTAACAATAAAGAAGTATGACTGTCACGTCTCGATAAACATCCAAAAGCTTCCTCTCATTTCAGGATTTTTTTTTATTGGATAAAGTGATGAGACGAGTAAAACGTTCACGTGACGGTAAGAGCAACATCTGCCCATAACAAATGCTTTATCACCCAGAATACTCCGTAGCAGCAACACACTGCGCCCGTCACTTTAAAACATGAGTTCTTATCAGTTTTTGGACACTAAAGCAAAATTTAAGAATTCGCACTATTACGGTACGAGTATATTTTGGCCGATTTCGAAAATAACGACGATGTTCTGTTTAGCAAACTCAGATACTGAATATCAGTAATTTGACCCCTAATCCATATATTCGTATCCAAACCAAAAGGAAATATAAAATGGTGGCGTTTTCTGGTGGCAATTTACATTATTATTACACACTATTATGTGAGGGAGGGCGGTGCTCTTCAAAATCTAATTAATATACGTTTTATACCTGGACTACCCATTAATAGTATAAATACCAAATTTCAAAACTCTTGCATTATTATTCATTGAGCTACTCGTATGTTAGATTAAACGAGTATATCGGAAAGAGAATTTGAAAAATAGAGACAATCAAGTTTCGCGTCGTCGTAGAATTTCTTACTAAGCAGGGAAAACCTTCTCAAACTTTTGTTTTTCGGTGTACGGGGACTGTTGCCCTGGTAAACCCATGATTTACAATCGGCGCAACCTCCTTAAGCAAGACAGAGACTAGCTTGAAATAATTTATGTTTGTATATTTGGTTTGGTATACAAATTTAAAAAAATGAGTTTAAGTATTCATGCAGGTATTATACTTGCTATAAAAGTATGTACTTATCTTATTTATTTGTTTATTACTAAAAACATTTCCTCTAAGAGGCTTAACGTGGTTCTGTATAGATCAACGATAAAACTGCTTTGTACAAGTTAGCTATTACTTCTTATGTTATGAACTTCCGGCTTATCCCTTTCCCTGTTGGAACCCACATCATGCAAAGAACATTTTTAGGATATTATGTGGTCCTTAGACAGGTTAATTTCCGGGATCAGAGCAAAATAGTTTAATATCCGAGAAAGAAACTAAAGTGTTCTTCAAATTTATACCAATTAAAAAGGGCAATAATAAAAGGGTCTGGTTGAAATAGAAAGTCGTTAAATGTTTAGTAAATTTTAAAAGAATTTTCAGAACAATATGCAAAAACATAGTTAAATATAAAAATAAAAGTAATGTAAGTGTCATCAATCTATAAATAGTCCACGGAATGATAGAGGCATCTTCCAAAAAGGTGAAGATTTATCGTAGTCGCGAGTTGCAGGCGACTAACGTTTGCAGCGCTAAACGTCTCTCACTTCTAAAACCAGTCTGGGTATTTTCGCTCGGGCATATTTAAAATGTTCATGTTGTTATCTAACAGAAAACATACAATTCGGTGGCATAACCCTTGCCAAACTCTTACCACACTCACGGGAATAAACTAAATCTTTAAGGCTCTGTTTTCTGAATAACGGTAGAAGCGAAAAAAAAATTAAAATCAGTGTATGCAATTATTAGGTCCTTACATATGAAATTGGCATTTTGTCGTACTGGCCACTTTAATCTGAAATATATCCTCTTTGTCGCTCATCTCGGACAATAGAAAACTTGAAATATCGCTTTATTTACGAGTACGAGTTCTCCGTGGCACCAGTGCTGCAGAAACAGCTCGAAGGATTAACGATGTGTATGGCGCTAATGTCGCAAAAGAAAACACGGCACGTTTTTGGTTCCAACGTTTTCGTTCTGGAAATTTCCCCCGTGAACAGTGGGTACCTCATGAATTGAGTGAAGCAAACCAGCAAACACGCGTCGACTGCTGCGTCACATTACTCAATCGGCAAAATAATGAAGGAATTTTAAATCGGGTGTGATGAAAAGTGGATCCTATACGATAATCGAAAGCGCTCGTTGCAATGGCTCAACCCTAGAGAACCAGCTGAATCCTGCCCCAAGCGAAAATTTACTCAGAAAAAGTTATTTGTGAGTGTTTGGTGGACTAGTGCCGGTGTACAGCACTACAGCTTTCTAAAATTTGGTATATCTATTGTCAGCAACTGCAAACCATGATGGAAAAACTAGCTGCTAAATAACCGAGGCTGGTCAATCGCTCTAGGCCACTGCTGCTTCAGGACAACGCTAGACAACAGTGCACAACAGACGGCTGCTAAACTAGAGGAGCTGCAATTGGAATGTCTGCGACATCCACTCCCCGGACCTTGTTCCAACAGATTACCATTTTTTCCGGAATTTGGATAACTTCTTAAAAGGAAAAACAATTCATCTCCGATGTGGCAGTCCAAACCGCCTTCAGAGAGTTTATTAATTCTCGCTCCCGTGGTTTTTTAGTAAAGGGGTCATTGAACTACCTATGATATGACAAAAGTGCATAGATAACAATCGTACATATTTTGATTGATTAAATATATTTTACAGAAAAAAAACTACATACTTTATATTCCTCCCATACAAAACGCCATTTTTTTATGTAAGGACCTAATATTACGTTTGCCGTGTGGTAGCGGCTTAGGGAGTATCTACCACCCCATTTCATCACGTGGGTATCATAAAAGTCGACAGTGAATTTTAAAGTTTGGAAACCTCTAAACTTTAAACTAATCAATATGTTAAACGTAGTTCCAAAGTCTTTTAACAGAAAATTGCGTATATGCGTAACAAAATTGCTTTAAGAATAATTCTCAACAATATGCAAATATCTATTACCACCTAAAACCAACAGAACAATCCCTACGAGAGATTCATTAATTACATTTGATTAAATTTGATTACTTTTAGGCCTTATTCCGAATTTACATTTGAACTCTGTAGTCGTTTTGAGCCTGTTACGCTAAAGACGAAAGATTAAAGCGACATGTTTAACTTACGCTGGCAGAAAATTAACAAGGCTTTCGTTAAGTAAAACAAAGCGATGCTGAGGTCTTATTATCTGGTAAAGTAATATGAGGATTTCGTTAGTAAATAGACACAGATATCTTTGTATAGTTGTATGTTTGTGTTAAAGGTAATTTTTTGCAATAACATAATTTGTGAGTATATTTGGTAGATTTTTTTATTGCATAAAGTGATGAAACGAGCAAAGCGTTCACATGATGGTAAGTGCAACGTCTGCCCATAACAAATGCTGTGCCACCTAGAAAACTTTCTGTGTGACACTACACTTTGACCATCACCCTGAGACATAGGTTCTTAAGTCTCATATGCCCAGTGATTACGCTAGCTCTCAGTGCCCTTCAAACCGAAACACAGTAATGTTCGCACACTACTGCTTCACGGTAGAATAACTGGCCCTGGGGTGGTACCTACCTAGGCGGAATCCTGCCACCAGATTGCATGGTAAGTAAATATCCTCTTTATGATATGAGTCCATTATAGTAAACTGTTAAGTGTAGACCTACTCAAAAAGTGATATAATAACGGTCGGTTTATATATTGAATCCACCGCCGGATTTGCCTATTGAAGGTAGATATTTGACAGAAACTCTTATGCATATAACCTATGTCGGATTCTATCTCGGATCATGAAAAGATCAAATATTGAAATCCGTCCTTAGTAGGCTTCCTATCAAAATTACATATTGTATTTTTCTATGTCCGTAAGTCTATAAGTCTAGTATATATCTATGTATGTAGGTGTGGCTTTTTCTCTTTGTCTGATTTAGTGTACTGGTTTTTTGTTATTCTAGAATATAATTACTTGAACGAGCCGGTACATGTAATAATTGTACATCTGGGTTCTTATAGGCGCTAGAAGATAACAAACTGATTATTTAAAATAAGCCATAACTTAAATAGACCTATGATGGGCAGCAGCGTCTAAGATGCGATCGCCAATGTTCATGCGATAACGATAAAAATAAAATAAAGAGATAACGGAAAATCTTGAGAAGATCTGTCAACTATAGACAATTAACGGTCTGATGATGGTAAAAGTAATATTCGATTGATTTTCAGTTGATTTAAAGATACTTTAACTGTAGTAATAAAGCGGTGAACGTCTCTACTTTTCTATTAATTGAACACAAGTTGACCGTTTTGCGCCTATCACTTAAATTTGTAATATCAGAATTGTTGGATTAACGATTTACAAATAAATATCATAAAATAAGACATTTATTGCATGTGAAAGTAATATTAAAAAAAATATTTAGCAATACTATTTTAACAATATCCTTTGTTCAAATATTTAATTTGAACAAAGATTTTTTTTGGCGTTTTATGATTATCCAAAGAAACGTAACCGAAAAAAAAAGTTTCGTTTTCGTTGCATAGATCCGCTTTTCATCATCATAGCATTAGATAAAAACAATGAAAGATTAAGAAATAAGATAATAAACAATGAAATCATGCGGTCGAGAGAATTGCCACTAACGCGTAATAGAATCATATCCTCGGTTACCCTACAAATTATTTTAGTATTATAAATGGTAACAGTGTATGCAAAAACCTCTATGTTTGTATTGTATTGTTTCAGTGTAGTTAATTTGTATAATACTAAAAGCGGAATTCAATAACAGTAACTTGTTATAATAATTAATATCTAAAACATATTTGTTAGTTAATATGTATATATTTAACATAATGTGTCAAATATACATGTACATATGAACATTCTAGGCAATTCAAATATCCAAAATGACAACGTTGATAAGAAGAGTTTGTTGAAGCAATCTTTTGGTAATATCGCGCGTGAGCGCTCAAAGCTGCGTATAAATTGAGTTAGTGTATACTTCTAGAGTATGTACATACCTTTTTACAAAAATTCTACGCTGTAAACTGACTGTCTGATATTTCACGTATTCATTTCCTTATTATTTAAGTAACGTACTGAACATATTTTTTAATGTTTTGTATATTATATTTTATATTATCTTAAATCTACCCCTAAAAAGTTTTTCGTTAGTCTTAAAATAAGCCGAAACGGTATCATAATAACAACACTAATTGCTCGAAATAGTATTTTTACTACTTAGTACAGCCTTTATTCGTGCAGAACAACACCATAATATGCAATGCCTATTTAGTAATCCAAAAATTAGTAACGAATTATTACTAATTTTTGGATTATTACAGGATTATTACCACCTTTGAATTTAGCAGTGTTTTTTCTAATAGGACAAAAAGACTAGAAAAGCAAAAACGTTAACCTGATGTGGGTGGTGAACAACGTCGCCGCCTTTTTGGTAACAGTAAAAAAATGATGAGATGATGAGAGCCGTGTGGTGGCGGCTCGTTAAAAGAATACTACCACTCCATCTCATCCAATGGATCTCGTAAAAGGCGAGTAAGGAATTAAACTGCACTGTGCACCCAACAACGCATGGTGGCGATGGGCTCACCACCTATCACATCAAGTGCATTATATGGTTTTGGTGAAACGTGGATTGTGGCAGTCATCTGTTTTTGCAGTGAGTGCCCAGTCTCTGACTACCCCTTATGGGATACAGTCGTGATCTTATGTATGTATGTATGTAAAAAAAAGATTACTCCCCATTACGTTCCCACGAGCAGTATAGTGACAACATTACATATGGTGTTATTCTGCATGAATAAAGGCTGTCCGTGCAATACCTTAGTCACCTCTTACGACACCTTGACAGGAAAGAGGTAGGTGCTATTCTACTCTGCCATACACCTATCGGCGGTATAAAAGAATTTAAACTATCCAAAAATTAATTCTTAGATAGTGTAACTAACTTTGTGCTACTCTTACTGACACTGCATTAGGTCCATAAACGTAGCATTGCATTTTTTTTATTTTTTGAAATGTAATTTTAAAATGTGTCCAATTTCTTTATCAGATTCACTCAATTTGACAGAAAGAAAATCAAACGAAAAACGCAAACAACATTTTACTAATTTGTTTCTTTTGCACGTCTCATGGCGCGAACCGACGTGAGATCACTATATCCTTGTACCTGACATGTCAAAGTCAAGCGATTCGGCGGTCTTCAAATGCCTCTATCACAATTATATTGCACTTATATGCTAATTTGAATAGACTCGTATCAAGAAAACACTTTTAGTAATTCATTAAAATTATTTCGAAAAATCGTCTAAGATTGCTACTTGAATGCTAAAAAAATTGAAGTGGTCGTCCGGACTTTTTTAGGTCATAACTCCCGAAAAAATTGACGTATAGAGACCGGTCTTTTTTATCGTGCCCAGAACTTTATCTTCTCTTTATCTACTGGTTTCCTATTTCATATCTAAAGTCTAGCACTTGTAGTTATTTAGAAAAAAATTTTTTTCATTTCGTTTTCATCGGAAATGGAAATTACTCTAAATATTTGAATCTCAATACGATTTTTTTTTTCTTAAGACTTACATGAGCGTCATGAGACGTTTTCCTTTTGGATTTTCGGAACTTTTTTTTTAAATGTAACCTTTGAAGACATTAAGTCTTCAATACCAGCCAGATACAAATAATACAGCCAAAGAGATTTTATTACAAGTTTATACATACTATATGCGAAAAGACATTTTCCCCGACCTAATAGTTAAATAAAACGCGATAAAATCTGTAAAGTATAAGCAGAATTGAAGTAGTAAGTAGTTATTCTTACATTTCATTAATAACATAATAAATAGTATGTCCTGCGAAAGACTAAACTGACTTCAGATTTTACCGAACTTTAAGAACCACATATCTAAGCTTTTATTTTTTTGTTTGACAAAGAGTTTAAGTGTCAAGTTTACATACTATTTTTTATTTTATTTGACAGATTAAAATTCACTTTGTATTTAATACCAGCATAAAACAATCATGCAAATCTTAGAAACAATCATACAACGTTATCAATAATTCAGTATCAGTAACTCGGTCGAATTCATATATTCGAAAGATCTCTTCTGTAGGCCTTAATCTAATTTTCTTCCCATTATCTTAAAGACCGTGTAAATTGAACATTTCTTTTAAAAGTAAAAAAAAACTGTTTAGAACTCGTGACTTGATTCCGAAACGTATTAAACGATGCCTATTTCACGATCACATTTAGTTGTAATAGCATTCGGGCTTAACCATTTTGATGTAGCATCAATGTCTTGTTTTATATTCATGTATATGTTTAACGGTCTCGCTCCCAAAGATTTTTCCTAATCTTTTATATTATAAGAGAAAACATAATAACCTGGAAGCTCACTGATTGTAACAGGTTTTTACGCTCGAAACGTTGTTCAATGGATCGATGTAATGGATTCCAAAATACGGAGGGAAAATGTAACTAAAGTCGATCTTTACCTTTTTTTTTCTTCAAAACCACAAACGAATAACAGTATATTTCTTATTACGTATTAGGAGAAAAACGTACTAAATATTTTATTAAATTTATATATTTTCTTAGATATCTACATGTACAAAATATTAAATTACTGTAATTCGAGCGAAAATACGAGCCGTGGTAGCTCAGGGGCTAGGCGCTCGCTTTAAATTTCATAGTACGCGAGTGACCTGGGTTCGATTCCCCCGTGCCGGCACTACTAAAATTGTTAATTGCAATTTTAAGTGCTGATTTACCACGTGCTCGGCGGTGAAGGAAAACATCGTGAGGAAACCTGCATGACTGAGAAATAAAAAATATTTCAAAGACATGTGAAGTCCGCCAACCCGCATTGGAGCAGCGTGGCGGATTCTTCCTAGCTCCAAAACCCTCTCAGAAATGAGAGGAGGCCTGTGCTCAGTAGTGGGACATCTATAGGCTGAAACTTTACTTTTTTACTTTTTACTGTAATTCATAAACTTCTGCAGTTAGTTCGGTAGCCACGTATCGGTAGTAGTCGGCGCGGTAGTGCGCTTGGCTGCTTCGCCGCGGGTCGCGTGTTCGATTCCCGCACGGGACTAATATTTGTATGGTCTACAAATACATGTTCTAGGTCTGTGTGTTTGTGTTCACGATACAAGTTGAGGGCATAATCACAGATGTAATAAAAACTCATCTAATAACGCAAAAACGCTTTCAGACACCTGTAAATGTTTACCTCCTATTTTTAAAGGTTTACGTTCTATGCTGCGGACACTGAAACTAGAATAAAGGATCAGTAGTAGGTACTAGCAGAAAGCGCGGTTTCCAATGTATTGTTAACAAATAAGCACAGTAATTTTGTGCGAATAAGGCAATTTAAAGGTTATGGTAACATAAAATCATATTACTCATTATATGATTATATATCAATTCTGTATTGTAAAGTCTTACGCTTTTACATATATACTATATAAAGATAAAAAGTGCATATAGAGTCATGACTCTTTGCCATTGGAGTAGGAATAGACGATGTCTTTCCATCTGCTATGTTGCTGAAACACATCTTTCTCTTCTACTTTCATTATCGTTTTCATACATGAAATTATAATTATGCTTTTAACATGATTTTTTTTTTATATATACATACGGCGTCGTTTCAGCCGTGTGGTGGCGGCTCGTTAAAAGAATACTACCACTCCATCTCATCCAGTGGATCTCGTAAAAGGCGAGTAATGAATTAAACTGCACTGTGCACCCAACAAGCGCATGGTGGCGATGGGCTCACCACCTATCACACCAAGTGCATTATATTGTTTTGGTGAAACGTGGATTGTGGCAGTCATCTGTTTTTGCAGTGAGTGCCCAGTCTCTGACTACCCCTTATGGGATACAGTCGTGATCTTATGTATGTATGTATGTATATCGTTTTAGTGGTTTTAAAATGTAGAGTATTTTAAAACTACTGAAACAGCTGACTTACAAAATTTGAGTAGTGACTTAAAAAATCTTAGTGAATGTATAAAAATTATGCTGAATACAGAATTGCTGTATTCCTTGTAGCGATTCCAAATCGACTGGTAATTCCTCAAGGTGTTGATATTTGTATAACGTCTGTAATATGCCCGTCCAAGTACACTGAGATGCGAGACAAGATGAGGACTAAAAAAATCATCCCTATTACTTATATTTCTCCGTTAACTTTATCCTTTTTATTACACGATCGTTGTAAACTATTTGTAGGTTATTGACTATAATTATAAGATTTTATAAAAAAATCACCTGTGGGACTTCCATTCTCCAACGTGTATTTTATTTTCAGTTTTGCTACATTGAAATTAGAATGAGCTGGTAACATTCTTGATCATTTATGTCTGTTCTTTGTTTCAAAATTTTATCATACTTAAATAATTTGCTATCCATTAGCTCAATCATTTACTCTATTTCAAATGTAGTCAAAATTTTAGTATATTAGTCATATTTGATTGCTGAAAATTACTTTTAAAGTTCCCTTTTAATATTTTAAATAATAAAAGATTTTGTCTTTAAGAAAAATTTACTAAAACTAGCTGAATATTTGATGAACAGCGTTTGTCGCTTTATATTTGAAAGATCCAATTATTCTTGCCTTTGTTTTAATTAACTTGTAATTGTATTGAATATCTTTTGTTTAAAAAGGTTCTTATTTCTCATGCCACGACGATCCTTCTTTTAATATTAATTAAATAGCGCATACCGAAGATGTTAATATTTTGTTTTATAAAAACACAAAAATAAAGACTAATTTATAATTCCTCTTCTTAATAGTTTTGTAATTTCATATATATAACTATCAATTTCAAAATATATAGCTTAAAACTTATTTTTCTTATATCAAAAAGTAGTTTATATTAATTTCATTAAGTATGATATTTATTTGATGGATTTATTCCCAACTGACATCCCTTCAGTATCGTCTGATCACTCTTTAAATACTCAGACAGTTCTTTTGAACCAAAGCAAATTTACTCATAACGATAATGGAAGGATAACAAACTATTGTGGCTTGTATTGAACAGAATTTGTGTAGGACGTGACCACAAGACGATAAAGTTAAAATTGAAAGTCACGTGACACAGTTTATTTTATTATACATACTGTATTTTTAAGAAATGAAATCGTTATAAAGGTACATGCGTAAAACGACTAATCACAATTTTTATGAATGTTTATTATTATTTATATAATAAATATGATTTTTTTAATTGAAATGTAATTTTCATTAAGTACTAATTTTTTTAAGTTTTTTATAACGGTCATTTAAATCGGAATTTATTACCTTTCACTGTCGCTAATTTTAAACATCAGAAGTTAAGTGAAAACGTTCTAGTAATGAACTGACTACTGATTCAGTAGTACTGAACAGTCTCCAGAGTGGTCGAAATCGTAATGCAAGCTACAAAAAATCTCTGATTGATTCATCTTCAGACTCTTATACGCTCGTTGTTGTCGAGATGAATACATTCTGAACTGGTGGTAGGAATGCTATACAGGAATCCGTCTAGGTAGATACCACCGGATTAATTCCAGGCACTTGTTTTCACGATCGCACTTTGCTCAAAATTCCATCGTCCCCTCCCGGATGATTGGCATTCCACCACAGTGCGTTTTTTGCAGAATTTTCTGCCACGCACCACCACTTTATGGAATCTGCTACTGCCGGCAGTTTTTCGGGACCGGTACGACTTAGGGACCTTCAAAAAAGGATACTTTTCCTTCTTCCCCGCAATTCCTCTGGTATTGTGGATGTTCATGGGCGGTGGTAATCACTAACCATCAGGTGAGCCACTTGCTCGTTCGCCCCCTCTCCAATAAAAAAAATATAAGGGATAAGCAGAGGCTGTGGAAGAGACGTGACGGGTGGCGAACCACGTCGCCGCCATCTTGGCACAGGTCAAAAAAATCTTATTTCCCATTGCGTTCCCCCGAGCAGTGTTCGAACAGTATCGCATATTATGGTGCTTTTCTGCAAGGATAAGGGCTGTTCGTACAATACCTCTCTCTCTCTAGTCGACTCTTACGATACCTCATTAGAAACGAGGTAGGTGCTATTCTATTCTGCTGGACACCTATCGGCTTATTGTACAACTCGTTGGTGAGTACATGCAATATTATCACACGACTGCACTGCAGAAGTAACAAAACAAAAGACGATAAAGACGCTGATAAGGCTGATAAATATTATGTAGAGTAATTCTCCGCTATCACACAGCTAAGGCTCCTACCGTAAATATCCGTCATGAAATTGTTGTACACTTCTCTGAGTAACCATAGCAACAATGGTAGAAGTGGTGATAGTTAATAGCCTGAATGAATACTATTTATGGCGATTTACGATTGTGTAAAGATATTTTTATATATGTTATTTATTTCAATGAATTCTTAATATCGCCGCTTTCATATCCCGCTCGTAACGCTGTAATTTTTTATATGTATATAATACTTTAATAAAAAAATACCCTGCCCAAAAAAAATTAAAAAAATGAAAAATCGTTTTAAAAACTAGCTTTCATTTAAGCCATGTACTGAAATAAATATAGTAAGTTTAGGTTTTTATTAGGGTAATGTAATCCCAAATGCTAAGTATATAACTAGTCTGGCCATAAATACTGTTACATAAAAACTTTTCTTTTCAACTTTTTAATTATTTTGAATTTGGAACATGTACGTTATTTTAAAAACCTCTTTCGCTTTTGCGCCATTTCACTTATTTTTTCGTGTTCATTATCAAATTACAATATGGAATGGGGTGTTAAAGAAAATAGGATTGCAGCTATCGCCTTCCACAAAGTGGGTATGGAGCCGTCGGTCATATTCCAGACACTTCAAAAGCTTGGTATCAGCCGTATGTTCGTATATCGTACTATCAACAGATTCAACAACACTTCCTCTGTCGAAGACCAGAAAAGATCGGGGCGGCCGCGTGCTATTAGAACTACAAAGGCTGTTAATGCTGTTAAAGCCACAATTCGTCGAAACCCCATTAGGAAGCAAAAAATCTTATCGCGAGAAATGAAGATTCCCGCTAGGACTCTGTCGCGTATTATAAAACAAGACCTGAAGCTCGGTGCTTATTGTCGATATACAGGACAAGGCCTAAATCAATCTTTACAATTAAAAAGAGTGGATCGATCAAAACGCCTTCTGTCGCGATACGCAGGTGAAAGGCCCAGAAATATCCTCTTTACCGATGAAAAAATGTTCACGATTGAAGAACACTACAATAAGCAAAATAATAAAGCGTACGCTCACAGTTCTAAAGAAGCTGCTCAAGTGGTCGGAAAGGTACAACGTGGTCATCATCCTGCGTCAGTGATGGTTTGGTGGGACGTGTCTTATCATGAAGTCACAAAACTACATTTTTGTAAAAAGGAGTGAAAACCTCAGCCAAAGTGTATCAAGATACAGTCTTGGATCAAGTTGTGAAACCTCTCAGCAATACACTTTTAAAAAATATACCGTGGACTTTCCAGCAGGACTCTGCACCTGGTCACAAGGCACGAACTACCCAAGCCTGGCTTGAAACCAACGTTCCGAACTTTATAAGAGCTGAAGACTGGCCCTCATCTAGCCCAGACCTCAACCCTTTAGACTTAAAATTATGGTCAGTTTTAGAGGACATGACCTGCTGTAAACGACACGGCTACATTGAGTCTCTTACAAAATCTTTGGAGTAAGCAGTGGCGAAATTTCCCTTGGAAACTGTGCGTAAATCCATAGAGTCGTGGCTATTTCGAATAGAATATTTTTTTTAATTTTTGCTGAGACTAATATATATGTAGATATAAATTTTAATAGCATTACTTCATTAAAAAAATGCATTTTCATTTGTAACAGAACTTATGGCCGGACTAGGTATTTACTTAAGTACATACCTACATACCTATATGTTTTCAAATTGCAGATCGTAAGTAAAATGAACGTACTTACGTATTCCTCATTGAAATGGTGTGTATTACCTAGTTTTGAAGAGCACCGCCCGCTCTCCCTCTACAGCGTGCACAAGAAAACCAATACCGCCACCGCCGAGTGCTGCCGCCGAGAGCTGATTGTCGCAGAGTCAATATCACTTGATAATGCCTCGTTTTGTGGTGAAACAGGTGTCGTGTTCTCGACTTCAGTTGTGTGTATTGCCTAGTGGTAGTGTGGTATTGGTGGAGGGTATCGCATTGTTATTATAAGGCCTTTTCCCAGTATGCTTTGAGCTATCTATCACTTTAATGAGGAAGCTATCTAAAGACTTTAGTTTGCTCAAGGAATCATCCACTTGCATAACGCTGGATATGCACAATGGACGCCCAAAGCCACCCTCCTATGGGTAACATTCTTCACTCGGCTGTGCTATAACTGTCCGGAAGCTGAATTGATTTAGGTTTTATAATATGAACTCCACCGTTACCGAATCTCTGCTCTCTACTGATGGTAAGGTTCCTCTGAACCGGGACCCGGGAGGTGCCCGGCCCCATCAAGAGACCCTGGACACCATCTAAGTCTACAATACTTGTCAAGAAATATCCAACAAGCCTAAACACGACGGGGTTACGTTAAAAAGTTCTTATGACTACCTCCAGTCTACAACATCAGACCACCTTCATTACTGCATGCTTACTGAAGTTACATATGTGCTCCAAATTTTAGCTCAATCAGTTGAGAAGAAATGATCTAAAATTTAGACCACATACTAACAGAATATGTAAAATAAAAGCTTGTAATAAAAATACATCCCACAATGAAAAGAGTTTATTTTATGAAAAAAAGTCAATAGGTGATGAAATCGTTCGCAAATCTGATGGTAAATGAACGTCTGCCCATAAAAAATTCCCTGGCACCCAGAAAATTCTGTGTAGCAACACACTGCGCTCGTCACCCTGAGACATCAGTTCTTAAGTCTCATAAGCCCCGTAATGACACTGGCTATCAGTGCTCTCTAAACCGAAACACAATAATGTTTGCAGATTAATATTTCCACATGCTTTACTGCAAAATAACTAGCTCTGTGGTAGTACCTCTTTATACGGATTTCTGCATAACAATCTTACCAGTAAAAATACACGCCAAGGTCCTATTTTAATAAGAGAAAGTTTTTCAACAGTGGAACTGAATTATTATTTATTTTTATTAATGAAAAACATTTATCCTCAGACGAGTTTGAATTATGCATGTGTAATACAAGTTTATGAGTTTAAAGTTTCAAAAACTACTAAGTGTTCCACACAAGCTGACGTTCAAACAGTGAAACAATTTTTGAATTCAGTCACGTTTTCGCTCTTATTTTAGTAACACAAATGCGCTGTATTTCTAAAGTTTACTTTATTTAATATTTCGGGTTACACGTCATTAAAAAAAAAAATTTTTAATTGTTATAATTCGTTATGAAATACCGAACAAAGATTACGAGGACACATATTATAGTTATGAGTGTACAATTGTAAAACATTTATGTTAATGTCAATGCCACTTAAAAGACCTATTAGACCAGGCATTAATGTACTGTACTGTGTATGTGTAATTAACTTACTTTCCTTCATTACAGTAATGTTTTACACTACTGCTTCACGGCAGAATAACTGGTACTGAGGTGGTACCTAGACGGATTCCTGCATATTTACTTTAGTAGACAAGCCTACCTACCTAGATCGTAATAAAAATTAGCGTACCTTACTATCTTTATCGCTGAAAGTGATATAATATTTTATGTGGTATCTTTATTATCAAAAACGCTAAAGAAAAAACCTATATTCAGCAGTGAAATTTTTACAGACTGAAGAATTAATTTACTGTACTAATTTGATTCCAGACATCCAAATTAGTTACTTGTGCTATAAAGGTGAAAAATACTATTATATTATTTTCCTATTCTACTCATATTCTATTCAGTACATCAAATATGATAGTTTTGCAGATATTTTGTAAAATTAAATTAACGTTCTTTGCTTGTTTGTTATGTAAGTGTTGTTAAAATGATTGTTTCTAAAATTTATTCATTCATTTATTAAATTGTCCCGTTTCTCCGAGTAAGGGAATAGACTATAATATAATTTTTATTAATAGCCTACTTAGGAAATGTTGCATACTTTGAAATTAAGTGTAAAAGAAAAAAAATAACAGCTTATAAATGTCCCACCGCCGAGCACAGGCCTCCTCTCATTTCTGAGTGGGTTTTGGAGCGGGGATAGTTCGCCACGCTGCTCCAATGCGGGTTGGCGGACTTCACATGTCCTCGAAATATTTCTATTTCTCGGATATGCAGGTTTCCTCACGTTTTCCTTCACCGCTCAGCACGTGGTAAGTCAGCACTTAAAATTTTAGAACAATTTTTAGAGGTGTTGGCACCGGGGATCGAACCCAGGTTACTCGCGTATTATGAAATTAAAGGCGAGCACCCGGCCTATGAGCTACCACAGCTCAAATTAAGTGTATATTACAAATACCGTATCGTTTTCATCTTTGTAGTAAGCAAAAAGTGTTGTTAGAAAAGTAAAGTAAGTAAAGTAGGTACTTAAATTTGAATAATCTCCAACGTACACGTAGTTGTAGGTCGGTGAAAATAAAGTAGGCTGTTGAGTTTACTCATGCTCGTGCTTAACTGAGCTTTCTTTTATATATTCATTTTATAAAAGAAAGTTCAGAAACGCTGCAACCCCAATGGCTTATGCAATTTCATCATGAAAAGTTAATTCTCATTGTATCGCCATTAGGGTTCCCGGTGCAGGGAAGGTTGAAATATATCAAGTGTCTTGACCTGACTGACTAACGGAACTGAAATAAGAAATTAAAAAATCCTTTATACATAATTGAGAATTTGACAACCTTGAAGTCTAGTTTTCAGTACCTTTAGAGACAGACTTCTACGCCACAGGTCCCTAGTCCGAATCCCAGCCGTAGACAACTTTTGTGCAAAAACACAAATTGTTGGTTTTCGGATCTGGATGTGTTAGGAATTTTTTTGTTGTATATTTTAAGTTGTGGGTGTGTAATTTATGTCTGTAAAACACGCACACGATACAGGAGAAATCATAACGTGAGGCATATTTTTTAAAAAAAGATAGTATAAAGTATTCTCCTTGTCATTTACAATTATGTTGTCTGACGGAGTCAGCAAATATTTACTTAATTTTCTTTTAAATTAGAATTAAAAAAATATATATAATAAAAAAATAATTGTTGAGGTGAAACTTCTTTGGGTGCGATGACAGTCATGCCTTTTTGTCATATAAGGGTTAGCAGAGACTAGAGATACCCGTAGCCAACTTGCAGCCCCCGCGGGAAACGAGACTGTCAAGGTTTGTTTGTTACTAAATATTTTTTTATTTTCTTAGTCCGGCCGAATGATTATTTGGTTATTCTGCAATGTATCGAAGACCAAAAAAATTTTCCGGAGCAATTTCCTTAGTCGAGTTTACGACACCCACGGAACTATATGGAAAAATTAGTTCTTCAAGGTCTCCACAACACTTTTATACTCGTAGCATGCGATTCTAATTGTTTGCTTCTCGAGCGTTATTCTATAGTTTTTTCATGTTACATAAAAATTTCTTAAAAAATTAAGTATGGTGCAATGTAAAACTATCGTTTGCCGTTTGACTTTTTTTCAATGACCAGCGGCGGTTCGACTATTAAATAAGTATTTTTAACTGCAATTTTTGATTGGATTAGCAACTGTGGAAAGTTTTTAATAAATATGAAATGCAAAGTGATAGGAATAATTCCACGATTTCAAAGTACAAGAATAATACGCCTCATATGTTTCCATCTCTTTTATTACATTTCATCTTTATGTCTCTCGTGAGCGAAAAGAGGAAACCCGCCGCAGTTATGCACCATCTAAAAGGTACGAGTAAAAATGTCGCAGGATAAATTTGTAAACTAAAATTAAAATAAACGAAAGCAATAGTCGCATTGATAATAAGTAATTTTTGCAGTGCAACTTTTTGTTGGGAAATTGAGTGCAACGCTTTCGTGCAACGTTTCTGTTATTCTTATATAATTTTATGTCATCATCATAATCATTTCAGCCCATCTTAGTCCACTGTTGAACATAGGCTTCTCCCATAGATTGCCACAAAACATGCCCCGAGCCACCTGCATCCTTCGTCTTTCGCGCAGGTCGTCATCTAGTAGGGGGTCGCCATACACCGCGTTTGTCGGTACGAGGTCGCCACTCCAGAACATTTCTTACCCAACGGTTATCGGTTCTACGAGGTATATGGTTGGCCTCTTACGGCTTTAATCTTGCAGAGAAACTTCGAGCATAGCCTTCATCCTTCCTACTCTTCAAGCGACCTGCAATGAACTGAGTTCGGTATGTCATCACTGGCAACACGCACTAGTTGAACGCTGCTAGCCGAGTTGGATCCGCCAATTGACTTCTTGGTCGAAGCTAGACCTACCTAGTCGGATAATCTGTCCCAAGGTATACATATTCATCGACATCTTCGAGCGTAGAGTTCCGAACATTATGACTATTTCGTCGGCAAATGAAAGTTGATTGATGTATTCGCTATTGATGTTAATACCGTATTCCTTCCAGTCCAGTAGCTTGGAGACCCAACGTAGATCATCGCTAGTAGTGTGGCCCTTTGGAATAGGTCAACGAAACCCAAGGGGCCAACCTCTGGCCGACTTTATGGAAAAGAAGGGACTTCTTATGATAAACTTCTTTCAAAAGCGGCCTCTCAGAAAGTAGACATGGATGAGCCCGGACGATTCCATACAAATGAGATCGACTTTACTCGTATCATGATAACCAAATGATAGCTGTTCAATGATGTATCTGTGATCGTCGGGGTGAAAACCGGCAGTGACAACCGAGTAGTAAGAGGCACGTGGAACCTGAACGTTAATCTAAAGAGGTCTCGTCTGATAAAATCCATGCTCCGTCCATCTCGTGCCCTTATCGAAAACCCCGAGAACTTTCATGTAGAATTGCATAATCGCTTTCAGTGCCTGGATGATTACGTTACAGTGGAAGATATAAGGCTCGTAGAAACTATCCAGTCGGTAGCGGCAAAATTTTGCAAGACCCGTTGCAATAAAGAAGTTCCAGAAGCTCTCCGATCATACTCTCCATTTCATGGAGTGAAGGTGTGAAATGAAGCTGCAGTCTTCGGCTGACGCGTCAGCATATCGGCAATATCGGATCAGACTGATCTCCCAATCCCAATCTATGCAGCGAGACCTTCGCAACTTCATTATACCTCGTATTGAAGAAGCGATAGAGCATAACCAAGGCTCCAATGTCTCCGCCAGGGATTTATCTGTCGGAAAGAGCCAACTAACTAAATTGAAGACCGCGAGCGGTGGCGTCATTTCCGCTGAACCAGAGTTTTTGAGTTGAGTTTTTGTTTATTTGTTTTTGAGATCGAGAGATTTTATGAACAGCTGTACACGTCGGCGCTGGAGCCACATACTAGTGTGACTAGCGACCCTAAAGCAAACCTCGTCCGACACTTTTCCGATAATATCCCGGAAGTCAGTCTGTATATATAATTTCGGTGATGTAATTGCTGTTAGCCTTTTTGGCTTTTACAGCTTCATCGGATACTTGTCAGTCTGTGCGAGAGTAGTATGGCTCTCAAACAGCTTAAGAATATCAAAGCACCGGGTGAGGACGGAATTTCAGCGGAGCTTCTGAAAGTAGGTGGAAAATCGGTACTTGTAGTCCTACAGAAGTTCTTTAATTCTGTCATCGTGGCGGCGCTACTCCGGAAGCGTTTAGTAGAAGCGTGGTTGTCCTGATATTCAAAAAGGAAAGGAAGAAGAAGGAAGAATAATGCCCTCTTGTAGAACCATAGACCTATATCGCCCACTTCACTTTATTTATGCGGTACCCGATTGGCTGTCGGTATATCGATGTGTTGCAGTGCTTGTATAGTACTATCCGAGTACAGAACCAGAGTACGAAACCGATCCAAATGCAGAAAGTTTTAAGACAGGGTGATGTAATATCCTCGAAACTCTTAACCGCTGTATTGGAAGATGTCCTGGAAGATGATGTACTGGAAAGAATACGGTAAAACATCAATGGCGAACACATCACTCATCTTCAATTTGCCGACGATATAGTCATTATAGCATGACCACAATAGTGTCTCCCAATGGGTAGGTCTTGAGACGAACATAGACAAGACGAAGATCATGTCTAACGTTCGCATACCGGGTGTTGTTGTTGTTCGAAGTTGTCGACGAATATGTATACCTAAAACAGATTGTCTGACTGGGTAAGTCCAACTTCGACCAAGAGGTCAATCGACGGATCCAACTGGGCTAGGTAACGTTCGGGAAACTGCGTCACATCTTCTTGTGGAGTATATCTCAAGGTCTCAGATCCAAAGACAATCAGTGCGTTTTGCCATTGATGACATACGGAACCGAGACGCAGTCCTTCATCGCAGGCCGCATGAGGAAGCTCAGAGTCGCTCTGAGCTAGCGAAAGGTCTTATTATGATGCTCGGAGTTTCTCTGCGAGATAAAATCCGTAGCGATAATATATGCAGCAGAAAACTAAACTAACTGACATAATCCGAAGCATTAGCAAACTGAAGTGACAGTGGGCCGGTTATGTAGCTCGTAAAGTTTGTAAAATATCTATAGTAGATCACTGGTAAACAAAATTTTAAAGTCGTAAATATATTTTATGAAGACTATTGTTCTTTGCGGCTTGGTCACCTTCTAGGCAACTCTTTCATAGTTATGGTACAACAATTTGAAATTATGTGTTATATTGCACGAGGTTGTTATTAATAAAAGCAGTACAATTTCTAGTTTTCTCTTCATCGCAATTGCGGGTTTTTCAGTATGTCCTACATATTTGAATGAATGAAAAATGACAAAACGTAAATAAACCTCCCATTATAACCCCGCTTAAAACTTGCGGAGGCAGAGGTACGATTTCTTGCGGGAGCTCCACATTTGCGGAGGCGAAGGCGAGGTTCCGTTACAACCCTACTACATAGACACCCACTAAGAACGGATTTTACGAACATTTACTACTAAATGGGTAAACGGACTGGTGCTGTTTCTCTACATAGACTTACAAAACAAAAGCTTCCGTGTAAAGCCGGGGTGGTGGTGGGGTAGTTAGTTATAAATATCTAGTAATATTAAACGTATAATTTCTTTGGGCATGTCTCTAAAATTGAGTTTGGTTAAAAGTTTCATTATTATTAACATGACATGACACTAAACTTTATGTAAAACAATGTACTACTGAAATGTACGTGTACCATATGTTGCCCACTTAATAGGAAATACGTGATCTCACTCGGAAAATTAACTATATTAGAGTCCCGGAGCGACAGATTTGTGACGAGTTTTCATGATTGTTTGAGATTAATAACTAAGTATAGTCTGCCTCTTTTCAGTAAAAATGTGAACATATTTCTATGTATCTCGTAGTAATTTTTATGTCGTTAAATAATCATTTTAGGTTTTCTTTCATACTGATTAGCATGATCACGTGGCTCAACTATCAACATGTCTGTCTTTTTATAGGAGAAAGTGACGTGAAGAGCAAAACGTTCACCTGACGGTAAATGCAACTGTGCACAATGCAACCATAACAAATGCTGTGACACCAGTAACTTTTCTGTGTGGTACGTCACTGCGCTCGCCCCCCTCATCAGTTTTCATCAGACATTAGTTTATCTGTGTACTATACTGATTGCATTAGCCCTCAGTGTCTTTCAGACCAGAACACAGCAATGTTCGCACAATACCGCTTCATGGCAGAATAACTGGCCCTGCGGTGGTACTTACTTAGACGGATTGCAAAATTGTCTATTGAAATAGAGCATGTGTTAAAAAAATCGTATCGAGCATTCGTACAACACAAATTTCTCGTGTTTGGCTCCCGATGTATTGTGACAATCTCTGAAACAGCTTCCTTTCATACATTTCATCGAAAGAGTTTATGCTTATTTAATCTACTAACTGCACTTTTTATGGGTATACAATATACCACACAGATAAAAGCTTCTGGAAGTCACTGTAAGATCTTTCTGTGTGCAAATTTGACAATGACGACTATTTTATGAACATTTTTTTAATAATGTGGATGTGAACAGCCGTACACGTCGTCTGTGGAGCCACACACTAGTGTGAGTAAGGACCCAAGAGCAAATCTCGACCGACACTATTCCGATGATATCCCCGACGTCAGTCTGAGCGAAATTAGTATGGCTCTCAAACAGCTTAAGAATGGCAAAGCGCCGGGTGAGGATGGAATCGCAGCGGAACTTCTGAAAGCGGGTGGATAAACCGATACTAGTAGTCCTTCAGAAGCTCTTTAATTCCGTCATCCGGGGCGGCGCTACGCCGGAAGCGTGGAGTAGAAGCGTGGTTGGCCTGTTTTTCAAAAAGGGTGATAATGCCCTCTTGAAGAACCATAGACCGATTTCACTTCTAAGCTGCGTCTACGTGCTGTTTTCGAGAGTCATTACGAATCGTCTCGCAAGCAGACTTGACGACTTCCAGCCTCCCGAATAAGCTGAATGTCGTAAAGGTTTTAGTACCATAGACCACATACATATCCTTCGTCAGATTGTACAAAAGACCGAAGAGTACAATCTCCCGCTATGTCTGGTGTATGTGGACTATGAGAAAGCCTTTGATTCCGTCGAAATTTGGGCGGTCCTACAGTCGCTTCAGCGGTGCCGAATTGACTGTCGGTATATCGATGTATTGCAGTACTTGTATACAAATACTACCATGGCTATCCGAGTACAGAACCAGAGTACGAAACCGATCCAATTGCAGAAAGGTGTAAGACAGGGTGATCTTCGAAACTCTTCACCGCTGCATTCTAATCAAAAGATAATCTTAACAACAAACTAGAAAAGGTATCCACATCAATGGCGAACACATCACTCAACTTCGATTTGCCGATGACATAGTCATAATGGCAGTATCGCAGCAGGACCTTAGCGCTATGCTCAATGACCTCAATACTGTCTCCCAACAGGTAGGTCTTAAGGTGAACACGGACAAGACGAAGATCATGTCTAACGTCCATGTCACACCTGTACCGGTTGTTGTTGGGAACAGTACGATCGAGGTTGTCGACGAATATGTATACCTAGGACATATTGTCTAGGTAGGTCCAAGTTCGACCAAGAGGTCAATCGACGGATCTAACTCGGCTGGGCAGCGTTCGGGAAATTGCGTCACATCTTCTCGTCGAGTATACCTCAAAGCCTTAAAACAAAAGTATACAACCAGTGCGTGTTGCCAGTGATGACATACAGAACCAAGACGTGGTCCTTCACTGCAGGCCGCATGAGGAAGCTCAGAGTCGCGCAACGAGCTATGGAAAGGGCTACGATCGGAATTTCTCTCCTAGATAAAATCCGTAACGATGTTATCCGCAGCAGAACTGGAATAACAGAAATAGCCCTAAGGATTAGCAAGCTAAAGTGGCTATGGGCCGGCCATATAACTCGTAGAACCGATTACCGTTGGGGAAGAAAGGTTCTCGAGTGGCAGCCTCGTACCGGTAAGCGCAGTGTAGGGCGACCCCCACTAGAATGAGCGACGACCTGCACGGTTTTGCAGGAAGTCAATGGATGCAGGTGGCCCAGGACCGTTTTTTGTGGCAATCTATGGGGAGGCCTATGTTCAACAGTAGACTATGATAGGCTGAAATGGTGGTGGTGGGTGGTGTTTTTAATAAATTCCCTTAAAATCTAAAAGAATTAAATACTCATCAGTCTGTTAACCATTGTTACCATTGTTGGATATAGGTCATAGTCATAGAGGTCAATCAGAGAGGGTTTGATATGCATCGTGTTTGGCAATATCGCTTTAGACAAGTAAGATCTTAGTTTAGGTGTGGTTAGGTTAGGAAATAATATATAGATATTTTCTACATTTTATTTGCTTTTACACAACTGTTATCATTAACTTTGTTTATGTACACTTAAAAAACCCACCCACGTAAAAAAGCCGAACCCGATCGATGATATACATATATACTTCCCTATTTGAATCGGATTTTGGGGTTGGAAAGCGGTGGGGGGGGAGATTAGCCGGAACGAACAGACAGACACTATTTTTCTTATAAGTACCGTATATACTTTTATAAGCATTGAGCAAAAATCTGTTATTTTGTTATAACCAACAGACACTTCAATTTTATGCATTTGTATAGATTTTAAATATCAAAATAACTACTTCAAAAATTAAAATAAATTTGAAAAAAGATTTATTGAAATAATCATCAAATATTGTGATCCTTCGCTTACAATCTTTTTCCTTAAATGTCATTTTTTATATTATCAAATATTATTTCGTTAAGAACGCTTTAAAATTATATGTTTAGGTGTTTGCTATAACTTTGGTTCTTTCAGATAAGTATAAATCAATACCTAAGCAATAAGTAAGCTTAAGAAACATGTTTCCTGTACAAAGTGTGAAAAGCACGTATTGCACCTATTTCTGAACCAGTACAAATTAATTTATTTGCAAAAAAGATTTACACTAAAGTACTACTAAACTTCTCTTCACAAAAGAGTATGCTTCATAATTTCAAAAAGGGAAAATAGACAAAACCATGAAAATATTTTGTATTCACTGTTTAATAATAACTTTATTAAAAATACATCAATTTCTAATCCGATCGGTACATGCTAAGACTAAAGCTTACACTGTTCGTATCATATATGATGAGGGTTGAAATTTTATTATTCTAGTACGGTTTTACGATAAGTCCGAGGTAGTAAAATTTCTCATCTGATCGTTATCTGTTATACGTTTAAAAGTCTGAAGCCAATCACTGATAGCTCATCTGAATTGCGAAAGTTCAAATTAGATGAATCGTATTACTTTTAAACTAAGGTCATTCTTAAAATGAAAATAATTAAAAAAGTTGCCCGATTAAAGACACGAAGAGTTTCCCACAGAGTTTCCTTGTGAAGTAGAATTTCTGCGATCATTAATCGTTTAATATAGAAATTTTAAACAAATCTCCGCGAAGCCGCAAGTCAGCTGTTACCGTTATTAAAAGAAGTATAGAATATCATCTCTTTGTTTTAGCATTAAAATCATTCATATTATTTCAAATTTTGATGTTTTTGCACAATAGCTCGCACTTGTCATGGTTCGCCATAACTGCAATCACTACGTGCAATACCATCCCCATACAACCATCAAATAGGGTTACCTCTCGTCTAGTCCTAAAACTGCTGGACAGGCGGGTTTTCAACCGCAGTTTATTTACTCAGATGTTTTGGGAATATGCTGCTGCCCTGGTTTTTATTTTCCCTCTGTCGACTGTTACGACTTCCACGAGATGAAATGGGGTGGTAGATTCTCTTAAGCCGCCACACGTCATTTGACCACGTTGAAAGAATTCATGGCTCTCGAGAAGTTTTTGTATTGCGATGCGTCACTCTCATATCCTCCGCGACTCTGGCGTGGCCGCACCATTGATGTATAGTGTGTTCGAGCGCGTCAAGCTAGGAGGGTGAGGGTAGAGGCTCTTGGTAAAGGGCTACTGATGGAGGGCAGCCTGCGCTGGTGGAGCCACAGATGTCTGATGAGAGAGTTCCCGTGGCCCTGTCTATACGGCGATGATGGAACGCGTAAGGCTTTCGTCAGTACCCACGTAACTGCTTCTTGCCATTTTTAAGCGTTTTTATTTCTTTCGATATGAAAGCGGAATTGTCTTACGTTTAAGCTAAGGTACTTACTTACCTTACCTTTTAAATACGGTACCTTATAAAAAAAATTTGTTATATTTCATTTGGCATATAAATAAATAAAATAGAATTACAGCACAACGTAATTCCTTAAGTCGCCCTATATCACACCATTTACAAAAGGAAGCAGCTGTGTTGTTTTTATTTCTAAATCTTGTTAAATCCTGGAAAATATGAGATGTCACTGGCAGTATAGAAAAAGTTTATTTTTATTATTTATTAAAAATGTGCGAAACGGTTGTCAAGATCCTAGCTAGCAATTATGCTAGACTTTTCTAAGATTTTACACATACAGTATACTTAAATATTAATTTACTTTATTAATTTAACTTTGGAGTGAATCGCGGGCTGCTATTTGGTTGCTATAGTTTAAATACAACGCCCTAGGCTTGTAATTTAATTTATTTATTTACATAAAAATACCAAGGCATCTTTTTCAGTGGCAAAAAATACATTACCCATTTCTCAAATAAGTAATAATGGCAACAAAATGTCATCGTTCATATCCAACATGATATTATGAATAATGGAATCAAACATCTGCTAAAACAGCGTTGGATTTCGACGTAATAAGTCGTTGTCATCATCAATCTGATATAATGCGTGATTTTTTTCATTTTATTTAATGATAATAATGTCAATTTGTCAATATTTTATTTACAATAAAAACATCAAATCTCCTTTCACACAGATGGATAAAGAAGCTTTACGATCAGAGTAATTATATTGTCTAAATTTATTATATACAAGATACTAGCGAACCCGACAGACGTTGTCCTGCCCGAACGTTGGCTTGCCTGCTGTTAACAGATTCAGCAAACGATTTTTAGATATTCGAATTATCGGTAAACTATATACTGAGTGACTTTTTTCTTTATTTCATAAAAGTGACGGAGCGAGCAAAACGTTCCCCTGATGGTAAGTGCAACGTCTGCCCATAACAAATGCCGTGTCACCCAGAAAATTACTGTGTGACACCACACTGCGCCCGTCACCCTGAGACATCAGTTCTTAAGTCTCATATGCCCAGTGATTACGCTAGCTCACAGTGCCCTTCAAACCGAAACACAGTAATGTTTGCACAGTACTGCTTTACGGCAGAATAACTGGCCCTGGGGTGGTACCCACCTAGATGGATTCCTGCATAGGTCATTTTCCTAGAACTCTATCGCAGCGCCACCTACTGGGTCCAATTCTGAATCTAAACCATCGGTCCAGACGTTTAGGAGGAGTTCAGTGACATACATATAGTTCTAAGATTATTATATTACCATTTAAGTAATCTTATCATTAATATATTTTAGCTACTAGTTAGTCAATTTAATGCCCGTAAAAATAAAAAATGGAATGCAAAGAATAGAAACATTTCTATTCAATGTAGATTATTTGAGCCGTGGTAGCCCAGGGGTAGAACGCTCGCATTAAATTTAAGAGAACGCGCGTGACCTGAGTTCGATCCCCGGTGCCGGCACCTCCGAAATGGGTCTGGATTTTAAGTGCTGACTTACTACGTGCTCAACGGTTAATAAAAATTCGTTGTAAGGAAACCTGCATCTATGTGATTAAAAATAATTTAACAACATGTGAAGTCCGCCAGCCCGCAATCACCGCTCTCAGAAATGAGACTATTCGCAAAAAAATTCCTAGGACAGTAATTTTTTAAAAACCAATTTAAAAGAACCAGCAAGAAGCCAAAAGACATTTTTTTAATGAATTTCATTCGAGTTATATTGAATTACTTATATATTTTACATATGTACGTGTAACGAAAAAAACATTGCGTTTTATTTTTTTATAAGCCGATATTTGTCCGGCGGAGTAGAGTAGCACCTACCTAACGAGATGTCGCAAGAGGCGCCAAAGGTATTGTACGGACAGCCTTTATACGTGCAGAATAACACCATTATATGCAATGCTGTCATATACTGCTCGTGGGCACGCAATGGGGAGTAGGATTTTTTTAACTCATACAAAAGTCGTGGCGATGTGGTTTGCCACCCGTTCCGTCTCGTTTTTCATGAGGACGAAAAGTGGGCTACGTTAGTGGCCCCTGTCTACCACATATACGGGAAAAAGGTGTGACTGTATGTTATATATTTTTAATATTTTTTTCATTGCCGTGCTCACCGTGCATATAATAGACCAGTGCCTTTAGTTCAAATGTTGTTTTTCTCTCATATAAGAAACGATACAGAATTAATCCTATCTTCGTCGATACTGTTTGAAAAAAAACTATTTACTAATTACATTTTCTCTTTTATTTAATCGTTATCCAAATATAGGAAATTCTCCTGATTTGTGGATGCATCTTACAGGCAAAACTTGCACATGGGCAAAATACTAAGCCTGGGAGTATTCTTTGTAGGCCATACAAAAACTGGTCCCGTACTAAAATCGAACCCTCGGCCCGCAACATCACAGCTAACTGCTTAACCACTAATAAAGTGACAAAATACTTGAAATATAAAAAGGACATGCTATTAAAATTTTAAAAACACTGGGTTATAAAATTTTAATAGCATATATCTTTGTATGAATGTCACTTAAAAATTGGAAATGTTTAAAAAAAACATTGCGGCCTAATTTTCACAGACGATAATAATTTTAGTTGTAGCGACTGGGAATCCAAACTTGATTACTATAAACTAAAAGGTAACACTATTAAAAAATAAAAATAAATTACCATATAAATTAATAATAAATAAATTAATAATTGTGAAAATATGACCACATTGAGTAAAGTAAATTAATAATATGTCCATATTAACTTATTCGTTATAATCTCAACTAAAATAACGAATGAAAAACACAACAAACTAACAAAACATATTTCATGAAACAGATCATGTTGGAGCATTTTTAAAACAATTTTACCGGAGCTTCCAACTACCAATTACTCTTTTTTGCGAAACGTTATACCTACCGGACCTTTCATAATAGAAATTAATACGGCCGAAAACAGTTAAAGGGTTCTTATAATGGAAATTGAAATACGGAGAAAACGGTTAAGGTTGCAAATGTACAATATTGTTTTAATACAACAAATAATTATTAAAACAATGTACTTACTACAATGTATGTACAAGCAGAATTCAGGGGAGGAATAGAAAGCATTATTAATCTATTCCTTACGAAACATAGCCAAAAAATGTTCGCTGGAAGTCAAAATATCTGATGAATTGTGGTCGGTATTGTCTATGTATGGAGTGAACGGCAGCTTGATACAATTACTGAAATCACTCTATAAAGATTCCAGTGTCAGGGTAAACGGGGCTTACACATTCTAAAAAAGGTGTTACATGTGTAGCTTCGCCAGGGCTGTTTAACCTATTCACAGACAATTGATTAATTTTTCAATAAATTGTTTAGATAGTTGGAAAGAGTCTGTACACTTGGGTTAAAAATTTACGAGAAACGACGGTGATATTGAGCGGACAGTGTTACGAGTAGAAATTAAGTAAATGGGGCCTTACATAACTCTATGACAACTTAGATGAACAAAGTGAGAAACAGCGTGATAGACGAACGTGTGGTAGAAGATGTAATGACGAAAACAGAGAAAGGGATGCTCAGATTGTTTGGTCACGTAGAGAGTATGGATGAAAGAAGATTGCCGAAACAGATTTATGAGGCGAGTGTGACTGGGCAAGCCGGTAAGGGTAGAAGAAGTGAAAGAGTTGGGTCAAGATCGTAGCAAGTGGAAAGATGTGGTCTCTGCCTACCCCAATGAGAGACAGGCGTTACTCTATGTAAGCATAGTACTCTCTTGAGAACAAGACTTTGTTTTCAGGAATGAAGGTGATCGCAGAAAGGATGGACAGTGCTGTCCTTGTCTATTGCATGCATGTTCAATATCCAATCAGCACTTTAAATTTTACTAACAAATCTTAATAGCTTATTAATTAACAAAAATATATGGATTTTACGTCTTAAATAAAGTATTATCATGTAATTTAATAAAACAATGGCATATTTTATGAAACTAAATGAAAATGCCGTTGCCGAAACCAAATTATAAGCAACTCTTTAGCCCCGCTAGAAACGAGACGTGACGGGTGAACCACGTCGCCACCATTTTGGTACGTTACTTCCCATTGCGTTCCCACGAGCAGTATAGTGACAGCATTGCATATTATTCTGCACAAATAAAGACTATGACGAATGACGCCGCGGCAGGAAAGAGATAGGTGCTATTCTACTCTGCCTATATATCTCTTTTATAGAATTATCAAAATTCGTTATTTAATAAATTCAAATTTCTCATCGCCAAACATTACATTTTTATATAGGAAAAAGTAACGAGGCGTGCAATACGTTCACCTGGTGGTAAGTGCAACATCAGCCCATAACAAATGTTGTGTTAACCAGGACATACCATTAAGTCTCATATGCCCGTAACCACACGAGCTCTCAGTGCCCTTCAGATCGAAACAAAGTCATGTTTTTACCCTACTGTTTTGTCCACAGCGACAACTTCCGAATACTGTGCAAGAGCCACACGTGTACACGCAAACACACACAAAAACAGGGGCACTCACTCGTCATAATCTTCCCACGTTCGATCTAAGGCTCATACTATATGAAGAAGGCTAGGACGCTACTGCGTCTTGCGAAAACACAATAAGACTCGAAAACAAATAGACTGATGTAATAATAGACGCTGTGACACTGAACTCTACGATAATGAGACATTGCATATTCATAAATCAGAAAACGAACTCTCTACTATTATATCGAATTTTAATTGGCTTTGAGCAGTTTAAACCACGTACTGTTACAGTACTATTGTTTATTTTATTGCAGTGTTATATATTTCAAAACTTAATTTTCAGCATTCCAAATAGTTTTTTATGGACTTATCAGCAATATCTTTAAATATGGAACGCAAAAGTATTTGTAAGTACCTAATTATTTTGATATCTTGAAACCATTACTGACAAAATATATCCGGCACGAAGGAAAAATACACTCCTAGATTTTTATTCGCAACCATTTTCACGTAGCTTAATGTTATCGTTGATGGACGGCACACAATAAAGCTGAACGTTATCTTCGTAATTGCTCCCTGAAGTTTGCTTAAATTGTGTACGGTATGTACACAATTTAAGTGGATGGTTTTTCTGTATATCTGATTTTAAAATTGTAATCAACCCTTTCTCTGTAATTCGACGTTTTTAGTTATGTTATATTGTAAGCATTAGTAAATAAACTTCATTTGTGTGCTCATTCAATAACAATATGTAAATTATATATATAATTTTTTTGATGAGAAAAACAGATATTTTGAGTTCCCGCGAAAAATGTAAAACTGTAGAAATTATCGGCTATGGGACGTGTTACACGCGGTTTTCATTTAAATTTTGTTGTTTATTATTTTAGTTCGTGGCAGTTTAAATTTCTTTTAATATCTTAATTAGTGGTTTATAAAATTCATAGTACTATTTTTTAAGTATTTATCTTATACAAATAAATAATATTGAAGAGCCTGACTGTGATTTCGTAACAAAAACTTCTTCTTAATCATTATTCACATTATTGTCTGTCTGTCTGTTTATTTGTCGTCCGGAATAATCCGTATGGTACGTAATACCGTACGGTACAATCATGTGGTCAGCATATTTTACGCGGGTGAAGCCGCGGAGCACAGCTAGACATTTTTATAAGCTAAAAGTAATACTTGGTTAATGTGTACTCCATGATTTTACTCCTATACAACATAACCTAAACTGTGTTCATCTGTAATTATATCATCTAGAAATAATAATCTAATTTTGTTGATGAACCTTTGAATAAATAAATGCAATAGCTATCAAATCTATCGAAATAATTTAACAGTCATGAAAGAAAAAGATAACTTAGAAACCTTAAGATAACCTTAAGATACTCAAGTAAAACCTACATCAAGTAAAACGTCAAACCACACTGAAATTAAAATACCAATAATGAGCCAAATCTACAACATACACAAATATATTAAAAAAATCTACAATAACTTAACGTATCTCTTTGGTGTACCACATGAATACAAATAAACATTAACAAATTAGATGCAAAACACGGACCATACTAACTAAAATACAATAGGTTTAGATAGAGGTTTGTGGGTGAGATTTCCCAATAACTACCAGCTTCCAAAGTCCACGACAGAATCTGGTTGACACAATGGTAACACGATTGGCTTCTGCGTAATGGGCCTTGAATTAAAATATCCCGGGTCGCGTTCCGGGTGTAAGTGTTTGTGTGTATGTAATTTATGTCCGCAAACGCACCCACCCACGGTACATGAGAAATCCTAACGAAGGTCCATTTCTTTTTTTAAATTAGGAGACATACAAAGGATGTAAAAAAGATTTAATACATTGAGAATTTCGAATGAACATTTCATATCTTATCTTACATTATATCAATCATATCAAACATTCCTACCTAACTTAGACTATAATATAACAACTAAGATAGACAAATAAAATAGAGCAGTACACTAAATTGATGTTACAGTGTTGAATACAAATAATCTCCATACAAAACAAATAATGTAATAAAATAAGAAATAGAAAAATATACATCAAAAGGAGAAAAACGTTGCACCACTGAAGCTGTCCAATACAAAAGTGAACATAATAAACAGATAAATTAAACATCTCTAAAGTGTTAATCTATCTCCTCAAATTGATAATGTAATAACAGACACCTGGCACATTAATCTTAATTTCTTACAAAAAGACCTTAACAGGGGTTGGTACCGTTCTTTAGAATAGAAAGCCCACCTGGCTAGGGACTGTGATCTTCATTATATCGAATAAAACATCTTACATTATATTATACAATATTTTTCTTTGAAATACTCATTAATTATAAACAGTTTCTAAGAACATTTGCGATATTAGAATTAATTTTCTTTTTAACATAACAAATATGAAATATGCTGTTAAGACCTGTTTGTCATATTTATTTCTATGGAAGAAAATATTAGGTATTTTCATTTTTTTGTTGATTGTTGATTGTACACGTTTAGTATATGAGTATTATGAGTCGAGTAATTGTTAAAATACATAATAGTTTAGGGACCGGGTGCTCTCCTTAAATTTCATAGTACGCGATTGACCCGAGTTCGATTCCCGCTGCCGGAACCTTTAAAAATGTTCTGCAATATTAAGTGGTGATTTACCACGTGCTGTGCTATATTTCGACGAAATGTAAAGTCCGCCATTTCCCGGCTACAAAAAACCAGTGGGGCTTAATATGTAGGTTGTTACTTTACATAATACTCGTATCATGCGTGTAAATTTGTGCCTTTTCAAAATATAATTTTAGAAAGTTCATACGCTAAAAAATACTTTGAAACCCTTTTTCTAATGATTCTACAGTACGCTCAGCAAAACAAGAATGTCTCTTTTTCAACAGTAATCAATTTCATGACCATTCAGCAAGTCCTTGATGTTTAAAAAATACCAAGGGCTGGTAACAACCATTAAACCAATATAGTCTGAAGACTATTTCGGCTGTGCCTCTAGTTCTACTGCTGATATAATATTTTTTTGTTTTATCACGAAAAGACATCTCGAAACTGACCTTTTAATATCTTTTATAGTGACTGTGAACATTTTTTTAGGAGAAAGACATTCACCTGGTGGCAATTGCATCGTTTGCCGATAACAAACGCTGTATCGCCCACAACTTTTCTGTACACCACACAGAAGAGTTACTGGTGGTAGGATTCCTATCATCATCATCAATTCAGCCTGTCACTAGTCCACTGCTGAACACGGATCTCCCCCACAGATTGCCACAATACCTTGTAGCTCTCATTTTGGGGCCACCCAGTGGGTGCAAGTGAAGAAACTGAACTGAAGAAACTGCGGTTGCCAACCCGCCTGCCAAGCGTGGCAACTATGGCCAAATCCCTCTAAAATGAGGTTTCTTATGCAGGAATCCATCTAGGTAGGTACCCCAGGGCCAGTTATTTTGCCGTGAAGCAGTAGCGTGTAAACATTACTGTTTCGGTCTGAAGGCATATGAGACTTAAGACCTGATGTCTCAGGATGACGGGAGCAGTGTTGTGCCACAGAAATACTCTGGGCGACACAGCTTCTGTTATGGGCAAACGTTGCACTATTAACACGCTATAATTTCTTTCTTCTCATGCATCTAATACTAGTGTGTTCCCTAGTTACTCGTAATAATAAGCCTTGTTGGGTTTCACTTTTCAGTAAAAGTGATATCACATATCATCCTATATGAAGAATCAAGAAATGTATGTTGTCGTCCCTACCATCTATGATATAATGCTTCTTTGTCAGTGACGTCCGGTTGATTTCTCTAATTGTACGAAACATAGATAAGTTATTTTGCTACTTTATGTTGCATTTTTGCAAGAGTGTGATACTTCCCCGGACGAGAAAATTCATTTGTGTGATATAAATATATCTTTTAGGCGGATCTTGATGTACTCAAAATGTATTTTAATAAACTGCAGTCTTGCACAAGATAAGTGTCCATTTTATAATAATATCTACTTAAAAAAATTTTGTTCTTCTAAAACAAATATTTACATTATTTTTTAATTTACACATCACTTTTGACTTTTAATGCAAACGTTATTTAAAACACAATATATAAATGCTGCACTGCAGTCTATTACACGGAATGTGTGTTGATAAACAACTAAAATTAAATTGCTCTTTACTACAGTGAAATTTGTTCATTTAACTAAAACTACAGGCAATTTAGTTCAAATTCTGCATACAAATGTATTTAATGGTTAACATATCCACCAGTTATTAATGAAAAATAAAAAAGATATTATTACTTATTTACTATTAAAGCAATCCACTGAATGTCGTCGTAAACCACTCATAAGTACACGTAAAAAAATTAAGTGTGTATAAATAAAATATGATAGGTAGAGGTAACCAATTCCAAAAAAAAATATTAATAATTTTATTCTTGTATTTTAATCTTCATTTGTTACATAAAATGGTTGTAGTGGGCATATCTCTGCATGTATGGGTCAAAACTATTGAACAAATTAGTTAGTGAGCTTAGTTGCGAACGTATTTACTCAAGTTTATGAACACTCGTTGCATTTCACTCCTAACTATTTTTAATAGTAGTGGCAACTTTATAGAAATCCATGAACCTGCAGAAAATGCGTGTCACTTACACCCTCTCTCTATGATAGGAGGCCCATGTTCTGCAGTGTGACATGTAAAGTTCAATATTATATTATTATTACTACATTTACATACTGCTTAAAACAATAATTATGAGATGCAAAAAAGTATTTCTCTTTCAATGCGGCCGATTCATGGACAGAAACGACGAGTTGTACCTTAAAAGCATTTGCGTGTCGTTGAATGAACGTTGCCAAATGTCTACTGAATTTCATTGATTTGAAAGGCTGTAAAAAATTAGTAAATTCATTTCAGTACTGAATACTGTAACATTATGAAATATATTTTATAAAAGAAGATTTGAATAAAATGATTTATTTAAAAACTTAACTGAAACAGTGTAACTTTGTGAATAGCATGATCAAAAAAAAATATTTATTTAGAACATACCAATACTCGTACCATAAAATAACAACGTGACAGTGAGATCGAGAGAACTTTAATATATAACTGAATATGAATTTGTATGAAATATAAGATAACATACATATGTATGTTATCTTAAAGATTTATACTTTCCTATTATGATTAACAACCCGTTAGCGGAATCTGAGCGTATCATTTTTCCTTGATTCCGTTGAGGCTTACAGCACTAATATCTTACAGCATAATAGTATATCATACATATGTATATCATTTTACCACAGTTATCTTCAGAGTTATCTTACACCCTCAGTTTTTGTTTAAATGTAACATTTTAGTAATTTTATTTAATTAACATTTTATGAAAATTTTTAAAATTTTAATTGTGGATTATAGTTTCAATACGCAGTTACAGTTCGTTAATGTAATATTTTTTTTGTTTTCAGAAACAAATACAGATAATTAATAAAGAACGACTAGTCAATATACACATTAAATAAAGAGTCACAAAACTACTTTAATCCTTTTAATTATTTACCTAATTGGATTATTCAAAAGTCATGTAATTCTGATAAAGTAGTTATGATACATTTACTATCTTTGTCAATCTAACCGATTTGTGTAGTTCTACGACAGAGCCATTTAACAAGAGGTTAGGTTGTTTTAGTCGTTTATCTATATATATATACTTTGAAACATGTAGGGACCGATTTAAGAAAATACCAATAAAAATTATCGCATGCAATAATTGTAAGAATAACCAACCTAAAATTTGCAGACCGTTAATGACCGTGACCGGCTTCAAGGTCAAAGATACGAGGTGTCTGATGGTGTAATCGTCGATCTGCTTCCCAGCGTGTCGATAATGTACAAAAGCCATCAATGAACAGCGCCAGAAGTCAATGATCCAGCTTAGTGGCTCTACCCAGGAGAGAAGATAATTGTTTTTAAATACCGCGACGTGGTGGTGTAACCTATTGAGATTCCTAGCCAAATTCAAATAGTTCAACATTTTCGCGAAGACGACGTAAAGCAACTAATAAAACTAAAATACTCAGTTGAACAATATAGCTAAGTTACTGGTATTCACTTAAGTGCTTTTTACTAAATAAAATATATATTTGAACCTTGACCGTTTACCTGTAAACCGTTACCAACAAATTAGGATTCACGGCTGTTCAAACTTTTGTCTGGATAAGAAAGTCTTCAATTCAAAAGTGCTGGAAAAGTTGTATTCGCCTCAGGATTTGATCAAGAACTTGGGGAAGAGTATGTAGAAGAAAGTTACAGCGTGCCTTCAGGGTCGCAGGCGGTATTACCCTTTAAAATGATCCATAAAGGATAGTACCGCTTTAAATATCAAGAGTTTAGTTTCTGTAATAGCTATATGACTTAGTATAATAACTACCTTTTGCTCTTAATCGTTTTAAATGGCTAAATGTAATACTTACTAGATTTAAGATACATTTACAACTCGTTGAGAGTATTGGATACATAGAAAATTTATAAAGATAATAAACTAGCCAATACCCACGGCTTTGCCCGCGCGAGAAAGTGAGTATGCAACCCCTCAGGAACCATATTTTTTTTAGGGATAAATAATAAATAGTATACTTATATTGTTCTGGGCCATCTAAACTGTCTGTATACCATAAACAGATCGATCGGTCACTCTGTTGATGCGTGAAAGACGGACAAACAAACCAACAAACCAATAAATCAACAAACACACTTTCGGATTTATGTGTAGGATAAATTACACTGATTTTTTTTTATGTGATAGATGTTTTATACTTGATGATAAATAAATAGCAGCGGACATATTCTCTGCACGCTGTTGCCATTCTACTGACACTTGATTGATGCCACTTCTATAAAGTCCCGAATACGGGTATAAACAAATTTTTAAAAACCCTCGTGCCTTTTATAAAGAAAAACTAAGAAAAAATGGAAATATGTTACGGTAAATTCCTATGGAAGTAGGTTAGATGGAATATCGAAATACAATTTTTGATGTCTCAAAACTGTTGTAGAGTTTTGAACACTATTGACCTGCAACTTCTGGATGAAGCTACTGATACAAATGTCTACCGCTAGCGTGCAGGATCCATTTTTCATCTACTGTCACGATGTGATGATTCCTTCGTTTTTCGGCGATTCAGTGACCCGTTATTGTCGCAAACGATCAGAATGTTCTGACGGTGCCTTCTAGCTTATTTTCTATTCTTCTATTTTGCCGAGTTGGCACAGATGAACCGTCATTATTTTATCCTCTTCATCAAATTCTAGTGCTTACGCAGCTATATTTATTTCTTTTTAAATTCAGTTTATTAGGTCATAACACATTAGAAATAACAAATTTTTCTTGTATTTACCACACTACGCAATTTTTTTTAATGGAGAAAGTAGAAAATAAGGAGACTAAATAGTGTGGAATTAAACAATAAATGAAAACACATATTTTGTTTATTTGAAGTCCATTTTACAGTTTTTAATTTTGTTCGGTTTACATACTGTTGTTGTAATGTAATGTAAGGCGATCAATCAAATCATAAATAATATCAAAAATCAATGGATTGACTTTTTAGAATAATTATCAATTTAAAAGCAGTAGTACGAAACTTATTCATCTGTGACAGCAATATCAAAAACATCAAGTCTTTGTGTATGTGGAATTCATGTTAATACTAGACCGGAAAGGACGCGGCATTAATGTCTGTATTGGAATCGCTGGAGGACCTTAGCATTATACTCAATGATCTCAATAATATTCAATGTCTCAAACCCGAAGTCTTCAATCAGTACTTTTTTTTTTTTTTTTTTTTTTTTTATTTATTTAGGACCATCAACAGTAGATACAATCATACAAGTTTACATAGAGACAAAGTTTACAGTAAGGTAATTGTTCCACCAATAACAGATGATCACAGCATGCGCTTATGAATTAATTAAGTTCCGAACATGAAAAAAAAAACTAATACTTAGAGCTAAATGGTAAAACCAAAAAAAAAATACATTAAAGGAACAATACAGTATAGTTGTAACATCAATACAGTTAAATTAAATTAAAGAGAGAACATAGTAGTCACTACAATAATCACTACAGCAAGATTTCAACAACAATAGAAGTTCAAAGTACATAAAAATGTTTTCATCATGATCGTACTAATGAGACAAAATCAACCATGCAAAGGAAAATAAAACAGGCCATACTGCTGAGCGAATACCGTTAGTCCACAGCCTGGAGATGCGTCAACTGTCGGTGAATTTTGGCTTTAAATTGGAGCATAGTATCGCCAAATATATCCAAATCACTCAACTCACTACTTAGGGTGTTATACCAACGCGATAGACGTATAACTGGAGAGTTCCTCCCCAGATTTGTTTTACGGCCACAGATCTTAAATAGGGAACACGGATGTCTAGGTATTTTTCGGGGTACATTTATATCAAATTTGGCTAAAAGATTATGGCAGTCTACATTGTTATTAAACAATTTATGCAAGAACGTAGTACCCGTTAGTATTCTTCTATCCCTCAAAGACATCAATTTAAATTGTTTTAGTCTATCATGATAAGACTTTGAATTACCGAAAGACCTACTGCGAAACTCCAGGTGTCGCAATAACCTCTTTTGCACACTTTCTATTCTTTCTGTGTGAATCTTATATATAGGACACCAAACATTGCCACAGTATTCCAGCTTACTCCTCACATAACAGTTATAGAGCTGGATAATCAGTATTTATGTTCTTAAATTCCCTGCTGCTCCGAAGAACAAACCCTAGAGCCTTAAAAGCTGAAGAAGCAGCTTGATTTGTTTGGCTAACAAAACTGAGTTTATCATCGAGCAATATACCCAAATCACGAACTTCACTGACTTTAGTAATGGGCTTGTCTTCTATATAATACTGGGAACGTATAATTGACTTCTTTCGGGTAAATGTTACATGACAGCACTTTGCTGGATTCAATAGCATTTTGTTCTGCAAACACCACTCGGACACCCCATTAAGTTCACCCTGCAAGATATCAACATCACCTTGATTGTCGATGACACGCGTTATCTTCAAGTCGTCTGCGAACAAGTAAAATCTACTATTCCGAAAAACTTCCGAGATGTCATTAACAAAAATGTTGAAGAATAGGGGACCAAGGTTTGATCCCTGCGGCACCCCAGATGATGCAATAAATGAGCTGGACTCCCTTCCCTTATAAACAACTTTAGATAACCGATTATGAAGATAAGATCGGCACCAATCGAGAAATTTATGGCATATACCATTATGTTGCAATTTGTGGATTAAAAGCCTGTGACTAACTTTATCGAAGGCTTTCGAAAAATCTGTATATAAAGCGTCAATTTGTAGTCCACTGTCGACAGCAACTGTTACATCTTCAACATACTCCATGAGATTGGTGTTTGTTGATCTCTTTGCCATGAAACCATGTTGACTACTTCTTGCCAGTGATGACATCCGGAGCCGAGACGCTATTTACTGCAGACCGCATGAGGAATCTCAAAGTCAATCGGCCAACTATGGACAGGGCTTTATTCGCTATTTCTCTAGGATATGGAATCCTCGACGATATCCTCAACAAAACTAGAGTTACCGACGTAGCCCTAATTAGCAGTAAACTGATGTCGCAATGGGCCGACAACATACTTCGTAGAATCAATAACCTTTGAGGAATAAAGGTTTTGGAGTGGTAACCTCGTAACGGCTAATGCTGTGCAAGGCGATTCTCCGCTAGATGGAGCGACGACTTGCACAGTTGTGCGTCAATGGTGCATGGTCGATGGATGCAGGTGGCTCGGGGCCGTGTTTTGTTGTTATCTATGGGGGAGGCATATGTTTAGCAGTGGACTAGTGATACGTTAAAATGATCATCATTTGTTATCAACAATAAATAATTAATGGCATAAAAATAAAAGTTCATCTCTTCTGCGATTTTCTTATATTCCCACTGTAACTATTCAACTTTCACGTTGATAAAATTAATTACGTGACCAGAAAATAGACTTAATCTTTTCAAGATCATTTTCTAAAGGTTATTTCATTCTAGGCCATTTGAATGATATATGTTAATAAATTGTGATCGTCATAGGTAGGACCCTTTTATTTACGTTGTGTTTATTTTTAGTAACTTGTTCTTTTAGGTGTATCATGGAAAAATGTTTATTCACTAGAGAAGCTGCAAGTCCAAGACAGTGTACTAATACCAATTAATTACTATTCCCTATACTCTTGTAAAGGGTTCACAATGTTTAATATCTATTGCAAAGCGATTTGTATTCCGCACCTGTATAAGATTAACTTTAAATTATTAATAACCCACTACAAGCTATCGCTCCCCCAACATTTTTATTAAAAAAAATGTGGGGAAGGCACACGGCTCCAACTCCCGCCGCGTGCGGTGAGCGCCTTTCAATCCATGCGCTCCCCCCGACACAGGCCAAGAAGTCGGGAACAAGGACCGTAGTCCACACCAACACTGGCGAACCAGCAAAAAGAGGGCTTGGCCTCTTGCTAGTGCGTAAGCACAAACTTAGACCGAAGTCTCGCATGTCAATGCGTGTTTACATCATACAAGTATACAGCTAAGTCCAGTCTTCGTGGATGTACGTCGCATGGATTTGGCACACGTCGAGCAGTTATGAGCACTCGGCCCAATAAACTAGTAAAGCCTTCCGTACGCGCCATCACTTCACCAGACCGCTGCAACTGTAGATGAATGTCGAGTGTGTGGCATCAACATCCAATACAAGGTCAGCACGGCAATTTGCCGCAGAGCACGTCGTGAGTCCACTGCTCACTTCAAGGGTATGGGGTCCCACGTTGTGCAGCTTTCGGCTGCAGCCTTGAGAGTCTCCTCCCGCCAGCTACCATCCGCATGAAGTAGACGCATTAGCTCCACCAACCATTGTAATGATGTATTTTGCCATTATTTATCATTTATAATTATCATTCAGCCATCAGGCAATCAGCATTCTATTTTATTCGTCAAATGGGTTTGTGTAATTGACGTTGAGTATTATGTATTTCGATCAAGTTTGTCTCACCCACCACCAAGTTTCCAGTTATCATTCTTTTGTGGGAATTTACTGAGAGCTTTATTTAATATTGTTGTTATTCAACACATGGAGGGCAGACAGTCTGCAGTCTCGTTATAGAGAGACCCGACTTGGACAAATCTAAAGAAAATGTGAGTCAAACCAAGTGCAAGACGCAACCATTATATTAACGACATCTAAGCAACTGTCACTAGGACGCATTGTCACAAATACAACAAGCATCAATATGAACATCGCTCAGACATACGCCAACACAAGGGCCTCTATACAGTCTTAGCAAACATCTACACTTCTGCAAAAAACCTCCGTCAACCCGAATCATAAGTTGTATTGAATCAGATGCAACTCATTCATATAACCGTCACTAAAAACACAATACCACAATAGCAGTAAGTATTATTGTGACTATCACATAGATGGAGCCTCCTCACAACACACCTGTATGATAATTATCGACTTTGGCAAAAGTTGTTTAACTAAAAAAATTTCCAACGTGTCATAGTAGCAAGCCACTAAGACGCCGGTGTATGAACCATGTATCATAGAACTAATGCTCTAAGACATGGGGCGAAAGAGTAAGCTCCAGCACCGAAATGCTAAAAGCCACACCCTCTCTTATGTGATTGTATGAAAGTCTAATGAATTCTCTATCTTAATAATTTTAAGTTCCAACTCATTTTTATAATATCATATCTTACAAGAGACCTTCAATGATAGACCATTTTATCATATACTTTACTTACATAGGATCTTTGTATGGAACATTAGCACTATGCAACTTGATACTATAGAGAGTCATGCTCGACCTCACACACGTCTATGTTGAGCTGTTGGTATGCCCCTCCGCACGGTACTCGCGTCTCGGACTTAATAGTATGGTATTAGCAATACGCGAACACCTTCTAATTTTAAGATTGGTTTTGTAATTGACATTACACGAACCCCTTCTAATTTTAAGATAGGTTTTATAATTGGCATTACATGAACACTTCCTTATTATGAATAACTATATAGAGTATTTTCCATACAAATGAAGTTAATTTTATATTGTAATATTTTTAATTAACTTCTATAGTACTTCGAGAGATAAGGTCTCTTGGATATATTTTATATGTTTTAAAGTAATTTTTAGGCACTGATCTATGTAATATTATGCCAAGAAAAATTAAATTGGAAATAATGAAATTTCACTATTGGGATTGGTCCTCATATATATTTTCCCAACTTTTTTGGACCACCATTTTTTTTTTTTTTTTTTTATAAATTTTAATATTTTCTTAAATCTTTCTAAAACGTAAAAATACGTAATTAGAGATAGTATATCGTTACACCACCAGCAATTAACATTACGCTAACTTAAAATATAATCAATTTCCGGTTTTAGTGTCAATTGTTTGTCGAAGCGTTAATATAATTTACAAGAATTTCGTCCGTCTACTCGCATTGACAGAGCTTTTTCATGAAAACCAGGTTAAGTATAAAAACCTAAAATACTATTGCAGTAATAATAATATCATACCAGCAATATATCATGACTTTCAAAAAAAACTTAATATTTTCTGAACAAAATAATGACAACACAAGTTAAAAGAAGATGAATAAATGAGTGTTTATTTTATTGTCTTAAGAATAACACATTAAAACATTTAAACTTATTATTGTCACTTAATTAATAATTTGGTTTATTATAGACAACTTCCCATTGATTAGATTTCTTGAAGTTTATTAGTTGTGATTATTTATAACGGTTGATTACTATGTACCTGGTATTAATTTTAATGATTCATTTATGATTTTTAGTACTTAGTCTGTTATCGATCAGATCAATTTTAATATCATTCTGATAATATTTAGGGAATTAAAACGCTAACTACTAGCGTTAACTGCGGGTAATTTGGCATTTTTTAATATGACTTGGGTTGTTTTTATTATTTCCCATGTAAATAACGCTAACCTTCTTAACTCTTAACTTTTTAATATTTCAAAGCAATTAATGCTATACATTTTAAAAGAAACCTATTTACGATATATTATTAAAATACTTCTTTGACACTATCTTTGATAGAAGCTACTCTCTGCGGCGATTTTTTTTTTTTTATGTACGACATAATAAAGTACGCTAAGTATTAGTTAGCGTAATTTATTATCATTATTGTTTTGGCTTTTTACGCACAGGATATCCGGCTTACTCATGCTATATTAAAAACTAGCAATGTTAAAAATTTCAATAAATTATTTTTATACAATTATAAGTGTTATATTTTATTTCAGTTACACACACTGTCAATTGTACACTAGACAAGTAGTAGTGTACAATTCACATACAATTAACGCAGTGTTAATTGCGGCTGTCGATATTTACTAGTTGCTACTTAAATTGATGTTAATAAAAATCGATCTGAACACATTGTAACATATTTCTGAAAATTAATTGCTTTATGATTTTATTGCAACAATCACCAGCAAAGTTTTTTTGCTATCATAAATACTACTTTACTCTTGTCAAGTTCACTGAATGGATTTAAATTATGTCTGAATTGCGTGTACTATAATATTAGTTAAACAGAACGTGTAAATTTTGAAACAAGCCCGACAAAGGTAGAATTGGAAAGCAAATAACACATACATCGCGAATAATTAGACCGTAAATAGCAATGTCGTTTCCGCAGATTTGATAATTTAGCTGTATAATACTGAGTAAAAATATATCAAAATTCTTAGTCCATTTTCTCTTATAATCTTTAATCATGGATTGAAACCCAACACACGAATTTAGAAAACAGAACGATTTAGAACGACGAAGATTAGAAGTATTATTTATAATACCTTTATAATAGCTGAAATAAAAAAAACACTTTATTTATATAATTAACAAATGGTGTGGCGGCAGAAAAATCGAGGCTCTTACACGTAGCAGTGGTCTGGATGTAGAGATAGCAGCAACTTTTGTTGTTCCGTGAATGGGCCATCTCGCTCTGGGAAATACCACGACCACACAGAATACCGGCATGAATTAGAAGTTTAATAACCTTTTGCGTTTGTCTTGTGAGTGGAGGTAACCGAAGGCAACACGGTCGCGGTACTAAATAATTATCTATCCGAAGGGCTACCAGCGCCAATGGGTCTGCAGAATTCCTCACTGAGCGGCCACTCTCAGGCTACTCTACTTACTTCCGCGGAAGTTTCCTGGAAGTTCCGCTTTATGAGCCCACTGCTCGGGGCAAGCGGAGCAAAAACACTACGCCATCCCCTACCACGATCCCTGTGGATTTTGCCAATATCAGGGAATTCATTTCAACCTTTTTATCTTCATATCGATGCAACTACAGCTGCATGAGGCCCAAAACCAAATAGCACAGTTAAACATCAACATAGATAACTTAAATGCTTCACAGGTTCAGAGTCTGTTCGATGAGCTGGTCGATTGCAGATCTGTACAAAAGTCAATACAGAAGTCTCCTAGAATTGTACAACCATTTACGACAATAGATTTAACAGAAGAGGACTCTTTAACTTCAAGATCAGCAGTAAAATTCACATGCAGTAAGAATTATCTAAAGAAGTATGTGAAAATTAACAAATACATTAAAAAAACTCAAAAATTAATTTAAAATAGAATTAATACTAAAAACTATGTTAATTTATGTAAAGAAAATCAGGATTTCGTTGGAAAAGTAGAACAATATTCAATTGAGGTGGATAACATTAAAAAAATTTATCCTGAAAAAGATCCTGATAGGTTGAAAAAGAATGTCTGAATATTGAATTACAATCACTACATAGTTCGCTTGACATTATGACTAGTAAATGTAAATCTACACAAAAAGATTAAAGAGTACATGCTCGCCATGGATGAGCTGGTTAGCTTATGTACATATAACGAAGACCGTTTTGAGTCATTGACAAAAGTTCAATATGAGTGCCCGCAATCAATGCCAGTTTTTTCAGGGACAGTATGCGTTAACAATGTAACAAATGATAAAGACTCTTTGTTGATAGCTGAACTGTGTGACAGTCCCATAAGAAACAAAATTGAAACAAAAGGTAAATGTAATAATCGTGAGAACAATTTTATTTTTTTTAGTGATGAATAAGAAAAAATATAGGAACGTAATTAAATAATTATTTAAAAGGACAACAAGTTACCAATTATTGCATGCCAGTAGATACTTATTGTCCTAACACTATATTAGTGTTATTAATAGGGAGAAGGGGCAATGTTAACAAGAAACAAATATTGCAGTACAATGAATATTTAAACAATTTAAATGTAAGCAAAATTATCTTGTTTACATTGCCTTACGTTCGGGGTATGCCACATAAAAGTAATATAAGATATGAATTTAATTTATTATAGAATAATATAATATGTAACAATAATTTAAATTTGACATGTAATTCTAATAACGACAAATTCCATTTAATTGACATAAATATTTTTTTCAAAAATTTTTCGACTAATGATGGGTATTACCTATCCAAATATACCTAGTCCGGCCATAAGTTCTGTTACAAATGGAAATGCATTTTATTTTAATGAAGTAATGTAATACTGTTAAAATTTATACCGACATATTTATTAGTCTCAGCAAAAAATATACAATATATTCTAGTCGAAATAGCCGCCTTTGGCTTTTATACAGGCCTTTAAACTGTTTGGCCACGACTCTGGATTTACGCACTGTTTCCAAGGGAAATTATGCCGCTGCTTGCTCCAAAGATTTTTTTAGAGACTCAATGTCGCGGTTTCGTTTAGAGCAGGCCATGTCCTCTAAAACTGACCATAATTTGAAGTCTAAATGGTTGAGGTCTGGGCTAGATGAGGGCCAGTCGTCAGCTCTTATAAAGTCCGGAACGTTGGTTTCAAGCCAGGTTTGGGTAGTTCGTGCCTTGTGACCAGGTGCAGAGTCATGCTGGAAAGTTGGAAAATTTTTCATCGGTATAGAGGATATTTCTCTGCCTTTCACCTGCGTATCGCGACTGAAGGCGTTTTGATGGATCCACTTTCTTTAATTGTAAAGATTGATTTAGGGCATGTCCTAACGATAAGCACCGATCTTCAGGTCTTGTTTTATAATACGCGACAGAGTCCTAGCAGGACATTTTTCGCGATAAGATTTTTTGCTTCCTAATGGGGTTTCGACGAATTCTGGCTTTAACAGCATTAACAGCTTTTGTAGTTATAATAGCACGCGGCCGCCTCGATCTTTTCTGGTCTTCGACAGAGGAAGTGTTGTTGTATCTGTTGATAGTACGATATACGAACATACGGCTTATACCAAGCTTTTGAAGAGTCTGGAATATGACCGATGGCTCCATACCCACTTGTGCAAGGCGATCACTACAATTCTATTTTTTTTAACACCGCATTCCATATTTTAATTTGGTAATGAACACGGAAAAATATGTTAAAAGGCGCAAAATCGAAAGAAGTATCGAAGTAAGTATAGTATACGTGTCCCAAATTCAAAAGAATTAAAAAGTTGAAAAAAAGCAAAGTTTTTATGTAACAGTATTTATGGCCAGACTAGTTATATTAAGACTGGCGCAAATGCGCTATCTTATTGTTTATTTTTTTATACAGCCAAAAATTTGGCTTATAAATACATCTGCTTTAATTGAGCAGTCTCATTGTTTGACATTTAATTTGGAATCAGTTTTAAATAATTTAAATTAAGTAGGAAGACAATATAGGTAATCTCTAGCAATAATTGCGACATTAATAAATTAAGATGGCGATTAAGGTGGCAATGGGCTCACCACCTATCACACCAAGTGCATTATATTGTTTTGGTGAAACGTGGATTGTGGCAGTCATCTGTTTTTGCAGTGAGTGCCCAGTCTCTGACTACCCCTTATGAGATAGAGTCGTGATCTTATGTATGTATGTATGTATGTATGTAATAATTAAGAAAGTCATAATATGTAACCAATTGTACCACTTTCCAAAATGTTAATAATAAAGATTGTATCATCAAAATATACAGGGCATTTTAGGCAAAGAAATAGAATCGCATTGTTTTTAAATAGGAATCATGTTCATATTATGTGTATAACTGAACATTGGCTAAAATATTATAATGAAATGTTTAATTTTAGTAACCGCCAGGTGGTTAGATCCTTCAATAGAGAAAAAGTTTTTCGTGGTGGCTCTTTAATACTAGTAAATAAATCATTGCGATTCAAAGAACGTAAAGATATCGTGAGCCTCTCTGTTGAGAGAACTATAGAAATGGTCTGTGTTGAGCTTGAGCACCTCATAGTTGTCAGCGTTTAAAGACCCCCAAGTGCTTTATATGATAGTTTTGAAAAAAAAGTGGAAGAAGTTTTATTTAAACTTAATAAACAGAACAAACCTGTTGTCATATGAGGAGAATTTAACATCGATTTCCTAGAAGCTTCTTCCATCACACATGATCATTAAACGCTTATCAGGAAACTACATAATTACGGTATAAGAAATTCTGCACTTCAACTTCTAACTTCATATTTAAGTAATAGAACGCAGAAAGTAGTTTTTAATAGCAAGAGTTCTTCCGGATCAGAAGTACTTATGGGTGTCCCGCAGGGTTCGATTCTCGGCCCATTTCTATTTCTTATTTACATCAATGACTTGCCTTACCTAGTACCATGATATAGTGTTATTTGCTGATGATACATATTTGATTTTTAAGATAAAACGTCAACTTGTATTATATGACGAGGTGAATTATTTCAAAATTAGTACATTGGTTTAACGTTAATAATTTGCTTCTAAACGGCAATAAAACAATATGTATTAAATTCACAACACCAAATGTTAAACGATTACATGAAAATGTGCTTGTGAATGGAGAAGAGTTGAGCCTTGTGGATACTGCTGTTTTGACTAATGTTGAAATTGCTAGATTAGTTTATTTTAGTAATTTTCATTACAAAATGTCTTATATACCATAAGACTGAAGATTTGTTATGGAGAAATGCGGCTGATCTAGAAGTGATTTTTGTTTTGCAAAAGAGGGCCGTAAAAGCTATTTATAATCTTGGCTCCAAAGTGTCTCTTAGAGATAAATTTAAAGAAATTAATATCTTAACCTTGGCTTCTCAATATATATTTCAAAACGTTATGTATGTACACAAGAACATAAACCAGTTCACTAAAAAAAGTGATGTTCATAATGTGAATACCAGGAACAAGCACAAATTAATTATGCCAGTTACCAGTTGCCAGACTTCACAGAGTCAGTAACTCTTTTAAGGGGCAATGTATATGTTATTACAACAAAATCCCAAAAAGTGCTAAAAGTCTTTCAATCAAAAAGTTCAAATTTTATATTAAACAAAGACTGCATAATAAGGTTTATTATAATATTAAAGAATACATAGATGATAATAAGTCATAATATATTCCCAGGGGGGAATGAGATGATCGCCGCCAAGCTATTTCTACATCTTTATAAACTGCTGTTATTGTACATTATTTTAAAAATGACTGGAAAAAAAAACCCGCTGGGTTTTTTACTGGTTCTTCCCAGGACAGAGGCATTTTTTGCGAACCAGTGTAGTTTAAAAAAGAAAAAAGAATGACTTTCAATAAGTATTATGTAAATAATCTGTATTGAATAAAAAATTATTCCATTCTATTCCTTAACGCCGTTCACTACCATCTGGAAACTTGCTTTTTTTCTCACCGAGAAACAAATATCCTCTCCGGCTGATACTTCCTATCTTTCCTACCCGAGGTATAAATATGAATTAGGAATTGGTTTTGATTAGATTTGCGCATACGACAGAGAATATGTATGTTCTCGACGCCTAGGCAGTCTTGAAGGTACAGACCTGTCCATTGTTTGGCTACGCATAGACAGCGATGACTATCCTCGCGTCTGTGGGTGCTTTTATAGGTCCCAGCGGGAATACCGACACAGACCGACTCATCGATCGATCAATCATTAGAGATCGTGATTCTTGGAGACTTGAATGCCCACCACGCCGAATGGCTTTAATCTCGTACAATCAATCATGCGAGGAGATCTGTTTATGACTTTGTCTTAGCATATGATCTGACACAACTTGTTACTTCGCCCACGCGAGTACCAAACGTGGAAGACCACCGTGCGTTCTGGTCTCTTTGCAAGACTACCTAACGAAAAAAGAAAGCTGACTTTTAAGACTCTACTTTTGCGTCTAACTTGACTCATCGTTTTCATCCAACCATCCCGCGTTGTGAATACCCCATTCTCGAATTCACATTTCTGCAGAGCTCAGTGTGCAAAGCACTCTTCTCTATGGACGTAAGTAAGTCTATGGATGTAGTGGACATGATGGAATCCCCCCAATCGTGGTGAGGATGTGTGCCCCGCGTTAGCATCGGTCCTAACGCGTTTTTCCGGTACTCCTACTGTCTCTTGGAAGATAGTCTCTTGGAAGATAGTCTCAGTGCACCCAAATCTCTCAATAAGGCGACCACTTTGATCCGTCTAACTAGAGGCCTTTCGCCGTCATCTCCTTGTTCTCCAAAATAATGGAATCTGCTATTTACGGCCACGTCAGGTATTTACGGCAGGTACTCTTATCCCATTTGTTCTCTATCACACAGGCATACATTAACCATATATACGCACACACACCAAATACTTACAAACTGAGACACACCACGTCTTCCACCCACGACACGCATCACACCAACATACACGTCAAGGAGTCAGGGCGAGACTGAAAATCAGCGCTGCGTAGTTAGCACAGCAATAGTAGTCGGCTCAGCTGAGCCCTTCCATTTTGCCAATCAACTCTATGCTGCTTATGTGTACTTTCTTGATTGGCAAAACATATTTTTTCTTTATTTCTTTCTTTCTTTCTCAGTGTCGGAATGCTTGGCTTTGACATAACAAGTGATGTTCAGTTCCGTGGTCACTGGCAAGGGAAGGCCAAATTGGCCTCAAAAAAGCTCTGCGTTATCAGTAAAGCGGGACATTATTTCATCTTATTCCGCACCTCCGCTACAAACTTTACAAGTTCGAACTTTACACATGGAGTACTGTTCTGTCTGTACGTTGCGTATCTTTATCATTGTTTATCGCATTTACTATGAGTTTGCCCAGAAATTATTCAGAATTATTCCAGCCACTGAGTTTCACAATCGTAAATTGCGGCACAGCACAAAATTCCAACCACACCACCTTGATGGCTGGCATTCCACGACAGTGCCCTTTCCGCAGCATATTCTGTCACGCACGACCACACTGTGTCTTCAGCCGCCAGGGTGTTTTCTAGACCGATACAACTTAGGGACCTTCAAGAATAGAGTCTATTCCTAACTCAAAGGCCGGCATCGCACCCGTGATTCCTCTGGTGTTGTGGATGTTGATTAATGCCCCCACGCTAACAACGATTATTTTTTTTCTATAAAAAATAAATAAAAAAATAAAAAATATAACGTATATAATTAAATATTAATAAGTACTACGATGGAAATCTCAATAAACCCTGTTTCTTGGATAATCAAATGTCTCTGAAGAATCAGCACATAATTATCTACAGAATAGGAACAGTGGAGCTTAAAATATGTACAAAATGATACATCACAATTTTAGTAACTTCAACTTGCAAACCACAGTTTCAATTTTGTGATGGGAGTGTTCATTCTCTGAAAATGTATGTATATACTCTTGTATAATGGATATTTTACATTTAGTCTAGAACATCGACTAAGTATATGATATACATAAACTAATGTTAGACCCATGTTACCATATTTCAGAGCAAATTCACAAATAAATAAAGAGGTTCTTCAAAAAATGCTACTTCATAAAAGAAACGTCGGGTTATAAATCGTTTAAATTAAACGCGTTTAAATCCGTCAAAATAGTTTTATTTATATATTTAAATTATAAAATAAGTTAATTGTTTGGTTTCAGTCAAAATTATTTAACTTTTAAACCAAATAGGTTCTTTTAAAACAAAATTAATGTTTTCTGAAAATATGATTCTGTAGCGCGAAATAATATTTCGATATCCAAAGGTTAATCTTATACTGATCGTAAATATCCAATTATCGTGGGGAAAATTTCTATCACATATTTATCTTATTTTTGACCATTACATAGTAATAAGTCACAAACTAAGACGTGCAGAGCTCAAGAAATGTCTCATACATTCCATAATCGCGCTATGAAAGTTTCTAAGATGCCAACTTTATACAACATCTAAATATTACTATCGTTCCCTACAAAGACTAGGGTAGGTCGTCTATGTACATAGGTATCACCGCTGGGCCAGTTATACTGCCGTGAAGCAGTAGTGAGCAAACATGATTGTGCTACGGTCTGAAGGGCACTGAGAGCTAGGGTAATCACTGGGCAAATGACACATAAAAACTGATGTCTCAGGGGGACGGGCGCAGTGTAGTGCCACGCCGAAATGTTATGGACAAACGTTGCACTTACCGCCAGGGGAACGTCAATTTGTATTATAAAAACTCGTACATACGAAGTAGGAGTTATAACTTCGTTATTGTTATTATGCAAAAATGATATTACATGAACAGTGCTATATTAGTGAGCTTCTTAATTTTATTTTGTTTTTATAAAGACGGCTCATTATTAGTGAGATGACTAAGTACTAGAAAGTTTTTTTTATATGAGAGTAATCAGCTGACCCGGGGTGGTATAAGATAATACAAGAAGAAGGTATAAATAACATTATTAAGTACGGAAATGGAAAGCATAAGAGTTAATGTCTAAAGCTCAAAAGTTATGATGCTCTAAATTTTGAATTTACACGGTCTGCAGGCCGTCAGAATGTCAGATGTCGCAGTTTTATGAAACATAAACCGTTTACGTAGACACATAGCTTACTCTGCAAAGCAAATTGATTTATGCTTTTATTTAAATAACAGTTGCAAGGTATCATATTCATAAATTTCATATATACAATTTAATTCATGAATTAAAATAAAATTTTAAAAAGATTAATTGGCATAAACTTTGGCAACAGTTGTATAAACGTTTGCGCAGCCTATGAAGTGTGATTTACGAGTAGCACATTACAGGAACTAAAGTATGATCTTATCATAAAGAGTTTGAACTTTAGGCTTACAATATGTAAATAAAAAGTTCAGATACCTTACTGCCACTCTTACATACGTTGCCAATAAATAAAAAATCAATCACTTTACTGTTTAAAGAGTACTATAGTAGAAAGTGAAGTGGCTTAAGTACTCCATATTTGGAAGAACTCATACACACTCACAAATATACGTATACGGTTAAAACAACTCATTTAATTGTGTCATTAATACATAACTTTAAGTACATAAATAATAATAAAAAGAATATGACTAATCTTAAAAATATACATTACTCTACACGCAAAATACGCGCTAGACGTGGAGTTGCGGAAACCGGCCCGTTGCAATCTACAATCTACATTACTCTGTCATCCTTATACACGTGATGACGCCAACATAATTATTGAATTATTCAACCCCTGTCTAACAATGATATGTCATTGTCCCTCAAAAATATTTGCCCTCATTGAATTGCTTATAACATTATCATCATCATCAGCCTTTATGAATCCACTGCTGCACATAGGCCTATTCATAAGAGCGCCAGCACTTGCGGTCTCCGCCTTCCGAATCCAGCTGATACCCGCCACATTCCTTGAATCGTCGTTCCAGCGATTTCGAGGTGGACCTACACTGCGCTTAGCCATTCGTGGCCTCCAATCAAGGACTCTTCGGCTCCTACGGCCATCGCTCTGACGCCAAACGTGGCCTGCCCACTGCTCTTCAACTTTGAGCTGATTGTTTGAGCTGTGTCGGTCACTTTAGTTTTCCGTCTGATTTCCTCATTTCGGATCCCATCCTTCAGAGAAACCCCGCGCATAGCTCTCTCCATGGCTCGTTAAGTGACTTGAAGTCGGTAAATCAGGAATTTTGTCAGAGTCCACGTCTTAGCGCCGAACGTTGTAACCGGCTTGACGCACTGGTTATATACCTTGGTCTTCAGACACTGCGGTATTGACGTCGTAAATAAATAACGGAAAAGCAGCCCAGCTCAAACTAATATTTTGCCAATCTCTGTGTCTAAATTTATTAACGAATTGTTTACGTAGTATAAATAAAATATTTACCGCCTATAAATATCCCACAGCTGAGCACAGGCCTCGTCTCATTGCTGAGAAGGTTTCTGGAGCCGAAGAGTCCGTCACGCCTCCAATGCGGGTTGGCACACTTTACAAGCCGACGAAATATTTTTATTCCTCGAACGTGCAGCTTTCCTCAAGATTCTTCTCATTTCTTCACCGTTGAGCACGTGGTATTTACCACCAGCACTTAAAATTACAGAAAATGTTTAGTAGTGCCGGCACCGGGGTTCTTGTAGCTCGCGTGCTATGAAATTGAAGGCCCATGGGCTACCACAGCAGCCTCGGGAGAAGCCAGTCGACCTAGCTGGCATATATTTTTTGTTCCCTCTCCGATGTTCGCCAGCGACTCAACTCATATATAAAGGCATCATCATTTCGGTATGTTCTAATCAATAACCAAGTGAACATGTAACGGAGCAGAGGAAGTTTTGACTTTTGTGGGCTTTTATTACCAAATCAAATAATTTGGACTTAAGGTTTAGTAAATTCGTTGTCATATGAGATTAAAGGTAATCGAAGGAGGAATAAGAGAGAACAAATTGTAATTACTCTTATTAGTTACACCAAATATTCGTTAATGGAGCTTTATAGTTTCAAGTATTGACTAAATTATGAATTTTATATGTCTATCTTATTTACTGTTTAAATTTTTATACTGTCGAGGGAAATTTAAATTAGTTCATTTTTACAAGAATATAACATTATTTTAAAACTCGGTTTAACTTTAAAATGAACTTGTTTAACTTGTTGAATAAATCAAGGCAAACATTTTAAAAGAAATGTCTGACAATGTGAAAGTTTAATATAATAAGTTAATGCAACTGATGAAGAAGCTATTTTAGTTTATAACCGACTTCAAAAAAGGAGGTTATATCGTCTATTTGTATTTTTTAATGTATGTTCACCATTATTTTTACCAATTGATGACTGATTAAAAAAAAACTCTTTTTGTTTGAAAAAAAAACATAATTTACATATTTATTCAGGTTACGCTATGCCCCAAGATTTTATTTTAGTATGTTCAATGCTCTGGAGTGATGACGAGAGCGGTGTGATGACTGATGGGTACCTATCTAATTATTTCTTCACTTTCTAGTTTTATTAAATGTGTAATACTCGCGTAAATATAAGAAATCATTAACTTTATTTTCTATGTAGATAAGTAAAGGGAAAACCATAGTGCGAGCGACTTCGACTGTGTTCCGAGAAGTCGCAGTTGATTCCGAGCTTAGCGACTTATGTACATTGCGAAGCTGGCTAAGAAAAGTAAGTCCTGCTGTCATAAAATAAGACAGTTAATAGATATTATAACTGCTAAATTTAAAATAAATTGGTGTAATTTGCTGACCTTCACATTTAATGATACCTTAGTCTCTGTGCTATGTACTCGTAAGCTTCTTTGGAATAGTATTAAATTATAGTATATCTAAAACGAAAACGAGCAATCTAATAAATTTACTTCTAATGATTCCCTTACGAGAATAAGTTAAAGAAATAAATATTCTGTCATCCATGTTTATAAGAGTATAATGTACATGCGAAAAGTAATAGTCCAATTAAAAAAATACGTGTCATGATCAAACGTCACTAAATACTAATCGCAGTCGCGTTAAGGCTAGCTGAAACGAAAATACATTCCTGTAGTAGATAAATTAATATATACAGCATAATTCCAGATATAAATCAATAAACTCACAGACTCTTACTTACGTAAGTAAGATGATTTATATAGCCTTACTTAGGAAATCAACCAATACTTGAAGAACAAAGACGTAAGAAATGGACATCAACACCTCAATCCCTTGAGGCCAACCGCTCGTAACATCGAGACATAAAAAGAAAATTAAAAACGATAAATTATTTGCGTAAATCATATGAATTATGGGCACTGTAATAGCCAAGACCTAAAAATAAAAAAAATTCAAAATACGGTGAAATGTTTAAAAAAATATTAAATTATGTGCCGTCTCGGTTGACTCAGACTTATTGGCGTCTGCGCTGTGGGTCTTGGGTTTGTAAAAAAGTATTTGTATGACTTACAGATTGTTGTTCCGGGTATGCATTCACTCATGATAAATGAAAAGGTTTTAAAAAAGTTATTTAGAATCAAATATCCAAAAGTAAGTAAGTAAGTAAAGCTTTTGAAATAGCTAAATGCATTGGTTTTAATTTTGAATAACTTGGAAATAAAGCTGCAATGGAAGGTATAATATTCATTTAGATAATAACGCACATTAAAATCATTACCGTTTGCATAATATTAATTCTATAAAAGCAAATGGAACTAATTAAAGCTGCTCATGTGCGGACACCGAAACTATTTTGTTTATATTACTTAATATGTACCTGGTAGAGTCGCAATGCGGCAGATACTAGCTGCAGCACATAAATGGGTCGACTCGAATGGGTAAGCACCGTGCTATGATGCTGATATGCTAAGAATATTAGCGTAAAGCATAACTCTTTGGTATTGTGAATAAAGCAAACCAGAAGACCTTTGTCTGGCAAAGGGGCAATCCATCGTCTATGTTAGCAGTGATAATGCTTAGAGGATAGATGTACGCGTCAGTGACCGCTAACCATCAGGTGGCATGTGCTCGCTTGTCATCTCCACTAAATTAAAAAAACATGTATACGTGAAACTGATTAACTTAAAATAAAAAATTTAAATGCGGTTAGAAAAAGTTAACTATAAATTACAAGTGACGATGGCCTCCTGGCCAATTTTCAACCACAGCACAACTTTAGAATACTGGTGGAAGCTACCAACTGGTGGTAAGATTACTATGCAGGATTCCGTCTAGATAAGTACCACCCCAGAACCAGTTATTCTAACGTGAAGCAATAGTGTGCAAACATTACTGTTTCGGTGTGAAGGGCACTGAGAGCTAGCGTAATCACTGGGCATATGAGACTTAAGATCTGATGTCTCAGGGTCACGGGCGCAGAGTGGTGACACACAGAAATGTTCCGGGTAACACATCACAGGCAGACGTTGCATATACCATCAGGTGAACTTTTTGTCGTTTTGTCACTTTACCCAATAAAAAAAGATATTATAGATGGAGTTAATGTCAATCCTTCAATTTGCCAAACAATGCTCTTTGGTAGTTCGAGAAGTTGATTGTATTAATTCACCTCCAATCTGCTATAATGATATTGTGATACCATACAGTTATGTCGTAAAAAATCTAGGTCTGCTCCTAGAATCACTGAGTTGGAGAGTTAACGTTACCGATACTAGCCACAAAGTCACTGCTACCTTGCCGTCTTATCGCTTAAAATATTTTGTTGAATCAAAGTTCGTGAACTTTGATTTCAAAGGAGGAAGGAAAGAGGAGGAAGGAGGAAAAGAAGGAGAACAAAAATTGACTATTACAGACGCTTTGTGGGTGAAATGAGCGTCTGAAGCAAATGTGTGTTACCCAGATTTATCCCAAGATATTCTTCACAAACTGGTACGCCTTAACAATTGTATCACATACATCTTCGGCTTACAAAAGTATGACCATATTTCCAAATCGATCTGAGCTTAATTGGCTTACTATTCGTCAGAAACAGCATTCTAGAATACTGCTTGTTCTTTTCTCCATTTTACATAATCCATCTTCACCTTCTTATCTCAAGGATACATTTGAGTATGTTTCCTTATCTAATGATACGGTACTTCGATCGTCCTCTTACAATAAGATTCGTATTCCTACGCACTTCAGCGCGTTCTATGGGTACCATACCTACGGTACTTAACTGTTCAAGCCTTTGGAACTCCTTACCCGACGACATCAGATTTTTTTTATCATCATTAGCAATTATTAGTATATATGTATAAAATGGGGTATACGTGTAAGAAGGTATTAATATAAGTGTACTATGTAAATACGTGTAATGTTTATTTTTGTTAAAATTTCATTTTTTTCTTTTTATAATTTTCGTATTTTATGCTGACCTATCAGAAGTTCTCACAACTCAATGGGTTGCCTGGTAGACAATGCCTATAGGTATTAAGTTCTAACTTTGTTACATTATTATTTACCAATAAAGATTAAATAAATAAAATAAAAATGCTGTGTCACCCAGAACATTTTTTTTTGTGTTGCACCACAATGCGCTCGTCGCCCTGAGTTATCAGTTCTTAGGTATCATATTAGTTATTGCACTAGCTCTCAGTACCCGGTCTGAAGGACACTACTTAGACAGACCCACCCACCATTAAGGGATTATAATTTTAAAATATTGTGGTTGAGGATTATAATTTTACAGATTCTTTATTTTATTCACAGATCAGTCTTCTTTTTTTTGTTTACTCGTACTATCTGCAGTCATGTTATCTGTTCTTCATATTCCAGGTGTCGACAGGACGTCTTCTATAAATTCATAGAATTCAAAAAAAAATTCTTGAAGAATACGTGTATTTATTTAGTTATTTAAGTTTCATTGTTTTTGCTCTGGAATGATACAATAGGCGTCTTAATGCCCGATGGTATCATCTGCCCATCAATCCAGAGCGGAGATACATTGTGGTAGGTGTTATTAGTTAAAAATAAATATATAATCATTTCATTCATTCATTCATTTATTCATTCATATATAAGAGAAAATAAGAAATATAGATACGTACGTTTAAATAATTATAAAACTAAAATCTTAAAAGCAATAAACAAATTTCAAATATATTTCGATAAAATACTCACAATACAAACATATATAAATACATAGTAATTAATAATATATATAATTTATGAGGAATATATTATAATGTCGCACATAATATGCACATACATACATACACATGACCGATATATTCAACAAAGAAAACTAAAGAATATGTGATTACTTTTTATTGATTTGACAAGCAAACGTATTTTGTTATGTTTATACAATTATTAAATTTTACTACAAAATTAACTTTTTTATATAATTTTGCGTGTCTTTAGTTTAATATAAATTACATTATTTAATACTAAACGTAATAAAACATTATTTTTTTATAGGAGAAAGTGACAAAACGAGCGAAAGGTTCATCTGTTGGTAAATGTAATGTGCAAGCAACAAATGAGGTGTCACTCAGAATATTTCTGTGCACTGTGCCCGTCCCATTGATAGATCACGTATACACGATACGAACGTATGTATCATTTGCCCAGTAATAACATTAGCTATCAGTGCCTTTCACACCGAGACATTGTAATGTTTGCAGTAGTGTACCGCTTCACGGCAGAATAACTGGCACTGCGGTACTTAGACGGATTCCTTAGAAACCCTACCACCTGTAAAATTTTCTTTCTAATGCCGTATGGTGGCAGCTTAATAAAATGGGCCTCACTGCCTAATACGTTAACTAAGGGAAATACCGGGAAAATAACATGACTTCCGACTGACGGCGGAATAACTATCACGAGAAATGTCAGACTAAAAATAGACAGCGGTAAAGTGCATCAGCGAATAGGTTCTAATGATAGAATAATAATTTTGTGCCATGGTGATGGGCAACTGTGTCTACGGTGCAATGCTTCTGGTACTGCGATAGCTAATCCACCCAATCAACCCGGTCTTCTTCACGTATCCTGTTACTGCCAGCCGCCTGGGCATGACGGTGGGTATGACGAAACGAGCCAAACGATCACGTGATGGTAAGTGAAACGTCTGCCCATAACAAAGTAATATGACGTCTGCCCACAACAAATTATCACCCAGAACATTTCTGTGTGACACCACACTGCCCCTGTCACCCTGAGAAATCAGTTCTTACGTCTCTTAAGCCCAATGATTACGCTAGCTCTCAGTGCCCTTCAAACCGAAACACAGTAATGTTTGCACACTACTGCTTCACGGCAGAATAACTGGCCTTGGGTGGTACCTATCTAGTCGGATTTCTGTATAGGAATCCTACCACCAGGGTATGCCCCATACTACGTTTGCATGAACGCCAGCTCCACTCTAGGAATCTCCTACTCCGACGGACGTCACTTCTGCAATGGATGTGACCAGCCCATTGCCATTTCAGTCTGCAAACTCGAAAAGCTATGTCGATGACATATTTTTTTTAACTATTCGTTATTTATTACTGTTAATATTATTATTATTATTTATTTTAAAACGATACGAGAATTTCTCTTTTATCGTGAATGCGTTTTACAGACATAAATTTCACATGCACAACGCAACCAAACCCGAAAAACAAGAATTTGTGTTTTTACACAAATTATCTCTGCTGCTGATATTCCAACCTAGGATCCGCAGCATTGAATTCAGCAACGAAGCGAACGTAATCAAACACGTGGAATGGAATAAAATCCGTATAGGTTAGCCACCCCATGGCTGTTATTCTGCCGTGAAGCAATAGTGTGCAAATATTACCGTGTTTCTGTCTGAAGGACACTGAGAGCTAGTGTAATCACTGGGCATATGAGACTTAAGAACTGATGTCTCTGTGTGACGGGTGGGACAGGTGCAGTGTGGTGCCACACAGAAATATTATATTATTCTGGGTGATATAGCATTTGTTATTTGCACTTACCATCAGATGAACGTTTTGTTCGTCTCGTATTTATCGAATAAAAAAATTATGGACTGTTACAATTTTGAATGAAGATATAGAAAAGTGAATATATGAAGAAATAAGAAAGTAAAACTACATTTAAATACTTCAAACATTGCAAAATTCTTTTTAATTCTAAATCGGCAACGCACCCGCGATTCCTCTGATATTGCGGATGTGCATGGGCTTTTACTCGTTTGAACCTCTCTCCTATAAAAATAATCTATGACGATCTATGTATGGATTGTAGAATATGTAATTAATTTAATTTGTAAATTGACTCAGGTAGTGGTCGCATCATAATAAATTCCCAGTTCTAACATCGCATATTTTAAAAATTGTCGAATATTCTTATATATGCTGTTTTTCACTATTTAGTTATTTTTTAAAGTACCGCACAATTTGTTAACTTTTTACATAAGAAGCTAAAGTTTTCGAAAGACAATCTCGGAGCGAAAACTCTGGGACTGCAGAAAGTAATATGACATATTTTATATGAGCAATTGTGCTTGTGTGATAGTTTTTGTATTACATAATGTGATATAAATAATAATACATGTATTATTGCAATAATATTGTTAATGTACCATCAAAAAGTAAATGTATAAATAAACGAAAAAGGTATGAAGATGTAATATTGCTGTTTAAGGTTTAATCGCGCCACATGCAATACAGACCAATTTTGTAAACACCGATATACGATGTATTAACAAAACATATTGATCTACCATCCAATGTTGTCACAGTACTGCGAGCGTCAATACAAACACAAGGGCATTCAGTCTTGATTAATCAAAACAGATACTGGGTTGTGCGGTAGCAATATCATAAATACAGCGCCTGGGTATTAAGATGGTGAAAGCTCATAAGCGCCATGTAAAACGTAATTGCTTCGAAATAAGTATTGAAAGTCATGTCGCATATCACTGGCACTTTAATTTTAAAGCTTGTCGTTTTGTTTGTATTAATTTCCTAATGTACTGAGTTAAATATGTAGTTAAGTATGTTATTGCAATGACTTAGCATAGTTTACTGTAATTATAATAATAATATGATCTGGTCCGTTTTGTCTCCCCTGCCGAGGCATCAGTTTTCGAGTCTCGTATGCCCTGTAATAACACTAGCTTACAATGTAATTGAGAATGAAACACCGTAATGTTTACACCTAACTGCTTGACGGCAGAATAAATGATATTGCGTCATGCATGATTTTATCATGTTTTTGATTTTTTTATACATTAGGCACTGTACAAATAACACAATGCTTGATTAAATCATGTGATTGAATGCGCAACGTGTTATCGTCTTTGGTGGTGAACATTTCCTATTATCTGAGTTGATGATATTGGATGTGAGTGTATGATGTCGATTATGAGAGGCTCTTGTGGTGGATACTTATGGTGACATGGAATAGTAACCATAGGTTATTGCAGGAGAGCTCTTCAATATTGGCACTTCAAGACTAAGAAACAGACAGAGGAACAGGGAGAGTTACTTTCGCATTTACAATATTAGTATGTTTTTTTAAATACTATGAAAGTTAAATGCATGCTTATGCAACAATGTACATGCTTCGCACTCGAAAGACAGCTTGAATTCCAACGAAATGGTTATTTTCAACAAATTTTTGCCGATAATGTTAATAGTTTATGTTCTGTAAATATTTAATGGCATGATTAACATAATTAGTTCATTGTATGAATCTCATTAGTAAATTTCGTTCCATTTCGTTGGGCTCACGCCAAATTGCTTTATTTACATTCGATTCATGTATAATCACGAACAACTCCGTCCCGATACATATCTTTGAAAAAGTGAAGCGTAACCTATAAATGTCACACTTGAGTACAGTTCAGTCACATTTGAGAAATAGATAAAATTAAACGATAATTTTATTTATTCTTAGCAGTGTTGTTTAAGAAATACTTAACGTGAAAACTCGGCCGGCTTGGGTAGCACAGTAGCTAAGCTATTGCCTTCTATACTAAGGTTCGCGGATTCAGTTGTCGAATGGAACAAATATTTGTATATCCTACAGTGGTTCCAGGTCTACATATTTTTGCAAGTGTACTTATATATTTAATACCGACTCACGTTAGATTAGAAAGACTTAAGAACTGATGTCTCTGGGTGACGGACGCAGTGTGGTGTCACACATGAATGTTGTGGGTGACACAGCATTTTTTATGGGCAGACGTTTCACTTAGCACCAGTTGATCGTTTCGCTTGTTTCGTCATTTTATCCTTTAAAAATATCACTTAAAAACTTATAATGAAACCATGACCCCGTTCTGTTATAAAAACTTTATTTACTTTCATTTTAACATATCCAATATGCCCAAATGCCACCAAATGCATAAAAACATTTAATAATTATTTTTAATGTAAAAAAAACTTTGTAAGCGAAACTGTAATAAACTAAAACTGAACCACAGATATATAAATTAACACTAATCAAGTTATTATTAGAAGAAAAGCTGTTTACTGATCAAAGTGTTCGCCCAATGAAGATTAACTGAAATCCTATAATGGACCTACCCATCTACTAGTTTCAATTACAGAACTGTCAGCATGCAGTAGGTAAATTACAGCTGGTCTTTCAATAACCGCAAATAGTTCTGCCTATTGGTTCAATTACAGAGCGTCTGCACGTACAGTGTTTATATGATTGTAATAGAAAATGTAATTGAAAGCTGATAAGTATGCTGCAGGATTAGGGACCTGCTCTAGTCCTTGGTCCTGCTGGCATCATCATCATCATCATCATTTAAGCCTATCCTATTAACCATCCATATAACTATTGTCAAGACAACAGCGGGTCGTGACGTCACTGCCACCCATCCTCAATACTAGATCACACAAAGGGAGTTAGTGCGTTAACAACAATATTCTGGCAATATTAGCAGTAGAGCGTAAGAATCCAAGTATTTTTTTTATATGTACGGCTTACATATGTATATACAACACAGCAAAAGAAAGAAAATTAATATTCTAAGATCCGCACGCAAATCCGCCAAGCGGCTGCGTCTTGTAGAGTCCATAACAATTGATGTTAAAGCGGTTAGCGCATATGTATAGTCGATATTTTGTATAGAGTCCAATCGCATCAGCACACATTTACACTAAGTATTAATATTGTAAGTTATATGTGTAATTTCATTCACTCGAACTAGCAAGATGCTTGTGTGGAATATGCGATTCGAAATGTGATGTACATCAAAGTTTATGTGAATTGAAAAACGAAACAGCCAACGCCAAGAAAGCTGAGCTATTTCTACTTGAATCTTACTGAGTTTGCGAAAACACTTGATAATAACTCGTTTTGAAGAGAAAGACGCGTCGTCTTCAGCGGTAGTAGCGATAGCGGTTGCCTAATGGTAAGAAGCGCATCCAGGAAGAATTCCCAGTGGCAATCATGTGGTCAGCTTATTTTACGCGGGTGACACCGCAGGGCACAACTAGTTATATATAATATGTCCTGTATGTATACTATGTATATATTATTACCGCCAAATGGTACCAGGTTATGGGAATCTTCTGAAAATTCGAAAGGCTATTGCTAAAACTGTATTCTATTTGAGCTTACAACTTCTTAAAGTATTCTTAAGGTATTTCCGCTTCGGAACCCACATCCTGACAATGCATATAAATGTGTTAATTATAACACATACGATCTTTACGAAAATAAGTTCAACGGGTATCATTCCATAAATTCATACAATACTAATTTATCGTCGTTATTTTTGACAGCTGAAGATCAGTAGCCATGACCAAAGCCTTCTAATAGTATAGCTATACTTGTTTATTGATATTATAGATTTAAAGCTGAAGTGGGAAGCAGTCATTGTAAAAATAGCTTAGAAATGTATGTAATGTGTATGTTAAGTAATTTTTCCACAAGATGGATTAGACAACTTACTGATGAGGCTACAGCTAAATTAGTATATTTTGCATACTTCTACAGTATTATGTCTTACTGCGTATTACTGCAGCTGGGTTGGATACAATATTCATTTTGCAAAAACAAGCATTTCGGGCAATCTTTAACTTGGGCCCTCGGCAGTCGCAACGAGAACTATTCAAGGAGACTAATATTTTGCAGATTTTGGATACTTGCGACGTTGTTTATTTCTGTATGTCATAGTAAATATTATGTACATTTGAAAAAACATGAATTTTTTTAACCAAAAAATTACTGTATCCTCTAAAATGGGTCAAGACCACACGCTAGAGGTTCTTAAGGTTAGGCTGGCGAATACTAGAAAGGTCTTTATTAGTAAATCTGTAATAAAATTCCTAAAAGTGTGACATAAAAATCGGATATAGATTCAAAGAAAATTTGTCAAGGAGATATTATTAGGTAAAGCGTCTTATAAATAACATCTCCATCCACACATCTTTGCACTCTATATAATGGCCTAGAGTGCAAAGATGTGTGGCAAAAACTTTTACTCTGCACTTCACAGCTTTATTAAACTTTATAAATGTTTTTTTTCATTACACTCTATGGACTCGTTATCCGTACTTATTTTTATTTTTGACTTATGTTTTCTTATTTTACTTTACAATTCTTAATTACATCTGTCCATGCTCCGGTACAGTGTATAACACCAACATATAAAATCAAAATTTAAAAATTTAACTGTTATTCTGCAGATTCAGCTTTTGTGCTTGTTAGTATTATTTCATTTTTTTTATAACTATATGTTTTGCTTAATAGTATATATTTTTGTTATATAATGCCGATAGGTGTCCGGCAGAGTAGAACAGCACCTACCTCTATCCTACCCAGGTTTCGTATACGGTGTCTAAGGTATTGTAATGACAGAAAATAAATGCAATACTGTCGCTATGCTGCTCGTGGGAACGCAATGGGGAGTAAGATTTTTTTTGAATTAATTTCAAAATCACGTCACGTCTCGGGTGAGAAAAGTTGACTACATGTGTGGTCTCTGCCTACCCATTATATAGGAAAAGGGCGTAATTGTATGTGCGTATGTTTTATATACATACAAACATACATACGATCACGACTGTATCCCATAAGGGGTAGTCAGAGACTGGGCACTCACTGCAAAACAGATGACTGCCACAATCCACGTTTCACCAAAACAATATAATGCACTTGGTGTGATAGGTGGTGAGCCCATCGCCACCATGCGTTGTTGGGTGCACAGTGCAGTTTAATTCTTTACTCGCCTTTTACGAGATCCATTGGATGAGATGGAGTGGTAGTATTCTTTTCACGAGCCGCCACCACACGGCTTTATATGTCTTATCTATTCCAACCACCCACTGCGGCGTTCACTACCGCTGTGTCCCGACTGCATAACGCCATATTTTCTATAGAAGAGAGGGCGAACGTGCAAGTGGCTCACTTAATGGTTACTGATCACCGTCACTCAACTGTAATATAATCTTCGTATTCCCTAATTATGCTGGTTGAGGCAGCATCTGCCCGTTTTATAAGCCGGACAATTGCGTCGTGCTCGCTCCAGTCAGTGTAGTAGACGCAACTGCCGGTGTGACGCAAAATCACCACAACTGCATGGGCAACACTGCTGTGAACTTAACATTTAGTTTTAGTGGTACGCTCTGTCACCACGGTATCGGACATCAGCCCCTTTGTGTATGGTGTTGGAAGGGTTTATTTATGATAGTAAATCATTCACTTTAAACATATTCATGACATATACATACTGCTCGTAGGAACGCAGTGGGGAATAACAATGTTTTGACTCTTACCAAAATGGCGGCGACGTGGTTTGCCACCCTTCACGTCTCGTTTATATGGGGAAATGGCGTGACTATATGTATGACAAATACATGTCTTAATAAATAAAGTACTTACTTCATTTAAATTCATAAATTAGCGTAATCTCATTCCAACAAACGGCGGAATAACCGGTAACGAGTAGCGTCTAAAATGGGAGCTACTATGATTGCCAATCCTCATGCCAAGAGTGACGATAACGCCAAATCGTGCCTTATTTGTTTATTTAAAAAAAAACTTATAGTAGGATTTCTCCTGTATTGTGGGTGCAGTGGGATTTTATAGACAAAAATGTCACATGCGCAACACAACCCGACCCGAAAACCGACAATTTTTGATGTCAATGTTGTCTCTGGCTGGGATTCGAACACCGGATCGGCGACGTAGAAGTCGGGTAATCTGACCACTAGGCCACGCGGTCATCAATTGGGAGATGCCTATATCGATAGGTGAACTATTATTATCAGGCTGAAAAGTAAGTTAGTAAAAAAAATTTTAGCGCTACTGGGTAGTTACAATTTGGCAAGTTATTTTATCAACATTAACTTAATATTCACCTAACGTTTTCGAACTAACAATACTGTACAAATAGTAGGTATATTTACACAACAAACTGCACTAAAATTACAAATAATTGATGACACACACAGTTGCAATTTCGCATGTTATATTAATAGTTAGTAAAAAATCAAAAGTTAATGTTCCTACAGGGCTCAGGTTTCCTCCCTTTATGAGAAAGTATAGTAAAATACTGTGGGTCGGTAGACTTTACAGGTTTTACAGGTAACATCAACAGATACGGATACAAGAGTTCCAGAAAGCACTCGTTAGAACAGTATAGTGTATAGTGAATATTGAGGGATATGCTTACATACATACAGTCACGCCTTTTTCCCATAGAAGGGGTAGGCAGAGGCCACTCACGATGCCGACTTTTCGCCCCCGCGGAAATGTGGCGGATGGCGTATCACATCTCCGCCATTTTAGTACGTGTCAAAAAATTCTTACTCCGGACTTCTTACTTCCGGACTCTCTTGCGTTTCCACGGACAGTATAGTGACAGAATTGCATATTATGGTGTTCTTCTGCACAAATAAAGGCTGTCCGTACAACATCTTAGTAACCTCTTACGACACCTATACTACCGGTAGGAAAGAGGTAGGTGCTATTCTACTCTGCCGGACACCTATCGACTTATGAGGGATATCTTGTTATCAAAACACGAATATCATTAACAATTTCTTGTAAAATATAAATATTACCGAAATCGTAATTCTAAATTAAATCTTAGTATTACACTTGATAAATTATTGCTGCAAAAATGCTCACAAAGAAAGTATACAGATTAAGATATTGTATTGCGAAAATTTCTCTCACTTACACTTACTGGTGGTAGGATTCCTATGCAGGAATCCGTCTAGGTAGGTACCACCTCAGGGCCAGTTATTCTGCCGTGAAGCAGTAGTGTGCAAACATTACTGTGTTTCGGTTTGAAGGGCACTGTGAGCTAGCGTAATCACTGGGCATATGAGACTTAAGAACTTATGTCTCAGGGTATGGACACAGTGTGGTGTCACACAGAAATTTTCTGGGTGACACAGCAACTGTTATGGGCAGACGTTACACTTACCATCAGGTGAATGTTTTGCTCGTTTCATCACTTTATCCAATAAAAAAAAAAATCAAACTGAGTTATTAAATCTGAGTTAAAGCAGCGAGAATTTACTCTGAAATTCTTTTGTAATTTACTGGAATGTTAAATATTCATATTTATAGTAGTAAAGTAAACCCGTAGTTACTCTATGCAGTTATAGCCTGTCATTAGTCCACTGCTGAACATAGGCCTCCCCCATAGACTGCGACAAAATATGTAGCACTGATTTTAGGGGGATTTTGACAAAGTTGCCACGCCTGGAGGGCGGGTTGAAAACTGCAGTTTATTTATTTATACTCGTATGTTCTAGGAAGATGCTGCTGCCCGTATCCTGGTTTTAATTTTTCCTTTGTTGACTTCCAAGACACCCACGGATAAGATGTGGTAGTAAATTATCTTAAGCCGCCACCACATGGCTATATACCACCACACCGCTATATATATAAATTACCTAGTGGTAGGATTCCTATGCAGGAATCCATCCAGGTAAGTGCAACTGCAGATCAGTTATTCTGCCGTGTCTCAGGGTGACGAGCGCAGTGCGGTGCCACACAGAAAGGTTTTGGGTGACGCAGCATCTGTCAGATAATGAACAGATCTAATATTAAAATTAAATTATGTAAGCGGCATTGATGATCCTTTTATTTTTTTTAAATTATTAGACCAATCAATAATATGCTCCTCATAAAACTAAGCAATAGAAGTGCTTTGTTCTATTTTTTTTTATTAAATGGTGATTATGTTCTTGATGGTAAATTTGTTCAGCAAGAACCTATTTACTCTTCTAAGTAATGACAATGACAGTTGGACGAGCCTTTGCGATGATGATTCAACGACACGATCAGAGTTACTGCGCCATTGGAAGCTGGATCTACATACTGCCTCCCATGCACGCCATCGGGTGGTAGCATGGATAGTAGGGCCGGCACGGTAGCCCAGTTAGGGCAAAACGAAGCTAACACATTGGCACTATATTCAGGTAAAAGGCTTTCTATTTAAATTTGTAGAGGTACCATTTACACCGTAGATTTTTGTGAAGTAAACCTAAGAACACTAGGAAAAGTTAAATACAAAACTGACAAATAAGAAAGTCAGCACGTTTTTAAATAATTTAAAAGTATAATGAACATGTTTTGTACTCGCATGACGTTTTTTACATGACGGTCTGAAATTAAAGACTATAAGACATACGAATGCCCAATTACAGAGTTAAACATAATTTCGCAAAAACAAAATGTGAACGAAACATTCTTTTGGGGATACTTTAATACCAAAACAAGCGCTCATTAGCGGTTTTTAAAATTCTTTGGAGGTTAACAGAATAAAAGAATAACTCAATAAACGACCTCGGTATTTCATGTAAATTTATTTACGAAGGTATTTTGTTTACTTAACTGAAAACAAAAACGATTATAAATACAGAGATTATAAAATTATTTTTCGATTTTATAAATTAATATTTTAAAAAATAACGATGAGCTCTGTGGCCCAATTCGGTTCTTTAAGAATTTACTCATCCGATCTAATTATTATGCGATAAGATCGGAGAAAGGGTCGTATTCAGTTCCTAAGACTCGATTTAAATATTGACTCCAGAGCTTAAAACTTCGGGACCAGATTCAGGCAGATGCGCTGACTTTGGGCACTGTATTAAGTTTCGCAAAGAACAGACCTTTAAGTTTTTTAATTTTACGTGAATACTTCGCAAAGTACCACTGCTGAGCACAGGCTCTTCTCATTTCTAGGAGGGTTTTGTAGACAGGAAAAGTCCGCCAGGCTGCTCTAAATTAGCACTTAAAATTGCAACAGAATTTTTGTGGTGCCGGCACCGCGGATCTAACTCAGGTCACTCGATTAAGACGAAAGCCCGACTACTACCACGCTACCACGGCTCTGACAGCATTAAATTATTTATTTCATTAGTATTCTTAGATACGCCTTAGCCACCTTAAATATCAATGTAATTAAAGTTGTCGGCTTAGCAGGAACCGGTCCGAGCCATGGTAGCATATAGAGATCTATAGACGGGCGCTCGTCTTATATTTCATAGTACGCGAGTGACCTGAATTCGATCCCCAGTGCCGGCAGCTGTAAAATGGTTCTGCAATTTTTATGTTCTGATTTGCTACGTGCTCAGCGGTAAAGGAAAACGTCGTGAGGAAACATGCATGTCATAGGAATAAAAAAATACATATATAGCTCGTAAACCTGCAATGGGTCAGCGTGGCGGACTTTTCCCGACTCCAAAACACTCTCAAAAATGACAGGAGGTCTGTGCTCTGCAGTGGGACATTTATAGGCTGTAACTTTATGTTTTTACTACAGCATGACTTACTCTGGTAACTTACCTTGGTATATGATAATGTAATAACAGGTTATAAATAATATTTTAATAGAGTTTGCTTTTCGAACTGTTATTGATTTTTAGGTTTTATTTCAGTATTGATGGTCGTTTGGTGGTTGGTTAGTAAATATTAAATAAATATTGAAAAGTTTTTCGATCGTTCATTTACTTATTTAAAAGTAGTCCAAACTTTCGGTATTCATTGGTTTTACTTCATAAATTGCTTTGTAATTTATTGCTTGATGCTTTGGTTTTTAATGCATACATTTTTTGAATGCAATAAAGTTTTTATGTTTATTTAAAAATATGAAATTAAATTCATGTTGTTTTCGAAGAAAAGTGAAGAAGAGGATACTGTTTTGTTTATTGGAGAAAGGGACGAGAGGAACAAAACGTTTACCTGATGGTACCTTCAACAGTTCGCCCATAGCAATGCTGTGTCACCCGGAACATTTCTGCGTGGCACCACACTGCGCCAGTCCCCCTGAGACGTCAGTTCTTATCTCATATGCCCAATGATTACACTAGCTCTCAGTGCCCTTCAGAGTGAAACATAATAATGTTTGCACACTATTGCTTCACGGCAGAATAAATGGCCCTGCGGTGGTAGCTACCTAGACAGATTCCAGCACATAAATCCATCTGTAAAAAATATTTGCAATTTCTTATCTCCAAAGTAGAAACGGAGACCCCGTTAAATATTAACTAACAAAAAACTGTCATCTGCAACTGATCTTGGCAATTAAATATAGACAAAAATGTCTATGTTTACAAAGACTTGTTAGTTTTTCACCGGTTCATCCAAAATGTTATTTTTTAAATGTTCTCCTTAAAAATAATAAAGCAGTAACGTTTTATAATATACATATGTACATAATGATTAATTTGTGTAAATTTAATCCTAAACCTTTATTAATTTTACTGTTATTAATTAATTGAATTATAAAATGATTCTCTGTATTATGTAAATAATATGGGGTTTTAGGTACTTTTAGAAACTTTACCATTTCTTTCATAATTTAATGAAAACCATTGCTAACCTTTAAAATATTACTCGTACCTGTAAAAGTAAAATGTTTAAAATTCTGAACGCGCGTTATGTTCAAATAGAAGTTATAGACAACCCGAACCCCAAAATAAATGTACTATAAAGCCAACTTTTCACAACATTGTAAGACGTTTGAAAAAAGTACCACTCACAAGCACTTGGTCAACGTATTCGTATGCGGTATGAATAATAACTTCTGCGACCTTTCGAGAAACCTTTATTCCCGAGATGAATACCAAACAATTTATACGCATACCAAACCTATTTTAAATCAGTTTTTTTTATTTAATTTGTGACGGGACGAGCAAAACGTTCACCTACAATTGGTACTTATATTTTTACCTAAAGTAAAAAGTAAACTATAAATAACACCCCATATATCGGTCACTTCGTGAGCTAAGTTATGATAGTTTGTCTTCTGTCACAAGGTTAGATAACCTTTATTATAGTAGTATTAATAATCTCATCAACTATTGGCCTAAATTAAATACGCAGGACCGCAAAGAAAAAGAGTCGGTTAGAATTCACTATCATCAAAAATACCTGACCTAGCTTATGGAATAAATACTAAATTTAAGAATATTTTTATGTGCTTAAATGAAAATAAAAACAAATTAATTCAAGCGTTTAATTTTTTTCTACTGTTATGCGATTTGGCTTACTTTCTACTATGTTTTTGAGGCGATGCTGCGGAATATTCTGCCATTACTCTATTAGAGCTTCTTTCATTTCACGTAGCGTGATAAGCGGCGGATTCCGCTGATGTACATGTCGTTTCAGTTCGTCCCATGCATTCTCAATGTGGTTTAAGTCGGAGCTGCGTGCTGGTGCTGTACTCCATGCGTGTGATACCTTCTTGAAAATAGGCAAACACTATCTAAGCTGTATGCGGGCGGGCATTGTCTTACATAATAACAGCATTCTCGCCCATGTCCACTAAAAATAGACCAACGTAGTCAGCGTTCGGCTCGGTTGGCGCCGTGGCCAAGCCCTTGGCTTCTGCGCCGCGGGTCGCGGGTTCGATACCCGCACGGGACAAATATTTGTATGGCCTACATATAGTTGTTCCGGGTCTGGGAGTTTGTGCATGTGGAATTTATGTCTGTAAAGCGCACCCACGACACAAGAGAAAGCCTACTGTGGGGCTTACGTTTTTTTGAAATGAAAAAAAAATCAGAATTTCATTGACATATCTTTTTCCATTTTCTATCACCACTAATCTAGACTCTTGTACTAAACTAAACTTGTAATGATACATCACACGCTAAAGTGCACTATTTTTTTAGTCCGATAGAAAGTGTGTCTCTATTGCATCATCATCATCATTATCATTTCAGCCTATCACTAGTCCACTGCTGAATATAGGCCTCCCCCATAGATTGCCGCAAAAGTTTGTCGCTCTCATTTTAACGCAAAATCCGCGCATAGACGTGGAGTTGCGAAAACCAGCTCGAAACAATCTACAAGCTCTCATTTTGGGGGGATTTTGCCATAGCTGACACGCTTGGCAGGCGGGTTGGCAACCGTAGTTTATTTATTCAGATGTTACAATAAGATGCTGATGTCCTTCTTATGGTTTTATTTTGCCTCTGTCGACTTTAACGACACCCACGGGATGAGATGGGTAGTAGATTCTATAAAGCCTCCATACGGGAAATCTCCTATATATCTTTCAGAAAGTTTTGTAAAAAAACTTTCCTTGAAATTTAAATCTTTACAGTGTAACGTTAACGTTAAGTCTCCAAATAAAATGTCTATGAACTTATAAGTAATATTCCGACCGATAAATAGTTAGATAGAATATCTATAGACTGTCAGAAGGCAGGCTGTCGCTTTGCTTTTTGTACTTTACGAAATAATGTAAAATAATTTAGGATTATTTATTAAGAGTACACATTAGACAACATTTATTTTTCGTCAGTGACAACGATTGGTGTGCGACCGTGTGTAGCTATGAAATGACATCTACAAACTTTTGTCGCAATCTTTCAGGGAGGCCTTATTCAGCAGTGGACTAGTCATATGCTGAAATTATCATGATGTTGAACAACGATTATGAGCGTAAGACTGTGTCAAGTATTTTTTACTCTTGCCAAAAAAACGTTAACAATGACGCGACGGGTTTTGAGCTAGTATGGCTTGTTTAAAGTATCATGTAACTTTCCACAAACCTCATTAGACATGGGTCGTGTTTGAGTTACTCATGTTTTAATAAATATGAAAGCCAAAATAAAAGCTAACTTTTATTTAATTATGTTCCACCGTAATCAAAGAAGATATTTTTATCTGAACTAGGTACCCATAAGTAGTCGAAATAATTTTTTTTAAAGTTTGAACGTTATTGAGGTTTGAATAAATATTATTAAATAATTCAAAAATAAAATTCAACAAAAATTATTTAAAAAAAAATTATTTAATTTTTTTTTTAACGCTGCAAGTATGAGTTAATTCCATTGCATATAAATCGATGTTTTAAGGACGTAATAAAATGTTCCTTCTGTTCCTCTTTGATAATAATTATCTAGTAGAATATTTATATCTATATTTATATAGAAGTTATAAGCACTTATGTATATGTAGATATGTATGTATATGTAGATATGTATGTATGTGTATATATGTATATATATATATGTATGTATGTATATTTAAATGTGTATGTATTGATATAATTACTTATATTGTATTACTATCTATGTATATATTTTTTTCCTCATGTTTTTTTTTTAATGTTTGCTGCACCGCCTATTATATGTTTATCTCTGCTTAGCCTTATGGTTGACTGGGAGAGAATGCCTATAGGCATTAAGTCCGCCATATGTACAACTTAAGTGCATAGAAGTTTAAATAAATAAATAAATAATTAATTTAAAAAAAAGACTAATATGTGTTTAACATTGGCAGTATGACCGCAATATGCTTAAAAATGAGTACAAAGTTTTCTCTTCACGCTTCGTCAGTGCTTTTTACCGTAAAATTTAAACAAATATTTATTTTATCGAACCAAAACGTACACAAAAATTTCGTAATGTGCGCCAGATCCTGAACAAATATCTCGAATATGGCAAAACTGTCAATCAATTACTTGAAGCCAGCATTTAAAACGCGAGTGGTCTGGTATGGCTAATAAAAATCGGATTAGGGGCTGGTGATGACGATGCCAGCCTTATAACAGTAAACTGCTTGCCCAAAAAGGGAGGACTTGCAGTAATCGCTGTCACCTGACACATCAGTTATAGCCCCATATGCCCAGTTATTAAACCGGCGAACGGATTCCTTCAAACCGAAACACAAAATGTTTGTACACTAGCACTGAGGTAGTAGCTACCAAGACGGAGTTCTGCATACGAATTCTACTTATTATTAACTTATCCAAAACACGGTTTTTATATAACATTTTATAATTTTATAAGCAATATAAATAAGTAATTTACTATACTGGTTTTAACAGGCTCAATTTATACAATTTTATATTTAATTTCGCTGATAAGTGTCTGGCAGAATAGAATAACACCATTATATAGAATGCTGCCACTATTGCAGAATACCGTAATCCTACTCTAATCGTGGGAACGCAATAGTAAAACAAGAATGACTCGTACCAAAATGGCGGCGACGGGGTTCGCCACCCGTCACGTCTCTTTTCCCGTGGGGGCGAAAAGCGGGAAAAATGGGCTTTGCCTACTCCTCATATGGGAAAAAGGCGTGAATGTATGTATGTTTGTTATTTATACAACAATATAATCCTTGTATTATCAGTACGTAGGATAGTGACTTCTTTGATGCGCAGAACATTAATATCTAGTTTTGAATTGTCCTAAATACAAGTTACAAGCTGACGCTGAGGGATCTTCAAAATACATTTAGAATCAAGATCACGTTTTGACTCTAAAACTGTGACATCTGTTTCATCTCTATTTTAAAAACTTCGTTACAATAGAGTTAGATTAGATAGATTCTGTTTGAAATTAATATCAAACGGATGGTCATAAATACCAAATGAAATTAAATATGTTTCGAATTCACCAATAATATATTGATTTGAGATTTATACATAAATTATGAAAAACACAAATTTTTATTTTTAATGTTCGTATAATTGTAATGAGTTTTAAGCCGATTTATAACAAGTAAATTATTAAATTAGCTGCAAGTTTAGACATCCTCCTGGCCGATATTCGAACACGGCGACAACTTTCGAATACTGTCGGAAATATTATAGTGCCATAAGTGTACTAGCAAACAGAGGCGTATATTTTCGGTGATGTTACTGCAGTGTTTTTTTTTTTTGTTTAGAATAGAATAGAATATAATAGAATTCATTTTTATTCAATGGGAAGAACCAGTAAGAAACCTGAGCGTGATTTTTCACCACCCAGTCATTTTTAAAATAATAGAAAAAAAAAAGAAAAAGAAAAAAGATGTTTATTTCTGCGAAAAACTCTAAAGCATACATTTTAGTTTGTACAATTTATTATATATATTTTTATTGTTCACCTTATATAAAATTAACCTTAAATAATGAATATATCTTAATACTAAAAAAAAACATACAAAATACCTAAATAATTACATAGATATATTTCGCAGGACCGTTACTATCTTAGACAGTACTTAACAGTCGGTCTCCTCACTAGGCAAAGCCTGTATCGAGGACGACCGAATTCATAATCATTCAGAGTCATATTCAATTCAACTTTTAATTTTCAACAGGTTTTCTGTCTCATCATACGTTAATGAATTTAGCCACTTATAGATCACATTTTTCGCTTCTGTCACTGATTTGTTTTTAATGTCGCATTGTTTGACGACCCTTGTTATAGATGTGCAATCGAATAAAATCTCCAAAACGTTGCGCAAACCTTGTATTAACAGATGGGGTTTTAAGGTGATAAACTCTAAGATTTTTAAGCAATTCGTGGTCACCGAATGTTATTACTGATTTATGTACTGAAATCGATGTTTTAAATATAAACAGTTGACGCACACTGAGCACTCCAGCTTCTTGGTATAGGGTTGTGGTGGGGTACCTGTAGAGCTTCCCAAGCATAACCTTCAGAACCGAGCGTTGTGCTCTCTCAGCCTGGACAACAAATGTTTTAGCCGCGCTGCCCCAACACGTTATACAGCATATAATTAGGGACTGACACAGTGCGTAGTATACTGATTTAAGGGTGTCAATAGAAGCCACATGTTGCAGATTTCGCATTACACTGATCACCTTTCTTATTCTAGCCGAGAGAACATCAATGTGCGCTTTGAACGTAAGGTTTTCGTCGATATGGACTCCAAGATATTAGAAAACTTTTGTGCGCGTCAGTAATTCACAAAAACAGGTCTGGGCGTTACACATTTTATTATGAAATTTTAATTTTTGTATCTTTTCTGGGAGCTGAATCAGACGTTTTATGAAAACATAAATACGTGGTCTTCTTAGTGTTTAGTGTTAGAAGATTTTTTTGTAACCAATTACAAACTAGAGCCATACCTTGCTCAGCTGAAGAACATACAATAGGCCATGTAGGTCCATGAAAAATTATTGCAGTGTCATCTGCATAACACAATATATCAGCGTTTTAAATTGGGATCTCATGAATGTCGTTGATATAAAGTAGGAAAAGAGTAGGTCCGAGGATACTACCCTGCGGAACTCCAATTTCAATAGATTGTACGCTACTAATCATCTGGCCAATCTTAACGCACTGACTCCGATCCGTTAAATAACTTCTAAACCAGTCTAGGGCAATACCACGTATTCCCAAGCCATGCAGTTTTTTCAATAGTATTGGAATGGAAACTGTATCGAAGGCTTTGGCTAGGTCTAAGAACATGCCAACACAGCATTGTTTACTATCCAAATGCGATGACACTGTGGTTGTAAGTAACGTGACTGCATCTTCAGTGCTTTTTGCCTTACGGAAACCAAATTGATTCGAAGAAATTAAATTATGACTTTCCAAGAAGTTAACAAGTCGTTTATTTACCAATTTTTCAAGAATTTTAGAGAAAGTACCTAGAAGGGATATGGGTCGGCAATTGTCAACAGAATTTTTTAATCCACTTTTATTTATAGATTGGGGAAACCGATACAATTTTCCATGTACTAGGGAATACTCCACTAGAAAGGCTTAGATTGAATATATGTGTTAGGGGAATAATAATTTCGTTTTTAATTTGTTTAATGATCGGATTACCTAAACCGTCGATCCCAGGGGCTTTGTCATTTTGTAGGGTAATTATTATTTTTTCAAGCCTCTTCGCAATCAGTTGGACTCATAAAAAATGAATTTGATGGCGTGTTACTGACTGGTATCGATTTTGCAAGATCCATTTCATTAATATGAATATTAGAGAGCATTTGGTCAGCTAATTTGCGACCAACAGTCGAAAAGTGAATATTTGTAATGTCAATAGATTGCTGCCTGTTCTGGCAACCAGGTAACGTTAGTAATTCGGAAGGTAAAGAACCTTCCGAATTACTAACGTTACCTGGCTTTGTTTAGAGAACAAGTATTCTTAATTGCTCGCCAGAGTTTTTTTGGATTATTTTTATTAATTTTAAGTTCTCTTTCTTTGTATTCTTTTTTTAACTTCCGCAACAGGCTTATGAATAAATTTTTATAACGCGTATATGCTACTTTATGGATTTTATTCTCTGGATACTTTCTAACATTCAAGTGAAGACGATCGCAGTGCCGCATGCATCTCATTAGTCCTGGAGTAATCCAGGTTTAAGTTATATTTTTTTCGACTTATCATGTATTCATGAGAATGCTTAATAACAATGTCAGATAATATTTTGCTGAAAAGTTCGTTAGCTCTGTTAACGTCGTCCATGCCATTGACAATAGACCAGTCGACAATAGCTAGATCTTTTTGAATATCACCAAAGTCTCTTTTTATAGTGAAGCGCATCGGACGTATGGGTTTCGATTTTAAAAGATTCATACCTATCATGACCGGATAGTGATCTGTGATATCAATTTGGTAAACGATTCCGACTACTGAGTCGTAACTGCCAAAATTTTTGACGTAAATATGATCTAGGCAAGATTGCTCTCTAGTGGGGTGTGTAATAGCCGGAAGAAGTCCGTGCTCAGCCATAAAACATTGGTATTCTAGAATATGAGAATTCCCTATGTTGTCTGCTATGTTCACATTTAAATCACCAGCTATTATAAAGGGTAGTTCATTTGTATTACTAATGTAAGTTTCTAATGAAAAGAGGAATTTCCCTAAGTTCCTAAATGATGGTGACCGATATATGGCCAAAATTTGTACGACATTAGGAATGAAAATAGTTAGACAATCGGCGTCATCTATAGTGGGTTCCGAGACGATGGGATTCCAGATATCTGTTACGTACACAACTACTCCACCGTTTTGATTAGTGTTATTATCTGTTTTAAATATGCTATATCCCGGTATTTGTGGAATGACCAATGAACCGTGTAGCCAGCATTCAGTCAAAATCAAAATATCGATTGACATATTTAGACGTTTTAGAGCTACCAATAGGGCATCAAAATTTTTATGTGTACTCCTAATATTCAGAGAAAATATTTTAAAATTACAATCCGCTGTTAATATTCTCTTGCAAATTGTTGAATCATTTACTAATTCACAGTTAATTTTAAAAGAGTCTATATCTAAACCTAAATCGTCGGTCAGTATCATTGTCGCATTAAAAATTTGCCCCGGAAACCAGTTGACCACACTGTTTTTATCAATTTTACGTCAAAGTATAAGCGAAATTTATTTTTAAGTGATAAAACAATGCGATAGTGATTGAATAATGTATGGTAATAGTTGAAAGAAAACTTAATTTTACATTTAGTAACGTGATCATATGAAACATTATGCCAGATCGTGTTAATAGAGTAAACAAGCGACTCCGAGTAGACACATGTTAACAAAGTGAAGAGAAACAAGAAGTAAAAATCGCGAAATAGAATTTTTAGTGACTCAATATATAATTGACTTATTGTTAACTTCATGCAAGATACAAATATGCAGAATAAACCAAAGTTAAAATTAATTACAATAAACAGGCCTAGCAAAAAATAAAACCACCAGAAATAATAGAACTTCAGGTTCCACAATCGATTTACCTTGTTGTTTTCAGGTAAGAGTTTAAGAACCAAGAGTCGTTGAAAATGGAGGGAGCAAGGAATCCAAGTCCTTATATGATGATATGAGCAAGGCACCTTTTCCTTCTCTAATGTAAAATAACAGCAGTTTATAAAGATGTAGAAATAGCTTGGCGCGATCACCTCATTCCCAGGGGTTATCATCATCTATGTATTCTTTAATATTATAATAACCCTTTTTATGATTTCTTTCTGGGATTTTGTTGTAAAAACGTATACATTGCCCCATAAAAGAGTTTATGTTCTGTGTACATACAAAACGTTTTCAAATATATATTGAGAGGCCAACATTAATTTCTTTAAATTTATCTCTAAGAGACACTTTAGGGCCAAGATTATAAATAGCTCCTACGGCCCTCTTTTGCAAAACAAAAATCTTTTCTACATCAGTCGCATTTCCCCATAACAAAATACCGTAAGACATTATGCTATTAAAATAACTAAAAAAAAAACTAATCTAGCAGTTTCAACATTAGTCAAATTCCTAATTTTTTTTCAGCATAAGCTGCAGTGCTAAGTCTACTTGCTAGTTTAGATACATGGAGCATTTCTTAATTGAAGTTTTTCGTCAAAAGTTATTCCAAGTAAAACAGTAGTATCCAAAAAACTCAACTCTTCCTATTCACAAGCACATTTACATCTAATCGTTTAACATTTGGTATTGTGAATTTAGTACATTTTGTTTAATTGCCGTTAATAAGCAAATTGTTAAAGTTAAACCAATGTACTAATTTTGAAATAGCATTATTCACCTCGTCATATAATAAAGGTTCACGTTTTATCTTAAACATCAAAGATGTATCATCAGCAAATAACACTATATCATGATTGTCCCCTGCTAGGTAAGTAAGTCATTAATGTAAATAAGAAATAGAAATCGGCCGAGAATCGAACCCTGCGGGACCCCCGTAGATACTGCTGATCCGGAAGAACTCTTGCTATTAATAACTACTTTCTGCGTTCTATTACTCAAATATGAAGTTAGAAGTTAAAGTGCAGAATTTCTTATACTGTAATGATGTAGTTTCCTGGTGCGTGTTTCATGATGAACGCAATCGACGGCGTTTGAAAGATCACAGAATACATCCAAGGCATGCTGTGAACTCTCCTAGGCATCAAATATATTCTTAATAAGTTCAACACCTGCATCGGTTGTAGAACGACCCCTTGTGGTTTTACAATAAGTTTTTGTGAAACAATTTATGAAAATTAAAATGTTTTAACATTTGATTAAGTATAATTTTTTCAAAAATTTTACTTAATGTTTGTAGTACGGAAATACATTTAAAGTTAACAGGGTCCGATGTACTACCAGATTTAAATAAAGGTATGATTTTACTATGTTTCATCAAATCAGGAAAATTATGACTATTTGAGGTGCAATTATATCTATAATAGACGCACTAACTTCAACGGACATTCCCCATAGATCTGCGGTTCTCTTACAATAAATAGTTTTAAAAATAATTAGAATGTCATTTGCATCTACCATATGAAATTTAATATCTTTTGTATGAAAATTTACATTTTGTTTGTGTAATGTCTCAGCAGCAGTAGGAGAAGAATTTAATAGCTTTCTTATGGAAAGCAACATCTTGATCAGATGTCATAAGCTTGTTGTTAAAATTTATTTTGTAATCATGGTTGTAGTCCTTGACTTTCCCGGTTTCACTATTAATAATACTCCAAGTAATTTTTATTTTATGTGATGCTTTCTTTATTTTATTGCTTAAATGCAATGACTTGGCTGCGGAGCATATTTTTTTAAATAGTTTTGAATATTTTGTAACATATTATTTAAATGTGTTACTATGTATGATTGTATGACTTTACATTGTAAAGTTCATACAACCTTTGCCTACTTCTGTGAATTCCTACTGTCGCCCATTCTTTAAAAGTTTTGCGACTGTTCAAGGAGATAGTTTTAGAAGTAAAAACAGCATTAAAATTCTTTGCTCAGCAGGTTAAACAATACTTCATACAAGTCAGTATTATTATTATAAGGAAGTAATAGTAGTTTTTTTATTCACGTTACTTCTAAACTTCTCCAAGCGATACTTATTTACAGGAACAAACATATTTTTTTATTATTTGGTTTTCGCATATGTAAGTTATCGATACTAACTGTCCAGAATGATCAGAACTTTTTTTGTGAATTATGGATAGGTGCAAAGTCTTAACATCTGTAAAAATATTTTACTATACAAATTGCACTAGATCCAGTTATACGCGTTGGTTCTCCTCTGGGAAATTGATGTTAGTCTCCGCATTATTTGCCTAAAATGCCCTGCAAATTTTGATGCACCAGGTTTATAAATCTTTATTATTGACATTTTGTGAAGTGGTACAATTGTTTACATACGAGTAATAGGACTTTCTTAATTTATTAATGTCGCAATTATTGCTAGAGATTTCCTCTATTGTCTTCTTCTTCATCATCATCATCATTTAAGCCTATCATTAGACCACTGCTGAACATAGGCCTTCCCCATAGATTGCAACAAAAGTTTGAAGCTATCATTTTAGAGGTATTTTGCTATAGTTGGCACGCTTAGCAGGCGGGTTGGCAACTGCAGTTTATTTATTAAGATGTTCCAGGAAGATGGTGCTGCCCATCTTCTGATTTTTATTTTCCCTGTGTCGACTTTTACGGGACCCACGGGATGAGATGGGTTGGTAGATTCTCTTGAGCCGCCACCACACGGCGATTGTCTTCTTACTTAATTTAAATTATTTGTAACTGATTCCAAATTAAATGTCAAACTATGAGACTGCTCAATAAAAGCAGATGTTTTTATAGGCCATTACGGGTCTTATGCAAGTCTTGTAGAGGAGAAGTTCGTGTCTTAAGCCCATTTTGCTTGCAGAGCAAATTAATGGGTATAGGCGGCTTTATTACTCTCTTTTCCTAGGGAATAGGTCGTCCGAATAGGGTGATCGTGCCTAGGCTCGCATGATGTCGACAAGTCTGTCCGGCACTTTAATGTGATACAACTTGTAAAAGAAGCCGCCGTGCCAGACTTTGTCAAATGCCTTTGCGACATCTAAAAATAAAGCCACTGTGTCTACAGGACTAATATGTACCCCGTTAAGCGCTACACTTTATGAGTACACAAGTGTTCGGGTCGAAAGCCGAACTGCTCTACGGGGAGAATGTTGTTATTAAGTAACGTAGTATTTTATCGACTGAGTATTATTCGCTCATAAATCTTAGCCATCGAGTTGAGTAGACTTATTGGGCAATAATTTATAATATATTTGATGTTTATGGGCTTGTTAGGCTTCGGAATGCTTCCAACGTCGACTTCCTTCCAGGCGCAGCTGGAGAGGTGCACGTTATATATGAGATTAAGAGACACACTAGCGGCGTAGTTAGTGATTTCATCACCCTGTGTTCATCACAACTTTTTCTCCAAATGCAGGCGATAGCACCCTGCTGATTAAAGGGCTGTGGCGACGGAAAGCAACATCTGCAGTGCAAGAGTATCAGCACCGCGCAAACGACCTCGGCAATCCTCGATGCCGGATTACTAACATTATTATTGCAATTTCAAGCTTCGTTTTACCACCTACTTGCCGGTGAACGAAAACATCGTGCAGAAACCTGCATATCTGTGGAATAATAAATATTACGAACGACTTGTGAAGTCTGTAAACTCGTACTCAAGCAGTTTAGCATATACTTCCCGGCATCAAAAATGGGAAAAGGCATATGCTCAACAGTAGGATACATTGGGCTATAACATTGTGCTTACATTTGTAATAGTACAAAAACGTAGTCACACACACAACCTCACCTTTCCGCAGAGGTACAGAAACAATCTTAGTATAACCAGACTGAAAATAGCTAAATTTAAGTTTCATTGAATGGTTTAGTTGGGTGTAGTCCGACTGCGAAACACGACTGTTGCAGGATCGAGCCCATCATTCGACTCCTCCTAACACAAGCTTTTAAGATTAGTACTATAAAACACCCCGAATATTTATTTATATTTTGTCCTTAGTCAAGTCACCATGGTTACCTGGCAAAACATATCTCCTCATGAATGAAAACTAGTATAAGAAAAGAGTTTTTTTTAATGATAACAATAAACGAATTCTTTAAATAATAGTAGAATTAAATGATTTTATACTATAATCCATAACCGTATATATTTCCGCAATAAAGCCACTAACAGCATGGTGCCAAGCAATCAAGAGATTGAAATCATACATCTAGTTGTTTGCACACTAACTCAGTCACTAATTTATATGGAAACGTAAAGAGTTGTCAATTCATTTTCATTTTCAAGTCAAATGATTTCCTGAAAAAACTCACAAAACAAAATCAAAAACTATTCTCACATTTAAAGACAAACAAACAAAGACGGACAATTAAGCAAGTTAATAAAAACATTTTAAGAATTGTGATACTAAAAAATAGAATGTGTTGAAGTGAGAAAATCTGTTATGAAAATGAATATTATTATGGAATATGAAGAATTATTAAATTTTAGTTATGAAAAAAAAATATTACTGGAAACCTGTAAAATTCTGCTCTTTCAAGAGATTTAATAAAGTTTTAGTATTTTCAAATTTATTATTATATATATATTTTCATTATCCCTTAGTCGGACTTTATGTCGTTTAATATCATAAATGGAATTTTCAGCTCTAGAGAAGATTCTACGTCGTTCGGTACTGTTTACCACATAGAGTGATCAAGATATGTTAATTGTGTCTTTGATATTCCAACTCGTGAGTAGTCTTGGTCATCATAATACAGAGAAACGTAATTATGTTCGTTAAGGGATTTTGTAATTATTTCAGCATGAAACACAATTTTTTAAATTATTTATTTAAAGGACAAACAACAGCGGTAAAACTCATAACATATTGTTTTTTGCACATAATAGGTGATGCCAATTCAAATGTATGCCACTAAACAAACAACAGCGGTGAAATACATAACATATTGTTTTTTGCACATAATAGGTGTTGCCAATTGAAATGTAATGCCACTAGACAAACAACAGCGGTAAAATACATAACATATTGTTTTTTGCACATAATAGGTGTTGCCAATTCAAATGTATGCCACTAGACAAACAACAGCGGTAAAATACATAACATATTGTTATTTGCACATAATAGGTTTTGCCTATTCAAATGTATGCCACTAGAACATTTAGAGAAAATTACAGTTGCAGGTAACACTTAGTACCACTTATGCACCACACAAACAAATTTGAATAAATATTATAGACCCCGGGCCAACATTAACAAAGTAAATGTAATGCGACGCTGCTTAAATTGTCGAATAATGTAGGAAAAGTAAAATATGGTGTAAAAAAAACTTTATTACAATAAATAACACAGGAAGGAAATAAATACAAAAAATGTATAATATTGCTTTGTAATAATATGCCTGCATGCATGCATGCTAATAATAAAATATATTATCAATATTTCAAATGATAATGATATTCTCCTGGCCGATTTCGACCACGGCGACAACTTTCGAATATTGCCGATAGCTATCAATTGCGCAGGAGATATTATAGTGCCAAAAGTGTACGCGCAAACACAGAGGTACTCACTCGTCCCAACCTACCCTATATTTCAAATACCAATTCCTTGAGAAACCTACTTCCAGAGAGCAATATATATATATATTATGGAAATGTGTTTAAAAATTTTAAAATATTTTTTACATAGGAATTATTAATTACTGACACACAAATTATATAAGTAAACTTCTAATAGAAACTTATAGTAAATTCTTCTAATTTATATAAGTTAACTTCTTTAGACTGATTAACTACATCATTGATTTCAAATTCTAAGCTCGAGAATCTGCAAAGTCAGGCTTGGTTGAAAGCAGATTATTATACAATAATAAAAATTCGTTTGAAGACTCAGAGTCCGACGTATGACTATTGCTGTGACCATATCTTTCCTTATAACAATTTTTGTCACGCCAAATCGTCAAATCAGCACCAGGTATATTTGAACATAGACGAGGAATATTACTGAAATAGATTTTTTTCACTTATCAATACACAAAGTGGTTTTATAGGTACTATTAAAATCAAAGTTAGAAAACAATCATACTCTGTCCGCACGTTCATGAAAGCCTGTCGTTGAATGTATTTGATGCCCTCTGCGTTGTCACAGGCAAACCGAGCTAAATTAGTTTTCCTGACCTCGTGTAATTGGCCTGAAATTGTTTTTTTTTATTTCCTTACGGTTTTAAAATAATAACTGTTGTAAAGGAAAACGATTTCGTTCCGGAACACGTTTCCCGTTAGTTGACCTGATTTTTTTGCATAAGTACTTAAGATGCAATTGAAAATAGAAATAGAAATATAATGTACATGTGTGTTTAATTTATCAACACAGTTAAACTGAAGGTATACTGAGATACACACAAAATAATAAAACTTAATCTATACTTTGTTCAAAAATCTTGCTGTACTTTTACGTTTAAAAAAAATATTATAAAAAATAGTTTCTTTTATCACGAGAAGTAAATAATCAACTTACGTAAAGACAGGCTATGGAATTGGTCACCTCTCTCAAACCAAAATCGATCGCCATATCTGAATACATTCATTTGTCGAGCAATGATACAAAATAACGTTGGACCGACATTGGTATTTTTAACAAAATTTTCACTCATTATGCCAGCCAGCAAATCTACATCATATACATCGTCGTAAAGGCTTCTTAAAACCTCGACTTTCTAAGAAAAACAAAACATTTCTAAAATAAATTATACGTGTTTTCATTATTGAACAATATTTCAACAGTAATGACATTTTGCCGGCCGCAGTTCGAAAATTTCATACAAAATATGGTCAAAACAGTGTTTTAACCACGTCTCATGTCATCATTAAATTTCTTATTATGGGGTTATTTGACGTCAAAAGTCTATGTCAACAATTCCACCACCCTCCGTGCATTATAAGAGGAAATTAAATGCTGCATCAACGAAATAAGGCCAGAATTAAGCAGCAAAGTCATGAAAAATTTCGACAAAAGTGTGCGTATGTGCCAGCAAAGCCGTGGGGGCCATTTGCTCGATGTGTTATTCCATAAATAACCTATGTACTTTATGATTCAATGAAAAAATAACAGTCTAAAGACTAAAAACTGTGTTTTATATAATTCAAACCTTGCGTTAATATTGAGACACCGTTATTTATTACGATTAACAGTTGTATTAATGAATTAAAACTATACATTTAGTTGTTTTTTTTTATTCTTATTTTAAATACTAGTAATGCTACTAACGTTTATAACATTACTGTTCTTAAAAGTTTATACTGGGAGATGGTTGACGACATTAGTCGAATGACTACTGACTACTGCGACGTCATGTTTCGCAGTCCGTAAACTTAACCATGAGGCTACTAGTGAGATGAGCAAAACGTTCACCTGACGGTAACTGCAACGTCTGCCTATAACAAATGCTGTGTCACCCAGAATATTTCTGTCTCACACGATACTCCGGCCGACCCTGAGATATCAGTCCTTAAGTTTCATATGCCCAGTGATTAAACTAGCTTAAAGTGCTCTTCAAACCGAGACAGAGTAATGTTTGCACACTTTACGGTGGAATGGCTGGTCCTGGGGTGGTACCTATCTAAACCGATTCCTGCATAGGAATTCTACCACTAGTAATGATTTCTCACATACATATTTCACCTTCTAGCGATTTCATCTTCAAAATTTCACTTCTTGCGAGACATAGTAATTTTCCAGCTTACAAGTTAACTTTCTTTTATTACAGTTTAAAAAAAAATGTAAATCGATGTTTTCAAATAATTATCAAATAAATTAAAAAATATCAAACAGTTTATTATTGATTATTAATCGAATAAATTATAATAAAAAAAAGTGATATCACGGCGCGAAAGTTACTTTTGAATACCAATAAACTTACCTCAATGTCAATGACATCAGCGAAATCTTTAAAGATCTTTGCTCCTTTCAAACCACAAATACTCCTATAGTCGTTATATCCTCTCATTCCTAAGAGTCTGCCTCTTTGAATGTCACTTGCAGCAAGATCGTGAGCTTTCTGTAAGCTACCAAAGTACCGTTCAGAAATCTAAAAAAAATATTTAAACATTTTATTTGCTTTCAGTATTTAACAACGTTTTAATTAGTCTTGTAATAGATTATGTAAAAATCTTTGTATATGTTTACAAAAGAAAGCAAAGGACCGTTAGCCATATAGCATAATCCACTGCTCAACATAATTCTTCCTCATAAAGCCACCTGTGTATGTATTAATTTTCCGTAAAACCATGCTTGCTATCGCTCCATCAATAGGAGGAAAGCACAGCGTTTGCCCGAACGAGGCTGCCCTTTAAGAACCTTTCTTCCCCAGCTACAGCTATCTATTCAACGTACTATCTGGTATTATATTTTTGGTTGTAGGGTTTTTATGCAGGAATGCATCTTGGTGGATACCACCGCAGTATCTATTATTCTGCCGTCAAGGAGAAGTGTGCAAACATTACTAAGTTATGATCGGAAGGGCTTTGTAAACTAACGTAATTACAGAACATATGAGTCTTAAGGACTGATAAGGACTTTGCAGTTGAACTTTTTAGTTACACAGCAAGTGTTATGGGTAGACGTTGCCCTTGTCAGCAGGTGAACCACTTACTCGTCTCGTCACCTTCTTCTATTAAAAAAATGTACTAAAGGTTCCTAACTCAGTCTTGTAATAATTACGTATATAGTAATAATTACAATATTGAGTTACAGATGAAAAGTATATAAAACGAGCTATTTAAAAATAATTCAATTTCTTACCTCTGGATCTTGAATATCGTCTATTTTAGCAGCGTTTTGGTAAAACGTTCCACGATTGATTTCTTCGAAATGATCATTCTGTTCTAAAACATCTTGCTTAAAAAGAGTGTCACTATAAGACAATTCATCGATATAGTTATATTTTTCATCGTATTTCCTGAATCAAAATATTATGCATTATAGAACGCTCTACCCTTCATTAACAAAAAAATAATATTCCATTTGTACGCAAAGTTTGGTTTCAATATGTTGTTTTTATTCTTATATTAATATGAAATGTACACAAAAGAACTGTTACTTAATTTTTCCATCCAGTAAAGTATGAAAGAAACGTGTTGCAACCTCGTACTCTGCAAATACGAGAGGTAATGCATCTTCGTCGTACACATTAATTTGCTCTATACGATTTGATATTAAACCATAGTTTATCATATTGCTATGACCTGGAAATAAAAAAAATATTAACCAGGAAATCATTGCCATGAAAATTATTTTTTGAGCATTAAATTTAATTAATGGGCATCTTGCATAATACGACTCCACAAGCAGTGCAGGCCGCTTGGTGGCAGCTAAAAAGAATCTACCACCCTATACCGCGGCTGTTGTAAAAGTCCACAGAGGGAAAGTAACATCCAGGATTATGGCAAATCCCCCAAAATTAGAGCTACAATTCTTTGTAGCAATCTATGAAGGAGGCCTATGTTCAACAGTGGACTAGTGATAGGCGGAAATGATAATGATGATTAATTATAATTTCAAAACACTTATTTCCTTCCATGGCGTGTGGTGGCAGGCGGCTTAAGAGAATCTACCACCCCATTTCATCCCGAGGAAATGGGCCTCAGCATCTGAATAAACTGCGGTTTCCAACCCGTTTGCCAAGCGTGGCAACTATGGCGAAATCCCCCCATAATGAGAGCCACAAACTTACGTGTTTTGTGGCAACGAAGAAATAATTCCCTAAATTTAATGTGCGAAATCCTCATTAACGAATGTATAACAGTCATCTACTGAACGCAAGCTGAAGTGGCAATGGGCCGGCCATATAGCTCGTAGAACCGATAACCGTTGGGGATAAAAGGTTCTAGAGTGGCAACCTCGTACCGGCAAACGTAGTGTAGGGCGTCCCTCCACTAGATGGAGCGACGACCTGCACAGTTTTGCCGATGCAGAACTGCGCATGATGCAGATGAATGCAGTTGGCTCAAGACCGTGTTTTGTGGCAATCTATGGGGAGGCCTATGTTCAACAGTGGACTAATAGGAGTCAAGTAGAAGAGCCGAAAAAGGAAGGATTTACTGTAATTGCTACGGTTAGCTAGTTGGCGATCGCAGTTCAAGACGGCTTGCACTATAAACTCTGCTGCCCGTCACCGGCTCAGAAATTTTAGGTCTCGTCGTCGTCGTTTCAGCCTATCAATAGTCCACTGCTGAACATAGGCCTCCCCCATAGATTGCTACAAAAGTTTGTAGCTGTCGTTTTAGGGGGGTTTTTGCCGTAGTTGTCACGCTTGGCAGACGGGTTGGCAACCGCAGTTTATTTATTCAGATGTTCCAGCAAGATGCTGCTGCCCATCTCCTGGTTTTCATTTTCCCTTTGTCGACTTTTACGACACCCACGGGATGAGATGGGGTGGTAGATTCTCTTAGGCCGCTACCACACGACAGATTTTAGGTGTAGCATATTTGTAATGGCTATTTCGACATTATGAATGCTGAATAAATAAACTGCGGTTGCGAACCTGCCGGCTAAGAGTGGCAACAATGGCAAAATATCCCGATAATGATCTTTGTTGGAGGTCTATCTTCAGCAGTGGACTAGTGATATGCTGAAATGATGGTAATGACGATGATGATGATGATTCTGCCATCTTACCATAACATTCAGGCATTTAGTTTCGCCTTAGTCGACGAGATGCGAAAGAGGTGGCAGCTTTACTTACCAGTAACGTTTTCTCAGGCAACTAAAAATACAGACATAATGAAATGGTAGGAGTTGTTTTTAGTAATTTACCTACGAAACGCGCAAATACATTTTAACTTCCTATATTTTCGAAATGTTCAACTTACCTAATAATATTGGTAAAAGTTCATAAACGAATATATTAGCCGCAGTTGCAATATTAATTTGTCGTGCAACTTTAAACAGTCGGTCGTCCTTCCAGCACGGATTTAGTTCGTGCAAAATTTTCGCAATTCGATTGTGTTCTCGCATAAAGAATATTGTAAAAGTGGTCGTTCTTAAATCGAAATTACCTACTTCTGGAAAACCTTTAAGGAAAAAGAAATCGTTTAGGAATAAATAAAAAGCGACCTAATATTTTAATAAATACTTACCAAAGTTATAACAAATAGTTTCATTTTCCTCGTTTTGTAGACATAAATTATTGGTCATATTAGCTAAGGGTACGTTACGACCATTTCTTTCCTCCATTTTAATTAAACCGTTTTCCCATTTTCTTACTAAATTCATAGATTTTTCATCAACTCCGTAAATTGTTGATAAGTCTATCACCGGCGTTTGTAGGTTAACCTAAGACATTTGTAGAATGAATATAAAAATTATTAAATATATGTAATTAAATCTTATTTAATGGCAATTAAGACGTTTAAAAAATATGTAAGATGCAAAATATTAAACGTTATTCACAGTGACTAATTTTTAAAAGTTATTTTGTATTTTCTAAAACCAAAAACTTCTTTAATTAATCAATTCGATCTCTTTTTGTCTCTTCTTTTATCTCTCTTTAATTTCTCCTACAAGAGAGAGAGAGAGCTGGAGCACCCAGAACATTTCTGTGTAGCGCCACACCGCGCCCATCCCCTTGAGACATCAGTTTTCCAGTGTTGTATGCCCAGTAAATATACTAGTTTACAGTGCCCTTTAGACCGACAGTTTACACACCACTGCATATGCGGTGGTACCCACGGACGGATTCCTGCTGAAATCCTACCATCAGTAATAATCAGATATAATAAAATATGGGTTATTTATTTTATAAAAATTTCCTCATTTTTGTAAGAGATAACATGCGAAAGGATACGTATTTACTAACATGTTCCGGGACCATATCCTTGGAAAGACAACCGATATCTTGAAATGTTTCCACGCGGGAAAAATTGAGACATCGTATATTCGTTACTTTAAGATAAGGATCATCTTCAGGCACTTCTATTGGCATGCAACGAGGGTTCTTATACGCCGTGGGATAACAGCAATCGTATTCTTTAGTAAGGTAATCCACTAAAAAAATAAACAATATCTTTTAATAAAATTTATGTTTTTATTCTTGCACAAAAGTCTTGAAAGATTTTTGTGAAAGATATCAAAAATAATTTCTGATACAATACTTTTGATTAGATTCTATATGCCTTCTACAAATAAAAATTACTCCTTAAGTTTCAAAGACCTTGCAACTATGTTTGTTCGACTTTAGGATATACACAAATCCAGATCCATAGAAATATAACCATTACTTAGAAACAAAATTGATATCTAGAGTTTTAGTACTTATTTAAATGAAACTAATTTTTACGGATTTTATCGCGTTTAATATTTTACTATTTATAACCCGACGTTTCGGGCGCTTTACAGCTCCCATGGTCACGGGGGGACTGGCCATGGGAGCTGTAAAATAATAATAATAATAATAGTAAAATATTAAACGCGATAAAATCCGTAAAAATTAGTTATAGTACTTTTTAATATGAGTTTTTTAAGAGGGTCTCTTAAAAAACTCTTCGGACAGTCAGACAAGTAAATTCGTTTGCTTTGTCTGCAAGTACAGAATTTAACCGTCGTCGCTAGTTTAGAATTTTTAATTTATTTGAGTTGTTGCATTATTTTAACTTTGGTAGTAACTATATTTTAAAGCATATTTTGATTAGATTATACAGAATATTCATAAAAAATCTTACTTGGTTCCAATAAAACACTGATGTCTCTGTTAATGAATTCTAGAAAATGAAACGCTGCCACATTGAAAACTATTTTATCTCTAACACGCCCAGTACTTTGTAAAGATGTCCTTACTCTACGTGCGGACGGCAAATTGTTACCTTTTTTACTTTTCTTTATATCCCCATCTATAAGAATTCGTCATTTAAAATATGTATTGAAAAAAAAAAAAAAGTTATATATGTTGATCTAAGCTTAATGGACCAATAGTAGCTTAAAATTTCAATTCTTATACTCACCCGTTGCATAGTCGGGTTTAATCAACCTTGTATAGGGTCCTTTAGCAGAACCTAATGAAGGATATTTGTAATTATTACAGCTACCGTCAATTCGACTACCTTCGTGTGGGGTACAAGGTTTAATGTCTATTGTACATGCTCTGTAAAAAGATACTTTATATTGTGTTGTATAAATGTTTACAGTTTAATTTTAATTAATAATTAATTTAAATTATCAATAGTTATTCTTAAGAATCTAGTCATACCACTATCTTTTAATAATCACTTAAAGCATACTTCATCTGCACATATACAAAAATTAGGAATTTTGCGTTCCTAAACTACTGGATGTATATACTCGCTCTTATCATGTGCTCTGTAGCTAACATTACAGAGAAGATATATACGAGTGAGAGATAAGACCTTAACTATAACACTATGTGAACAGTTTGGACAAAATATTCTGTTTACAGGGCCAAAGTAGCTCAGGGGCTAGGTACTGGCCTTAAACTTTTAATTCAATACAATCGCCCCTACAGAATAAAAAATTAGATCAGTAGAATAACAAAACCCTACTTACCAAATTAATAAATTATAACATAATTACACAAAATAGTCTTACTTAGTTGCATGAAACATTCGAAGTTCATTTAATCTGGCATCGTCAACTTTTTCCCCACTAAATATGTCGTAATCAACGCATTGCGTTCGGCAAATCACGGACATTAACATTAAAATATGCGAAAAATATTTCTTCATTTTTTTTGAACACTGCTATTCTTTCGACCATTCAAAGCGGAATAACGTATGTAGTCGAATAACGATTTAAGCAATTATTCCTATATTTCGTCGGTAATTTTTTTCCTTCCACTGTATTAACGAACTTAAAATAACAACAATTATTTTTTAAGTTACGATTAAGTAACTCTTAAACGGAAATATGCAATTTGAAAACATTCTTGGCGCTTTTACTTACTTTTAAAAGGTGCAAAAAAATTAAAGTTTTTAAAATTTTAATGACTGAAAGTAAATTTTAAATTTATATTACTAAAAGTAATTTTATAATATTGTAATATTTCTTTTATTTTTTATCTTTATGATATTTTTAAGTGGTGGTAGGATTTCTATGCAGGAATCCGTTTAGATTAGTACCGCAGGGCCAGATATTCTGCCGTGAAGCAGTAAGGTGCAAAAATTATTGTGTTCCGGTGTGAAGGGCACTGAGAGCTGGTGTAATTACTGGCCATACGAGACTTAAGAACTGATCTCTCAGGGGACGAGCGTAGTGTAGTAGCGTAGTGTAGTGTGTGAATGTTTTGCTCATCTCGTCTCATAATCAATAACTATAAAGCAAAACCATTAAATATTTATGGCACAAACATGCATTTTTTTAGTTATTGCATCATTTTTTGAGTTTTCCTATTTACACTGAAAAACAGATATTTAATTTTATCAGTTCAATGCATTTAAAAATTTAAAATTACTTTAACAGTGTCATCCTAGCACTGCGGAACCAACATTTCTACAAAACCTATGCTAGTTCCGCCTCGGATATCCGGAGAAAAACACCGAGCTTAGCCCTTTGCACATCCCGCTGGGCGAGTATGAGCTTCTTCATACAGCCTGCAAAGAAACACAACGTCTTGGATCTGTATGTGATCACTGGCAGTGTAGGTATAAGTTTATTGCGTCACGTTACGTCAACAACTTACATCAACAAAATATAATAATACCTGCTGATGCCGTCGACTTCGTCCGTACAGATTTAGGATTATTGAAAAGTAACTCTGATTTTCCGGATCTCTAATTTTATCTCTGTGCCTAAGTTCTGTAATTTCGTCAACATCGGTTTAGCGGTTGAGCCGCAAAAAGTAACAACCAGATAGAGAGACACAATTTCGCATTTATAATATTACTAGCCGACGCCCGCAACATCGTCCGTGTGGATATAAGTATTTTAAGTATTTCGTGGGAACTATTTGATTTTCCGAGATAAAAAGTATCCTATGTTTGTCGGTTGAGTCTTGAAAACAAACAGACAGAGGGACAGAGTGAGTTAATTTCACATTTATTATATTCGTATGGATAGTATGGAGTATGGATTTCGTCAATAATTTGATCGTGTTATTACCAACGACAACCCGTATCGTAGGTGCAACATAGTGCTTTATTATACTCGATCTAATTAGTCAGAAAATGGTTGTATGTAATTTACGCGAAACTAACAACGCACCTTTTGAAACCTACTTAAATATATCTGCTATGTTATTCGATATTGCCTTCCGGAAGATATCGATAATTTGACGCACAAGCGGAAATCATGCATTATTAATAAGCATGTAAATTTCAGTAAAGTAGAATATTATGTCAGAATTATAATGGAGCTCAGAAGTATTGAATTCCGTTAGGTTAAATACTATCCAATTTATCGATCGAGTAAGAAAGATGAATAAAGATAAGTTTTAGTTATTTTTTATCATCATGGTAACCAACCTGTCAATAGTTCACAGCTGGATATCAGCAACTACTCAGAAGGTAGGATTGTCGTAATCGGTACGTGTTTTTTTAAACGATATACACACAATATACATACTATATACTATTTTTTTTGTAGAAAGTGACGAGACGAGCGAAACGTTCATCTAGTAGTTACTGCAACGTCTGTCCAAAATGCGTGTTGTATCACCAATAAAATTTATGTGTGCACCCGTCCCCTGAGACATCAATTCTTAAGTTTCAAGCAATTACGCTAGCTATCAGTCACCTTTTGACCGCAACACAGTAATGTTTTCACGGCAGAATAACTTGCCCTGCGGTGGTATCTACTAGACGAGTTTTTACAGAATCCTACCACTTGTAAAAGTAGAAGTTAATTAGGTATACAAAACCCAAAAATTAAAAATAAGAGAAGGTCTGTTTTCATCAGTGGCATTTCTAGACTGCTGTTTTACAGTTTTTTACCTATTTTTTAATAATACTGTTTAAACATATAAATTCAATTACTTTTTTAACCCAATACGTGCCCGATCGCATGAATCTTCCTTTTCCTTTCTTTCATTGATTACATGACGTACCGTAAAGAAAAAATATTGCAGGAAAACAAAGCTAGGGCTTAGTACGTTTGTGTTTTAATTAGTAAAATGTTTTAAGGTCTTATCTTAGTTCATACTTTAGTCAATGTTATAAATATATATATAAGTGTGCATGTTTTGTTTTGTGAAGTTTTGGCTTCATACCATTTAATTCAGTTTTTTTTTTATTTCATAATAGTGACGGAACGAGCAAAACGTTCACCTGATAGTAAGTGTAACGTCTGCCCATAACAAATGCTGTGTCATCCATAAAATTACTGTGTGAAACCAAATTGCGCCCGTCACCCTGAGACATCAGTTCTTAAGTCTCATATGCCCAGTGATTACGCTAGCTCTCAGTGCCTTTCAAACCGAAACACAGTAATGTTTGCACACTACTGCTTCACGGTAGAATAACTGGCCCTGGGGTGGTACCTACCTAGACGGATTCCTGCATAGGAATCCTACCACCAGTATATAAAACAGTAACAGCTACTAGTTGATGACTCATACTACTATTCATTTTATTGAGGATCAACTTGTTTTATTGGATAAAGTGACGAAACGAGCAAAGCGTTCTCCGGATCGCAAGTGCAACGTCTACTCATAACAAAGGCTGTGACACCGAGTTCATTTCTGTGTGAGACCACATTGCGCCCGTCACCCTGAGACATGAATTCTTAGGTCTCATATGCCCAGTGATTACGCTAGCTCTCAGTGCCCTTCAAAAAGACTTGCTTTATAGCAATAAATACTTGAGTATTTCCACCTAAATAGAAACTAATTTTCATTGGAGTTGCCACTGTTGTAGTATATTTAGTGTTAGATTGGAAAAGCAAATTGAATACCTAATAACAATAGTTTTATCCGTGAAAAATGTGTTAAAATAAATATATTTTATTTTATTTTTATGAAGCGAAATTCGGATAATGAACATAATATAGAAAATGTACTGCTTAATATTTTTTTATGTTATCTGGAACAACAGCGGCACAAACAATTAGCAAGATAGTATACTAAGTGTTTGTGCATGTGTGAATGTGTGTGCGTTTGCGTTATCCGGTATATATATTGAATTCATAAAAGTTGTTTTGTTTCTTCATAGTCAAGTTGTAACAGACAATCTGACACTTGGTCCAAATTTGTTAAATTGTTAATGCAATAAAGTTTGTTTATTATATTTAAAATTTTAAGATCCTATGAAAGATAAGATTGGCATATAAATGAAGGCATTATCATAGATAATATTAAAATATTGCGAATGACCTTCAGACCTTCGCTAAATTTTGATAGTTTAAGGGTCGACCCCTTCGATCGCAGTGCGAGTTCATAAGTCGCTTAACAGACATTAGCTACTAACAGTTTCGGGACCGCTGTGTATCAAAAGCAATTCAAAAATATTTTTCTTAAATAAATTAAGGTTATGCAGAATTCATCAACGCATACTTATTAAGAGCCAGCAATCTTTAAACTATGATACAAAAAATAATTTTTAAATAATATTATTAGTAAAATGTCGTGAAAATCGTTATAGACCTTTCCGTGAAATAAATTTTGTACCAGAGTTGATCGTTTAATGGTATTGGCTCTTTACATCATTCAGAAACGCTTCGTGCTGTCATGTTAACAATGTTAGCTAACATTAATGCATGGATAAATCAGCCTACTTTTATAATCACGCTAACGGTGTAGTGCAGTGCAATCTGTTATTGATTAGCAAACAGCGATTTAAAAATATAGGATATATTTAATAATTTATTTTAAGTCCGTGAAAAAAAAACTTTCATGTTATATGGATGAACTGCTCTCTAATATTATAAACTCGATATTAGACTATCCGCCGCTTGATATTAGCAGCGGTTAAAATATGCGTTAAACTAAGCGTCACATGTTCTCGTCATATTGCCAGTGCCAGTGTAGAAGATCAGAAAGTGGAGCGGGCTACGTAACTCGTAGAACTAACAGCTGTTCAGAAAGAATTATGCGGTTGGTGGAGGTGGTTGCCTTATCAAAGACCTTTAAAGAAATAATGTGTGAGAAACTCTATTGGTTTCCAAATACTTTTTTATGTTTTAAAACCGGAATAGTTATGTTTTAAAATAAAGTATTCGTTAACATTGGCATGTTACCGTTTAATTAAAAGTATCCCTGACAGCCTAAGCTCGCATACTCCACTTATCTATTTTTATAAACATAAGCAAAGCCATCGATTTCGCCTCACATGATTTGCTCTTAGGTAATTTAGAAAGCTGCTTAAAAACCGACAGCAGTGTGTCGAAATTTTGAACTTATAGGGCATAAAAAGATCTCAAATCGGTCTCAGTATTTAATAAACCATTATGGCGTACCTCAAGGCAGTTGTGCTTCGGCCATTGCTTTATTTGGTCTACAAAGATCTACCAAATTGTAACAAAAGTAAATGTATCGTATTAATTGGACATGACTCACAGTAACCATTATTAATATTAAATTTTATTTTGTTATTTGACTTTCTTTTAAACATAATATAATTAATTTCATATTATGAATATTCTTATCTTCTTATCTACCATAGGGTTTATCATTAAGTGGACTATTCACTTCAACTTTACTTAGCACAAGCACTTGGAAGCTGCTTCCTGTTACAATAGTTTCAACACGAACACATTACAAATACGAGTAATATAGTAAATTTACGCGCGTCCAATGCGCACGTTGCCGTTACATTTTGCGAGAGTAGAAAGGGACGGCAAATCGCAGCCACTTATGACCTAAGGTGCGTGCGGGAAAAGGTCGAGATAGAAGTGGTTACAATAGAAAACAAAATATAAATTTAGAGAGCCAATAGGTGGCGTTACCTTTGACAAGTGTCATTAATTGTCCCTATAATGACATTATTTAACACTGACACTATTGCTTATTGTTATAATGAATTAATTTATATAAATTGAAATTGTTATTTACTGAATCGCTATTATTAAAAAAATAAACATGTGTTCACCTCACAGTGAAGCCTTCAGAAAACTAAATTTCGAGAGAATGAGGCGAATGCAAAGTATCCGGAGGAGGATTGTAGAGTTTATTTATTACAATATTGTTAAAATTATTTTATATTTTATTCTACATACATTACACATATTATATACAGTATGAAATAAATGCTTACGTTTAGATTTTATCAATATATCTTTGAAATACAGCGTCAATTACTGTTTTTGATGGTGTTGTCGATGTAATGAAAGCAAAATTTACGAAGAAATCTAAGACTTAGACGAATTCGATATATAAATATAATAAGAAACACTGTATACTGTATTCTTTCTCATTCTCTCGCAGGCTATATCCTATAGACGTATATGTTTGTCAATTTTTAGAGTCGCTTTTTAGTTTCATCGAATTTCAAATCACAACGATTTTAAAGAAGTTTTCAATTCAAAAAAGGAATATGTAATGCTCGCTGTCATTACGATAGAACGTGCTGGATACTATATAAAACAGCGACATCTATGTCACCACATGAGAAGCTCAAGAAATATCTCATACAATTCCATAATCGCGATATGAAAAGTTTCTGGGATGCGAAATATATATACAACATCTAAATATTACTAGTAGGAGGAGACGTCCTCCCCAGATCAGACCACCCGATGTGGCGGGTAGCTACCCTTTTCTTTGGTAATATCATCCGCCAAAATACGAAACCACAACTTATTAGTTCTCGGGTCTAGTAGTGTGGGGTCACTATGGGGGATGCCTATTTTCAGCGGTGGACTAGTGATAGAATAATGATGATGATAGATGACACTCAATGTGTCTGTTAAACGTTTTAAAACACGCGGTTTTCATGTGACAACCTTGTATAATCAAACGACTGGCTAATGGATAAAGAGACAACTGGGAACAGTTTTGCGAGAAATCGATAGATACATATTTCACGGAAGTGTGCTTTGTGACGATCTGTGAGCAGAGGCATTTCCTAATCCTAACCTTTCCTTAACCTCAGCAATTAAGATGCGATATTATAATGGTGGTGACGATGATGATGATGATACGAGTATTTGGGATTATAGTTCCGCCAGGAGTCGGGGCAATAGTTTTCTCTGACATTCCCCTTAACCAACTTTTACGACATTCATGGGGCGAGATAGGGTGATGTATGCCTTTACGCCGCCAATCACTAATTATAAAAAAATACTATAATTTCCAGCAATTCTTATCACATATGACAGAAACAATATGGATGTGAACCAAAATAGCTCAGAGGCAGGGTGCTCGATTTCACTGTATAGTCCGCGGCTGACGTGGGTTCGATTTCCGGTACCGGTGGTTAATTACAATTTGAATGCTAATTTATCACGTATTATTGTAAAGGAAAACATCGTTAAGAAATCTGCATATAAACTAAAATTTTAGAGAACTTGTAACGTGTAACGTCCACGGAGCCATGTACCAGCTTCTCTCAGACCCCAAAAGCCTCATAAAAATGAGATGAGGGTGTATAACTAGTCTGGCCATAAATACTGTTACATAAAAACTTTTCTTTTTTGCAACTTTTTAATTATTTTGAATTTGGAACACATATATTATTTTAAAAACTTCTTTCGATTTTGCGCCATTTCACATATTTTTCGTGTTCATTATCAAATTACAATATGGAATGGGGTGTTAAAGAAAATAGGATATAACACTTCCTCTGTCGAAGACCAGAAAAGATCGAGGGCCGCATGCTGTTAGAACTACAAAGGCTGTTAATGCTCTTAAAGCCAGAATTCGTCGAAACCCCATTAGGAAGCAAAAAATCTTATCGCGAGAAATGAAGATTCCCGCTAGGACTCTGTCGCGTATTATAAAACAAGACCTGCAACTCGGTGCTTATTGTCGATATACAGGACATGCCCTAAATCAATCTTCACAATTAAAGAGAGTGGATCGATAAAAATGCCTTCTGTCGCGATACGCAGGTGAAAGGCACAGAAATATCCTCTTTACCGATGAAAAAATTTTCACGATTGAAGAACACCATAATAAGCAAAATGATAAAGTGTATGCTCACAGTTTTAAAGAAGCTGCTCAAGTGGTCGGAAAGGTAAAACGTGGTAATCATTCTGCGTCAGTGATGATTTGGTGGGGCGCATCTTGTCAAAGAGTGAAAACTTCAGCCAAAGTGTATTAAGCTACAGTCTTGGATCATGTTGTGAAACCTCTCAGCAATACACTTTTTAAAATATACCGTGGACTTTCCAGCATGACTCTGCACCTGGTCACAAGGCACGAACTACCCAAGCCTGGCTTGAAACCAACGTTCCGGACTTTATAAGAGCTGAAGACTGGCCCTCATCTAGCCCAGACCTCAACCCTTTAGTCAGTTCCCTTTGGTCAGTTTTAGAGGACATGGCCTGCTCTAAACGACACGGCGACATTGAGTCTCTTAAAAAATCTTTGGAGCAAGCAGTGGCGGAATTTCCCTTGGAAACAGTGCGTAAATCCATAGAGTCGTGGCCAAACAGATTAAAGGCCTGTATAAAAGCCAAAGGTGGCCATTTCGAATAGAATTTTTTGTTTTATTTTTTGCTGAGACTAATAAATATGTAGGTATAAATTTTAATAGTATTACATTACTTCATTAAAAAAATGCATTTTCATTTGTAACAGAACTTATGGCCGGACTAGGTATATATAGAACATTTTCAGAATCTATTTTGTAGTATGTGAACAGTCTTTTTAAACCGACAATTGCCTAAAAATATAACTGTACTAGTAGTTGTAAGACAATGAAAGCAACATTTCAGTCTTACACTGCAATTTCCTATCACATACGAGTATTTCGGTTCACATTCTGGATGGTTTTCAATAAGTTTCGTTATCAGCCACTAGCCCGCATATAAAACAGGGGAAGCAAATCGGATATGCAATATTCTTACCTTAAATTGAACGATTTTCAAAATCCTACTGTAGGGCTTCGTTTTTTTAAAAAAATGTATATATATAAACACAATAATTAACAATAATGAAAAAATGTATAATGAAAGAAGTATCTTTTCAAATTCTAACAATATATTAAACGAAGAAATGAAAACTAGGTTAAATTGACGAGATTCTCATGCCTGACCCGGTTCAAATATAGTATTGGTTAATAGACTTCTCAAGAACTCATCAAGCTTGCGACATAGTAGCATTAAATAGTTTCTCAAAACCACGGAACAATAATACTCTCTAGCGTGAGCTCAAAACCTTTGGACTAGGAAGGATTAAGAGCAGGAGTTACCTACTCAAAAACTGAAATAATTTTTCTTCCATGGCTACTGATTCGAGTATATTAGTTCTTATCATATTTCCTGTATAAAAAAAGAATTATTAAATCTTTTTTATTTCGTTTCAATCTTTATTTATAATAAATACTTCTTATTATATAACAGCTCGGTTGGCGCAATAACTAAGAGACGGATTGCGGGTTCGATTCATAAACGACAAAATCTGAATCTGGATGTTTGTGTATGTAATACGTACATACAGTCACGCCTCTTTCCCATTGGGGAGACCACATTTTTCTACTTGCTACGATACTGACATACATCTTTCGCTTCTTCTACTTTCATTAGCATTTTCATACACGCTCGTCGGTTGCGAGTACTTTTAACGTGACCTTTCCTCAAAAGTGCAAGTAATATATGAAGAATCTTAATACGGGGCAAATTTAAAAATACAATTATACATATACTACCTCGATGAGCCGTGGTAGCTCAGGGGCCTGGTGCTCGCCTTTAATTTCATAGTACGCGAGTAACCTGGGTACGATCCCTGGTGCCAGCACCTCTAAAATTGTATTACAATTTTAAGTGCTGATTTACCACGTGCTTAGCGGTGAAGGAAAACATCGTGAGGAAACCTGCATGTCCGAGGAATAGAAATATTTCGAGGACATGTGAAGTCCGCCAACCCGCATTGGAGCAGCTTGGCGGATTCTTCCTAGCTCCTAAACCCTCTCTGAGAGGAGGCCTGTGTTCAGCAGTGGGACATTTATTGGCTGAAACTTTAATACTACCTCCCTTCCTATTTTAGCTCCTGTTTTTGAATAAACTTATGCTTAGATTGTCTAGAAATCAATTTTAGGTACTTTGATTGATATTTATTAATTTAGTAAAATTAAGTGTTTCTAAGTAATACTAACTTTTTCTTTACGTATTTTGACTCAGCTTTAGACTTACAACCATTTGTAATTAATTTTGTTTAGCGATAACTATTTCGCAATACAGAATATAAACGTTTTTTTTTTTAATTTTTCAGCATTTTAACTTAATTATATTAAAACCAAAATCAAACTTAAGTTTGTTCAAATTGTTAATAAATTAAAACTAACTTAACATTATTCAAATTTTCATTCATACATTACATTAACATAAGAACTATAAACATTGACATATATTCAAAATAAGTAATAAACATGTTATAAATCTATCTTTTTCTATATCTATACGCAAAACCGATTAGGTAACTTTGATCAACCAAGTGCACTGAGCTAAATATGTGGCATACCTATGGAGCTTTGCTGTTTGAGTTCACGAAGGCTGAGACATCAGTTCTTAAGCCTCATATGCCTTGTGATTACACTGGCTCTCAGTGCCCTTCAAACCGAAACACAGGCCAGATAACTGGCCTGGGGTGGTACCTACCTAGATGGATTCTTACATAGAAATCCTACCAAGAGTTTGCAATTTTTAGCAATAAAGTTTATATTTAACGACATGACTACTTATAGTTAATTAAGCCAGGAGGACATCAACTGCAAGTAGCTCGTGGTATCAAAAAAAAACGCGTCGATTTTGTATGAACATGTACTATACCAAAACTATACTAACATTTGCTTAGATAAAATATTAATAACAGATTTACCTGAGGCAATAATTTCATCATTCATATGCATCTGCAATACATTTTTCCTTCCCATTGATAAGAAAACAAGTTAATCTGTGATTATAATATGGATAGAAGATAAAGACTTTATTCCAAACAAAGTTTTAAACAAAAATTCAATTTTTTTAAGAAGCTTTTATTTGTGAGGCCTATGTCCAGCAGTAGACTCCAAATGTTGCTAGGGTAAAACGATTGAAACGAGCCCAAACATCACGAAGCTACCTTGCTTAGTTGAAAAGTTCCTGTAACCAACTTCCGGCCCATCATCAGATCAGCTCCATGGTAATTCCAAGGAAAATCCTTCAAACCTCTCAAACAGTTGACGTTATCAAAAAAAAATTGTCATATTTTTCTTTATCTTGCAGATTATCGTATTCCTTACAAATTTATTTTCAATAGAAATATTTGTAGTTCAGCATTATAGATAAAAGTTAATAAAATTGTTTCGAAAAGATAAGTTGTAATATACCTGATATTATTATGTTATTTTATTTTGTTATTACTCACATGTCTCTATATAATTCAATTCTCTTAACAATATTATGTCGTTAGCTTTGTAAGTTTCATATATAACAGCAATATATTTTAGTGTTCCTAAAGATATATACTTTGATTTGTGCCTCAAAAAATTTTTTTAAGTAAAGTAATTTAAAAGTAAAACATGTTTAAAATCAGATAGCACGAGAATACTTAACAAATCGCACAGCCCCTCGTAATGTTTTTACACATCACTCTTCCTCCTTGCATTATTTCCGAGCAGCTAAAGGTAGCTGATGAAGTTTGTTGTCAGATACATAGGTTAGGACCTATGTATCTGACAAGAAACTAGCTGCAATGCAAAGCGACTCATCAAGAAAACAAAGAGTTTTGGTAGAACTAGATGGCAACCAAACTGACTGCCTGAATTTTCATGCAGCAAACTGAGATAACAGCTAGTACCATTTTGACATAAAGCTTATTTACCACAGAATAAAATACTCAAAATTAAATGTAAAATCGATTAATGAACTTATCAATGCTCTACAATATTTCTTAACCGAAGAAGCGATTTAATCAAACTAGATTTATGGATTTTATCGCATCAGCACCCGTAGTCACGGGAGCACCAAAAGTAGAGGAAGAAGTAATTATTAAAACTTTTGACGTATTTGACAAATATTAAAATGGAAAGTACGAGTATATTAGGAGCGGTGGCTATTTCTTCTACTACAGTTACCTTTAAATCCCGGATAAATATTGCATTAAAAGTCACAAAATTCTTGGCTCTGAGTTGTTGTTATAAATTGCTTGTGAGTGTGATACTAAAATGCTTGCTTCGATCATCCTTCGTTTTGTATATCGTATGCCTAATAATGTAATAATGTTACAAACTGAATAGTGTGGAAATTGTACAGTGTGGAATATGTGTCGTAGAGGAAATTGCACCCAATATATTGTAGGCAAATAGATTAAAATGTATTTCATCGTGAAGTTATGTAACTAATGTGTGAACGATACATAAACGTAATTAACGTTAATTAAGAAACAATTCATAAATGTATTTCATCGTGAAGTTATGTAACTAATTGGTGAACGATTCATAATTTTTATGTAATAGACTGCACCGTACTGAATTAACGTTTTAAGAAGAGTAAGGATTTAATTAAATGAAATTTACGAATTTACTGTACTTGTGGCACTATTATATCTCCTGCGCAGTATATGGCTTCCTACAGTGTTCGGAAAATTGCCAGGAAGCCATCATTATCATCAAATACAAGGAGGCGTAGCGTTGACGAGTAATATTCAAAAAAGGCACAAAAATATATGTATGTTACATATAAACATTAATTTATGAGTTCTCCTATCATTTTGTGTTCATTATTTGATAAGCACTTGCCATCTACTTTTCGCCATAAAAAGGGTTTACTGGTTGCGAATGCCACTAGTCATAAGATCTGCCCATTGTAGCCCTTAGCTTGAGGCAATGTCAGAAATGAGAGATAAATAAAAAAATCGAAAAATAACATTGTTTTTTTGTAACAACATTTGTTCATGAAAATTACGTTAAAACGTAAGCGAGAGAGACATTGCAAGGGTTAGTACGATTCCAGGTCAAAGCTTTTTGGCTATACCACAATGTTTTGTTTCTCCCGCATGAGTGATCAAAGTTATTCATTTCTGTTTAGCATACTGAGGATGTTCGTGTCGATATATGGTTTTAATAGTGAATATAATTTTCCATAAATTCTAAGCGATTTATCAAAAGTAAAAAGAACATGTAAACCTAACAATAAACACTCAAGCAGGTTATAGACGACTTGATGGACATCAGATTTTGGCGAAGACAAAAGTTTCCTTAAGCTATAGTTAATCTCTGTACTGTTTTGCATTTATCTCAAAATATGTATAGTATAGTGAAAATGGTGGTTGGTGGTAGGATTCCTATGCAGGAATCCGTCTAGGTAGGTACCACCCCAGGAGAAATTATTCTGCCGTGAAGCAGTAGTGTGCAAACATAACTGTGTTTCGGTTCGAAGGGCACTGAGAGCTAGCGTAATCACTGGGCATATGAGACATCAGAACTGATGTCTCAGTGTGACGGGCGCAGTGTGATGTCACACAGTAATTTTCTGGGTGACACAGCATCTGTTATGGGCAGACGTTACACTTACCATCAGGTGAACGTTTTGCTCGTTCCGTCACATTTATGAAATAAAAAATATATAAAAAAAGTGAAAATATTACTTCAGGTTATTCGATACCCGCCAGAGAAAATGAGTAGTTTGTAATTTAAAAAAACGGTTTTAGCTTCACATTTTTTGACATACAGGCAGTATGTCCAGCGGCTTAGACCATTGTTTTACAGCTAGATTAAGTACATAAAATAAGTAATTTTTTTTCTAACTGATCAACAGTTTATGGTCATCAAAGATATTTTCAATTTGTTTCAATTTTAACAATAATATATTGTACTGGTCTCTGTTTGATAATATAACTTAGATAATTTGATGATAAAATAGCAATAACTTATTTTAAGGAATATTTAATGTTGAACAACTAAATAAAAATGAAATATAAATAAAATAAAATAGCCTTTATTACTGAACTTGAAATACATAAATTTGCTGAAATATTCTCACAGGATATCCCTCACCTCAGTTTGTCTATTGGCAAAGGCCTCCTTTAATTCCTTCCACTGCGCCCTGTCCTGTGTAACTCTCCTCCAGTTCGGCCCCACAGTTTGCTTAAAACCATCTTCCCGTCTGCAATATTGTCTACCTCTACTCCTTTTAGTAATATTTCGGATACCAGTTGGTGACTAATTGGATGTATTTAGCTTTCGTTCGTCGTTTCGTTTCGTCGTTTTCGTAAGTCGTTTCTCATCAAATATCCTGTTCATCTCCATTTTTGTACATCAATTCTATATAATACTAATAAATAATAATAATCAGAAAGCTTCAGTTGTGCGTCTTATTTCATAATTTCTGATTATGTCCCTTTTCCTTAGTCCAAGCAAGCTCCGCTCCATTGAATGTTGGCCATATAGCTAGTTTAGATCTGTGCGAAGCAGTTAAGGTCTATATCTCGCAACCATACTGTTATATACAGAAGAATACACCCACTATAGACCTTACGTGTTATAGCTTCATTATATATTTAAGTGATCAGTACTTTTTTCAACTATTCGCAGTCCTTTTATTTATTTCTTTAGTCATCTGGGTATTTTGAGATATAATTTGGCCTTGTTGTACAATTTGCTGTAGAACAAAAATGTTAACATATTTATGAATCTAAAAGCGTTATTCTTAATCAGACTCCCCTTTTGCTTTTCTCATTTTATTAAATATTTTATACAAACTTTTTAAGTGTACTTAACGCGACCTATGTCACTTTATGTAAAAGGGTTTCAGCTTAATGTCATGGCAAATAAACATTAAAAATAATAAAATATCCTTGTATTCTAGCAAATTAAAACAGGGACGACTTTTAATTAACTAAGGAAATTTTATTTACTTACATTATGGACTTCTATTTGTATATAATCACAATGAATATTGTTAACCAATGTTGCAAATTTATCGAACTCATATTGTAAAAAAGGATTGTGTTAAAAAACTAGCTTGCGCCATCAAAAGCTGGTATGCAATTATCGAAGATTTGCCAACACTCACCACGCAGGGCAGGCGAGTTGGTGAGTGCAGTGTCGGTTCTCTCGTACTATACGTACGCGAGTGTACTATGCATTTTAAAACAAGCGCCAATCTCTGAGTACTTAGGGCAAAGTTGCAGCTTTAAAAAATTGGTAACTAAATTATTTCTTCATTGTGTTATGATCAGTGTCTCACCGCCGGGTAGAATTCGTAAACACGATATAACATCAGGGTAACTGACATAGCATTAAGGACTAGTAGATAAGATAGTAGTTAGATAGTGGAAAAGGGCCGTCAGGTAAAACAGTTTCACAAGTATATATACAAGATGGATGTAAGTGTAATATACACCATGCTGACCTATTTATGAAAGAAAGTGACGAGACGTGTAAATCGGTCGATGTTTCAACGTCGCCCGTAACAAATGCAGTCTCACCGAGAACATTACTGGCATCATACTACGCTCGTCATCCTGAGACATCAGTTCTTAACTCTCATATGCACAGTAATTACACTAGCTATCAATGCCCTTCTGATCGAAACACAGTAATGTTGTCACACTAGAGCTTGACGGTAGAAATAAATGGCACTGCGGTGGTATCCGCCTAGACTTACTCCTACCTAGAAATCGTAACACCGGTGAACCTATATTCAGCAGCAGCCTTACAATAGGCTGTAAAGATAGTGCTGCTGACGATGACATTGAAGATACTCTATTACAATATTTATAAATACATTAACAATTATTGTTGTAATCACATTGAAAGATACCGTTGTGTAAATATTATACAAAATATTCCCAAGTGACATTCAATTTCATCGCGCAACGCTAGAGTAAAAAAAAGAAAAACATTAATGAATAATGTATCAAAATTCGAAATATTCGTAATAAACTTTTAAACGAAGCAAACAAAATTAAAGCAACTTACTGGCGCAAAATTTTTCATCCGTGACAAGATTACGATAAATTGCAAAAGAAAAACAATTTATAAGGAATGTTTTATCTTCACAAGTTTAATTTATACTTATTAGTACCAAAGAAAACCCTTGTTATTTGTTTTGGCATGTACTTCAAAATATTTTTTGTAGTAATTAAATGAAAGCTTGGAAATCAAATATTAGTTTTTTGCTTAATTTACCAAAAATGGCTGTGTTTTTTGAAATGGTCTGTGATATATAGCAATTACTGTTTATGCTTAAGTTGTATAAATCTGTTTTGATCGATCGAATATTTTTTTTTAAGAGATTTAACTAAATAATACAATCCAATTGAGTTCAGATATAACGCAACAAAACTTGTTAGTATCTCAAAACATTGATATTGAAAAATATTGAAAGTTTTTGTGTATTCAAAGGAAAAACTAATTTTATTAAAGAATCTGTCATACACGACATTTTGTGTACGGTATGAACGTTGATTTACGAGTAGTACGTTACTACCGATTCTTGTGTTTAAGAACTCATCTTGTTGGCCTTGCTCACAGAAGATAAAAACCCTGGCAAAGCAAAACCCTGGACTCGTCCGAGGGATGTCACATCCATAACTTATCCCTATATTATCAATATCCATCCATACCAGGTGCAATTCCAGATTAATTCACAAACTGTTTTTCCGGTTTATTTTTTTTTATTGCACAAAGTGATGAAACGAGCAAAACGCTTACCTGATGGTAAGTGCAACGTCTGCCCGTAACAAATGCTGTGTCACCCAGAAAATTTCTCTGTGACACCACACTGTGCCCATCACCCTGAGACATAGGTTCTTAAGTCTCATATGCCCAGTGATTACGCTAGCTCACAGTGCCCTTCAAACCGAAACACAGTAATGTTAGCACACTACTGCTTCACGGCAGAATAACTGGCCTACCTACCTAGACGGATTCCTGCATAGGAATCCTACCACTAATCAAAATTCATACTATGCACAATAACTTTTTACATGCCTCGCTTTTGGAACTTAGGCTGTTCTTTAGCACGTAACAGGTCAACAATAAAAATAAATGAAGAAGGAATTTGAGGTTCACTGTCACGCGACCTTAAATTTATAATGAAGGTCCAAATTATAGGTATAAAATTTGAGAATAAAATGATTTATCAACCGAATTATAATGTTATAGTTATACATGTTATTGATTTTAAGCCATAAGCCATGTTATTTGGCATAGTGAAGTGGGCTACGTAAGTGTTGTGGTGGTGACGGTAGGATTGCTATGCAGGAATTCGTCTAGGTTGGTACCACCCCAAGACTAGTTATTCTGCCGTAAAGCAATAGTATGCAAACATTACTGTGTTTCGGTCTGAAGGGCACTGAGAGCTAATGTAGTCACTGGGCATATCAGACTTAAGAACTAATGTCTCAAGGTGACGGGTGCAGTGTGGTGCCACTCAGAAGTGTTCTGGGTGTTACAGCATTTGTTATGGGTGGACGTTGCACTTACCATCAGGTGAAAGTTTCGCTGTCTCAACACTATATCCAATAAAACAAAAATTTTAGAAGGGAAGCGAGAAGTTATGAACTCTTTCTTGCTTGTTGAACTCTACCCTGCATTTTGTCACTAAAACGTTGTTTGTCCAGTTATATAATGTTGTGTAACGAATGCTTGTCAGTGTACTATGTATTTATAACTTTTGTTGATATTGGACTATTAACCCAATTTACAGCTTAATATCACCACATTATTTTTGAGAACATTATATTATTTATTTAAAATACATAAAAAACTAATAACTTATAATGTACCGTAGTACATAGTAACTTGATGAAAAAACGGGCAGTTTTTTATTTTCCATAGCTGAAAAACAGCAATATCAAAAACAGTCTTGTGATTTTTAATATGTTTTACGGTGACCATACGTGCAAAATAATCATTAAATTTAGAATTTGTATTATTAGCTTTATACAACCAGTCGTACCCTTTTAGATACGTTCTGGCTACTCATAAAGTTATGCAAGGCCCATATAAAAGATTTCCTGCCAACACTCTTCGCTTATTACAATATTAAACCGTCCCTATCTCGTAGATTTTAAAGCCAAGTTCACAAACTCTTTCACATGTTCCGCTCTTTTGCCTAATGTTTTTCCTTAATGAAAGTAAATATTTAAAAACATATTTTTAAATATTTACGTTTATTAAACATTTAATTCGAATAGTTGTAATCTATCTTACGTCATATTTAGACACAAAATCGTATTAAGAAGAATCGTAATACTCACCAAAAGATCTTGGAATTTTAAAAAAGAGAAAATAATTAGGTCGTACCTTGGCTACTTTCTTATTTATCTGTTTTCATTCTACCGTTTGAACATTAATTAAGCTTCTATGATGAAACATAAATTTTATTATAAAAGACAATTTGAATTATCGTAGTCGTATACCTTGTTTAAGTAATTATATTTTATAAAATTATATCTTAATTGGTTACTTAGTCGATTTCTTTTTTTTTTTTTTTTCTTTTTTATAAAACGAAGCCCCACAGTAGGATTTTCTCCTGTATCGTGGGTGCGCTTTACAAACATACATTTCACATGCACAACACAACCAGACCCGAAAAGCAACAATTTGTTTTTAAATAAGAGTTCTTAAATCTAATCGATAATTTTTGTTCAACGCTGTTATGTCGTATTAATAAATAAATAAGACATGTTGAGTTTGTATATTAACACGTTAGCAGATACACTATATAGTAATTGACCATAATAATAACAATTTAATTAGACTTCGAGATAATGTACAAAAAAAATATGTCTATGTTCTAGTATTTTAGATTTGCTCAATTGTTTAAAAAAAATTAACCAAAGAACCTTGCCAGTTCTCGTGGTCCCTGCACTAAGCCAGACTGTATCGCAGGGTTTCAAAAAATAAATAATCCTCGTAGTGACCTTCATTTTAAGGGTTTTAGTTTTAAAGACTATACTTTCCTTAAAATTAGTAACAAAGCGAAATAGGAACGAGCAAAATTATTATATTATATTATATATTATTAATTATACAAAATTATTGACGAATGCGACCAGCCTAACCGTATATTTTTTTTAAATAACAAAACTCTTTAAACGTTAAGACGTTTAAAAAAATAGACAAATATTTTTAACTTCGTAACGAAATGAGACTACTGCAATATAAGGTCTAGGCCGCAATTTCCTCGAACGCTTCGAAGCTTACATTGTGTTCAATTTGTAACGTTATCTCTCTCTTAGAACCGATTTCACCGTTCGCTTTGGAAACCAAGTTTAACAAAACCATGTTTTACTTTCAAATGTATTTTCTATACTCTATACTTTGATCTTGGTTTTCGTCTAACCGATTTCACCAGCTCCATTTTGATCGCGTTTAGGAAAACGAAGTTAACATGGAATATCGTCACAATCTAAAACAAAAACTTCTAACTATTTCGTAATTTTGCGACAATAAACAGCCTGTTTTTATACATAACCGGTCACATAGGTATGCAAACAATAAACGATATGATTTTTTTTAAACATTATAAGCTAGCGTTTAACTACAATCCCACCTGATGGTAAGTGGCGTAAAAATAATTTTTAGGTTTACATAGTTGTGATTGACAATGACAGCTCTAAACGCGTTATTAAGTTGAACGTCGAAAATTGGGCGTTCTGAATTTAAATCGCGTTTAGCATTAACTGCGTTCATTTGATGTTGATGAAATGCAAACTGTCGCATTGAACTCAGTCAAACGCTTAAACTTCGCTTAGCTGGAACCGATCGCGTTTATTTTCAACGGTGAAATCCGCCCTTAGGCGTATGGAACGGGGGATGATCAATACGAGTAGGCAGCTATTTCAAAGTAACAAAAAAGAAGAAATGACATATATCGTGATTTTTGATGAAACGTATATTTATAATGATGAGTTTTATTTAAACGAATATTTATATCTATTTATCTTGGCTGAAACATTCAGTTTTAAACAGAATCGATCATATTTTTACAAATAATAAAATATACAATCCTAAGAATCTTCGTAATATAATTAAGCTGGATATTTTTTAAAGCGCTAATCTTAGCACATAATAATTTAGATTTGAAAAAAAAATAATTTGCATAAGAAAGGTATATTGAGGAAGGTTTATTGCAGTAATACTATGCTAACGCCTTGAGGGGCACAGTGAGAACCGAACATTACCGAAAAGGCCGAACTGCGAATGCTCAGATCGGCGAGGTACGAGGCCGTACAACTTATTTCACGCAAGTGAAACCGCGGAGCACCGCTAGTTTAATTTAAAACTATTACAGGAGCAGTTTTTTTTTTACTTTAGCGTAGCAGTAAAACATCCTATAATGGACACTAATCTCCTTTTACTTTATGGGAGAGTTATGGAGATGGGGCCAACACTGTTAAATAAGCACATAAAACTGCATAGAACAATTTTAGTGATATCGATGAGCACTGGAGGTTACACTTGAGTTATTCGCGTACTGTTAAATTTAACGGAAGCGTTCGGACCCAGTGCTAAAGCATGTAATGTTTTAGATCCCCGCGTTTTATTTTATTTTACGGTACGGTCGTCAAATATGTTTGACAAACTTTTATAAGTTGTGTGGTGGATGTGAAATTTATCTATGCAACTACGATATAGGAGACATCCCTGCGTGGTGCATCGTTTTTTTATGTTTTAGGTACCTCGGCTACTAAATATTGTGATACATGTAAAGATGTTAACATTTGCTTATGTCCTATATCATCTATCATTAATAAGCATACAAATTTAAAAAAATACGATTAGTTTATAAACATAGAAATTATCATTAAAATACACCAACCATTAAAAAAATAATTAAGCCATGAACAATATCCAATCACAATTATCACAAAATCTAAATTGTGGATTTAAAAAGTACAGTTAGATAAGAGCCTGATAAGTACATATGCCGTGTGATGCCAGCTTAAAATAATCTACCGCCCCATCTCATTCCGTGGGTGTCGTAAAAGTCGACAGAGGGAAAATTAAAACCAGAAGATGGGCAGCAGCATCTTCCTGGAACATCTGAATAAATAAACTGCGGTTGTCTAACTTGCCTTCCAAGCGTGGCAACTATAGCGTAATCTCTCAAAATGATAGTTAAAAAACTTTGTGGCTTTCTATGGGAGGCTTATGTTCAGCAGTGGTCTAGTTATAGGCTGAAATGATGATGATAAAAAATTATGAATTATTACTACTAGTATTCTACCATATAAATGTCTCCATCACAATAATGAACAAGAAAAAAAGCCTTTTCGTTGTATAGAAATTTTTTTAAATTAAAAGGCTTATTTTATTGTCCTTTTTCATAAAACCATTGAAACTTAATATTGCTTGTTCATCTTAGCTCCTACTTTTCAAAATGCATCTTTGGAATACTCTGACTGTCTTCGGTTCTCAGGAGTCGATATCACGTCGACTCGTAACTTTGGGCGGTTCGTTAAGCCTAAAACGAAATCAGCTGCACGTAAGCTGGCAGTCCTTGTAAAGGTGAGGTGGTACTTTAGAACAGTTTTTAACCCGGTACACGAAACACATGAGCGGCCGACTGTAGAGTGCTGCCAGATATGGCCTGGTGTTGCTAAATATCAACTAGCAGCTTTGGAAAGACAGACAGACACTGTGAAAAGACGTCAACAGGCTTATCGGTGACTCTGATCAGCCTCTTGGCATTGATTACCACCAATAACTTCGAACACATGCGCAAGGTGGCCAATCCTTTTGTGTTCTACAAATCGCATGTTGGATGGACTTGTAGAACACAAAGGGATGGAGCACACATGGAGTATCCCAGAATTACATGTTTTAATTTCACCATCCTCTTTCCAGCATCGGACAATTAGACACAGCTGATTTTTATTGTTTTTCAGTGAATATATAGTATTCAGGAAGAAGTGTTTCGCTTCATCATTGACAACGCGTGCAAAAAAAGGACGGGAATAATTTGTTTGCATCAGTCTTTCCGTCCTATTGTAATGTGAGTGTCTTTAAGATAAGTGTGAACTACTTTCTAAGCTTTTGTTGGATAAAGTGATGAAACGAGCGAAACGATCACCTAATGGTAAGTGCAACGTGTGCCCATAAAAAAGGTTGTGTCATCCAGAACATTTCTGTGTCACACCACACTGCGCCCACCACTCAGGCAGATCTGTTATTGCCATGGTGTCATATGCCCAGATTACACTAGCTCTCAATGCCCTTCAAATCGAAACACAATAATGTTTGCACACTACTGCTTCAGGGCAGAGTAACTGACCCTAACATACGCTTGTCCAGCACCGAAAAGTTTTGGCAAGCTTAGAAAGTTGAAATAAACCACGGCACGATCGACTATGCTGCTCTGCATCTTATTCACCGTGGACGCCCATCATAGTACTAGGGGAAACATTCTTCGTCTGGCCGTGTCATCACTGTATTTAGCCGGAAACCGAATCGATGTAGGTTTAATAATGTAAATTCCGTCGTTAAATTAATATTAATATTATGCGCCGACTTGGACATTCTAAAGTGTAAAGATTTTGTTTTGCCCACATTTTAAAAGTAAATTATTTCCCGCAAACCGTTTAGAACAATATCCAAAATTGTATTGGACTGTTTACGCGTCAAGTTCTTTCTGTTAAATTTAAACAACATCGGGGTATAATCAGCAAACAGAATCATCTCAGACATTTTTTTACCATATACGGAAGGTCATTAATGTAAACCAAGAACCGAAATGGACCAAGGAGCGACCCTGAGGAACACCCATTTTTACTGAACAACCCGATGATACGAGTATAACACCGTTTATCGCTACTTTTTGCTCTCGATTTGTTAGGTACGATGACAAAAGATCTTAGTGAGGCATCACGAATGCCGTAGTATTTAAGCTTACAAATTAAAATATTATGCTCTAAAAAGTCAAGTGCCTTTGAGAGATAACAAAACACACTGATAGTGACTTGAAAATCTTCCCAGGCCTGTAGAACATTTGAGACCAGTTGAGCACCGGCATTCCTTTTGTAAAGCCAAATTGCTTGTCGCTTAAAATTCTATGTTTACTAAAATGAACGAGCATTTGCTCTAGCATATTTTTTTCAAATTTTGGGAACACAGAAATAGGACGGTAATTTGTAGAAATTTCTCTACTACCCGGTTTAAAAACTACAACAACTTTACCATGTTTCATCAGATCAGGTAACACACGGAAATCAACACAGAGGTTAAAAATCATCGCTAATATTGGGGCTATATTGTTAATGACTATATCTATTACCCAGACCGAAATCCCCTAAAGATCTTCTGTTTTCTTTTTATTTAGTTTTCCAAATGGTTAAACAATATCTGTAAAGCTAATGTTTTAAAATTCAAATAAGATTATTACATAATACTTATTGAACACAATTTTTTTTAAACTACCAACCAACCAAACAGTGACTCAGTGTTCGCAAAAAAGCCTCGGTTCTGGGAAGAACCAGCAAAAAACCTAACGGGCAACTTTTTTCCTTCTTATATACTACACACATTATTGATGAATTATGGGTCTGATTGAGTTGTGATTGTTTCTGTGTCTCTTACACTGAATCCTAGCCTGCCTCCAGTTTTATCGCATGAACTAGCTTGGAGACGGACGAAAGTGTAAAAACCAAGAAGGCCACGCACAGATTTTTCTCGAATATTCTTCCTTTTATTAATTTGCAATACAATAAGATATTGAAGTACTTTTATTTTGCAAGTAAATAAATACACTGCAAATAAAACCAGTAAAATAATACGACTTGCTCTAGGGACGAAATACCATGCCCAAAAATTATTGCCTCTTATTGTAAAATAAACTTTTAATGTCGTTATGTTCTTTAACACTTAGAAAATAATATTTTTTTTTATTTTGACAGGCTTTCTCCAACATTGTTTTTGGTCGTCACCGCTTTCTCGCTTGTTTTTCTCGCTCACTGTCACCATTCAACGTGAAAATGAAGCCAGTGTTTGTCATTATTCCTCAAGGAGATGAGCTTTATGATAATTTTAGTTATAAAACTTATAGTATATATTATATATTAAATTAAAATGCATAGCTGAATACGAGAAAGTAAAAAGTAAAGTAACAGCCTATAAATCTCCCACTGCCGAGCAGACGCCTCTCATTTCAGACAGGGTTTTTTAGCCGGTCAGAGTCCGCCACGCTGATCCAATGCGGTTTGACGGACTTCACATGTTTTCAACTCGGTGAGACATGTGTCTCTTGCCTACTGAGGTGCTATTTAACTCTGGCAGACACCTATCGGCCGTATAAAATCATTTAAGCTATCCAAAAATTAATTCTCAGATCGTGTAACTACTAAGCTAAATACAGAGACCTCACAATGCCCGGCTCAAATCTCAGGCGAAATATTGTAAGGCAATATCGACAATATATTCTAATTCCATTAAAATGATTTGTTTATGCACGTTTAGGAGTGTTATTTTTGTTGAAACAAAAATAGATAATTCCCGCTTGCATATTTTTTACATTTATTTTATAATACTAATCTTGTTTGTGGCTTGTGTCTGTGGTACGAAATCAAATTTTATTAATTTGAATAAACATTGTTTTAAAATTTATTATCACAAACCATATCAAGTAATTCATTCAGTGATTATTTTTTAACATAAAAGTGAATAATACTGAGCTCAGTATATTCTATCAAAACGTCAGAGGTCTACGTACTAAAACAGTTACTTTTCGAAGACAACCAGCACTTTGTTATCATATCGCTTACTGAAACATGGCTCATTGTCGGTATTACTGAGGAAATCTCACGCTGTCATGTTTTTCGTCGTGATCGTTGATCCTACTCAGTGACGCGTGGTGGCGACGATTTAATCACCGAAAGTAAACCTGAGTGGCAAAGTACATACAGCTGACGAATTCTGCGGCACGGTGTTAATTCGGTAGCTCATCCGGTGTCACCAAACTCCATATTTGTACCATATTTCTCTGCATCGAGAATCGTGGTTATTCATTTAATATTTAGTTAGAAAACTTCAATATGAGTTCGATTGCGTGGATGGAGGTTGATGGCGAAATTATCCCTAAGGGTGTCGTGACTTAGTAGACTTACTTAGTTTGTGTGATATTAATCAATACAATTTAGTGTACAATAAATTAGGTCGCATTCTTGACTTGGTTTTGTGCACCGAAAGAGTTACTGTTTTACATTGCATTGACGCAACTAGTATCAGAGGACCCCTGTCACCCGGCTCTTGCTATTACCTTACCTTTTATCTCTGTGAAGCGCCTGTATGAGAACAAAGGGAAAGTATTTGATTACGTCAATACAGGCTACAATGCAATTATTCTGCACTCTAAGCTACGGACTGGTATGGCCTTGTTCAGCATAAATCATTAGATGGTGAAGTAGAATATTTCTTCAATTAGATTTACGCTAGACGTAAGAGATTAGTGTCTTCACATTATACTAAATCCACTTTTTACCCTCTCTGGTATACTTCTGCGCTTATAAAAATGATTAAGGAGAAAGTCAAATTTTGGAGAAAACATAAAACATATAACATACACAATAAAAAAACATATGAACTACTGAAGGACAGGGTATAAGAGGAAGAAAAAGTGTGCTATACCAGATACGTGAATAATTTTTTTATTACATCAAAAGAAATAAGAAAAGTCCTACTACCCCTCGTTATCTTAAAGAGCGATTTGAGTTTCTTGGGAACACTCACTTCCGCTCTCTTCGCTCTGATAACAATTTTTTGTTAAAAATTCCTTCTCATAATACTTCCTTCTATTCTAAATCCTTTTCTATTGAAGCTGTTCGACTCTGGAACTCTTTACCGCTCCATATTAGGCGTGCCCAATCCCTAGCAATATTTAAGAGGCTCGTTAAAGCCCACTTTTTTCCTCCGTAAATAACTGTTTATTTATATCTCAAACCTATTTACTCTTTGTGATTATAAAAATCCATCCCACTTATGTACTATAATCCTTCTCCGTGCGATTTGTGAACGTTTGTACTTTTGTTTGCTTCCTTATGTTCTTGTATATGTATTTTATATTATGAATGTATGTGTGTATTGTGTATGTATTTATATATGTTTAAGTTTGTACAAATATTTATATATATATATATTCCTAAATATTACTGAACTTCTAATTATATTTACAGCCTAACCCTTTCTCTCTGGTCATAATATCCTTTGCAACGTGGTTGCCTGGTAGAGATCGCTTGTAAGCGATAAGGTCGCCAATTGTCCCTTAATTTGTTAGCAGTTTTGTTATTTTGTATATTTCCGTTTTGATTATCGATGTACGAGTACAGCAAAGTATATTTCATTCATACATTCATTCAAAAGTAATACAATACTCTCCTCCAAGACTTATCATGATCATGATTGTTTTCTCCTTATTTTCACTCTAATTTCTTAGATCTTTCATCCATACTGCGTTATATCAACGCCTTAGCACTTCCCGTGAGCTCATTTGATATTAGTTCGGTTTCGGTTTCAACTAGTGACATTCTCAAACTGCTCAAGGGTCCAGCAACATTTAAAAAAAATTATACAAATGCTCTTTCCTTACCTATAACCATATTGTTTAAAAGATAATATCGGGAAGGGGTAGTGCCAGAGAAATGGAAGATGCCCTATGTTTCGCAGGTACACAAAAAAGGTTCGAAAAATATAGTAGACAACTACTTACCAATTTCGAAATTATGTCACATATATAAGTTGAGAGCCGTGGTAGCTCAGGGGCTAGGCGCTCGCTTTTAATTTCATAGTACGCGAGTGACCTGAGTTCGATTCCCGGTGCCGGCACCACTAAAATTGTTAATTGCAATTTTAAGTGCTGACTTACCACGTGCTCACATGTCCTGAATCCCTCTCAATCTGTAGCTCTTAATGGCTATGTGCCTTCTTAGAGGCGTATCCCTTCAGGAGTTCCTTAAGGATCCCTTTTAAGTCAAAATTTAAAATTGATTTATCATCCTACTTGTCTTCTTTTTGCTGACCATGTGAAAATCCTTCGAATTGTTAATGACTTCTGATGCACTCCTTCTCCAGGTAGATTTGCTTAGGTTTACAGATTACTGTAGTCAGAATAGATTAGATCGAAATATGTTCAAATGCCTTGTTATGTCTTATTCGCGTAAGCCTGTTGTTTTTTAAATAAAGTTATTTATTAAAGAATGAGGGGTCATTCATGACACCAAACTTCTTTTTGATCGCCACATTGACAATATATGCTCAAAAGCTTATAAGGCGTTTGGACTTTGTTCTACAATCAGCGGTGTCTTTTAAAGATATGAAGACATTGAAAATTCTATACTGCACCTTTGTGCGCAGCCATGTGGAGTATGTATCCCAAGTATGGAATCCTCAGTACTCAGCGTATATAACAAGATTAGAAAAGATTCAAAAGAAATTTATCGGTTTTCCGAGCTATAAATTCAAACTACCAATCGTGGACTACAACTCTATGTGTTTTCGTCTTCACCGTCTGCCACTGCATCTGCGCAGAGATATATCTGATGCTATATTAATATCCAAATTAGCACAAGGTACTGTAGACTGTCCTCCGCTGCTCTCGAAACTTACGGTTAAAATACCTCAACGGTACCCTCTCCACAACGCGATCCCATCGGTTACAAGCACACGGTACAGGCAAAATGCGTATCTTATCCGAGCCAGCACTTTACTTAACGAACACTATGAATAATCGTGAGGTGGATCTATTTCTTAATAGCAGCTGGCATATACGAAATTTTTACATCGTCTAAATTTTATAAACAATAGGTTATATTACTGTAAATAACTCTAGGGGCACTGATACTGTATACTTCACTCTGTTTAAGAGTTAAGTATACGGAGGTACTTTTTGTTCATCAGAATACACATATTCTGGGAACAAGAAGTGACAACAACAGTGCCAGACCAATTAACCATCAATTTGTGTTTTTACAAATCTTGACGTCGGTTAGGAATTTTAACTCATGACCCGCAGCGCAGTGGTCAGGTACTCTGATCACTAGACTACGCAGTGTTCACGGAATTATATAATAAATACATGCACAAGATATATATACATGATATTGACTCAGATTTGGATCCCAGGTATCATCGTTGCTTGTTTGATATAAACAAAATAAAATACCCTTATTGCCTTTTACAACACTTTATAGAGAGCTGTAGTTTGAAAAACAACTACACAGATTAAGCTTTAATTAAAATTGTAACGTGAGTTCAAAGTCAAAACTTCTTTTGAGAAAACGAGGAAAGAAAATGAACCGGCAATACAGTTTGCCTTTTAATAGTCATAATACAATGGTATTTACAGCTTATAACTAACTTAATATAATGTAATTTATGTACGTATATAAATTTTCATGAACGTATATAAAGCAGCGAATGGGAATTATTTCCACAAATGTGTGTCCTCAGTAATTATGTAGAGCTATTTTATAGTAAGCTTGTTGTAAAAATGCCTTCTCTGCATGTTTCTAAATTTGTTAGCAGTAGTATAGTTTTTATCTTTTCTTTTGTCGTATAAGATCAGCTCAATAAAGGTTTTAAAAGTAAACTGGAGCGGTTTATTTCTGCATTTATATTATCATATACCATATCTTACAGCGAGTCACACAAATAGATTGCATTCATATCTGGATGACGAAACGAAACGTTCGCTTCATAATTTTTCATAAGCACGACTATAAACAGAACTCATTGGCCTTGTCTATCGTCTCAAACTAAAGCTATACAACTCCTCCGTCAAGAGACAAGAGACTACTTTTTACATAACATACAGCCTTTATCTCATATAAGGCCATGTCATAAAAAAATAGCCCACGTAAATGGCCAGTGCCTACATACCACTAACATGGGCCATTTTTTAATCGACTTCAAGAAACAGTCGGTATGTCGGTATGTACGCATTTCTTTATGTATGTTCACCAATATTTTCGTCAATGGTGGACAAATTAAAAATGAAACTTTTTTGTTTCAAAGAGGGAAATTTTGATGACCATGGGACCATTTGGTGTCCATGGGAAAATCAAAAATTCGGTTCGGTTCAATCTCTTCAATTCGGTTAAGAATGTTTAGAGCTGTTGCGGATATGGATTAAATTATGTTGTTCAAATATGTAAAAGTAAAAGGTTACAGCCTGTAAATGTCCCACTGCTGAGCACAGGCCTCCTCTCATTTCTGAAAGAGTTTAGGAGCGGGGAATAGTCCGCCACGCTGCTCCAATGCGGGTTGACGGACTTCAGATGTCCTCGAAATATTTCTATTACTCAGATATGCAGGTTTCCTCACAATGTTCTCCTTCACCGCTAAGCACGTAGTGAATCAGCACTTAAAACTTTAGAACAGATTTAGAGGTGCTGGCACCGGGGATCGTACCCAAGTTACTCGCAGTACTATAAAATACTCGTACAAAGGCGAACACCCGGCCCCTGAGCTACCACGGCTCTTAAAATATGATTCTCATTAAGAAACGGTGGTCGTTTGTAAAAAAAAATGACATTTGACTAACAAAATTTGTACTTCTTACGTCAGAGAATAAATTTTTATCATTTCATTAATTTAATTCCTTTTCTAACTAATTCAATTCATTATCATCATTTCAATCTGTCACTAGTCCTCTCTGAACATAGGCCTCCCCCATAGATTGCCAACGCCAAGTTAGTAGCTCTCGTTTTAGGGGGATTTTAGCCATAGTTGCCACGCTTGGCAGAGTGGTTGGCTACCGCAATTTACTTATTCAGGTGTTATAGGAAGATTCTGCTGCCCATCTTCTGGTTGTAATTTTCCCTTAGTCGACTTTTATGACACCCACGAGATGAAATGGAGTGGTAGATTATTTTAAGCCGCCACCGCAAGGCACTCCATCTGTATCTTTTTTTACGTATGTTGTATTTATGTATGGGTATAATTTCTTTTTTTATAAACAGTTTTAATAATTCTTATATTAGAAAGGGAATATCGTAAGGGTGCTCCCATACAGTTTTGGTCAAGATCCGATGACGGGATCTATGAGAAAGCATGAAATTCTGTCGGTTTTTTGATTAAATAAATATATACTAATGTTTGCACTTAGTTACCATACAGAGGAGCCTGAAAGGGTCTCTGAAAGCACCTCATCCTATGGATGCTTCAAAAGTTATATAAGGTTAATGTTAATAAAATGTGTTTACGGGACCTAGAATAATGACAAAAAGAACGTCTAAATGTAACACATCTGTGACTGATGCAAAGATTGACATAATAATTTCTATAGACACATAATTTAAACACTGTAATGCAGAAAATAAATTAATATATTCACATTTTTCTTGCCGTCGTAGCTCAGGGCCCGGCGTTTTTCATAGTACGAGTGCGAGCCCCGGTGCCGGCACCTCTAAAATTGTAATTTTAAGTGTTGATTTACCACGTGTTCAGCGGTGAAGGAAAACCATCGTGAAGCACAGGTTTCTTCACGATGTTTGAGGAATAAAAACATTTCGAAAACATGTGTAGTCCGCCAACCCGCAACAGAGCAGGGTGGCGGACTTTCCCCGGCTCCAACACTCTCTCAGAAATGAGAGGAATCCTGTGCTCAGCAGTGGGACTTTACTTTTTTACATTTTTCTTAATTATTTTAAGTACAGGTCACAAAACATTTTTTATAATCTGTTGGCAAAATATAAAATATTTCATTCAATATTCAAAAAGTTGCTAGGTTTAACTAAAATCGCTTTACAAATATTGGCTTACCACGGCAATGTAATCGACCATGACTTCAATAAAATGTTGAATTGATTGGCTCTTTTGACTTGTGAATGCTACAGCTCGTTTTACAATTTCATTAATATTTTCTGAAAGTACCACATGTTTGTTTATACATACACGTACATACATACACTCACGTCTTTTGACAAGGGGTAGGCAACAGGCCACAGACGTAGCCCACTTTTCGCCCCCACTGGAAACAAGACGTAACGAATGGCGAATCATATCGCCGCAATTTTGGTACGAGTCAAAAAAATTCCCCTTTGCGTATAGTACAGTATAACGAGCAGTATAGTGCCAGCATGCATATTATGGTGTTATTCTGCATGAATAAAGGCTTGTCCGTAAAATACCTCAGTCGCCTCTTACAACACCTTAGTAGGAAAGAGGTAGGTGCTATTCAACTCTGCCGGACACCTATCGGCTTGTTTATTATAGATATAATATGTTAACAACATTTGTACTTCTAGCCAGACGATTACGTGACCTTGTTGTCGTTCCTCGTCGCTCCCGGCTCCATCATGAGTCCTTGAACATCATCTAATTCTACAGAACCTAACTTCTACTCCGTGGTGGGTCCTAGGTTGGACTCCCAGAGCCAACCTTTGTGTTTTTGCTGGGTTGTGGTTAGTTGTGTTGTGATTGTGAAATCTGTACCCACAATACAGTAGAATTCATAGTGTGTGGCATCGATTTAAAAAAAAGAAGCAACCTTAGTTAATATGATAATAGTCAAATATCAGGAAAGATTCTTCTTCTTCCTTACAAGTCCTGTAGAAAGTCCACTGCTGGACATAGGCATCCGCTTAGTTGAGAGAATTTTCCATAATCGCCACGCTTGGCAGGATGATTCGCCATCGCAGTACCAGAGACTTCACACTGTTGACGCTGCCGCCCATCACCAGTCTGTATAATTTAGGTTTTGGAAAATTTTATTCGTCAATCAAAAGCGTGACCTAGTGGTTAGAGTACCTGACTAACACGCCGCGGGTCCTGGGCTTGAATCCCTGGCGGAGCCAACATTTTCGGAATAAAAAATGTCCGTTTCCAGGAATCGAACTATGTTAACAAGTTCGGTTCAAAAGTTTAATCGTGAAAGGTTGAAGTAGACAGAGGCAAAGAGAGAGTTACTTTCGCATTTACAATATTAGCATGGATTGGTTCTCATCGAATAAGGAACCAAGTGTAAGTACAAGAAACGAAGTTTCCTTATCAAACGAGTTAGAAGAGATTCGATCTTTACACGAATCAATCGTAATGCTAAAGCACTTAAAGAAAGTTTTCACTTGGAGACTCTTAACCCTCTCAATTGATTCATAAGCAAAGCTATAATCCTGAAGAGAGCTATTTTAGCTAAAATAACAAACACGTTAGCTGTTAGCGCTCATACCTGCTAAGTTATATTATTTCTGTTCGATTCCCATTTGAAATATAACAAACCAATTGCATGTTATTGAATGTGATACTAGAAGTAATATTTTTACATACATACAAATATTCACGCCTTTTACTCATATAAAGGGTAGGCAGAGCGTTACGACGCCCACTTTTCGCACTCGCGGGAAACGAGACGTGACGGGTGGCGAACCATGTCGCCACCATTTTTAATTAATGTAGTAATATTTTTGGATCTGTGAATACTCGTATATACCGCGCAGATGACAATTTATGATTGTTAAGCTGAAGATGTTGCCATGGTCGGAGCAGCGGCACTGAGCGGGAGCCGGCGAAAGTGCTACGTTGTATTTTTTTTGCAAGTCTCTAGCTCAGTGGTAATGGGCCGGCCATATACTCGTAGCTCGTAAAACCGTGAGGAGAGGCCTATGTTCAACAGTGGACTAAAATGGACTGAAATGATGATGATGTAAAAGCCGTAGCGCTGACAGCATACTACACATTAAAAAAAAGGGTTGGTAGTGTAATTAGTGATCGCAGTACCTTGTAACTCTCGCACTTACACTTATGCCAGTCACGGGTCTTATTATTATTAGTCTGGAATATAAAACATGATTGTAGATTTCAAGAGGCCGGTTGCCGCAACTCCACGTCTATTTGGGTATTGTGGGTGGGGCGCGTGGGCAGCAGGAATATTGCCGGCGACCTCGAGGAGCCGAGATGCTTAGCCCGGTATTTCGTGACCATTTTGTGACTGCTTCGTCAATCTCCATGCAGGCTCTGCACCGAGGATAGTACGTAACACATAAAGCAAACAGATGTTCGTTGAAAGATCCATGTCCTGTTATGGCTTGTTCAGATGAAGCAGCACCTTGGAGATGCGATTGTTAATAGTAGAATAAGTATTCCTCGCCAGTCGACACTTCGTGAGTTCGTATTATTAGTCTGGCATATAAAATATGGTTATTCTACCATTTGCCAGAGACCATGAAATGTTCCTGGCATTTCTCTTACTTGGCTTAAATGTAAGGGGGTTGGTAGAGGTTTGGGAGGGGCGTTATCATCCCTCCAATGGGTTCTCACCTTGTCGTTGGGGGGGGGGGGGGCTTAGTAATCGTGGCTAGGTCACCCACAGTGAAACTAAGTGGTGCCCACATGGTTGGCCTGTGGCATCAAGCTAGACCGAGGAGATCGCTCCGGGTGGGGTTCGCTAGCCCACTTTGAATGGGAACTGAAGGACTGCTGGGGGGAGGAGAGTCGGCACTGCCACCCTGCTCTCCGCAGCCGAGGTGGAGCCGCGGGGGAAGAGGAGTTTTGGTATTGAGTTTCGACTTTATCCCTATCTTTCGCGACTTTGGCGGATCCGCACCATCAATGCGGCACTATCCCTTTGCTGCCGAAATGCGGTCGACAGCGGAGCCACAGACTAGATCCGCCGGATAAGCTGGTGCTTCCGAGTATTACTTTCCCTGGCCCCCGTGGCCTCCGCGTGGCGGACTCGGGGGAGTCCGTTTCGCACACATTGAGAAGCCGTGTTGGAAGTCGCGTCGTGTACTCCGGTGAGCCTTGCTGCGAAGGAAGAGCTGACCCCTCTAGAGGAGAGCCCGCCAGTGGTAGGAGGCCGGCGCCGGTGTGGCCGTGGATGTGTGCGTAAGCGTTCCTGTGACCCTGTCAATATGCCATGAAGGCGTTCCACCATGGGGTTTTAGTCGATGCAAGTCCGACATAACCCATCCTTGCCCCGCGAGGCCGACCTCCCGTAAGCATTAGGCATTTCCCCGTGTTAAAAAAAGGGGCACCACTACACGGTAAGGATATCTTACAACTGTGTCATATATTTTGTACAATACAGTAAAATATTTCTTCTTCAGATAATCTCTTAAGAACATATTATTTGGTTTGAGGAAAGGAAAAAATAAACAAAATATTAACTGGTGACATTACAATAAAAAGAAAAAACATTTCTTAAATAAACACATAAATCGACTCAAAGGCCCAATATTTATGTTTGGCACACGAATAAAATGGTGTTGTATTTCAACCCATAATATAATCTTTTATTATATATAACAAGAAATAAACAGGGTAAGGTTAGGATTATCTTATAATAATTTCTTATATTTACGCGAATACTACACATTTAATAAACTAAATTTACGGATTATCTTGAAAGTGCTTTTCCCTGCTAAAGAAATTTCTTGTCTTAATCTCTCTCCAATGATATTCTTTGGTACGAGTACCTACTTTCATTAGATTTCACGCAACAAGCTTTTTGATAACAAATAATTCAACATAAAATATTAAATCATCCAGTGACAAGGAAAGTTTATTTTTATTACGATGTAATAATCTTAATATAATCTTTTATTATATATAACAAGAAATAAACAGGGTAAGGTTAGGATTATCTTATAATAATTTCTTATATTTACGCAAATACTACACATTTAATAAACTAAATTTACGGATTATCTTGAAAGTGCTTTTCCCTGCTAAAGAAATTTCTTGTCTTAATCTCTCTCCAATGATATTCTTTGGTACGAGTACCTACTTTCATTAGATTTCACGCAACAAGCTTTTTGATAACAAATAATTCAACATAAAATATTAAATCATCCAGTGACAAGGAAAGTTTATTTTTATTACGATATAATAACGTTAATCTTAAGTAAAACTTAAGTATTATCTCCTGCGCATCTAGGTATGTATGTTTACTTAAGTAAATAGAGACATTTGGCATTGCGTGACTTTAATAAAAACCTAAATTTATTGTATACGTTGAATTAGGAGGCTTAAAGAAAAACTGTTTTTTTTTTATTTTATTTTGTACTTTTTAGTTGTTATGTCTTAACCTTGTCATTTCTAACAACTCATCATTATTATAAAGCCTTTGGCCTGTAAATTTTGAGTACTGCAATGGGAGGTCTCCTCATTGAAGGGCTCAAAATTAAAATCTAAATCTATAGACTACTCTGCTCAAAGCAACATACGTTTGTCCAAAGCGAAAAGTTTTGGTCCTAAATAAACTACGACACGATTGACTTCTAAATCGCAGATCGTGGGTTCGAATTCCAGCCGAAGCCGACATTGGTGCAAAAAAAAAACAATTTTTATTTTGATTATTCTTGTGCCTCTGATACTGCATCCTGGCCTACAATCGATCTGTACACTTGCCTTATTATAGTGCCTATAATTTCTCCTGCGCAGTTGATAGCTTCCGATAATATTCGAAAATTATCGCCGTGGTCTAAAATCGGCCAGGAAGATATCAGTTGCCAAGACAAATTCAACGAGCCCAAACACGGCGCCAACTCGCCTGTCAAGCATGGTAACTATGCCAAATTCCCCCCATAATGAGAGCTACAAACGGTTACGTACGTTTGTGGTAATTTATGGGGGAGGCCTATGGTCAGCATTGGAGGATAGGGATAGGCTGAAATGATGATGATGACGAAACACGACGAAGTTATGATGGGTACTAGAGGAGTTCTTATGACCACCTCCCGGCTTCATCATGAAACCCTAGACATCATCTTGGTCTATAGTAGTTTTCAAGACAAATACAACGAGCGTATACGCGACGGAGTTATGATGGGTACTTGAGGAGTTCCTATGACCAGGCTTCATAATGTAACCACCTTCATGGTCTCATATCATTGCATTATTACTGAATTTACATATGTGTTCCAAATTTCAACTCAATGGGTTGGAGGAGAACTAATGTAAAATTCTCTTGCTAGATTTCAGTATATACTAACAGGGCAATTTAAATAAAAGGAGGATCGCGTGGCCTAGCGGTCAGTGCACCTGACGTTCACGCCGCAAGTTCTAGGCTGGAATCCCAGTCTTAACCTACAATTTCGGAAAAAAAAACACAATTTAGTTTTTGTTAGTTTTCGGGTCTAGTTTTGTTGTGCCTGTGAAATTTATGTCTGTCAAAAGCGCCCACGCTCTCGTCGTATCTCCTGTAGATATACTAATGCGGGGCTTCGTTTAAAAAAAATAACAAAAAATCATAACAAAGAAAATAAAAAAAATATAATTTTACTCTAATACTGTTTTTAAAATTAGTCATTCTAAAACGGTAACTAATTTTAACTATCTTTTAAAACACTTTCGCCAATTAGCTTCCTATTTTATAACTTACTTTTACAGCGTTTTTTCGACTGCGTAAAATTAATAAGTTTTACAAATTTTTTGCTATATTTATAGCAAAAAACTAGAAGAATCTAGTTATTCAAAAGTAAAAACTCTATTCGAATCTAAAGGCTTCCAAATAGAAAAATTAGAACGCGAAAAGTTACTCTTATTAATCAGATGCTAAAGTAACAATCGTTTCAATTAGCTAGCTTCCTCGGATTTAACGAAAAGACGTTAAAAGCAAATAGTTGATCAAGGCTCCTTATTTAAGACAAAGCTGCAGTCTTAAATACTCTGAAATAAAGCTGCCAATACCTTGGTATTCTTAAGGTATATTTTGAAGAATATTGTATAATAGCTGAATATTGTATAAATAAAACATATATAAGAAGATAAATAAAACATAACTAAAAAGAAAAATAACTATTTAACATAAAGGAGCTACTCCGAGTCTTCCAAAGATTTTGTTAATTTCCTGGTCTGGTCGATTTTTTACCACGGCGTCAACTTCCGAATGCTGTCAGAAGATATCAACTGCGCAGAAGATATCATAGTGCCACAAATGTACACTTATTTCATTAATTTTACATAACTCGTTACAACCTACTTGTGCCCGATGTAACGCTCATGCGATAAGATCGGAGGTAAGCAAGGATGCAGTGTCATAAACACGGGGATAATCACAGCACAACCAGACCCAAAAAGCAACGATTAATGTTTTAAAGCAAATGTTGGCTGTGGCTAGGACTCGCGGCATAGATGTACTCTAACCACCAGGACACGTAGTCGCCAAACGGTCGTCGAAGTTTTTTTAAGTCATCACTCGATAAAAACTTAGAATACATGAAAATTCCGATTAGTCAATCTAATCAGAATATTTTCTTTATTTCTTTGACATGAGAAACTTCCACTTACTTACATTATGCCTACAACTTTACTTATTATTTCAAGTCCGTTTCGCCTACTTGCATATAACAAACATAACGAATAAAACTAGGTAAGCCCTAGACGAGTTTATGAGCTATTAACGATGCAGACTTTGTTAAATCAAACTGAAAAGGTCAAAGCTTTGTAGCTACTCTATGTTTTGCTTCACGCTTGGTTAGTCAAAGTTTTGCGAGTATTTTAATGCGGATGTGCTACGACTAATTATTTTTCTTCGAAATGTGGAGCGATATTTTTAATAAATTTAATATGTTTACCTTTTTACGTTTTTTATAACTAGTATTATACATACGTATGTATATGCAGTCACACCTTTTTCCCATGTAAGGGGTAGGCAGAGACCACACCCGTAGCATACTTTCGCCCTCGCAGGAAACGAGACATGACGGGTGGAGAAGCACGTAACCGCCATTTTGGTACGAGTTGAAATTCTTGCTCTCCAGTAGCTAACACGAAGTGAAAAGGATTAGGTACGTAATGGACTTGGGGTAGGAAATGGGATGTTGGAAAGTTCCTTTTCCAACATCCCTATGTTATATATACTAAGTCTGGTAGAATTAGTGCAAATATTTGGGAATGGATGTCGGCTCATGGAGTCGGTGAACTATGCGGATTACCTCCAAAAGCAACAGCTCTGAATTATGTAGCGTTTACCCGGAAAATGAGCATTCCAAATTTTACTATTTACAACACAACTGTCGATTGCATACGGCTCAAAATCGCCTGATTTAACGCAATTTTCAAAAGATTTCCATCTTTGGGGACATATGGTGCAAAGATGGAATCGCCGCAATGAGAGAACAAGAGATGCCCTTGAAAGTGATTTGCAGAGAGACTTGGGAGTGGGATACGAGGTACGGATATTTGTTCGCGAATTGTTGCCTCAATTAGAAGCCGATTGCTAGGCGGTCATTAAAGGGAATGGCGGAAATACGTATTATTATTTTAATATTCTATTATCATTCGTCAGAAGATGTTTCAACATTTATGGTGATAATTATAAGAATAAACCTGAAGTTATAGGAATGAAGATAATTTTTTAACTTGTATATACGATTACAGGTAACGTCGTATTTTGACCTATCGGATATATTTCAATTACGTGACATTTAAATTTTAATAAAAACATTTTGAATTGAATTATTTTACTATCGTACGAGTATTTTATTTATATGACTCAATCATAAGAAACTACGCTAACCGTGCTAAAACAAGACACGACCACAAATATTTCGTATGGTATCGTGGAAAACAAATGTCAAATTAACTTTGGACAGTTTTTTTTATTAACTTTTGTTAGTATTTGTGGTCTCAAAGTCAAAGTCATTTTTTTATTCAGTTTAGGCTTGTATAAAGCTCTTATGAATGTCAAAATCTACACCGGATCAAAAAATAAGACTGTTCTTTTTTTCAATGCCATATTACATGTCATTTATCAGTAAAATAAAAATTACATCATAAATTTAGTAGCCAGAGGTTTGCAAGTGCAGAGTAAGAGTTATTTCCGCACATCTTTGTCCTCTAGGTAATGATCTATTTTATAATACGCTTTTTCTAATCTTTCTTGTCAAGTTTATTGAATTATATGTCAGTTTTTTGTGTCACACTCTTAGGAATTTTATTATAAAATTTTATGGATCTACTAAGGAAAAGATTTTCTAGTTTTGGCCAACCTAAACACATCAACCTCTGGCACGTCAACTCGGCCCACTCTACAGGAAACTGTAACTTTTTTATTAAATGAATACATGTGTTTCCGTACGTACATTATATTTTCATAAATATACAAAGACGAAAGTGTCAAAATATTAGTGTCCTTGAATAGTTCTCGTAGCGACTCGGGAGGCCCCAAGTTATATCTTGCCCGAAAAGCTTGTTTTTGCAAAATGAATATTGTTTCCAGACCGGCCGCGGATCTCCACAGTAATACGCCATAGGACATACTGTGGAAGTATGCAAAATAAACTAATTGAGCTGTAGCCTCATCAGTCAACTGTCTAATCCTTTTAATAGCAAAAATGGCAGAACTTAACTTTGAAGCAATTTTTTCAATATGTGCTTCCCACATATTGAATCCACTGTAGCTTGGAATCAATAGCGATTCCAAGAAATACAGTTAAATTTTTCAAAGAAAGGTTAGAATTCTCTACCTTAATATGAATATTATGTGGCGACTTGGACATTCCAAAGAGTAGACATTTTGATTTCTTATATTTACGCGAACACTACACATTTAAATGAAACTAAGTTTACGGATTTTATCGCGTTTAATTTTTACTATTTATAACCCGACGTTTCGAGTGCTTTACAGCACCCATGGTCACAGGAGGACTGAGGTGACAGATGTCCTGATGACATAGTTAACCTGGGGTACCTTCAGCTTTTAATTATTATTTTTGGGACCGATCTACGCAGAAAGAGCTAACTGTGTCTTGAAGTCTTGCAGTGGTATGCTTGGTTTTTGATTTAATTTTATTTATTATTGGATCCCAAGCTGGTGGTAATACCCAACCATCTTCTCTATTGAAATTAGGATGTTTTTTGATTTCAATAGCCTCGCGAATCATCCTTGGTAGGAATCGGTGTTCTTTTGCAAGGATCTGTGGTTTATCAAATCTGATGTAATGGTTGGGATGACACACATGGTCACAGACTGCAGACTTCCTAGAACGACGATGCTTCACGTCAGCTATGTGTTCTTTCACGCGGGTTTTAATCGATCTTTTTGTTTGGCCTATGTAAGAGAGACCACATTCACAATCTAGCTTGTATACTCCTGCGTCCTGTAGAGGGATGTTACACTTGACAGATGGTAAAAACTGACTTATCTTCTTCGGCGGCTTGAAGAATGTTTTTATGGAAGCCCGCTTCAAGATATAGCCAATCTTGTCCGTGACTCCTCTGACATAAGGTAGAACAGCAGGCACACGCTCGACTGTGAACGGTTTCACTCGGTCACTGCGACGCAGGCGCGGAACCCGAAGCTTGTTGTTTGGCCAAGTTCCTAATCCTGGATGCGGTAGGAGCTCTTGGGTGATTCGTAGGACTGTTTGAATTTGTGCAATAAAACTCGTTCTATTTTTTATAGTTGCACTGTTGTATAATACTCGTAATTAATCCTATTATACAAATTAATAAGAATGTACGAATTAAACTTTAGACTATATAAGTTAATAAAAGATATACGTTGAGACGAGTCCGTGACCGTTAAGAAAGTTCGTTAGAAGTTTGTGCCGATTTTTAATAATTTAAAAAATGTGCATAGACTATATATAGCCCCGGCACCTCTTGTATTGTTGCGTTCCATTTAACGATAAGAACGCAACATGCTCCCCGGCGTTGAAGTGGTCTAGGACGCTTCAATAGGCAGCGTTACGAGGCGATTGTAAGCCCGAAGAAGAAGCCCTTTCTTGGTTTTAATTTCAGCTACTCGTGTGACGCCATCCTTGCCTGGAACTAGCTTCGTTACTCGTCCCAGGAGCCAAAGTAGTGGCGGAAGATTGCTGTCCTTCACTAAGACCAATTGTCCTACGGCCAGGTTGCCGGAAGAGATGCGCCATTTCTTCTTTTGCTGTAGAAGATGAATATAATCTTTTACAAAACGATTCCAAAAATGTTGCTTCAATTTCTCCACTCTTGCAAATCTAGGTAAAGAGTTAATATGTTTGTCTGCAGCTTGCGTATGCGGAACTGAGGTAATGGTCCGCCCAATAAGAAAGTAGGAAGGAGTTAAATATGAGAGATCAGAAGGATCGGATGATAACGGCGTAAGAGGTCGGGAATTTAAGATCGCCTCAATCTGTGTCAGGCAAGTTGAGAGCTCTTCATATGTGAAGTGAGTGAGGTTCATAATGCGTCTGAGATGATGCTTTACTGATTTTACGGCTGCTTCCCATAATCCGCCAAAATGAGGTGTATACGCGGGAATAAATTTGAATTGTATACCTTGTTCTGCGATGTCTGAAATGATGTTATCGGAGGTGTGCCTAAGAAAGGAAGAAAGTTCATTGCAGGCGCCTACGAAGGTGGTACCGTTATCTGAATAGATGCGCTGCGGTTTTCCTCGTCGAGCCACAAACCGGCTTAACGCTGCTAGGTAAGCCTCCTTTGTAAGATCTGTGACCAGTTCTAAATGGACCGCTTTCACTGCTAAACACACGAATATACAAATGTAAGATTTTATTAAGGTACTGCCTCTACCCTTACGATTGACTATCAGCACTGGCCCGGCGTAGTCAACCCCGGTGTTCAAAAATGGAAATTCTAAGTGAGTTCTATCAGTCGGTAGATCACCCATTGTAGGCTGCACGAAATTTGCTTTAAATCTACTACAACGTATACAACCACGAACAGTAGCCTTTGCTAGATTTCTGCCACCCAAAGGCCAGTATGTTTGTCTTATGTCTGCTAACAGCAACTGAGGGCCTGCGTGCAATAATGATTTGTGTTTCATTTCAAACATGATTTTGGTTAAATGATGCTTGCTACATAAAACAATAGGGTGCTTTACATCATAAGTGTAGTTTGAATTACTTAGGCGACCACCCACACGTATGATATTGCTACCATCCATGAAAGGTGAGAGAGATATCAGCCTGTTTTTCTTTGGTAGGGTATTACCCGTCTTGAGTAAGACATACTCTGTAGGAAACATTTTCTTTTGGGCGATGGATATTAATAAAGATTTTGACGAATCTAATTTTGAATAAGACAAATAACTAGTATAATGAATATTAATTTTTTTGCAATTATAAATAAATCTTTGTACAAATGCGATTACTCTGATTAATTTTGAGAAATTGGATGATTTGTGAATTAATTTAGAAATAACATTATGTGTTTGTGTATCTGTGGTTGTATGTAAGGAAATTTCTGGAAGTGTATCTGTATGAATGATAGGATTTTTTGGAAATTTGATTGGGTCATGTTGTATGAATTCGGGTCCTGACCACCATAAAGAAGAATCTCTAAGGAAGTCAGCTTTTACCCCACGCGAAACTAGGTCTGCGGGATTCTCCTTTGACGGTACGTAGCTCCACGTTTGACCAGCCGTGCTATCTTGTATCTCGCTTACTCTGTTTCGAACAAAGTGCTTTAGCCGACTTGGAGAAGTTGACAGCCATCCTAGCACTATTGTCGAATCTGACCAGAAAAAACAACGACTGACAGTTATAGTAAGCGATTCCAGTACCTTTCCACAGAGTCTTGTACCTATCAAGGCCCCACAAAGCTCCAATCGTGGTATGGTGGTTGATTTGAGAGGAGCTACCTTATTTTTTGATGCCAAAAGGCGGACGCATACTGAGCCATCCTTTCCGACCGATCTGACGTAAACGCACGCTCCATACGCGCGCTCTGAAGAGTCTGTGAAAGTATGGATTTCGATTGTAGTAAGGGTTGTAACATGGGATATCCAACGAGGTATTTTAAGGGAATTTAAGGAAGAGATTGATTGCATGGCATCTATAAAGTTTTTTCTTAATGTCAGTACTCACCTCTTCGTCCCAGTTATATTTATCAACCCATAACTGCTGAAGAAGTATTTTGACTACTACTGTGCAAGGTCCCACTAATCCAAGTGGATCAAATACTTGGCTGATAAGAGATAAGATGTTTCTTTTAGTAATTCGGATGTTGATGTCCATATTTATAAAGTAAAACAGATGATCTGACTCAGCACGCCAAAACAAACCCAACGTTTTGCTCATCGAGTGATCGATATTAAGAGTCTTCTCGGAGTCTCCTTTAATAAAGGAAATGGATTGCAATATTTCATCGGAATTAGACTGCCATTTACGTAGATTGAACTTTGCGGATTCTAAGGTCTTAATGACGCCCTTGCAAGTCGTTACTACGGATTCAATAGATGGGCCGCTGTACAAGAAGTCATCGACGTAAAAATTATGTTTTATAGCCCTCTGAACATTGACATCTGGAGATTGATCAGCGAGAGAAGTTAAGCATTTCGTAGCTAAGTATGGCCCTGATGCAGTGCCATATGTAATTGTATTGAGAGTATATGTTTTTAATGGTTCTGAAGGGTCAAATCTGAAAACTATCTGCTGCAGTGAGCGTTGAGAAGGCTCGACTAAGACAGCACGATACATTTTTTCTATATCGCCGGTAACAACATATTTATGCTCTCTGAATCGAAGCAAAATGGACATTAGGTCGTCCTGTACGGTTGGGCCTACCATTTGAATTCCATTAAAAGATTTACCCGAGGTGCTTGAAGCCGAAGCATCGAAGACTACGCGTAATTTTGTAGTTGAGCTTGACTCGCGTATTACACCATGATGAGGTAAGAAATAAGAAGGCTGTTCATGAGAATTTGATTTGTTTTCAGTCATGTGACCCAACTCAATGTACTCTCTAATGAACTCCGAATATTGTTGTTTAAGATTAGAGTCCTTCTCAAGTCGACGTTCCAAAGACAAAAAACGGTTCTTTGCCATAGTGTATGAGTCTCCAAGCACGTCGGGTGAGTCCCTCAATGGTAATGTTACCATAAACTGTCCGTTCTGACATCGCCTTGTAGTTTCCTCAAAGCTCTGCTCGCAGAGTCACCTCAGAAGACATACAATGTTTGGCAGGTACAGAATCCAGTTCCCAGAAGCGAGTAAGGAGAGAGTCATCTGTTTGAGCATGAGTAAAATGACAGAAGGAAGACGTTACCTTAGAACTTTGCTGAGGAATACAGCCAGATATAATCCAACCCAACTTAGATTCATGTAACCTTGGCTGATTTTTTCCTAAGCTAATGTGGCTGGAACCCAAGACGTCCCAGAATACTTCTGCACCAACCAGGATATCAACTGCTGAAGGGATATTGAAGGAAGGATCCGCTAAACTGATTCCCTTGGGTATGGTGTATGGTGTATGTAAAATGACGGTAATGATTGAGAGATTTGTGGCAAAACATAACAGCTGAGATTTTTCGTAAAGTCGCCGCAACACGACTGGATGGTAAGATCGCAAGACTCAGAGGTACTAGAAGACTGGTTATTTATACCTGAGATAGTGGAGCTCGTTGGACGTCTTACCAGACCCAGCTTTCCGCACAAGCTCTGCGTTACAAAGTTGGCAGTACTGCCATTGTCAAGAAGTAAACGAGCAGGGTGCAGGACACCATGTGCATCCTTCACCTTCACCAACGCTGTGGACAGTAATACATGGCTACGATTAATATTTGTGTTTGTGAATACAATGTCTGTAGAGAGTGCAACATTGTTCTCTGAAACCGGAGGAGATATATTCGTGGTTTCTGTGACTGGCTCCGTATGTAGCAAGGTATTGTGCTTAATCCTGCAATATTTACAATGAGATAAACGGCAATTTTTCTGTGAATGACCCGGGCGTAAACAGTTAAGGCATACATGAGCTTCCATAGCCCGTTTTAATCGTGAATCAACACTTAAATTTCTAAAGGAGGGACATGAGAATAAATAATGATTATCGTTACACATGGGACACTTTAGCTGATTATTTGGATTTTTATGTGATCTATATGTGTGATGTGTATTTGTGTGATTGTATATGTTTGTTGTTATTAAACAATGTTTCGAGGAAGTCTGCCCTATTATTCAAGAATTTTAAAAATTGCTCCAGTGTTGGTGAACTATTTAGGGTATTACGGTACTCCTCCCATTCGCGACCGGAAATGCTATCTAACTTTCGAGACATCATAAAAATAATGAGAGTGTCCCAATGGTCGGTGGGTTCACCCAGAGTAGCAAGCGCTCGTAAGTTTTTGTTAGTAACATCGATCATGTTTCTTAAAGATGCACTAGATTCCTTTGGTAAGGCTTCGATATCAAAAAGGGCTTGTACGTGGTTATTAACGAGCAATCGTTGATTATCATACCTGTCTGACAGAAGTTGCCAAGCAATGGCATAGTTGTCAGATCTAAGTTCTAGGCTATGTACTATTAACGCAGCACTGCCTTTTAATGCGGCACGCAAATAATGTAGTTTTTTTATGTCACTTAAGCTATTGTTATTGTGTATTAAAGAAATATACGTATCTCTAAATCGAAGCCAGTGCTGGTAGTCGCCGTCAAAGTGTGGCAGGTCGATTTTGGGTAACCGCACAAAGTCAATTGCGGGAGCGGGAACTAGGAAAAGTATGAAAAAAGGGATGCTTATTGGAACGGACTCACTCAGTTATTTTTGACGATCGCTGTAAGGTTCTTTCTTCAAAGTGGCTGTGGTCTTGATGAAGGGCTGCTTGACAAAAATAGGGATCGCTAATGAGTATTGAAAGCTCGTAGACAGCTATTCTCCAATCTTGCGCAGAAAGACCTGAAGACCTGAATTGCTCTGGATTCTTGAATATTTAATGGCTGGTAGAGGATCGGAGGACCATATGTTTGGCCAAGTTCCTAATCCTGGATGCGGTAGGAGCTCTTGGGTGATTCGTAGGACTGTTTGAATTTGTGCAATAAAACTCGTTATACAATTATACAAATTAATAAGAATGTACGAATTAAACTTTAGACTATATAAGTTAATAAAAGATATACGTTGAGACGAGTCCGTGACCGTTAAGAAAGTTCGTTAGAAGTTTGTGCCGATTTTTAATAATTAAAAAAATGTGCATAGACTATATATAGCCCCGGCACCTCTTGTATTGTTGCGTCCCATTTAACGATAAGAACGCAACACTTGTTGTCGTGCAAAACTTGCTTGACATGTTGAAGCTCGGCGGCCAGGTGTTTCCTGTCACAGATTCCTCGTGCTCTCTGAAACAAGGATTTACACAGGGTAGCTAACTGTGATGGATGATGGTGAGATTCACCGTTTAAATATCTGTTAGTATGGGTCTTTTTTCTATACACAGTGTGACACAAGGTGTTATTAGGATTTCGAATTACTAATACGTCTAGAAAAGCTAAAGAGTTATTTGCCTCTAACTCCATTGTAAATTGAATTTTAGAGATTAGGGAGTAAAGGTGGTCTAGAAATGCATTTACTTTATCTGGTGGTAAAACATTAGACATTTTGTTTTACCCGCATATAAAAGTAAATTATTTGCCGAAAACCATTTGGCAACAATATCCAGAGTTTTATTGGGCTGTTCCAGTGTCAAGTCATTTCTGTTAACTTTAAACAACAATGAGGTATCATCAGCAAACAGAACTACCTCAGACATATTTTGTATTATATAAGGAAGATCATTAATGTAAACCAAGAACAGAAATGGAGCAAGTACCGATCCCTGAGGAACACCCATTTTTACTGCTCTCGATTTGTTAAGTACGATGATAAAAGATCTAGTGAGGCTTCATGAATGCCGTAGTATTTAAGTTTACGAATTAAATAATTATGCTCTACACAGTCAAATGCCTTTGCGAGATCACAAAACACACCGATAGTGACTTGAAAATCTTCCCAGGCCTGGAGAACATGTGTGACTAGTTGAATACCGGCATCAGTCGTTGACGTTCCTTTTGTAAAGCCGATTGCTTGTCGTTTAAAATTCTATGTATACTAAAATGAACGACCACTTTTTCTAATATTTTACTTAAAGCAGGTAACAGAAATAGGACGGTAATTTGTAGGAATTTCTCTACTACCCACCCGATTTAAAAACTGGTACAACTTTACTATGTTTCATCACATCAGGTCAGTCTGAAATGGGTGGTAAGAAGATAACAGCTGTCAACATTATAGAGCTGCTAGAAGAAGGCCAGTGTTACGAGTGTTGACGGTTAAAGTGTTGGTCGTTTTATGAGCAGCGATTTCAGAAAAAGGGATCCGTGGAGAGGAGACTAGGTTCTGGAAGAAAAAGATGCACTCAACAAATGTGAAATTTGGCAATCCTACGTACTTTTTCCCACGACTTGTAGTAACGACCTATAAATGTCCCACTGCTGAGCACAGGCCTTCTCATGGCTTTCTTTCACCGCCGAGCTCGAGGTAAATCAGCACATAAAATAACGATTTACTATTCTAATGGTAATGGCATATTTTTAAATTTGAGGCAAGCCTAAGGCCCCTAAGCTACCATGGCTCTCGAAACTAGTACAAGGTGTAAACAGAAATGCTAAATGTAAATTTCATGTACTGATTTACTATATTATACCGTAAGGAAATATGCATGTCACAGTATAATATTATTCAAAGAGTGTTAAGTCGCGGACAACCTTTCCAAAATCCTGATATAGACCATAAATTCAAAGGGCCCGTAAATCCGAGACAGTCCATCTTTATGTTAATACATTTAAATTCCAAACCAGCTACCTATAACCTAGATTCTAGAGTACATACTAGAAATAAATACATTGAACTAAATATTTTTAAAATTTTAATATGGCCTCTCAATATCTGTACGTACTCATTTATACAAAATATGTAACGTGCAAAGAAAGGAGCCGTGGTAGCTCAGGGGAGCCGTGGTAGCTCAGGGGCTAGGCGCTCGCTTTTAATTACATAGTACTCGAGTGACCTGGGTTCGATTCCCGGTGCCGGCACCACTAAAATTGTTAATTGCAATTTTAAGTGCTGACTTACCACGTGCTCGGCGGTGAAGGAAAACATCGTGAGGAAACCTGCATGTCTGAGAAATTAAAAATATTTCGAAGACATGTGAAGTTCGCCAACCCGCATTGGAGCAGCGTGGCGGATTCTTCCTAGCTCCATAACCCTCTCAGAAATGAGAGGAGGCCTGTGCTCAGTAGTGGGACATTTATAGGCTGAAACTTTACTTTACTTTTTAAAGAAATATTTCTTAAAAAAAAAGTTTTTTTCTTTATAAGCATATGTATTACACAGTCAGTTATTTATTTATTTATAGATTCGTAAGGTCAGTAATGGGGCAATCTATTGACGATGGAGTTATACTTTTCAATATAATTCAATAAAATATTAAAATTATCTATAAACCAGTAAATATTTTTTGTAAAAGGTCATCTTAAAATGTTTTAATAAAATTAAGGAATACACAAGTATGATAATAACCTTTAATGAAACTAATCGAAGCCAAGTTTTTCTACATCCTCAAAAAAGTCCATCGTCATTATTTAATGGTGTTCCGCTAAAGATATTGTTAGAAAAATAAATTAAGAAATTACTAATATAACAGAAATAATCTGTATTATTTCAAAATATATTTTATTCTGTACTACTTAGACAGGTGCATGGTATTCGTGTCAATGAATATTATTGACCGTGTTTTTTGAAAGTAAATACCTCAGATCAGTATTATATTGAATCTCGCAAACTTTTATTACATTAATTAATAATTTCTCGTAACTTTGATCTATCAGAATGTTATTTAATTTCGTAACTGCTACTTTTTATTTCTTTCTTTTCAACTCAATTAGTATTATTGCGAATTCTGTTAAAACATTTAAATAACTGCAAAATTTGATGTTTTTAAAATGAAATGAAATTATTTATGTCAGACTTAAACAAAAATGTATAGATACATTTTTAAACAAAAATGTATGGATACGTTTTTGTTACCAGAAAAAATTAATGGATTGAACACGCAAGGGCATCCAATAGGTTAGCAGAGGACTGTCCTTTCTGTCTGCGATCACTTTCAGGTGAGAAGCCACTCGCTTTCGCAGCACGGCCAGAAAACCGTCAGTGCTGCAAGCGGCGAACATCACCGTGGCGCATTTTTTAGTAGGTTGATAATGTCCCCCTGATCCCCTTCTTAACTCAGATATTATATTATATTATACCAAACTACTAAATAATCACTTTGAAGACTTTCTGGTCGATTTTGGATCATGGCCACTGCTACAGAATAATTTCGCAAGCTATCAACTGTGCCGTGTGGTGGCGGCTCGTTAAAAGAATACTACCACTCCATCTCATCCAATGGATCTCGTAAAAGGCGAGTAAGGAATTAAACTGCACTGTGCACCCAACAGCGCATGGTGGCGATAGGCTCACCACCTATCACACCAAGTGCATTATGTTGTTTTGGTGAAACGTGGATTGTGGCAGTCATCTGTTTTTGCAGTGAGTGCCCAGTCTCTGACTACCCCTTATGGGATACAGTCGTGATCTTATGTATGTATGTATGAATCAACTGTGCCATAGGTTTTTATTTTTTTATAGAAGAAGGTAACGACAACAGCAAAACCTTGACCTGATGGCAAGTGGAACGTCTGCCCATAGCAAATGCTGTGTCACCGACAATATTTCCATTTGGCAGTTCTTATATCCAGTAATTACAGGTAGAATAACTGGTCCAGCAAATGTTGGCTCATACTGGTATTAGAACCTACGACCCATGGTGCAGTAGTCGGATACTCAGGTTAGGTAATGACTAGATTAAACGGTCTGTGGTTATGCAGGTGATTATAATTGTAGAATCAGGGTTCAGGATCAGGAACTTGCCTTCGCTACTGTAGCGACACTGTCTAAATTTGCGCGACGTTGTCGGCGTTTACGAAAAGATCAAAGGCGACCGCCTACTGCACTTCTTTTCCACTGTGATTTGGGAACTGATAGCTAGTTTAATTACTGAACATAAAAGACTAAAGAATTTGTCTCGGGGTGATGAGCGCAGGGTGGCACAGAAATTGTCTGATTGACTCAGCACTTGTTATGGGCAGACGTTACAACCAGGCTAAGGATTTGCTCGTTTCGTCACTATTTTCTATATAAAAGAGTATTTAACAGAAGGTATTTTCTCGGATAATCTCCAACTTGCAGTGGTGCGTATATAAAACACGTCTCAATTCGGATCCTGACATGAAAATTTTTGGATGATTTTAGATACGTATGGCCTTATTCAGTGCATCGCAGATCGTCCACGCGCGGATAAGCGCATGCGTCAGACGCTTATGAATTCATCGTTCAGTTCTCTGCGGATCCTGATCAAGAGTGGTACAGTCACAGTCATGGATAAAAATTTGTTGGTTGCTGCTTATTTATTATACAGCAGAAAACGTCGTCATAGGAGATTTATGTGCGCCCAATCGTTGAGAAAAGGCTTCTTAAAGTAGAATTTGATTCTGTGTTTTTATATTCCAATAGGTGCGGTGCGGAGGGACTTACATCCGCGCGCGGATAGCTCTCCTCGTCGCGGGCGCTCCGCATCGCACTGAACCCGGTTTATGATGTTCTCTTAGCCGATTTCGACCACGGCGACAACTGCCGACTACTGTCGAGAGCCATCAACTGCGCAGGAGATATTATAGTGCCACACAGAGCGTGCCACGCGCAAACACAGAGGCACTGACTCGTCCCAACCTACCCGCGCCCGATGTAGCGCTGATGCGATAAGATCGGAGGTAGGCTAGGATGCAGTGTCAGAAACACGGGGACAATCACAACACAACCAGACCCGAAAACCAACAATTTATGTTTTTGCACAAATGTTGGTTCCGGCTGGGATTCGAACCCAGGACCCGCGGCTTAGAAGTCAGGTACTCTAACCACTAGGCCACGCGGTCGTCAGTACGCGCTTTATACATTTACGCTTAATACATTTGACCAACCGTTGCGGACATCCGCGTAGGTTATCTGCGTCGCACTAAATAGCGCCTATTTTTTTTAAACTAATGTGGTTAAAGTATTAAAAGTGATAGAGTGTACACTAATTGTGTCTATGGATTCTGGAAAACTCATATTGTATTTTCATAGTGACAGATCAAAGTTTGACGTTATTATGTTCATCTAAAAAAAACATGAATCTAAGCATTTTCATCGTTATTTCATACCATTTCCTTTTGGCTGAAAGCCAGCGTAATTAAATCAACTTTACGTCGTTAGCGACATTGGGAGCAATAGAAAATGTCTCTATTTTTTATTCGCATCCTAATATTTTCTGTATATGTTTTTCTTATAATACTTGCATATTTTTCTTAATAAAATCATAATATATGAAGTTATCGCTGAACTAACAGATAGGGTACTGTCCACTCTAATACAACACTAGTTTCGCTTTAATGCTAGTAGATCTGCTAGAATTTACGTATATTTTTTTAACGATTTTATATTATTCATGATAACATCTTCCTCGTGGCCGTCTCTGACACTATATCTGGCTCCTCCTCAAATCTTACCATTTGCGTATGTTAGCGTATGTTAGCGTATGTTGGCGTACAAAGTCGCTCAGAGAGATATGGAAAAGACTATAATCTGTGTTTCTCTGCGAGATAGGATCCATAACGATGATATCCGCAGCGAAAGTAGAGTAACCGACATAGACCTAGTGATCAGCAAGCTGAAGCGGCAATGGGCCGGCCATACAGCCCGTAAGTGTTGCCACCGGAGCCGGTTGGTATCAACGCAATGTAGATCTTCACAGCGACTGTGAAATGCCCTTAATCTCTGAACACTTCAGAGAATTATCACGGCGGTTTTTCGAAAAGGCCGCGGTTCATTCAAACCCGCTGGTGGTTAAAGCAGCAAATTACCGACCAAATAGAAACGCGACCGAACGCAAACGTCGCCCGCAGAACATGCTAGACGACACGGACGTCTCAGCTCTTTCTGACCACGATACCGTCAGTCACGATCCAGGCCACACTGTACACACAGTCAATAGCTTTAATATAACACGCACCACGACGCGCGACCGCCGTAGAGAGCGGCACGCAATAGTCAAAAATCACACCGCGTACACACGATTCACCCGTGTTCCAGGGCGGTTCTCACCGCCAAGAGTTACCGACACACAAGTCGACAGTCCGAATGGACCGCAGCCTCCCTCGGACGGTCATTAGACGACTTAAAATATTTAAGATATTCGAAATCGCGAAAGCACGCAGCGAACGCGACACAGTCCGAATTTCGAGGTTTTTGTAGGAGTTTTTATTTATTTATTTGTTTCGGTCAAACCAAACCTGGCACGCAGGCCCCTGGCCTGCGAGCACAGTATCCGATGAAGCTGTAAAAGCCGAGAAGGCTAACAGCAATTACATCACCGAAAATATATATATACAGCCCGTAAAACTGATAATCGTTAGGGAAGAAATGTTTAACTTCGTACCGGCAAACGCAGTGTAGGCAACCTATTGGACGGAGCGATAACTTGCACAGCTTAGTAAAAAGGAGATGGATGCAGATGATTCTGGAACCTGTTTTGTGAAAATCTATGGGGGAGGTCTATGTTCAGCAGTGGACTTGCAACGGATATAATGGGTATTATATTTACATTAATATATACAAATACTACTAGTTTGTTATTTGAAAGATATCGCCGTGGTCAAAATCAGCTGGGAATACATCATCATCATCATCATTATGTTCCAGCGCATATGACAACTACTGATGTTCTCCTCCTCCTCAACCACGGCGACAACTTCCGAATACTGTCGGAAGCTATCAACTGTGGACAGCTGGTATATATTACCCCTGGGACCGACTTAGACTTATGTTTCATCGTGTTTGTCTTACCGGTTCCGAAGTTTTTTTCCATTTTTTTTTTCAGAATATTCCACGGAGCGCCATCTATGGTATAGTATAATAACTAATTAACGTGTGTCCCGCGAACGAAGTAACGGGTGTAACTAGTATAAAATATACTTTGAAGCGAAAGCGACAGATGGTCTCTGTTTTTGATAGAACGCTTACTATGCACTATTAGTCCTAATGACTTTGGGTCCGTACTTCGAAGTTAGCTACATTTAACATTAATATTGTTTAATATTTATGCATAACATGTAACATGTATAACAAACTTATTACTTAGATAATGTAGAGTATATGGCGCTTCTTGTTATAAAGTATTGTTCGGATTAAAATCGATCGGAAAACCCTATTCTAAAAGCGGAAAAGTTCAGAAAAGTGAAGCAAAACTGCTCGCACTTTGCTCATGTTTATTTTTTTATATAAGCATATACCGCATATACTATTTACATCTAGAAAATAACAACGTTCGAGCAGTTAACAAACTTTCACAAAGGATTTAGTAGTTATCAAGTTTAAGCCCACATCAACAAACACTATCTTTATAATATTAGTAAAGTAACAACGTAAGAACGTTGCACTGCTATGCATCACCTACTCTCGTTTTTGGGAGGGTCTTGAAACCTTTATGAGTCCGCCACGTACAGACTTCACATGTCGAAATATTTTTATACATCGTACTAAAATTATAAATGCGAAAATAACTCCCTCTGCGTGTTCGTTACCTTTTCACAGCAAATTTCGGCACAGAGATTCGGCTCGCATCTTGGAGATGGCCATTCACTTTTTATTCCGGAATGTTAAAGAGCCCCACGGTATTTTTAAATAATCTAAATCCACACGGATGTGTCGCGGGCTTTAGCTAAACTAGACTAACTAGACGTTAAATTATAGTTTTATATTTACTGGTGGTAGGATTCCTATGCAGGAATCCATCTAGGTAGGTACCACCCCAGGGCCAGTTATTCTGCCGTGAAGCAGTAGTGTGCAAGCATTACTGTGTTTCGGTTTGAAGGGCACTGTGAGCTAGCGTAATCACTGGGCATTTGAGACTTAAGAACTGATGTCTCAGGGTGACGGGCGCAGTGTGATGTCACATAGAAATGTTCTGGGTGACACAGTATTTGTTGTGGGCGGACGTTGCACTTACCATCAGGTGAACGTTTTGCTCGTTTCGTCCACTTTATACAATAATAAAAAATAAAAAAGTTTTATATTAACAGTTTTTAAGCAGACCATTCCAGGATATAGTCTCCTTAGTTAAGAGGATATGCCATAATCTCTACACTTGCCAGGCGTATTGACGATGGCAGTAAACATGGGGAATAGGGAATAAATAATTTGCGTTAATACTTACATCTCTATAATACTGCGACTGTGCGGCCTAGAGGTCAGAGTACCTGACTTCTATGCCGCGGATTCTGGGTTCGAATCCCAGCCTGAATCTACATTTGTTCAAAAACATGAATAGTTGGTTATCGCGGTCTGGTTGTGTTGTACATGTGGAATTTATGTGTGTAAAACAAACCCACGAAACAGGAGAAATCCTACCGTAGGGCATAGTTTTTAAAAAAAAATATCTAAATATATTATTTTATTGTTTTTAATTATTTATGACCGAACGCTTCGAATGGAGGACTGAGATGTTTGCCTTCATGTCATAGTTAAACTGGGGTACCTTCTAGGTAAGTGAACACCGGTGCTGATTTAAAGCAAACCTTATAAATAATTAAAAAGTAAACGCAATAAAATTCTTCAAATTTGATTCATTGAATGTAAAATATTCGCGTAAATACACGATGACTACGCAGATCACCACGACTGGATGTTAACTGTAAGATAGTGCCGTACTCCAAATCTATTAGGAGGACATCGTCATCATAATCATTATTACATAATAGCATAGAATTAGAAAATAATACCGTGTGGTGACGGCGTAATAAAATAACTGCGGTTGCCAACCCGCATACCACACGTGGAAACTATGGCAGAGTCGCCCCAAATCTATGAGGGAGGCCTATATTTAACAGTGGACTAAAATAGGCTAAAATGAGATAATAATCCAACTTTTACATATGAACCTTTTATAACAAATCAGCGTACTTACAAAAGTAGCTTTAACATAAACGATAAATCAAAAGCTTATGATCGTGATCGTAAGAATGTAAACGTGCACATTAACTCACTGTAACATTAAACGATTTTATGTACTGCGCAGACTTTACTTCTTATACTCATAAAAAAGAACAAAGAGCAATGTATCAAACAAAATGTCTTATCGGCCGTCGCGTTAGAAGGTTGAGAAATCCTCCGCGATTTTATATTACCAATATTACAAAATTTATGGAGAACGAGCTGAGCCTTTGAAGGCGTCGTCGAATTTGTAACTGTATAAGTATTTGAAACTTTCTAATGCAACATATAATAATCACTCGTCCTAACCTACCCGTGCTCAATGAGTGTTTGTGCGTGTTCATGAGATAAGATCGGAAGCACACCAAGATGCAGTGTCAGATACACCCGAAAACAAACAATTTGTTTTTGCACAAATTTTGGATCCGAAGTGAGGATCAACGCGTAGAAATGGGGTATCATGAACACTAGGCCAAGCAGTTGTCATACCATATTGTATTGTCATCAGGGCTTTATCACTTTTGCGAAGACTCAAATCGATAGAATAGGTAAATAATTAATCCTAGTTATATTTTATATTTTCTTCTGCTTTATATGCCTGATATAGTCTATCGCTGGCATAGGTCACGCCTTTGTTGGGAGGATTCGCCATAATAGCGGCGTTTTGAGCTTACAAATCTCTGCAGTGACGATAGACTGACTGACTGACTGACTTGACTTGGTTACTACGAATTTGCCTTTTTTTGTGTTACCAATTTGTTTAATTCCCAGGGTGCCCAGTCTCTCGGTGTTCTACAGGTTACATTTTGCAGAGTGTCCGAAGGAATTACACGAATTCATTACCCTTTCCATCATCGGAGAACAAGACGCCCGGCTGGTTTCCATCCTTTTGCTTTGGTACAGCAAAGGGCTAGAATAATTTGTCTGCATTAGTTACATTTACATTTACATTTACATTGTGATTACAATGTGGATTGTGGGCTTTTTCTAAGCTAGTGACCATCAAAAACTACATCGCCATTTACTATCAGGTGGGATCGTAGTTAAGCGCTAGCTTATAAATAAAATAAAAAAAGGCTGACTGGCCAATAAGACATTATCTTAATCTTATATATAGTAACATATGACTATATATAAGACTAGCGATCTTTGGCTTCGCACGGGTAGATAGATATTACAAAGATAAATAAGTACTCGTTCGCCGTGTGGTGGCGGCTTAAGAGAATCTACCACCCCATCTCATCTCGTGGGTATCGTAATAGTCGACAGAGAGAAAATAAAAACCAGGACGTGAACAGCAGCACCTTCCTGGAACTTCTGAATAAATAAACTGCGGTTGCCAACCCGCCTGCCAAGCATGGCAATTTTGTTTTTTTTATGTTTTTTTTATGTGTAATTTTTTATGTTTTTTTTTAATTGAATACAACTCATGTTAGTCGGTGATAATGTGTATATAGGTGAAAGAATTTTTAGAATCGGTTCAGTACTTTTTGAGTTTATTCATTACAAACAATCAAATCTTTTCTCTTTTTATTATTAGTTTAGAAAAAAAATATTATAAAATATTTTCAACTTCTATAATACTCTTTTTTAAAGACTTCATGACCAGACCGTTCAGCAACGCTTGGTAGGTGAATCGGCGATAGCAGTACTAGACGCCTAACACCTTAGACATATATATGATATTTTCAGCATAATATGGTTGATGGATATGGAAAAAGCCACAACATTTTATTGGCATTTCCTTTAGTAAATTCTTAGGATACCCACGGAATGAAAATCGAATGCCGTCACCACGCTTTATGTAGAAAAAAAAACTAAGAACGGAATATGAGGTAAGCGGCCATAGCAGATAAAAGAGCTAAATTTTAAAACATATTATCATTATCATAATTTCAGCTCGTTATAGTCCACTGCTGAGGTCGGACTGCTCGCATAGATTAAACTTATGTAGGGTAATTACCGCAGTTTTGACGTTTCGCTGGAGTGCTTGCTACAGCAGTTTATAAAAATTGATGTTGCTGCTCAGCTTTAAGTTTGTTTTTTTCCTTAGTGAACTCTTACGACGATACCCTCGAGACGACGAGCGGTGCAACCTCTCACGCTGACACTATAAACCGACAGCTTACAATTATATTATTCGTACTAAAAATTTACCTGAAAGTGAAGCTTTCTTTATATATAATGTATAGTTAATATATGTATAGTTAATACATATATTAAAAGGCAAGCAAAAAGGAATACAAAGGATTGTACGTAATGTTACAAAACATGCATAAAAGCGATAAATTGTATTTAATTTAAACATGCTTATTACATAATTAAGAAAAGAAAAGAAAAGAAAAGAAAAGAAAATTTTTTTATTCAATACTACAACACAACATACAAAAAATAAGTAAACAAAAAATACGACGTATTACATTGTCAGACGTACGTTGGGTTGTAGCAACGAAAAGGCTGTCGACTCAGCATAATGCTATGGCAGAGTTGCCACAGCGCTGTTATTCTGTCGATGCCTCAGGTTTAACGAGCAGCTTCCGGACATATTGTTAATTGACTTAGTTTGATTTAAAAGAAATAAATATGCGCACATGTACACGGATACACAAACACACACACACACATATATATATACATATATACATATACATACACACATATACATAAACATACACATACATACATGCACACACATATACACATACATGCGCATGCATTATATAAAATAGAATAAAAATGCATGCGCAAATTACAAAAAAAACAAAAAGGTCTGAAATACTTACATATAAACAAAGTTATTAAATATTAAACACAAATGCAGTGTAAACAGATAACAAAAAAAAAAAGAAAAAAAAAAAGTTTCTGTATCTCTGTCACTATTCAATTTATCATGCGTAATAACCAGATTTTTAGTCTGTGCAATTATATAGTTGACACGTTTTTAATTAGATGTATAATGTACACGTAATTAGATGTTTAATCCAACCTGTAAATATTGCTATTGTACAAAGCAATCAGTTAATGCTTTCACAGTACTTAATATCAATCTTAATATCATTACAGTTCACTAGAGTGGGTCACGCATAGAATGACGATTGTAAGTCTCTTTATAAATGCTGCCGATGAAAGGCAGTTCTTGTTACCTGCTTTTAAAGACAAAATAATTATTGTACGATAAAAAAAAATTAAAAGGTGACGAAGGAATTAAGACTACGTTGGTAGTGGTACCTCACGGTGACGCTTCTTTCCAAAGTTGCCGATAAGAGACGGTCATTGTAACCTGGTTAAATGATTCAAAATTGTCTTTTGAAGCATTTACCCAGGTTGCCCAGGAATGCTTGTGTGATAAAAACAATGAAAAGGTGATGAATAAAGATTACGTCGCTAGAGGGGCTCTCACGGCGATATATGTATATGAATATAAAAATTAACTGGATATTATTTATTTTTCGTATGAATTATCTCTATGCTTTCAAGCTGTCAAACAGTTTTATAGTGAACACCAGTGATTGGCATAATCATTGTTTATTATAAGAACAATAAGTACCCTACATAGTATTATTATTTAAAAAAGAAACTGTTTAACTATATTTTTATGTAAAATTCATAACAGTAATAAATACATTAATAATTGTTTACCTTTAAATCTCGATTTAATTTTATATACTTACAAAGTTTTACAGAAAGATAAATAAATCTATATAGTTCTATTATTTATCTAGCTCGAGCTTCGTCAGCGTAAAGTTTATGTCGATAGCCACAAACTTATTCATAAAGTCATACATACGTAATGATTTTTATTTTGCTTAAACGTACAATGCTGCAAAGCATTCGCTTGTAATTTTACATAGCTTCCCTATAAACAAAATTCGTACCCTAAATACTCATAAACCAAAGAAAAACTTTTCGATGTTGAGATATAATATATCTCTGAAGTAACAATTAATAAATAATGCTATGTCGAGTTCAACCCTAACAAGACTGCAAGTTTGCGCGTTTACCGCAAAAAAGAAACCCTTCGTCGTATCACCTCATTTCGAGAGCACTCCCCTTGTTGCCTCAGCCAGTATCGGAATCCTTGGCGTCGACATATCGAGCAACGTTCAATTTCACGGTCACTTGGAAGGGAAGGCCAAATTGGCCTCCAAGAAGCTTGGCGTGCTCAGTAGAGCGCGACAGTACTTCATGCCGGCCCACCTGCTTGCAACTTTATAAGGCGCAGGTTCGGCCGCACATGGAGTACTGTTCTCATCTCTGGCGGGGGCACCCCAGTGTCAGCTCCTTCCATTTGACCGCATTCAACGTAGGGCGGCTCGAATTCGAAATCGACGACCATGTCCTATCTGATCGGCTTCATCCCCTGGCTTTGCGAAGAGATGTTGCATCTCTTTGCATTTTTTACAGGATCTACCATGGGGAGTGTTCCGAGGAATTGTTCGCATTAATTCCAGCCGCTGAATTTCACCATCGCACCTTACGGCATAACCTCAAATTCCATCGTCACCACCTTGATGGTTGGCATTCCATCACAGTGCGTTTTTCGCGGAATTTTCTGCCACGCACTTTCACTTTATGGAATGTTCTGCCGTCAGCGGTTTTTCCGGACCGATACGACTTAGGGACCTTCAAGAAAAGAGCCTATTCCTTTCTCAAAGGCCGGCAACGCATCTGCTATTCCTCTGGTATTGTAGGTGTTCATGGGCGGCGGTGATCACTTACCATCACGTGAGCCATCTGCTCGTTTGCCTCCTATTCTATAAAAAAAATGCTATATTTTTATTTCCAAAGTAAAATTACCTTTAAAAAATTACCTTTAACGTAGAAAAACATAAACCGTAACCTAAATTAGTAATAATACGTAGTCGTGCTGAAAGTAACGTTTTTGTTTGTAATTTATTAATCGAGTTGAGAACAATTGTAAAAGAATGACATTGTAACCAATCAAAAAATTAAATAAACTTTCGTGACAAATCTAATTTGAGCTTCGTCTCATTTACTGGAAAAAATCGGGCTTAGGGCGGCATATTTTAGGTAAGAACATTTTTTCGATGGTTATTCTAAGATCTGTCAAGTTTTGAGACACCCACTCACGAGACGAGATGGGGTGGTAGATTATCTTAAAATTCCTCCACACGAATAGCCAATGCCACGTTCTTAGTTTCAACAGTTAAATATAACAGTTAGAAATTCAATAGTTAAATATAATAGGCAAAAATAAAAAACGCTTGATATCACACCATTCAGACGTAAATAATAAAACTCTTCGTGAAGTTGATATAGATTGAGAAGGTATAATAGTAAAACTTTAAGAGGGCAAAGCTTTCTGGGAAAAGTAACCAATCTTATGATATAGTTTGTGTAAAGACAAACTTTTGGTATAACTCCATTTAATAAACAAGTGAAGGATCAATAATAAACTTATCGCTCCTTCACTTGTTTATTAAAAGGAGAATATATATATATGTATATGTCAGTGGGTCGACACTTCGATACAAAAATCCGTATATATGATCTTTCAAGATAATTCAATCCTTAGGCTTCGGTCATAAGGTGAATTATTTCATAGATATATACTTACGTATTTCCATTCTTAATCTTATATTTACATATATTACAAGAATTATCAAAAACATTACTAAAAAAAAAAGAAAGCACTTATTTAAAAACTAAACTAGATAAAAAATGCTGGCCAAATCGTCGCCGTCTGTGGGCAGCGTGCCCAGCAAGCTTGCCGAGTTGCCACGCTGTATCGCGAGGCTGATTCGCTGGCCAAAGTATGAGCCAGCTTTTGGGTCACCGGAAATGGTAACCAGGCGCAAGCAGATATCTTTGTACAAAAGTTTCGCGTCTGGTCCCCACGGCCCGAGTGTCTCCACGCCAAACGGCACAAATATATAGCCCTCACGGAGGGCAATATATTTGCGACGCTTCATACACTCCGCCGTCGCTGCAGCGTAGCCTGCCTTGCGAGCAGTTCCCGAAGCATGCGACAATGCTAACGTGTCAACACAAGTCGCATCCCAGACCAAAGTGCGCCCGTTTTTCCAGGGAATGAGCGTCATTCCGTCAGGCCTTTTGCCATCGTCACGGAGTATAAAACTCGTTCGACTCTAAAACTGACGGTACACTGGCACTTATTAAGGCCCGACGAATGACGTCATTAATTGCAGCATGGCGAGGAATACGACCAGCGCTGCGCTGGCACGCTAGGCCGTGATGACCCATATGGTCAACCTCTTTACCACAACGGCAGCGATGTGGCTCGTTAATTTTTACTCCAAGTCTCAGGCTGACTGCAAAAGAAAATGAAGTTTTGTCTAGCATAGTCCCTATATGTACTGATGGCAATGCATTCAACCAGTAGCCCGATTCCTTCTCCACACTCGCCAGGAGACGAGCCCGCTCTGTTGAGCTTCCGCAGTTTTCAAATATTTTTTTCTGTACTTGTACGCAGAGTGGCTCGTCCCAATGCCTCTGCGAAGCTGGATTTATTGGAAAAACTTGATCCAACGCAACTTTAACACGCCAAGCGTCCTTGGCCTCAGCCAAATACGAAACCTCTTCACCAAGTGATGGGCTAATAATGTTACCAACGAGGTGTAAGGTATTATGGGCTGATGCCAAGAACGCCGGTAGCGCTACGCTGGATACCTTTCGAATGCCTAAGCCACCGAGTCTGATAGGAAGGGTGGCCTGAATCCAGGAGCTATCATTTAAGGAGAAATTTAGAATTTCGCTAATAGTTTTCATGCTAAGATCATCAAGACGATTTAAAAGAGGGACATGCATCCAAAAGGTGGAACAACGCAGCACATACGTGAAATTTAGTACAAAAAGACAGAATTTTAATAGAGCATAAGCCATGTGTGGGTTAATTTCTTTTATACGTCTGGATGACTCCTCAAATTTTAAAATCTAATAATTAACAAAACTTTGAAAGGAGTCCTCCAAGACAGGGGCACCTAGAAGGCGAAGCGACTCGCTGTTTACAATTTTTGAATTAGGGGCCAGGGCGTTGAATTTAGAAATGAGCAGATTTTTTCAAGAAGAGGTATATTGTCTTTCATAAAAAGTTCACATTTTGGAAAGTTAAGTTTAAGACCGATAGACTCGAATCTAGAAATAAGGCTGTCTAAATCATTAAGGACTGTGGTCGCTTCGCCTCCAAGGGTCCCGTCATCCAGATACCAAACGTTAAATTTAGAATGTAAATTTTTAACATGTGGGTGGATTGCCAAACTGAAAATGGCTGGACCAAGCGGGTCACCCTGTTGGCAGCCAACTGCTGATAATATTTCGTGTTGTTTATACATGAGCTTCGTTGGACTGCTGTAACATTGCCACACGTAATGGTAGGCGGCTGGAATATGTTCTTTTACCTGGGTCAGCAGAGCTCCCCTGTCTACGGTGTTGAAAGCATTGGTGACGTCAACCTTCAGCAATACCTCGCATCCGCTCTGCTTCAGGAAGGTACGCGCTGCGTGCACAGCAGCCTCACACCCGCCCCTTGTTCCGAAACCAAGTTGTACTGGCTGGAACATAGCGGCGAGATCTGATTGTATGTGCTTACAACAAACCTTGGAAGCTATACGGCGAATTGTGTTACCAATTGCTATTGGCCGTATACCCCCGTCCTTCTTTCTAAGGGCGCACAGGTTTGCTCCATAGAGCACATTTGTAATGTCTTTGCATACCTTCCCGGAAAGCATAAGGTTAACAAGCCGCGTTAAGTCTAAAAGAAGGGCTCGGCCGGTGTCTCCTGTCACCTAATAAAAGATCTTTAAAATGTTGAGGTGAAAGACCGTCGAGACCACCGGCCGACCCGTTCTTAAAAGAAGTAATCGCGATCTGCACCTCCTTCAGTGTTGCTTCCGGAGCATGCTCAAAGGCGTCGGGGGCATTCGGCAAACAAGAGTTGGCTGCCGGGAGCGGATGCTTATTTCTAAGTGAAAATAGGGTCTCTGGTGTGTCGGGGGCGACCGTATCGTTTGAGAAAAGAAGACGAGCCGCACCTCTTAAATCTCCGTCATTTAATTTTGATTCTGTTTTTTTAACTATATTATAACTATTTTGTTTGGTCAAACGTACAGAATTAAAATTAGAATTAGAAAAGTCTATTGGTTTTTCAATATCAATACAATTATTTTTTATCGCTTGTGTCAGAGAGATGCCACCGCCTTCCCTTCCTTTAGCTATATGCAGTATACGAAATGAGAAAGTAAGAAAATTTTCCCAACTTTCTATATTATTTCTGTTCACGACATTTTTAACGCAGGATGACAGAGAGGAGGCCACAATGTTTCTTGCACCCCTTGGAATCCTCTTTACAATGGAAAACTCGCATTTTAAAAAACTTAATTTTGAATAAAGGTTTTCGTGTGATGGAGACGAATAACGTGGGAGGTTACCTGGTACTTTTCTTATGGATATTATATACTGGCCTTATGGATGTTTAAACCTCTCTGGCCTTTAAAAAACCGCGGTTGCGAACATTCTGGACACTGCATGAGTTCCTGCGACGAGGCCGCTGCCGAGCCTATGCCAGACGAAGGCCTTGCAGCCTGAGACATACAAATATACATACATTAAGAAACCTTTTGTTGTCTTTCATTGAAAATAAGGAAAAAACTCGTGATGACGACGTAAGAAAATCTGCCACCCGGTCTTATTATATGGATGCCGTAGTCGCCTTTTTTTTTCTTATTGTATAAAGTGACGTAATGAGCAAAACGTTCACCTGATGGTAAGTGCAACGTCCGCCCACAACAAATGCTGTGTCACCCAGAATATTTCTGTGTGACACCACTCTGCGCCTGTCACCCTGAGACATCAGTTCTTAAGTCTCAAATGCCCAGTGATTACGCTAGCTCACAGTGCCCTTCAAACCGAAACACAGTAATGCTTGCACACTACTGCTTCACTGCAGAATAACTGGCCTCGGAGTGGTACCTACCTAGACGGATTCCTGCATAGGAATCCTACCACCAGTAAACTTAAACAGTAGACTATAGGTGACGGATTAACGATCTCATAAAGACACAGACTAGTGATGGGCAACAGCGTCTAAATCTGATGTACTACCGTCGCTAATCCGCTTACCGAGCGTGGTGATTATGACAAACAGGTTCAGTTTTTTCTAATTGTAAGTACATTTGCATGTCACCACATTTCCAAGAATGACATGCATAAATGGATTTTACAGCGAACTTTTCAGTCGAGGAGTCTATGCTTAAGTATCTGATATAACATTATTTTTAAATTTTTTTTAAATTAACGTTGCAGCAACGTTTCATGATATGTTTTTTTTTGTATTTTATTGACTATCCGAGCAAAACGTTTATCTGAAGATAAGAGCATCGTCTACGAATATCACCGAGAGACATCAGTTCTTACGAGTAAGTCCCATATGCGCAGCAATTAAACGAGCTATCAGTGTCCTTCAGACCGAAACTGGAATGTTTGAACACTACTGCTTCACGGCAGAATAAACTCACCGTAAGTATATTGCTCCGTAAGAATATAGTTTATAGCACAAGAGTAAAAGATTAGCAACAGTACTAAAACCTAACTAAAGGTTACGTGAGAGCTAATGTAATGTTGTAATGTAATGTTTCAGCCTATAAATGTCCCACTGCTGAGCACAGGCCTCCTCTCATTTCTGAGAGGGTTTTGGAGCTAGGAAGAATCCGCCACGCTGCCCCAATGCGGGTTGGCGGACTCAGACGTGCAGGTTTTCTCACGATGTTTTCCTTCACCGCCGAGCACGTGGTAAATCAGCACTTAAAATTGCAATTAACAATTTTTAGTGGTGCCGGCACCGGGAATCGACCCCAGGTCACTCGCGTACTGTGAAATTTAAAGCGAGCGCCAAGCCCCTGAGCTACCACGACTCTAATAATGTTGTTTATATAAAATAAGCTGCTCATAACTCATAAAGGGACACTATGTTCAAATTCATTAAAATACTGTAAAGACGTTATAGCTTAAGTGATCCAAGAAAACAAACATAATGCTTGCTGAGACCATATGAAGATAAACTTTTACAATCGCTGTTTTTAGTAAGAAAGCGGAAAGTTTTTAATCTCAACTTTTACCCGAGTTCATATTTAACAAGAATGTAGTACTCCTTTATTTGTAACTATAAAATAAGGAAGTTGCACTTGCTACATGGTTCGTGAGCGTTTTACTTAAATATTTTTATAATTACATTTTAACTTAAGTAACATGCAATTTCTACTAACTTTTTTTATAATAAATTAGGCAAACACGCACCTTTGCCTATATCAATATTAGCAGCCTACATTTACATGTGAGTAGCCGGCGCTTAAAGAGACGTTAGCTATTCTTGAAGACCATACTGCTATAGGTCAAAGAAAGCACCGCTGGTAAAAATTGATACGCAGCATCGTTCACTGCACAAACTGCCGCGAGAAACTTAGTTTGATAGAACGCCAATTATTGAGGCGGCTAGGATAGAAATTAAGGCGGATAATACGGAAAAGAACTAAATTACAAGTAAAAAACTAAGCGACTCCTCAGAGCAGTTCACATAATTATAGTGTAATAATGAAAGAAACGCAACGTATATTCTCAATGCCAAAACTTCGAGTTGTGAGGAAAATTCAGGTTCTCCGAGTGATTAGATCACCTCTGCTTAAGTGTAAGAGCTTGCGAGATTGCTCCTAGCCAGAAATGTCAGAATCAGTACTCTATATGCACATCTAACCTGCACTTCGACCGCGTGGCCTAGTGATCAGAGTACATGTTTGCTACACTGCAGGTCCTGGGTTCGAATCCCAGCCGGTGCCAACATTTGTACAAAACACAATTTATTGGTTTTCGGGGGTGGTTGTGTTTTGATTGTCCCTGTGCCCCTAACACTGCATCCTGCAGCCTAGGATTTGTGAGGGCGAATGTATGCCTCTGTACACACTATAAAATCTTCTGCGCAGTTGTTAATTTTCGATAGTATCCGGTAGTTGTCGCCGTGGTCGAAAATTGGCCTGGAGGACATGAACACCTGCACTTCAAATAGGTGCAGGTGACAATCGCTAGCCTGTAGTACCGACTCTTTCCGTTAAGCACCCCTAGCTTTTTGAAGTCAGCTTGGCTCAATACTCAGCTGATGCGATATGAATAATTCGAACTATGACAAAAAAAATATTATCTCATTTAATGCAAACAAAGCGTCTTATTAAAAGCACTGTTTATCTATTCATTAGGCCTGATAATCATTCACTACTAACTATTTCGCTTAACCCAATCTTCGGTGAATGTTAAAGAATTGTTAGTTAAAATTCCATTAAATCAGTCGAACATTTGGCGAAATTCTTCGAAAAGTAATTTAAACTCATACTTATAGAAACTTCTTGTGGCTTCTTCGAAATTATATTGCAAGTTGAAAATTCAACGAATAACGACAGGCAACAATTACTGTAACTTCTCGATTTGTGAAAACTCATTATAGTTGAAATATCGTTTTAATTATGTCCATTACAAAACCCTTTATAGTCCGTAAGATTTCCACTACCTAGTGAATGAAAGTTGTTACTTACTAATTATTATTAAAAAATTGCTCGACAAAACAACCGCAAGCTCGTAATAATTTTAGCTGTATTGGATATTACCTTTAGCTATGAACACTGCGCTGTCTGTAAGACGTAATACCACTCTACTCGTTGTAGCATGTAAATAGATCCGCTAAGAACATCGTTCTCGTAGATAACTGGCGTTACGTAGCAAAATAACTCTATATTGTTTCGTAGTGATGATAATCTAAGACCCAATTATTGGAAAAAGCAATTTCACAGTTCACTCAAACTATCGAGAATGGATATAAGTGTTTCTGGGTCACAGTGACCATTTCTTATTTGGTAAACTAAGTGCTTAACAATCATCATATTTCTATTATAAATAAACTCTTAAATTAAAAAGTTTGGATGTAACGTAACATCAACAGGCTAAGTTATAAAAGTAAAAAAGTTAAGTCTCACAGACCCTCTTGATATCCCACTGCTGAGCACAAACCTCCTCCCATTTTTTGATAGGGCTTTGAAGCTGGGAAGAGTCCGCTACGCTGCTCCAGAGTTGGTGGATTCCACATGTCCTCGAATTATTTTTATTCTTCAGATATGCAGGTTTTCTCGAGATATTTTCTTTTACAAAGTAGTAGCATTTAACACCAGTGTTCACAAGCCTTTTGAAAAACACGCACCTATCCGAAACGTTAAGTTAAGACTGGGCTCCTGCACCTTGGCTTACTAAAAATATGCGCAAAGCCAAGGCAAAGCGTGATAATGTCCTTAAAAAATTTAAACAAAATCGCTGTTACCTCATTTGGGCTCAATTTAAAGCCGCAAGAAATCGATGTAATCAGATGGTACGTGCCGCTAAACGCCGTTATATTCACAAATATTATAATATAACTCTTCTATGGCAGACTCATGCCTAAAACCTACTTCTAAAATTGACTCAGAAATATTTTATATTAATGATATTAATTTTGACTTTACTTCTGTTCCTCTAAAGCAGGTTTGTGTTAAGTCCAGTACAATTTCTTTTCTACTTTCCTTGCCACAATCTCACAACTGTACGTTTAACTTTTCTCCTGTTACTGATGAGGATATAAGAACGACCATTTCTTCCACTAAGTCTCAGGCAGTAGGTTTTGATGATGTGAGTAGAACTATGATTACTCTTATTCTCAGTTTTGTCACTCATATTATTACTCACATAATTAATTGTTCACTACTTACTGGGGTTTTCCCTTCACTTTGGTGAAAAGCATTTGTTTTTCGTGCACTTCCGAAAATAAATAATCCCAGCTCTTTCTGTCACTTTCGTCCGATATCCCTTTTTTATCTAAAGTTCTCGAGGCTACTGTCCTCAAACAAATCTCTAGTTACATTCTCAAATATAACCTTTTAAGCAACTATCAGTCAGGGTTTAGGCCTGAGCACAGTACTACATTTGTGCTCAATTGTGATCTGTACAGAATATCTGACTGGTCGAAACGGTTATTGGTATTGAGGTAAATCAATCAAAGTGTCAAGCTATTATAGTTGGCAGTAATCGCCGCTTGTCGGAGCTGGATAGAAATTCGCTGCCTCCTATTACTTTTAATAATATTACAGTCCTTACTATACTAAAGTCAAAGAAGTAATCTTCGGCTAATTATTGACAGTGCACTCAGTTGGCGCCCGCATGTACAGAAGGTCAGCAACAAAGTAACAAACACTCTGCGTTGTTTGTATCGCCTTAAAAATTTCTTACCGATCGCGACAAAGGCAATGTTAATACAAACATTAGTATTTCCTTTAGTTGATTACGCAGACGTCTGCTACACTGATTCTTCTCAAGAACTTCTAAACAAACTGGATCGTCTTCGTAATACTCTTCTAACTCTTAATCTTTTCGTACCCAATGGAATATCTTGGCTTTACGATGTCCAGAGTTATAGTAAAAAGCGATAATACTGGTAAAAGTTGTCAAAGACTTATCATCACTCGTAAACTAAAGAAGCTATTCCACCGTATATCATGTATTCCGTATTTCTAAGGAATTATTCGTAGCATTAACGTTTGTTAGTTCAACTTGTCAATAAGTTCCTTTTTTAATTTTGCTCAAATAACAGAATATAAAAATAAGAGAATGCTTGTGATAGGAAATATGTATGTCCATTATATTTTGAATTACGTGTAGATAAAGAAGTTTTGGTTCAGGAATAGTGTAAAGACGTATTGCGAATCATTACAATAAAATACATATAAACATTTCTTAAAGAAATTTATTTTTAAATAACATTAAATGTCTTCTACTTTATACTAATTTACATTATTTTAGCTTGTTAATTTAACTTTTAACATAACATGTGTATTTTAATCTTGTTGTTAAAACAAACATTCATCCGAATGACATTCTTTCATTTTCTCTCATTTTCCCATATTATTATTAATCCCTCACTAGTGAGTAGACAAAACTAATCAAATCAACTCATCGCTCTAATTCAAGATATAAATAAGATATCCGTGACAATAATGTCTAAAGTAATAAATATTCAAGCTCAAATTACAAGCAAAATTTTATTACACACCACACGTTTTCTCTTAAACTTCTATGCAAATATGTACAGTTATGCAATAATTAAATATTTCGCACTGTATCACACGAACGGTAATATTTTACCAAAACCATCGTTCATGGAATACATACTACTTACAAATACTATCGATAAATTTTATCATCATGGGGTGGCATGCTTATAAAATAAGGTGTGGGTGGAGGCTGCGCTAAATAGCGCACAGAACCTGGTCCAGATTGTACCTTATGAGGCAAAGTGGCTGTCGATAGCGAGGCCGGTGGTAAAGTCGCTGCATACCCTGGCCATGCTGGGCCCCACAATGGGGCTGCACCGGCACTAGCATTATTTGCTAAGGGGCCACCTCTATACGACGTTGTTGTCATTCTTAGTCTCACAACACAAATGGCAACAATAAGAATAGCTATAAATGCAACCACTCCTCCCACTATCCCTATAATAAGATTGTCGTCGTTAGTGGATGGAGCAATTACAGGAGCTCCTTTCGGCTCTCCTGGTGCTTTTGCCCGTTCATGTGATGGAGCTACTGACCAAATTATATCAGGTTCCGCTGAAGTTCGATGCACAAGACGTGGTGAAGTTGTTGTCATTAAGCTACTTGAAGAAGAAGTTCCTGTAGTTCTCTTCCTTGTATCACATGTAAGCTCATCATCGCCAATTTCCACTAATAAAAATCCAGACAGATGATCTGGATAATTACATCGTACATCTTCTATTCCAACATTGGGGAGCCATCTACGCAATGCTCTTGCATTGCAATCGCAACGTATTGGATTTGTATCTAAGCCGAACATAGAAAGGTCAGCTCGTCGATCATCAAGCGCTACTAATAACTGTGGCTGTAACGTTGTTAACTGACTACCAACCACGTCTATTGTAATTTGTGATGATCTCGGTAAGGGAAAAAGTAATGCTGGTGGAAGACTTGTAATTGATGTATTTCTAAACCTCACTATTATCAAAGGGGACTTCAAACCGGCTAAGACTCCAGAAGAAACAGTTTTTAGTCTATCTCCACGTATTCCTAATTCTTCCAGTCGTGGATGTAACGCTGAAGCAAGCTGATCAGCACCAATGTTTGCATCTTTTACTTCAACGTCTAATTTTTCTAAAGCAAACAAATACTGTAATGTGCCTTGAACATCGAAATAACCCAATCGTGGATAACCATATGCACGTAGCTCAATAAGATTGGGAAAAGACCGAAAAGCATTCTTTTCTATTTTTGTGCACTTATCTAAATACCTTAAGTCTAAAACGCGTAGCGAGGAGAGACCATCGAAGTTACCATCCACAACCATTTTTATGGGATTGCTAGAAATGTTAAGCTTTTGTAGGTTTTTAAGTTTTGGCCAAGAAATTGCTAATGATCTAGAAACATCCTCTATTTGATTGAATGATAAATCCAGTGATTCTAATAAAGTTGTTCTCATAAAAGTTTTTTCCGTCAGTTTCGTAATATTGTTGAATGATAAATTCAATCTAAGCAAAAATGGAGTTTCTAGCTGCCCAACAAATTTGATTCCAGTGGCTGCAAGATTTAAATCTCTAACAGTTTTTGGTTCGGTTAAAACATGATTGACAGTCTTTTCAGAAAGAGGATTAAATGAAAGATCTAACTTTTTTATATTCACCATAACACTATCTTCAGCCTGTATATCTACAATTTCATTATGCGATAAGTCAACAGAGGATACAAAGAAATATTGTTTTTGCAGAGCTTTTAGAGGTGGATGTTCAAATAGATTATTACTTAAAACTATCGTCTCCAACATATGCAAACGTGTTCTATCAAAAATGTTTTCAGGCAACTCAGTTAAAAAATTTCCACCCAAATTCAATGTTTCCAATCTTATTAAACCTTCGAAAAGTCTATCTCCTAGACGATCAATTTTATTGAAAGATAAGTCTAAACGTTGTATTTGCGAAGAATTATCAAAAGCCATTTCACTTACACTGTCGATTTCATTCCGAGCCAATAGAACCGTCTTTAATTTCGGAAGTCGAGCAAAATCTAATTCGTCAACACTTTTCAGGGCATTGCCTGATAAATCGACCAATTCCAAATATTGTAATGTGCTAATAAGTTCAGAGGGGAAGAAATTGAACTTATTATTAGTAAGTATGATCTCCCGTAATCGCGGATGTATTTTAAATGAAGACGGAAATAAATAACTTAGTTGGTTATCCGAAATATCAATCACTTCTAAACTTGTACCAGTGTTAAAAAATTCACCTTTAAACGCATTTAACTGATTGCCCTTTAGCGATAAGTACTGAATAGACATTATATTTACAAAAGCGGGTGTTTTAATGCTTACAATGTGATTATATGACAAGTCTAGGACAGTCAGATTTCTCAGGTTTTTAAAAGAGTTTTCTGATACTTCTTGTAAAAGATTATGGGACATGTAAACTCGTTGTAGACTAGGATTTTTTAAGAACAAATTAACAGGCAAGGCTTTTAATCCAATATAACTTAGATCAACAACCTTTAAAGCCTGATTTTCCCCAAAAACGTTTTGAGGTAAGACACTAATATGTGAATTATGACTCACATTTAAATGTACCAAACTCGGAATGGATTGAAAAGCGCTGACTGGAATTTCAGAGATTTGATTGTCAGAAATATCTAAATACCAAAGATTAATAAATTTTAACTCTTCTCCTGTAAATCCTAAAATTCGGTTCTGATTCAGGGACAAATACTCAAGTGTTGCTTCTAAACCACTAAACACTTCGGCAGATATTGAATTTAAAAGATTACCAGACAAATCTAAGTGACGTAATATCTTAAAATGCTCGAATGCGGCAGGCGGAAGTTCTCTAATAACGTTTCGGGACAGAACCAAACTATTGATTCGATCAGAAACTGCTCTTAAGATATCACTTGACAGAGCAGTTACTCGATTAAAACCTAGATCGATAGAAACCAAATTAGGAAGGCGCGACAGTGCTGTAGTCGGTATAAGAAGTATATTGTTATCACGTAGAAGAAGCGTTTGTAAGCTGGTTAAACCATCAAAAGCATCATCTTCAACCTGAAAAAAAATAAGAACTTTATTAATATTATTAATTTAAATCTACGATAAATTAATTGTGAAACTTCTTTCCGAAATAGCAACAGATAGATTAAAATTAAAATGGTAGTCCCCAACCATATTCAACTTCGTTTTAAATAGATTTAAAAGTTTTGAGAAAGTTACTCACAGTTCGAAGAGAATTTACGCCGACGTCCAAATAACGCAATTCAGTGAGTCCCACGAATGTCCCCGGTGATAGTTTAACGAGGTTATTCCTACTAAGATCTAGTTCTTGTAACGAAACCAACGAATTCAAGTGGCTACTGTCGATATTCTGAAAACATTTTTCTTATTTATATCGTTACGTTAATATTACTTTGAAAAGTTGTTATTCTTCATATACTTAATTTAAAAAAAATATGAACCACATTAGGATTTCTCCAGTACCGGTGCGTTTAACAGACATATATTTCACATGCACAACACAACTAAACCTGAAAACCAACAATTTGTGTTTATTTGTGTCACAAACTTTTTGGCTCCGACCAGGTTCGAATCCAGGACCGCAGGCCAAAAGTCAGGTATTCTTACCGATACTTTGCCAATTCTTACGATATATTGAACATTTTTTAAACAGTCCACAACTGGCATTGCAGTACCGGGTGCATTGGGCCTTAGAGACTGACTGCCCGTCTAAGTAGTTTAAGTCTGGAATTATTTGAAATATACTACTACTACTACTATTTTTTGACATTTTTCTTAGTTGATACAGATTAAGCAATTTTTTTTAACTTCAATGAATAAACTTAAGAAATAATAAGCAAGACTAAGGTACAAGGGTTCTGTCTGCTATCACGATTACTGAGTTGCTAGTGAAACGTAATGATTATAACAAATCCTCCCTTCTTAGGAGAGGTATGATGATGATTATGAATTTTTCTATACAATTGAATTTTATAAAATAGAAATAAACAACTTTTGTGATGTTTAAATGCTTAACTCTTATATTTGTTATATTCCATTACATCAACATATCTGTATTAAATTTAATATTACTTACCGAAATCATATTACTGGAAAGATTTAGCTGTCGCAATGCTACGAAAGATTTCATGGCAACTGTAGGGAAATCTGTTATAAAGTTTTCCGAGAGGTCTAACTTCTCCAAGTTTTCTATGCCCAGAAATACATCGCTGTTAAACTTTGATAGCCTGTTACGACCGAGATCGAGGACTTGCAAATCTCTCAAACTTACGAAAGCGCCCCCTTCAATCGTCGATATCATATTGCTATGTAGATCTATTACTTCTAGCATCTTTTGGGATATGAATGAAGCTTGTCGTATTAAAGCTGAAAAAGTAAAGTTCACGTTAATTTCAAGGAATATAAACTTAAATAAAATTTTATCAGTTAACTAGTGTAAAAAAATTATACTTGTAAAAGAAAAAAATCAAAGCCTTAAAGCGCCATCGTTAAAGCCGATTTTAAATTAAAAATTTAAGTTACGAAAAAAGTTAAAAAAAACTTTTACCATTTTGCAATTATCATCTTTAACTTACCTATTTTGTTTTCCCGCAGCGAGAGAACTTTTAATGACTGAGGGCCATTAAGGGAGGATGATGGCACAGAATTCATATTGTTGCGGTCGAGGCGTAAGGTCTGAAAATATGCTTATTATTAATTTTGTACGTCTGAGTAAATAGAGTGGCAGCATAAGAGAATCTACCACCCCATTTCGTCCCGTCGGTGTCGTAAAAGTCGACATAGGGAAATTTAAAACCAGGAGATGGGCAGCTGCGTCCTCCTGGAATATAAAAATAAACAAACTGCGGTAGCCAACCCATCTGCCAAGCGTGGCAACAATGGCAAAATTCCCTTATTCCTCCAAAACTCACTACACGGTGTTGATGGGAGATTTTGAGAATCAAAGGCCAACAGCTGGCCGACTTTATGGCGAAGGCGGGACTCTTTATCATGAACTCATTTTTCAAAAAGCGGTCCTACAGAAAGTGGACCTGGATGGGCCCGGACGGTTCCACAAAAAATGAGATCGACTTCATCATGACAACCAAACGAAAGCTTTTCAATGATGTCTCTGAGATTGCTTAGGAGGCAAAATTGTCTGGTGAAGTCTACGCTCCATCCACCTCATGCCGTTATCCAAAACCCGATATCGAGAAATTTTATGAACAGCTGGAAACATCGTTGTTGGAGCTACACACTAGTGTGAGTTACGACCCAAGAGCATTACTCGTCCGACACTATTCCGATGATATCCCGGACGCCAGTCTGAGCGGCTATGGCTCTCAAACTGCTCAAGAATGACAACGCACCGGGTGAGGACGGAATTATATCGGAGCTTCTGAAAGCAGGTGCAAAACCGGTAGTTTTAGTCCTTAAGAAGCTATTTAATTCCGTCAACCACAGCGACGCTACGCCGAAAGCGTGGAGCAGAAGCGTGGTTATCCCGTTCTTCAAGAAGGGCGATAATGCCTATTGAAGAACTATAGACCAATAATCGCTCCTGAGCCGCGTCTATGTACCGTTTTTGAGAGTCATTACGAATCGTCATGCAAGCAGACTTAACGACTTCCAGCCTCCTAACGGATTCCGAAAAGACTTTACTACCATAGACCATATACATACCCTTCGCCAGATTGTACAAAAGACCGAAAAGTACAATCTCCCGCTATGTCTGGCGTATGTGAACTATGAAAAAACTTTTGATTCCGTTACAATTTGGGCGGTGCTACAATCACTTCATCGGTGCTGAATTGACTGTCGATATATCGAGGTGCTGCAGTGTTTGTACAATAAAGCTACACTTTAATAAAAAAGTGATGTTCATAATGTAAATACCAGGAACAAGCACAAATTAATTATGCCAGTTACCCGACTTCACAGAGTCAGTAACTCTTTTATGGGGCAATGTATACGTTTTTACAACAAAATCTCAGAAAGTGCACAAAGTCTTTCAATAAAAAAGTTCAAACTATTTGTTAAACAAAGACTTTTTAAGAAAAGTTATTATAATATTAAGGAATACATGGATGATGATCGCTGCCAAGCTATTTCTACATCTTTATAAAACTGCTGCAATTGTATATTTAAAATGACTGGAAAAAAAAATCACACTGGGTTTCTTACTGGTTCTTCCCAGGACTAGAGGCATTTCTTTGCAAACCAGTGTAGTGATAAAAAATGACGTTCAATAAGTATTATGTAAATGATCTATATTGAATAAAAAATATTCTATTCTATTCTATTCTATTCTATTCTATACGATAGCTATCCGAGTACAGAACCAGAGTACGAAACCGATCCAATTGCAGAAAGTCGATGGATGCTGATGGCTTGGGACCGTGTTTTGTGCCAATCTATGGGGGAGGTCTATGTTCAACAGTAGACTAATATATGCTGAAATGATGATGATGATGATGATTAGTAAATTTAATTAAAAAACATAAAGTAACAGCATATAAATGTCCCACTGCTGAGAACAGGTCTCCTCTCATTTCCAAGAGGGTTTTTGAGCTAGAAAGAATCCGCCAAACTGCTCCAATGCGGGTTGGTGGACTACACGTCTTCGAAATATTTTTTATTTCTCAGACATGCAGGTTTCCTTACACAGTTTTCCCGCACCGCCAAACACGTAGTAAATCAGCACTTAAAATTGCAATTAAAAATTTTAGTGGCGCCGGCACCGCGAATCCAACCCGCGTACAATGAAATTTAAAGCATGCGCCTAGCCCCTGAGCTACCACGGCAGCAGCTGGCTAATAGAATTTGGTCCCCTGTCCGATGTCCGCCGGCGACTCAACTCATACAAAATTAAATTTATGAGTCGATAAACGTATTAAAATTCACACATATAATAAAAATACATACAACCTTTTATAATCGTTAGTGTTCGAAATTTATTTAAAAGCTTTTTTGTGCATCGTTTTTGTTACTTTTTACATATTTTTTTTGGAATTAAGTCATGAGTTGAGCGAGTCTTTTACCGGATAGGAAATGCCACATCTACCCATAAAAATTGGAATGCAATCCAGAATTTTTTATCGCAAAATCTTATACAGCAATGCAAAACCTAGACAGTACTTATTAAGTATCAGCCCCTAAATTTTCGTAGCTACAATGCCCATCAAATCGAAAAATATTAGGTACTTCTAGTAAACTACCGCTTGGCTTGACATAATTTTTATTTATTTTTTAATTCGGTGACAATAAATAAAACCACATGCTTTTATCGGATTTTACTGATCCGAAGAATCTTTTTATTACGAGTACTTTTTATTAAAAAGGCGAAGTTACTATCACAACTTTATTACTGGTGGTATTATACTGGTTCCATGTAGAATCCGTCTAGATAGGTACCACTCCAGGCCAGTTATTCTGCCGTGAAGCAGTGGTGAGCAAACATTACTGTGTTTCGGTCTGAAGCTCACTGAGAGCTAGTATAAATCACTGGGCACTTAAAAATTGATTTCTCAAAGTGAAGAGCGCAATGTGGTACTACACAACACTCCAGAGTGTCAAATTATTACAGAGCATTAGGTGTGATTAATCAAACACCTGATTCGACGTCATAATATAATAAGCGTAAGTGATATTTATGAGTCATTAAAGACGAACTATTTTTTATTGACTCATCATCATCGCCACAAATCTGATGCTGCTCTCATGGTTTTTATTTTTCCCTCTCTCGAGCCATACCCACGGGATGAGATGCACTTGTACATTCTCTTATTGACTAGCTGATGATTATCTTCATTTCATTGTCTGTATACGCGATCACAGTTTACGAATAAAACAACACCGATAGTAGGTTGAACTCGATTTTAATTCACATTCATGATTACTATACGTATTATCCGAGAGCAAAACCATAGAATGCATTGGATACCAATTACTATTACAGATAAATAGATTAGCGGCATCAAGTGAGGAAAAAATAACGAATAATTAGGTAATTAAACATTACCGCCGGACAAGGACGACTTAAGTCCATAAAATGAATTAACTCTATTGATAACAAACAGAATTGAGTGAAAGGACGCTTAAGAACAGAACTTTGACATTTTATAGTGACAACTCTGACATTACTATCAGTTCCAGGGTGAGTTGCTATAATTCTGCCTAATAGCCACTTCGACGGAGGTACTTGTTCGTCTTTAATTAAAACTAAATCATTTAATTTTACAGGAGTTTGTTGGAGAGCCCATTCGTATCGACGTTGGAGCGTTGTGAGATATTATTGATTCCATCGCTGCCAAAATGATTGAAGAATGCGTTCGAGGTGTTGCTAACGATTAAGTCTATTAATCAGGACATCGAGCAAATTTTCATGAGGGACTATGATAGGTGGTCCAATCACCAAAAAGTGACCAGGGGTCAGAACAGTTAAATCGTCAACTGAGTCGCTAATGGCCGAAATTGGAGAAGAAATTCAAACAGCACTCTATTTAGGTTAATAGGGTATTATATTCCACGAAGGTGAGCTTGGATTCCCCAAGTACACGTTTGAGGTGATGTTTGAGTGATCGCACTCCGGCTTCCCACAAACCTCCCAAAGTGAGGGGAGCAAGGTGGATTGAAATGCCATTCGGTTCCGTCAGAAACTAACAATTGTGAAATTTCAGGAGACAGCGCGGATTAAGTTTGCTGGATTAATCTTTTCAATTCGAAATTGGCTCCAGTGAAACTAGTACTGCAATCTGAATATAAATGGGCACAGTGTCCTCTCCGTGCCTTAAACCTTTGAAGACTGCATAATAAAGGCAGACATAGTTAGTTCTGTTCTGTATTATACCTAGGAAATAGGGGCTTTTTCAAGTTTAGACGCTTTCAAAAATACTGAACCAGCGAAGTCAACTCCGCTGTTGGAAAAAGCTTTAAAAATAGACACTCTCGGCGAAGGTAGGTTACCGAAAAATTGCTGGGCAAGTTGTGGCGCTTGTCTGACACATTTACGACAATAGGATTTAAGAAATTATTTCGCTTTGGTAATCCAATAAGTACATCTAATTACATTTAACATTAACGAGGTGTATAGCGTTTGTTTATGTGTCTGATTCACTATTAGTGCTGCAAAATGCGACTTACCAGATATGACAATAGGATGCCTGGTGTCATGTGGAATAGCAGCGTTTTTAGTCGTCCGCCAACCCGTAATATATTATTGTCATCGATAAACGGACTTAAAGTTGACGATTATTCATCAAGTCATCAATTTCATTACGAAAATAACAATTTTGAGAAATTCGTATACAACTATATCGAGCCCACTTTACTTCAAGAATATTTAAAAATACTGGAAATTTATAATATATAAAATATTATCAGTTCTGGTTGTTCGTTTTAATTTACAAATTAAGTAAAATCTAAAGCAATAGGAAATTACACGAATGAATTTGATTAAACTAGAAAAGTTAGGCAAAATGAATTCATCGATTATTTCATTACAATTTAAATTATGACTTAATTTAATTTATAAATCCGTCTGAGGTACATCAAAGACATCACATGAAACAGTAGAAGATCTCAACCACCTAGGGCCATTCCACCACGCGAAAGCTCTGTCGGCGGAAGCCCACTTGAGGCATAATCAGCAGGATTGTCATTTGAATCGACATGATGCCATTGCTGGGGGTGGGTAACACACAATATCTGCGACACGATTCCCTACATAAGCTTTCCAAAAACTTGGATGCTTGAGCCAAGCCAGAACGACGGTGGAATCTGTCCAACAAAAAATGTGGTCGACAGACATACCTAAGCTAATTTTAACACGTTGGATTAGTTTCGACAATAGAACTGCCCCACACAATTATAAACATGGTAGAGATATTTCTTTGACCGGAGCTACCTTGGTCTTAGCTGCGATCATTTTAACAAGAACATTACCAGAATCAGTGATAAGTCGTACGTAAACAACAGCACCGTAGGTGTGTATTGAACCGTCACAGAATCCGTGAATTTGAACTACTTGATTAGTAGAAGGACAAATTGAGCTAACAAAGTAAATAAACAGGTAGGCATACTACCCAAAGCTGTTAAGAATTCTAACCATTCGCGCTCGTAAGTTTCTGGTAAGGGATCATCCCAGTCAAGACCAAGAAGCAACCGTTTTTGTAGAGAAAATGTTCATAACAATATTGACCAACTCTTGGGACATTTACAGAATTTGACGCTCATTTATGGAGGATGAAACCTCCTCTAGCGAAGCAATTGTGTCAGATCTGAAGCAAGTTGGATTGCACTGGCTTCTGTTTCACAACCAGTAGGTAAATCGTCTATATAAGTCACTTTTCAAAACATTTGCAGCTTCCGGGAATGATTCACTTTCGTCACTAGCCAATTGCAGTAAAACTTTAATGGCAAGGTAAGGAGCACTAGACGTGCCGTACGTAACTGTACACAATCGATAGTCCTGAAAGTCTTGACATGAATCACTACGCCACACAATTCTTTGATAATCTCGGTCTTCTTCCCTAACTGAGATTTGTCGATACATCCGCTGTATGTCGGCTAGTAAACAAATTTTATGGATTCGCCACCTTAGAAATAAATCGCGAATGTCGTTTTGTAAAGAAGGACCAATTAATAAACGATCATTGAGGGAAGTTCCGGACAATGTATGCTCAGAGCCGTTAAATACCACTCTCAGTTTAGTTGTGAGACTCTCTCCACGAAGGACTCCATGATGGGGAAGGTAGCAGATATAAGCGTCAGATTTCACTAAGTCTTTAACTGGAACTCGTTCCATGTGCCCTAAACGCTAGCATGCTGAAGGACTACGCGAAATGTTTGATTACATCGTGACGTCGGTAGAGCTTCCAGAGAGCTGAAACGAATATCTAGAAACTGCGATAACTGTTTCCAGGTAGGGACATCCCGTGCACCCGCCAGATGTTGTTCCCATTATCTATGGCTTTCAGTGTCAAATCTTCCAACTATAAGATAGACAATAAGTGGATCCCAATTTTCAGTTTCAGATTCTGTGGTAGTATCTAGGAGGTCACGTATCCCTTGGGCTGATTCATTGTATAATTTCTTTTGCTTGAATAATCTTGTAAGATGTGAGTGGACAATCAAACATTTATTGTTATATCTAGATTCAAGTAATTCTAGAGATTTTTCGTAATTGGAATCAGTAAGTGGAAATTGTCTGAGTAATGCTTCCGCTTCTCCAGAAAGGTTGCTTTTTAAGTAGTGATATTTTTGAATATTACTTAGACAAGAATTTTGATGAATTAGAGATGAAAACAAGCCATAGAATCAGGGTCAATCTTTGTAATTCTCGGAAAATGATGAAACGTCATTGGAGGTAATGTGGTCTTTGTTGTAGAGGCCACAGCTCCAGGTCCTTGTGAACTGCCTTTATTTCCTAAAGTAGATTCAGTTATATTAATTAACCCTTCCTTTAGTAATGTTTTAACTTCAAGATATTCATCCTCTCCTGGATAATATTTATCGTTGATAAAATAACTTAATTTCTTTCCGTGTTCGTCATTCGCCGACTTTAATATTTCCAAATGATTACTTTAAAGATAGACCAGTATGATTCCAACAATTCCAATCTTGTCTCTAAATAACCCTTAGTTGCTCTAGATTGAGATTTCCTTTAAATTAAATAAAATTAGACCTATTTGTTTCGCAAGATCATCTTGGGATCGAATGATTTGCTCCATCATTTTAAGACAATATTAAAAATCGGAAGAAAGTATTTCAAACTTAGTTATTACCACTGAATTTATAAGTAACAAGTCCTCAGTCCTCAGAAGCTTAAATGTTAAATGAAATAGTCTAAGTATCACTCACAACTACAATGAAGACATTCCGGCCCAAAGTTTGGTGACCACACAGTTTTAAACTAACACAACTGGCACTTGATTCACTTGACGTCGTCAGTTGTCACTTAGCGTGAAACAAACAGTCACTGAATACCACTGTACTGTACTTTTTCACTGGCACTGCACTATACTATACTATAATTTTCACTCGCTCAATCCGGCTCGTATGGCCCAAAAGTGTATACGCGATTACACTTTACGAATTAAAACAACATCGGTAGTAGGTTGAACTCGATTTTAATTCACATTCATGATTACTATACATATTATCCAAGAGCAAAACCATAGCATGCATTTTAATAGATGAGCGACATACAGTGTAGTAAAAATAGATACCAATTACTTACTTACTTTACTTACTTTTATTAAAGTTAAATAGATTAGCGACATCTAGTCAGGAAAAAATAACGACTAATTAGTAATTAAACATTATCAATCATAACAATAGAAATGTTACTAATATGTAGTTTATATTAGTGCTTGCACCAATAAACGACCTTATACCTTTGTATTCTTAAACTTTTCATATGATTATTTTAACAACAATCACCAACCTTTAGCACATCACAGCCAATAAGTAAGCCCTCCTCTAAACCCCGAATACTGTTGCCACTAAGGTCCAATTCGTCTAATGCTGGCAGGTTATGGAACTCCGCAGTTGAGAAAATTGGATTCAAGTTGTCTCCAAGTAAGTTGTCAGCCAATACCAGTTTTGTGATGTTACCCCTGACTCCTGCTAGTAAACGGTCAGGCAATCGTCGCAAACTATTATGCGAGAAGTCAAGTTCTTTAAGCGGTAAGCCGTAAGACGAAAAAATCTGAAAAGTAAAAATGATATTCTTGTTATTATATACTAAAATTTTACATATAAATAGAATTTTACTAGCCAATTGAGCAACTTCCTCGCTTCCTTCATCATCATTATCATTATCATCGTTTCAGCCTATCAGTAGTCCACTGCTGAACAAAGGCCTCTACCATAGATTGCTACAAAAGTTTGTAGCTCTCGTTTTGAGAGGATTTCGCCATAGTTGCCACGCTTGACAGGCGGGTTGGCAACCGCAGTTTATTTATTCAGATGTTCCAGGTAGATGCTGCTGCCCATCTCCTGGTTGTCGTTTTCCCTCTATCGACTTTTACGACACCCACGGGATCAGGTGGAGTGAGATTCTCTTAAGCCGCCACCACACGCCGCTTGCTTGACTGTTGCGTATTGGTACCCGTGACACCGGTCTGTCTCTCCGCTTTTGTGATAGTAGTGACTAGTAACTAGCGTTGCGGTTACTAGCGTGGTGTCCCTCCGACAGGCGGCGGGCACAGTGGAAGAGCAATAGTTCAGCTTTCTAACTGCAGGTTTGGGGTCAGTGGTGTACCATGCCTCACCATTAACTGGCCGGGTAGTAGGAGGGCCTTTCTTAGAAGGAACGCTTCTAAAAAATGATATTTTGGTCGGCTAACACATAGTCTGCAGGTTTAAGGTGGTGCACAAATAATTTTCCTACGCTCTGTCGGGAAGTTGAAGCCTCAGAAAGGGGTGATGTTCTTTGTTTCCGTCTTTACAACGAAAAGGCGCGAAAATAGGAGCTAGGCTGCGGACACAGATGTAATCTGTCATTGAAGACCTCTAACTATACCCCCTCAATAAGAAATTAAGGTCCATTAAAAGCCATCGACCTCTCGATGGTCTTCTTTTAAGACTCTTTATGGTATATATATAAAAACTAGCTGGTGCTGGATATAGGTACTTTAAATATCCCGTGGGAACTATTTGATTTTCCGGGATAAAACGTATCCTATGGATTAAACTAGGATATAAATGTAACAAAAAATTAAAGTTATTTTTTAAATTCTTATCTATAATATTATTTATATTGGCTCAATAAGGCAAAACCTGATTTAATGCCATGAATTTAAACTTCTAAGAGCACTTAACTTTCGGTCTAGTATGGTTACTCACTTTTAATGCGGTATAGCACAAGGAAATACTTTCAAAGATTTTAATCTAAAGGAAAGTGCCTCAGGGATAATTAACTCCGAATAGTACAATATCATGATTATATAAAGTTTTATTTAAAGGTGTCCGGCGGAGTAGGTTAGCTCCTAACTCTTTCCTACGGAGGTGTCGTAAGAAGCGACTAAGGTAATATACGGACAGCTTTAATTCGTACAGATTAACACCATAATTTACAATGTCATTATACTGCTCGTCGGAGCGCAATGAGAAGGTAAGATTTTTTTTGACTCGTACCAAAATGGTGACTACATGGTTCACCACCTGTCACGTTCTGTTTCCCGCAGGGGTGATAAGTGGGCTACATGTGTAGCCTCTGCCTACTCCTTACATGGGAAAAAGACGTGACTGTATGTATGTATGTACGTTCATTTAAAGTATATCACATTTCTTAAGCGGCACAGTATTTTCCACTTCTCAATTCGTAGTTATCAGATCATGAATGATCGCGTGCATGCCTTGTAAATAGAAAACGGAATTGTGAAGCAAACGATTATGAGTATTACTGAAGTTTCAGTTAACGCACGCCTACACGTTCAATAAATTAACGTTTTGTACTAGCTAGAGCCATGCTGTATCCTGTACTGGGTGTAGCACATAATTGGGTCGGCTCATGCGGAGTAGTATCAGGCTCTTGCAGAATGTCGGCTGGGTTGCGAATTGGCCATTCCAGATTGGTTCGATTCCAGAACGGGACAAATTTTATGTGGCGTAAGGTAAATATACAGTAGAAATCCTATTGTGGAGCATGGTATGTAAAAAAGGAAGAGAAGACAAAGTATACTAGAGTAAAGTAGCGTGTGTGAAGAGTACTGAAGACACGATTTTTTTTCTATGAAAAATGATACCTCACACTACGATTTCATCTGTGTCTTGGTTGCTTATTACAGAGGTAAATTTCAAATGTATAACACAGAAAGCACAAACATAGGCTCCGGAAGGGATTCGAACCCAGGACCCTCGACGTAGAAGTTAAGTACACTGAACATTAGCACAAGCGATCATCAACAATCACTAGCAAAGAGACATTCTCAGACAGTTCTAAGGCGTGACAATGCCCATTCTTCTTGAGTTTTTATCGTGAATGATTATATGCTACAAGGCCACTTGTGTGCTGTTTGTCACCATACTGGCGAGTAACCAAACTGCAATTTTGAGTGCTGATTTATTACGTGCTCAGTGGTGAAGGAAAACATAGTGAGAAATACTGCAGGTCTGAGAAATAATTTATAGTATATATAGCATATATAATAATTCATGGTATATACTCGTAATAATTTCGAGAACATGTGAAGTCCGTCCACCCGTAGTAAGTAGAGCAGCTAGACCAACTCTTTCCGACTACAAAAACCTCTCAGAAACGAAAAGAGTCCTGTACTCAGCAGTGGAATAGTTATTTGCTTTTAGATATTAATCATAAGCACACCAGGTATTGGTGGTACTTAGGCGACTTTATTACAAATCACACAAATTATGAATTTCTAAGTTTTGAGTCAAATCAAAATAAAATTAATCTTGATAATATCGTCACAAAAATTTTTTATCGTATAAGGTTTGACAAGTGGTAACATAAAGAGGTCCGAGGAAATTAAATTATTAGATATTAACCAATATATTTCTTAAGAAATACCATAAAAAATAAAAAACTATAATGAAATAAATACTTAATATTTTTGAAATTTAATGCTAATTACTCTAAATAGTTATTAATTATTAGTTTTTGCGTATATCTATATAGATCGCTATTCTCTTTCCGGCAGTCGATACAATAAAGAAAAACTAACCTGTGTCGGTAGCGACTGCTGTCCAGCCCATCGTTGACTGAATGAGACGATAGGAGCACCATAAGGCAGGGGTGGAAAGTCACCACCAAACACCACTGTGTCGCAGTTCATCAGGATACCAAGTTGCAACGCTCGATCAACCTGCACCTTGCAGCGACAGGGGTACCGCAAGTCGTCGTTCAGTTCGGAACATGGGACCCAGCTCTGCTGTCCCATGCTGTGTGTCGCCATAATTAGCAGAAGCAGCTTCCACATTTTATTCTATAAATGAAAATAAAACTTATGTTAAGAATGCTTATCTTTCACAAAATAATTTGTTATGTGTTCAAACGTCGATATTTAAAAAAAACATCTAATATGGTATCATGATATCTTTATTCTACCGTGAAGCAGTAGTGTGCAAACGTTACTGTGTTTCGGTTTGAAGGGCACTGTGAGCTAGCGTAATCACTGGGCATATGAGACTTAAGAACCTATGTCTCAGGGTGATGGGCACAGTGTAGTGTCACACAGAATTTTTTGGGTGGCACAGCATTTGTTATGGGCAGACGTTGCACTTTCCATCAGGCGAACGTTTTGCTCGTTTCATCACCTTATGCAATAAAAAAAATCGATTTTATGATCACCATTATGGTGTTAGTTCAAAACAACGTATTATCGTTAATTAATCTAGGATTAACACCGCAATTCATTAGAGTCGATACTAATTTGATTTACACCTTGTACATAAATAAATACATAAATAATAGTCAATACGTAATATGAAACAGAATATTCAATGAAATCAATTATTCAATTTATTTAATGACTGCTCAATCAGTATCACGTATTGAAGTTCAAATATTTCGAGTTTCAAGGTTTGAATCCATTTCAGATGAAAACAATAAGAAATAAATATTTTTCTTAATAACTACAGTGCTTTTTATATGAAAAAGGAAACCAGTACTTAGATATAATTCTGGACACGATAAAAAAAACCCGGTCTCGATACGTCAATTTTTTCGGAAGTTATCGTGACCACATCCCTTAAAAAAATCCGGACGACCACGTCGTTTTTTAAACTGTTTTTTTTTTCAAAGTAGCAATATTAGATGATTTTTCAAAATAAAGTCAATGAATTAATTAAAGTGTTTTCTTGATATGAGTCTATTCAAATTAGCATATAAGTGCAATACAATTGTGAGGCATTTGAAGACCGCCGAATCGCTTGACCCTGACTTGTGTTTACTTTAAAGCACTATCTCACGCCGCTTCGCGCCATGAGCCGTGCAACAACGTGGCACTACCACGATTTAGTAACGACAATAAGAATGAATTGTTTATTAAAATAACGAGGACTCGAAGATTCCCAGAACAAATTCCTAAAACTGATACACATGGTTTCGTTCAATGTAATAAAATAAAAACATAATGTTATCTTTATATTAAACCTGAATATAAAGATAACATTATTTTTTTATTTAGATTTAATTGGCTAACTAAAATTATCAGATTAATTACTACTGAAAATATTATTCAAGGATACGCCAGACAAATGTACAACGACATTTTCTTTTTTTCTAAACCTAAAAATTTAAAGCCATCACATATCGCATTATATGTGCTATTTTGAATTTATATTAATAACCATGATTTTCGCCGATTTTCACCAATTCAGTGCCACACAGAAATGGTCTGAGTGACACAGCATTTGCTATGGGCAGACGTTGCGCTTACCATCGGGTGAACTTTTTGCTCGTCTCGCCCCTTTCTCCTATAAAAAAAATTATACGCTATAAGATTGCAAAAAAAATCAAAAGTCTACCATAAAATTCATAACAATATTAAATAGCGAGTTTCGCTTAATTATTCAAGGAATATTCTCCACTTTCACAACTTTCTTGAAGTTATCATTTACACTTTCACTTTCTATTATCACACAAATATGACTGGTATTACCTAATATTGACTACTGACAACCGTCCTACTTCAAGAATTGACAACAATAATTACGATATGGTTTCACACAGTGTTGATTGCTATATGCGTGTCATTAATGCACATCGTTAACATTATAATTGCTTGCAATATGATTAAACATTTTAATGATAATTCTCTTTCTAATCCTATTGCATGTTACTTAACTTTACATAAACAGACTCGCGTTTCTGTGTTGCTGGTGCATACTAGAATTTATATATTAATACGTGAAGAGAAAAATGAGATTTTAGCATTACATATATAGCTGTAGCTCAGGGGCTAGGCGCTCGCTTTAAATTTCATAGTACGCGAGTGACCTGGGTTCGAATCCCGGTGCCGGCAACACTAGAATTGTTAATTGCAATTTTAAGTGCTGATTTACCACGTGCTCGGCGGTGAAAGAAAACATCGTGAGGAAACCTGCATGTCTGAGAAATTAAAAATATTTCGAAGACATGTGCAGTCCGCCAACCCGCATTGGAGCAGCGTGGCGGATTCTTCCTAGCTCCAAAACTCTCTCAGAAATGAGAGAAGGCCTGTGCTCAGCAGTGAGACATTTATAGGCCGAAACTTTACTTATAAAGATAGATTTTAGTTATAGAGGATTACTGAAATATAAAATTTAAATATTAATATGTGTTACAAATCGTTAAATTCAATAAAAAAAATAATGAATTACGGCCGAACTTCGACCAATGGAAGACTGCTAGTATCTGTAAATATTTCTCACATATGTAATTTATGCCCGCAATTTCGTTTGCGAAGATTTAGGTTTTTCAAAATCCTAAAGGTAGGCTTGAATATCGCTCGCTTTAATGTCTCTGCTTGCGGCGGCGTCGTGTGGCGAGTCGTACATTTCCCTTCGAAATGGTTGATGATGTAGCAGCCACATGCATCATACTTGTGAACAGGTGCTGTTGGTTGAGGCTGGTCTGCTCAAGTTTACAATATACTTGTATAATAATTCAAGTAATCTGGTCTAAGACTTGAACATGGAGCGTGCTTTGGTTTTCTTTGAGACTATATTTTGTATATTAAATGTATTTGGCCGTGTGGTAGCGGCCTAAGAGAATCTACCACCCCATCTCATCCCGTGGGTGTCGTAAAAGTCGACAGAAGGAAAATGAAAACCAGGAGATGGGCAGCAGCATCTTGCTGGAACATCTGAATAAATAAACTGCGGTTGCCAACCCGTCTGCCAAGCGTGGCAACTATGGCAAAATCCCCCAAAACGAGAGCTACAAACTTTTGTGGCAATCTATGGGGGAGGCCTATGTTCAGCAGTGGACTATTGATAGGCTGAAACGACGACGACGACGACGAATGTATTTTTGACTAAGAAAAAAAAAGATTTACAAAAAAAAGGTATTCCACCTACGGAGTTAGTTTCGCCTATTTCTTTTCCCTCAGAGGAACCTCATTACCAAAAGGCAAGAGAAAGAGAAAAATTGTAAAGAAATGATTTGACAAACGAAATTTATATTTCTTACGTCGAAAAGTAAAGGATTTTCATTTCATTTCATTTCCCGACGGATCTCTTTTATGTTCCAGGGATAAAAAATGTCTTATATCCGTCTCCAGAATGCAGGCTATCTCTGTGTCAAATATCGTCAAAATGAGCAATGAAATAGTAACAAACAGACAGAAGTACAGAGAGAGTTACTTTCGCATTTATAATATTAGTATGGATAAGTATGGATATCTAATAAACGGAAAAGATGATGGGAAATAATAAATATTACTAAGACATATAAAGTTCATGCACATGCAGCGAGGCGGTTTCTTACTTACTCCAGCCCTCCAAAAATTAGAAGAGGTCTGTGTCCAGCTGTGGGACATTGATAGAAATATAGTTCACGAGACTACTTTACCTACAATTCAATCAATAGTTGGCGCGGTACGTATAGCTCTTTACCTTGAGCCCCATAATTTCGATTGCTACAGTGCCTTTGAAACCGGCACAGAGTAACGCTTGCACATAAGTTGCGCTTTATGGCGCACATTTTTTTTAAATATTACATATGATTACCTTACATATGAAATTATCGTTTTGTCGCACTTTGATCTGAAATATATCCTCTTTGGTTAAGAATTCCAAATTCAAATTTATAAATCCATTTAGCTGGTATATTTGAGTTTCGAAAATAGTCATTCATTTGTTTTTTTCCTCATTATTTTTTTCTTTGGCGTCGCACATCGCTTTATTTACGAGTACGAGTTCTACCATGGCACCAGTGCTGCAGAAACAGCTCGAAGGATTAACGATGTGTATGGCTCTGGTGTCGCAAAAGTAAACACGGTGCGTTATTTCGACCTTCAGAACAAGCGCCGTGGCAATGGATTAGACTCCATTTATCGGTTAGTACTATATCAATGAAGGTGCAATCTTGAGCCGTTAAATTGCATCGTCGTTATCCGCATAAGCAATATTTATTGCGTGCTCTAATGTTGCACATAATGAACACACGGCTTAAGTCGTTAACCGATTTACACTCATCTTTACAAGCACCATCACAGCTTATTAAGCAAGGAGAACGCTTATAAAAAAAATTCTTAAAAAAATTTATATTTTACTGTTTCTCTAAATTCTGCTTTAACTAGTTACAACTTACGATGATAATGATGATGTTGTCCTGCCCGATTTTCGACCTCGACAACAACTTGCGAATACCAACGGAAGCTATCAACGACGCAGGGGATATTACAGTGCAACAAGTGTGCGTACAATTGCGCGTGCAAACACTGCGAGGCACTCAATCGTCTTAACCTACGCGCGCCTGATCTAACGCTCATGCAATAAGATCGGAGGAAGACTAGGACGCAGTAGCAGTAACAACAGGGACAATCACAACACAACTGGTGCCTAAAAGCAACAATTTGCGTTTTCGCACAAGTGTTGGCTTCGGCTGGCAAATTACCACTAGGGCACGCGGTCGTCAAAGTCAAAGTCAAGTGGTATGATCAGATAGTTAAGGCTGTAGTCAAGTTATTATCACATTCTATATTTATAAACCCAATAACCCATCATCAACATCATTTCAGTCTATCACTGGTAAACTGCTGAATATAAGCCTCTCCCAGAGATTTCCACAAAAGTTTGCAGCTCTCATTTTGGGGGATTTTGTCATAGTTGCCACGCTTGGCAGGCGGGTTAGCAACCGTAGTTTTTATATTCGGATGTGCCAGGACGATGCTGCTGTCGACATTTGACTCTGTCGACTTTTACGACACCCACGGAACGAGATGGGATGGTAGATTATCTTAAGCAGCCACCACATGGCCACAATACCACATACCACAATATGTTGGTTTAATGCCAACAAAGAAAATCAAAATATGGACCCGGTAGGACGCCGGACTGAATCACTCCGTGTGACTGATCATTAATCAACATTTATTACATGATAATAATTTAATGTAATCAGTAGTTCAATTCAGAAATCAAACTCATCGCGTCACCTAGCGAAAAAGGCCAAACAACGTCTGCCGTATCAGCAAGTAGTTCAAAACAAAGGATGCTATAATATTAGAGAAACTTGTTACCAAAAATAATAGTTTGAAAAAACTAAAAAATACGCTTTATTTAAAAAACCAAACTAAAAAATAGACAATAAATTTTAATAAATTTGAATTAGTGTAAATAAGAAAAAAAAATATTTAAAAAAAAGCGTTTATTTTCTATTTTTTAGTTTGGTTTATTTATAAAACCGTGTTCTTTTAATCTATTATTTATTTAGTTATAAACTAATTTAATACGATGGCCTTTATAACAGGTAATAATATATTAGCGCCATATATTGAGTAATTTAGTTGGATTTTCTATAAAAGCGTGTTTTTTTTAAACTATTATTTTTTATTTTTTAGTCGAATTATTGCATTTTCATCGGTCTTTGGCAGGTGTGCAAAATTTGAATTAAATCGTTCAAAGTAGGAGAAATCGAGCCCTAAGGAGTCGGTTACAAACCTACAAACATACAAGTGAGGCTAATATAAAGCGTGTAAAAATTAGAGAACGAATCTTTAAGCCCATTTTTTCATATTCTAATAGAAAGAAAGACAGAAAAATCATTTATTTGCTAGAAACGGACGTACACAAAAGTATAATACATAATAAAAAAATATAAAGTACAAAAATATTAAAAAAAGAAACTAAAACACAATTAATACCTAAAATAAAAGTATAGAAATTGTACGCCGTATTCCTAGCAAACGAGGAAGCGACGCGCTTTCGGTGAAGGAAAACATCGTGAGGAAACCTGCTTGTCTGAGAAATAAAAAATATTTCGAAGACATGTGCAGTCCGCCAACCCGCATTAGAGCAGCGTGGCGGATTCTTCCTAGCTCCAAAATCCTCTCAGAACTAAGAGGACATTTATAGGCTGAAACTTTACTTTTTTCTTTTTTTTATTATTTCTAAACAAAAACTTAAGCCCTCAAAGAAAATTACTCCGACGATTTACTACTAGAGTAAATAATCTGTGATAAATATACCTTAACTAGTTTCAAGTGTAAGGCCGTTAAACGCTGTGTTAATTACGTCAGAAAGCTACGTCAAATCTTTGATATTATCACTAACGGTTATTATCAAACGTAATTTCGTAGTTGTATAAATAGTATTTTAGTAATTTTAGTGTGGCGTTAGTTAATTATGGGTTTGCCTCCGCTCGAATTAAACTGTCTTCATAAATTAGTATAATCAGCACGTAAAATATTAACACGTGTTTCTTCGTTAGCCTTGAAGGGTCGGCTGGACATAACGTAATCGGATTTAACTTTAACGTAATCACCACGCATATCAGGCGGACACTTCCCTTCCCAATTTAGACACTACTGCCCGTCCACTAATCTGGGTAATTTTAGTCGTGTGTAGTAACTAAAATGGCGGCGACGTGGTTCGCATCATTTTCTGCCTACCCATTGTATTGGGAAAAGGCAGTGACTATATTAATGTATGTAATTTCCCTAGGTCAACGCAACACCCATAGGATGAAATAGGCTGACAATTTATCTAACGCCGCCGTCTACACAGCACATTGTTTAAATATTTTCACTAAATTTACTCATTACATTCATAAACATGAAAACCTTCACTGTAATGTAATATGAAGTTTTGCTAACTAATTTCTTGCTTCAATAAACAATAAGCATAAGCAAACCGCTTTTAGAAATATTCATAATTAAACGTCATATTCAGTATCCCGCTTTCTGTAACCATCGGCGTCTGAATTCCATTTAAATTATTTTTACATTTCAATCGCTCGGCATTTTCTTTTTCAATTGTCTTAATACATATCTCGTTCACCTGTGTTTTCTATTATATTTTGTAATCACTTCGTAAGTTTAACAATTCAGTATTTTTAATATGCAAGGTCTGTTAATTAAGGTATACAATATATGATTTTATCAGAGAGTAAAAGAGTTTTAAAAGAGTTTATACATTGTATATGTTTTTGAACTTTTATGTCTGATCTGATATATCATTATACTAGCTAATGGCCGGCATGCGTTGCAATGCCTCTTTAGTTTAAAGTAGGTGCATCATGTTGTGGCAGCTGAAGATAATCTACCACCCCATCTCATCCCGTTGGTGTCGTAAACGACAGAGCGAAAAAGCAAAACCAGAGCAGCAGCATCTTCCTGGAACATCTGAATAAATAAACTGCGGCTGCCAACCCGCCTACCAAGCGGAGCAGCTATGCCAAAATTTGGTATGAAAACGAAACTAAATAATTCATTGATACAATTTTTATACTAAATTAAAGGCGAAAGTTCAAACAACAAGAAAACATCAATACTCGTATATATAACAATGTAGGTCTTTTTAACAAAAGATAAAAAAGTGAAAGCCATTTCATGTAAAATGACGTACGGATAAAAACAGACACAGAAAATCTATTTTTTTTCTAAATCTAATTTAACATTTTTTTTTCTAAATCTAATCTATTTTATGGAACGGTTGTGGTTTAACCACTAATGTTCCATAAAAAATATGGTTTCGTTGGAGTTTGTGATCTGCAAACCTTAAAGACAAAATAAAAATGTCACCATTAATAACAGGGGAGACATGACACAAAGCGACGATTTAATACCGAAAATGTTTACTCCCAAACTGTAAGCCATCAGCAGAAAGCTTAGTGTAACATTTAATGAACTCAGCGTCATGTTCATCGTGTGCTCGTTGCATTACCATATTACATTCAACTTTGTCATCGTTCGCGTTACAAGACCTTTTAACATCCGATTCACAACGCAATAATTAAGCAAACTGCAAGCGCTATAATGAGAGATGCATCGGCACATTCAAATGTCTCCATTGCAATTTATATTGCGAACGCGTTGGATGAAATTCTTTCGATTAATATAATTCACTAGTACATCGCTCCGAGAACGAATCAGCGACGTTGGAAATAAAAGAATGATCTGATGTTATTTACACAGTGATGTGGAAATGAAATGCATTTTGAATGTGTTCGAATTTTGTATTTTATCGGCTTTTTTTTTTCATTGTAGAAAGGGACGAGACGAGCACTAAGTTCCGCCAATAGCAATGCTATGTCACCCAAAATATTTCTGTGTGGCATGACACTGCGCCCGTCCCACTTAAATGTCAGTTCTTAAGTACAATATGCTCAGTGATTACACTAGCTCTCAGTGAACTTCAGAATGAAAGACAGTAATGTTTGCAAACTACTGCTTCACGACTAGACGCATTCCTGCGTAGTACAAGTATGTCTTACTATCTACGTATTATCTAAATGTTAGGAGCTGAGAAAAGACTTTACATGACTTTGAAATATTTTTATTCCTCAGACGTACAGGTCACGAAGCCGTGGTAGCTCAGGGAAGCCGTGGTAGCTCAGGGGCTAGGCGCTCGCTTTAAATTTCATAGTACGCGAGTGACCTGGGTTCGATTCCCGGTGCCGGCACCACTAAAATTGTTAATTGCAATTTTAAGTGCTGATTTACCACGTGCTCGGCGGTGAAGGAAAACATCGTGAGGAAACCTGCATGTCTGAGGAATAAAAAAATATTTCGAAGACATGTGAAGTCCGCCAGCCCGCATTGGAGCAGCGTGGCGGATTCTTCCTAGCTCCAAAACCATCTCAGAAATGAGAGGAGGCCTGTGCTCAGTAGTGGGACATTTATAGGCTGAAACTTTTTTACAGGTCACGAATGGTTTCACTTCACCCTTCACCGCCGAGCTCGTGGTAAATCAGTACTTAAAATTGCTGAACCATTTCAGAGGTGCCGGTACCGTGATTCGAACTCAGGTCACTCGCGTACTATGAAATTTAAGGCAAGCGCCCGGTCTGAGTTACCAGCGCGCACTGATTATAATATAGCGATAACTAAAGTTTTATTTTTTATTGTGTACAAATAAAGCACCATTCTGATTTGTTGTTCAATGTTCTTATTTTTTTTTTCGAACCATTACGCATATTGATATTCTACAATTCCCATTGAATGTGAAAATATAACCGGATGATTCTAATTTCCTGGCTTTACATTTACCTTTCACACAAATTATACATGCGGAGTCTTCAGAATCCTACGGGTTATAGGTTGTAAAATATGACTTAATTTGTAGAAGTATTTAGTATTTATATATTAGAATTATTAACGAATTCTTATTAAAATCATATATTCAAATCTTATAATCAAAAATTATTCTCATTTATAATCTTTATTTCACATAAATATTATATAATTCACGTACTTGGGGAAACTATTTAACAAAATTAAAATATTTTAACGGCACTGCATATAATAGTGACTTAATTGGCGGGTTTAATAAAACTAGCATAACAAAACCAACAACAAAGATATGACGCGGAGTACGCGAAACTGGATGTGGCATGGACCGTGGATACGAGTATTGTTGTTAACAATGCGATACATATGTGATAATATACTTGTTTTATTTATGACCTAGAATTTAAGTAGTTTTTTAAAACAGGACATGGTTTAAGCTAGTTTTTTTATAAATTCATTAAGCACTTAATTGCAAACACTAACGTATTGTACGCGGATTTAAGTAACAGAGCGTAAATGATGTTCTCCTTTCCGATTTTCTACCACGGCGACAACTTCAACTGAAGCTGCGCCATCATCTGCCACAGCGCAACGTGGTTATCACACTCTCAAACTTTTTATTTCAACAACAATAATCATACTTTCATGCTTCTTCTGCCAGACCCAACATTCACTATCGTACATTAGTGTGAGGACCAGTACTCCTCCATGTACAGCCAGACGAGCCTTTTTAGATTTAGATTCTGGCTACACATAAAGTTACGAAGGGCCCATTACTGGGCATATGAGACTTAAAAACTGATGTCTTAGTATGACGAGCGCAGTGTGGTGCCACACAGAAATATTCTGGGTGATACTACATTTGTTGTAGGTAGACGTCGTACTGTTGAACAAGTGAACGATTGACTTGTCTCGACACTTTGTTCCATAAAAAAGACACGCCAAAAAGCATCGTTTTTCGTGGAACTTTCTGCCAAGTACAACCACTTTGTAGAATTTGCAACCGCCAGTGGTTTTTCCGGACCGATAAGACTTAGAGACCTTCAAGAAAAGAGCATACTTCTTTCTCAAATGACAGCAACGCACCTGTAATTTCTCTGGTATTGCGCAGGTTCACAAGCAGTACTGTGACACAACTGCATATTCTGGTATTTTACTGCCCGAATAAAGGCTGCCCGTACAATACTTCAGACGCCTCTTAAGACACCTCGGTAGTAAAGAGATAGGTGCTATTCTAGTGCTCGTGGGAAAGCAATAGGGAATAAGAATTTTTTGACTTGTACCAAAATGGCGGTGAAGTGGTTCATCGTCACGTCTCGTTTCCCGCGAGTTCGTAAAGTGGGCAACGTGAGTGGCCTCTGCTTACCCCTTATATAGGAAAAAGACGTGACTGTATTTATGTATGTAATTCTGAACTTTTAATACGAATATTACTCTATAGAAATTTATCTTTATAGGAATTTCACCAAGAGAACCTCAACGCATTGTATCTATCAAATTAGATTTTCCAACGAAGAACATTAGTGGTTATCCGTGTGTTACGATACAGATGCAAACGTAAACGTTAAAATGAACTGATCTACATCAGATTCCGGTAATTATCAGTGAAAGTTCCGGAAAACGTTGCGATGATTCTAACTTTTTTCATTTCAATAATGAGAACGAAAGGGTTCACCTTTAAATAAATATAATGATAGGTTGTAATGTCTTAATAAAGATGCGGTGCCAACTCTGAGAGATATGATAATAAATAGTCGTCAGTTATTGGTGCATGAAGATACATAGGGAAATGCCTTACTCATACCCGCCCTCGTGGGGTCAGTGACGGGTTATGTCAGGCTTGCATCGACTAAAACCCCATGGTGTTCCGCCTTCGCCGCATGTAGCGTCGATGCAACAGTGATAGAGGCTGGTATAGTATTATTTTAAGCTGGTATTCCGCGAGAGTACCTTGGATACCCCAACGAACCAGTATATTTACGTGAAGCATGTATCTTTCTACATCATCTATTAACAGCGTAGCATTATTTATTACATATCAAAAGAGAAAAATAAAACACATATCAATGGAAATCATCACACTCTAATCATCCATACTATCCATACTAATATTACAAATGCGAAAGTAACTCTCTCTGTCGCTCTGTCTGTATGTTACCTTTTCACGGCTCAACCGCTGAACCGATGTCGACGAAATTTGGCACTAAGATAGCTTGTATCCTGGAGACGGGCATAGGATACCTTTATACCGGAAAATCAAATAAATCCCACGAGGTATTTAAAAAATGTAAATCGAGGCGGACGAAGTTGCCGCCATCAGATTATTCTTCATATAAATTAAATTTTTAGTGTAATATGCTATAACATGTATTATGTGTATGTATAATGTGGCAACTCAGGGGTGCTAATAATCGCGGTCAAAAAATGAGTTACCATTAAAACTAATATACAATGCATTCGCGTTGAGGACTGGCAAAAGATCATTGAGTTGGAAGAAGAAATGAATATGCTACAATGAGCTATCATAAGATTATAAAATACCGAATGAATAAAATGTTATGAAACCCTAAAATTCGCCAATATATTCACCACCATAACGACAGTTTGTTCCAAGAAGGAATATTTAAATAAATAAACAAAGAAAATGCATTATTAATAATGCGAAAATAAACAAAATAAACCCGTAGAAGTTATGCAAAAATGTGAATTTCTTAGATGGTAATTTTAGGTTTAAGGTTACTCTGAAATTATTTAATGGTACCAGCTCATAATTATATTATATGCTGGTACCATATCAGGTAAACTGATCCTTAGTCCGTGCGGTGAGGACCTGGTGATCTTTGATACAGGTATACTTGCCTACCTCAGACACCAGCTCCTTACATAGACTAGACTGTAACAATATTTTACTGATAAGTTATAATTTAATGTACGAGTACATTTATAATTAGTCTAAATTGTGATGAGAAAATAAACATTATTATTATTATTGTTGTACTCTAAAACTATTTTGTTTTACTGATGGTTAGAAGCTATTCTTTATGTTGGGTATCACCGCACTGACAGCTTTTCTGCCGTGTGGAAACATGACTGTGTTTTGTTTTGAAGAGCATTGATAGCTAGTATAATTACTGGGCTGTGTTAAACATGAAACATAAGAACTAATAGCTCATTTAGGGCTATGTCACTGTTAGCAATAATTTAAACTACCTACGCTAATTAATTTAGAAGCTTATATTTGTATCTGACAGTGAGAAAATAACATACAAAAATAGCACATGGAACAGGATAATGATATGCTATTACTCCGTGGTATGTCGGAAATCCGGAACCGTTGATAAAGACACTCTTACAGTTACAGCTCTTACAGTCTCAAACTTTTACAGTTATAATTTTTACTATTGTAATTAATAAATAATATTAATTAGTTTCCCGTGGTTGTCGTAAAAGTCGACAGAGGGAAAATTAAAACCAGAAGATGGGCAGCAGCATCTTCCTGGAACATCTGAATAAATAAACAGCCGTTGCCAATCCGTCTGCCAAGCGTGGCAACTACTGGCATAATCCCTCCAAAATGAGAGCTACAAACTTTTGTAGCTATGTATGGGGGAGCTATGTTCAGCAGTGGACTTGTGATAGGCTGAAACGACGACTACGAATTAGTTGTAACACTATAAAATAATATAAAAAACTTAGAATAATAGGCCAAAATAATATTAGCATCGAAATAATGATATATTTGCGGACAAAGCAAATAAAGTATTATTTGCGTAACGTATCCTCAGTAGTTTCATTTGTAGGCGTCAAAAGAAACGTACCTAAATGCCAAAGTTTGGTTTGTACGTATTTAGCAAGAATTTGTCGTGCTAAATACGTACCAATGACACAAGTTCAAGTGCCTTTTTCGGCAATATCATATAAAACACAACTTATAATATATTGTACCAGATACTATATATAAAAAGTATTATGTAGAGGAACAAAGATGTGTGGTAATAACTCATACTCTGCACTTGTGCACTTTTCAACAGCATTTTTTCAATGCCTCAATATGGCATTGAAAAAAGAAAGACCCCAGAGTTTCCTTACCGGTTCTTCTCTAATAAGGTAAGAGCTTTAAAGAAGCCTTAATTGAATAAAGCAATTTTGACTTTGACTTTAACTTTATTACTCATCTTTTATAGACTTTACATGAACTTATACTGGTCTTAAAATCCTTAAGCGGGAATCCAGTTCATCTTGACTTCGTTAAGCAGTAGTTTGCAAACATTACTGTGTTTCGGTGAGGAGGGCCCTTACGGTAGTGTAATAACTGGGCATATGTAACTTAAGAACTGATGTGTCAGGGTGACGAGCAGTGTGGTACTACAAAAAAATGTTCCGGGTGGTACAGCATTTGTTATGGGCAAACTTTTTTCTATAGCTGGCGAGCCCATCGCCACACCATCTACTTTCTTGTAGTACTGTTCCTTCCACAATAGATAGCCAGAAGTAAGGCAATGTCTAAGTAGTTCTGCATATTCTGCTGGCATGTTGTTCTCCGCTAGCTTCCTGGATACAATTGAGATGCAGTCTTCTACAGGTAGGCATGTGAATAGCGACTGGACATCAAAACTGACCATAGTTTCATTGTCAGTAAGATGTAGATCTTTAATCTCACTGACAAAATGGTATGAATCCTATGTATGAGCTCTTGTGTGTCCTCTGAGCGGTGAGAGTATTTTCGCTACATGCTGAGCCAATCTATAAGTTGGTGAATCGATCTGGCTCACTATTGGACGTAGTGAAGCATTTGGTTTGGGCTCTCCAGTATCTCCCATTGTCGCCGACATTTTCATGGAAGACTTTGAGGAGAAAGCCCTCCGTACTTCTCCTGTAAATCCAAGATTCTACAAGCGGTATGTAGATGATACTTTCACAATTTTACCATCACATAAAGTAACTGCATTTCTAGACGACCTTAACTCTAAAATTCAATTTACAATGGAGTTACGCTTTAGCTTTTCTGGATGTGTTAGTAATTCGGAATCCTAATAACACCTTGTGTCACACTGTGTATAGAAAAAAGACCCATACTAATAGGTATTTAAATGGTGAATCTCACCACCATCCTTCACAGTTAGCTACCGTGGGTAAATCTTTGTTTCAGAGAGCACAAGGGATCTGTGACAGTAAACACCTGGCCGCAAGCATCGACGCTCTAGGAAGTCTGCAGTCTGTGACCATGTTCTGGATCATCCCAACCATTACATCAGATTTGATAGACCACAAATCCTTGCAAAAGAACACCGATTCCTACGATGGATGATGATGATGGATACAAGGATGATTCGCGAGGCTATTAAAATTAAAAAACATCCTAATTTCAATAGGGAAGATGGTTGGGTATTACCACCGGCTTGGGATCCTATTATTAACAAGATTAAATCAAAAACCAAGCATACCACTGCAAGGCTTCAAGACACAGTAAGCTCGTTCTGCGTAGATCGGACTAATAATAATAATTAAAAGCTGAAGGTACTCCGGGTTAACTATGACATCGGGACAACTGTCACCTCAGTCCCCCCGTGACCATGGGTGCTGTAAAGCGCCCGAAACGTCGGGTTAAAAAAAAATAGTTCTAAATTAAACGCGATAAAATCCGTAAAAAGTAGTTTTATTTAAATGTGTAATATTCGCATAAATAAAAGAAAACATTCATAATTAATTATAAATAATGCTATCGCAATGTATATGGATGTTCAGCCTATCTCCGGCTCAGTTAAATCTATTCAAATTCAAACTAAAAGGGAACGGATTATAAGGGACGAGGATTACGACACGTCAGCAAACTCTAATTTAGCTTAAAGCATTCACGCGGGAAACACCTATCTTTAAACCAAAATGGCGATATATTTCAAATAGTTATTGTTATAAAAATTATCTAAAATAATTATAGTGAATAAATATTCTGAACTGAATACTAAAGAAATATTGAATACTTATATTCAATATTTCTTTTACATTTTTATTATAAAACAAGTCAACCACGTGACTCTGCAGTCAGTGTACCCAATCGAAGCCAATATTTGTGGAACGCATAAATTATTGGTTTACTGTCTTGGATATATTGCGACACTGTATCGAATTTTTCGAGAACAAGTGCCTGTTTCGCAATTGTTTAATATAGCTAAAGTAAAGACTGTCTTGTACGAGTATCTGTACTAATATAAAAGCTACGAACTTTCTTACGCGGAATCTAATTTCCGCTAAGATTTTATTTTATCATCAAATTTCATTCAATCCAAACTCATTTTCATTATTTTGGTTTCAAAAAAGAACTGACTGTATAGACAGGCAAACTAACGAACTTTAGAACCAAAAATTGAAAGCCTTGAAAAACATTTCTGTTCTGCATAATCGAAATAAATTTTCAATCATCAAACTTTCAGTTACGAACTAATCTAGAAAATGTTCTGTCTTTGGCAATCTCTGGGTAGCTTGATGTGAATAATGCATATACGTCATCTCGCTATCGTCGACAGAATCTGCCTCGTTCCTTATCCATCTTTAGGTACCTATTGCGTGACGATGTACGACCATTAACAGACATGTCAAACCAAACCCATTACAATTTAGTTAATTTAGCGAAAGGTTAATTATGCGAATTTATGAATGCATGTTGACTCAATCGAGATTAGAATACAACACTCAATAATCCTTTTAACACCAATTCGCTTTTACTGTTTTGCAGATTTTCAATTTGTACTTTTGAATTTTAGTTACATATCGAGTTTGAGTGCTGCAATCTCAAGAAAAAAGTAAAATTTGTCGTACACATACAAACTAACACTTCGAAGCAGTTAGTTTCCACGACATCCTGTCGGACAACAGGTCCGCGTTGTTAATTACTAGAAAAATGGACTGCACCGTTTCTTTAGTTCTCGGAACTTTCTAGTCGCCTGTCCTTACAATACTAAGCGAACACGAGTTTAAAAAGTCATCGGCAGCTGTCGGTGTCGGATCTGTCCCGTTACTGACGACCTTCATAGCGGGCAGCTGTAAATTAACTACAAACATATCAATTCGCCACGTCGCCTCATTAAGAGTTATTTAAAAAGATTCTATTACTGTTTTACAAGTCAATGAATCGTCGATGCTCACATAGTTTATGATGTATGGTAGAATGAATTTTAGCCACCACATATTAACAATTTCATTTAAACGAATACAAATGCATACTTTATATTTAAGGCAATACAATGGGCGGTCTTATCGCTAAAATTAAAATAAATAAGACCGTCATAAAAGTTAACTAGTATTAACGTTTACTGGTGGTAGGATTCCTATGCAGGAATCTGTCTAGGTAGGTACCACTTCCAGGGCCAGTTATCCTGCCGTGTATTGTGCAAACATTACTGTGTTTCGGTTTGAAGGGCACTGAGAGCTAGCGTAATCACTGGGATATGCCCAGTGATTACGCTAGCTCTCAGTGCAGTGGGACTTAAGAACTGATGTCTCAGGGGACGGGTGTCACACAGAAATCTTCTGGGTGACACAGCATTTGTTATGGGCAGACGTTGCACTTATCATCAGGTGATTATCAAATAAAAAAAATTAAAAAAAAAACGTTAAAGTAACTATTTTATCAGCTGAGTGGTGGCAATATAAGAAAATCTGCCACCCTATTTCCTTCCATGGCTGCCTGACTGGCATGGAAACGACTTGAAAAGCTCATGGCTACTGACAAATTGCGGGATAACTATCTCGAAAAATTTCACACCGAAAACAGAAAGACCGGTGATAGGCAGCAGTGTCTAATGTGGTAATGACTTCTTAGAAGAAGACTTATGTGCAGCAGTGGACTTTAACAGGCTAAAGACGAATATTCATAAACAACTTCTATAATTATAGATCAATATTAATAACGTATATAGAATCGAGCAGAATACACTTGAGACAATACATATACAACATTGACAAAGAGAATACAACAGAACAGCATTCATAGAAATAAAAATTAACCAATTGAATAATTAGTAAAAGATTAGATAAAAAATTGACGTTATTGTTAAATACAAATACAAAACTAAAATAAAAACAGTAGAAAAATACAATATAACTCCTTAAGGAAAAACAAAGAACAAAATCATAGTCATCATGACAAATTACGGAATAAAAACACATTATTATGAAAAAAATATTTAAAATACCAAAACTTTCAAAATTGCTAATGACACTTTTAGAGATGCAATTTTTTTGAAATTGGATAGTACACAGACCTAGAACTACCTATGCAAAAAAAACATATTTTAGAATGAAATAGAAATAGAATACGAGCTGAAATATAATAACATTTAAAAATATTTTTTTTGTACATTTCGTTTTATGGTCGCCGTATCGGTCAGGATCGACCACACGAACGAATATTTCTTTAAAAATAATATTCGTATAGTGAAAAAAGAAATCAAACTCGAATCCATTCATCTAATATAAAGCGTGTTAAATAAACACCGTTGATCGGTTCGTTTGCCTTTCCGGTTAAATTCTATAGCGGTAATTGCTCAAACCAGACGTGGGGCAGCTGACACGCAAGCGCCCTCATTCTTTGTCTCCTTCGCTCTATGTTAAACACATTATGAGTATTATTGTGTACCTCAAACGGTACTGGTTATTTAATAACTTATGTTAGCTTTGCTATTAAGCGTTCGCAGCACGGCAATTAATGCATACGGCACAGTAAGAGCGGTGGTGGCTCAGAGCTGGCCGCTGTTTTTTTTACTGGTGGTAGGATTCCTATGCAGGAATCCGACTAGGTAGGTACCACCCCAGGGCCAGTTATTATGCCGTGATGCAGTAGTTGCAAACATTACTGTAGTTAATAGAATCAGGCGTTACTTTAGGGAAATCCATTATAGTAAAGGAGAGAAAGTTAATTTGCTAAGATCCGCATGCAAAATGTAAAATGGTGTGTAATACACTAATAAAATAAAACATATTAAAATAAAACATTACTGTGTTGCGGTTTGAAGGGCACTGTGAGCTAGTGTAATCACCAGACATATGGCGCATAGGGCGCAGTGTGGTGTCACACAAAATTATTTGGGTGTAACAGCATTTGTTATCGGCAGACGTTGCACTTACCATTAAGTTAACGATTTGCTTGTTTCGTCACTTCATCCAATAAAAACATAATAACAAATTTCATAGTAAGCGAGTGACCGGGGTTCTTTCTGGTGCTGGCACCAATAAATTGTTAGATGCGATTTATAGTGCTGATTAACCACGTAACAGCGTTGAAGGAAAATATCGTGAGGAAACCTGCTTGTGTATATAAAATATAAAATGTTTCGAGGACATGTGAAGTCCGCCAACAGCGTGGCCGACTCTTCCCAGCTCCAAAGCCTCTCTCAGAAATGAGCGGTGGCGTATGCTTAGCTGTGGGAGATTTACAGGCTGTTATTTTATACAGCACAGTAACAAAGAAAACTAAACTTACGTAATGGAAATATGACGATTGTAATATGAAAATTGTAATATGACTTAAAACGTAGTGATTACATTCTTTTTGATATGACTCGCCGTAAAAGACGAAATATGCTAGGTTCGCTAATATTTGAATCAACGGTCGTACGGTGGGCGTCAGCCTATTTATGCAATTCGTTTAACTCATATTATTTTCTCCAAAATGGGAGCTTTGTGGCAATCTTTGGGGGAGGCCTATGCTCAGCAGTGGACTAGTAGGCTGAAATGATGATGATGATGATGATGATGATGATGAGTTTCTTCGGAAGTAAAATTATACGTAGATAAAATAAACACGTACAATATACGTTATTAAGATGTAATTTATTAACTTTTATACACTTTATTTAATGCCCTCGTAAGGAGTCGTCTCGAAATGATTGCCATCATATGGAATCCACATGAAAACAAATACAGTCTCATGCGGGAAAAAAATTCAAAATAAATTGGCACGTTTTTTATATTTAAAACAGTATGGGGTCTATCCTTACTATCCGTTGATGTATCCGAGTTTATTTGTAATAGGTATGGTCGTAGCCGTGTGGTAGCGGCTGAAGAAAATCTACCACTCCATCTCAACCCGTGGGTGTCGTAAAAGTTCGACAGAGGGAAAATTAAAACCAGGAGATGGGCAGCAGCAACTTCCTGGAACATCTGAATAAATAAACTGCGGTTGCCAACCCGCCGGCCAAGTGTGGCAACTATGGCAAAATCCCCCCAAAATGAGTACCACAAATTTTTGTGGCAATCTGTGGGGGAGGCCTATGTTCAGCAGTGGACTAGTGATAGGCTGAAATGATGATGATGATGATGAGGTATGGTCGGATACAGTAGCTTTGGTGTGAGGAGGGATTATTGCGCTCATTAAATATCTGTGGAAGGTGATTCGCGGGTGGGTACATCACCCGGATGTACCCACCCGCTCACAGCACTGAAGCTGCGCGCGCCTGATGGGTGCGTGTGCTTGCGTCGCCGTCCCCAATTATTTCTTGTGCCCACCGCCAGAACTAACTTGCTTCAGAACGCCCCCCTGTCACGTGCGATACGTTACTTAAATGTTATTTCCGAGGATATTGATATTTTTTCTTGTAGTCAGTCGAAATTCACAATAGCAGCATACAAATGCGTAGAAAACGGAGTTTGCTGAATATTTTACATTTATTTTTTCTTTTTTATATTTATGTTTGAAGTTTCTTTTTGTTTGTCTTATAGCATCGATTTGGTTTTTTTTTAACTGTTATGGTGTTATAATTTGTTGTAAGAAATAAATAAATAAAAACTTTACTAAGTATGAAATATAATATCATACATTTGAAACGTACTTAATTAACTTTTAAGAACACATATTTTTGACGTTTTTTACTACAACAAATTAAATAATTAATTACGAACCTAAATGATGATGTCCTCCGAGCCGAATTTCGACGACGGCGAAAACTTCTGAATACTGTCAGAAGTTATCAAATTGGCAGGAGATATTATACTCCACTCATTAATGCCACTCATTAATATCAAGATGTAACGTTCATGCGATAAGGTCGGAGGTAGGCTAGGAAGCATCATCAGAAGCACGGTGACAATCACAACATAACCTGACCCGAAAACCAACAATTTATGTTATAGCACAACATATTGACTTTGGCTGGGATTTAAAACCAGGACCCGCTGCTTAGAAAGTCAGGTACTCTAACCGCTAAGCCACGAGTTCGTCAAACGCTTAATACATAATCTCAACCTAAATACATGACTTTGAACCTAACAAAATTATTGAAAAAAAATCTGAACCGATCCTCTTTTTTATTTACCGCTACAAACGTCTAACCTGACACAAATACCTTATTAGATACATTTACACTGCCTTGTTGTTAATAACAGTTACTAGAACTTTTTGAAGACTTAGTAGATATAAATTAATAGACGTAGACATAGTAACGAAATTATAGTATTGTCATCGTTCCACAACACGTGTTCAAAATTTGAAATTATCCCTACATCTGGAAGTGGATGAAAATTTCAATTGAAATGATTTTGTTATTGAATTGTAGCTACATACGTATTTGTGCAAGTGTGTATATGTGTATGTGAATGCATGTGTGTGCGCGAGTGTGTTTTATATATGTATTTATTGATTTAAGGTATTTATATATGTGCATGTAGATAAGTGTATAATGTTTTTTCATTTTTTTTCTCTTAAGTGTATTCCGTTTAGTTCATTCTTTGTCATGTTTTGTACCGCCACCATTGAGTTTTACTTCTATCACAAACGTTGGCTAGCATAGAATGTATATAGCATTAAGTCCGCCGATAGTATCTTTAATTATATGGTCAATAAATAAAAAAAAATACTCGGCAAGCTAATAAAAGCGTGCTAAAAATGTGGACAGAGTACAATAGTATAATGCCGCGGCCCGAAACAGGTATTCAGACCTTGATGCAAACAATGTTAAGTATTTTAAATAATTCTTGCAACCTTTGCAACAGCAGTAATAAAAAGAATGTAATTTGGTATTCAAATCCTTGATTCAGTAACCCGGTCACGAGTAGTTGTAATCCGTTATACGTTAAATAAGTCTGTTTAGATAAATTGCCGGTAATCTATATATCAAAACGTGAAGATAAAACTTCGTACCCTTTTTTAAACGTACTGCGCGCACGGAGAATTGTGAGATTTGACATAGTTAAATTTATATGGATAAGGAATGCAGAAAGCTAAATTTTAAATATAATGTATGCCGTGTGGTGACGGGTGCCGTGTAGTGACAGCTTAAGAGAATCTGCCACCCCATCTCATCCCGTGGGATGTCGCATAGTCGACAGAGAGAAAATGAAAACTAGAAGATAGGCAACAGAACCTTCGTGGCAATTATGGCAAAATCCCCCCAAAATGAGAAGTTACAAGCCTTTGTGGCACTCTATGCGGGGAGGACTATGTTCTGCAGTGGACTAGTGATAGGCTGAATTAATGAAGATGATGTGTAACAAATTGTTTATGTTCCATTAAATTCAATAAAAAAAGATAATGAATTACGGTTTAATTTCGACCATTAAACGACCGCTAGAAGTATTTATTATAAACTAGGTGACCTGTCCCGGCTTCGCACAGAAGTTATTTGTATGTAACAGATACGAGAACTTAACGTAAATGTTCTTACAATCCGTTTTTAGGGGGGGGTTCTATAACGGGAAAGGAATATGTGTATGTAAAAATAAAAGTAAAGTTTCAGCCTATCAATGTCCCACTGCTGTGAACGGGCCTCCTCTCATTTCTGATAAGGTTTTGGAGCTGGGAAGAATCCGCCACTCTGCTCTAATGCGGGTTGGCGGACTGCACACTGTCTTCGAAATATTTTTTTATTTCTCAGACATGCAGGTTTCCTCGCGATGTTTTCCCTCACCGCCGAACACGTGGTAAATCAGCACTTAAAACTTTAGTGGTGCCGGCACCGGGGCTCGAACCCAGTTCACTCGTATACTATGAAATTTAAAGCGAGCGCCTAACCCCTGAGCTACCACGGCTATATGTATGTGCCAAATTTCAAATCAAAAGATCTTGTAGTTTCGGAGATATCTTAAGGAGTCAGTGGAAAGCCGTAGCTACATAGATAGTATTAGTGGTATACTATTTATAGTATTTCTGTCATTTTAATTGAAGAATTTTATAACTGATGTTAGTGAATAATGTAGGCAACCTATTTTACTTAAATAATTTATTTTTATTCTGCTTGCGAATTTTCGTACAAGTTAAACGAAAATGCCGCAGGGTAGAAAATAGAGACCCTATTTCTTCGAATATTTTTTTACATTCCTTTTAACTTTTAGAATTTTTTAAGCATACTGCCCAGCTTGGCCATTAACTACACTCTTAAAAGCATTATTTTTATTAATTACTTCGTGCTTACACATCATCACACCTGATTCTTAAGGTTCAAATAGAAAATGCAAGTCAACTTATTGTTACTCATACTGTTTTTTTTGTTTTCAGAAAAGACGTTGGCGCACACTATGACCTTACTGAGTTGTGTGTGCATTTTACAAACATAAATTTCACATGCACAACACAACCAGACCTGAAAACCAACAATTTGTGTTTTGAACAAATGTTTGATCCGACTGGGATTCGAACGTAAGACACGCGGCGTGGAAGTCAGGTACTCTGACCACTGGGCCGTGCTGTCGTCAAATAAAAGCAAATACATTCTATAATTTTCTCAGAGGATTTCAGAACTGGAAAGAGACTTAACATAAAGTCGATCTTTTTAATACTTTTTAATCGCCAAGCCACTCAGCTATCACGGCGTTACTTTTAGTTAAGTTTAAATTAAATCCTGATAACGGTCAAATATTCGTTAGTAATATTTTATTATTGGCTTTAAAATGTGCCGTTTTTGGGGTATTAACCACCGAGGATTGTCTTATTCGTATCTGAATGAGGAGACGTAGTTGGTTGTTAAATTATCCTCCGAAAATGATTAGTAAACATAGATATATATTTAATGCCATTTCAACAGAAAAACTTTACTAATAAACTTCGACATCCGCATAATGGTATGGTATTTGTGAAGATTTCCGTGTGGTGTCGCAAACTAACTATTGTGTGATATACTAAATCAAAAGTTTCTTAGTCTGTGAACATAAATTCATTTTATTTCACAAAACTTTTTAACAGACGTTGTCTGAGAAGCAAAGTTATATCTTGACTCAAATCCTGCACGAACGGTTTTCCGAACGACATTATTCAATGAACTATTAAGATAGAGTAGATTTGTTGTTGACCATATGTCTAAACTTTAAAAAATGCAAAACAATTGGAACTAGGCTGTTACATTTAACCGATCCAAATTGAAAATAATAAAAATAAAAGAACCAACCAGAATGGAAGTTCGCTTATTTTTTTAATTTAGACTAGATTTTTACGGATTTTACAGCGTTTACAATTTACTTTTGATAATCTGAAGGTACTCCTGGTTAACTATGACATCAGGACATCTGTTACCTCGCCCGTGAACATGAGTGCTGTAAAGCGCTCGAAACGTCGGTTTTTAAAAAGTAAATAGTAAACGCGATGAATTCCGTAAAATGTAGTTTTATTTAATTGTATAGTATTTGCGGAAATATAAAAAATCATTATAGTTCGTTTATTTATTTATTTAATTATTTATGTACACACAAACAATGATTAAAAAAAACAGGTTGAAGAAATTTAGTACAAAGGCACTTAGACTACTTATTTCATTTAGAAATTTCTTCCAGCAAGCCTGACACTGGACACTGACACACACAAAAGAGTCGTTGTCATATTTATTAAAAGATATATGTTAATATAACTACAAGAGAGAGTCTATTACGTATATTATTACACATTTCGACATGATTTATTAATTTGATAAATGTGTATAAAGGACTCATTAATAATTAACGAAACTTTTATGTGATTATGTATACACATTTATATACAACATTTATAAACCAGAACTGTTAGATAACGAATTTATGATTTAAATTGAGTGTCGTGAACTACCTATTATGTTTAAAACTGCAAAAGATTAATATTATATTATATTTATGTAAATATTATATTTTAATAAATGTATTGGAATTTTGAGAAATTTATCCTTCACACTTTAAAAAAAAACAAAAACACATTTTTATTTTTTCTTTCAAACACATACATACATACATAAGATCAAGACTGTATCCCATAAAGGGTAGTCAGAGACTGGGCACTCACTGCAAAAACAGATGACTGCCACAATCCACGTTTCACCAAAACTATATAATGCACTTGGTGTGATAGGTGGTGAGTCCATCGCCACCATGCGCTGTTGGGTGTACAGTGCAATTTAATTCCTTACTCGCCTTTTACGAGATCCATTGGAAGAGATGGAGTGGTAGTATTCTTTTAACGAGCCGCCACCAATCCGTATAAGTATATTTTATCTATTAACGAATTCTACAATACTATTAAAAATATTTCAAATCGAGTATCATAAGATTACCCATCATAAAATATATTACATGTAAAGAAATATATATTTTACAATTCTATGAAATGAGATGTCATACTTATTTCAAATAAAAAAACCGTATGTATGTTGAAGTAAGATTATAAGCCGCCCTTACAATTTCTATTTACACAGCCAAAGTAATAGCTTTTCTTACCTTTTCTTTATGTTAGCTTTGCTATAAAATTTCCTTTTTTGATGAAAGCGAACCGGATAAAGCCCCGACCTATAAGGTGTTTGAAAATACTATATGTAAACAGTGTTTTCTGTTGCTATAAGATGTTATTTCAAGATAGTAGATGTAAAATATTATCATGATCTTCCAAATTTTTATACGATTTTGATACACATTTTTATCACAAATTTTAGTTTTATTTCACATCATTATTTTTTTAAAAGTTCTTTGTATAAAATGTAAATCTTCTCATCCACAATAAAATCAGTACATAGTGTTTATGACATATTACATTACAATGTTTTTATAATGTAAATATAGTTGAAATTAAAAAATAAAGTAAACAGGGAGATATTTTATTTTTATTGTATGCAAGAAAATCATCAATTCGTCGGAATTGCTAAAGCCGCAAAGACAGCCCAGATTCACAGACAGTCTAGATTAAAAACCAAAGTACTGGTCACCCAATATTCCCGTACGGTTTCAAAAGAAGACCTTGTTTCGAAAATGGAAAGACACCAGACACTCGTAGAAAAGGGATTGATGTGTTTCTGAATGAGAGAAAACGAAGAAAGTATGGGATTTCCCGACTGGCAAGTTACATCAATCCTTCATTTTGAAAAGACTCTTAAAAAAAATCCCATCATAAAAGTTCTATATGCGTTAAGGCTTACGATATCAGCTAGACAACTCCGGGACCTTCTCCAACGGTAGCGTTGAAGAAGATTCAGGCGTTGTACATGTTGAGCCTGTGTGTACAACTACAGTTACATGTATGTAGGTCTGTATCAAATTCTCAGTAGAACTCTCAGTAGTACATAGAAATGGGCGGAGAATGCTGCGAAATGTTCGCTAGAGTCACGTGATTACATTTTTAGTGAAGTACTTAATTAAGACTTTTATTTGATTATTATTTACCGCTCCCGCAAACTACCCGCGTAAAATTAACAACACAAAGATATACTTTTCGAACGGTGACGAAAATCAATTATGGAGAAGGAGACATTCTATATTCATCTGTAAAGCATGTTAAGCATCAGTGGTCCAAACCAAAGTGAACACATACCATCATAACACATAAATGACCTAATTGAGTGTATCGTCCTTACTTATGTGAATAACAAAAGCATATAAAAATAAACTAAATACTCTTATGAAATACCTACTACAACAAGACATGACCTAAGAGATAATGAAAATCCGTGTGAATGTCGTTTTCTGTTCAAACCAAACAATCAGACTCAAAAACGACCGCCATGTTTGCCAAAGTAAGATGGGAGCTCGCTTTATAAGTTCTGTTTACTCAGTCAACATTATTGCGCGTAATCGGTTTTCTTACTTTTGCGTTGTTTTATTTTCCCATGCATTCAGCTTTTTGATAAAGAAGATAAAGCTTGTACCTATTTGGTATTAAAATGGCATTTTGCATCAATTTATGGCATATTCATGGAAGTAAAATAGTTACATTAAATGATAAAGTATTTTTTTTATATTGTAGTTACTTTTCGTTAATGCTTTTTGTGTTAACCATAAATCCAAAAATGTGATCACTGAAGTTGCAAATTGACAATGTCTATTTGTTCTAAATGAATTTTCAAAGTAATGAAAAATTATATAACCACAACGTCTGTCTTCAATTAATTCTTAGTATCCGTGAAAATATTTACAAATCGCTGAAATTGTAACAAAACTTTTCCAATATAACTAACGCAACTCTCGACGAGATTCTTCGTTAAGCGATTTGTAATCAATACGAAGACTGAATTTAAGGTTTCTCTCTAGTATTAAATACAAACACAAAATTAAACAGTCGCAAGTAATTTGCTAACGAGCTGAAACACTGAGTAGTAAGTAGTGGATAAACAAAATAAAGAATGATCATTCAGTAGAGCCGAAATTTATACCAACACATTACTATTATTAAATAGTAACATAATATAAGGTATATGTAATTATGTTAATAATAAACAGTAAAAGGGTGAAGTAGTTCCAAGTCTATAAATGTTCCACTTCTAAGCACCCTCTCAATTTTGGAGGGTTTTGGCCCTAGGAATAATCCGCTACGCTACACCAGTGAGGATTGTCTAGAAAAAAATTTCTTCTCAGAGAACAGGTTTCTTGACAATATTTTCCGACTACCGTTATCATTACATACGTAAAGTACCATGTCTCTTAAATATTGTTTTATTCAAATTACCAATAAACATCTATTAGCGGAGGTTTTTTTTTTATTTTGAGTTCAAAAAATTATTTAATCACGAAAAAATCATTTCAATATAATTTAAACATTTTCATATACATATATATCAAAAAACCATAAGATAAGTGACGTCATAATGCCATTGTTACCTTTCTTAGAAATATTTTGTAAAATTAAAACCTTGCTACGACTAACAGAAAAACTAGAAAAGCCGCAGGGCAGAGATCACATCAAAAATTCGAAGATCCGAGTCGTGTGGAACTTGAATCGTCAATTTAAACTTGAAACTTGCGTAGACATTACGGCAAGTTCTCTCACCAGAGGAGGGATCTGATGATTTCGTTATTATTCTGTAAGTTTTGTACAAGTATGTTAATTGTTTTTAGTACTTGTTTAGTAATTTTACACTGAAACTATTTTTTTGGATTCCTTGATCTTCTTTCTAACAACACAGAGAGATGCTTTCTAATGCAGAAACATAGACAGAATATTAAGTTCTTTTAGGCAGGAATAAGGTAACCATTGCGGAATAAATATTATTTAGTGACAACCTCGTATCGGCAAACGTAGTGTAGGGCAACCATCCACCAGATGTAGCGACGACTTGCATGGTTTTGCAGGAAGTCGGTGGCTCAGGACCGTGTTTTAGAAGGAGAGGCCTATCTTCAGCAGTGGATAGGCATTTTCACATGCTACAACACAACGAGACGCTAAAACCAATTGTTTTTGCACAAAATAGTTGGCTTCGACTGGAAATCCCACCCAGAACGGCGCAATTTTCAAGTACTCTGACCACTAGGTCACTCGGTCATCCGATTTCTTTATAAATCATTGGTGTTGTACATATGTCATACGATGTCATACTGACTGTTTGTTTGTTTGTTACATGACTCTAACTGTCATCGTGATTAAAACAGTCAGAAGACTAGAAGAGTTACTTTACGGAAATTCAGTTTTTTTTATTCGATGAAGTGGTGAGTCCAGACAAACGTTCACATGATGGTAAGTGCAAATACGATTTGAAAAGTACTCGGCCTAACACAGATCCATTCAATTCTAAAAATCAAATCTACCCACATTATTTAGTTCAGTTCAGACTAGTTCATTGTGTGAAGTTCGAAACGTGTGCGATAATTAGTTGTGATTTTATAAATTTATTAACAAAGTAATCGGTCATAATTTCCGCGAATGGAGCAAATCGAGCAGCGTGCCGTCATTAAGTACCTCCATAAGAAGGGGCTATCATCAAAAGCCATCCATGATGACATGGTCAGTACATTAGGCGATTGTGCTCTGTCATATTCATCCGTCAAAAAATGGATAGCAGAATTTAAGCGTGGTAGAGAGAGTGTGAAAGATGAACCCCGCTCTGGAAGGCCTTCGACGTCAACTACTGACGAAAATATTAAAAAAGTACTTGATTTAATAATGGGAGACCGCAGATTAAAAATTAGAGAGATAGCCGAGATTATAGGCATCTCTTATGAACGAACTCAAAACATCATTGTCAACGAGTTGGGTTTCCACAAGGTGTCTGCGAGGTGGGTTCCGCGACTGCTTGCACAAAAAAGGACGCGATTGACTATTTCACGCGACTGTTTGGAGTTATTTGAAGCCGATGCAGATGATTTTTTGAATCGTTTTGTTACTATGGACGAAACATGGGTTCATTACTGTACACCGGAAACAAAACAACAATCAAAACAGTGGAGAAGACCTGGTTCACCACCCCCTAAAAAGGCTAAGTCGTTTTTGTCGGCAAATAAGGTGATGGCTTCAGTATTCTGGGACTCGAAAGGTGTGATTATGATTGATTATCTTGAAAGGGGTCAGACTATAAACTCTGATTACTACTGCACCTTACTACGTCATTTACGAGAGGAAATAAAAGAAAAACGTCGAGAAATGCTCAGAAGAAAAGTCCTGTTTCATCAAGATAACGCCCGTGTTCACACGTCAGTACAGTCAATGGCTGAATTCACAACTGTGGCTTTGAACTGTTACCGCATCCGCCGTATTCACCTGATCTGGCACCATCAGACTTCTTTCTGTTCCCTAACCTAAAAAAGCACTTGGGAGGTCAAAGATTTTCGACAAACGACGAGGTCAAAGCAGATGTAGACGCATATTTTGACTCTAAGGAAGAATCATTTTTTTAACGGTCTAAATGCTTGGAAGGGGAGGTGGCAAAAGTGTATTGAACTTGATGGTGATTATGTAGAAAAATAAAAATCAGTTCTTAAATCTTATATTCCCAGTGATTACTAGTTCTCAGTGACCTTCAGATCAAAACACAGTAATGTTTGTACATATAGAATAATTTGCCCTGGGGTTGTACCTATCTATACGGATTCCTGCATAGACAGTACGACAGGCCGTCTCTACGTCCCCGACTTCACTAACCTAACAACAATTGTTGATCGGTGGTATCCTTCAGAATCACAAGTAGATAATATTTTTAAAATTACAAGTGATTAATTATTGTATATTGTAATAATAAAAAAGAGCGCGTGCATTCAGTACTCGTGACAGAACTGAACTTCTTATATTTATTAGAAAACTAGCAGGGCCTGCTTTTTCACACGCGTCAAAAAGCCAACCCGTACCGATGATATATATACTTCCCTATTTTATTAGAATTTTTTAATTTTTGTGCACGAAACCCTAATTTTTTTTCAAAAATTAAAGTAGTCTAAGTTACCCGCTATAATATCAGCTATCTGTCAGTGAAAATCGGTCCAGCTGTTTCGTAGATTAGCCGGAACAAACAGACGGACAGACAAAAAAATGTAAAATTGTTTTTTTCTGATAAGTACCGTATTTACTTTCATAAGCATTTAGTAAAAAGCAGTTATTTTGTTATTGCAAACAAACACTTCAATTTTATTTATTTGTATATATTGATTAAAATAAAACTCATCATCATCATCTCAGCCTATCACAAGTCCACTGCTGAACAGATAGTAGGTATAGGTAGGTCTCCCCTATAGATTGCCACAAAAGTTTTTAGCTCTCAGTTTGGGGGGGATTTTGCCATAGTTAGACGCTTGGCAGGCGGATTGGCAACCGCAGTCTATTTATTAAGATGTTTCAGAAAGATGCTGCTGCCCATCTCCTGGTTTTTATTTTCCCTCTGTCGACTTTCACCCACGGAATGAGATGGGGTGGTAGATTCTCTTAACTTCACAAAAGTATTACTAACTGTCAAAGTAACTTATTTATATCCTGTAACTATTAAAAAATCTTAAAATAAATAATAATTTAGACCGAAAACGAGTTCAGCATCGTATACTGTTCTCCGTTTTTCTCTCTGGTCAGTTACCTATTTTCAGACCTTTTGCATTAGAAACATTTAATTTTTAACGGTTCATATAGTTACTCAAATTCGACCTCTTTTTTTTTTTTATTTGATAAAGTGTCGAGACGAGCAAAGCGTTCACCTGATGGTAAGTGCAACGTTTGCCCATAACAGATGCTGTGTTACTTAGAATATTTCTGTGTAGCACCACACTGCGCCCGTCACCCTGAGACATAAGTTCTTAGGTCTCATATGCCCAGTGATTACGCTAGCTCTCAGTGCCCTTCAGACCGAAACACAGTAATGTTTGCACACTACTGCTTCACGGCAGAATAACTGGCCCTAGGGTGGTACCTACCTAGACGGATTTTACTGTCATCGCGCCCAAATTATCACTTCAAAAACATTCAACGTGAAACCATACTCCATCAAATACTAAGTTGAGGGTCCTGTAGATGTTGGTAGTGTTAAATCGGCTATTACCTTAAAATAATCAATAGTTATAATTTCAATTTTTGTCGTGGGAGATCTTTTACAAATTATTGCTGGTTCTTGTAGCAACAATCCCGTTAATTCCACAGGAGATATTATTTTTACAGTGTTTTATTTCTTAATAATAGTGGTTTAGAAAGTAAAACAATAATTACGCGAAGCCATATATTTAAAAAAAAAAACTTGAAGGCGACTGTTAACTAACGCTTGTTATCTTATTCGTAATCTAACCTTACACTTGGAAATCGTATGAAATGATTAACGAAGCAAAACTACACCACTTTTCTGGAAAAGCAACGGATACACTGAATCTAATGAACGTATATTTATTAAATCACTAAGACACTTAAGCACATATTTAAACGTTCGCGTTTCGAATTACCAAGGGTGGCGAGCATACAGTAAGTTTATTTCGACATATTGAATACTTCAATCATCAGCCTTTTAACAATCCATTATTAACCATAGTCGTCTCGCATGGTAGGCGGAATCGCGATTGCACTAACCAAAATTACTGTTGCCCGTCACCGGTTCATTATTTGTGGTTAGTATCTTATGGTAGTCATAAGATTTTCGTGGTATTTCCCTTAGACCCCATTGACACCTTTGACTTGGAATGGTGTAACAAATTCTCAAGCGCCGCTACCTATAGATAACGTTTTCGTTTGTGTAATATATCCGATGTGTAGGTCAGTAGTCATAGTCCGGCAAGTTCGTGCACGACCGTCCTGCGGGGCGACAGACGGTAAGGTACGTCATACTATTGGACGGCTGATACGTTGTGAAGCGTGCCCTTTACATCTTGCGATAAGTAATAACTATTTGCGACGTATCAACCAGTACATAAATGTAAGAGTAAATAAGCAGGTAATTTAAATGTTATTCCTTAAGAGAATCTTCAACCCCATCTCATCCCCTCGGTATCATAAAAGTCGACAGAGGGAAAATAAAACCACTGCTGAACATAGGCTTTCCCCACAGATTGCTACAAAAGTATATGCCACATATGATGTAACATTAGTAATCGCATCTATATGTCACGGCCACGAGACTTTACGAACCTCGCCGCATGTTGGCAGGGCCGCGGGAACGCTCACGCACACTTCCGCGACCCCGCAGGCGCTGACTGTCTGCCATCGGCAGCCCCTCATCGGGGGTGTACAGCTCCTCCCCTTTCTCCTCCTAGCAAGGTACGCCGGAACGCTTGATAACTCTTCGAGTGCTCCGCTCGCCAACCCGCTTGCTAAGCGTGGCAATTACGGCAAATAAACTAAATTGAAAGAGACCGGTCTTATCCAGTAGTGGTATTTTTACAGGCTGATGAAGAAGAAGAAAATGTGTATAGTATTTCAAGCAACTACTCTATTAATGTTTGTGAAAGTACTAAGGTTCTTTCATTCTGTGAATAACAAGCATTGCAGTGTTCGCTATAGAACAAATTTTGAGCTCAAGCCAGATTAAACAGAATGAAACTTAAGCACGAATTTTATGTTATTAAAAAAAATGTTGAAATTCCATCACAGCCACGATATGTATTTATGGTTAAGTGTCATTGTAGATAGATGTCAGATTAGTAGTGACTATAACATATTAAACGATTGGATCTATCGACATCATCGACTCTATATTTTGCAATAATTTAAAAAAAAACTAAATCTGACGATATGGCAACGTAAAAACTTATAAATGTTCCATTGCTGAGGGGGAAAGAGAGAAGGCCTGTGCCTTCTCTCTTTTCTGTATCGGGCTTTGGAGATGGAAAGAGCTATCCACGCTGCTCCAATGGGTGTTAGTGTCCTTCACATGTCCTCTAAATATTTCTACTCCTCAGACATGCAAGTAAGCTCACGGAGTTTTCCTTCACCGCTAAGCAAGTTCTAAATCAGCACTTAAAACTGCAGAACAATTTTAAGGTGCCGGCACCCGGGTTCGAACACACAAAGTCACACAGTAAAGTCACTTCATTGACTTAAACAAAGAACAGTCAATATTTTGAAGTATTTAAAAACCGTAACGAAAGAATCTAGATACTAAAGAAAATTATTGTAGTAAAGGTGTTCGCTTCAAATCTGTTCCGTTCTATCTGGCACGAGCCATCTTAAAACGGAAACATCTTTACGGTTTTCGTTCCGCTCGCACCGTCCCGTTCTAATTAGCTTTAGCCTTAAATAAGGGTTTCCGCCATAATTTTTGAACACATCTCTCTATTTTTTAGTTTTTATGAGATTTAAGGTGGCTTATTCGACTTTTTTTATATATTTTTGTAAAACGTTAATATTAAAGTAGAAAATAGATTGAAACACAAGGACAATAATAATATTATTTTTTCTCACACAAATTAGGTACCTAACTAAATCTATATCAGTTGAATAATGGTACAAAATAAAAAATGGGAGAGTGGGGCTTGATAACGATGAATACGGCTTGATTTAATGGTCACAGTGGCTGTGCAATTGCCAATAACAAGTCCAAAGTTCCATTCCCGCACGATTTTATGAACTTTTAATGGAATTAAGCGACAAGACGAGCAAGGTGGTAGGATTCCTTATCTGCCGTCAAGCATTAGTGGGCAAATATTACTGTATTTCGGTACGAAGGTCACACTTAATAGCTAGGGAAAATACTGGTGATGTGAAACTTAAGAACTGATGCCTCAGGGTGATTAACGCAGTGTGTTGCCACAAAGAAACTTGCAACGATTTTTTAAAGTATTCCCGTATTTTTGAAAGGAAACTTGTTATGAGCTTTTTAATATCAATATCGGTAAAGAGTCTTATAGCCGTTAAGGTGAAAGTGTGACATATGTAACTAGAACGCTGTAAGGGCGTGAGCAACTTGAGATTATCCGAGAAAACGGTCATGAGTTATTGAATAGTTCAAGAGAGTATCTTAAATTAATAGTATTGTGCAAACAACCTTATAAGACCATAATTTAAATAATAAGATATTAGCAAGTAGTTACAAATTCTCAGGTATATATAACACTTGATTTACGTATTTAAATCAAAGTAAGTAGATGTACACTGCGTCGCTTAAACAATTGGCAAGTGTAACTAAATATTGTGTCTATTTTCTCTAGAAACCGTGTGGAAAGTACGTTCACTTTCACTTTGTCTCCACGTACGGCGTTTAATTACCACTCTAGAAGGTACCTTTGTATAAAACTCGCTCAAAAGGGCTAATAAATGTGACGCACGTTTCTAACTAAAGTAGTAAATTCTCAAGCAAAAAAGAACGCCAAATGAATTCTTCAAAAGTTCATCGTGTCCTTCACATATTTATTTCGGAAATATTTTATCAAGATTGAAAGTGAGCCCACGATACTTCTGTAGTCATTTCACATATGCAACTTATTAGTATCTACCGGCGTCGCGTTGGATATATTTTCATCGTTCTTTTGAAGTACACTGCTGAATATATCTTCGTTCTACGCTCTGTAGACTAAAGAAGTGCCCTTTGGTTCACACAAACAAAAGCTTACCAAAAGCACTCACACTTACACCACATTATTTATAAAAGCATAAATGATTTTGGATGTCAAAAATTCAGCTTTAATAAGTCAACTAAAATGTAGTAATAAATTAATCAGTGTACTACATATATAATATTGCCGACCGTCTGGGTGCTAATCCTAGCCGGAGACAATGTTTCTCCAAAAACACAAATCGTTGGTTTTCAGGTCTAGTTGTTCTATGTAAGAAAATACATTGATTAACCGATTTGGCCTATCTATACAAGTAAATTAAATTGAAGTGATTTGGTAATAAAGATTTTTTTTTAATTTTGTCTGTATGTCTGTTTGTTTGTAGTTCATGGCAGTTTAAATATTTTTCACTTAATCTTACTACTGTAATAAAGATGAAGTGCTTGTATGTTTAAACGCGCTAATCTCAGGATGTACTTCTCCGATCAACGTCAACTAATATAACCTAAAAAAAAATATTAAAACCAAAATTAAAATCAACTTCTTTTTACCGTTATATAATATTTTATATTCTATTCAGCGAAATAAGGTCTAACTTCGCAATCTAAAATTTACGATTATAACACTTGGACTGAAAATCTCCAATCTTTTTTGTTTTCATTATCGTAGTAGAAAACTACGCTTGAACAATAACAGTCAACGGAGGTCTTTGTCTAAAGACAATGGCAGAGAATAGCGTCTTTTTAGTATGATAGGTTCACTTTACGATTAGGGATTTGTGACAATTCTTCTTCTGACAAAATTTGAAAAAAGAATTCGGATATACAGTAATCATTGCATTCCATTCTAAATGTACAATATAAGAAATGACGTTAGAAGAAAATTACAAATACTATTATTAAAATTAGAAATATTCTTACTGGTAGTAGGATGCAGGAATCCGTGTAGGTAGATACCACCGCAGTGCGAGTTATTCTGCTCGTCTCGTCACTTTGTCCTACAGTGTTACTAATAACATTCGTAAGATATTTTATGTAATTAAAAATTACATTACAGAATTATATTACATAAAATGTCACAGCTTCAATTTTCGTTAGTCAATACTGTACACATGACACGCCTGTTATCTTTAAAGATAGGCAGATGCCACACGCATACACTACACGCTTTCACGATTTCTTGTACCATTCACATAATTAATTGCTTCTTTTGTTTCACTTAATACATTTCTTATATTTACCTAATCATGTGATGAACTAATGTATTCAATAAAACTACTACATTGTTGATATATTTATTAACTTAAGCATTTGAGAAATGTAGGCATTTGGCGTCCAAGGGTAGCCATATATTCAATACAATAACCAACACCGCTACTACTGGGCAATGTAGACCATAAAGGTAAGGTGTAGAATCAGACTGAGCGGCTGGCAGTGTATCAGATATAAGTTTGCTTGTTCGCGCTTTTTAAGGAGGGCTCTTTAAAAACTGTGTAATAAACACCATTTTTAATTCGGCGTACTGATCTTAGCCAGAACGTATTTAAAAAGGCACGACTAGCTGTACATAAAGAAGTACTGGTTCCCACACTTATGTATGGTAGTAAGTGTTGGATCTGGCAGAAGAAGCATGAAAGTAAGATTAATGCTGTGGAAATCAAAAATTTGAGAAGTATAGCTAGAGTGACTTTGATGGGCAAAGTGAGAAACAGCGTGATAAGGGAACGTTGTGGTGTGGTAGAAGATGTAGTGACAAAGATAGTGAAAGTGGTGCTTAGATGGTTTGAACGTGTAGAGAGGATGAATGAAAGAAGATTGACGAAACAGATATATAGATATATGAGGCGAATGTGAATAGATCGGCAGGTCGTAGCGGACCGGCGCTGGATAGCAGATCGAAGTCGTTTTAAAAAAAGACCACATTGATAGATAGACCCGCAACTGACGAGCTTGTTGAAAACGATAATGAAAGTAAAATAAGCGAAAGATGTGTGTCAGGATCGTAGCAAGTAGAACTCTGTGACCAAACCATTTAAGCATGTACTTTTTTAATTTTTATCACCACTTTTTGTACAATACCACTCCAGCTATACTTCTTAAAATTTTCAGGGCTGACAGAAGAAGACACTCTTCGCTCAATATTACTGTCGTCCTTTCCATCTCTCGTAAACTTTGAACCCAAGTATATAAACTTGTTCACTTTTCAACGCTTTCTTCTTCAATCAGAACTTTACAATCCGTCTAACTTTCTTCTCTTTCAGAAATCATATATATTGATTTCTGAAAGAGAAGATATCATCTTATCTACATTAATTTATTTATTTATTTATTTAAACCTTTATTGCTTCCTTTACAAATAAAAGGTTACAAAGGGCGGACTTAATGCCTGTAGGCATTTTCTCCCAGTCAACCCATGGAGTGGTGAGAGTTTGATGTGGTGCAGCAATAAAGACAAACGAGAAGACAAAAAAAATAAGGATAATACATAAATACTAATTATAAATATGAAATAGTAATAAACATATAGTTTTATTGTACACATAATATAATATGACGTATAATTATACATAAAACATACATACTCGTATATATACTCGTACATATACATATATACATACATATCATACATACACATATACATAAAATAAATGCTACAAGCATTGACCTATGTACAAATAATTTATGTTGTCATGATACTTAACTAAATAATCACGAACCAACTTCATTAAAGGAGTATTTATTGGGAGTTTTCCTGATGTCATCGGGCAAGGAGTTCCAAAGAAGTGCAGCCCTAACAGTAAAGGAGTTCCTGAAGAACCCGGTGAAATGTGTAGGAATGCAAATCTTATTATTAGAAGATGAACGAAGTACCCTATCGTGTGAAGAAGAGAGATACTGAAATTTTTCTTTGAGATATGAAGGTGAAGATGGATCATTTAAATCCTGGAATTACGCCTTTGTCGAATGGTAAGCCAATTAAGCTGAGACATGAATTGAGAAACGTGTTCAAACTTTCGCAGACCAAAAATAAATCTTATACAGTTGTTATGCAGGCGTTCCAGCTTGTTAAGAAGATCTTGGGATAGGTCTGGGTAACACAAATCTGCGTAGTCAATAATGGGTAATATAAGCGTTTGGACAAGCATGAGCTTAGATCCAATAGGGAGAAAATGTTTCAGACGATAAAGTGAACGTAAGGTAGCAATGACTTTCCGACTAATGTCGGTAACCTGAACTTTCCAGTTCAAAGTGCTGTCGATGATTAGACCAAGATTTTTCACAGATTTACTAAATGGGATAAGAGTATCATTATAGCGTAAAGTAGGTAAGCCTGAATAGTCAACCTTATCCAACATCCTCGAACTACCTACTAGGATAGCTTGGCATTACAGTGGATTGACAGTCACTCCATAACGAGATGACCAATCTTTGAGAGCATTTAGATTCTTGTTTAAATGATTGATCCCGTTATGAAGATCGTCAATTTCAGACTGCACATATAGCTGTAGATCGTCCGCATACAGATGGTACAAGCAGTCGAAATTAGAGGTGATTAAGTTTATAAAAACAGAGAAAATTATGGGAGAGAGAATTCCGCCTTGCGGTACGCCAGTTATGATATCAACCCAAGCTGAGTTTTTTTGTCCCACATGAACTGATTGCTGGCGCCCGCGAAGATAAGATGCAAACCATTCTAAGACATTAGGTGCGAAAGTAAGATGGGATAGGATGGAAAGGAGGATGTCATGATCGACTGTGTTAAAAGCGTTAGAAAAGTCAACTAGCACTACCACTGTTATCTTTCTTTCCTCCATACCTTGTCTAATGTCATCAGTAACTTTCATTAGCAGTGGCAGTGCTATGACCTGTGCGAAAACCAGACTGATAAGTGCTCAGTAAGTTATGTTTCGACATAAACATGGAAATTTGCTTGTGTACACAGGCTTCTAAAATTTTGGAAAGAAAGGGCAGAATTGATATTGGCCGATACTGATTAGGAAGGATGGGAACAGGAACTTTAGGAAGAGGCTTAACAAAAGCCTTTTTCCAATGGCTGGGATATTGGCCAGAATCTAGGGAAAAATTTAGAATGTAAGTAATTGCCGGGAGAAGATGATCTAATATAGAGACCACCATATGTCTGCTGATGTCATCGCAACCCACAGCCTTTGATTTAATTGCCAAAACGAACTTTTAATTTCATCCTGGTCAACAGGAGACAAATTGAATATTAGGAGATTGCATTGACGCAATAGAAGCCATAGTATGAGAACGGATTGAAGGGTCCATTGTTTTGACACAAGCGAAATGTAGATTTAACTCATCAAGTAAGAGAGAAGGACCACAATCCAGTGTGGCCGGCTTGCCAATACCAAAAGTTCTAAGGAATTTCCACACTTCGGCAGATGATAGGTTATTAATATTGTTATGAAAATATCGACGTTTAGCAGCTCGTACCATCTGATTGCACCTATTTCTCGCGGTCTTTAACAGCGCCCAGTTTTCCTGAGAACGTTCTCTCTTAAATCTAAGAAATGCTCGATTACGTCTAGACATTGCCATCCTTACGCCCTCTGTTATCCAGGGAGCGGAGGGGACGCTTCAATCCAACCTTATGAACAGGAGCATGAGCATCATACAGGCTAAGAACTTTGTTATTAAGGAAAGTGACTTTATCGTCTACAGAGTAGGTTCTGCCTTCAATGCGGCGAAATTGAGATTGAGAGCGTCACACGTTAGCTTGTCGTAATTTATTCTGGAGAAACTGCGTAAATACAGTATGGAAGGAGAGTGCCTAGGAGGTTTAAGCTTGTATGAAGCATAAATAAGGTCATGACGAGAAATACCCAAGGCGGGTATCTGGCCGTGTGTTGCAACACGGTCAGGCGAAGCAGCTAGGATAAGATCAATTAAGGAGTCATTGGTATCAACATTATGATGTGTTGCCCCTAATGGAAGAAAAGAGAGATTAACCGACTCCACTATTGAAATAAGTTTTTTAGAGCGTGGAGACTCTTTTAACAAGTCAGTGTTAAAATCACCCATGACCATACAGTGTGTGTAATCAGAACAAACATCAACGAGAGCCGATTCCAAAGTGGCGAAGTAATCAGTAGAGGGAGGACAATACACTACCCCCAGAAGCATCCTTGTGCCCTTGACATCAAGTTCCACAAATAGGAACTCGGATGAAGCGGTGTAGCTAGATGGAGAAGCTAACACTAATTTATGGGGAATCGATGCACGCAAGTACATAGCTACTCCACCTCTTCCTTTATCAGTGTGGTCATTCCTTATTACAAAGCCTGGTAAGGGATATAACGTTGACTGCAAAGACGGCTTCAGTCAACTTTCCGAAACCAAAATTGCATGAGCGTTAATGGATGAAAATGACACTTCTAGCTCAAAATGGTGGCTTGGAATGCTTTGAGCGTTAATGACAAATATTCAAAAATTTATCGCAGGTATGAAAAACTCCTTTAAGTAGATCGTGAAGATTAGAAACACTACCGGTAAAAGAATCATTACATGACTTAAACGAAACATCTGAGTCATGTGCAGAGAAGAATGATTCTGCATCAGACATAATCAATATTAGAAATATATATGTATATTAAGGTATTCTATATATGGAAAAATTAATCTTCATCCCTTTGCTTTTTAGAGCTCTATGCATAATATTAACGATCGAATGCAACACCTTATGCTATGTTTGATGCTAAAATAACCTGATCATTAGCGTATAGAAGGCACGTGATGGTCTGATCATTCATTCTTAATAAAAAATGTTGTTTTAAACTCGATTAAAAGACATCTGCGACGACCTCGACCACTAGGTACTAGTAAACAATGTTGTTTTTGTTAAGTAATAAATCAGAGGTAAAATCAACAATCTTAATAAATACCCACAAATACCTTAAAAAAACACACTTTAATTAAATATTTAGAAATCGTCGTATATCAACTTTGACGTTTTCCTCTCAAACTCTCTGCCAATTTCCATGCAATAAATTACTTCGTAAATTGTAAACAAAGTTTTTTATTACTTTACTTTGGCTGCCTTAACAAAAACAAACTCGCCAAAAAAGGTTGTTTCTGATGGTACTCAAAGCATTTAAACAGACAATGACGAAAATTTATCGAAATATTTGGCAAACCATATGAATTTTCAAATTGATTTAAAGCAAATCTATACCAATAATAAAATTGAAGCGTCCGTCTGTGATTTCAAAATAAATGCCAAAATTTAAGTGTAAACTGCTATTTATTCGATGCCTTGTCTTAAATTGCCGTTAGTAGAATTTCTGAAAGTTTGGTCTCGAATAGGCTCCGAAACAGCCTAACGGATTTTAATTAAAACACCAATTTCATCCTAAGTTTTCGTGTATTCCATTCGTGTGTAGTTCCACTTCGATATCCTGAAGGGATCAGAAGATCTGAATTTAAATATTTGTAATGTGATTATGTGGTCGGCTTATTTTACGGCTACTTATTTATAAATTCGTTGCAGTTTAATAAGTATCCAAGATAATATAAAACATTATCTACGATAGATTGTGTGCCGGCTTTACTATTTTATATTGACATATGTTCTCATATTTCTTGTAAATATTATACACTTATAGTTAACGCAAAGAATTTAACAAGCGCGATAAATTGTTGTTCATTGTTTATAGCCAGTGCAATTATGATTTTCTGACACAAGAGACAACGTTAGAATTAAGCATTTCTTTTAAATTCTAACCATGTACTCGTACATCCGCATATTGTAATAGAGCACACGCGAACGTTACTCAACCATAAAACAAACCTCAATCAATTGGAATGAATGCAAGTGTTTTAATCTGTATCGCTGTATTCGCTTTATAAAATGTATTTGGTTTTGTGCTGCGAGTTTCGCTATAAACAATACGAAAACATACCAAGCGTTGTTGGTTACTGTATAATTACCATCAGCAGCCTCTAAATAGTCCACTGCTGGACATATCCTTTTCCCAATTTGAAAGCGATTTTCGTAAATCACCATGCTTGGTAGACAGATTGGCGATCGCAATACCATACACTTCGCACTGTAGACGCTGCTGACCGTCACCAATCTGCATAATTTAGATTATTTGCCTTAATTGGCTTAATTGCCTAGTAAGCTCTGAGGCCGCGCGCTCGCTTTAAATCTCATAGAACGCAAGTGACCTAAATTCAATCCCCGGTGCTTGCACTTCTAAATTTTGCTGCAACTTTAAGTGCATATTTACCACGTGCTCAGCGGTGAACGAAAAACATAGAGAAGAAACCCGCATACCTGAAGAATAAAATTATTTTGAGGTCATCTGAAGTCCTGTATTGAAATAGAGTGGCGGTCTATTCCCGGCTCCATAACAATCTCAGAAATGCAAAAAGGTTTGTGAAGTGGATCATTTATGAGCTGTTACTTCACTTTTTTATAATTGCAATGGTTACTCCGCTTTATTCACTTTAATCAACATTTATGACACCCACATGGCATGGCGGCAGATTCCCTTATAATGTACCACACTGCCTTACTGTCGTATAGTTCAGTTATAATGTTACGATAAATCGGGAGTGAGCACTGTACGTATTATATTTCAAAAATGTCAATAGAGACAGTAGAGATACTTTAAAAGTTACTTTTGGTTTTAGTTTTTGCACTAATACACATAATTCTCTACATATTTTAATTTGTTAAAGTGGGCGTTAAATAAACAGTTTTACAACTCTCGTTGCGATTATTTTATACGACATGTTACTTTTAGTTTTTGCACTGCAATTAATAATGAGACACGTAATTTTATACATATTTTATATACATATTTTATTTTGTTTCAATAGCGGTTAAATAAACAGTTTCACAACTCCCGCGTCGATTATTTTATACGACATATAGCTGTAATAAGCGAATAAAGTAGCTGATAGTAAGACAATTAGTTCAGCCAAAAGCATCGAGAAGGTTACGGTTCTTAAGTCTCACGTAGTATCGCAATACGTATTTACAATAAGGAAAACAATTTGTTTTTCTTTTTAAGACATTTAAGTAAATGAGGTTTGTTTTTCTTTTACGGGTTATTTATCGCACGCATATACATGATGAAATGTACGATTAGCAAACGTTGAAATTATAATGTGTGTGTTGTGTTATTATGAATGTGTTATAATAAATTATTAGTACGTTAGGTTAACAACGCGATAGCTCAGGCACAGTAAACTCGTAAATATACGGAGTGAGACTCAGATTACAACACTGAAGGGGGCAAAAAGCCCCGAACAGTTTCCCGGCGCCCCTTTAAGGGACGCAAGAGAAGACTTCAACGGAAGCCGAGCGCTCGCTTTTAACTCATACTTATGTGTATTCATATTTTAAATGCGCTTTTATTAAGCTATAATCACGAGTTTTTCTTTTAACGCCAAGGACGATAATAAAACGTTCGTAAATTATTTAAATATGTGTGTTACTACCAGAGGGATATCAACCCAATGCACATGTTTTAATTTTGATTCTAGCAAAATAATCTTGTTTGCCACTGAGCTACTACTAAGGCATGTAGAATTAGCACTACTGTTATAATATCCATAAATTAATTATACCGACGAACGTAGTGAGCGTGGTAACCCTATTCGCGTTTCGCTAATGTAATTTTCGATACAATTCACATTGCGTCGTGATTCGACTAACAACGCTAATGCTGATTGGGTAATCGTTATCAAATTTTTACTGGCAACTGTATTATGGGAACGAAATTTCGTAGCTGCATTTATTGCGCAACCAACTACGCACTTTATGAATGAAACAAATTCAAAAATAATTTGACTCTGCTTTTCTTCTCTATATAGTGTAGTGGTATTAGACCTTCAAATTAGCATTATTCAGGAAAGTGAAAGTTTCAATCTGTAATCTGTGGGACATCCACTGCTGAGCACAGGTCTCTCATTTCTTAGTGGGTTTTGGAGCCGGGAAGTGTCCGCCACGTTGCTCCAATGCGGCTTGGCGGACTTCACATTAACCCAATTTTTTTTATTCCTCAATCTTGCATGTTTGTTTCACGATGTTTGAATCAGCACTTAAATTGAAACAGACAGTAAAACTTAAATAGCACTAGCACTTTTAGAGCTGCCAACTTTTTTTGAGGAAAATAACGTACGAGTAACTAATCGTTATAATCGGAATATCTGTAAGAATAAAAAGTATTTATGAAAATTAGATTTTGGGACTTTAAAAAAATTTGGCCTCTTTTTAGCATGTGTTAAAAATTTATGGTTGTCTTTAAAAGTTTCACAAGTAGTTTTACAATCTAACCCTATTTTCAAATATATAAATAGTTTATTTTTTATTAAATACTAGCTAGTCCGTTGCGGTATGTGACGCGATGAGTTTGATTTCTGAATTACATTTAAGTATGATACTTTACAGCCACACACATATATTTTGTAATTTTCTTTTTTGGATTTGCCACTTAAGTCAAGATCGGTTTATCGGTTTAGCTGTAAAAAGGGGACCAAACAGACAGAGGGACAGAGAGAGTTTCTTCCATATTTATAATATTAAGTGTGGGTGTGCTAGCGGTTTACGATTCTCTATAGTTATATCGACGACGATTCATTAGATAACCATCGTTGCCAGTGATAGTCTTCGCCGTCAAAATGTTGTGAACACTTGCCGTCGGCCAATAGTACTAGATGCTAATACAGTAGAACTATGACCCTGAAAGTGAAACGAAACGATTTTGTGGTGGACAACACTTGGATTGTTCTGTATTCGCCACTTCTTTCTAAAACATTCAAGCCGCATCGAAACGAGGATTGTTGTAATTTTCATTTGCAGTGAATTGAGTCTCAATATTGCGAAGTCTATGTGCATTACGGCTTCGATGTGAAAGATTAGATGGCTTCATTGTAAATAACACTGAAAACTCGCACAATTCAAAATTTCATAATGATGCAATTATCAATTACAATTTTGATAATATCATAAATTGAAGATTTTCGAAGGCAACTTACCGTTTGACTTACTCATACAATAACGATCGAAAACTAAGTGAAAATTGGTGAAAACTCGCAAAGAAATTATAAATCCCAACCCCCAGCGCAGCCAGCTCAATGGTATGCAATGAAAGGACCGCACAGTTGAATCCAGCTGTCAGAGGATTGAAAGAAGACAGAAAAAAAGAAAAAGTATTTATTGTAGCACAGAACTGTCATGCATAAAAATTGGAACATGTCAGAAACAAAACTTATATGAAAGTTTTGTTTCTGACATGTTGCAATTGGCGTTGTTACAGTTGGCGCGGTATACGGAAAATGAATGAATAAAAAAATTCGTGATTTTTTCGATGTTTTAATAGTTATTCTTCTATTCGGGCGGAGAAAAATCCAACAAAACGAATATTATAAAAATCGGTCTAGCCGTTCTTGAGTTATAAATGGTGTAACTAACACAACTTTGTTTTATATATATAGATATAGATTATCTGTATTTCTCTTCTCGCCACTTTACATTCATCACTGAAAAACTAGGAACCCACACTAGGATATTTACTGGGTCATGAGTTGGCTCCGACTAAAATTCGATCCCAGGACTTGTGCCGTAGAAGTCAAATACTTTAATCACTAGGCCACGCAGTCGTCAGAAAACTTGGATCACTTTATCCAATAAAAAAAGAGTTTTCTGACGACTGCGACTAAATGAGCAAAACGTTCACCTGATGGTAACTTCAAAGTCTATCCATAACAACTGCTGTATCACCCAGAACATTTCTGTGTGACACCACACTGCACCGGTCACCCTGAGACATCAGTTCTTAAGTCTCATATGCCCAGTGATTACGCTAGCTCTCAGTGATCTTTAAACCGAAACACAGTAATATTTGCTTGGTACGATTTTTGCATAACAATCCTACCACCAGTAAAACCTACCCAGAAACGTCAGTTAGTCGCATATGCCTAGTAATTTCATTGGCTACAGTGCCATTCAGATCGAATCACAGTCATACTTGGACCAGGATTTGACCAGTGTCGTGGGTGGGTTTTACAGTCATACATTTCGCGTGGACATTACAACCAGACCCGAAAACAGAACAATTTATGTTTTTGCACAAATTTTGGCTCCGGCGGGGATTCGAACCCAAGACCTGCGGCGTAGAAGTCACTCAGGTACTCCAACCACTAGGCCACTTGTTATAATAACTTGCATTAAAACATAACCACCGTGGTGGTTATTACATAGACGGACTAATGGTGGCCATCAGATAGACCGTGTGTTTATTTCTCACAGTTAAACAAAAAAGCAGACAGGTTCAATAAACGCTAGGCCACTCAATCGTTTACAACGTCAAGTCACGCTAGACTAAAAGTAGTAAAGATTGATAACATAGTAAATGATAACGCGTAAAACTAGGAATTTACTATAACACAGAGAAATCAAAAAAGTAAAAGCAACACCTGTATCTAATATCCCACTCCTGGTACAGTCCTCCTCACGTTTTTCAAGAGGGCTTTGGAGTCGGGAAGAGTTCCTCAAAGTTCGGGGGAACTTCGGATGTTATTATTTTAAACATTAGATATGCCCATGACTTCGGTCGAGTGGACTTTTGGATTTGTTTAGTCAGAACATTAAAAAAAACTATTGAAGTACCGTGGAACCGTTGAACAAAGTCGATGAACGGTCATACGGTACAACAACATACAAACAACAAGTCATAGTCAAGTCATAGTCATAGTTGGTCATAGAGTCATTGTCTATCAATATCATCATCATTTCAGCCTACTCACTAGTCCACTGCTGAACATAGAATGCCACATAAGTTTGTAGCCCTCATTTTGGGGGGATTTTGCCACAGTTCCCACGCTTGGCAAGCGGGTTGGCAACCGCAGTTTATTTATTCAGATGTTCCAGGAAGATGCTGCTGCCTATCTTCTGATTTTAATTTTCTCTCTGTCGACTTTTACGACACCCTCGGGATGAGAGGGTGGTAGATTCTCTTAAGCCGCCACCAGACGGATCTATAATCATTGTAAAATCTAATCAGTCCATCGCTTTAGAGCGTCTCGGGTTAAACCCATTCGTCCAGACAGACAGAGAATGGCCATGACCATGGCAACTCTGCGGATGACCGCTCGCTTTTAAATTTCGTAGTATGCGAGTTAGCTGAGTTTCATCCCGGTGCCGGAACCACTAAAATTATTAATTACAATTTTATGTCCTAAATTACCGCCTGCTTGGCGGTGAAGGAAAACATCGTGAAGAAATCTGCATGTCCGAATATAAAAACATTTCGACGACCTGTGAAATCTACCAACCCGCATTGGAGCAGCGTGGCGGACACTTCCCGGCCCCATAAACCTCTCAAAAATGAGAGTAGGAGTGAGAAATTAATAATCTGTAACTTTTTTTGTATTTGTATTATGTGAGTGCCAAGACTAACGTGTCATTACCTGGTTATAAGTGCCGAGCCTACCCATAATATTTGCGGTGACACCCAGAACTTTGGGAAATTCTATGTAGCACCGACACACGCAGGTTTTTTGTGTATACCAACACCCAAATATGTAGCCTAGCACAGACAGCGACTCAAAAACTTCTTCAAAAAAAGACCGCACAATGCGCTAATCTCGATTAGGATCATCAGCCGTGTCAACGCAAGGACTGTCAAAACGTGGAGCGATAGTTTATTTTATATAAAAAGCAACTTTATATCGTAAGCATAAGATTAAATTAGTGGTTATTTAATCGGAATTTGTGATCTTTGTCTTTATTTTTTGATCAATCGGTGACGCTTTTTGAAGAGAATTTTGTATGTAACATACATTTGATACACACACTACTTTTTTATTTGTATATCAATTAGCACCACAAAATCCTTGAAACCAAGACACATCGATTCTTAAGTCTCATAGAGGAATGTAATTACACTACCATCAGTTTAACATAGTGGTGTTTAGACATGAAGGGCACTGTGTTTAGACTACCCACCACTGAGTGACAGTAGAATAACCGACACTGTACCATACAGTGCCTATTAAGGCAGATTGCCGCATAGAAATCTTACCACCTGTCTACGAATATGTTTTATTTTGCAAAATATACAGATTTCCTGACTATGTTATATATCGTCATCAAAGACGTGGAAAATAATGATTTACATACATACAGTTACACCTTTTTTCCATAAAAGAGGTGAGCACCTCTGCACATCCGTACCCTACTTATCGACCCTGAAGGAAATGAGACGTGACGGGTGGCGAACCACGTCGCCGCCATTTTGGTATGATTTAAAATTAGAATTACCTATTTTAGTGGTGCATGTAGCACCGGGCTTCGAACCCAAGTAATTCGTCAGGATTCTCTGTATCTGGGCACTGTATGAGTTCATAATAAACTAGCTGTGCTGGGTTTCACCCGCCTAAAATAACCTCACATGACTGCGCCGTACGTTCTGCCCTTCTCGTTAGGTCATTAAGACGAGGTTCCTGAAGACCATAGCATGAAGTTCTTGAAGACCTTTCTCAATAAACGGGCTATCTAATGCAAAAATAATTTTCCAAATCAGATTTGTATTTCCTGATATTACCTCGTTCAAACTTACAAACTGTAATATAGGAATAAGATATATATAAAGATAAAAAACGTACTTGGCTCAAATAAAAACATTCATAGTCATCATCTATGTTTGCCCCCAGCGGAATTCGCAGAAATGCAGGGTCACTACCAAGTAGGTAATTATCGACTATATAAAATGACTTCGCACATTTTAAAGTTTTGTAACATTATTACAATTTATCAGTATGAGTAGAAATTAGATTAGACAATACGATAGACAGAAGACATTATATACACAGTTGATGTAGGAGTATGTATAAATAACAGCACAGACAGCTCCATCTCAATAATATAAAATCAACATTCGAAGTTCACTAGAGAACTAAACTAAAGTTCGGTTCATATATTACAAATTGTGTTAATACAATAGAGATAATCCACCAACTTACTATAACAAAAGCCAGTCACGAACGCTTTTGCTCAACTATTTGCAAAGTTATGACGTACGAATAACACGCTAAGAAACTACGAACAAGCTATCGCATGAAACAATTCGTTCAGAATCAGCTCACGTACACAATACATTAAATATACATGAATAAGATCATTTCGGTGCAATCATTCTGGTCATTCTTACGATAACTTTTAAAATAACTTATAAAAAGGTTTAATTTTGTACACAAAATCTAAGTATGCATTGTTAACTATATATGCAGTTAATAATTTTGACGTCAATGTTTTGAAAATACGTAATTGAACTTGCACTAGATCTTTAAAAATATTCAAATTTCTCCATAGGAATAATCTAAGACATTATCGATAGTAACATCAATTAAACTAAACGAGTGACTGGCTAAGAATTATACACTTCACATTAAACACTAAAACTGTTTCACATAATGTTTTCTTTTATTTACGCGAATACTACACATTTAAATAAAACTACTTTTTACGGACTTTTTCGCGTTTATTAAATTATTTATAACCCGACGTTTCGGGCGCTTTACAGTACCCATGGTTACGCGGGGACTGAGGTTAAAGAGCTTACTGTGTCTTGAAGCCTTGCAGTGGTATGCTTGGTTTTTGATTTAATTTTATTAATAATAGGATCCCAAGCCGGTGGTAGGCTTCAAGACACAGTAAGCTCTTTCTGCGTAGATCGGACTAAAAATAATAATTAAAGCTGAAGGGACTCCGGGTTAACTATGACATCAGGAAAACTGTCACCTCAGTCCCCCCGTGACCATGGGTGCTGTAAAGCGCCCGAAACGTCGGGTTATAAATAATTTAAAAATTAAACGCAATAAAATCCGAAAAAAGTAGTTTTATTTAAACTAAAACTATTTATTTATATTTTTTATCTCAATCGCCTTCTGTTTGTAAAATCTGTCTGTTACATAAATTCAACGTGAACGAATATAGGCACTTCAAAATGATGTTATGAAATGACTTAAATAGTATACAAAATATGGTGCGATGAGAATTGTTCTGAACGTGAAATTACATTACAACATTGATTATTTAAGTCAAATAAATGTTAAATATTTATATATTCAAAAAGAAAAGAAAACATTCTGACTTTTCACGAATTACCAAAAAAAATGTCAGAAGGCGGGAAATTGGGAGCTAGATGTCATTATTGATACCCGATCATTTAGATATCAGCATCGAGGTTTCAGTAGAACGAGCTTATTATTTATAATGCATTACGCGCAATTATCTCGAATACCTTTTTCCTGCATTGAATCCACAATATAATAAAAAAATTACCTATAATAACCCGCTAATTCACATACGCCTCCCCTCGTTTATCCGAAGGTATTAAAGCTGGCAAAATTTGCCACACAACTTCTCGCACAAGTTTGCGTACCTCACATGTCCTCGATGTATTTATTTCCCTTTCATGCAGGTCGCCTTTAAATGGTTTTTTTCACCGCCGAGTATAGAGTAAAATAGAAAAATGCATGTTAAAATTTTATCAATACAGAAATCAGAGTGCTCACTAACAATGAAACTTATGGAAACCGCCCTGCCCTTTCAAAATATCAGGGCTCAGTCACTCTCAAAGAATATGTAGAAATAATTCAACGGTTCTTTATGCGGGTTTGAGGCATCTGGCTTCAAATCCTGTGGGTATTTCACACTTAAGCACGTACGATCAGCGATTACATTTTTTCAAACTTTTGTCATTCCGATGAAAAACGGGATACGTTCTTGCGCTGAGCTAACAAATAAGTATTATAACTTAATTTTTTTTCCCCATGCCCCACACTATTATTTCTCAAATGTCTTGGGTGTGTTTTACAGACATAAATTTCACATGTCAATATAACCAGACCTGAAAACCAATTGTGTTTATGTTGTATTTTTGCACAAAAGTTGGCTCCGGTTGAGATTCGAACCCAGGACCCACGGCGTAGTATCTAAATTAAAAAAATATTACAAAATAATGTTTTACCATTTTACTTTTTGATCTAATACAAATCCTTTTAAAAAACTAAATTTACACAAACAATTTATAAAGTTAAAGTCAAAATTTCTTTATTTCGTTTAGGCTTCTATAAAGCTTTTCGTTGTCGTGGTTGTCGTTCGTCGCTACAGCCTATCATAAGTCCACTGCTGAACATAGGCCTCCCCCATAGATAGCCACAAAAGTTAGTAGCTCTCATTTTGGAGTGATTTTGCCATAGTTGCCACAACCGCAGTTTATTTATTCAGATGCTGCCCATCTTCCTGATATAAAGCTCTTATGGATGTCAAAATCTAGGCAGGTTCAAAGAATAAGGCCTTCTTTCTTCTTTTTTTTCAATTTAATCAGCAGTAGTAGTATAACCGATGATTATTAAAGTTAAAAATAGATGCGATTAAATCAGTAAAAATTGTTTTATTAAATGTATAATATTCGCATAAATATAAGAAATTTTTTATATAAATATTTTTTATAACTATCAACATCAATCTATTTTGTTTTGTTACTGCAGATGTTCCATAATAAATTAAAAACATGATATTAGCAATCAAGGTGCGTCCATATTATTTAAGCGGTTTCTTGTTGTATTTTCTGACTACTTTGTCTAATTTAGATGTGTATGACTTAATATATTTTCTATAGAAGGCTTAAAGTAAGTACTGAAGAAGGTAGCATTTACTTTCTCCTATTGGAACCCACGTCATATAAAGAAAATGTTACAGGATTTCATGTGCTCGTAAGACAGGTTAATTTCCGGGATCAGAGCAAAATAGTTTAATATCCGGGAAGGAACCTGGTGTACATCAAGTTCCTACAATGTAAAAGGATTGAGTCATGACGAAAGATGCATACATACATACAGTCACGCTTTTTTCCCATGTAAGGGGTAGCCAGTAGCCACTCACGTAGACCAATATTTGACCCCGCTCGAAACGAGACGTGACCGGTGGCGAACCACATCACCGTTATTTTGGTACGAGTCAAAAAAATATTACTCCCCATTGCGTTCCCACGAGCATTGTAGGACAATATTGCATATTATGGTGTTATTCCGAACGAACAAAGGCTGTCCTTACATACAAAACCTTAGTGACCTCTTACGACACTTCGGTAGGAAAGAGGTAGCCTATCGGCTATACGAAAGATGATGACTGAAAAATCTATTTTATGTTAATAATAAAATAAAATTGTGATTGCCATCAGCCTATACTACCATTAACATGTCAGCATAGTTCACTATTAAACACAGGTGTCTCCAAAACCAGGTGGTTTGTCTTAATAGTCTTGCTAGATCGGGTATTTTTACTCTGATATATCTGAAATTTTATTTTCATCGTCTAACAAAAACCACAACGTTATTTTAGTATTTCTCTTAATAGACTTCAAAAAATTATTTAATCAATATATTAAAATTGTTTGTACTTTATAATTTTCTATTGATCATCATCATTAGCCCGTTAATAGTCTACTGCTGGACATAAACCTCTCTCAAAAATACTTACTGGCATAATTTACTGTAACCACTAAGGGGTATCAGTCGGTGCAAGTTCGACATAATCAGTCCATGCCCCCGCGAGGGCGGGTACGCATTAGGCATTTCGCCATGGAAAAAAAGGGATGCAGTGTTAGAAACACAAGGACAATCACAACCCAACTAGGCCCGAAAACTAACAATTTATGTTTTAGCAGTTGTTGGTTTTGGTGGTGGTACTCTGGCTACTAGGTCACGCAGTCAACAGGCTCACTACCAAGCATCCAATTATTAATTATTTGATTTAATTATTTTTTTAAATCAAAATATGTATAAATTGTACCTAATATTCGTCTTTGACAAGATTATCGACTTAATACTAGAATTTGGCAGCTCAAAATATAACGATGCCATTAATCTCTACAAACTCGTAGGAAGGATGCCTATGAGTTCGCGTGTCCCAGAACAATATGATGGCAGTAAGATTGGAATGCATCGTCAGAGACAAAAAAAGAGTTGGAGTTGGCACAAATAACAAAGCGAGAAGCTAGAATTTAGATTCAAGATCCACAACAGCAGGCGATTTCAATCATCAATTAAGCAAAATTGACTAGAAAGTACTTTATTACGACTTTGTTACTAAACATAGCTTACCTAATTAATCTATTGAGATATGAAATTGGTGAGATTTGAAATCCATTTGTATATTACGCTTCTTTTATCAACTTCTGTTATAGTTCTAGTATCAACGAATTCTTGTACACAGTATTATTTAACAGACTAATCTTCCGTACTTGTTAAAAAAATCATATATAATTATGGGTAATCTTTAATCGATTCAAGCATTTGTATAGATTACCGTAGCTTCAATTTTCTAGATAATGAGAGCATGACTTATCGACGGAGTGCGTAAAACGAACGTATGCTGTAGTTGTATAACCGATTTCTATTTTAACTATCGTCGTTGGTGAAAAATCTTTCATTGTTACGCTGAAATAACCGCCACCATGCTTCGATAGTTTTCAACCACACAATTTGTATTAGGAAATATGCACAACTCTTTTTTCAACATGCTAAAGTAACGCTGAAGCTATAGACCGTAATAGGTCGACACCTACGGTGACGGATCAAGCTCTCTACCAATACCCGCTTAAAATAGCATAATAACACCCCTTCGCTTTGAATTTTTGACTGGCAAATAAGGAAAGAAAAGAGGTACTCCATCAGAAACCGCAGATCAGAACATAGAACCAGTGCCTACTAACCATCTTGTTTACCAAGTGCTCGTTTGTCACTCCCGCTTACTTTTTTTTATTGCATATAGTGATGAAACGAGCAAAACGTTCACCTCATGGTAAGTGTAACGTGTGCCCATCACCCTGAGACATAAGTTCTTAAGTCTCATATGCCCAGTGATTACGTTAGCTCACATTGCCCTTCAAACCGAAACACAGTAATGTTTGCACACTACTGCTTCACAGTAGAATAACTGGCCCTGGGGTGGTATCTACCTAGACGGACTCCTGCATAGGAATCCTACCACCAGTAAACATAGAAATTACATAGAAATTATGCAAAAAAAAATTAAACGAAATTATACTGCTTTTATATATACTATATATATATTAGTATTAATTCTTCATCGCATACAATAAAAGAACTGGTCAAGTTTTCATTCATTATAAAAAAGGGTTATTTTGTATTTTTAAATTGCCTACTCGGAGCACCTAAAACCGTACCGTAACAACCTCAACAACGAGATAATTTGTAAAGTTGGCTTTTCTAATACCGGATCCTTCTCTTTTACATTTTTAAGTATATTATTAAATATTAACAACCAATTCCTTTTGAAACAAGTTTCACCATTTTAAGCATGGCTAACGAAACCGACTTAATTAAAACAGTGGTTTATATATTATATATATTATGTTAATTTAATTATTTAAAGGTATTTTTACTTTTTGTTTAGAATATCGTTACCTTACTAAAAAAATAAAAATAAAGAACGATTAAAATTGCGTTAATCGTATAAATCGTAAAAAAGGAATGTTTGCACGATGTAGAAACTATTAAAACTCTTCAACGCTCTAAATAACACCTCTTCCAAACTTTTGAATTCCGAAATTAATCTCTTTCGATGAATCTGTTAAATGAAGTCCGAAGTGTTTCAACAGAAAACGTTTCCTATACGTAACAGAGTAAACTTTAAGATCGTTTCGAGTAATATGCAAATAGCCAAATAGCTTTTACCATCTAAAGTCGTCTCTGCGGAAGATTCATTAATTACATCTGATTAAATTTGATTAATTTTAAGTGATATAACGAATTTAATTCTGAACTCAGTAATCTTGAGTGTCAGTTAATCTTAAGACTAAAGATTAAAGCAGCATGTTTAACTTGCGCGGACAGAAAATTAACAAGGCTTTCATTATGTAAAACCAAGCGATATTGAGGTAGTATTATCTGGTAAAGTATTTAATATGAGAAACATGATTTTATTAGTAAATATACATAGATGTCTTTGTTTTGTATCCGTTTGAGTTAAAGTAATATTTCTTATGCCTAAAATCAATACATATATTACTATTTTAAAATATTTCGTTACGCTGATTTCCCGCCCTCACGCTAGAGTAAAACATTTTATTAATTAAATTTGCCACTGCCAGTAGTGATTTTTTCAGATTTATGTTTCTATGGGTAATGAAGAAAATTATTTCTTAATTCACTAAATAAATAAAAAGGATTTTTCATGCAGCTTTAAAAATGATCGATTATCTGGGTTGACTAAGTAATGTGTACGGATAGCGGCCGCTGAGCACTAGGATACTACATATTATTAAATATTAATAGCGATAACCAATGGCCAGCAATAGCTAGCGTAGACCAGATGTTCCCAAATTATTTTCTTCGTGGAGTACTTGCCAATTTTTTGCTTTCTGTAGACTCTTGCCTGTTTATTATTTAGTAATACTAAACTTTGACATTTTTAACGTGGACATTTTTTCTCACTGACATGGTCCTCCAAAGCTAGTTTAAATCGGTCCCTAAAGACGTGTAAAATTGTCAGCTATTTTTAGATTAAAATATAAATACAATAATTTAGATATTTTGTATAGACGCATGGAGCATATTCTTATGAAAGTACAGTCTAGAATACGAACAATTGCTTAATACGACCTATATAAACAGTATTAAATAAAGCGATGCCCGAAAAAAACAAACGCCTAACCTTTCAAGCACTCCAAACACTTTCGTTCGTCTTATATTTCAAAACTCTCGCGTAGAGCCGAGGAAACTTATCGCATTACACTTTCATATGAAACCGTTGGATGTGACATTCTTCGAAAGAATTACCCATTTCTACTAAATAGATGTGCTATGACAGCCCTAACCTTTCCATGTTTCTTTACAACGCTGTATGCATTAAGATACATTATAGTGAAATATCTTGATGCTCACATAGCGTAAAAACGTTGCCACATTTCACACCGACAATGACAGATGCCCGCTGATAACTCGAAAGAAAATGACGCGAATGCGGTTCCAGTGAGTCTCTGCTGTAACATTCGAATCTTTTTGTGGATAAAAGTACTCGTATCTTAAAAGCTAAACGGTAACGTAACAACCAACGTAATGGTTTTGTAAGATATTAGTTGAATAACAGCATGGAAATACGTTTCAGTCGCTGATTTTACTAACGTAAAGATTTTATTATTGAGGTTTCATTTGGTTTGGAGATTTACGAAAGACAATAAAAATACCGTTTCGTAGTAAATTAAGGAAGTCTTATTTAGGTCTTAATTCATCATCATCACTGAACATGGGCCTCCCACATTTTGGAGGGTTTTGCCATAGTTGCCACGCTTGACAGGCGGGTTATTTATTCAGATGTTCCAGGAAGATGCTCTTGCCCATCTCAATTTTTTTTCAATTTTCAATTTTCCTCTGTCGACTTTTACGACACCCGCGGGATGAGATGAGGTGGTAGATTTTCTTAAGCCGTCAAAACACAGCAAAACGTGTTGATTATAATATTAACTTATTTGCCTTTCCACACATACATACTTAAATACGTTACTTCCAATAATTATTTGATGTAATGGGTATCCTATACCAATTGTGGTGTGCGACAAACACAGTGTCAAAGGCCCGGAAAATAAAATGTACGTGACCAAAATGTTTTATGCAGCTTTAGCATGAATGTTAAACACGAATCAGTTGGGATTTGAATTCATGACGTTTGATCTTTAATTTACTAGGAATTTCGATATTTTGCATTTAGTTTGATGTTAGATATTATATTATACATAGTAAATCATTTAAAATATATTCCAAAGAAATATTTGCAGAGTACTTTAAAAGCTTTTTTTTTTCTTCAAAGATCCTTTTTTGAGAAGAATAAACACAGCATTACTTGAAAGGCAACATTAATCACCTTTGTAGAGCAAATTATCGTTATCATTATCAACAACCATTAGATAGTCCACTGTTGGACATTGGCCTGTCCGAAGCGGAGAAATTTTACATTGTAGGTATGGTTCATAGTGAGGTAGCAGAAAAAGTCTTGAACTTAAAATGCTAATGCCCGTCGTCGGTCTGCCTAAAAATTTGGTATGACACTTTTATCATAAAAAATATGTGTGATGATTATTCCTCATCCATCCTCCTTCCATCTATCGAAAGCCAACATACTTCACAGGTATTTTCCTCTTTCGACAATCACATGCGATATCAATTAGCAAAACTAATACATGTATTGATTGTGGCTATATTATTTACATCATAGAACCCACTGTTCAATACATTGAATTCTAAACCTGCGGTTTGTATAAAAAAAAGCGGACGACCAATACCACATTCACTGAATACCGTTAGATTCAATCGAGATACAATTTCTGCCTACCTTGGAAATAAAATCAACTCTCTAAATGTTACTGTTATAATATATTGTATAAATATATCTACGTTTTAATTAGCTTGAGTCTTAAATATAAGCTAATTATTACGAAATACTACAGTAATTGTATTTTCGTAACTCTTTAAGTTTACATCTGTATAAACATAGTTTAATAAAACGACTAAATTTCGTTAACTAAAAACTTAAGTATCAGCTTGTAAATGATCCACGGCTGAGCACAGACCTCCTCTCAATCAGGGAAGTTCTGTTTTAAGAAGCCCTGGTGTCTAAAGTATTTTTATTTCTCAGATTAGTTTCAGTTTACTCACGATGTTTTTTTTACCGCCGAGAACATAGTAAATCAACACTAAAAATTGCAATTACTTATTTTAGTTGTGCCACCACCAGGAATTAAAAACCATCATGAAAATACAAAAGGAGACGGTCCATTATGAAGAGGACTATATAAAAAAAGAGAAAAATAGTGAGGTTATTTTAAAATTTTAGTAGTTTAGTATTTTATAGTATTAATCATTCTCACGATTTTTTTAAATAATAGGATATTTTGATAGTTGTTAAGCGACTTGATAGAAAACGTTTAAAATTGCATTAAGAATAATGTTAAGTCTTTCCGTTGTTAGATAAATAATATTAATGTCTAATTAAAATGATTGTGGATTTGAACCGTCTAAAATGGCTAATATTATTTTTATTTAATAATTATTATTTACATTAATTGTATGCATCGTACAAACACTACTCCGATCCATACATTTTCGAAATGATAATATGTTCATTCCTCGTATATTCGAATCATCATCATCGTTTCAGACTATCGTAGTCCACTGTTGAACATAAGCCTCCCCCATAGATTGCCACAAAACACGATTCTGAGCCTCCAGCATCCATCGACTTCCTGCAAAACCGAATATTATATTTTTAATCGTAAATATAACTCGGGATTTTTTATCACATTCTCCAAATGACCGATGAACGACGCATATGTCAACGTTTAAATCAGTTCAACTCACTTTATCTATATATGTGAAGAGTATGAGATTTGGCATAGTTGAAGTTTATATGGAGGAGTGCAGAAAGCTAAAATTCATATATAATATGTGTTACAAATTCATAAAATTAAAAAAAAAGTTAATTAATTACAGTCGAATTTCGACAATTGGGCGCCCACTAGTTCATATATATTTTTTACAATAATTATCGACATAGTTACATAATATTTATTCTTTAAATTTATCACTTTAGTCATTGTTCCATCTCCTATGTTACATTAGAAAACTTTAAGACCAATCTTTATATAAGAGGTCATTCACTGTATATTGTTAAGTATAGTACTAATAAATCATATTGAAACAACTTTTTCATTTAAAAAACTATTTCGTATTGTACACATGTATAACATGAACTAAGGTTATGCTTTAGTTCTCTTTTTTTATAGTTCTGTGAGAGACTGGAAAAATTACTAATATATACGTACATATCACAAAACTATATGTCATCATCAACTTCGACGTGTGTAGGTACGAGCTACGAGTACCTAAGGTAAGATGGCGCGCCCATCCGGTTTTTAAATAGAAGCTTGTAAGCCGTCTTATTTTTTTTATTATTAAACGAAAAACAGGAATCAGAAACCTTATTTTTTGTAATTAGTTTTATCTGTCATTCCCTACCCTACACGCGAATAGTTTATATAACGAAATTTGAAAATATGTGACAATATCATACGAATATCTATGATGTCACTCTTAATACAGTATAGAACATGTATAACTTAAGATGTTATACACCTTAAATACATAAATGAAAGATTAAAGAAACATACAAAAAAAATACCAAAATTTATCTTTCAGTAAAATTTTTAAAATAAATTGTTGCTAATCAAATGCACATCAATAATAAATATAAGTACAGAAAATAGCAAAACATAGTTATTTAATCCTGCTTCAGTGTAATTTTATAACTGAGTAAGTATTAGTAGCCAATAACGTTAAAAAAAATCCAGTTCAACGAATCGACTCAATGTACGAGTATGTAATTTTTATAATGTTCTAATAAATAATGAAATGAAATAATGAAGGGTTTCGACTTTTCCTCGTCGCTAAAGTAGGACACGTTTACTTACTCTAATGATGCAAAGCGAGCAACTCGTTTTGGTCTATTTTGTCTGACACGTTGTTAGCCGTTAGTTAATTCACTATCTAGATAAGAGAGACACAAAATCATTTAAAGGAAGTAAAGAATTTATATTTATAATCTGTCATATTTTCATTAAAGATAACGCACAATTACATAAACACCATTTGTCTTCATAATAGTGAATATCTTACAAAAAATGCGAATGTTCTTACAAAATTTCGCCTTAATTAACAAGACAATACATTCATTATTTATTCAGACTCGTTCCCCTCAAGACATCGTTACGACCAACTTGTAAAGCAAATTTATTCTTAAGAGCAAATTTTGACGAAACCTCAGAGTTTATTCATTCTGATAAGAACCTAAAAAGCGAATTTTGTACTCAAAACTTACCTCTGATCCTTTTTACTCAGTCCTTAAAACTCAAATTCACAAACAACAACTCAAACACGATAAAAAAGCACTTTGTCGTCGTGTAAACTTGAATTTTTCACAAATTGCGTCATTTCACAGAACACACGTAGCATCGAGAGCACGTAGACGACATTGGGCAAAGTCAGATAGCACACTTTCTTCACTTAAAAAGTAATGCTTAGGTATAGACGTTGAAGAAAAATTGAGTATTTTTAGAATCGTGTTTCTATTAACTTGCGCGCACGCAAAGACGCATTAACACTCGCCGTGAGGGCACAGACCCCAGTGCCTCAGAGCCAGCCGCAGGCGTCGTCGGCCGAGACTCGAGTACCGTTGCTCCGAGAGTGGGAGCGAGGTCGAACACTAGCCGACAGGCTTTGACATTTCCAAGTTATCAACTTATTTCATTGCGGGCAACATGACTCGCCTCTATTATTGTTGGTGGCATAGATCTGTAACGAAATCTTACTAACCTTCGACGGCACGCACGTGAAAATAGATTTGTAATATGCCTAGCGAAACAGAAATGCTGTGAAGATTTTCGGAACGCTTATAGGCAGGGCTGCCACTAAGGGATTGAGGGAACCTTGTAGTGATTACTTCATTTATTAAAACTTATTTAACGTCCACACAGCTCTACGCTGACAGTTTATTCAAAACTTAATACCTAGTTAGATCCCAGCAATAGTTATCAATAGTTTTATCACTGCTAGGTGTTCTGATAAATAAACGTAATTCGTATTTTGTACATATATATATAAAATTGCCACAAAATATGCCTAACTCATCTTCACCTTCCGGATATGCTACAGCCTCATATTTTTTCCTTTCAGACTATCACTAGTCCACTGCTGAAGATAATATAGATTTACACAAAAATTTGTAGTTCTCATTTTGTTGCGATTTTACCATAGTTGCCATGCTCGGCAGGCGGGTTGTCAACTGCAGTTTATTTATTTAGAAATTCTTGAAGATGCTGCTGCCCATCTTCTGGCTTTCATTGTCGCTTTGTCGACATTTACAACACCCTCGGGATAAAATGGGGTGATCTGCCAATAGTATCACTCAATAATTTCATCGGATAACAATAAGAAGAATTATAGATCAAGTAGATAAGTAATTTTTAAGGAGTATGTTTACGCCATTGCAAGTCGGACTTCACAAGCCGTCGAAATATTTGTCTTTCTTGGACATAGTAGTTTCATTACGCACTTTTCACTGCCGAGCTAACAATCAATAAAATTTATATTAACGATTTCAGCGATGCTAGGTGTCCAACCTGAGACACGCACATACTAGGAGATTTAAGGTAATCGTTCAATGCTTGAGCTACCATGACTTTACAGTTAAGTAGTTCAGAAGAGTGCAAATTTCTGCAATCTATAGAATACCTAGGTCACTATACTATATGATGTAAAGGTGAAGGCTTCTTAAAGAAGATATTACATCTTACCGTCGGGAAAAACGAACTTGAATAAACTATGAAAATACCTATTAGACATAGTCCTTTGACGTTGCGTTTTCAGATCATCACTTGTCAATATATCAAAAGCATATTAATATGTCAATATTTCATATAATACAGGCAAAAATTAAAAGATATTTTTATATCATCTTTTTCAATTTCAAAAAATTAATTTGATTATCTCACAAATATATTAGAAAATTGAATCACATAATTCTATTTAACAAAGCCGCGATTTCACAAAAAGAAAAACAAGTATTGATACGAACAAATTGCCCCACAACGCGTTCAAAATTTGCGTATCTTATGCAAAGTTAGATAACAAGCAACGGCGAACTTGTCGAGGATTTTTGCTTCCTCACAAATTGCTTTCACATTGAAATCACACAAAGACTTCTCTGATTATTTAGATCTTTCCATCGTACTGACATATTCTGCTTCGGATTCAATCAACTTGAGGTTTATGTGTTTTTGTTAGATAGTTGTAACAATATACAACTTTAATTTCATTTATTAGAAATAGACTCAAACTTATAAAAATTGTAATGATTATATTTAGATTCTTCGATTTTTATATGAAAACTCAAGACATTTTATTCAACGTTTATTTACATTTAATTACACTATACTCGTATATGTGCCATTTTTTTCGATGACTTTTTGCCATCCGGGTAACAGGGTGACCAGAGCGAGGTGCATCTTTGACATCAAAATTCCTGGATTGGAAACGCTTATACCAACTTGTTAAACTCTTACCGACCTTGTATTAGGTCCAAAAACGTCACAAATTTTTTTCGCGGCTTGCTGACATTTTTTACTTTTTTGTAATAAAATTTTAAGTATCTAATTTCTTTATTAGATTCACTCATTTTGACAGAAAGAAAAACAAATTAAAAATAGCTGGACGACTACTAATGAAAACTAAATTTTTCGAATTTGTTTCTTTTTTTAAATGTAATTTTAAATGTTTTTATGTCATCAAACCAGCCAGATACAAATAGTCCAGCCAAAGAGATTTTATTACAAATTTATACATATTATATGCGAAATGACTTTTCCCCGACCTAATACAAAAAAATATTCGTGAATGACAAAGTTTCGTTTAAGATATCTCACTATCAATGTCCTTTCTTTCTATTACGTCCTAAAATCTATACTTCGGTGAACGATTTATTTTCGAACATATGTTAACATATATGACTTTCTAAATGTTAATATATACATATGTGAACATATATGAATGTTAAATTAAAGAAATAATGTAACTTTCTTGTACACCATAATCAAAAAACACTAAAAGGGATATAAAAATAAAACTTATATTTACTTATGGGCGGCCTTAAAGCTAAAAGCGATCTCTTCCAGGTAACCTTTGGATTGACAAAAACTGAAATTGAACAAATAACGACAGCGGTGTACATAACGTTGTAATATTAAAGTCTTCATAGCTTCCTTCTGGTTACAACCACAGTTTATCATCTGCCTTGGACGTATTAAAGAGCCGTTTGTATTCATGTAAACATTTATTATTTACTTATTTTTATATCATGATCTTCTTATATATGAATCGATATCGAAATCCCATTGATAACATCGAAGGACGCGTCAAAAACATTGACATGTGCATTGTCAGTGTGATGAACATTCACAATTCGCACAGCAGCAAGCCGTTAGCGCTTAATGCTCAAAAATGTATTAGTCACTATTTTATAATGTACGCTGTTTCAGAAATTTCTACGATGCTCTTCGAACCGTCAACAATATTTTTTATATACCTTCAATTCCCGCATGACGTTTTTGTGACGCATTTACTTTCAGCTGCGTTACATTACAATTGTAATTGTTAAATTGTAACAATTTATCCAACGTAACTTTATAACATTTCCACGGCTTATACGCTTCCTTGAACTTAACTGATTCAATTCAAATTATTCCAAACAGCTTCACAGAAGCTTGAAACTATTCGTAGTATTGTAACTGTTAGCTTTGAATGATGGATGTAAAGGCGCGAATGTTCTTGACACACGCTCACGTATTTAATATTAATGCTGTCACGCGTTGTAGGGATGACAAGATTGATTGAACAAGTTTCGGTGGAATATTGTGCGCTTTGCGCCCTCCGTGATTTATTCGAAAAGTAAGTTGGGAATAACGCGATTTTCTAGAATTTTATTCTTTAATAAACTAAAATGTTTTAGAACCAACCGACTTAAGATAATAGAAAATATATTATAGGATATATTATAGAATATATTTTCTATTATCTTACGTCGGTTGGTTCTAAAATATTTCTGCCCGATTACATCTGACATATATTACAGGCAACGGTAATTTACACTGAACATATCGCACACATCCACATTTTCTAATACAAATAAAATCATGGAAAGGTTAGGGACCCAGTGTCTGAGATACGAGCAAAGGCGGCTCGAAAATAATATTTACGTGTTCTACAGAAATACGTTACCCTTTTTCATTTACAATGTGTATTCATGTACTTAAAGGGTGCATCCATTTGTACAAAAATATTTACAATATTTTAATTCATAAATTCCTTTATTTAAGTTTTAGTATGTATTAACACATTTAACAGACTTTAATAGTAGATGGATGCATGCAGGTGGGAGGCCTATGTTCAGCAGTGGACTAATGATAGGCTTAGATGATGATAATGAAGCGTAGATGAATGATGAATATAAAGTATTCATCATTCATCTACGCTTCATAGCATAGGAAGAAGCATAGGAAACAAAAAGCTCTATAATTTTGTGCCAGAGTTGGTCACACTTTATCTTATACCGTAAAGACTTATGCATTCGTGAATACTATAAATTATATCATCTTCATCATTTACCACATCAGCCCATAAATCCACTGAACAAAGGCTTGTTCCAAAGATTGCTACAAAACGGGGTCCTAATCCACCTGCATCCATCGACGTCGTCGCTCCATCTAGTGGGTGTCAATTTACCTTACACTGTACAAATTATGTACCCAGTTATAACCTACTTGTCTATCAGTCTCAAAGAATCTTTTTGTACGTGATAGCCACTAATCACCAAAAGGGACTCATCAACACAATACAAACGATAGCATACGCGATGAACTTGTAGTATAAATATCAACTCGAACGATGTGGGGCCAAGCTCTCCGTGAATAACAGCGAAATATAGCACTTCAGCGGCCTTTCGCATGGGTAACATCTGGATTCTTTATCGAGAATGGATGCAAGTGTCAGTGGGTAACAATAATTATCTGCAGTAAACTTTATCAGTTTGTCCTCTTAACAAAACAAAATTCTTATCTGGTGATTTTGTTGATACCTACTAAACATAATGTCAGCTCAGTTGGCGCAGTGACTATGTGATAGACTACAGCGATATGAGTTGCAGGTTCTGTTCCCACACGTAACAAATATTCATGATCCCACAGATAATTGTTCCGAGTGTCAGGACCCGCGGCGTGGTAGTCAGGTACTCTAACTGCTAGGCCACGCGGTCGTCAATAACACTAATCACTATGTTGCTCGATTATTAACATACTAGCTGTGCCCCACGGTGTCACCCGCGTAAAAAAAACCGGTCACATGATGGAGCCGTACATACAAACTCTACTAAACATACAAACTCTTCAACTTTCGTATTAAGATAAGACTGTATTGGAATCCCTGGTGAAGCAGTTGTGCTATGCCTGTTGCATTGTTTTTGGATTTACGTTATGGCTATTCTCATGTCTGAGCTCCCCCAGTTTTTTAGGCCTATTATCAATAAGTTATAGATGAAATTAAATAAACATAATAGTTACCGCCTTACACAACACAAAAATACACATCGCTGTTGACAGCTTCAGATAGTAGCTAGAAAATATCGCAGTGGTCGAAATAAACTTCATCATCTACTAAAATTAAAAATTGAAAAAAGATATTTCGTTGGTGATTTAAATTTATGCTTAAATAGTTAGATATGAAAAACACTGTAAAAACACGAACAGTTCAACTCTAAAAAACCGTTAATATGCCTAATTTAAGAAAGAAAAAAAAATATAAAACTTCTTCATATTTTAATAAAACAAGGCATTCAAACATACGAGTACTAAAAACCGGTTTCAAACTACCGAGCCTTTTTCATTCAACTCAGGTTTTTAAAAACATTAAAATTCTGATGTATTATAGCATTCATTGTGAACGTGCGCTTTCGTACTCATTATCTTTCTTTCGCTCTGTATCTTCATATCTTTGAAAGAGATGGCTATAGGGTGATTATGGATGCAAATTCCAGTGACTACTTAATAGTCCACGGACAAGTCGACTCGTGAGAAAATGGCTTACAGTCATCCAAGCGAAGAAGAATTTAAATTATAAAATTATGTGCATACTTTTATATTTTGCAAAAGCTATTTATTGCTTGCTATAGACTATTTTATGCTTGTAATAAAATAAAAAAAAAACTCTATTTCTTAAACGGCCAAGGATCTATTATTTAAAACTAGCAATCGCTCGGTGTTACTCGCTGTAACTTATGTAATGCTTAGCTAATTTTTAATGACCACCGCAATTTAAATATCTGTTACGAAGTTTATTAAGCGAAGAGAAACTTTATAATTTATTAAATAGGAAATAAATATTCAAACTGTCTAATTTTAAGATTTCATGAAGACGTATAAGAATTACTAAAATTTAAAATAAATTTCCATACTCCAAATCCCTCTCGAAAATAAGAGGTGGGTTAGTGCTCAATACAAGAATGATTATAGACTTGTCACTTTTTTTATAGAATAGGGGGCAAACGAGCAGGTGGCTCACGTGAAGGTAAGTACAATACCAGAAGAATAGCAGATGCGTTGCCGGTCTTTGAGAAAGGAATAGGCTTTTTTCTTGAAGGTCCGTAAGTCGTATCGGTCCGGGAAAACCGCTGGCGGCAGCACATTCCATAAAGTGCATGTGCGTGGCAGAAAATTCCGCGAAAAACACACTGTGCTGGAATGCCAACCAACAAGGTGGTGACGATGGATTTTAAGGTGCTATGGTGAAATTCAGCAGCTGGAATTAATCCGAACAATTCCTCGGAAGACTCCCCGTGGTAGATCCTGTAAAAAACGCAAAGAGATCATCAAGCAACATCTTCTTCGCAACGCCAGGGGATCAAGCCAATCAAATAAGACATGGTCGTCGATGATTCGAGCCGCTCTTACTTTTTACATTAGATTAATAGACTTTTACTCGTACTAGACGTAGTCATTTAACTTAAAATAATATAAAAATGTGTTTTGTTAATTGCCGTATAAGTAAATGTTATAAAAAAGAATACATTATTTAAAAAAAAAAACAAATTATCTAACTACTTTTTTCGTTTTAATAGCAGATGGTTGATTTTGCTATAGAATTTATGTGGATGAGGAGCGATGAACTCTGTGAATGCGTTTTAACTACCAGTTGCACTCGACGCTCGACGCCAGACGGTCGCATTGCGCCCCGCTACGACCCGCTCCGGTAATGCGATCGAAGCGCGCAGCTACCTGCGCCCAACCCTTCCGGGAATTAGTCAAGGCGACTTTCGTTGTATTGTACTAATTTCCCAGAATTGTTTCCACGTCATTTGCGAATCCACCTGTTGTGGTTACACTAGCGGATACCTAACGGTGACAACGAAACTAGTGTAGGCTAGCCCTGTACGCCCGCGGTTCCCCATCTGGGAAACGCGCAATCGGAAGAAACCCACAGAAATTGGCCTTGGGTAGTGCCCTAGTCAATGTGGGTTTACTCGACCGACTCAAAAGTCCACGCGTAGTTGTAATTAGTGGTACACGAGGACGCACTAGGGCTACACACCTAGGCATTCATCCTCCCTGCCTATACCCGGCAGGGAGGGAAGTTAGGCCACACACCCCGGCATCCCACCGGCGGCCACTTCCCCGTAGGAAAAAAGAGAAGGACAAGTATGTCGGAGGCGTTAGCTAACGCACTCTTAGCAGCCCAGGCGGAGCAACCGGAATTACTCCGGTCGCTACTAACCGCTCTGCCGTCAGTAGCCACAGCTTTTGAGGCGCTGTCTAGGCCGCCCTCTAGGGCCTCGTCCTCGGGCTCCGAAATGGAGTTCGATTCTCCCTCGGCACCCGAGGACCCCCGCGACACCGGCCGCGACACCGGCGACGACATTGGTTTTCTGCAAGTGCAGAAATCAAAAAAGAAGCGCGCCTCACCAACGCCCGATAGCCACGCCAAGGCTGCCAATGCCAGTGATAGCACGCCTATCCCGCAACCGCAGGTCGCCCCTGTAGCCTCCCAAGAGACCCCCGCTGCTTCACAGCAGACCCCCGCTGCTTCACAGCAGGCCCCCGCTGCTTCAAAGCAGGCCCCCGCTGCTTCACAGCAGGCCCCCGCTGCTTCAAAGCAGGCCCCCGCTGCTTCACAGCAGACCCCCGCTGCTTCACAGCAGGCCCCCGCTGCCCCGCGCAATCCTTCGCAGTTCGCTGCACACTCTCGGCGGCCACCGCCTATCTTCATTCGGGCTCTGGACAGATGGCAAGAGCTCACATCGGCCATGTCCAGGTTAAAATATACTGCCGTTTCTACCTCAAACGGCATTAAATTACAGGTGGAGACCACTGAGGTCTACCGCCAGGTAACACGTTACCTGTCGGAAAAAGGTGTATACTTCCACACATACACTCCAGCCGATGAGCGGCAACTAAGGGTGTTTCTCAAGAACCTACCCAAGGAAATCAGCGCGGAAGAGGTCAAAAAAGACCTCATCGCGCAAAACCTCCCCGTCGTCGCTGTACACCGCATGTACAGCGGGCGCACTAAGGTGCCCTATAACATAGTGCTAGTCGCACTTGACCGCTCCCCGGCAGGGAAGCAGATATTTAATCTGCGGACCTGCTGCAACCTTTCGGGGCTCTCAGTTGAGGCCCCACACAAAAACGGCCCTCCCGGCCAATGCCATAAGTGCCATTTGTACGACCACTCAGCAAGAAATTGCTACGCCCGCCCCAGGTGCGTCAAGTGCCTAGGCGATCACGCCACAGCAGACTGTCCTCGTCCAAAGGACAAAGCTCTGTTAGCCTCCTTCGGCCCGCCTGCCTGCGTACTATGTAACGCAGAAGGTCACACGGCCAACTACCTCGGCTGCCCGAAGGCCCCAAAACTTAAAAGGCTTGCGGCTAAACAGGCCCAAACACAAAGGTACATAGTACCTCCCCCACCACCCTCTGTATGGAGGCCACTTCCGACCCGCGCAACTTCAAACGCGCCTCCTCCGGTCGCGATCACGCGGAACATACCGGCACCTTCACAGGTCGCACCAGTCGCACCCGTCGCAAGCCGACCGGTCGCAGAGAGCGATCTAGACCTCGTCTGTCGCTTCGCCACCGCTTTCAACGGTGCCGACATTACAGCCCTCGCCACGGCTCTCCGAAACACCAACAATATTCCTAATGAGAGGATCGCCGCGGCGGTGCGGTACCAAAACGTCATAAACGCTATAGTCAATTTTAGGGCATAAAAATGACTCACAACGGCAGAGAGAAACCGCGCTCCCTTAACGTAGCGTTTTTTAACGCTAACGGCTTAAAAAACCAGCGCGACGAAATCTTCAATTTCGTTCGCGATCACCAAGTCGACGTACTACTCGTGCAAGAGACTTTTTTGAAACCACACACTCGCGATCCCAAAATCGCAAATTACAACATCATTCGGAACGATAGAGTTACCGCTGCGAAAGGCGGCACTCTTATCTACTACAAAAAGTCCTTGCACTGCGTACCAGTCGTCACACCGCCACTCAGCCATCTTGAAGCATCGGTCTGTCAGCTAGCCATGACCGGCCACTCCCCCATTACCTATCGCGTCTGTCTACTTACCATGTAGAAATGACGCCAAAATCACACGCAGCGACTTCGAAGCACTTCTCTCCCTCGGGAGCTCAACTATCCTTGCCGGTGACTTTAATAGCAAGCACACCCGGTGGAACTCAATAACAACCAACCCGCGTGGGGTGGCCCTAGACTCGCTAGTCGACCTCCTCGACTTCGACGTCCTGGCGCCTACAATACCGACCCACTTCCCGCATACACTGGGACACACGCCGGATGTGCTTGACATAGCCATCCTTAGCAACATAAATCTCGCCATCCGCGATATAGAGGTGATCCACGAACTAACATCTGATCACCGCCCCGTTCTACTTCGGCTAGGACCTTCCGTCCAAGCCTCACCACCCAAAAAAACAGTAGTCGACTGGCAAAAGCTAGCCGAAAAACTTAAGCAAACTTCTCCGCACCTTGATGCGATTCCATCCACCATCAATTCAGTCAGTGACACGAACCTTGCGGCTCATGCACTCACTAGGCACATCCAAACTGTCGTCGAGGATTCCTCGAGACAGGTCCCAGTGGCGGACGACCACCGCTGGATCCTGCCTAACGACATTAGAGACCTAATGAGGCGCAAGAACGCAGCCACTTGCGCTCACGACTTATATCCTACCGTCAGCAATAGAACAACACTACGCACCCTGCAACGTGAGGTCCGAATACGTATGCAGGAGCTCAGAAACGATCGGTGGGATAACAGTCTCATTAACATCGAACCGTCTCACCTCGCCTTCTGGCGACTTCCAAAATCACTAAAAGGAGGCACATCCCGTTCAATGCCCCCTTTAGTACGACCCAACCAACCGCCTGCCTTCCTAGACGAAGAAAAGGCAGAATGTCTAGCTGACAGCCTAAAATCTCAATGCTCCCCAAGCACCTTACCGGTCGACTCCGCCCACGTCGCATTAGTCGACAGCGAGGTCGATCGGAAGGCTTCTCAACCGCTCCGCGATTCCATACCGCCGGTTAACAGCACCGAAGTAGAGTCTATTATTAAAAACCTCCGTCCGAGGAAATCTCCCGGTTCCGATGGTATCACTAACAAAGTAGTTAAGCTCCTGCCTACTACCATCATTCAGCTATTGGTATTAATCTACAACGCAGCTCTGGCCAACGCAATCTTTCCGAACACCTGGAAAGAAGCAGAGGTCGTAGGGATTCTAAAGCCCTCTAAACACCCGTCCGATCCCACCGCATATCGGCCTATAAGCCTCCTCAAGGCCTTAGGCAAGATATACGAACGCCTACTTCTCGCCCGCTTAAGAGACTTCATGCAGTCTCGAGGGATCCCCATCCACGAGCAGTTTGGATTCCGTGCCAAACACTCATGTACCCAGCAGGTGCACCGCATAACGGAGCACATTCAATCCCGCTTCATACGCGGGCTTCATACCGGAGCGCTCTTCTTCGACGTGGCGAAAGCGTTCGACAAGGTCTGGCACAACGGGCTCATATACAAGTTATATGGACTCGGTGTGCCGGATCGCCTCGTACTCATCATACGAGATTTCTTACGCAGTCGAACCTTCCGCTACCGCGTCGAGGGGGTGCGATCCGAATCACATCCCATCCTAGCCGGCGTACCACAAGGCTCAGTCCTAGGTCCCGTGCTCTACACCCTTTTCACGAACGACATACCGCACACCAGCGGCGTCGAACTCGCCCTCTTCGCAGATGATACCTGCCTATATGTGTCTGGACGTAATCCAGACACTATCTCTAAACGCCTCCAATCCGCAGCCCGAACCCTCGGCAACTGGTTTCGGAAATGGAGGATCGAGGTCAACCCAATCAAAAGTGCAGCCATGTACTTCTCGCGGCGCATAACGCAGCATCTCCCCACCATAAAGTTATTCGATCGTCCAATCCCCTGGGAAAAGACAGTCAAATGCCTAGGCGTCCTATTAGACTCGAGACTCAGCTTCGGTCCACATATTAACCGAGTAAGGAACCGAGCGGCGTTCGTCCTCGGTCGATTACATCCGTTACTAAATAAAAATAACAAAATGTCCCTACGTAATAAAATTACACTTTACAAAGCCTGTATTCGGCCAATTATGACATACGCAAGCCCCGTATTTGCGCATGCCTCCCCGCGTCAAATTCACCGACTTCAGGTAATACAAAATCGATTCATGCGTAAAGCCACGGGAGCACCGTGGTTCGTGCGTAATGCTAACCTTCATATCGATTTAGGGCTTCCTACCATAGCCCAATATCTAAAGTTGGCCTCTCGCCGATACTTCGACTCTGCCGCCACGCACCCCAACCCACTGGTTGTCAGTGCCGCCACTTACAACCTCCTCGCGATACACCAAAACTGGACCCGCGGAAAAAGGAGACCGAGGCACGTCCTCGAGGACCCTGACGACGCGACCACTATTGCGCAAGCGCTCTACTCAACACTACACAAACACCCATTATCACCATCATACCGCCCCCGCCGTCGGCGAGGGCGTATCAGACAAAGTTATTCGCGATACCGCCGCATCTCAGGCCGGTTCTCCCCTAGCAGTAGTGTCATAAACAGAAGCGTCGCTGGAGTTTCTTGCGCCATTTCTTCTCCAGCGGAAACGCATTCCGAATTGGTGGTAAATTTATCTAATAATAATCATGGTATTAATAATTATAGTAGTAGTAATATTGCCCTCCCGATTGCAGTAAAGGTTAAAAAAAAAAAAAAAAAAAAAAAAAAAAAGTTTTAACTACCATATCAATATTGTAGTAACCTTCCCCGAAAAAAGTTTGCCGAAGTTTAGACAAAACCTTTGGGGAACAGAGTATCTATCTACTCTGTAGTAACTAACTTCTCAAGTGGGGGCCCCAAAAATTTTATGAATTTTATTCCATTAGCTATTCCAAAGCCGAGGTAGTCGGCGAGGGAGTATCAGACAAAGTTATTTGCGATACCACCGCATCTCAGGCCGGCAATCCATTCCTTTAGCAATAGTGTCATTAATAGAAACGTCGCTGGAGTTTCTTGTGCCATTTCTTCTCCAGCGGAAACGCATTCCGAATTGGTGGTAAACTTATTTAATAATAATCCTGATAATAGTAATAGTAGTAATAATATTGCCCTACCGATTGAAGTAAAATAATAATAATAATAACCATCATTACGGATAGGACTATTCTCGCGAATATGCCTGACATCGTGCTGATGGACCGGGCACATTTTTGGATAGGACAAGGATATTTTTGCTGGACATTACCATTCCATATGACGAGAACCTCGTGAAAGCCGAAACAGATAAGAAGACAAAATATCAGGACCTGGCTCACGAGGTTACCGTTATGTGGGGTGGTATGCCGACCGAAATTATTCCGGTTGTCGTGTCTGCAAACGGATTAATCCCGGTCAGTCTCTCGAAACATCTGAAGCGACTGGTACTCCGCGATGGGCCGCTACGTGCCCAGATGCAGAAGGCGGTGCTGATTGGCGGTGGTGATTCCCATATATGAACCACTTTTCGTCGCAAATAAAGTCATTATTATTTTTATTCATTTCAGTAGAAGTGTCGACCCGTCTTTACTTCTGAGCGCATAACTTACATACAGTTCTTTTAAATCTTTTTACTTACTAATTTTACACAAAACGTTAATTTGTTTTTTTTTACTGACATCGAAGTCGGCAGCTCTATTAAACATCGTTAAATACGAATACTATTACAATAACCCACATATTCTCATTCTCTTACCTCTCTTAGTTATTTTCCGTCAATTTTGAACCGGACTATAAAGATATCGATACTTATTTATAAAACAATTAACATCATAACCTAATACCTCGTAACAATCGCCTCACAAAATGCGTGCGTTAGTTTTCTATAGATAAATTACCGGCGGTTATCCGGGCCTAATTGGCACGGACACGGTTTCATCCGCGCGTAAAATCGGGGACAATGCTGACGATGATATATCACTTATTCACTTAATGCATAGTGAGAAATAATTTTATACTAGAGCCGTATAAAATTATTTTTCAGCTCAGGGGCCTTGCTTTAAATTTCATAGTACACGATTGACGTTAGTTCGAACCGAGGTTGCGGCACCTTTAAAATTGTTCTGCAGTATGTGAAAGGTTTGACAGGAAAAAGTGCTGATTTACAGCGTGCTCAGCGATGAAGGAAAACATCAAAAATCGGTATGTATGACGAATAAAAAATATTTCGAAGTCATGGGAAGTCCGCCAATCTCCATCGAAGCAGCATGAAGGAACATTCTCTGTTCCAAAACCCTCTCAGAAATGAAAGAAGGCCTTTGCTCATCTGACGGACATTTATAGGCTTGTTACTTTATTTATTGTTTTACAGATGTTTTTTAACAATAATTCAATAGTTGCGTGATAAATAAATATAATAAATATTTTAAAGCCGTAAAAGAACACTGCAATTCTTTTAATATCTAATTTATATATCTCCTTTTTCGGCTCAAAAGAATCTACTACCCCTTTTCATCCCGTAGGGTGTCGTAAAAGTCGACAAAGGGAAAATGAAAACCAGGAGATGGGCAGCCGCATCTTCTTGGAACATCGGAATAAATCAACTGCGGTTACCAACCTGCCTGCGAGGCGTGGCCACTGTCGTAATGAGAGCTACTCGAACATAAGTACTTTTGTGTCAATCTGTGGGGGAAGACTATGTTCAGCATTGGACTAGTCATGGGCTGAAATGATAATGATAATAACGATGATTAACCATTGAAATATTAAGGGCCTGTTTTACAATTGTCAGGTGACTGTGGGTTAAAAATAGTGGATAGACTGTTTATCTAAAGAAAGTCTGTCAAAATATTTATCTCCGTAGTTTATCCAACGCTTATGAAACAAGCCATATCTGAATTATATAATCGCTCATATCATTAATAAATCATAGCAACTATAAGCACATTTGCACAGGGCCAGAAACCGCTGGTACATAGCACGATATATAGCCACCGGTCTGACTGGAATCGATGCCAATTTAAAATTTTTTGGTTACAGAGTAGAATATCTTGCACATTCTTCAGTTTTTATTAATTTTGTCGGCCGCTTCAAAATACCAAACAGTGTGTAGTGATTAATAAAATAATATATAATACGAGTACCTCAGTAGAGTAACAGATTTCTGGGACAATTCAACTGTATGAACTGCAAAACTTATTTTGAAAATATAACTCACACTTTAGCACCCACTAAATTAATGTTACAGTGTGACGTGCCGTTTATATACTAATCTCATAATGGTTATGATTATGACCAGTATCGTAACTACATAATATGCCACATAATACGCCACGGTTCCAGGGCTTGAATCCAAGCCGAAAAAATACTAATAGTTTGTTTTGGTATTTGGTAGTGTTGTGATTGTTCCCGTGTCTCTATCACTGCAACATAGCCTACCTCCGATCTTATCGCATAAACGTTATATCGGAAATGGGCAGGTTAGGACGGGTGATTGACTCTATGCGCGTACAGTTGTGGAACTAATCTCTCCTTTACAATTGCTAGCTTCCAACAGTATGCAGTGGTTGCCGCGATAAAAATCGGCCCGGACAACATCAGATAACATATTAAACGACACCTAGTTTCCTGAATTTTTTACAAACATTTTAGCAACAATATGTTTATCGACTTCCGAAACAAGAAAATTGCCTTAAAATTGCGTCGCCATTACCCAACAAACTTACACAACAACAGCAAGCTTAACGGAGCAAATTCGCAGTGCCAGCTCCACTTCTGACTACATCGTAACTTAAGTACAAAGTACCTACTAAGTAATCAAAAACAAGTAAACAGTCCCTTATTAAGAAACAATTTAATATAAAATTACGGTATTTTTATTAATGTATGTAATACACGCAATATTTTTTTACTGCTTAATTCTAAAAAAGTTGATATGGCAATATATCAACTTTTTTAAATAAAAAAGTATAATGGAAAATAATAGACTTTGTCGTATGATGGCCCAGTAAATTTTATTAAAAACGATTAAGAAAATAAACTGGACTAGAAAGAATAACGTCAATGACAAATACATCACTCACCTTCGATGTGCCGACGACATAGTCATAATGGCAGAATCACTAGAGGACCTTGGCACTATCCTCAATGACCTCAAAAGTGTCTCTCACAACAGGTAGGTCTTATGATGAACATGGACAAGGCGAAGGTCATACATGTCTAACGTCCAATGTCACATCTATTGAGGTTGTTGTTGGAAACACTACACTCAACGTCGTGTTTGTCGACGAATACGTATATTCTTCGACAACTGGACCTAGGTGGGTAGGTATGTACCTAGGACAGATTGTCCGACTAGGTAGATCCAACTTTCACCAAGAGGTCAATCGACGATTCCTGCATCACATTTTCACGTTAAGTATGCCTCAATATCTCAAAACTTAAGTCTTCAACCAATGCGTGTTGCCAATGAGGACATACGGAACCGAGACGTGGTCTTCCACTGCAGACCGCATGAGGACGCTCAAAGTCGCTCAGTGAGCTATGGAAAGGAATATATGCTCGGAGTTTCTCTGCGAGATAAAATCCGTAACGGTGATATCTGCAGCAGAACCGGAGCAACCGATATAGCCCTAAGGATTAATTAATTAGCCAGCTGAAGTGCCAAAAGGCCAAAAGAGCCGATAACCGTTGGGGAAGAAAGGTTCTCGAGTGCCAACCATGTACCGGTAAACGCAGTGTAGGCTGACCCCCCGCTAGGAGCAATGACCTCCACGGTTTTGCGGGAAGTCGATGAATGCAGGTGGCACATGGCTTTGTATTGTGGCAATCTATGGGGAGGCTTACGTTCGTCGTCGTCGTCGTCGTTTCAGCCTATCAATAGTCCACTGCTGAACATAGGCCTCCCCCATGGATTGCCACAAAAGTTTGTAGCTCTCGTTTTGAGGGGTTTTGCCATAGTTGCCACGCTTGGCAGACGAGTTGGCAGCTGCAGTTTATTTATTCAGATGTTCTAGCAAGATGCTGCTGCCCATCTCCTGGTTTACTCTGTCGACTTTTACGACACACACGGGATGAGATGGGGTGGTAGATTCTCTTAGGCCGCTACCACACGGCATTACGGTACGGCTTACGTTCAACCGTAGATTAAGATAGGCTGAAACGATTATGATGATGATGAGGAAGCCACCATAACCAGTAACATATTATTAAAATTGGCAAAGCCATGCAGCCAAATAACTTCTGAAGTATTTCTATGACGTTGGAAGAATTGAATTTAATAATTAGTTTGTATTTCTTCTTTGCATTATGAACATCACTTTTTTTAATTCTAGATACTCTTGTTCTTATAAACTTACGTGACATATATACATATATGCCTACGCTAAGAGAAAAAAGTATGATTATTTTATTCTTTAATAATAGAAATTCTTGGAAAGATCACGAAAAACACCCAAGTTATTATTTTGTACTACAAATTCCCTCAGGCTTTAAATATTATGTTTAATTAGCGTTACACCTGAATCGGTTAAATAACGACCTTGCAAAAATAATCAATTTTGGTTGCACCAAATTGATTTTTGCAAGGTAAGGTTTTGTATAATTTAATTTAAACAAAAACTATTTGAATTTCGAGTATTGGTAGCTCAGTGGCCGGGATCTCTAAAACTGTTCTACAATTTTGAGTGCTGATTTACCACGTGCTTAGCGTTAAAAGGAAACACCGTCAGTTGTACTAGCAGATTTTAATAAAGTCAACATTGCTTTTTAATTTTTTAGATATTTTTTTTGCTAAATATGGTGCATTTATATTACCCAGTGGTCACACAATGGTCAAAATTAGTCCGTAATTCATAAACTTTATTTATTGAATTAAGCCTATATCTCTATGATTGTAACATAAATTATATATAGGAGAGATAAGAGAGGTGACGGGTGGCGAACCACGTCGCTGCAATTTTGGTACGAGTTAAGATATTCTTACTCCTCATTTGCGTTTCCGCGAGCAGTTTAGTGACAGCATTGCATGTTATGGTATTATTTTGCACTAATAAAGGCTGTCCGTACAATACTTACGGTACCTGGGCAGGAAAAAAATTCCTAATTCCTATTATTCTACTCTGCCGGAAACCTATCGGCAATCTCAACGTGGACCATTGTCCAAAATAATATCACAATGTCTTGAGATTTAAGTACTTACTTGGTTAATATTTTATTAGAACAATTATTATAAATTAACTTATTGGAAATTCGTTATTATTTTCCAAAGACAACTGCCTTCTCCTGAGCAGATTTTTCAACACTAATCATCAGAATTTAAATAGCAGACCTGTACAAATTCTGTACAAAATTAAAGTCATTTTTATTTTATTAGACGAATTCTTCTTAATTTCTTAGTTAAAATATAATGACTTAACTATGAAACATGTTTTCTTTGAATACTTTCTTTTTGAATATAATAGCGTAATTTTTAGCATATCCTCCCAGTGTCTCATTATTATTATATGACCTTTCGTCGTAAAGTTTATACAACCTTTGCTATTTCTACTATCCCCCATTCATTCTATTGTCATTTTATGCTTTACAGCAGTGGAAGTTAATTTAGTGTTATATTTTATGTTCTTTTTTATTAAACCGAATATTCTAAATGCTTCAAGTGTCTTGTAGTGGCATCATAAAAGAAGCTACCCCAACTGTACTCATGAGGATCGTGAAAGTCGACGAATGGAAATTCTTGTAATCTCCGACAGATGGCGCAGTAACCATTTTCGTAATGTAAAGTATAAACTATCCAGATCAGTGGTAGGCAGCAGGAGACACGATACAGATCACCAATCCACCTGCTCAGAACGGCACACGGCAAATCTTCCCAACTTGGTTTTGACCCATGTTGAGCAGTGGACTGTTTGAAGCTGATGAAACAGGGAAAAAATATTATTATCAATGTTTTTTTAAAGAATATTAGCAATGCTATTAACTATTGGCTATTACTAATAGTCCACTCCAACTTAGCTTAAAAGCTTGTGCTAGAAATAGGTTATTCCTCCCCACTGGATTCTTGCCGTGTGTATCCCCCGACCACATTCACCGCTGGTGCCGAGAAGGCTGCTGCTTGCAAGTACCCGTTTTCCTGCCTCCCGTAGCCTCCGCGTCCGCGCGGACTCGGAGGAGTTCGTTGCTCACGCTTCGTGTTCGAAGATGCATTTTGTATTTCGGCGCGCTTTGTTAGGAGGAACTCCCCTCCCTCCCTCTTGGTAGTTTTCTGCCCAAGAAGGGTTCTACCGATGGCGGCCGGCTATCGTCCGTTCCCCAAACCATTTTGCTATTGACGCTTCATCGTTGAACAAATGGATTTTTTTCCACAATGTAACCTCTAAATGATTAGGTAATACTACGTTAGTAGTTTCTTACTATTAACACTTATAAGAAATACTACTTACTAAGTTATGTTTCTTATAACCTCAGTTAATATTATTCGGGCACTTTACGTTTAACAAATTGAAGTTTACCATGAATAACATCTACTTTCGTCTTTAAATGCTTCAGTATTTTAAGAAAGTAAGGAGCATAAAATTATTAATACTAACTTTTGCAAGTATGGATATGTTGTTAAGTATGGGGAGAGTATTGCGGAGATATAGTGATACAGTAATAAATTTTAATTTAACATATTTTATATGTTAATGCATTAAATGCACTTTGTAATGTATTTAAACAGGGTAGACGTAGGCGAACGTATAACGATCAGATCGAAAGCGTTTTAAGGAAAGGCCACGTCATAAGTACACGCAACCGACGAGCTTGTATGAAAACACTAATGAAAGTAGAGGAAGGTAAAGATGTGTGTCAGGATCGTAGCAAGTGCAAAGATGTGGCCTCTGCCTACCCCTATGGGAAAGAGGCGTAACTCTATGTATGTATGTATGTAATGTATTATCCATACGAGTACCTATTTAACAAAATATTTGGAGTCTGTGGTCTATCCTCTTTTTCAATTTTTTATTAACTTTTAACTTATTTAATTAATTACAGCAAAGATAATGAGTAACTATTAGTTAGACGGCCGTGTGGTGGCGGCCTAAGAGAATCTACCACCCCATCTGATCCCGTGGGTGTCGTAAAAGTCGACAAAGGGAAAATGAAAACCAGGAGATGGGCAGCAGCATCTTGCTGGAACATCTGAATAAATAAACTGCGGTTGCCAACCCGTCTGCCAAGCGTGGCAACTATGGCAAAATTTACCCAAAACGAGAGCTACAAACTTTTGTGGCAATCTATGGGGGAGGCCTATGTTCAGCAGTGGACTATTGATAGGCTGAAACGATTAGTTAGAATAAATTGTGGTTATACCTGCTTACTTAATCTCTAAAAGAAATCGTTAAGCATATGACTATGACACAAGTGCGTTCACATTGAAAGTAGTATTTCAAGTTAATGGGGAACGACAGAAGAAGTTTTTCTCAATTAGGGAAAGTGAAAACAGATCAGAAAATGTTTGTATTGATTCTTGTACAACAAAAAAGAATTTAATTTGGTTTTTTTAAATGTTTTTCTAGCGTATAAAAGTTATAATTTATTAATTCAATTTTACCCTACAGCGTTATAACGACGTTAAAACTCGTTTAAACTAAAATAATCTGAGAGTCACTCAAATTAATTTTGGGAACAAATTGTTCATTGAGTTTTATCGCTCTTATTGACCCCGTCACATTTGATGATGACTTATATTTACGCAAATATTATACATTTAATAATACTAATTTTACGGATTGTATCTCGTTTAATTTTAATTATTTATAACCCGACGTTTCGAGTGGTTTGCAGCACCCATAGTCTCGAGAAGGCTACGATGTTTAACGTCTTGATGTCAATGGTGATACCTTCAGCTGTTATTATTTTTGGTCCGATCTATACAAAATAAGTTTACTGTGTCTTGAAGTCTTGCAGTAGTATGCTCGATTTTTGATTTAATTTTATTAATAAAAGGATCCCAGTCTCGTTTACTTAAAAATAAAATAACTTCCGACCGTAACCTTTAATAAGGAAAATTATAACGTTCATAAAGTCCCCTAAAGATATGTCAAATGCCAAACCCTCGAGGGTTGCAAGCAAAACAATAACGTTTAGCTAATAGTAGTTGCTAGCTAGTTGCGTGGTTTAGTGATAACCATTAAACGTATTTGCTTGCCGACCTAGGTCGGGGTCTCAATCTAGGTCAATTCTAGCCGAAGCGAATTATTGCTTTCCAGATCTCAAGTCAAGTCTAAATTTCTTTATTCAGTTTAGGCTTGTATAAAGCTGATATGAATGTCAAAATCTGCACCGGTTCAAAAAAATAAGACCTCAGAGAAGTACCGGCAAGAAACTCCGGGGTCTTTCTTTTTTCAATGCCATATTACATAATGTCATGTTTAAGTAAAGTAAAGTTTCAGCCTATAAATGTCCCACTGCTGAGCACAGGCCTCCTCTAATTTCTGAGAGGGTTTTGAAGCCAGGAAGAATCTGCCACGCTGCTCCAATGCGGGTTGGCGGACTGCACATGTCTTCGAAATATTTTTTATTTCTCAGACATGCAGGTTTCCTCACGATGTTTTCCTTCACAGCTGAGCGCGTGGTAAATCAGTACTTAAAATTGCAATTAACAATTTTAGTGGCCGGCACCGGGAATCGAACCCAGGTCACTCGCGTACTATGCGGCTCTTATGTCATGTATACAATATATTATTTATTTACAATATCACATTTTTGGTAACCAGGGGAATTGCATAGCCAGGGATCTGAAAGTTGTGACTGTCCCGAGTCTCTAACATTGGATATTCAATTTGTTTTTATTTTATGATGAAAGAATGTTTCCTTGTTCAAAACTTTCTTCATTATCATGACGACCGCGTTATCCAGTGATCAGGGTACCTACTTACTTGCTGCTTGACAAATGCACGGGCTTAGATCGAATTCCAGCCGAAGCCGGAATTTATGCAATAACACAAATTTTAGGCTTAGTAGTGTTGTTATTGTTCCCTTGTCCCTGACATCTAACCTACCTCCGATCTGATCGCATGAGCGTTACATCGGGCGCGAGTAAGTTCTAGTCAGCGCTTCTGTGTTTGCGCGTACACTTGTAGCACTATAATATATCCTGTGCAGTGGATAGATTCCGACAGTATTCGGAAGTAATCATCGTGGTCGAGAATCGGACAGGATGACATCATTATATTAATAAATAATAACTCTGAGCACTACTAGCACCGGACCGCCTAAATTAAACCGAGCACATGATTGCGCCGTACGGCATTGTATCTCGCTTACTCAGCATTAACAGCTCGACCCTTCACGGTCATGTTTGGTTCATAGTGTGCGGCTCCTTATGATCATACCATTAAGAATTGTAGCTAAATTATATTAATATATCTTGAACACTGCGAGATATCGAAATAAAACATACACAAAATTCCTAGGAGCCTATTCGAGACTAAGACAGACAGACAAAAATTCTAAAACTGTTATTATTTGATGGGATAAAGTGACAAAACGATCAAAACGTTCACCTGATGATAAGTGCAACGTCTGTCAAAAACCACACTGATCAGGCGTCGCATTAGTAACAGTTTTCAATTAAAATAAATTTTGACACTTATTTTGAAATCACAAGAGAGACACTTCGATTGTATTATTGCTAATTCATTTATTTATATTTGATTGTAATGTAATGTTATTTTTAATATACATTAATATCTGATTGTATCATATTTATTTTATCGTATTTATTTATATTTAACCAATCGAGAGTACTACTGAAATATCCAATAATAGAAATAAAAAGTTTGTTTCGGTAGTGCTTACACTACAATACATCTTACGTAAGGTTCTTCTTTTAAGTAGGCCCCGCTCTTCATAACTACACTCGGCGTCAAAAAAATCGCACATCCGAATAAAATAATTTAAATACTATTTTAACACAACAGGCCAATGGCAATGTTGTGGTTTGAGGGTATCGTTCGAAAGGTAATTTCATTAGCTTTCAGGAATTTCAATTGAATTTTACTATTATAACGAGACGAAAGAGAAATTAAAGAAAAAGACAGGGTATGTACAAATTTGCAAATTAATAATTTAAAAAAAACTTAATAAATACAAATAAAGTTCTTAAAACCTAGTGTTACCCCCCCCCCCCCCCCCTTGCCTTGATAACGGCTTCCATGCGATCTTTCATGGACCTTACAAGGATCGCAACAGCCTCTTGGGGTATTTGTACCCACTCTTCAAGTACCGCATCTTGGAGCTCTTGAAGAGTGGCTGGAGCTGGATCTCGAGCTCGCACGCGTCGTTTTAGGTCATCCCAGAGATGTTCTATTGGGTTAAGGTCTGGACTTCGTGCTGGCCAATGCATAACAGGGATATCGACCTCCTGTAAATAATCCCGTACAATAGCCGCGGTGTGGCAACGAGCATTATCATGCATTAACATGAATCCATCACCGACATAACCAGCATACGGGACCACATGTTCCTCCAGGATTTCAGTAATGTACTGACCAGCATTTATTGACCCTTGCCCACGGCCACCCCGAGTCCGGGAAACGCACACAAGTTCCGTTTTCCCGTCGACGGAAATGCCTCCCCAAAACATACACGAGCCACCCCCGTATTCGACGGATTCTTCGAAGCAGGGTTGTGTGAACCTCTCCCCCTGTCTTCTGTAGACCCTTCTACGTCTGTCATTGCAGAAGAGACAGACCCTCGTCTCATCAGAGAAGAATACGGTCCGCCACTGTTCTAGAGTCCACTCGCAATGATTGCGTGCAAACTCTAGGCGATCTCTGCGATGCTGTGCAGTAAGTTTTGGACCTTTAGCAGGTCTATGGGCTGTTAAACTCTTTTCGTGTAACCTTCTTCTTATCGTAGAAACACTCACAGGTGTTCTCCGAGTTGATCGAAGCTGTTGTTGCAACTCAACAGCATTTGTAAAACGGTTTCGTAAAGATGTCGTAACGATGAAACGGTCATCTCTTTCTGATGTGCACCGTTTTATTCCAGATCCTGGTTTTCTAACATAACCACCAGTCTGCTGAAAACGTTGGAACACCCGTCGAACTGAAAAACGGGACAGGTTCAACTGTCGAGCAACGTCACACTGCCGCATCCCCGACTGCAATAGGGCAATCACTTGAGCGGCTTCTTCAGAGCTGGTGTCCATCTTTACTTGTTCTTACTTGGGTTACTTGTTCACGTGTATTCACTGCAAAGTCTAAATTACGACTGGCCCATATTTCATCCAGATCGACTCTCTTATACCCTTTTTAGGTGGTGTAACTAGCGTCCTTACTAACGAGCATTTGACAGTGTTTATTTTTGACGCTCTATAATGATAAATGTTTTAATGATTTCATGATTTTTTATTAATAATGTAAAGTAAAAATAATTTTATTGTTATTTTGATCCCCCATTGATATACCATTTAAATTGTTATCAATGAGTACATAAACACTACGTATTGTTATGTCACGAATTACAAAATAATTTTAATGTAAGTTTGATGGTTGTCATGGTTACGATAGCACAAATGATATACCAATGAAATACCAAGGAAAATGGCGCAATAGTCTTAAGTTGCTAAATGCCACCGACGAAAACTAACTTAGATATTCTGAATGTTTAACTAAATTGTACTTTTCGTTTTGTCTCTATCAGTCCAGCAAATCTTCATCTCCATTCATATACACTAGTCCACAACAACAATTAAAGGACCATTTTACACCAAGTCTGAAATGAAGGAATGCTATTCATTTGGACATTTAAAAAAAAATGTACCGTCCATTGTCAGGCAGACAGACTATCGGTTAAATTTTTGTATCTAGACATTGAAAATATATTATAGTTTCATTAACATTATATACAGTAACCGATATACATTTTTTTAAACACAGAAGGTGACGATTTTTGGAATATCCCATCCTGAAACTGCTCTAATTAAGCCGCAATTCTGAATGTTTAACAATTACTTTGGTATGTATCAAAAGAATAGTCTATTATCCTTCATTTCTAAATAGATTGGACTAAAAATAACATAAATTTGTTGGACACTATTTAATTAGAAGAACCGTTTAAATACCTCAGGACATGTCCGTTTTGTGGCAACAGTGTAACGTTATATATTTTAAATATTGTGGTACATTTTTATACAGTAAATTTGTCATTAAATGGTGACTGTCTGTCATTTTACAAAAACAAATGTTTAAAAAAATTCTGAGTGAGCTTGTGGTTTTGTTGCTAATACCTGTTATTATTTGCTTAGTCAATCTTTTAACCCGTTTCTTAATAATATTGTTATTATTTTATTCGTTTCAAATGTTTAATAAGGGAAATGGTAACACAATTATCTGTTACTCATTTAAAATTCACCAAGTATTACACTAAGATGTACGAAAATAATATTTCAAATAAAATTGCTAACTGGATAGGAATTGTGACTTCCAACCCTGTCACGTATAAACTTAACCGCTAATGCCACAAAATTGACACTTAAAAAATAATTTTTCACCCGTTTCCTTCGAGTTTTTGAATCAATTATACAAATCATTTATTACTTTAAAAATGTACTTTTGATACATATAAAATATTTATTATATAAGAGATTTATTTGCCGTGTTGTGGCGACTTAAGACAATCTACCACCCCATCTCGTCCCTTCGATGTCGTAAAAGTCGACAGAGGGAAAAAATAAAAACCAGGAGACGGGCAGCGGAATCTTCCTGAAACACCTGAATAAATAAACTGCGGTTGCTAACCCGCCTGTTAAGAGAGGCAGCTATGGCATAGTCCCCCAAAATGAGGTTACAAACTTTTGGGGCAATATATTAGGGCGGCCTATGTTCAGTAGTGGACTAGTGAAGGCTGATATAAAAAAAATATCACAAAATAAAGGAAAGTTTTATGTAAGTAAACGGAAACATTTTAATATTTAAATAAGTTACTGTGCTATATAAGTCTGCGACCAGATAACACAATTTTATTATTATTATGGGCGATTTAGGTAATTTGTTTATTTTAATAACACAAAAAAGCCTTTTATATCAGTATCGATAATACCGATTGTCAAGATAAAACAAGTTTTGTTTTTATTTGAAGTGCAACATTTGTCCATAACCGCAGGAACACACCTGTTCCATAGAATATTTCTGTGTAGCACCGCACTGCGCCCGTCACCCTGAGACAAAAGTACTCTAATACTCTTATATGCTTAAAAGTACTCATATAGTAACTCATATGCCCAGTGATTATTCTAGCTCTCAGTGCCCCTAAGACTGAAACACAGTAATGTTTGCACACGTCTGCTTCACGGCAGAATAACTGGACATCTATCTGTATACATCTATTCTTTATTTAAGTATGTAAACTTAACCTTAATTTTGTTAAGAACATAATATATTCTATAACTGCTGTCAGAAAGTAGATTTAATATTTAGGAAATTGCCATTTACTGTTTGTGCTGTTTATAACTATGGTTGATTTAATTATTTTCAGGGTTATTTTGGCAGCACTGACGGTTAGCTCCACTAACAATTAGTGATGTTCAGATTCGATTATTGTACTAATCGATTATTCCAAAAGACGAAATCGATCAACAATCTATTACTTACGATTATTTTAGTCCTTTCACAATTTGGCCCACAAAGGCAGATTTTTGAAGAAACAGTTTGTGGGTGGGAAATCCAATATATGCCGTATTCGCTTTTTTTGTGTTGTTTACTATAGCCAATAAATAAATGTCGTAAATTGTTACTCACTATATACTATAAGGATAATTCGCAATGGCATGTATATATATAACAAGACACATTTTCTTAGTAAATCATCCAAATTGCTCAAATGTATACATGATATCAAATCTGAAGCAAAATCGATTCTGTTCGTAAATTTGAATGGAAATAACCACACTATTTCATAAAACAACAACACAAAATACGAAATACAAAATTACAAAAGAAGTTTCTACTAAAACGGTGCCAGTATCAAAACCTATTGGCAAATCCGCCACAAGTTCTTCCTAGACAAAACCTCCGTAATGCTCGTAACTTTTAAGTAATAAATAAAATATCGTAATAAAAAATATGTAGCGTATTTAAAGTTTGTAGATTGATTACTATAATTATTATTTAATAATTAGGAAAGGGCAGTAGGTACTAGATAAATAATTTAAAATTAATCAATTACTGGCTAATGTTTTCACATGTCCCTCGTTGTTTATTTTTGAAAATATTATGAACATACAGAAAAACATCAATTTATTTAACAAAAAAGTCACCTGTTGTATTGACTCGCTAGACTGGAGGTTCCTATGTGTAGGTTGGCCAGAACTAGAAAGTGTTTTCTTAGTATGTTTGAATGGGCATCGCCAAGGGGGACAGGGGGTGGCACCTGACCAGAGATGCGATTTTATTATAATAAATAAGCCGAATACATGACTGTGCCGTACGAAATGGTACCCTGCTGATCTGTGCATTCACAGTTCAATTGATATAAATGAAATGATCAGGAAGATAATATGTTGTTTTATTTACATTCAACCATTACATTTTTATAAGAAATGACGTTCATATTAAAATCGATACAATAGAATGAGAATGACAGACATGTTTCAAAAACAAACGCACCTTGCACGTTAGCTCTTCAACATCAATCTTTCTCAATAAACACAACAAAAATATTTTTTCATATCGGATTAGTAGATATTGAGTAGATTAGTTTCCTGAGATTAGCGCGTTCAAACATACAAACTCTATCTTTATTATATTAGTAGGATAAGATTAACACCTTAAGAGAAATATTTAAATTGCCATGAACTTAAGTAATAATGACCAAAGTGCAAAATGCCTGTTACGTGCACACGGATGGGCATAGCCTCCAATTTCTGATCTGAATAAAATGTCGATTAGTTGTCTCTCTGAAAAGTCCTCCAATGAAAGTTCCATCTTAATCGATTAAGCTGTTTCGGAGGTTAGCCCGGCTAAACTAACAGACAGACAACTAAAACTAAAAATTTTAAAAACTCTCCATACCACGCGTTTCTCAACACGCCTTTGCACAGAAATGCCGTCTCTTCTAGACATACATATAGGTAGACAAAGGTTACTAATATTTTTGGGAGAATTGACAAAATTGGGTTTTCTTTGGGTCATATTTGAGATATTTTAAAACTGTAAAGATTATTAAAAACCGCTTTTCATAAAAAGCATATGAAATATCTATAACTAAAATTATTTTAGCAACTAGCTGATGTCCGCGATTTGGTCCACGAATATAGGGTTCTTAAATATACCGCAGGAACGGAGCCAACATTTGAGCGAAAACACAAATTGTTGGTTTTTGAGTCTGGTTGTGCAAGCGGAGCAATTAAGGCAAAATCCCCCCAAAATAAGAGCTACAAACTTTTGTAGCAATTAAGGGGGCTGTGTTCAGCAGTAGACTAGTGATATGCTGAAATGACAGTCTTCTTTTTTTTTACACTGCGCCCGTCACCATGTCTTAGGGTCAGTTCTTAAGTCTCATATGCCCAGTGATTACGCTAGCTCTCAGTGCCCTTCAAACGGAAACACAGTAATGTTTGCACACTACTGCTTCACTGCAGAATAATGTTAGAATAATACCTTAGAAATAAGAATAATTAAAAATAAGAGTAAAATAAACAGTATGATACAAAAATGACAATTCTAGTACACATATATAAGAAGTAGTGTGTGCAGTCGATTATTGCTAGTCGGTTTCGCACATCACTATTGTCGTAATGACAATTGTCTATCTGTCAATGTGTCAATACAAAACAATTTTTTTTGTGTTATTTCAACAATATTTTTATTTTCATATAATTCGTTTCTAAGTACACTTTTCTCCATATTTAACAAATTGCTTTCCAAAAAAATCGAATGAGCGATGCTGAAGATTCGAAAATACAATGTTTTTCTACATAATAATTAGAATTAATAACTTAGCAACAAGTAACTGGATTTACAATTAACTTTATCAAGTGATTAATATACCGAACTGTATCATGTCGGCCTTATTAACAGCAGATTGGTTTCAACTAGATTCGTATTATAGGTGTGTATGTGTTTATCTAATATGATAACTATTCCTTGTCCTTCAAATTTAAGAAGTTGTGTAACAATATTTATATCTTTCAAAAAATTTTTCTGATTTATTAAATTTTTATAAACCAGAAAATTTGACCTCTACACTATGTTATGGTCTATGGATGAAGGATTAGGAAACATGATTGTCAGCGGGGCTCCATATGGTGGTCCAATAGCTGTAGTAAGAGACAGGAAACAGTTTGTCCGCATTGCAACTACCGCTAAGCCTGTATTACAATCTACAACTGTGTTGGGAACATAATGTCAAAGATTTTGGTATGTATTAGGTTTGATATAAAAAAAAATCTGCGTAGTTTGTTTTTATTCATAGTTTACTTTCAAATATTTTTTTAATTCCATTTATAATATATTATCTGCTACTGTATACTTTGTTTAACCAATTTGTGCAAATTTCGTGTTTAGATAACTTTGTTAATTATCAGTTAACTATAATGAGTCTATGTATAATTAACTGAGAATAAAAGAATAATTGCTTTGATAATGTTGAATTGCACTATTGATTTTAGAATTTTGTAGTATGGTCCTACATAACAACATTCCTTGTATACAAGCTGAAGGTATAACTAACCTTTTGTACATTTTAGTTAGAAAAGTTAGAAAAGTAGTTATTAGATAAGTAGAGTTCTTGGTGATGATAGTGATGTGGTCCTGGCTAACTTTAAACATAGTAACATCTTCTGGTTACTGGATGTTCTATTGTTTTGGTTTTTTATGATAGATAGTGACAAGACACATTCACATACAAGAGCAAAGTCTCATTGTCGAAAATACAAATTGTTGCCTTTCGGAGACCCAAAAGCCAAATCACAAGATTATGCCTGTGTATTTGTGCTACATACTATTTCATGTAGAGTAATGGGGGCGTTAATTGAGAAGGTGTGTTGTTCCTTAGGTATCTTTAATTATACTGTTTCTTAATAATAATTGTACAATAATATAAATCACCGAATGAGCTCAATTACAGTAAGCTAACCCCCCACTAGATGGAGTGAAGAAGTCATTGCAGGTGGCTCAAGACCAGTTTTTTGTGACAATCAATTGGAGAGGCCTATCTTCAGAAAAATTGTGATGTTCTGAAATAGTTCATGATGATGATACTATTTCTGACTCCTTGCCTAATGTTGCTTGGTTTTTCTTCTTAACATAAGAGTTGTTAAAAAGCTATTATATTTTTAACAATTATTATTTTAACACCATTTTTACAAATTGTGGTACATTTTCAGTTACCCATACCAACCCCATTGGTATGAGTATGTGTTTAAAAAAGTGTTAAACAATTTCTTAAATGATTTTTAGGACATTGAATGTTGCATTCATTATTGATTCTTTTTTGGGCTTTGACTCAAATCTGTTATTGTACTAAATACAAATTTCATTCATTTAATTATCCAATTTTAGTGGAACAATGGAGTTCTTATTCATATGGGCTGGTCTGATGGGGAGCAGCTTCTTTGTATACAGGAAAGTGGAGATGTTCTTGTTTATGACATGTTTGGTGCATACCAGAAAACATTTAGTTTAGGGCAAGAAGTCAGGGATACAAAAGTAAGTTGGTTTACTGCTTGCCATACATCCTTAGTATTTAGATTATTTAAAAAAAAAGATACCCCACTCTAGGATTTGTCCTATATTGTGAACACATTGGATAGCTTATAATTACATAAACTGAAAACAAGATTCTGAATTTCGTCTTTAGGGCTATTATACACATGTTTGCAGAGAAAGTATCAGCCTGTAAATTTCCCACTGCTGAACATAGACCTCGCATTTCAGGAAACAAGCACTCGCTTTAAATTTCATAGTATACAAGCAAGGAAACTTACATGAGGTTTCCTCATGATGTTAGACCTTCATTTTTCCTGACCGAGGCATGAAAATATTTAGAGGACATGTGAAGTCCTCTAACCCAAATTGGAGCTGCATGTCAGATTCTTCCTGGCTCTTAAAGCTTCTTCTTACCATATTTTTACTAAATTTTGAGTGTGCTGAACATTGTAATTAACTGTGTTGATATATTTATATTTGACTAGCTATGCCTCGCGGTTTCACTCGCATAAAGAATCCAACCTGATCGAAGATAATTATCTACTTCCATATTTGAGTCGGATTTTGGGGTTTAACTTTTTTTGCACAGAACCCTAATTATTTTTCCAAAATTAAAGTAGCATAAATTACCCGCTATATTAGCTGTCTGTCATTGAAAGTCCCGTCAAAATCGGTCCATCCGTTTCGGAGATTAGCCGGAACAGACAAACAAACTTTTTAAAGTTAGTTTTTTTATATGATATGTACCGTATATACTTTCATAAGCATTGAGTAAAAAGCTGTTATTTGTTATTACAAACAGACACTTCAATTTTATTTATTTGTATTGAATCTCATATAAACTTCCTGAACAATCTTGTATAAAATTATTGTATTATTATATGTATATAATTAATTTTATGTTTTAATCCTCGTTTCAGAAGCATCCATACGAATATAATAAACGCGAAAATAACTCTCTGTCCCTCTGTCTGTTTGTTACCTTTTTACGGTTCAACCGCTGTACCGATTTTGACGAAATTTTGCATAGAGATAGCTTGTATCCTGGAGACGGACATAAGATACTTCTATCCCGAAAAATCAAATAGTTTTCATGGCGTATTTCTATTTATAAAGCCCATATCAACGCGGAATCATCAAGTATTAATTATTATCCAAATTCACTGACTAATAGTATTTTTCAGGTATGCAAAGTGCAACTTTTCCCGAATCCTCATGGGATTGGCCTGGCCGTGATCACAACCACAAATCGCATGTTTCTAGTCAGCAATGTATCCGACCCAAAAATTAGATCTGTGCCAGACTTGCCTCGTAAGTATATTGTTACGTTTGTTGCATAATTAACTGAGAATTTTTTTATTGGAAAGAGTGACGTAACGAGCAAAACGTTCACCTGATGGTAAGTGCAACGCCTGCCCATAACAAATGCTATGTCACCCAGAACATAACTGCGTGGCGCCTCACTGCGCCCGTCACACTGAGACATCAGTTCTTATGTCTCATATGCCCAGTGATTACGCTAGCTCTCAGTGCCCTTCAAACCGAAACACAGTAATGTTTGCACAACATTGAAAAACATTAGTTTGCACACTACTGCTTCACGGCAGAATAACTGGCCCTGGGGTGGTACCTACCTAGACGGATTCCTGCACAGAAATCCTACCACCAGGTAACTTAAACAGGACTTTAATGACACTTTTAAATATACTTATAATTAATAAGATAAACTTATATATATATATATAATATATATACTAAGAAAGCCAACCGTTTTATAACTGCATTAGTCTAACATCATCAAATGATAACTTTGTTCTTATGTCTCATATGCCCGGTGATTACACTATCTCTCAGTGCCCTGCAACCGTAACACAGTAATGTTTGCACAGTACTGCTTCACCACAGAATAACTGGCCTAGGGTGGTTCCTAACTTGACGGATTCCTGCACAGATATCTTACCACTAGTGAAATTTGATTCTTTGACATTATGCTCAAAAAGGCTTTAAATACTGTAAAGTGTGAATCAGTGCTATATCTCCTGAGTCAATTCAAGTTTAAATATTTTCAGTATTCAAAAAGATACTAAAATATAATCATGGATAAAGAAAAATTGAAGATTGACGACACAGATTTATGAGACGAGTGTAGGCGAAAGTTTCACGAAAGTAGTCGTTTTAAGGAAAGGCCACGACAAAAGCACCCATTTTTGTAAAACATTTTTAAAAGAGAAGTACATTTTTCTGATGTCCTCTTTCATAACCTCTTACGAATTCGGAAATAATCTAGTTATTTTACTATATATATTATATATAATCTATTTTGAAAATATCAATCAGTCAGTAATAAATATTTTTTCTTTATACATGCATGTAGTCACGCCTCTTTCCCATTGGCAGAGACACACATTGACGGAGTTTCCTCTTTCGCTTTTTATACTTTCATTAGTGTCTTCATACAAGCTCGTCGGTTGCGAAGTAAAACGACTTTGATTTGATCGTGATACGCTCGCCTACGTCAACCCTTATAGGTTTCCCAATTTAAGGCTCTTACTTTCCTTTTTTTTTATATTCCAGGAGCTAATGAACCTATAAGTTCTTGGTGCGTGTTGAGCTCTGGACAACGGTCCTCTTCTGTGATTGGGTTTCTTGTATGCAGAGACAAAGAAATCTATAAGTGCCAACTCGGTGAATCTAGGGCTGTGCTCATGGTAATTGTATATTATGGTGATGATTGTGAAATTTCATATGCTGTTTCGATTGCCGTGTGGTAGCGGCTTAAGAGAATCTACCACCCCATCTCATCCCCTGGGTGTTATAAAAGTTGACAGAGGGAAAAATTAAATCAAAAGATGGGCAGCAGCATCTTCCTGGAATATTAGAAAATGGGGGAAAATGGGGGAGGCCTATGTACAACAGTGGACTATTGATAAGCTGAAATGATAATGATGATGATGATGATTTCGATTAAGATGATTATATACTCCTGACCACGGCGGCTACTTTCAAATACTATCGGAAGCTATCACTGCGCAGGAGATATTATAGTGCCGCATGTGTAAGCCCAAACACAGGCACTCACTCGACCTTTCCACGCCCGATATTATGCTCATGCGATAAGATCGAGGAGGTAGGCTAGGATGCAGTGTCAGAAACACGGGGTCAATTACAACACAACTAGACTCCAAAACCAAGTTTGGGTTACACAAATGTTGTTTTCGACGGTGGATTCGAACCCAGAACCGGCGGCACTGTAGTCGAGTACTCTGACCGCTAGGCCATTCGGTTGTCAGGCTCTTTAAATAATTAGTTACAATGAATACAGAACATACATAAGTTTCTTATCATGTTTATTTACAGTACTTTATGCAATCTATTAATTGTAGACCATACAAAAATATTTGACCCGTGCCGGGTTCGAACCAGATACTCGTATCGCAGAAGACTACCACTTACCCACATCGTCAACCGAGTCGCCTTATATTTAAAATACATACATACTTAAGATCACGACTGTATCCCATAAGGGGTAGTCAGAGACTGGGCACTCACTGCAAAAACAGATGACTGCCACAATCCACGTTTCACCAAAACAATATAATGCACTTGGTGCGATAGGTGGTGAGCCCATCGCCACCATGCGCTGTTGGGTGCACAGTGCAGTTTAATTCCTTACTCGCCTTTTACGAGATCCATTGGATGAGATAGGAGTGGTTGTATTCTTTTAACGAGCCGCCACCACACATATTGAAAATGTTATATATAATGTGGCGAATTACATTTTAAATCTAGTAATGAGCATTTTTATTACATTGTTGCATTAACATACATTTAGCATTCACTCTATTTAAATTATGAGAGTTTTATAAGCCGTGGTAGTACTGGTCTGCTGGGTGATCGTGCTGCGAGTGACCTGAGTTCGAACCCGGTGCAATTTTAAGTTCTGATTTGCCACGTGCTCAGCGGTAAAGGAAAACATCGTGAGGAAACCTGCATGTTTGAAGATTAATAATATTTCGAGGACATGTGAAGTCCGCCTACACGCATTGGAGCAGCGTGGCCGACGCTTCCCGACTCCAAAACCACAGAAATGAGAGGATGTCGAGCTCAGCGGTGGGACATTAATCGGCTGTTACTTTACAGTTTTAAAACAATTACCTTAATTATTTCAGCGTCCCGAAATACAAAACCCGTACACCCAGATAGTTTCGATAGTGCCGTCGCAGAATGGTCGACATGTAGCGTTATTCACGGATTCCGGCTTTCTGTGGATCGGATCTTCAAACTTCAAGAACAAGTATTGCGAAATCGACACTGGTTATATTAAGCAACCAAAGGAATTGGTCTGGTTAGTTGAATTAACATACATACAATCACGCCTTTTTCCCCTGTAAGGCGTAGGCAGAGGCCACTAACGTAGCTCACTTTTCACCCTCGCGGCAAACGAGACGTGACGGGTGGTTACCAAGTTTCCGTCATTTTGGTACGAGTCAAAAAATTCTAAATTCTAAACCCAAAAAGGAAACCTGAAAAGAGACCGTTTCCGAGTAATGTCTTTTTTCGACCGAAAAAAAATCAGAAATTTGATCTTTTAGAACATAAGCCTTTTTCATATTTATGACATGTAGCAAGTTTTCGACATTTTTATGATGGAGTCTATTCTCTCTAAAAGTTGCTAACGTTATATACCGTGATGTAAAATGAGTCATAATGTAAATAAAATTAAAACATTAATATTCTAGAAAGATATATAACTGCAGCGTTGGCAGGAAATACATTATATGGGGCCCTGCATAACTTTATGTGCAGCCAAAAAGTATCTAAAAAGGCATGATTGACATTACTTAGAGGAGTATTGGTCCCCACACTTACGTACGGTAGAGAATGTTGGGTCTGACAGAAGAAGCATAAAAATAAGATTAACGCTGTTGAAATGAAAATTGTGAGAAGTATAGCTGGAGTGACTTTGATGGACAAACTGAGAAACAACGTGATAAGGGAACGTTGCGGTGTGGTAGAAGATGTATTGACAAAGATAGAGAAAAGGATGCTTAGATGGTTTGGACACGTAGAGAGGATGGATGAAAGATGATTGACGAAACAGATTTATGAGGCGAGTGTGAATGGGCAAGCCGGTAAGGGTCGACGTAGGCGAACGTATTACGATCAGATCGAAATCGTTTTAAGGAAAGGCCACGTCAAAAGTAACCGCAACCGACGAGCTTGTATTGAAACACTAATGAAAGTAGAGGAAGCTATAGATGTGTGTCAGTATCTTAGCAAGTAGACAGATGTGGTCTCTGCCTACCCCTATGGGAAAGAGGCGTGACTCTATGTATGGATGGATGTATGTATGTATGTATGTATGTATGAATATGCATGTTAAATGTTCTCATGGAAAATGGAATGGTCATAAAGAATATGGTAGGAACTCTCCCTCTCCTTAGACATATCCTCGATACTGAGGATGGTTATTATTGTAATTTAGTTTATATCGTTATACGACAGTCTCATCGCTTCATAAAAAAGAAAGTTCCTTAGATAAGATCAGCCAAACATACCGATGTACAGCCAGATTTCCATACAGATTCAATCCATACTAATATTATAAATGAGAGTAAGTCTCTCTGTCCCTCTGATTGTTGCCTTTTCACGGCTGGGATGCTTTTTGTCGCAGAAAATCAAATAGTTTCCACGGGATATTTAAAAAAACCACGCGGACGATGTCGCGGGCAACACCTACTGTGTAATAAAAGACTAATATATCAACGCCATCTATTGCATGTATTTGACTTGGCTTTACTCGTTTATTGTTATTAATAAGATAAGAGTTACTTAAGACTTAGATCGATTTGTAGCCCAAAAATCCCATAATCTGTAAATGGGAGTGAAATCACCAAGACAATACAACCCCCACTTTGCTTTTGAGAATCTTATGGAGCCGGGTAGAGTCCAACACGCTACGAACTGCTCTCGAAATATATTTACTTCTCAGACTGCTTCTAGGGTCAAACATCGACCTTTATAGTTAAGAACGTAGTAAATCAGCACTAAAAAAATTGAATAATGAGAGCCCAGCCTGTGAGGTATTGTCGCTCCCAATCTAGTAATCTTAATTTGTCTATTATAATTTATACATTTCATCGAATTCGTTACAGCTATTTTTGAGAAACCAATTACAAATAAACGAAGATAATGTTTCCAACTCATAGACTAAAGTACTCATACCATAAAGTAAAATTTTAAAGTTACACTAAAATGTAATTATTACTACACTCCAGGTGTGGGTCACAAGCCATAGTGGGCCACTGGGAGGACTTGATGTGCATATACGGCTTCAACGATACCGTCGTATCCTACCCCTACGATGGACCCTTCCATATTATTGCTGAAATGGATTGCGTCCGTGTTATATCGGAAATGACGCACGAACTAATTCAAAAGGTGCCAGTTGTAGTGGACAAAATACTGAGGATCAATAGCACTGCGCCTGGATCGTATTTGGTTGAAGCGTCTAAGCAATTTCAGGTACGATATTGTTTCAAAAAATCATCATGATATTTTGTAAGTATTCTATTTATTTGTATTTTTAACTAGTGGTAGAATTCCTATGCATGGGTCCATCTAGGCACCACCCCAGGGCCAGTTGTTCTGCCGTGGAGCAGTAGTGTGCAAACATTACTGTGTTTCAGTCTGAAGGGCACTTAGAGCTTGTGTAATCACTTGACATATAATAAAATTGGGAGCAGTGTGATGCCACACAAAAAAGTTTGCAACATTATGTCTGTCTCGTCACCTTCTCCAATAATAATAATGCAAAAAAATTTTCCTGGCTGAAATTTTTTTTTTTAATTGGATAAAAAAAATATTGGATAAAAAATATCGAATTGTTTGATATTTCATATCAAGATTTGAATTCCGAAGTTATAAATTCCAGAAACGAAGCCATAGAGCGGACGAGTACATACGTCTGGTTAAACCTGATCTCGCAACCGCTGTCCAGGACTGCATAGATGCGGCCGCCTTCGAATTCAACCCAGATGTCCAAAAAATGCTTATTAGAGCCGCTCAATTCGGCAAAGGATTTATTATGGACCCAGTTCTGACTGAACACTATGTGAAAACATGCCGATGGTTGAGGGTTTTGAATGCTGTACGGGATCCTAAAGTGGCCATTCCGCTTACTTTCTTCCAGTATCCTTTTTAAAAAAATGTATTTAACTTTATTTCTTCTCCTCTTTCCGGTCCAAATCTTGATAGTCGATTTTGACCTACGAGTACTTTACAATGATTGAGCTCAAATTCGGCATACCTATTTAGCATCGGTGACAATGCAATAATAATATAAAATGGAGCTGGTCTGACGATGGAGCCGGAAGTCGGTAATAGGAACTCGTCAACTAGCTCCGACATGTTTGGGCTCGTTGGATTTGTTTTGTCAAGTGCCTGTAGCCCTAGCAACATTTGAAGCCCACTGCTGGACATAGTCCTCAGAAATAAAAGCTTTTATATGATTTTTAAAAATTTATATATTGACTTTTAAACTTAAGTTCGTAAATGTGCATAGCGTATAAAAAGGTTTTGTCCTGACTCAAGTTATTGGATTTTTTACAATATTGGACCGATTTAATAATGAATCGTGGCAGCATTAAGCGTAGGCGCTCGCTTTAAATTTCAAGTGACCTCAATTCGATCCCCGGTGCCGGTACCACTTAATATCAATCATTTAACAATTTTAACGCCATCAACAAGCAACACTCTAGTACAAGTCTTAAAGCATTAAATTATAACCTAAACATACACTTAAATACGGAGTAAACCTGACACTGCTTCCATTGTCGTTATGCATCCTTAGCAGAACTCATTACAGTATTTTTGCTGAACATTTTATAAACATTATTTGTCACTCATTTCACTATTATAATATTTCTGTCTTAGTTTTTGTGATTTAAACATACACAAGTCTTTTAAAGTACATAAAGCAATTCAACTTGAAAGAGGCGCAAGTTGATTAAACAATATCTGAACAAAAATATTCCTTATCTTAATGCATTAGAGTTCAAAATTTGGGTGAGAGAATATTGCTAGATCGTTTAATATGGCGCCGCCTGCATTGCCTCGCTGGACACATCGCTTCATATCTACAACTGAAGGATGGACAGACTCGCGTCCTTTCACACTGGGCCTGCTATAAGGTGAGCGTTTTAATTCATCATATTTTGAGCATATCACTAGTCCACTGCTGAACATAGGCCCTAGTTGCCACGCTTGGCAGGCGGATTGGCAACCGCAGTTTATTTTTTCAGAAATTCCAGAATAATGCTGCTGCCCATCTCTTGGTTTTCATTTTCCCTCTGTCGACTTTTCCGACACCCGTGTGACGAGATGGGGTGGTAGATTTTCTTAAGCCGCTACCACATGAGCACACCTTAGCGAAATCACTAGCTTTTTGCATGTGTAAACTCACTTATGATGTTATGGAATAAATGATATAATTAATTTATCTTTATGGCTATTTGTCCTTAGGCCGCCGATATACATACGATAATTCTGTCAATAAATTACGATATCTTGTACAGTTTGTGGAAACCTTAGTGGTTTCCACAAACTGTACAAGATATCGTATCGGTATCGATGTCGTTATTTTCATATAATTCGTGGAAGCTCTGGGCACTATGTACAGTACGACGGTGACCTGAGTTCGATCCCCGGTGCCGACAACTCTAAAATTGTTATTTTAAGTGTTAATTTACTACGTGCTCAGCGGTGAAGGGACACATCGCGAGGAAACCTGCATGTCTGAGGAATAATAACATTTCGAAGACGTGTGAAGTCCGCCAAGCCGCATTGGAGCAGCGTGGCGGACTTTTCCCGGATCAATAACCCTCTCAGAAACGAGTGGAGGCCTGTGCTCAGCAATGAGACATTTATAAACTGTAACGTTACTTTTTTTTTTATTATTGTAAATACTTTCATTATGGTATCTGCCTACCCATATGGGAAAGAGGCGTGACTGTATGTATGTATGTACTTCCATTATTATTTCCAGGTAACGCAGCCCCATTTAGACAACGAGAGCGCGGCGCGTGAAATCGGCGAGAAATTGCGTAACGTACCGGGAATATCGTACGCCACGATTGCTATGAAAGCGGCGGAGAAAGGCAGGAAGGCGCTGGCAATCAAAGTAAGTTTTCTTCGTTGTTTTATATCAGCAGACCCTCAGCGGGTAATCGCGACGCAGTTAATGATTTCGTTACGTGAATGTCGTAAGAGTCGACGGGAGAAAGAATAAAATTATATAATGAAGGAAAGAAAGAAGGGCTAGCGTAATCACTGGGCATATGAGACTTAAGAACTTATGTCTCAGGGTGATGGGCACAGTGGTGTCACACAGAATTTTTCTGGATGACACAGCATTTATTATATTAATTTTTTTATTAAACAAAGACTTCATAAAAAGGGTTATTATAAAATTAAACAATACATAACCCCTGGGTATGGGGTTATCGCTGTCAAGCTATTTCTATATCTTTATAATCTTGTAATAGTACCTTATTTTAAACTGACTTAAAATAAAAAAAAATCGCCGGCTGGGTTTCTTGCTAGTTCTTCCCAAGATAGAGACACTTTTGCAAACGAGTGTAGTTAAAAAAAAGACTAAAATGACTTTCAATAAGTATTATGTAAATAATCTATGTTGAATAAAAATTACTGTATTCTTCTATTGCGTTACATGCCCGTTTTCTCTGACATCTTATTTTTGGAACCGGTGTGGATTATGACATTCCTAAGGGCTTTAAACGAGCCGGTGAAGGAAAACATCGTGAGGAAACCTGCATGTCTGAGAAATAAAAAAATATTTCGAAGACATGTGCAGTCCGCCAACCCGCATTGGAGCAGCGTGGCGGATTCTTCCTAGCTCCAAAACCCTCTCTGAAATGAGAGGTCTGTGCTCAGCAGTGGGACATTTATAGGCTTTACTTTACTTTAACTTTTATATAATGTTGGTCTGCAACGATGGTGATGATTAATTTGATATTTCAGATATTAGAATATGAAACCCACAGCAAACTGCAAGTGCCGTTGCTTCTCACTCTAGGAGAAGGACCGACCGCATTACGCAAAGCTACCGCTAGCGGCGACACCGATCTTGTTTATATCGTGCTGTTACACCTGAAGGAGAAGATGGGAAAACACGAATTTGAGGTGACACGCTCGTTTGTGTTTTGAACTGGTGCTTATTGACATGCCAACATTTTATAAACGTCTCATGGCGCGAAGCGGCGTGAGATGTGCTTTATACCCGACATGTCAAGGTCAAGCGATTCGGCGGTCTTCGAATGCCTCTATCACAATGATATTGCAGTTATATGCTCATTAAAATAGACTCATATCAAGAAAAACATAGGAGGAACACTTTAATGAATCCATTTAAATTATTTTGAAAAATCATCTAATAACTTTGAAAACGAAACAGTTTAACAAAAAATTTGACGTGGTCGTCCGGATTTTTTAGGGATATGGAACCCGCAAAAATTGACGTATCGAGACCGGGTTTTTTTTATCTTGTCCAGAATTTTATGTACTGGTTTCCTATTTCATATTAAAAGTGTAGCACTTGTAGTTATTTAGAAAAATATTTTTTTCTTACTGTTTTCATCTAAAATGGAAATGACTCGAAATATCCTCTATAGGATTTTTTTTCTTAAGAGTTAAGTGAGCGTCATGAGACGTGCACTTTTGGATTTTCCAAACTTTTTTTCGTATTCGTATTTTTATTGGGTTTAGTGACGAAACGAGCAAAACGTTAACCTGATGGTAAGTGCAACGGCTGCCCATAACAAATTCTGCGTCACCCAGAAAATATCTGTGTGACGCCACAGTGCGCCCGTCATCCTGAGATATCAGTTCTTAAGTCTCATACACCCAGTGATTACGCTAGCTCTCAGTGCCCTTCAAACCGAAACACAGTAATGTTTACACACTACTGCTTCACGGTAGAATAACTGACCCCGAGGTGGTACCTACCTAGAGCTAGCGTACTTATTGGACATATTTATGATACTTAAGAACTGATGTCTCAGGGGCGACGAGCGCAGTGTGGCACCGCACTGAAATATTCCCAGTGACACGGTAATTGTAAATCGTTGATGAGCAGACGATGAATTTACAATGAGGTGAACGTTTTGCTAGTTTCGTCAATTTAAAAGTTTCGTTGCAGTAAAAAAAAACGTCTTGTTTGTGAAGTTACAGAAAAGTTAGTGTCTCTGCGTTAATGAGGACCATTTTTGGATATTTACCGAAAGATGACGACGTGGTCGGAATTACCACCATAATCATTAACAAAGTCCATTCCACCTTCAGCTAACAATACGAGGCTACCCACTTGCTCAGGCGCTATACATAAAGTACTGCGCTAGTCACAACCGCGAAGCTCTGCGCAAGGTGTTCGTGCAAGAGGACAACTTCCCCGGGCAGGCCGCCACGCATATGAGGGACGCCATAGATCAGACCAATCCCGGGAGTGTGGAGGCCTCACTCTTATCCGCCAGGGAGTGCTATAAGAAGGGCAAGAACGATTTGGGTAAGATCGATATGTATACTGTAAAGAGTAAATGCTATGCTGCTGTCACTACCGCATGGCCTGGTGGTTTGAGTACTTGACTACCACGCCGCAGGTCCTGGGTTCGAATCCCAGCCGGGGCCAACGTTTGAGCAAAAACACAAATTGTCTGATTGTGTTGTGATTGTCCAAGTGTTTCTGTTCAAGTTAAGACGAGTGAGTGGCCCTATGTGTTTGCGCGTACTCTTGTGGCACTATGATATCTCCTGCGCAGTTGATAACTTTTGGCGTGGTCAAAAATCGGCCAGGGGGACATCAATATGATATTAATATGCTTTAGTTAACGAAAAATTATAAAATCTATACTGCTTTTGTAGCGATCTCAAAGAGAGATGTTACATTGTTATTAACACTATATGGTAGATTGTCCACTCACAGTTGACGATCGAAGTTCTTAAATAGCCGGTAGATGGTAGCATAACCAAAATTAAGTGAAAAAATTTAGTGAGATGTGCGACTCTAAAATCCAACCCGCCTGCATGGCGCTGCGACTAGGGCATCAGGAAGGGCGATGAGGAAAATCAAAGAACGTAATGCAATGCCTTTAAATATAATAAAAACTTCTTTGAGCGCCATAAGAGTATAATGGCATGATCTGGAAAAGATATATTTATATTTTAATCAAATCTATATAAATAAAAATCAATTGCCTCACGTACTCGTCCGATCCCACCGCATATCGGCCTATAAGCCTCCTCAAGGCTCTAGGCAAGATATACGAACGCCTACTTCTCGCCCGCTTAAGAGACTTCATGCAGTCTCGAGGGATCCCCATCCACGAGCAGTTTGGATTCCGTAGCCAAACACTCATGTACCCAACAGGTGCACCGCATAACGGAGCACATTCAATCCCGCTTCATACGCGGGCTTCATACTGGAGCGCTCTTCTTCGACGTGGCGAAAGCGTTCGACAAGGTCTGGCACAACGGGCTCGTATACAAGTTATACGGACTCGCTGTCCCAGATCGCCTCGTACTCATCATACGAGATTTCTTACGCAGTCGAACCTTCTGCTACCGCGTCGAGGGGGTGCGATCCGAATCACATCCCATCCTAGCCGGCGTACCACAAGGCTCAGTCCTAGGTCCCGTGCTCTTCACCCTTTTCACGAACGACATACCGCACACCAGCGGCGTCGAACTCGCCCTCTTCGCAGACGATACCTGCCTCTATGTGTCTGGGCGTAATCCAGACACTATCTCTAAACGCCTCCAATCCGCAGCCCGAACCCTCGGGAACTGGTTTTGGAAATGGAGGATCGAGGTCAACCCCATCAAAAGTGCAGCCATGTACTTCTCGCGGCGCTTAACGCCGCGCCTCCCCACCATAGAGTTATTCGATCGTCCAATCCCCTGGGAAAAGACATTCAAATACTTAGGCGTCCTATTAGACTCGAGACTCAGCTTCGGTCCACATATTAACCGAGTAAGGAACCGAGCGGCGTTCGTCCTTGGCCGATTACATCCGTTACTAAATAAAAATAGCAAAATGTCCCTACGTAATAAAATTACACTTTACAAAGCCTGTATTCGGCCAATTATGACATACGCAAGCCCCGTATTTGCGCATGCCTCCCCGCGTCAAATTCACCGACTTCAGGTAATACAAAATCGATTCATGCGTAAAACTACGGGAGCACCGAGGTTCGTGCGTAATGCTAACCTTCATATCGATTTAGGGCTTCCTACCATAGCCCAATATCTAAAGTTGGCCTCTCGCCGATACTTCGACTCTGCTGCCACGCACCCCAACCCACCCCGCCACCACCCCGCCGTCGGCGAGGGCGTATCAGACAAAGTTATTTTCATTTCATCATTCGAATGAAAGATTTCATCTCATCATCATTTCTAGATCACATTAAAAGTACACGAGCAACCGAGGAGCGTGTATGAAAACGCTAATGAAAGTAGAAGAAGCGAAAGATGTGTGTCAGGATCGTAGCAAGTGGAAAGATGGGGTCTCTGCCTACCCCTATGGGAAAGAGACGTGACTCTTTATGTATGTATGAAAGATCATCACTTGAGAACGGCTCGAACGTTTTTTCTGATTTTTGTTGTTGAATCCGTAACTGTTAGGACAAGGTTTGTATGACGGAAATTTTTTGGGAAATGTATCAATAAAAAAAAAAAAAAACTGCCATTATGTTTGACCGTTCTGCTGTCACGTGCTTTCAGTATTTAATATATTTTTGCTAAGCACACTTCTCTTCATTTTCATAGAAGTTACAGAGCGTTCAAAATCGATTCTTGCGAACTGCCACCGGAGCCGGTTGGTATCCACGCAATGTAGATCTTCACAGCGACTGTGAAATGCCTTTAATCTCTGAACACTTCAGAGAATTATCACGGCGGTTTTTCGGAAAAGCCGCGGTTCTTTCAAACCCGCTGGTGGTTAAAGCAGCAAATTACCGACCAAACAGAAACGCGACCGAACGCAAACGTCGCCCGCGAAACGTGCTAGACGACACGGACGTCTCAGCTCTTCCTGACCACGATACTGTCAGTCACGATCCAGGCCACACTGTACACACAGTCAATAGCTTTAATATAACACGCACCACGACGCGCGACCGCCGTAGAGAGCGGCACGCAATAGTCAATAATCACACCGCGTACACACGATTCACCCGTGTTCCAGGGCGGTTCTCACCGCCAAGAGTTACCGACACACAAGTCGACAGTCCGAATGGACGCGCGCAGCCTCCTTCGGACGGTCAGTAGACGACTTAAAATGTTTAAGATTTTCGAAATCGCGAAAGCACGCAGCGAACGCGACACAGTCCGAACTTCGAGGTTTTTGTAGGAGTTTTTATTTATTTATTTATGTTTGCGTGAAACCAAACCTGGCACGCGGGCCCCTGGCCCGCGAGCACAGTATCCGATGAAGCTGTAAAAGCCGAGAAGGCTAACAGCAATTACATCACCGAAAATATATATATTCATTTTCTTCGTTAGTAAATTGCAACCGTGCGAAGACGGGGCGGGCCGCTAGTTTCTAATATACATATACATTTCAGTTCTGTCACGTGTTTTATTTTTATTACATAAATAAGGTGACGAGACGAGCAGAATGTTCACCTGATGGTAAGTGCAACGTCTGCCCATCAGAAACGCTGCGTCACCCAGAACATTTCTGTGTGACACTGCGCACGTCACCTAGAGATATCAATACTTAAGTCTTATATGCCCAGTGATTACACTAGCTCTCAGTGCCCTTCAGACCGAACCACAGTAATATTTGCTGCTTCACGGCAGAATAACTGGCCCTGTGACCTAACTAGACGGATTCTTCCATAGGAATCCTACCACTAGTACGTGTACTAACGCGTTTTTTTTATTCCAGGCGTATCAATCTGTGAGGACGCCCGTAAACTTTGCAAGCAGCAGTCGAGCCTACAAGAGACATATGGCGAGAGCTTCGTGGGATTGTCGCTGCATGATACCGTAAAGAAACTTCTCGAGCAAGGGGAAGTGAAACTGGCTGATAAACTACGTTCCGAATACAGAATGCCTGACAGAAGGTACAGTAATTATTGATGCCGTTTTCAGAGTCCCGTTGTATGATAACAAAAACCCCCTTGTGATCGTCCAATCCGATCTTACTAAATGCAACAAATCATCGTCATCATCATTTCAGCCCATCGCTAGTCCACTGCTGAACATAAACCTCCCTTTTCGATTTCCACAAAAGTTTATAGTAGGGATTTTGTCGTAGTTGCTTCGTTTGGCACGCGGGTTGGCAACCGTAGTTTCTTTTTTGAGATGTTCCAAGAAGATACTGCTGCCCATATGCAACAAATAATGTAGATAATTTAGAGATAAATCTTGATTTTAAGAAAAAAAACGTAAAAAAAATTACAGTTAACAATTCGCTTACGTACGTGTAATCATATTTTTGGAGCGCAACTTCTTGCTAGGATTATGGTTAAAAAGGTATTTTCAAATAATTCAGTATTCCTATAGATAACGTTATACGTTCCATAGATAAGTACAAAGTCCTCGGTATCAAAGTTTCTACGGAACCCGACGTCCGACTTACTCGTTCGGTTATTTATTCAGATGTTCCAGGAAGATGCGCATCACCTGTTTTATTTTCCCTCTATCGAATTTTACGACAAATGGGATGGTAGATATAGTCTCTTAAGCCGCCTCTTAAACCGCGTGGCGTTTTTACGCGCTAAGATCAGAGGTAGAATAGGATGCAGTTTCAGAGACACGGAGACAATCAACTCAACCAAACCTGAAAACCAACAATTCGTGTTTTTCCACAAATGTTGTCTGTCTAGAATTTAAACCCGCGGCGCAGAAGTCTGTAAGTGAAATTTATATATGAAAAACGCTTTCACGATGCAGGAGAACCAGAGACACCCACGCCCCATGCAATGCAGTGTCACAAACTCAGGGACAGACAACACAACCAGACCCAAAAACTAACCGTTTATGTTTTTGCGCAAATGTTGGCAACAAGTTAAGATCCGAACCCAGGATCCAAGCCTTTCAGGTACTGAGACCACTAGGCGCGCGGCTATGTACATATGGCTACCCTAAATCCAATACAGTGAAATCAAAATGCAAGTTTTATTACGTTTTTATATATACTTTTTAAAGTTGTTTTAGAGTCTATACAAAGATAATTAACAATAACTAGTAATTAATAAACATTTGTAATCAGGTTTTGAAACAGTTTCAATAATAACGTCATATTTTCCAGATATTGGTGGTTGCGAATACTAACATTAGCTGAAAAAGACGACTGGACGGAGCTCGATCGTTTCTCCAAGACGAAAAAGTCTCCAGTAGGCTATGAGCCGTTCGTAGATGCTTGTCTTAAATATAACAAGAATGACGAGGCCCTCAAATATCTGCCGAAGTGCCGGGACGATATCAAAGTGAAATATTATGTTAAAGCTGGGTAAGTGGCTTATAATACTTTTTGAAGTAAAAACTTCTTAAGAATCGTTGTGATTTGAAACACGATGAATTAAAAAAACTTAACTAAAAAGAAACAAACATATACGATTTAGCCTGCCTTACTGGTGGTAGGATTCCTATGCAGGAATCCGTCTAGGTAGTTACCACTGCTGAACCAGGGTCAGTTATTCTGCCGTGAAGCAGTAGTGTGCAAACATTACTGTGTTTCGGTCTGAAGGGCACTGAGAGCTAGCGTAATCACTGGGCATATGAGACTTAAGAACTTATGTCTCAGGGTGACGGGCGCAGTGTGGTGCTACACAGAAATGTTCTGAGTGACACAGCATCTGTTGTGGGCAGACGTTGCACTTACCATCAGGTAAACGTTTTGCTCGTCTCGACACTTTATCAAATAAAAAAAAAGAATGAGATGAATACAGTGTTTCCTATTTGATTTTATTCGGTAAACAGATAATGATTCGTTGCTCAATTACTTAAATAATATGCTTACTTTTTAACCATATTTTTTTAAAAAAAAACCGCATCATACCATTTTTTTCATCTTTTGGGAAAGAATTAAAAACAGGTTTGAAAAACCGTAATTATACATAATTACGGTTATACGGAATAACCGTAATTATACATAATTACGGTTTGGCCACGAAGGATTTACCGGATAATGATGAAACGGAGATGGTTCTTCCGCTATCAATCGGAGGCTAAGAGATTTTCCTAGCATTTCCCGATGAAATGGGATAACAGATTCTGTAAAACCGCCACCACGCGGTAATTTCATAGATTATTAGCTATCAATGTTTGGTTTGACCCCGTGTTGTGGCGGCTTCAAAGAATCTACCACACCATGTCATCAAGTGGGTGTCGTAAAAGTCGACAGAGGGAAAATTAAAACCAGAAGATTAAAGGCCGCAGGATCTATAACACCTGAATAAATAAACTGCGGTTGCCAACCCGCCTACCGAGCGTGGCAACTATGGCAAATGATAGCTGCGAGCTTTTATGGCAATCTATGGGGGAGGCCTGTGTTCAGCAGTGGACTAGTGATAGGCAGAAATGATGATGATGAATGTTTGGATTTTTCGTGACATATATCTTGTCCCTGTCCCACACACTTCCCCTGATAAAGACTCACCATAACACCTACTCCACAATTCCTCGACGAGGAATCAATACGCAGATGTATTGTCATACCCGAGCTACGAAAGAATGACCCTTTGCCAATATTTGGTCTACGTTTCTCGGACTTACCGTACATAACGGGGCTCTACTCCATATCTTGTAGTATAATACATGTGATCTTTTACCGACCGAGTAGACATCGAGAACCATTGTTTTTTTTTTACCGTGCGTTTAGCATAACAATTTTCAAAAGAGTTTAACTAAATCTCCATCACGATTTATTTTTCAGTTTCTACGAGGAGGCAGCGCGAGTTGCATTCGAGCAGAAAGACAAAAGCGCACTGTCGTTTGTCCAAAGCAAATGTCCGATCCGAGAGTCTAGCCAGCACGCAAAAATATCGGCCTTGCTCGAACAGCTTAACACTAAAAAATAAATCACGCTATTAATCCATGTATTAGTAAATCGATATATTTAAAATAATATATTCTAACTCCTTTAGTAAGCTTGTCACATATTTTATTGTTTAGTCTTATGTAATTTTTAAAAAAGGATTTGAAATAAAACACGTTATATGAAAATAGCATGGTTCTTGGCTTTATTATTGATATTGTTCATGAATATCATATATATCATAGAAATCAAATATCTTTCAATGAGCTATCCACGTAACCTGAAAACAAATAACCTACAAATAGTTTATTTTTTTTCTTATAATAAATCTTCAATGTTTACAATATTCTCATATGATAATTAACGTAGTATACGTATAGTAGCTTGTAGTACAGTATTACAAGCTTTGCATGAAAAAAACATTTTTATTTTAATTCATCACACACTAATGAGAATATTTTCAAACAATTGAAAAGAATTTCCATTTCATTAATTTACAATTAATATTGTTGTCTTAGGCACACTTCGAAAAATCTTAAACGAAAACTAAACCAGTCTTTTCCAAATAATATGAAGTCTCAAATAAGCTAATACATTTATGTGTATATGTACATATAAGATGATAAAATATTTATTGCAGTGCAATATATAATTTTCAATTCCAATCTTAAACATTTTTTTTGTTTGACATCTTTACAATTTTGATGAATGACCACAACTAAATATTAACAATTAGTAACGTTTTGTAATCAGTCAATATGAAATGAATCCATACAAATTATTACCACATAAGGATTTGTTTTCCGAACTTATATTTCTGTTTGTATTGGACAAGTGTAAAAACCGCATGCATCACAACCACTTATGAACTGATATCTTTGTATATTAAGTATATTCATGCAGATGTTTAAAAAGTCAACTGCTCGCTAGTTTCTCTCCAATTTAGTATAAAATAACAGAAAATTGGTCATAAATATTAATTGACAATCACTATCAAGTGTTTTATATAAAATAAAAATTTCAAGCTGACGGCTATTATAGACTAGATAACAACACTAATTTATAAAATATTGATAAATAATAAAATTAATTAAATATAAATTTCCAAGATATTCACTCTCCTCTATGTCATTTACAGAACTATCATTACTGGATACTTTGCTAGCTGGGACATGCAAATGATTATTAAAAAAAAAAGGTTGCTTCATCTAGTTAATCACAAGTATTTTAACAGGTTAACTTTTGGATATATAAACTCTTTGGAAATAAACAACACAAAATCTATATTAAAAAAATTAATACACGTTATATTTTGAATATTATCTAAAAATAACTACATAAGCTTTTTAACGTCAAATAATTTAACACAAGTCACACTAATTGTTTTCTTTTTTTCTGAAATGTATTTCAGAACGCATACAAATCTTTCATCTCAGTATCTTGAATGATCAGTCTTGAATGATACAATGGCTACATGTTATTCTTCAAAGTAAATTAATGACTATGATACGAAATTATACGTTTCGCGCATACATATCAACAAAAAATAATATATCAAATTTAAAATTTATCCAAATCGCAATAACCGTGTTTCTCTGTTAAAACGAACGACAATTTTTTTTTAAATAAATTCGGTAAAATATTACAGTATTTGCAAAAGTAAAAGGCCAATTTACGTCAAGAAATCATATTTGGACCTAACATAACCATCATCCCTCGATTAGTTTTAAAACTAATGATGTTATTTTTACTTCAGTTATTGGTAAGAGCATTGCGTCCTAAGCGATATTCCGTCGAGGAATAGTAAAAATTTTAAAGTAAAGTTACGTTAACTCTAAAAATAATGAATGACGTTACATTGAGTCCAAAAACAATGAATGACGCTACACCGAGTCTAAAATTAATAAATTATGCTACAATGCGTCCCAAAATAATAAATGACGTTACATGAAGTATAAAAATAATTTATTTGCAAACAATTTTTTTAAATTTTAAAAACTTATCACCATTAGTAATATTTTTTTCTCGTATCACACAACATTCTTTAATCATCGAATTGCTTTGCAACTACACATTCACATTTTTGCCTCTCTATTTAATATTAAACCTATTTCAATTCAAATCTATTTTCCAAATCCCTTATCTTCTTAGCACCTCAATCAGTTTTTTTGATAAACTCTCATTTTCATGACTGTCAGAAAAAGAAATTTTATTGGTACGTAACGATAAATAAGAAAAGTTGCTGGCCATATAATCTTATAGACTTCGTTTTAACATTAAGTATAATCAGACGAATATAAAACCTAAAGTTACGAAAGGTATATTTAAAAATTAAATGTAGTATTATTTCGATGAGAATCATACAAATTGTGACAAACTATAGCATAGTACAAAACCATAGCGCATATTCATGTCACATTATTATAAGGTAACACTATCTCGCCTTTGTCATGCAGTGATGCATATAGGTACAACGAAACTAATCAGCTACCTTTTATCGTACCATTCTTATTTTTTACGATAGCATATAAGCGTTAAGGATTAGAGGCCTAAAACTTAATAATAACTAGGCATATAGTCCTATAACATTACTTCATGAAGTTTAGGGCAGTTGTGGATACTCGCATTATTGATACTGATGCATCTATATAGTAAATATATAGTAAAACTGTCTTATGGTCATCTCCAATTTGCAAAATTGTCTTATAAAAAAACGAAGCCACTGCATTGAGGGGGCGGAGCTATCACAAGAAACCCACATGAAAATTTTGTAAATAAAATGAGCATAGGTTAGTATAATGTTTCTGGGTGGTCAAATAATCACAGTCAAATGTTGTACACATACATCCATCCTCAATGAAGAAATGTTTCAACTATCTCATTGGACGTAACATAGGATGGATGAGCTGCGTTTGCCTTTGTCAATGTTACTTTAAAAAGAAACATACCTTTTGTTAAATAAATTTCTTGTTTTTATGTATAGATTAAGTACTGTACGGACTTTAGGCGCCAGCTCGAAAAGTGGCGGTAGAGTTTTTATTGAATTTTGTAATTTCTTTATATATTTTGAGTTTTTATGTTTAATATCGATAGTTTATTATGCAGCAAGTGCTCGTGAAAGTGTACAGTAATTGGAAAATTCAATTCAAGACCAAAATTGTACTATTCGTTTTGTCTCTATCAGTCCAAATCTTCATCTGTATCGCCATTCGTCAGTCCAACAAATCTTCAGTAAACTATCATTTTACTGTCGATCGAAACGAAGTACTTGTTATAATTAAATTATTACTCGACATTGGCAAAAATGGCTCGATTTGGTAGCCGATTGCCAGGATCAAAAAATAAGAAGTACAGTACGATACGATAAAAGGAAGCCTTACCTACTAACTAAATAATGAAATAGGTACACGCTTATAAGCATTTTTTTTAGATTTTCTATAATATATTATCACATTTACGAGTATACTTTTTAACCTAGCCGATAATTAAGAGCAAACGCCGTTTTTTGTTTGTTTTTTTTTCCTCAATAAAAATTTTACAATTCAGCGCATATAATTAATGAAAAAAATTACGAGAAATGGCGCGAAATTTATAATAAGCACGCAAATGTTTTAACAACACTGATGTAGGAAGACGATCTTAGGGTATTTTTATAAATATTATCATAGATACGAAAACACGGAAAAAGGTCGCTTATCGTTTAGATAAGAAAATATTGCAACAACTAAATAAGTACAATCGCGTGTGTATGTCACAAATCACATATGCAAATAAATAACACACCAATATTCTCACACAAAATCTTATCACACTCAGAACGATCAATAAATAGAACATTAAATGTTACTTTGGTAACGAATCTATAAAAAAATTAAATTAGTGGAATCACAGCAAACTATACAATAATGTCCTAAAAAACAAACTTAAAACAACAACTTCACGGCACAAAATAATCGAATAACTTTTTCATTCCCTTTAAGGGGCAACTAAACAATGTCTTTATATAATAAAGTGCAAAGAAAAATAATTTGTGCCATTTAATAATAATGATAATTGAAGCACCATTTCTTCCGTCAAAATATCATAAGACATTTTGTAACATTTCGACAGAAGAAACAATTGATTATGGTGTTAAACAAAATGACAGGTTAAAAATGAGGGACATTTTTTTTTTCATTTTTCTTAATAGGAACTGCAATCGTAACTATACTTAGCGTTAGTGACTTTTAAATTCGTTATATCGGTCTTGGTGGCTTTAAAAGCGCTATATTTTAAATATCGTAAGGCGAAGCAAGCGAAACCGGCGGCTGAGCGTTGACCGTCACCTTTGGGGACCGCTCATATTTCGATTTGTCGACGGGGCTAGAATTCGGAGTAAGGAGTACAGAATGCCGAACGCCTTGACTTTGGTTCGCTGTTATGAGATTGATGTTAGTCAGGTTATGTTTGGGTATGGTGAAAGAAGGTAAATCTTTAGTTTTTATACTATCGTATATACGGACAAGTTTATTGGTATCTATGCCGTCTATGATATTGAGAGAGCGACTGTTAGCTGGCGAAGCTGTTACAACTAAACCGGGCATTTTTTGTGGGTGCAAGCGTCCAGTGTCGGGTGTAGGGGGAGTTGGTGGCGTAGTGGGAGTGGGGGGAGGGGCGACAGACGTTGATGGATGACTGGTGGCGATGTGGTGAGTTATTGAATGGCTTTTAAGCCCTTGCGCCGTCTTGTAGCTTTTGCCGCATTGGCATTTGTATGCCTTTTTTACCCTGAAACCATGAAAATAATTCATTTAAAATTATACACTTCCATAACATACGAACTAAAATTCATTAATGGACATAGTGTATAATAAAATACAAAAATGTCTAAATTGTATTTTTTTACTTTACTGCTAATTATACTAAAAAAAATACAGCAATAAAAAATAGCAATAAATACAATGCGATGGTATCCACCTTTCACCTTGAAAATTTAGTCAGAATTTTTAAATAAACTTAACTAATAAAAGTATGAGACTCTTTAATTAATTTAAATGCTTTACTAATCTATCTATCGATTTAACACAAATGTGTCGGACAAACTAAAATGATTAAATGTGTTTCAATAAGGTAAACCACATGTCTGACATTAATGCAGTAACTAATACCCATTTCTTCCAGAGATACTCCCGAGCAGTCAGTCGTTTCTTAGGTCCAGAATGTTTTTGTTTGTACTGTTCGGAGTGGGGCAACACTGGATATTTTCTATTTTAAACAAATTAGTTATACATATGCAACGAATAGAATCAGGCGGTATTTTGCGGAGACCCATTACAGTAAAGGAGGGAAACAAAGATCATGATCACCATCAATTCAGCCTATTTTAGTCCACTGGTGAACATAGGCCTCCCCTATAGATTGCCACAAAACACGGTCCTGAGCCACCTGCATCCATCGACTTCCCGCAAAACCGTGCAGGTCGTCGTTCCATCTAGTGGGAGGGGGGGGCACCCTACACTGTGTTTTCTGGTACGAGGTTGCCACTCGAGAATCTTTCTCTACGAGCTATATGGCCGGTACATTGTCACTTCAGCTTGCTAATCCCGAGCGCTATGTCGGTTACTTTAGTTCCGCTGCGGATATCAGAATTACGGTTTTAAGTGCGGCCCGCAGTGAAGGACCACGTCTCTGTTCCGTATGTCATCACTGGCAACACGCACTGGTTGTAAATTAGGTAGCGGCATAAAAGAATCTACCACCCCATATCGGTAATAAACAAACTGCGGTTGCCAACCCGCCTGCCATGCGTGGCAACTATGGCAAAATCTCCACCAATGAGAGCAACAAACTTTTTATTTTACTAATTTTAAATTTGCTAAGCTGCTACATGTATATGACGTAACCCATTTGAAGTTTTTCTTCTTTACTATACGCGCGGCCTAGTGGTTAGTATACCAGACTTCTACGCCGCAGGCTGAGTTCGAATCCTAGCCGAAGTCAACATTTGTGCAAAAACACAAGTTGATAGTTTTCGGGTGCGGTTGTGTTGTGATTGCCCCCGTGTCTCTGACACTGCCTCCTAGCCTACCTCCGATTTATCGCATTAGTCTTACATTGGACGCGGGTAAGTTGGAACGAGTGAGTGCCTGTGTTTGCTTGTGGCACTATAATATCTCCTGCGCAGTTAATAGCTCTCGATAGTGTTCGGAAGTTGTCGCCGTGGTAGATAATCGGCCAGGAGAACAATCTTTGCAATGTAAAAACCCCGAACTGGCAACGATGAACCATCAGTCTTTAGAGATGACGACACACCAACGACTATTCTTCATCGAGGATCGGTATCGTTGTTCAGACCTCCGGAATACTTACCAACCAGTGTACTCTTTTGTCACCACTAAAAATAAATAAAGTATAATAAGCCGTGGTAGTACCAGGCCGAGCTTAAATTTCATAGTGAGTGAGTGACCAGAGTTCCCGAATCCGTGGTGCCACCTCTTACATTTTTCTGAAATTTAGGTGCTGATTTACCACGAGCTCGGCGGTGAAGGGAAACATCGTGAGGAAACTAGCATGTCTCAGGAACAAACATATCACTAGGACACGAAGTCCGCCAACACTCATGGGAAAATCCAATACCCTCTCAGAAATGGCATGTGCTCAGCATTGGAACATATAAAAAATAGTGAAAACTTTCACTAAATTCATCATTAACATTGTTGCTTAAATAACATTTCAACTTTTACTGGTGGTAGGAATCCTGTTTAGGAATCCGTCTAGGTAGGTACCACCCCTGGCCAGTTATTCTGCCGTGAATCAGTAGTGTGCAAACATTACTGTGTTTCGGTTTAAAGGGCCCTCAGAGTTAGTGTAATGTGAGCATATGAGACTAAAGAACTGATGTCTCTGGATGACGGGCGCAGTGTGGTGGCACACTGAAATGTCCTGTGTGGCACCACACTGCGCCCACTTGTCACTTTATCCAATAAAAAGGTAACATACACATATATGGATTTTAGTCACTCACTTGCCGTCTTTCTTGTGACCATTCTTGGAGTGGTACTTGATACCGTTTACATTCTTGTAGCGTTTCTTGCAACCGGGCACTGGACAAGCGAACGGCTTCTCCTGAGCGGCGGGGCCTAGGGCTCCAGAGGTAGCGTTTGCATTCATCCTGTAAGTCAAACAAACCAAAAAAAATTGACCTGTATACAAATAAAACAGCAAATTCAGTTAGCCGATAGGTGTCCGGCAGAGTAGAATAGCACCTACCTCTTTCCTACCGAGATGTCGTAAGAGGCGACGAAATTATTGTACGGACAGCCTTCATTCGTTAATAATATACAATGCTGTCACCATACTGCTCGTGGGAACGCAATGGAGAGTTAGAAATTTTTTACTTGTACCATAATGGCAGCGATGTTTTACTCAACCCGTCACGTCTCGTTTCGCGCGAGGGCGAAAAGTGAGCTACGTGAGTGGCCTCTGCCTACCCCTTGTATGGGAAAAAGTGTGACTGTATGTAAATGTATGTTTGCAAATTCATTAGTTTAAAAAGAAATCCGAAGAATACATTAACTAACTATACACGTGTATTTAAAATTATTGCCTTTGTTGACGTCATACTTTTTTGCTGTTATGTAACTAATGTACACATAAAAATAGATGTAACTACAACTTATTAGATGGAACCACAAGCCGTGTGGTGGCGTTGTAAGAGACTCTACCACCCCATCTCATCCCGTGGTTAGTCCGAATGGAGGCCCGCAGCCTCCCTCGGATGGTCATTAGACGACTTAAAATAATTTGAGATATTCGAAGTCGCGCAAGCACGCAGCGAACGCGACACAGTCCGAATTTCGATTTGTTTGTAGGAGTTTATTTAAGAATTTATGTTTGGGTCAAACCCAAACTGGCACGCGGGCCCCTGGCCCGTAAGCACAGTATCCGATGAAGCTGTAAAAGCCTAAAAGGCTAACAGCAATTACATCACCGAAATTATATATCATCCCGTGGGTGTCGTAAAAGTCGACAGAGGGACAATTAAAACTAGAAGATTAAGGGCAGCAGCATCTTCCTGGAACATATAAATACCCTGCGGTCGCCAACCTGGCTGCCAAGCGTGGCAACTATAGCAAAATCCCCCCAAAATGAGAGCAATAAAATTTTGTAGCAATCTATAGGTGAGGCCTATGTTCAGCAGTGGACTAGTGCTGGGCTGAAATGATGATGATGACAAGTTATTGCAAAAATATTTTTTCACGGTTGCATAGAGCCGCCTAAAGTCTATCTATTTTTTTATAAATAAGAAAAAAAATATCAATAAAAAAAATCATTATGGATATTTAACATCTGTTTAACTCGCCGATTTGTGTGGGCCTCTTCCGTGTTAAACCCAATAGTATAGCTACGCATAAACGCAGACACGGGAATAATATCGATCGCGGATCGATATTTACAATAATCGGATGGTGATGTTCTCCTGATCGATTTCGACCACGGCGAAACTTCCGAATATTGTCGAGAGCCATCAACTGCGCAAGAGATATTATAGTGCTACAAGTGTCCGCGCAAACACAGAGGCACACACTCGTCCCAACCTACCCGCCCGATATAACGCTAATGCGATAAGATCGGAGGTAGGCGAGGATCCAATGTCCAGAAACACGGGGACAATTACAACACAAGCAGACCCGAAAACCAACAATTTGTGTTTTAGCACAAATGTTGGCTCCCGGATGGGATCCGAACCTAGGACCTGTGACGTAGAAGTCAGGTACTCTGATCACTAGGCCATGCGGTCGTAATCGGATACACATTAAAACTCAATAATAAAGTAATAAAAATTAGGATTTTACAAAAATAGGTAAATACTTGAGCCGTAGTAGCACAAGGGCCGGGCGCTAGCTTTAAATTTTATAGTACGCGAGTAACCCGAGTTCGATCACCAGTGCCGGCATCTCTAGAATTGTTCTGCAATTTTATTGTCTGGGGAATAAAAATATTTCGAAGACATCTGAACCACTGACCACCAACCCGCATTGTAGCAACGTGGCGGACTCCTCCCGGCTCCAAAACCCACTCAAAAATTAGAGGAGGCCTGTGCTCAGCAGCTGTAACTTATTTTTTTTCTATAGGTACTTACTTGACTCCATATCGCAGGATGAATTCTGAGCTGTACTCTTCCACCGTCGTCCAGGAGTCATTGCTGTCTTCGGATGGACTCACGAGCTCATCATCGTCAACTTCACTTCCTAAAATCATCATAATTTTTCATTATTTCAGCCACTGCCACATTCATTATCACTGGTCCACTGCTAAACATAGGCCTCTTCAATAGATTGCCACAAAAGTTTCTAGCTCCCATTTTGAGGAGGATTTTGCCATAGTTGCAAGTAGTTCCAGAATAATGCTGCTGCCCATCTCCTGGTTTTTATTTTCTCTCTGTCGACTTTTACGACACCCACGGGATGAGAAAGGGTGGCAGATTCTCTTAAGTCGCTAGCACACACACAAATCCAAAACCAATTTCTACAAATTACATACATACATAAGATCACGACTGTATCCCATAAGGGGTAGTCAGAGACTGGGCACTCACTGCAAAAACAGATGACTGCTACAATCCACGTTTCACCAAAACAATATCCCAACCGCCACCGCGAGCCCATCGCCACCATGCGCTGTTGGGTGCACAGTGCAGTTTAATCCCTTACTCGCCTTTTACGAGATCCATTGGATGAGATGGAGTGGTAGTATTCTTTTAGCGAGCCGCCACCACACGGCTACAATTTATTAACTATAAAATGTATGATATGTATGAATAAATTTCCCATTTCATTAATACCTACGCCACCAAATTCTTGGTTCATAACAGTGACAAATAATCTGAAAATTCCTAAAGTTATTGGACATAATTAATTCACTATAATATTTTTCTGTTAAACCTTTTTTTTATTCGTTCATTAGAACTGGTGCTGGTGGGACCAAATTAAGAAAAAAAAAAGTTTTTCTGTAAGAAAGAGAAAGATGATTTTGGCTGAAGTTGAAAAATACCATACAATTCATATGTAAAGTTTAGGTAACTTACTCTCTATTGAAATATTTTTCATAGGTAACTAACAGATTTTACTTAGATTTAAGAAACTAGTGATAACTAAGAGATTGTTTTAATAATGCATACTTAATTAAACATTTACATGCGTTTGCTTATGAAAATGAAAGTAAAATATAAAGTGTTCACAACACTCCTACTTTATGAAAGGATTTAGGTTTATGAGAGCCGCCAAGGATGAGGCCGCTAAATTACTCCTGACTGCTGCGAGTTTACAGATTTCACATGTCCTGGAGATATTTTTTATTTCTCAAACACACAGAGGTTCTCACTCACCGCCATACTCTTATTAAACCACCATAATACTGGCAATGAGCAATTCTGCGGAACTGGGCCGGGGATCGAACCCAGCTTGCGCACGTATATATGAAAATAAAAGCGAGCTGTCTGCCCTTGAGCTACCACAACTTATACGCAGATAAAGCTAGTTTAAAGTACACGAGATCTTATTATATACTTATAATATACCTGTTGGTGTACTACTACGAACTGATGGAGTCTTTGGCGCAGAAAGTAATCGGCGACGGACATCAGCGGCTGGAGGTAAACTTTGAAATTCTCGCCTTGACGCTTCCGTGAAAAATCGCAATACGTAACTTAAAGGAATACATGCCGGTTGAGAAGCTTCTTTTTGCTCAATGACTGCGGGATCATAATCTAGAAAAAATATATATTTATAATTCTTAACTTTGTCCTGTCTCTTGATCTCACAATAAAAACCAAAAGTAATATATTTTTTTTCTTGACGGTTTACTATAAATAAGAAATTGATAATGAAACAGATCTTGCACCGATTAAATGAAGAAACGAGCATTGGCGCGGTAATTTAAATGTAATGCAATACAATAATATTTTCCATTTCCAATGTTGACAACTTTGACATGTTGATAACACATACAATAGGGAGGGTCACGTTATATTATATATGCAAAAAATACGCAGAATAAACAAATATTTGGATAAATAAATAGTATTTACCAATGTGCACGTCTTCGATGTGTTCAATTAAATCTGCTAATCTTGGAAATGTGATACCGCAGCCATTAAATTTACAGATGTTTATCATGAAGACGGCCATGTCGTACGGAGAATAATGCACTAGTCAACAGTAAAACTATACCGATGCAATTTTTCACATATTTTGCTTCCGTAAAAATAATTATTCTATAAAATTGTACATAAATTTGGTCATAAATAATCTCTGAATGAGTAATAAATAAATCTGTTAAATTTTTTATCCTCAGAAAATATTACTTTGAATTAAACAGTATTTAACACTGCTGTCACTTCAAACAAAAATCAATAGTTGGCTGCTCTAAACGGAACTTGCGCGTCATGCGCATTTTAGCCAATAGGGGTACGAGATTTTTACTCTGTTCCCGTTCACCACTCAGAAATTGAACATTCCAAAAGCCGGTCTCCTCCTTTTCGGTGTTCTTTGGTAAGTGTCGAGAAATAGCAAAAAACTAATCGTGGAAAAGTGTAACTATCATAGGAAATCATTAAATAAGAAGTGTTCCTGACCCTCTGTGTAGGAATCCCGTGCGTGATAGTGCTAATATTTTATCGTGAAATTGTTATATGTCACTGAATCACATAGAATTAATTATAAGGTCGCCGTATCGGCCATTTTCCGTATCGTCCCAAATTACATCACTTGCATAAATTTACGCGATTTTCCTTTTAAAATCTTGTACGCAGTATTACTAAATTCAATATTCGTTAAGTAGTATAGATTAGGTTTGATATTAGTCTTCGTTACGTAGTACCGTCAATTACGTAACTTCAGAATCGTCGGTCAAACTGTCAAGTCTTAGTTTAGTTCAGTATTCTAAACTGAAACCTGCACGGAAGAACATCTAATTTCTCACTAAGTCCTTCGTGTTTTCAGTAGTCACTCGCTGCACCCAATAAAAACAAAAATGCTGTCTGCTGCTCGACTGATCGCCCCTGCAGCTAGGTCTGCTGTAAGTAATATTTTTTCTACTTAATATATACCTAAAAATAAAATTTTAATTTCATTTCTAACAGCTGATAATTATTCGCTGATATATACTATTAAGTATTAGATAAAAGTGAACTTTAATTCTGATTAAAAGTAAACCTTAATTCTGATTGAAAGTGAACCTTGATTGTGACTAAAAGTGAACCTTAATTCGGATTCTTATCTTATTAATTAAAGACAGTTTTCAGTAAATAAAATATTCTCACAGTAGTTTACATATCAAAGGTATGATCACTATCATAAGTCAATGTGATGTTATTACATAATCGATGGTTGAAAGACTCAAAAATTCTTTTCTAAGCATACAATAGTTTACCAGAATAATTAATGATAACTAATAGTAATGAGTCTTATCAAGACTATTTTTAGTTTTTACCATTTAGTAGTTTTACCATTGACCTGCATTCACTGTCAATGTCAGGTAAATAGTTTATAATAAATAATAATTTAATTTATTTATTGTTTATAGATCTTTAGCAACACATCCCTGGTGAAGCCACTTGCGGCAGTCACCACACAGACACAGATTGTCCCAGCGGCGCCGGCTCAGCTCTCTGCTGTCCGCACCTTCCAGACAACATCTGTGACCAAGGATATTGACTCTGCTGCTAAATTCATTGGTGCTGGTGCAGCGACAGTAGGAGTGGCAGGTTCTGGTGAGTGCACTTTTAATTCTCGTGCATGTTTCTGGCATCTTAAACACTGTTTCTGTTATGCTCACTAATGTTCTCAACGACTCATAATTTAAATTGAATGTGTTAACACATTTCATTTTGTACCTCACTATAAATTAATTTTCCGACTACTCATATATACAGTCTTTGACTAGGGTTTTGAATAGCCTTATATAACTGCTTCACCATGATTGCATAACAGGAAGATCTCACATTATTGATTTTTTTTACATAAGACTTCCTGCACTGCAGTTTGATATATTGTTCCTTTCCTTTCACTAACAATGTTTATTACCTGCAGGTATTGGTATTGGTGTGGTGTTTGGATGCTTAATAATTGGTTATGCACGAAATCCTTCCTTGAAGCAACAAATATTTTCTTATGCTATATTGGGATTTGCACTATCTGAAGCTATGGGCCTGTTTTGTTTAATGATAGCATTTTTGATGCTATTTGCTTTCTAGTTTCTAATGCGATTTATGGGATAAAGTGTATAATTTTCTGCTTTTTATGGATATTTGCATTTCATTTTTGTTAAAGACCATAAGAGGTGAGATTGAAATGATTTTATGAGTAGTTTACATTTTTAATTGTATTTTTGGTATTTAAATTTATATTATTATGGAAGAATGTAGTACTAAGATCTAAAACTTTCATACAATTTTTTTCTGATTGCAGGAGCTGGTATTGGAACAGTGTTTGGTTCCCTCATCATTGGATATGCCAGGAACCCCTCCCTCAAGCAGCAGCTGTTTTCATATGCCATCTTAGGTTTCGCCCTGTCAGAGGCTATGGGTCTCTTCTGTCTTATGATGTCCTTCTTGTTGCTGTTCGCTTTCTAAGCCAATTACTTTTAAGAACACTACTACTGCCATCCGACATAATGAGGTTTCAGTGTATACTATCTGGAGTGGACGGCTATGGAATCAAATGTGTTGAAACCTCACAATCATGGTGGTGTAAGGACTGTTTAATAGTGTTACACTTACCAGTGCGACATCAGGAATGCAATTTATTTAATTATGTAGTATAAAAATCTAAAAATAAAATGTTGTATGTAAAACATTTAATGAACACTACAATTATTCCTATTCCTGATTAATGTAGACTTACTTGAAATCATGTTATGGGTAATTTCACCAGTATAATTGTTCAAAAGCCGGTGATAATATTGTAAGCCAGTAATTGCGTGTTTTGCGTGCCTATTGTCATCGACTTTCCACTCATTATGCTGTTTGGGAATGTCAGCATCTGTATTGTACATTTTTAGGGCGATTAAATGATACAAACCAATGTTTCTAAGATTTTTTTCAAATTTATAAAAGATCTTAAACTGCTAACATACAGATGCTTAGTATATTTTGTTTTCACAATAGTGCCTCCAATAACGGCAGAAACAGTACTGAAAAATAGAACCGTGAGATTCTAAGTGCCTCAACACTTGTAAGCTGCACTTGCACAGAGGGGACTACATAGGGAATCAGTGAATAAATGTAACCTTTGAGCAAAATTGAAATTTATATAATGCCAAAATCCATGATAGAGTAGTTTCTGGATATAAGCAAATATATCCAGATATCCCTTTCTAATAAGTACATACTTATTAGTTTTTTTTTTAACATTGAAAATATCTCACTGTAGGGCCAAAAAGCATTCATACAGACTGTTATATTGCAGATTTCTTCAAACATTAATAACTTCGGTAAATGCATATTATGACAAAACATTCTCACATTAGTGATGACTGATCCAATTTACGGAGTTGTTGCATTTATATGACTCCTTTGTGACAATTGTTAGTGGATATCTATATCTTCAATGTCGGCAATATAATTCACATTAATTATAGAACAATACATAAGAGGTTACCTAATCTATATACAGGGGAGTGATGAGCACTAAAGTACCTTTAAGTTCCCATTAAGTCAGACAATAAAGTCATACGCAAATTACAGTTCCGAACTTTTAACTCTATTAATATCACATGATCTCCATCTAACATATACATATTCAAAATCTTAAAATAATGTAAAAATCGCAATATAATTATGAAAAAAGATGCGAATTAGCAGTTTTAGGGCGGCCAAAATTAGTGATTATGGTTTTTTTCCTCCTTAGCCTTTAAATTTATTTACTGGAGAGAGTTTAAGGCCCTATTCAGTGCGACGCCGATGAGGTTTTGCGTCCGTCGCGGATGAATTCGTCGTTCAGTGCGATGCGGATCGAGATCGAGAGTCTTACAGTGTCATGAATAAAACTTGAATTGAAAAATTGAATTTGGGTTATTATGGCCTATTTATTAAACAACAGAAGAAGAAGACGCCATGGTAGAAGATTTAACTTGCATCCACTGGTTGAGAAAAGACTTCTTAAAGGAGAATTTGTATCCTTGTTTTCGGACTTGCGGGATGACGAAATGAAATTCTTCAAATATTTCAAGATGTCCATTAGGACATTTGAGGAGTTGCATGCGAAACTAGAGCCATCTTTATCCTTATCCGCGCGACTGTCCGCCGAGCACTGAACAAATACATTAGACCGTCCGCCCGCGGACATCCGCGGCGCGGAGCTATTTCGACGCGGATAGCTCTCCGCGACGCGGACAGCTCCGCGTCGCTCTGAACGCGCTGTAAGGTTTCATACATTTTACCGAACGTCCGCGTAAGTCATCCGCGTCGCACTGAAAAGGCCCTAATATGGTATATATAATCACAATACTTGTACAATTTAATTAAATGTTATATCCAGTATTTCACTTCAATGAGCAGTATTACCTTAAATTATAAATGTAATAATCTTATTCACACTGACTATGTAATGACTTAGCACAGTCTTAACAATTTTCTTATCCTCAACGGGTCGCGGGCTCGATTCTCCTCACAGGTTTTTTTTGAGTGTGAAGTGTGCAAATAGCCCTATGGCTTTTATTGCTTCGTCTATAGAGACTCGCGAGCAGAAGGTCCGCGAGTAAGAAGGCCTCCGCACAGGTCTCGGTATTATGGTGTTTATATATGACTGTACAGGGATACAATACTCTGAGAACCTATTTGCAATGGTTTTTAGGTAAGTTCAAAATTATCTTATTAGTAGATGGCGTTGATCAGAGATTTAATAATCAAATTGCAACTATTGAAGAAAAAAATGGACAATTAATGTTATTTACAAAAGATAATCTGTAATCATTCTAAACAGAATTTATCTATTTACAAATTATTCGTTAATCTCAACCGATAGGTGTCCGGCAGAATAGAACAACAGAGGCCACTAAGGTATTGAAAGGACATCCTTTGTTCGTGCAGAATAATACCATAAACCAAACCCTCGTCTTCGTCGTTTTAGCCTATTACAAGTCCACTTCTGAACATCATAGGCCTCCCCCATAGACAGTCACAAAAGTTTGTAGCTCTCATTTTGGAGGGATTTTATGTTTTGTAAGCGGGTTGGCAACCGCAGTTTAATATTCAGATGTTCGAGTAAGATGCTTCTGTCCATATGGTTTTTATTCTCCCTCTGTCTACTTTTATGACATCCATGGGTTGTAGATTTTCTTATCTCTCCACCACACGGCCAATTTTAAAAGTTACAATGATATTATGATCCAAATTAGTCAAAAAGCCGCTTTGGCAAACTTATTAAAACATCCATAGCCGAACACAATTTAAGTTTTTCAAGATTTTCTGCTTCTATGGACAGTATTGATAAAAGATATAATCGTTCTTCGTTGTCGATAAGGATTTTTTTTATAACGTTGGGCCAGAAGGATAAAAAATATTATAGTATGAATATTTATATGTTCACTACGGACTTTGTTATCAATAAGAATTTGAGGCTATAGATAACATTTTACGAATTCTTGGTTAAACACTTAATAGAGCGACACCTCCCCTCCATAGAAACCGAATGTATCAAATTTTGTTCAAAACTTTTCGAAAGTGGGAGGGGAGGGCACTGCCGGCTCTGATTGGATAGCTTCGGTCCTAATATAAATCGACACTGAACTAGTGATGTTACTTAAAGTAAACAACAATATTCATCAGATTTAAAGATACGCTTGTATGACTATGATTTATTTGTAGGCCATACAAATATTAGTACCGTTCGGTAATCGAACTCGTGACCCACATTGGCCAATCATGTCGCCGCCATTTTGAGTCAAAAAAATTCTTACTGCCCAATGAACCACAAGAAGTATAGTGATAGCATTGTATATTACGGTGTAAGTGTTGTGTTTACAATTTTAAATTTTCCGAATTGGAAATAATCTCAAAACAAACATTGTGTACACTACCGATTGATGTCATCTAATTGGTTCATTCCCGGTAGTACTATAGAACTATCATGTAGTTCCATAATATTGTAAGACATTAAATTATGAAACTACTGAGACAATTATTTCCTATTACTAAAAGGCGAAAACCCATTTGGGGTAAGCATTATGCTCTCATCGTAATTAACTCGTATTTCCAATCGTCATTTCGTACCCCAGACCTATTTAATGAGTCATGGCCGGTTGAAATAGATACCTCAAGTCCCCCCACCCCTCCGTGGGTCTTCGCCTTGTCGTGGCGGGGGGCTTACTAACCGTGGCTTGGTCACGCACGGTGAAGCTAAGATGGCCCCATATGGTCGGCCTGTGGCGTCAGGCTGGCCCGAGGAGGTTCGCTCCGAGTGGGCTACGCAAGCCCACTCTGGATGCGAACAGGGGTACTGCTGGGGGGAGCAGTACGCTGCCCTCCGCAGCCGAGCTGAAATAGCGGGGGAAGAGGAAGTGCAGGTGTATCGTTGCCTGTCTCCCTATCTTACGCGGCCGTAATGTGGTTGGCGGCGGAGCCACAGATCAGATGCGCCGTCGGGGCTGAGAAGACTGGTGCTTTTTGGAGTGCAAGTTTCCTGGAACCGTAGCCTCCTGTGTTGCGGACTTGGGGGAGTCCGTTGCGCACACCAAAGGGAGGCCGTGTCGGAAGACGAGTCGCTTGTTCCGGCGCGCCTTACTAAGGAGAGAGCAGTGTTGTTCTCTCCCAAGGCGGGGCCGCCGATGATAGGCTGCCGGCGCCGGTTAGGTCGCAGCTGTGTGCGCGAGCGTTCCCGTGACCCGGCCAACATGCGGCGAAGGCGGAATACCATAGGGTTTTCGTCGGTGCAAATCATAACCGACATAACCCGTCCTTCCCCCCCCCCCCCTTTCTTCCCCAAAAAAAGATACTTTAAAATAATGGATTAATATTAGGTATTTCTTTACCATTCATTGTTTTATTACTTTAAACCACTCAGAAAGTTTAAGGAAACTAAATAAAAGTTTTATGGTTAAAGTATTTATTATTAAATATTTTAAAATAAATCTTCACCAGCAAGTAAACAAGCTTTCATGCGTCTGACCCAATTTTAGAAACGAACAGACCTCATCTACGGCCTACTTAAATGCTCTAATAGCGTATCGTCCGACGAAAAAAAATGAATACCGTTGTAACCGATTTTTTTTATTTTAGATGCTATCATGGCTATAAGGAATGTGTTGTCCTTAATTCTTTGGGAAGTCCTTAGTTTTTTGGGACGTACCGTACTTTTTTTTTTTGGATGACTGGCGCAAGGGCCCCCGAGAGGGGACCTCGGCTTGGACCGTCATCCTGTTCGCGAGAGTAACAGACTCGAGGGTGCCCAAGGGGGCCGGTCTCGGCTCGGTCAGTTACTGCAATCGGGAGGGCAATATTACTACTACTATAATTATTAATACCATGATTATTATTAGATAAGTTTACCACCAATTCGGAATGCGTTTCCGCTGGAGAAGAAATGGCGCAAGAAACTCCAGCGACGCTTCTGTTTATGACACTACTGCTAGGGGAGAACCGACCTGAGATGCGGCGGTATCGCGAATAACTTTGTCTGATACGCCCACGCCGACGGCGGGGGCGGTATGATGGTGATAATGGGTGTTTGTGTAGTGTTGAGTAGAGCGCTTGGGCAATAGTGGTCGCGTCGTCAGGGTCCTCGAGGACGTGCCTCGGTCTCCTTTTTCCGCGGGTCGAGTTTTGGTGTATCGCGAGGGGGTTGTAAGTGGCGGCACCGACAACCAGTGGGTTGGGGTGCGTGGCGGCAGAGTCAAAGTATCGGCGAGAGGCCAACTTTAGATATTGGGCTACGGTAGGAAGCCCTAAATCGATATGAAGGTTAGCATTACGCACGAACCACGGTGCTCCCGTGGCTTTACGCATGAATCGATTTTGTATTACCTGAAGTCGGTGAATTTGACGCGGGGAGGCATGCGCAAATACGGGGCTTGCGTATGTCATAATTGGCCGTATACAGGCTTTGTAAAGTGTAATTTTATTACGTAGGGACATTTTGCTATTTTTATTTAGTAACGGATGTAATCGACCGAGGACGAACGCCGCTCGGTTCCTTACTCGGTTAATATGTGGACCGAAGCTGAGTCTCGAGTCTAATAGGACGCCTAAGTATTTGACTGTCTTTTCCCAGGGGATTGGACGATCGAATAACTCTATGGTGGGGAGATGCTGCGTTATGCGCCGCGAGAAGTACATGGCTGCACTTTTGATTGGGTTGACCTCGATCCTCCATTTCCGAAACGTTCGTGAAAAGGTTGTAGAGCACGGGACCTAGGACTGAGCCTTGTGGTACGCCGGCTAGGATGGGATGTGATTCGGATCGCACCCCCTCGACACGGTAGCGGAAGGTTCGACTGCGTAAGAAATCTCGTATGATGAGTACGAGGCGATCTGGCACACCGAGTCCATATAACTTGTATATGAGCCCGTTGTGCCAGACCTTGTCGAACGCTTTCGCCACGTCGAAGAAGAGCGCTCCGGTATGAAGCCCGCGTATGAAGCGGGATTGAATGTGCTCCGTTATGCGGTGCACCTGCTGGGTACATGAGTGTTTGGCACGGAATCCAAACTGCTCGTGGATGGGGATCCCTCGAGACTGCATGAAGTCTCTTAAGCGGGCGAGAAGTAGGCGTTCGTATATCTTGCCTAAGGCCTTGAGGAGGCTTATAGGCCGATATGCGGTGGGATCGGACGGGTGTTTAGAGGGCTTTAGAATCCCTACGACCTCTGCTTCTTTCCAGGTGTTCGGAAAGATTGCGTTGGCCAGAGCTGCGTTGTAGATTAATACCAATAGCTGAATGATGGTAGTAGGCAGGAGCTTAACTACTTTGTTAGTGATACCATCGGGACCGGGACATTTCCTCGGACGGAGGTTTTTAATAATAGACTCTACTTCGGTGCTGTTAACCGGCGGTATGGAATCGCGGAGCGGTTGAGAAGCCTTCCGATCGACCTCGCTGTCGACTAACGCGACGTGGGCGGAGTCGACCGGTAAGGTGCTTGGGGAGCATTGAGATTTTAGGCTGTCAGCTAGACATTCTGCCTTTTCTTCGTCTAGGAAGGCAGGCGGTTGGTTGGGTCGTACTAAAGGGGGCATTGGACGGGATGTGCCTCCTTTTAGTGATTTTGGAAGTCGCCAGAAGGCGAGGTGAGACGGTTCGATGTTAATGAGACTGTTATCCCACCGATCGTTTCTGAGCTCCGTACCGTACCGTACATATCGTCAAAGGACTACCACTTATTTCTATAAAAAATGTTGTAATACCAGCGGTACATGGACACAGTGGAGGTACGAGGGTGGATTGAAAAGTACTCTGCCTAACACAGATCCATTCAATTCTAAAAATCAAATCTACCCACATTATTAATTAGGTCAGTTCAGACTAGTTCATTGTGTGAAGTTCGAAACGTGTGCGATAATTAGTTGTGATTTTATAAATTTATTAACAAAGTAATCGGTCATAATTTCCGCGAATGGAGCAAATCGAGCAGCGTGCCGTCATTAAGTACCTCCATAAGAAGGGGCTATCATCAAAAGCCATCCATGATGACATGGTCAGTACATTAGGCGATTGTGCTCTGTCATATTCATCCGTCAAAAAATGGATAGCAGAATTTAAGCGTGGTAGAGAGAGTGTGAAAGATGAACCCCGCTCTGGAAGGCCTTCGACGTCAACTACTGACGAAAATATTAAAAAGTACTTGATTTAATAATGGGAGACCGCAGATTAAAAATTAGAGAGATAGCCGAGATTATAGGCATCTCTTATGAACGAACTCAAAACATCATTGTCAACGAGTTGGGTTTCCACAAGGTGTCTGCGAGGTGGGTTCCGCGACTGCTTTCAGTTGAACAAAAAAGGACGCGATTGACTATTTCACGCGACTGTTTGGAGTTATTTGAAGCCGATGCAGATGATTTTTTGAATCGTTTTGTTACTATGGACGAAACATGGGTTCATTACTGTACACCGAAACAAAACAACAATCAAAACAGTGGAGAAGACCTGGTTCACCACGCCCTAAAAAGGCTAAGTCGATTTTGTCGGCAAATAAGGTGATGGCTTCAGTATTCTGGGACTCGAAAGGTGTGATTATGATTGATTATCTTGAAAGGGGTCAGACTATAAACTCTGATTACTACTGCACCTTACTACGTCATTTACGAGAGGAAATAAAAGAAAAACGTCGAGAAATGCTCAGAAGAAAAGTCATGTTTCATCAAGATAACGCCCGTGTTCACACGTCAGTACAGTCAATGGCTGAAATTCACAACTGTGGCTTTGAACTGTTACCGCATCCGCCGTAGTCACCTGATCTGGCACCATCAGACTTCTTTCTGTTCCCTAACCTAAAAAAGCACTTGGGAGGTCAAAGATTTTCGACAAACGACGAGGTCAAAGCAGCTGTAGACGCATATTTTGACTCTAAGGAAGAATCATTTTTTTTAACGGTCTAAATGCTTGGAAGGGGAGGTGGCAAAAGTGTATTGAACTTGATGGTGATTATGTAGAAAATAAAAATATAACTGATTTAGTATGTGTTTATTTTCTTGGTTAGGCCGAGTACTTTTCAATCCACCCTCGTATTTTAACACTTTGTCTATGATTTTTGTGATTTAAAAAAATCATAATCATGAAAAAACCGGAAAAGAATTAGTTTTTTGCAATTTGACGATTTAGATTTTATAACATATATTTGAAAACAATTAAATAGTTTTGCATGTGATATTCATAGGTTTAAGGAGGAGGTCCTTACTAAAGAACGAGAAATACGATTTATTTTCCCATCAGTTATAATTCACTGACCTGTATGCGGTTTCTAGTGGAGGTGTTCTGGCAACGAAATGGGAGAGTAAGAATTTCTTGACTCTTACCAAAATGGCGGTGACGTGGTTCGCCACATGTCACATGTCGTTTCGCGCAAGGACGAAAAGTGGGCTACGGGTGTGGTCTCTGCCTTCCCCTTATAGAAAAAAGGTGTGACTGTATGTATGTATGTAATATTACATGTGTGTAAATGATACCACACAAATGTTTACTAAAGTTTTGAAAGTTGATATTCCGCAGGTGTATTCATCTGTCTTTTGCTGTAATAATGATAGCATTCGCAACGCAGTTCTTAATTAATTTATGCCACCTAGCGACGTATGGTCGCTGGTCTCGCCAAAGAGTAAAATATTATAATCACTATAGTAAATGGGGATATACGTAAATGTATTCGTATATATTTTAGGAACTGCTTTTATGTAGTGAGTTCTAATGCTAAAATCATACATCATACCACACAAAATAAACAATCTATGAATCAAAGATTAAACTAGCAAAAAATCAGCTACGACTTGATTATGGTCCATAGCAGAGAATTCTAATAAAGAATAACTTGATATGATGATTCATTAGAATGAAAGTGAATTTCGAATTCAATTTTTAATCGCAAACGAATAATGTCTCTGAAAATATACACTATTTTTTTTTGTTTTTATTAGGTAAGCCTTCTGGTGTCTTCTTTTTTTTTCACGAATACAATAAACCTTTTATCTTAAAACAATTGATGGTAGTCTTATGCTATTATATTAGCCTGTTTTCTGTAATTGTATCTTTAATTTATTTACGCGTAAATCAGTGAAATATAAATCCCATAAATTACGATCCGTCTTTTCAGTTAGGTGCATAGTTACATGACCACAACTACTGAGTTGTCAGTTTAATATTAATTCAGACCTAAAAGGGTGCAGATATTTTTCTAGTCAGCCTGTATTAAACTTTATTTTTATATATAACAAATTCAAATAAAATTATTATTTATTATCAACAAATTTATTTCAAATAAGTTTGACGTGCGTCTAAGTGAATACCTCTGATAACAGGCTGTTCAATGTAAAATGGAAATCCACATAAAACAACAGAGGTAAGCATTTAAATCGCGTTTTACATAATTTCTTATAACACTACACGTACAAAACAGGTCCAGGCATTCACAATGCTTTACTTATAATATCTTCATAATTTGGATCAGATAAAACCAAAAGGAATACAGCTGAATTTTCATATCGGGATGTATTCGTTTTGGCGTGTACAAGCGCATGAATTCAGTACACTCTTATAAATCAATAAAATAATTCTCAAAGAAATGTAAAAAAGTATTGCTTTATTTGGTTCTTTTATTACAGATATTGCCAAACTATTTATATATATATTGATCTTTTAATAAAATTTTCCGCCTTTTTTACAAATCGTCTTTTGTCCATTAATAATAAAATATTTTCATTTAGAATTAGATCAAGATTTCTTTTTTATACATAGAATTTTACGTGGAACATTCACTAGTGAAAAAGTTATTTATTTCGAAGCTTCGATAAAAATGTCGCGAATATTAAAAAAAACTAATATTGTACGGTGAATGTAGTTGCCCTTTACAAATTATCCTATAGTATGTCCTAAGAGATTTCTTAACATCAGCAAAATTTAAATATTGCTGAAATGTATGCAGACTTAAAAGTTGGATGCAATATGTCCACTATATTCTCTAAAAACTTATTAATGAACACTCGTAGAAAAATAGCTAATGTCAACCGCTAATTTGACTAGTAAATTAACTAGTTAATAATTATACTGTTTCTAAAACAATTCGCGTCAATCAGACCGAAACTCAGACGTCTCATCTACACTTCCTTGAGAATAAAAATAGATGCATTTTCATAAATATGTATCAGTCATAATCATAACATAATTTTCACCCTGGTGACACTTATGACAAAACAATTTTGGGATCAAAAAGTGACACTTAACAATACCTTTATCATCTAGATTAGAGGATCTATGAACAAAAAAATCGTAAATAGTTTACAATAATTTCACTTAACCTACAGCAAAACAAAGTAAGGCAATCTCTACACGTCTATCCAACAAAAGATTTTCGAAGTCAGAACTGTACCTACGCTCATCAGACGAGATCATAGGAACCACGATGATACCAAGTTTTTTTTAGATAACACATAATAATTTTGACAAAATACATTTGATAAAACCACATTTGTTTGACTCACAATTATCTCTAAAAAGTCACTTGTAGTCTCGCAAAATTATTTATTTTGTAGATATTTGTGAATGAATGATCGTGGAGCTCCATCAAGAGACAGCAATCAAAAAGTATTAACATATTTCTTTGAAATTTACATATAAACTCAAATGAGTAAAAAAAGAACGTATAAAAATATAGGTGTTTAATTAATTATAGTATTTAAAAACTATATGCAAATAGGTAATTTATGGGGATGATAAGAAATAAAATACCCTTATTTGTATAAGAAATTAGTACCACAATGTGGTTAAAATACCATTAAAGATATACATTGAAACATTAGAAAAGTTTATGCTATGTTGTCTGCTTATTCCTTGATGTCCCTAAGCAGTTAAAGCCCTATAACGATGAATTTTATATTATTTTATAAATAATAATTTGACAAGTTTCTAAAAAAACATTCATCGAATTTGGGTTGTTTCCATGACCTCGAATTAGAAGCCTCAACTTACACATTATATTTGGCTCAACCTATTCCAGTGAAATTAGTTTTACATAACGCATATCGCTTTTTATATAAATTACCCTCTTTTAAAAAACTACATGATATTTTGTTTCTGTTTCTATAATACATACAATTATCAATATTAAATTGTTTCTGTCTCGAACTGGTTGCCTTTTGAAATTGTTATGGGTCCATATGTTTCGTGCTGTTCTAGTCTCAGAACTTGATGTTTTTTGAGAACTAATAAACTGTAGAATTTTTGCGCCACCTGGAACAAAATAAATACTTAAAAATGTTAAATTAAAAAAAGACGTAAAAACATATGTACAAAGTGACTGATGACAGATTAAAACAACACTATATACATTATCAAAGAATAAACAATGCAGTATTTAAATAACAAGATACACCAGAGTTTTTATGCCATTTAAATATGATATCTATATTTGTGTGATGGAAAAAGTTTACAAGATATTATATAAGACAATTATATGCCTAATATTGTCAACAGATATGGTTAAAATAAAATTATATTTTAAGGATTTTAAAAAGACTTGAAAAAGGCCTATGACAGAGTGGTGAGGAACGAATGGTTGTCGACATTGTCTATGTATGGGGTGAACGGGGCTTACACAGACTAATTTAACATCAAAAAAGGTGTTGGACAAGGATGTGTAGCTTCACTTGGACAGTTGAAACTATTAATAGACTTTGTAGATTAGAACAAAACAAATAATTTAAAGCTGAAGCTAGTATGGATTAACTATGACATTGCAACATCTTTTATCACAGTCCCCCATGATTATGGATGCTGCAAAGGGCTAAAAACGTCAGGAATGCAATGTGAATTAAACGCTGTGATTATGCAGACATTACAATTAGTATGATCTCCATTGTCGGATATTTAACATCTAACAAGTAGGGGGCTGCAATGTGTCAGCTATATGTTAACTAAATTAGTAATGAATATCCCAATGTTGGATCATTTGACTGGTCACTGGTCTCCTCTCATTTCTGATAGGCTTTTAAGAGTCGGGAGGAATCCGCCATGCTACCTCAATACAAACTTCACAAGACGTCAGAAACATTTTTTTTTTCCTAATGTACACTTTCTCGCACGATGTTTTTCTTACATATCACACATAAATAAGCACATTAAAACTACAATTTAAAATTTTAGGTCACTTGAATACTATGAAATGTAAAGCGAGTGCCCTGCCCTAGAGTTAACCGAGTGCTTACGGCACCAATGCATCTTGAGCGGAAAAGTCCAGGGCCTCAATTCTACTATTTTATAAGAAAAACTATTATGATGCCATACCATTATCATTATACGAGTATTACGATTTTTGCTATTTTCCTATACTGCTAAATTACCAATGCCGTAACAATAACATGATAATGTCTACACTGGTTTGATTCCTACCTACCATAGTTAAAATCGTAAATTATAAATATAATGACGTTCAAATTATTTTTAGAATATCATGCGGATAGTAATATGAGAATACGAAATGTAAACACGGTTTCACAATCGTTTTACAATCATAGAAAACGATGTGTTAGTAGAATAGCGAAACTGTCATTCAGCGACGATGTCGTTGTCATTTTTTCCCGGCTACGGCGAAGTAAAAAGGAGGGTTTGGCGGATTATATTGCCAATGAAAAGGGTGGCTACGAGCCAGATCAGACCAGGTGGTCTGACCTTAGGAGGACGTCTCTTCTTACTAATAATATTTAGATGTTATATATGTAGTTCGAAAACTTCCATAGCGATGGAATGTATGAAATATTTCCTGAGCTTCTCATGTGGCGACAAAGATGTCGCTAAAGAGGGTCATGATTTTGACCGGTATGTGTGTGTATGAATGTATGTTCATCTGTTCTCTCAAATCTTCTAAACTACTTATCATAACTTGTTCGTCCGCTGGTTATAGGCTATACGTCGGAACATTAACGCCTTAACAATATACACGCCCTCTAGAGGCCATAAAGTCACGAACTAAAAAAAATTTAATGATTGGTATAGTGTAATTGGGGCCCCGGGGGTCAAGCGGAAAGTGTGTGGTGCAGTGCAGCGGCGCACCTGCTTCCTTATGTTGTGCGGCGGCGCCAGGTCGGCGAAGGCGAGGCGCAGGCCGCCCGCCAGCTTGGGCCGCATGGCGGCGAACAGCTGCGCGGCGCGCCGGTTCAGCACGCGCTCCGAGAACTGCTCCTCCGTCTCGCCCGCCTCGCGGAAACCGTCCTCGCCCTGAACAAATGCACGCCACGGTCATTACAATTATTATAATCAATCAAGGCTGTGAAATTAAAATTATTTATTTTTCAAATTTTCTTTAAAATGCAATCACTACACAATCGTTGAAAAATGCTTACATTGATTTTTCCTACTTAATAGTTTCTTAGTCCTAAATAATTATTCGAATTGTGCGTAGTTTTTGAATAATGTTGAACTAGCAGTGCCACGTAGGGTACCCCGAATTCTTATTACCAAGTCTTTTAAGATTCCGCCAGTAAGAACCAATCTCGGCATAAATTCTTCTGCGGTATAAATGTGTCGGAGTACAATGTACTAAACAGTAAAATATATAGACATATTTCACAACTCAATACACATCTTCAAAAAAAAGGTACTGGAATCATTTGCATCACTTTTTCTCTATAACACTTATATATATATATATATATATCCGTGTGGTAGCGGCCTAAGAGAATCTACCACCCCATCTCATCCCGTGGGTGTCGTAAAAGTCGACAGGGGGAAAATGAAAACCAGGAGATGAGCAGCAGCATCTTGCTGGAACATCGAAATAAATAAACTGCGGTTGCCAACCCGTCTGCCAAGCGTGGCAACTATGGCAAAATCCCCTCAAAACGAGAGCTACAAACTTTTGTAGCAATGTATGGGGGAGGCCTATGTTCAGCAGTGGACTATTGATAGGCTGAAACGATGATATATAAATATTAAATAAATAAAATATTATATAATATTATATATATATATATATATTTCGTAATTAATATTTCTACTTATGTTATGTTGTACACGTCTATTATACATGCACATGGTAAGACAACATACTATATTGGCTATGTTATGATGTATTTTCGATGTTCACTGTTTGTGTCTAATTAAATAATGAAGCTTTATAAATATAAATTTAGTTTGCCAAACATGATTCGTTTTTTACAATCTACCACCGTTTCGTAATGAAATTTCTTTGACGCAATGCAATTCTCAACTTATCATTCAAGTACACAGCTAATGGATAAGTAGCCAGGCAAGGAATTACGGATGCAAAAAAAATTGGATCACAAAAAGCAAAGTATCAGCCTATAAATGTCCTAGTGGCGACCACACAGACCTTCTCCCGTTTTTAAAGGGTTTTGAAACTGAGAAAAATCCGCCACGATGCTCCAATGTGGGTTGGGAGACTTTATATGTCCTCAAAATACTTTTATTCCTATTACATACAGGTTAAATCAGCACTTAAAATTGCAGAACACTTTTAGAGGTGCCGGCACCGGGGATCGAACCCATGACTCGCGTACAATGAAATTTAAGCGGAACGGCTCTTTTCCGGAGATACTGCTAATAATTTTATACATAATGCAAAACGTTTCATTTAAATAAAAGTTTAGTAAAATAATACAAAAAAAGGATTACTTACATTTTCAACACTGAGAGGCAAATCATAATCGTGTGGTGGACTATGGGGTCCCTGTTCATCGTATCCTAAATTCGTCATTTGCATACCCACCTAAAAACAAAAAAAAAATATTTTTATTCATTAACTACCTGTAGCCGCGATTTCGCGTGGATATTGGATTTGTTTAAGCAGGTTATTAAAAAAATCAAAGAAAAGTTCATACATTATTAAGATTTATATTAATCGCTATCTATCTTCGCTACTATAAGATAGATGGCATTCCGTGGAATATCATCGCTAAAAGAATTTCGGAACAAATGAAACTTAATCTAAGATGAAACTAGAATTACAAATTGTAATCACTCTATTGTAAAGTACATTTTGTTACTTTGAGCAATGACTTGAAGTTGCTATGATGTGAATCATTGAATAGCTTAAGGGCATTTCAGACGTATATGGAGCAGAGAAGAGTCCGCCACGCTGTTCCAATGACTGGTAGGCGACTTCACATCCTTCAGACATGTAGGTTTCCTCACAATGTTTTCCTCCACCGCTAAACACGTCTAAAACAGCATACGCTTATATAGGAGCTTCGGAAACCGGCCCGTATAAATTTACAAGGCGAGCGCCCTGAGGTACCACGGGTCAAAGAAATATATTTACCTGATAATCCCCATGTTCATCCAAGGCATGTAACGGTAGAGGGTCCATCGGTACTGTATGCGGTAGATCGTGTTGCGGCGGTTGCGTTGAGACAACAGACCGCGTTAATAAGGACGACACATGCTCTCCCTCTAGCTGTGGCATCATCGGAAGCTGCTCCATGCCGTGCTGCAGTAGCGCACTGTCTTGTAATCCTCCTGATGGGAAAACTTGAACGCTTCAATATATTTTTTCTACATAACAAGGAGAAGAGGTAAGGTAAAACCTGGTAAAAAAGGCGGTAAGCTTAATGGCTTTTGTGGGGGTCCACCATATATTGTTAAGGCGATTTACTAGATAATGTTTTTAGAGAATTTCTCCTTTGACTACCATTCTGGTACTCTGATAACGTGGTTACTATTTGCGTACTACAGCCAGTACTCTGCAGGAAAATTTAAACACAAAAAAATGCATATATCGCGTATGTTACATGTTCGCCATAATATTTCATTAAATGTAGATAAATAACATAGTACTTATTGTTCTGGGAAGAACAAGCCACAAACCCACTTTCCATACCCCGGTGATAAATTATCCTCCTCATTACCACATTACTTTAGGTGGGATTGTAGTTAAATGTTAACCAATATATATTATAAAAATAACGTTATCGTTTTATGTATAATATGAAAAGCATTGATGTACTCACTTGGCGTCATCCCACCGTGTTGAAGACCCGCCGGGGTCATACCTCCGTGGTCTAAATCACAGAGTTATAATAAATATTAGTATTGCAAATATAAAACGGTTTTAATTAAATTTAACTTAAAATTTCATCAATCGATTCTTGCAATGAACGTCATGGTGCCATTAAGTAAACCATTAATCCATCTGATCCTCTGTGTCGTAAATATTGTTTACCCATTATTCTATGCCAATATGTTGTAAAAATCGAGTAATAGAAATACTTTAACTATCTCACTGTCTTCAAATGATGGCGAAATTAAAATCTTATTTTATGGAAAAACCAAGTTCCAAGTTTGATGCTTATATTGCACAAGGACCGATCCCGTAATCGCACCTTTAAAATTGTTATTTGCAATTTTATGTGCTGATTTAACACGTCGTTTACGGCGATCGAAAGAATCATGAGGACCGGCCAGAACAGTCGTGAATAAAAATAATATTACAAAGACATAAGAAGTCCGTCAACTTGCACTGAAGGAGCTTCGCGGACTCTACTGAACTGTACTAAAAACACGAGATTTACTTTTTCGAGAGCTAATTATGATGCTTATTTTTATATAATCTTTAATTTTCATCTCTTTCTTTATATTTAAAAAACTAACCTGGTGTCAAACCTCCATGCACCAGGCCACCTGGCGTCATCCCGCTGTCTAGCCCCAGGCCCGGAGTCATACCTCCTGGAGTCATTCCACCGTGAGTCATTCGACCGGGAGTCATTCCACCGTGAGTCATTCCACCGGGAGTCATTCCACCGTGAGTCATTCCACCGGGAGTCATTCCACCGGGAGTCATTCCTCCAGGAGTCATTCCTCCGGGTGTCATGCCTGCAAGAAGGATTTAAGAAATATAAAAAATTAATGACATTTATTCCAATAAAATTATAGTTGCAATAAATAATTGCCATAATTGCAATAATGACAATACGGGAAAAATCCCGTATTGACATAATGGAAATTATTCATGCGATAATACCCGATAATGTTATGTTTGTACACATACATAGATACAGTCACGCCTCTTTCCCATTGGGGTAGGCAGAGACCACATCTTTCCACTTGCCATGATTCTGACACACACCTTTTGCTTCTTCTACTTTCATTAGCATTTTGATACACGCTCGTCAGTTGCTTGCGTACTACGTACTTTTAACGTGACCTATCCTTAAAAGTACATTAACATACATTTTTGATTTTAAACTATAGTCAAATTATAATTTATTTTAGGTTAATCATGTCTTGTCTGCTAAGTGTTGAACATAGGCCCCATAGATTGCCACAAAACACGGTTCTGAGCCACCTGACTTCCCGCAAAACCGTGCAGGTTGTCGCGTTTTGCTGGTACATCTTCCTCAACAGTTATCAATTCTACGAGCTATATGGCCGGCCAATTGCCACTTCAGCTTGCTAATCCTTAGGGGATATGTCGCTAACTCTAGTTTTAATAGCTTGTTATTATATTTAATTATTTTAGGATATTACCACCATGATGTAAACCAGCAGGGGTCATACCGCTCGCCACAAGCCCCAAGTCCACAGGCTGGCCTTCGCCATGCTGAAGTTCGCCTAGAAAGTGAATAGTTTTATCTAAAGTTAATGGTATGATAATAATAAAAATAGCTAAAATATTTGACAAATAGGCATGTTTGTTGCAGCAAACATGTGTTTTGGCAGTACAAGCCACTGCATCCTGCGCATATAGTTGATTTAACAAACATAATTTTGCAAAGTAAACTTAACGTCACCTACAACATATTCTTTCTAGACAGTACAATATGTATAATATTGAATAAAAAAATTATAATGGTTCTGACAGTCTGCAGTCAAGTTTTGCAATATCTTGCTGAGTTGAACCCCTATGTTGACGTAATATAAGCCAAACTATTATTATTCCTTTTATCGTTTGTTTTTTGACTCCATGCTAAATATTCTGTGAATGAGTATTGACATAATGAATGTTTACCTTATCCCATTTTTAAATGATGATGATTCATTTTCAGACATTTAACTGTTTGACTGTACCAAATAACTTATAAAGATAGCAACCAGAGGAGTTGGGTGAAATACCAAGTAATAGCTTGGATTTATGTCAAAATCAAGAGAATGATTACAGACATTCAAACAGAAAAGTCTTTTATAGCCGCCAGAGTAAAATATTGTCCAACATGACATATGTTAAATATATCACTTGCACATTGACACTTGGATAGTAAAATGCTATATAGTGTCCAAATTAACTGTTTGTACCGCCACATGTCAGCCTGTGGCTGTCTTAAACTTCGTCTAAGGAAAATTATAGAAAAATCTCGTAGCCTATGATAAATGGCGGGATAACTATCTTAAATACGTTACGTCAAATGCTCCCAACATGGAAGAGGCATATGTCCAGCAATGAACAATTTGAAGGTAATTGCTAATGATTATGATGATAGTCCCATTGTATGTTTTCTTAAATGTTACTTCAATACTACTACAGATCCAGATAAACATAAGCTACAAGAGAATTTCTTTAAAAAACGTATCACCTGAGCCAAGCGATGGCGGGTCACTTGTTACAAACATCGCTGTAATTGTAGCCAATTTTTATTTGAATAATTTTATTAACTTTGACCTTATACTTAGATATTGTCTTTATGTATTGTCTAAAAGACATCAATAAAATTGTCAAATAGGATGTGAAATATGGATAGACTGATAATGGTTAATTAGCTATAATAATATTATGTATGTGTGGTAAAGTTCCATACATTGCTAATCCCGCAAAATAATTTAAATATAAAAAAAAATTAAAAATTATGTATTTTTTTAGAAAACATCAAGCATAATTTATATATATGCATAATACCTGGCGTTAGTCCTCCTTCAAGCAGTGTACCAGGTGTTAAAGGCCCTAACACACCAGGCGTCAAGGGCGGTCCTAATGTACTCAGCATACCACCTGCAATAAATAAGGATAATACCATGAAAAAGTCCTCAAATTACTTTAATGTAAAGAAAAGAACAACTAATATTATAAGTTTTACATATTGATATTGTTGTACTAGATAATAATTTCGAAAAATGATTAATAGATAATAATCACAAAAATATAATATTATTAAAAGCATAATTAGCGAATTATTCATGATTCATATACTTAAAACTAACTTCTAGAACACAATAGAACAGTAGCAGGAGCAGAAGAAAGTAGAAGAGAGAACAAGCAACGAAGATTACCAATTAATAGTATCTATGGTGAAAAATATCACTGTACTAATGAATGTCTCAAACTTGACTTGAAGATTATATATGTACTAGCTAACCCGTGCGAATATACCGCACAGTATAGTGATCATGAACATGCGCCTTCCTAAAATAATGTAAAAAACTGTAATCTATAACAGCTATCATACATGTTAGTTGAACAGTCTGTTAACAGACAGCTTTCTGCAATTAATCTTTTTTTTTTTAACTGAACCATCAATTTTAAGACTTTACTCATTTTTCGTCATTAGAGGGAAATATTATGTTCAAAATGGCGTATCAAACATTAATTTTGATACGCAAAAAAAAACAACTACAAGAAATAATATATACTACGTTATCCATAATTGATATAACATCCCGGCCCCTACCCATGCTACTTTGATCTGATAAAAACAACGTTGAAGATTTAATGACAAAATTGAATACTAAAAATGTCCATACAAAACTTTAAAATTATTTGTTTTGTAAAACTTTACGCGACCCTAACTCAGAAAGTCGTTGCCCCGAACCAGACAAATTCAAAATACGATTTCTTCTCCATTTTATTTATGTTACGGCGTCATACTAACAGATTTACTTCGCAACAGATTTCCTTAACCTTCATCTTATCCTAGTACTTGCGAGTTCTTTCGATGGCAGCTCAATGGAAAAACGCTCAATTAAATTTATGAGATGTATAACCTATGAGTTTTAAACAAATTCTTTAAGCCGACATATCTCCCCCCTATTGGTATCACGCTACGAGGCTCATTATATTTTTTGGGGCATATACACATCGTCCCTAAGCCCAGCCTTCCGGGATGTATAGGACATTACGAATTACCCTCTATATATATAGATAGATAGATTATTTAGAACCTGTAGATGCATTGAATTTATTTAGTTTAGTAAGTTTTGAAAAGTGACTCATACTTTGGCAAAGTCTTTAAATTGAATATACAATATCAGTTAAATATTGTGTCTGTGACTAAATATTTAATATCGTCTCAATACAAAGAGGAATTTACTAATGATGACCTCCTGGTCGATTTTCGACCACGGTGACAAATTCGGAATCTGTCAGGAAGTTATCAACTGCGCAGGAAATATTATAGTGCATCAAGTGTACGCGCAAATACACAGGCACTCACTCGTCCCAACCTGCGATGCGATAAGATCGGAGATAGGCTAGAATGCAGTGTCAGAAACACGGGGATAATCACAACACGACCAGGCCCGACCAAGAATTGGTGTTTTTGCAAAAATGATGGCTTCAGCTGGAATTCGCACCCAGGACCTGCGGCGTAGAAGTCAGGTACCACTAGACCACGTGGTCGTCAGCTGCTAATATAATGGCACCAAGATTGGTCAGTAGATCATCGTAGTCAGAAAAGAATCATAAATCATAGAAGCTAGTAAGACATCATAATGACCTCATAACATGTTTTATTTCTGCGCTTCCTAATGTAATGCGGCAATTTTGTTATGAAAGCACAGTTATATATATAATAGTTATATATAATAGTAGTACTATTTACACAATTCACATAATCCCTTTTAAATAAATGACTCCAATGTGACATGTGATTGCGTTGCTACTGGATCTCATTCCGAGTGGGTCGTAAGCGTCCACGAAATGACGTCATTTCTTCTGATCGGTGGTTCAATGACATGCTTGTAAATGAGCAGTCAGTGGACAGCAGCATTTGAGGTAAGGGGGTCTGAACTGCGATTCACTTGATATGCGTGGTGATAGATACAAATCCTCCCTTCTTAGGAGAGGTCTACTTCCAGCAGTAGTTTTTTTTTTATAGGAGAATGTGACGAGACGAGCAAAACGTTCACCTGATGGTCAGTGCAACATCTGCTCAATACATATGCTGTGTCACCCGAAGTCGCATATGTCCAGTAAGTAGTAGTGGCGTAGTGGTCAGCGAACCTGACTTCTGCGCCACCGGTTCTGGGTTCGATTCCCAGCCGGAGGTAACATTTGTGCAAAAACACAAATTGTTGCTTTTCGGGTCTGGTTGTGTTGTGCATGTGAAATGTATGTTTGTAAAACGCACCCACGATACAGGAGAAAATCCTACTGTGGGGCTTCGTTTTTTAAAAAAAGAAAGAAAGATTACACCAGAACTGTGCCCTACTAACCTAAACACAGTAATGATAGCATACTACTAATTCACGGTAGAAGAATTGGCCCTGGTGTGGTACCTACCTAGACGGATTCCCGCATAGAAATCCTACCACCAGTAATTTTTTTTTGTTATTGTAATTCTAACAATAATTAAGGGCGGATTTCACCGTTGAAACTAAACGCGATCAGTTCAAGAAAAACAAAGTTTAAGCGTTTAACTGAGTTCAATGCTACAGTTTGCATTTCATCAACATCAAATGAACGCAGTCAATGCTAAACGCGGTTCAAATTCTGAACGCCCAATTACCGATGTTCAGCTCTTTAAACGCGTTTAGAAAGTCATTGTCAATTGCACAACTATGAAAAAAAAAAACTTATTTTTAATTCGTATTATTTATTGTTTGCATTCCTATGTAACCTATGCATAAAAACAGGCTGTTTGATGTCGCAAAATACGAAATAAATCGTCTTTTTGTTTTAGATTGTGACGATATTTCATGTAAACTTCGTTTTTCTAAACGCGATCAAAATAGAGTCGATGAAATCGGTTAGACGCAAACCGAGATCAAATGATACATATGAACTCAGTTAAGTAAAACGTGGTTTTATTAAACTTGGTTTCCAAAGCAATCAGTGAAATCGGGTCTAAAAGTGATGAAACTAATATTTCTTGGATTAACAAGTATGCGTGATTGATATTGTGTGAGAGCGATAGGTGTCTGGCAGAGTACAGTAAAACCTACCTCTTTCCTACCGAGGTGTCATAAGAGGCGACTAAGGTATTCTAGGGACAGACTTTTTTTCATGCAGTTTAACACCATAATATGCAATGCAGTCACTTTTCTGCTCGTGGGAACGCAACGGAGCGGCGACGTGGTTCGCCACCCGTCACGTCTCCTTCGTGTGTAGCCCCTGCCTACCCCTTATATGGAAAAAATATGTGTAAATCCTACCACCAGTAAGAAATGACTGGATACTGTTCAAAGTACAAGGGACTTTAGCTGTGATACGTACCAGGTGTCTGTGGCGCTTCGTCGTCGGAGCGCGGGGTCATCGGCGAGGCGGGCGAGGCGAGCCGCTCGGAAGCTAGCCGTGCACCACATCGTTTGTTAATACTTGTGCGGTTAGACAGCGTTATGTACATTGAGGCGAAGGTAAAACCATTAAAGAAATCTAGTCACTTTTCAATTATAGCTCGGAACTTCTCAACTTAATATACTAAATATTTATGATTGGCTTCTGTGCTATGGGCCGCGGATTCGTTTTTAAGTACCGAACTAAATTTGTTTTTCCTAATGATTGTTCCGGGTCTCGTTGTTACAGCATGTGAAATCTGTCTGTAAAATGCACCCACAATACAGGAGAGTACTCGTTTTCTTTAGAAGAAAAAAAAAAGAAATGATGTGAACAGATGACGAATATGTAATTTACTTTCATAGGATATATTCCACTGAAAGTATGAAATATAGCATTTTAAGCATAATAAAGGAAAGAAAGTTAATTGGCTATGATCCGCATGCAACATTTAAAATGGTGTGTTATCTATAGTTTTTGAAGAGCAGCGCCCGCCCTCCCTCAACAGCGTGCACAAGCAAACCAATACCGCCACAAGGAGCCGCCATCAGATACCCTCCAACACCAAACTCGGCGTCTGACTGTCGTAGAGTCAATATCACTTGATAATGCCTCGTTTTGAGGTGCTCTCGACTTCAGTGGTGTGTATTGCCTAGTGGTATTACATAGTGATGGAGGGTATCTGGTGGCGGCTCTATGTGGCGGTATTGGTTTGCTTGTGCCGGCTGTTGAGAGAGGGCGGACGGCGCTTTTCAAAAAATAGATAAGACACCATTTTAAATTTTAAATGCGGATCTTAGCAATCTGACTTTCTTTCCTTTATGATAATGAATTTTCGCAAATTAACGCCTGATTCTATTAACTGCATCCAAAGCAGTAAAACCATAATTAGTAATTGGGACAATCCTAACAGAACAGAAGATATAAATTCTACCTCAAAATTTGGATAGGCTCAAACAGTATAATATTTTACTATGTGCAAATTATTTATGTTTCATTTTCAATTAAAGTTTCAGTTTACAAGTTTCACTAGTAAACAAAATATACCGAGAAGTAAGGAAGCCATAATTTTCATAGAAGGACATAGATAACTTTAACTAACACCTCATAAATATTAAGCTATAAATAATATTTTGTATATGTTTAATACTTATGCTGTGGGTTGATGATGTTTAGTTATGGAATAAAATATAAGAACCAATTTCAATGAACAGTTTATGATATAGTGGAGAAATATTAAAAGGTTACCTAACCCAAGTGTGGTTAGATTAATAATAAATTAATACGTTAGTAACAGATCAGCATTAGATAGTGAATGAGATGAGTCAGTGTTGCAATATGAAAATAATTATTACCAACTGATGGTTCATATTCCTGTGGCACAGGCGTAGGGGGCTCCATTTCAATTATCGATGGTGGGGCCGGAGTTTCAGGAGGTTGTAATGTCTGTAAAAAAATGTTTTATTTAAAAAAAAAAACATTTTGTAACGTTGTCTTATAGGCGGAGTTTTCGGGAAAACATTGAAACGTTACTTCTTCATGGCGACGTTTTCTGCCCGCTCGTCGTACTGGTTCCACATCTGGTGAACGCGCTGCTTCAATCTCTTCTGCTTCACTTCGTAAGGTCATGTTGCGTTGGTACTTCTGTAATCATCGGTATACCTATTTAGTAATATATCATTCTGTTGTTAACTAACTTAAACTTTAACATAGGTATGAAGACTTTCTCTATATTTTTAAATATATAGATCCAATTTATATACGAAAGAGGATTTTGTTGTAATTGTGCACTCGGCAGACGGATTAGCGATTGTATTGCCAGACACTCCCCGACATAGACCTGTGGTATTTTCGGTATTGCAGTTTTCAGAATGGTTATTTTGCCATCCGTCAATTCATGAGATTTACCAGTCAATAAAATTTTCTTTTTACCTTAAACAAAATTCGTGAGGGTATCGGCCTGGCTGGTAAAGAGAACAATTTCTCCACACCACCAGTTTCCTTCCAATGCATCAGTCTTCTAGTAGGCGGCGCAAGGTCCAAAGTAGTCACGATGTCTGACGTGTTGCTGAGTTGATTCTTCATTTCTTCACCTGATATATTCTTTACTTCATCGACGATCAGTTTGCGCTTTCGTTTCGCTTTTGTTATACCTTGAAAAAAAATGCAGGCTAAAGCTAATCTTAGATGGCGCTGCCGTCGACGTTATTTGGTTATTATAGTATTACTTATTAGTTATTAGCTTTATTTTAATAAACTCACAAAAAACCCCAAAAATTTATTATTTAAGGACTTTAGACATAATTTGTCTAAAGAAAATTTAAGTAACAATAATGGCTCCCTGACTGAAAAATGCAGATCTTGTAAAAAACTATGATAACAATTCATCGTCTGTGTTTATATTTACATATAATTTGGAGTTCCTGTAATTTATTACTTACATATGAAAAAGCATTGAAGGTATGTTTTAAAAAATGTTATTAAAATATGATAATGTTCCAGGGACTTCGCGCCCGAGACGCTGCTGCTCGTCGTTGGCCAGGACCATTAAATGTGTTATCAGTCGGAGGCCATGATTTGCCACGAGATTTGCCCATTACCCACCCTTCAAACCAAAACACAGTAATGTTTGCACACTATAACTTGACGGCAGAATCCTGCATAGGAATCCTAGCAATATGTATATATCGACGGTGTAATGAACTACCTTTGAGAACGGTTGCATCGACGGGAGCTAGCGCGAACGACTCCTCTTCGTTATTCAACAATGTGGTGGAGTCCAACGCCGGGGCAGGGGTCACTGCTCTTGCTATTTCAGCACTCACTGCTTCAGCTTCCTCTACTTCCTAAAATAAAATTATTAATTTAATAGTATTACCTTCAAAACCTTACTACCTAAAAGCAGGGTATTAGGGCGCCAGATCAGGTGGTTTGGGGATGTCCCCCTCCTGGTAGGAGTAATATTTAGACGTTGTATAATTAGTTTCTTACATAAGATCACGACTGTATCCCATAAGGGGTAGTCAGAGACTGGGCACTCACTGCAAAAACAGATGACTGCCACAATCCACGTTTCACCAAAACAATATAATGCGCTTGGTGTGAAAGATGGTGAGTCCATCGCCACAATGCGCTGCTGGGTGCACAGAGCATTTTAATTCCTTACTCGCCTTTTACGAGATCCATTGGTTGAGATGGAGTGGTAGATAGTGGCCGCAACCACACGGCACAGTTAGTTTCCGCATTAGTTTCTTCAGCTTCCCGTGGACAGATACGTATCGTTATTGTTACTAGCTCGCGGGCTACCCAATTAGTAGGATTTTTTAGATGTAAGGTATATGTAAAGTAATATTTTGTTAAGATTTAAAATGACCATCGGCCTAGCGGACGGAGGGCGCGGCGTGGCGGGCGGCGGCATGAGCTCGGCTCCGTCGATGTCCATGGGCCGCGGCGTCTCCGCCTCGTGGGGAGGAGATCCACCCCAGCTAGAACAACCAACACTGGTTAAAATCCCGTTTACTCAAATATCAAAGACAGGTAATTGATAAATCATTCTAAATTCCTCAGTTATTTTGTTTCAGTAAATATTATTTGTTTTTTTTTTTTAATTTATCTCGTCTTACTCTAAAGTATAAGTTGGTCAGTAAAACATTCAAATAAGTTTCCCAGTGATATTTTTTATATTTAGAATGAAACCTACAAGTTTACTGATTTAGATAGGAAAATTATAAAATAACTCTTATAAGCTATGCTTTTTTTTTTTATTTATTCTTTTTTGTATTGACCTTATTTAAAATAAAGGATTACAAAGGGCGGACGTCATGCCTTTTGGCATTCTGTCCCAGTCAACCCAAGGCATGGAGAGATATTGTTATAGGTGCATTAAAATGTTTAAATTCATAATTTTAAGTACTTACTAATAAAAAACATTACACTAATAGGACTAAAATATATCTAATCAATAATAATTATATTTCAAATCATATTACACTTACATGTATATATAGATATATACACTCAAATATACATACACGACAAAACTGAAATATACCTACATATTACACTATGACCGATGATAGCAATGTTGACATCAACTTACAAAGATGATTATAAAAAACATTCTCGAATCGATCTTTTAAGCAGTCAGCTTATGAGAAACCTTCCTTATATATTTAGGTAAGGAGTTCTAGATTAGTGTTATCCGTATTACAAAAGAGTTACCAAAGAAAGTGAGTTACAAAATATTTACTAAATTATAGATTGTCTATAAAATTGATAAAATTGACTTTACTTTTTTTTATCGAATTGAAAACGAAATGCATGAATATTATATTCATGCAATATAATATTCATGCATTTCTTTTCGATCACTGTTGTAAAATCCTGAATGCTAGAGTTGCATACCCCTAAAATAATATGTTAAATGTTAAAGAAATACTATACTATTTACTGTCCTATAAATTTGAAATTTAAATTTAAAAGTGTAGAAATAAAATGTTTTATTAAAATAACAAATACATATATTAGACAATAATCGGCATTCCAGCAATGCTTTTATTATGATATCTCAAAGGAATGATAATATTTATTATAATTATATATTTTAGATGTATGTGTAACGTCTTTACAAGTAAATGTTAAACAGTGCATTGAGTACCTGTGCTGAGGTGAGGGACCAGCATCATAGTGGTCGGCCATTTCGTCTTCCGAGTCGGGAGCCACGCCCGCCGACACCTCCGCCTCGCCCGCGCGCTCCCCGGCAGCCTCTATCTCCGCCTGCACAACGACACATCGGTAAACCATCACATGGAAACACTTATATCTAAAAGAAATTTGGAAACAGTTACGGACATCGTCTTGTGCGCTCTTTCTGGAATTAATTATTGGTTTCATTTGTATTGTCAAAGAATCTTCACCGGGCCGATTTTCGACCACGGCGACAACTACCGAATTCTGTCGGAAGTTATCAACTGAGCAGGACGTATGCAGGGGCAATCACTCGTTCCAACCTACCCGTGCCCGATGCGATAAGATCGGGGGCAAGCTAAGGATGCAGTGTCTGAGAACTACTACATTTTTCTTTCTTTCTTTGCACAAATGTTGGCTCCGGCTGGAATTAAAACACAGGACACGCGGCGTGGTATTCAGGTACTCTAACCACTAAGCCACGCGGTCGTCAAAGAACACTTTATAGTGCAATAATACAGTCATTGTCACTGTGCTGGTTCATTCTGAAAACTTTCAACAACATTGCTCTTCGTAAATTTGAAAAACACACAGACAAAGTACTTGCATGTATGTAAGCAAAGCCTTGGCTTGTAGGCCTAGCAACCATTTCATTTTTAGATATATTTTTTTTAATTTTAAAAAACGAAGCTCCAATAGAATTTCTCCTGTATCATGGGTGCATTTTACAGACATAAACTTGCACAACACAACCAGGCCGGAAATCAACAATTTGAGTTTTTGCTTTGGGATTCAAACTTAGGCCTCGCGGCGAAGAAGTCAGGTACTCTAACCCACCTCTAACCACCATCTAGGCCACACTGTCGTCGAAATGATATTACATAAAAAAAGCTACTGAGTACAAGATATTTCTAGACAATTCGATTAAAATAAAAATAAATTAACAAGAATTAAGAAAATTATTACAATTGTAAAATACCTCAGTATATAAACAATTATTATCAAACAATAAATATTATTTAAGAACAAAAAGAGCCCAGTAACATAATATGGATAAAGTATAGTATAGTTATTTTTTCTCTCTCTGGCCAAGTTTCTATTTTCTGTCCTGTATGCGTCGGAAACGTGTCAAAGTGAAACAATCCATATAGAAATGTTGGTCTCAAATTCACAACTCTCTTCACGATCAAAGAAGTCTCACTTCAAAGAAGTATAAAAACAGTGTACCTGCAAGGACTGCGGCTGCTCGGCCGCGCCCGGGATGCCCGCCGCAGCGCCCGTGGCCGCGCTCGCAGCCGTCACATCGCCAAACAAATCGCCTTCAAACAGCCCTCCAGCATCTATAATTATTATTATTATTATTATAAAGTTAAGTTCGTTGACCAGTTTTGAAATAATGATCATCGTAGCAATATCATAAAGTATAAATATCAAAACAAAATTTATTAATTATCATGATAATCAATACAAATAAATAATGAAGGTTTTTTTTTAAATGAATATTACTTTAAAAATATTAAATAGTATATAGTGCAGATAGTGATCCTAGACTGAATACTGTGTTTCATCATAATTACTAAGAAGGTTTTGGAATAACATGAATTTTATATGGTCATATAGAGTTTAGTACATTGTACACACACTACCTTGTACTTAAAACACTACAAGTCAATGGTCTGTCAGTGTACAGCTAGAAATAGGCCTCTCCAAGTGGATTGGATCCGTGTATGAGACATTTAGCACTTTAGATGCTGCTGCCCATCACAGGACCCGATAATTTAAGTTTTCCATAACTTAGATACTTCTGCCATCAATCGCAGGCCATGACATTTTTCTGGCATTTTTCTTAGTCCATCTTAACAACATCAACAGGATGAAATAGGGAAGCATTTTAAGAGCTGATTTACTAAGTGCTCAGCGGTGAATGAAAACATCATGAGGAAACCAGCATATCTGAGGAATAAAAAATTTCAAGGACATGTAGAGGCCCCCAACCCACATTGCAGGACAGAGAGCCTGTGCTCATCAGTGGGACATTTATAGGCTATACTTTACTTTTTTTTTATGGATAACCACAGTTGGACTTAGATCTCTCCAAAAAATCATCAAATCCCCTTAGGAAAGAAAGAAAATTGTGTTTGAAGTAACAAGAGACTAGCATGTCTTAATTGAGTCTATGTTGTATGGGGCTGTACTAACGTCCGAAGTCGGGCGCGCCGAAGCCGTCGTCCAAGTGCGCAGGCGCGGGCTCGAGGCGCGGCGCGGCGCGCGGCGCACTCGGCCCCGCCTCCTTGCCCGTCAGCTCCAGCGACGAGCCGTCCGCGAACAGCAGGTTACTCTGGAATGGCATACAAACATTATTTTTATATAATGACTATCTGATCCATCCCCGCCGTGTGGTGACGACGTGAGAGAATCTACTACTGACTCATTTTATCCCATGGGTGTCGTAAGTCGACAAAAAGAAATTAAAAAGCAGGAGGTGAGCAGCAGCATCTTCCTGGAACCTCTGAATAAGTAAACTATGGTTTTATGGCCAACGCATCAACCAAGCGTGGTAACTACTCGTATTTCAAAATCACCCCCAAAATGAGAGCTACAAAATTTTGTTGCAATCTGTAGTGGGGGCCTATGTTCAGCAGTGGACTGGTGATAGGCTGAATTGATGATGATAATGGTGAGCTAGTGAATGATTCAGCAGTAAATGTTCAAATAGTTTGTAACTGATATTGCTTGACCTTGATTAATAGATTTCTAATGGATTATATAATGAATATCTCTCTAAAAATATAGGCTGGTCTGCACCCTGCTACATACAGATAGGCTGATAATATAAATATATATAATTAATTTTAGACAATCCTTAATTACCTGCTCTAAAGCACCTTCATCGCCAATAGCTTCTCTCATTATATCAGGATGGTCGGTGTCAAATCCCATGTCACCAAAGCCATCATCATGTGTAACCAAGTTTAGGGAACCATAATCTTCTCTCATTGTTATCTCTTCAGCTCTTGACTGGTTCAGAGAGAATTGTGCTTCAATATCCACTTCACTGAAAGCACATGTTTTACTAAGTATATTTTTACTAATAAAAATTATTACAATACAAACATTGTAACCCTAAAATTTATTAAAAGAAAAGGGATTTTTTTAATATGATTCTGCCATTTTGTGACATATATAAGTCCGCCGATTGGTATCCTGCAGAGTAGAATATTGGTGACTAAAGTATTATACGGACAGCTTTTATTTGTGCAGAAAAACACCATAATATACTAAGCTGGCACTATATTGCTTGTGGGAACACATTGGGGAGTAAGATTTTTTTGACTCGTACCAAAACGGCGCCGATGTGGTTCGCCACCCGTCACGTCTAGTTTCAGGCGGGAGGCGAAAAGTTGGTTACGTGTGTGGCCTCTGCCTACCCGTTATATTGGAAAAATCCAAAATGTATGTATTTGTAAAAATTAGTGATCATTGATTAAAAAAAAGTTTCATTACATTCAAACATTTTGGGAGTCAGAAGTTTAAAAAATAGACATTTCCTATGTAAAATCACTTCAAAACTGAGTAAAAGTGGAAAAGTTATATTATCATATAGCATAATCAAATGACTATGGAAGGAAATTAAAATATGAGTTACATATATGTTTATTCTCTATAAAAACTTACTTAAGTTCTGGCATAGCTGTGTCAAAATCATGAAAAACCTCTGGCAATGTGATGGCATTCATGGCAGCCTCTCTGTGTTCTTCAGGTAAATCCACCATGCCAGGCCTAAAGGCCATCTATAAAATGAAAATAAAGTTTGAGATTTTAGTAACAAATACATATCCGAAAATTAACTCTTTCTTATGAAGCTAGTTCACGAAGTATATATAGTACTGTGCAAATTAATGTGAACATAAGTGATATTTAAAAAATGGCATGGAGCCAAATCTTGTTGAAAAACTGCTTGACCATTAGCATTAACATTTCTTAGTTCAAATTCCAATCTTTGTTCAAGCAAGTATCTGTATTTTTGAGTTAGTCTTCAATCGGAACAAGACTTCCCATACATTTACAAGAAAAGCAGCCCCAAAACATCTTCTTTAGGGGTGTTAAAGTGTCAGCATATAAATGTCCCACAACTGAGCACAGGCCTCCTCTCATTTCTGAGAAGGTTTTTGGAGTTAGGGAGAATCCGCCTCGCTGCTCCAATGCGGGTTGGGGGACTTCACATGTCTTCGAAATATTTTTAATTTCTCAGACATGTTTCCTCACGATGTTGCAATTAACAATTTTAGTGGTGCCGGCACCGGGAATCGAACCCAGGTCACTCGCGTACTATGAAATTTAAAGCGAGCGCCTAGCCCCTTAACTGTGTGGTAATTATGAGCTGCCGTAAGTTTTTCGTTGCACATTTTCTTACACAACGACATTGCAGTCCTTGTACCAAAAAATTACTTTTGACTGAAAATACACTTGTCGCCAGACGTCAACAGTCCAGCTAACATATATTTTTGCCTAAGTATATCTTATTCTCATCATTTGAACAGTCAATAATTGTTTTCTTGAGTCCTGGTTGTTTTTCTTCCCCCTCTATTAGTATTTTTCATACAATAGAGTTGCGAACAAAAACTCCAACATATGCTAAGTCTTGCTAAAGTTCTTCATTTGTTTGTCTGGTTTAATTTAATTTCCTTTATTAAAAAAAGCTTCATCTCTTGCTGTTGTCTTTCTCTTCCTCGTTTTGAATCATTTGCCCCAGTGTTCAGCTTCAAAATCTTATTTTCAGCTTCTAAACTTACACCACACTCCTTGGCAATGTCTCTTTCAATCAATCATTGATATGTGTTCACACAAAGTTACAATCTTTGTGCGGTTTTTTGGAGTTATATCTATCTTCACAAGTAAAAAATAAACAAAGTCTGAATATAGTCTACTGAGGCTACTTTGTTTATTTTACGTTAAAAAAACACATTTATTTAAAAAGGAGGGGATAAACAATATGTCTACGTCTACAAATATGTTTTTACTTACTAACTGGTAACAAATTTCTACTTTTAACATAAAAGAGTTACCACCGCAAAAAAAATTAAAAATAGCGTCAATTATAGTTCATTCACATTAATTCGCACAGTACTGTATCTACTCTTTCAAATTTGTATAGCTCTTCATGTCCAAATTGGACAAAGACTAAGCATTGATGTGCAATATGCATTTAATAAATATTAACTGTGGACCTAACTTAGTCTGGTAATCAACATCATTAAAAAATTCAGGCATCATCATCATTTCAGCCTATCACTGTCCACTGCTGAACATAGGCCTCCCCCATAGATTTCTACAAAAGTTTGTAGCTCTCATTCTGGGGGGAATTTTGCCATAGTTGCCACGCTTGGCAGGCAGGTTGGCAAACAGTTTATTTAATCAGATGTTTCAGGAAGAAGCTGTTGCCCATTCTGTATATAGAGGAAATTCAAAGAACACCCAAATGCGCCTAGCTTGTTGTTTATCTTTTTTATTGTCGACATTTATTTATTTATTGAATAACAAAATCCACCATTCTTATCATTAAATATCAGCTGTCATGATTAAAATTTAAGAGAACTAAACAATCTATCTAAGGGTTACAATTTTGATATAGATCTTTTACAAAATCCACACAAGTTTTTTTTTTTGCATGAAGTGATGAAACAAGCAAAACATTCACCTGATGGTAAGTGCAATGTCTGCCAATAACAAATGCTGTGTCATCAATTTCTGTGTGACACCACACTGTGCCCATCACACTGAGACATAGGTTCTTAAGTCTCATTATACCCAGTGATTACAATAGCATTCAGTGGTCCCTCAATCCGAAACACAGTAATGTTAACACAATACTGCTTCACGGCAGAATAACTAAGCCACTCTGCACCATCTTTAATATACAGAACATTTATAATGCTCAGTTTTAGCAGTCTAAACAATTCTTTTTTATCTCATACCAATCAAATAAATACCATTGAATATTATAATTTGAAGTAAGATTTTCTTTTATAATCAGAATATTTATGAATTTACAAAATACCCCACACAAGGATTTCTCCTTGAGGGTGTTTTTTTCAATTACAAAAATGCAGCAATTGAATAAACAAACCAAGGGGTTTTGGGTTGCAGTTTTTTTTAATTGTGAGATTCTCCCAGAGGAGTGTTACAAAACAAAAAAGATAAATTAAGCTAAGTATTTAAACTATTATTCGTCAATAGATTAATATTATAATGATTTCTTATATATACGCGAACACTACACATTTAAATGAAACTAATTTTATTAACTATGACTCGTGACCATGGGTGCTGTAAAGAACTTGAAACGTTGGGTTATAAATAATAAAATTAAACGCGATAAAATCCGTAAAATTAGTTTCATTTAAAAGATTGATATTAATTAAGAATAACAGAAATTATACTCTCATTATGTTTAATGAAGTTTCACTTCAAAAGTGACATTGTATTTATGATTACAACAAGATGGATTTTATTCATGGCCTGGAGACATTTTACCACTATTCTTACTAGTGCTAGGATGCAGGAATATATCTAGGTGAATAGCACAAATGCCAGTTATTACGCAGACAAACAGTAAAGTGCCAACATTATTGTGTTTCGGTCTGAAAGGTAATGTTAGCAAGTGTCATTAGTGAGCATGAGACTTAAGAACTGATGTCCCAGGGTGACAAGTGCACACTGTACTGAGACAGAAATGTTCTGAGTAGAACATTTCTGTTTCAGCATTTGCTATGGGCAGAAGCACTTACCATCAGGTGAACAATAAACATTTTTATCACTTATTTCTATTGATATTAAATATGTGGGTATCTTTCCTAGTAAGAACCCAAATCAGGGTCCACTTATTTTTGTGTGCCTTGTGTATAGTAAAGTATATATGACAGTGCCGAACCAGAAACTTTAAAATAATATACTTACATGGAAGTATTATATGCAAACTTACCTTGATTTTGACAAATGCCTCATTACAATCTTGAAGCAAATATTTCGCTTTCCTTGAATAGATTCTTACTACTCCAAGCAAGAGATGGCCTGAAGTTCGTAAAGCCATTTTCACTTTGGGTTTAAGTATTCCATCTACCGATTTCTCGATATTTGTCTCGAAAACATGAGCTTTAGTTAACTTCTTGTCCCAGTGTGCGGCCAGCCAAATCTTGGCCAAAGGGCCTTTTTTGGCCAGCACGAAGTGTGCGTAAAACATTTTGATAAATCACTGGATCCAATCTGTCACATTAACGTTGTTCTGGAACAAAAGTAAGGTAAATAATATTTACAGTAATTGCCCAATATTTATATTAATTAAAGAACTAAGGAAGGAAATCATTAACGACGGAGAAATTTGGCGCCTATTCTGTAGTAATAGAAAAATTACTATATACACCACGAATACTTCAAAATCTGTAAAAATAACATTTCGTAAAAGAGTTTCTATGCAATAAAGTATAATATTATAGTTTTTACCAAATTATTATATCAAGAATTATGAAAATCAGCTTTTACACACAACGTAAACATGACAACAATTACGCTTTCAAGATGGCGGCAGCTGTGTACTTGCTTAACCGTTGTTAACGTTCGGAATCAGAAAACCCATAGTAAACTTTTAAAATCGCGTAACATTTAAAAATAATTATATCAATAATATCTTAGTAATTAATAAAGTATACGACCGTTTGTAACTTAATCATCTTCTAATAACATCACAAAAATATTCCGTAAGCTGAGTACACTTTTCCTAAATATGACTTGGGAAAAAATGGAAGCGACTGTTGATGAACACTGTGTAAAAATATATCTGAATAAAGAAGTAATTAATTATAACTATTATTTTATTTTATTAAAGCGGGAATGAAAAATAAATTAATTAATTGAAAAAAAAAACTAATCATATTAATGTTTTTGTGGTTATAAATGCGAATTATTTACCTTTTTCAATATTTTGATATTAATTGCTGTGTGTGAATATGTTTAAGTAAATATTTGACTGTTTAAATATTTTTAGTACATAGGAAATGTTTGTCAAAGGAATGAAAAATTAGTGTCAAGAAATTAGAAACTTGATGGGCGCGCAATCGTCAATATCAAAAATATGATATTTTAGTCAAAAAATAATTTTACTGTCGATCAAAATTTTGAAGTCTTGCAGCTTGAATATGTTACTTGACACTGGAAAATAGTTTATGGCTGTTTCCATTAATAAACAAATTAATTAATAATATGTAACACAGAATTATTTAACAATTCGTTGAAGTACTGACTCCTGAAATAGGGAACCCTGTATCTCAGAACTCTGTTCCCTCCCACTTTAGTGGCTTTTTTGTAATGTAAATGTAGGCCGTTTGTACAGAAAAAAACAGTATGATAGACAAATGTCATGTAGTATTTGCGGGTTAGTTACGCGCGTTTGTGTGGGAATGTGCATGCGTGTGAGTTTGTGTGTGTTTGTCTGTGAGATGCACACACGTGTGTTCGTATTGGTGATTGACATTTGTACGCATGGTTGGCGGTTACGTTGTATTTGTTTATGTTGCTTACACATGACTTAAATTCGGCGTTTACAGTTGTCAAAAGCGTATTCCTATAACCAATTAAGAACAGTATTTTTAATATCTCCTACAGGAGTTCTCAAATAAAATGGAAGTTCATCAGACAATATATTTTCAGATTTATTACTCTTCCAATTTAGACGTCATGATCATCATCATTTCAGCCTATCACTAGTCCACTGCTGAACATAGGCCTCCCCCACGGATTGCCACAAAAGTTTGCAGGTCTCATTTTAGGGGAATTTTGCCATAGTTGCCACGCTTGGCAGGTGGGTTGGCTACCGCAGTTGTTTCAGGAGGATGCTGCTGCTCATATTTTCCCTCTGTCGACTTCTAGGACACCCACCGTATGAGATGGGGTGATAGATTCACCTATCCCGCTACAACACGGCATAATGTAAATGAAAATTTAGATGTACCAGTTAGTAAAAGTTACTATTCTCGTACTGCTCGACTATTCGCGAGCATTTGATACAATTAATAGACCACTATTGATATCAAAATTGGGGTACTATGGCTTTAGCTCAAAGGCATTAAGATGGTTTCTGAGTTATTTCAATAATCGAAGGCAGACTGTCGAAGTTGTAAATAATGACGGAAGTAAAATAACTTCCGACTGCTCTCCTGTAAATAGGGGAGTTCCGCAGGGTTCTATATTGGGCCCTTTAGTTTTTGCTCTGTACAGCACAGACATTGTAAAATGTATATTAAACTGCCACTATCACATCTATGCTGATGACATTCAATTGTATATTTCTTTTGACCCTAAAGAAAGTTCTGCAGCCATTCATAAACTAAACGAGGATCTAAATCGTATTGCAGACTGGTCGGAAGCGAATACGTTGGTCTTAAATCCCTCCAAGACAAAATATATGGTGCTCGGTTCAAAAAAACAAATTAGTAAGACGTTAGGTAGACGGCCGCTCATAAATATTCGAAACATTAATATTGAAAGAGTGTCAGAAGCAAGAAACTTGGGAATACTAATGGATGAAAACCTACGATTCGAAAAACACATATTAAATACAGTTAAGAACAGTTTTTACAGATTAAAAGTACTGTACAGGATAAGAGATATGTTAACTAAGGACATACGTATTAAGTTATGCGAGTCGTTGGTGTTATCAAAGTTTAACTACACTGACATAGTAATAAGACCAAGACTTCTCGAACGTTCTAAGAAACTTATACAGCGAGTCCAGAATGCCTGCGCTCGATTTTGTTTTAAAGTACCTCCCCGAGCACATGTAAATCCTTACATCAACAGCGCAAGGATGCTTAAAATGAACTACCAATTACATTTTGCAACTTTACTATTTGGCACTGTTAAATTTAGAACACCATCCTATCTATACCATAAATTGCACTGGGCACAAAATAATTGTTCAACATCCGTTTTAACAAGGGCTTCTGCGTACATGCTGCGGATGCCTCCTCATCATTCTGCTGCATTCCGAGGAAGCTTCCGATACACCGCAACCAAGTGCTGGAACAACTTGCCGCCGTATGCCGCTGCATTCAGTACATAGTTTTAGTCTTAAGTATAAATTGTTATTATTAAATCAGCAACTACAATCTTGGTAATTATTATTAATTTAAAAAAAATCTTGTTAAATTTATTTATATGCTACTTCTTAAACGAAATTTTTGGGATCACCTTTTATTGAATTATATATAGCTCATTGTATCAATTAAATATAACTTTTAAGTCACTTTCAAAATTCTCTGGTCACGGCACATGGTGGGTTGTTCTACTTGGTATCGGTACATGGAAGATATTTTGTACTGCACTAGTTTACAATTATGTTCAGCAGTATTGGCCCGCACCCTCTTTACCTATATTATAAGTATTTTTTAATATATGTATCTGTAAATGTGTATGTAAATGTGTATGTGGATGTAGTATGTATATGTGTAACATATATTATGTGTGTATTGTATAAATATATATATATGTATGCGTGTATTATATATCATCTGATTCCACTTTTATTTATAAAAATATAATTCTATTCATTAATATATTATTGGATGCCACTGAAAATCAGGGTAGGATCATGCATCCTAGCATATCCTGAGTGGCCATCCTTTTTGGAGCATTGCACCATGAACGGATGGATTTAAATTTTGTTTTTTCCTGTGTTGTTTTTTTTTTCTTTACACTGTTAATCTGTCTGTGAATTGTGTGCATGTAACAAATAAATGTTTCTTTCTTTCTTCTTTCTTTCTAATAATAAAAAGTTCCTATACACGAATCCGTCTAGGTAGGTAACACCCCAGGGCCAGTTATTCTGCCATGAAGCAGTAGTATGCAAACATTACTGTGTTTCGGTTTGAGGGGCACTGTGAGCTAGCGTAATCACTGGGTATATGAGACATAAGAACTGATGTCTCAGGGTGACGGGCGCAGTGTAGTGTCACACAGAAATGTTCTGGGCACTGTTAAAGTAATTTTTTTGGGATCGAGGGTCCAAAATGCTTACTATAGCAAGAGCTGTTAGTAGTTCTATGGAACCCATTCTTTTTGACATCTCTTGCAGAGCCAATTGTTGCACATTTTTTGTTACAGGTTACAGCTGTAATAATTTTCGAAATCATGCTGCGTTCTGAAGGTATAATTTTGCTAGTTGTGCAATATGTATCTCCAGAAATTTCTTTCGTAGCTGCCTCCAACAGTCGTAATATCAAGAGAAGGAAAGAAGCAATCAATATGTCTGAACCATTGAACTTTGCGCAAGTCCTCCTCGTTAATTATGGAAAACGAAGTTTATCCTCGGTACATAAAATTCGTTTTCCGTAGATGGCGATGCGGCCTTTGTCTTTTCGGTTCGATCACTACTCGCATGCGAAAGCAAAAGTATCCAAGCACATTAGCCTCTTTGATGCATCGAATAAAAACATCGATGCTTACTCGATGTTGACGAATTAACAAAACATCGGATTAATTCGATGTATTGATACTTTACATTGGGGCTGTTGATATTTTTACAAGTATCGGAGTTTCGATATATCTATATTTTTAAATAAATCAATGTCCGAGTTCCATATATTGAAAACAAAACATCGGTATTTCGATAATCGATATATTTATTTTTAAAAATAATAATTTAATAAATCAGTCAACGAGTTACACAGTTTTAATTAATTATTTTAATAAAAAAATGAATATCCCCTTTGTGAATAATCTGAAGTATGCATTAAGAGTTTTCTGCAGACGACCTGTTGTAGAACTTCACTATCTTTAACTAGTTAAATTAATTGAAATGAACGGAATAGACATGTGCTTTTACCAATAATAGCATTCACATAACATTTAGTCTCAACTTCGGTAATAGTTATAAACACACAGTCCACTATAGATAAAGAAATTACTTTTTTTTAAGAATACACGATTAGGAAAGGAGTGGAAAAAAGGCAACATCGTATAAATACGTACATACATACATCCATTCAGTCACGCCATTTTGCCACATAAAGGGTAGGCAGTGACCACAACCATATCCTACGTTTCGCCGCCGTGGGAAACAATAATTTACAGTAATATATATTACCGTGAATATCTTAAAATAATATAGTTAAAATGTTTTATGAAAATATCTAAAAAGAAAAAATAAAAAAAATATATCGAACGTCGATATTTTGATTTTAATATCGAACTATCATTCCAAAAAATATTACAAATATCGATATTTCAAAGAAAAATATCGATATTTCGATATTTTTCCAGCAGTCCTACTTTGTTACATCGAATGTTTTTAATACATCGATTTATATCGTCCATCCATTACCATTACTACAATATTTTAGTTTAGTTCTCTTTTCCGGTTTACCTGTGGAGTACGCGAGACGTATGTGAATATTCTATCTCTTTATATCTTCAATAATCCTTTAACGTTTTTTTAATATTCCTCTTAAATTTTGTTAAATTGCAGTGCCTTTTATTACCTATTAATATATTTTGTTACAATGTGTAAATATCGTCCATCTTATTGCAGTATTGTTAAACTCAGCATGTCAATCTTGGCGGGTCTCAAATCGCTTAATTTGTGGCCAGACCGATGATGTGACTTCTGATCAATTATCATTGATTTTGTTGCTAGGTCTGCCACAGGCTTCCCAAGATGGGCGCTTACAGATATATTCAGGAATTGTACCGCAAAAAATTAAGTGATGTTATGCGTTTTCTATTGCGTGTAAGAGTATGGCAGTACCGCCAGCTCACTCGTATGCATCGTGCTCCCAGGCCTACGAGACCAGATAAAGCTAGAAGACTGGGATTCCGTGCCAAGCAAGGTGAGATTTTATACATACATGATGAATTGTACAGTTAGTAAATGGTCTTAAATTAAAAATTAATTTTGAATGTTTGTATTTTCTAGGTTTCGTTATCTTCAGAATCCGCGTGCGTCGTGGTGGTCGCAAACGCCCCGTACCCAAGGGCGCTACTTATGGCAAACCCAAGAGCCATGGTGTCAATCAGTTGAAGCCCACACGCAACTTGCAGTCCATTGCTGAGGTAATATATTCCATCAATTTTTTTTTTTCAAAAACGTGCTCACTCATCTTTGAATTGAGCTTTGCACAGTAGTTATTGTTAAGAATTTTCAAATTCAACCGTACTGTTCTGGATGACACAGTATTTGTTATGGGCAGACGTTGCACTTACCATCAGGTGAATGTTTTGCTTGTTTAATCACTATATCCAATAAAAATACAAAAACAACAAAGGTATTCCTGGAAAAATATATCTCATTCATAATTATTATGTTTAAAAAACTTGCATCAGTAGCCAATTGTCACTCAATTTTTAAAAGAAGCCATCATTATGACCATATAATTTTCAAGAATTATACACTGATTTTGATTTTAAAAACCCACAATTTGCTTTTCCGAGCAACTTTGTTGGGATCTTAGCTTCTGTTAATATTATATGATAATCAAACTAAAAGGTTATGGATATCACTCTATCCATCTATCAGCTATCTATAACCTTAAAGTTTGATTATTATCTTTTTATCTAAAAGTTAAGGACACATATTTTTAAGATAAATGTGAATGTATTTTGTTTTTTTGTAATCTGATTCTTTGTAATCTTGGTTGTATCTGAGTATAATAAACAAATATCATACACTTTGAGAATTAGCTTGCATGATTTTTAAGACTGACCTATAACTGAAACAATGTAATGTGGCTTTCTTTTACTTTGTATCAGAAATATGTATATAAACTATTGTTATATGTTTAGTAAAATGAGTCATGTAAAATAGATCATCAATTAAACAATAAATTTTGTCTACTCCATCTAAAATTTAGTTATGAATATTATTAAAAAAAGGGGTTCACTTCATTAGATGACTGCAAACAGCAAGCTAAATACAATTTATAGTTGCATTTTGTTTAAAGTTTTAATGAGCACAACATTAGTTGATGATACTTTATAGTCAAAAGTTAATTGTTTTTATTAAATTTAGGCTTCTTTAAAGCTCTTATAAATGTCATAATCTACACTATTTGTAGATAATATAAGGCAAAATTAACAAAACTCAATTATGTATTTTTATTTCCATTTAAAAATTTAAAGCTGTACTATGTGAAGTACTATAAAAATGAAAGGCTAGGTGTCTTATTTGTCCTTTTGGCTTTTGCTATTAATATATTACTATAAAATTTTATAGAAATTCAAAACAATTGTAATTGTTGATGGTTGGATAACTATAAGTGTGATTGTTATTGAATACATTTGCAGCTTTTGCTTTTACAACAACCTTGTGGAATAGTCGTTAGAATACCTGTGTTCTCTGTCACAGTGGATTAGTTTTTTTTTTTATTGGAAAAATTGACGACTCAAAACATTCACCTTATAATAAGTGCAACGTTTGTCCATAATGAATGCTGCACCACCCACAACATTTTTGTGTGACACCACACTGCTCTGTCAGAATTGAGACATCAGTTCTTAAGTCTCATATGCCCAGTGATTATGCTAGCTGTAAGTGCCCTTTAAACCGAAACACAGTAATGTTTGCACACTTCTCCTTCACGGCAGAAAAACTGACCCGGGGTAGTACCTACTAGGGTTGTTGCTGATGCAGATTTATTAACATCTGTGGAAGCGGATGCAAATAATTAAAGACTCAAATCTTAAGAGAGTAACCAAATTAATGTAAACAATACCACAAGAACAACTTATTTACATCAGCTTTAATCTTTTGAAATTTATTTCTTTATTTGAGCATTCAAATAAACCAAACTATTCTGGGTGTAATAATTTTAGATAATTTTCAAAGACAACACTCAAAAACTGAAATTTTCATATGACAAGCGCAACTGAACACGTGATTGATTTACGAAAAACAAATTTTAAACAATAACAAACACGTTGTATTTTGTCACTGAAAATTTCGCTCCTATTGGTCAATCAGCACGTACTCACGCCACGCGCCGGTCGCCGGCCCTACCCAATTTCTTTATTATTGTAGCGACCTGAAGTACAGCTGTATCTGCATCGATTATTGCGGATACAGATGTCCGAATCCATGCGGAAGTTCCGCAATTGCGGATACGGAAGCGAATATCCGCAACATCCCTGGTACCTACCTAGACCTCCTACAGCCAGAAATCAAAATAAAAAAATAATCCCAACTGTAGCCAATATTTGAGTAAGAACAAATTGTTGGTTTTCAGGTCTTATTATGATGCTTATATTTATTACTACTAGTACATTGAATGATTAAATTCATAAACTTTTATCTGCAAGACACTATCGAACTTGAGTTAGAACTAATGAGTGAACATTTTCTTTTTAACAGGAACGTGTCGGTCGTCGTTGCGGTGGCTTGAGAGTGTTGAACTCTTACTGGGTAGCTCAGGACTCCTCATACAAATATTATGAAGTGATCCTAGTTGATCCATCACACAAGGTAATTTTTGTTTGTTTAATTGACTTTAAATTTATTAAAAAATTTTAAATTAAGTATAAATTATTTTCATTAATTAAATTGTGTAAATCTAGAAAAAAATATGAAAATAAATTACTAAATAATATATTTTTTAAAGACTTTATGTTATTGTAAACATTTGAAAATCTACTTTCAATGATGAACTTATATGTCATGCACCAATCTGAAAGGTTTTGATGTAACTTCACCTACCATTTTATCTGATGCAAATAAATAGTTATATAAAGTGCACCAATTTATTCCTCGGAAATTAACATAATCACTCTTTCAGGCCATTCGTCGGGACCCAAAGATTAACTGGATTGTAAACCCAGTCCACAAACATCGTGAAATGCGTGGTCTCACTTCTGCAGGCAAAAGCTCACGTGGTCTTGGCAAGGGACACAGATACGCACAGACCAAGGGTGGCTCTCGTCGTGCTGCTTGGATCCGCAGAAACACCTTGCAACTGCACCGCAAGCGATAAAAATATTAGTAGCCTTTTGCTGCTGACTTTCTTTTTGTTTTTCCTATCAGACATAAAGCCAGGAGTGGAAAATAAAATTTGACTTAACCAATATTGTATTTTAAAAAAATAATTTTCCTCTTGCAATAAAAATTTTCATTCAACTTAGATATGTAAGTATTTCTGAATGGCTTATTGTTTTGTATTTTGTTTTACACACTTTAGTTTAAAATTATTTCTTATTTCAGAATGAGTCCTTGCACATGGTCTTGTTGACAAGGTAAACATCTTTTGTTTTTTTCCCTTTACAAGTAATTTTTATAATGATGATAAAGTGCGTTATGAATGCGCAAACCGTGATTACCATGCATTTAACTTCCTTGGATGGCTGAACTTAGACTTATTTTCATATAATAACCTTTATTTGTAAACAGTAGTATAATTTTTTCTCTATTTTCTACAGGTTGTGCAGCACTCTTGCAACTGTTGCCAATGGTAAATATGCTTTTCTTACTATGATTTCAATTTAAAGAATAGAACTTCTTCAGATACTGTTTAGTTAATCTTCTGATACTGTTTAGTTAATTTCCTATATTTTATTTTGTCAGACCTTAAGAAACAATTGTTAGCTTTGTTTATTTAAAACTAAAAATATTTTAAGTAAAACTCTTAAATACATCCAAATTATTTTTGTTTCTCATTAAATATTTTTAACGAGATAAAGAATTTGGAAATAATAGTTATCTCGTCTAGGTGAGGTTATTGTTATGTAGATTTTCAGTAAACCTCAATCCGGCGAGAAACAAACATTTAAAACTTAAATAAATTGTCATCTGTTATTGTCTGTTTTCTTACACATTCTTCTAACCTTTTTCAGATGTACAGAAATGGCTGGCTGCTTTATTTTTTAACGTTTTGACAAATAAAGGAAATTATTTCATATTGGTTGGTTTTATTATCCATAGTAAACTTGTAATACAGTTTAAAAATACTTGCACAGCAATAAAAGCAACATCTGCTGTACAAATATAAATAATTAGAAACATTAAATCTTGACTTAAAAAAAAAATATTACATCGAATTAATCGATACTCAATTAAACAAAAACTTCAAATTGAAATTGATGATTTTTCATACATGCGGCAATTGATATTTATTTTACAACTTATGACCTAGTGGTACATATGGCGGACCTAATTCCTAAAAGTTATCACTCCCAGTCGTTCATAAGGTAAGGCAAAACAGGTAAACATAATATAACTGTTCAACAAACAAAATAAGAGTCTCTTTCGTCTTAAAATAAGATCTTTCGTATCGACGAAAAATCTGCCACCCCACACTGTAGGTCTCTAAAATTCCACAAAGGGAACGCCCTGGAAAGGTGGCAGAATATGTACCTTTGAAAATAAAAGATCAAATGAACGCAGGCAGAGCATGAAAAACTGGAGTAACGCCCAGCAGCGTCTTAAGTTCGAAAAGTGGTAATGCGATTTTATAGACTATTACCAAGAAAAATGGTAGCTAACCGTCAGATCAAATGGTCTGACCTGGAGATAAGGTAACCATTAGATGTATATATAGGCAGTTCACTTCTCTAAAATTAATAACCTTAGATTTATGAGATAATTCTTGAGCTTCTCTCATGTGGCGACACGTCGCTATACTACCGTAACCAATTCGCCTGCCAGGCGTGATAATAACTGAAAACTTGCATTTTTTTTTACTTCAAAACACCGTAACGGAGAGAATCCCCTATGGTATTAAGTCCGCCAATTGTACATTTACTGTATAATAGTTTATAAATAAATAACCCAAAATTTTAGGGAGAAACTTATATGCAACAGTGGGATATTCAATAGGCTGATCATGAACAGTCTGGCTGTTTTTCATAATTTACATGGTAATCCAAATGAAAATTATACTAAAGCTGCAGTCTTTCAACTAAAGCCTTACACGGAAGTAAAGTGAAAAAATCGGCCCCTGCGTCTTGCAGTTGCTGGACTGTAAGAGAATTATGACGTCCCTAAAAGTACAGGGTACTCTCAAACATATTTCCAATATATACTTTTTTTAACGTTGAAATAACGTGGCAGTGGCAGTTAACATTTTACCCCAATCCTGCAATACGCTTACTTATATCCTGTTGAAATAAAGTGTCATCTTCGAATATGGATACGAATATCGATTTATTTTAAAACTTGAGTAATATTCTAAGAAATTTGATACGGTGACTGAGTACCGGTAAAATACACGAATCCTTGTGTGTTCTACCTGTACTTGCCTATCGTGCCAAAACTTGGATTCTAACAGTCAGCTTCTCCACGAATTCAAAGTTGCTCAGAGATGGAAAAGAGCTATATTTGGGATTTTTGTGGTGGATAAGATTCGTTATGGATAAACCTGCCGTAGAACCAAAGTCATCGATAAAGCGTTGCGAGTTTACAGACTGAAGTGGCATTAGTCTAATTACATCTGTCGCAGAAGTGGCAACCGCTGGAGTGCGAATCCTAGAATTGAGATCGCGTATAAGCTGTTTAAAAGTATAATTATTGAAAAAACAAATTATGTATAATTTTTTTTACACACTACAACAATTACGAGGGTCGAGGGCGTTACAAGAGTTAGCACAGGCACAGCATGCTTAAAAAGTTTTCGATAGACTATTTGGTACATTACGTACCAACGTACGGTACGTTGGTAAACTAAAGGAGGTAACCAAATAAACAAATCGATGAGAAAATATAATAAATTTTATAAATAATCATGATCATTGCTTTATAAAAACCATTCAAATTTAACTATTGCTTATCGAATATTACAGGTTAATATAAAATAAAAATAAGATTATATTTTATTTATAATTTTAAAATCTTAAAATTAAATAACAATAAAATGTTTATCGGCGTAGAAAATTACAAGACTATGTTACTGTAAAATGTTATAATGTTGCATATATTTTACTGACTTGCAATAAATAAATTTTAATATGTTCAATTTTTAATATGAAAGTGGGTTAATTTCAAAACGTGCTTTTCTTAATTTACAATAATAATGAACCCAAGGTCGGCCAATTGTGGACGGTGCTTTTAAAAATTAATGTACAATTTAAAATAATAAGTTTTTGTGCAAACTATTAAAGTACATAAATAATTACTTAAAGTAACGATTATTACACATATGTATGTGTTAAAAACATGACCTTACTTCTTCCCAATGAAATAACCCTACAATAACCATTATATATAATATGTACAAGCAGTTTTTAAAAAATCATAGTAAACAATGACATTTAGTGTTTGTACTAAATAATCAGCTAAATATATTAAACTGACTAATAAAACCTCAGAAAAAGCGTTAGTAAGTTATTGTTGTTTTCATGAGGGTACGAGCGCTGTAGATATGAGGTACTGAACGAGTTTCAATTCGTTCGCTCCGATTTTTCTACTGTCAATGGAAAGTTAACAAAAGATTAATCATCTTCCATTATTATTACAAACTAGCTGTGCCCTACGATTTAACCCGCGTTTTAAATAAGCCGACCACTGACTGCGGCATGGTACCTCGCTAACCTGAGCATTCACAGTTCGGTTCTTATTGATAATGTTCGGTTCTCTGTATGCGGCTCCTTAAAGTAGTAGCAAGAATTTTTACAGCCTAGAACGTTTCTTAATAAACGTGCTATCTAATGCAATCTTACTACTGATACTAAAGCTGGACAGCATGTGTTTGAACGTGATAATTTCTAAAAAAATTATGAAACGCGTTCAAACATACAAGTTCTGCAGTTTTAGTAGCAGTAGTAAGATTAAAGTCATATAATAGTTATATCAATTTATATAACAAAAGGATGTTTCAAGAATGATCTATCCATCTAAATATTTATATCGCGCTTCTCATGCCTACATCTATTTATTGAAACCACACTCCAGTCCAACGCAGTCGCGCAGTGAATACAATTTCATTATTTTAGTTTCATCTTTCCGAACACTGTGAACGTATAGTAATCTCTAGCAGTACTATCACAATTTAAGAAACTTAAAAAGCCACGTGGACGACGTTCTAGAAAAATATTTTACAATGACAAAACTTCATATATCGGCAAATTTTTTCGCATGTGCAACATACCTTTAAGAATTACAACTGTCAAAAGGTCGTTCACACGATTGTATATGCAACAAAATTATCATTTATAGCCATTATTTAACAGTTCGTTTGTAACTGTTTGTATGGTTAACATATATCGTTGTTTTGGACACGACTAGCAGATGCCCGCGAATTCGTCCCCGTGGATATAGGATTTTTAAATATACCTTGGGAACTATTATGATTTTCCGGGATAAAAAGTATCCTATATCCCGTCTACATAATGCAAGCTTTCTCCGTGCCAAATTTCGTCAAGACCGGTTCAGCGGTTGAACCGTGAAAAGGTAACAAACGGACATATAATTTCGGCGATGTAATTGATGTTAGCCTTTTTGGCTTTTACAGCTTCATCTGATATTACAGCTTTATCGGATATTTACAGCTTCATCGGATATAATTACAGCTTCATCGGATGCGGACAAACGGACAGAGGGACAGAGATAGCTACTTTCGGATTTATAACATTAGTATGGATTATATTTTGCTGGAGTGTCGTTCATGTGATTCGATAATTTGATTCTGTTTAGTTATTGGGCACAGGTGCGGGTTGAGGTTGAGCAGCGGGTCGTCTGTCGAAGTGGAATGTGTCGGAGAGGTAGAGGCCGAAAATAGCAACACTGTAGAACACGGTGAGACCGAACAGGGCAACACTTGCGCTCGCCGTGAACATGTTCGAATATTCGCATCTGGAAAAGATTTGATATCAGAATTATACAGGAGCTGTATGATGAATTATATAGCCAAGTTGTAAAGCACTCTCCTTAAATTTCATAGAACGCGTGCCCCACTAAATCAATTAATTTTAAATTTAAGAGATGATTGCCATGTGTACTCAGTGGTCAAAGTAAAAGTTTATTCATTAAATTTTTAAAAATTTAAAATTTATTAAAATTTACATCGGTAACGAAAAATAAAATCTCAGAAAAAAAACCAGCAAGGAAAACTTTTTTTAATTCCATGTTACGTAATGTAATTTAATGCCCACGCGTGGACGAGACGTGACCACCCATCACCACGCGTCACCCGACACGTCGTCGCCGTTTTGGTACGAGTATTTTTTTTTATTCTTATTGACAGTTGTATCCCACGAGCAGTATAGTGTCAGCATTGCATATTATGGTGTTCATCTGCCCGAATAAATGCTGTCCGCACAATACCTTACACGTCTGCTACGACACCGCGGTAGGAAAGAGGTAGGTGCTATTCGACTCTGCCGGACACCTATCGGCTTAATTTAACAAATTATGTGGTAATTTTAATTTATTACAAGATAATTCACATCTTTGTCAACTATGTCGCGTTTATAGAAAACGTAAGGAAACAAGAATATAAACAAAGATGTAAACAAAACATTCTAAGATACGTAAAGTCCTAGTTTCGTATGCAGGAATCCGTCTGAGTAAGAACCACCGCAGTGTCTGTTATTCTGCCGTACAGCAGTAGTCTGGAAACATTGTGTTTCGGTTTGAAGAACACACTGACATTCTTGTTGTTATGTTCTGGGTGACACAGCATTTGTTATGGGTTGCACTTACCACCAGATGAAGTATTTCCTCGTCTCGTCACTGTCTTCCATAAAAACAACCCGCACTGAAGCACCATGACTGACTTTATAATCATTTCCATAATTCATTTTAAAGCAAAAGGAGGGCTGTAGCCAGCAGTGGGATAAGTCCAAATCTACACCAGCTCAAAAAATAAGAACTTCTAAGAGAAAAACCGGCAAGATTTTTCAATGCCATATTATATGATATCATTTATGAATTACTTTAATTCACACATCTTTGTCCTCTATATAATGATCTATATTTTATAATATCCTTTATCTAATTTTGTCTTCTTGATCAGTTTTTGGAAATTGTCAAATTTTTGGAACAAACTTTTAAGTTGCCGTGTGGTGGCTGCATCAGAGAATCCGCAGTCCCATTTCCTACCGTGGGTGTGGACATAGTGTAATGAAAAAAAAATCTCGTACCATCCGACAGATGGTGGAGAATCACCTCAAAAAGACTAAAACTTTTTATACCGGTTACGAACTGCAGTGTTTAAGATTCGAAAAGTCTAATACTGCGATCGCCAATCCACGTGCCAAACGTTACGATAAATGGTGCTACACTTGGGAAAGTGGTTTGTCCAGCAGTGTGCATTTTATAGTCTGATAAAGAATAACGATTAAAAAATGGTTTAAAACGTAGACGTTACTAATTGTTTTCCCGAAAATAATTATTGTAATGGTGGTAAGATTCCAATGCGGGAATCCGTCTAAATAGTTACCACCACAGGGTCAGTTATTCTGCCGTGAAGCAGTAGTGTGCAAATATTACTGTGTTTCGGTTTGTAGGGCATTGAGAGCTAGTGTAATCACTGGGTATATGACTTAAGAACTGATGTCTCAGGATGGCGGGCGCAGTGTGGTGACAAACATAATTATTCTGAGATACAGGCCATTTGTTATGGGCAGACGTTGCACTTAGAATCAAGTAAACGTTTCGCTTGCATTTTATCTACAAAAAAAGTTAAAATAGCTCTGAATGTGTATTAACTATACAATACTTCCTAAATTTAAACAATTCTTTGATTCCTTATAATATTAATTAACGAAACTAAGAATTTTACTGACAATCTGAATAAATGTTATTATTTCAAAGAATGTTTTTTCAAATATATTATTTTTTGTTATTAAAAATTTTTGACTTAAATTTTGACTAATATCTTAAAAAGTTGGTAACCCTTAGTGGACCTCAACAGAATTATAAACACAATTATAAAATTTACCTGAAGAACCAGACTATAGTTAGGGCTACAGACACAATGGTCATCAGAATATTTTCAAGATCCCATACTCTCTCAGGCTGCACCCTCTCAGTGATTAGCTCGTGTGTAGCTTCGACGTTTGCCTCCTCCGAAACCGTCCGTTGCTACAAAAAAAAACATGCTTTTATGACCTACAGACAGTTGTTCCGGGTCGGGATGTTAAGCCATAGGGTACTCTGACATATGGATTTTAAACCATATCCCCCCCCCCCCCATATGTGAGTGGATTTGACCTCTTCAAATCAAGCATTAGCAAAATAGTAATGTCCCGAGGTAATATTAAGAGCAGGCTAAGAAAAAAAAAAAGCACAACCATCATACGACATATATACAATCACGCCCTTTTCCCATATAATAGTTAGGCAGAGGCAACACACATAGTCCACTTTTCAGCCCCCGCGTGAAACGTGGCAGGATGGGTGGCGACCCACGTCGCCGCCGTTTTGGTACGAGTCTTTTATTTTTTAAATTCTTACTCCCCGTTGCGTTCCCACGAGCAGTATAGTGACAGCATTGCATGACAAACACAATAACATACATTCTTGCTGAAAAACACAATAAGTGTTTTTCAGCAAGAAGGCTGCCCGTACAATACCATAGTCGCCTCTTACGACACCTCGGTAGGAAAGAGGTAGGTGCTATTTTACTCTGCCGGACACCTTTCGGACCACATGACAGCCAACTATAAATGTACAGTTTCACCATTGATTATGCGGTTGATTAAATTGCATGGCTCTTAAAAAAAAGGCGCAGTCCTTTTTTAAAATCTGAAAGTACTGTTTCCGACCTGATTATTGTTCCTCTTGGGGTGCACCAAGCAGTGCACGACGGCGCGGTCGTGGAGGCCGCAAGCCTGCAGCGTCGCCGCGTCGTCCAACAACACGCGCCCGTTGAATATCAAACGCACGCGACTTTCCGATGTCAGCTCCGCGGCGAAGTGACGCCTGGAATACAGTTAAACTAATGTGAAACAGCGCCGCAATGTTTAATATTTGTTCCATTGTATAATGAGAGGAGTGACCGATCAATTTATATTAACTAAGTCAATATAACTTTTGAGATTAAGACATAAACTTTAATATATTGAAGAGGCGAACATACATTTCCTATGTTGTAAAAAAAAATACGATGTCAAATGGCAATGTACTTGGATATATTACGTTTTTTTAACGTTAGGACATATTTTGTTCTTTTCTAAAACAGAAAATAATACCGTTTGATACATATTTTGATATGAGTTAGGTGTAAAAAAGATTAAAAATCCGTTTCAAACTCATATTATTGGATGGGCAGAATTAATACACTTCGATCTGTTACTCCTCAAATATGATTCTCTAATGCAAGAATTGATTTAATTACAGAAGAAACATCACCATAAATTATTTTCGTAGACTTGGACAAGAATAATATATCTTGTATAAGTTGATGGATTAAGGATGAACTCAACCAAGCTTGAAACCAGGGATGTTATGGAGCTCTGTAACCGAAACTATCGGATATCTTATTTAAGTACTCGTATTATGTTTGGGTCAAACCAAACCTGGCACGCGAGCACAGCATCCATCGGATGTACTAAACTGTAAAAGCCGAGAAGGCTAACAGCAATTACATCACCGAAATTATATATATCGGATATCCGAAATAAAAATCTATCCGAAACCGTAACCGAATCTGATATAAAAGGTTGGAATAATTTTGGATAGCGGGGCGAAGTCCAAATGAGACGTGATGACAAGTCTTCGCCTGGCCAAGCAGACAAATAAGCGGCGTCGCTTGCCACAGTTCAGATGGTTATTATATTTCAGTCTATATACAGTATATAGACAGTCCTTCATTCTTGCGGAATTACAATTACTTCGATAATGAAAGTGTTGTTTTTTAAAGAAACAATCAAATCTATCACCTGATGGTAAGTGCAACGTCTGCCCATAGCAAATGCTGTCAAACATTTCTGTGTGACACCACACGTCGCCCATCACCCTGAGAAATTAGTTCTTAAGTCTCATATGCTCGGTGATTACACTAGCTCCCAGTGCCCTTCAAACCGAAACACAGTTGTTTGCACACACTGCTTCACGGCAGAATAACGGGCCCTGAGGTGGTACCGACCTAGACGGTTTCCTGCATAGAAATCAGTGACATACCGGTGAAATAATCTAAGAATATTATTTCATCCTATCACTAAACCACTGCTGAACATAGGCCTGCCCCATAGATTGCCACAAGTTTGTAGCTCTTTTGGAGGGATTTTGCCATAGTTGCCATGCTTTGCAGGCGGGTTGGCAAGGGCAGTTTATTTATTCAGATGTTCGAGGAAGATGGTGCTGCCCATCTTCTGGATTTAATTTTCCCTCTGTCGACTTTTAGGATCACCCACGGGATGGGGGGGAGATGGGGGGGTAGATTTTCTTAATCCGCTACCACACGGTGCGTTTACCACCACTACCGTCTTTAAAGGATTAATTGTTTTTTTTGTTATTGTAGTATGGGGTGGTAGATTCTCTTAAGTCACTACCACATGGCAATACAATTTTACAATTACTTAACTTAAAAAGGGGGTAGTACCAAATGATATAGTCAAATCGTTATCTTGTAATTGTTTATATTTTCCTTCTACAATTCATCATCATCATCATTTCAGCCTATAACTAGTCCACTGCTGCACATAGGCCTCCTATAGATTGCCACAAAAGTTTCTAGGTCTCGTTTGGAGGGGCTTTTGCCATAGTTGCCATGCTTGGGAGGCGGGTTGGCCAATGCAGTTTACCTGTAATTTCTTCAGGTATCAATAAGATGCTGTCCATCTACTAGTTTTTAATTTCCCTTTGACGACTTTTACACCCATGGGATTAGATGGGTCGGTAGATTCACTTAAGTCACTACCACATGGCAATACAATTTTACAATTACTATACTAAAAAATAAAAATCCATAACTGAAACTATCAGATAATCCGAAATAATTTCATATCTGTAACCGTAACTGAAACCGATATATTATATATCTATATTTAGATACATAAATATCCAGATCCGAAATTTTATTTCCATTACACCCTTCTTTAAACCAAGGCATTCTATGGGAGAGGCCCATGTTCAGCTGTGGATTTATGTGCTGCAATGATGATAATTTAGTCTAATAACTCCATTTGAATGGCCAGTGCCCCAGTTGGATGTCATAAAATCCATAAACATTTTTAATAAAAATGACTAAAATAATAACCAATGAACAATAGACTTGTGACAGCAAGCAATGTCCTTTAGTGCAAAGCATATAGTATTAAGATTTCGCGAACTTATTAGGCGAACCGTAAGGACATTCGGCGAACTCCTTAAAACTCCGGAGAGGCGATAGTTTAGCCGTGGATTGTTTTCAGGCTGAAATTAATGAGGTCTTTACATAAGTTTACTTCAAAAATAACTTACCATTTAAAATCCTTCAACAGTTCATCGAGACTGCCCTCAACCTCTTTCGATGTATCATTAAGATACTTTAACCTTATTAGTATTTTTCTTCTGTCTATTTCACTTTCAGCATTTTCAGTGTTTTCTGTTGCAGCATCTGCAATCGTATTTTCCGAATCCACCTCTGATAATCTATCTACATTTGAACTACTTGATGTAATATTTTCTTTTTTGTCTTCTTTTTTATCATCTTTATGCTCTGCAGAACCTGTGATTTGATTACTTTCTGGAATTAAAGAAAAACTAAATATAATATAGAATAATGGTCAAGCTTATTCTTTTGCTTAGTCATTTTAAATGATTTGTGTCATCAAAGTCAAATAACAAAACAAACGAAACAAAAAATGTCTTGTCAGGTCTAACAAGAATAGTATAACTGCAACCAATTTGATCTGTTATGATAGCACTGTAGTTACAATAGCTCTTTCCTAAAAATGGTACTGCAAACTAAAACTTTATCAAAAAACTGATGTGGAAGGGTTTAGAATTTTTATTATAATAAATGGCCATTCCATAGAAAGTGCTAAGAAACTCACCGTTTGATCTTGTGAAGAAATCACATCCAGTTGTTACATCAGCCTCCATTGCACTAACAATGCTATCCATTTCCCTTATTTGTGCATTACTTTCTGGCTCAGATTCTTCCTGAGTCTCACTTTCTTCACTCAAATTCTCAGTTGTACTCTGAGTGTTGTTGGGAGCTACAAACAATTGAACGAAGCAATAAATTTCAAAACTTTTTACTATCCAGAATATGATTTTGAGTAAGCTCCTTCTGGAACTGTAATTTCAGGAATTTTGCAGAAAAAACGTAAATGGCTAGAATTACTTTTTTATGCATAGTGAGATTGATTACTATGAATTCGAAGATGGGCAAGTCTAGCATCCCCCATAAGCTCTAAGCCAGAATAATTCAACAAAAGATAAAAAATAAACTATATGAAGATGTTTACTTGCCTTTTATGGATGGGCACTCATATGACAATAAGTACAACATATATACTCACAATCGATTCTCCTATAAAAATGCAAGCGATTATTGTCCAGCATAGCCATGTCAGCATCTACAATACTATCCATTTCCTGGAGAGGTATAACCCTGGAGTTTTCCCTGGGACTTTCACTAACCGAACTCGATGTATTTGGTGCTATATGAATAGAAAAGAACAATTACGTATAAAATTGGCGGGAAATAATTGGTGTTGATTGTCGTGTCGTGGTTGCGAGGGTCTTATGATAAAACTATGCTTCACAACGTATATCTCTGCACTTGTTTTGAATAAGAACAAAAGCTACACACATTTAAAACATTTAAAACACTACGATCTTATACATTTATACAGGCATTTGTATTGACATTTTGGAGCATCTTTTTATTTATAAACTAGATAAAAGGTGATGAAGATATGTCTTTTCCCATCTCGTCCAGTGGGTGTCATAAAAGCCGACAAAGGAAAATGAAAACATGAAAGCATCATTCCAAGAACATCAAAATAAAAAAAAACTGCGGTTGCCAAGCGTGGCAACTATGGCAAATACCCCAAAATAATTAGTACAATAACAGAAAGGCTCCGCTAGTGCTGGCTACAGTAGCGGTCATGGTAACGGTGGGGCAGGGGGTGTAAAAAATCTCCGGAGGAGGAGATCTTGCTGCCACCACCGACGACTGGATCTGGTAACATTCAACGCACGCTGAGTACCGATGTGAAAATCTTGAGCTGGAAGACGAGGTGAGCAAGTTACGCTGGGATATTATAGGATTATCTGAAGTCCGAAGATAGTGGGAGGACACGGTAATCCTTGAATCCGGTAACTTGTTCTACCACCGGGAGGGTCCTGTCCCAAGGAGGTGTCGTATTTATCGTCCACAAGTCTCTCATTAACAACGTTGTCAAGATCAGGAGTGTGTCGACTAGGGTTGCGTACCTTATACTCAGAATAACCAAACGGTATTCGCTGAAGGTTGTACACGTATACGGCACACCTACCTCGGCACATCCTGATGATGAGGTGGAGGTAATGTATGAAGACATGTCAAGAGCCATACATTCCTTCAAAACTCACTACACAGTGTTGATGGGAGACTTTAACGCAAAGCTGGGCATGAAAAAAGACGATGAGCTGGTAGTGGGACAATTTGGAATAGGGCAACAGAACCAAAGGGCCCAACAGCTAGCCGACGTTATGGAGAAGGATGGCCGAGAAACGATGTGTACAAGCTCCCGCTATGCCTGGCGTATGTGGACTAAGAGAAAGCCTAAGATTCCGTCAACATTTGTGCGCTGTTACAGTCGCTTAAGCGGTGCCGATATAACCGTCGGAATATCAATGTGTTGCTGTGCTTGTATACCAATGTTACGATGTCTTCCCGAGTACAGAACCGGAGTACGAAACCGAACCCAATTGCAGATGTAAGACAGGACGACGTCATATCCCGAAGCTCTTCACCGCTGTATTGGGAGATGACTTCAAGCTACTGGACTGGAAAGGATACGGTATTATCATCAATGGCGCATACATCACGACATAGTCATAATGGCAGAATCGCTGGAGGACCTTAGTACTATGCTCAACTACCTCAATAGTGTCTCCGAATGTGTAGGTCTTAAGATGAACATGGACAAGGATAAGATCATGTCCATGTCACGCCTATACCGGTTGTTGTTGGGAACACCACAATTGAAGTTGTCCGATAATATGTATACCTAGGACAGATTACCTGACTAAGTAGGTTCAACTCGGCTGGGCAGCGTTCGGGTAACTGCATCTCTAATGTTCTCGTCGAGAAAATCTCAATGCCTCAAAACAAAAGTATACAACCAGTGCGTGTTGCCAGTGATGACATACGTAACCGAGACGTGGTCCCCACTGCAGGCCGCATGAGGAAGTTCAGAATCAATGTAACCGACATAGCCCTAAGGATTAGCAGGCTGAAGCGGCAATGGACCGGCCATATAGCTCGTAGAACCGATAACCATAGGGGAATAAAGGTTCTGGAGTGGTAACCTTGTACAAGTGAACGCAATGTAGGGCGACCCCCTGCTAAATGGAGCGACGAACTGCACGGTTTTGCGGGAATTCGATGAATGCAGGTGGCTCAGGACCATTTTTTGTTGCAATCTATGGGGGAGGCCTATGTTCAACAGACTATGATAGGCTGAAATGATGATGATGTGTATTATCTTTAAAAAATTAATCATTCAGAAAGAGTTAACTTTCTGTGTTAGGAATGGTTTTGTATTTTGGGTGCCAAAATTAGGTACAAATTTTCTCTAATAAAACTTTTGTTTGGTTAGTTTTTAGGAGTTTATTAGGGAACATGGTGTTTATTGATCTGCAAATCTTCCATTTAACTACTTTTGTATTGTCATATATAACTTTTTATAATTCTTTGATAAACTATCACTAAGTATTAAAAACAAAAGAGGATAAAAACTACATACTAAAAAGCTTGCTTTGTTTTTAAAAATATGGAAACAACTCATTAAGTCTGAGAAAGAAACCAAAAAAGAACAATATTAATATATTTTCCACTAACTCCATGCTTCCACAACAAAGTAGCATATTATGACTTTTCACTACAATCTTTAACCTTTTTTTGACATAATAGGCAAAGATCAATATTGAAACTGTGACCAATCCAAATAAACTAAAAGCAAAGGCATGTAAAACACATGGAAGATATTTTGTACTGCACGAGTTTACAATTATGTTCCGCAGTATACCCTCTTAACCTATATTATAAGTATTTTTTAATATATGTATCTGTAAATGTCTATGTGTATGTAGTATGTATATGTGTAACATATATTATTATGTGTGTATTGTATATATATATATATGTATGCGTGTATTGTATATTATTGGATGCCACTGAAAATCAGGGTAGGATCATGCATCCTAGCATATCCTGAGTGGCCGTCCTTTTTGGAGCATTGCACCATGAACGGATGGATTTAAATTTTGTTTTTTCCTGTGTTTTTTTTTTCTATACACTGTTAATCTGTCTGTGAATTGTGTGCGTGTAACAAATAAATGTTTCTTTCTTTCTTTCTTTTCTTCTAAAAATGGAATCTTTAAGCTTATATACATTTGAAGGTCACCAAGACAGGTTTTTTGTACATAGTAATTGAAAAAATTACTGCATACCAAATAAAATGAGATTGATATTCAAATGACAAGAATACATGCTACACTAGTAATTTTTATTAGACAATAAAATTCACATACCAACCGGCTCCGAAATGTTTTGTAATGTACTGCTAGCTTGCGTATTTGATATACTTGGCCCTGAAAATGACAGGAATGGATTTTAATTAAGTGGTGTTATTATTAGATTCAAAAATGTACAAACAACAAAATCTAGTATAGTGGGAACTGCAAATGGCTCCGGGCCATGTTTTGTGTGTATGTACTATGTAGTCTATGGTGAAGGCCTATATATTTACAGTTCAGCAATAGACCTGTGATGGAATGAAATGACGATGATAATAAAATACATTTCTCTTTTTACTGCTTTTATTACTCTTTTAACTGCTACAAAATTTTAAATATGAACTCACAGTATGACTTAATGAAATGCATTTAAAATTAAGGATGCTATATACTGTGCAATTAAATAATGGAATTTTTATTTGTGCTTTTATGGATACCATTACCAATACTTACTTGTTCGTATACTAACGGTAACTGGGTGCTGGGTACGGGAGCGCATCAACAGAACAGTGCGGTATCGGTCTGGGCGGGCATTTGTTGACCACCATGCAAAAATATTTACTATTACTATTAGCACCACTATAACAAATTGCACCACCTCATCTCCCACACCCTCAATCAGTGTCATCTTGTGTTACAAAAGCACCAATCCTGAAAATTTTAATCAAAGAAGATTTGTAAGAATCATCATCTCAAATATTTTATGCAGGTTGAAAGGTATTTCAGTTGCAAACATATTCACTATTCAAGTAATGAATATTTTTACTATATAACAGAGAATGCTGTCCACTGTATGGTGACAGTATGTATGCAGTAAGACAAGTTAATTAGAATATTTAGTGACAGCTTTACTAATTCAAATGTGTATATTGTAATACATCTTTGATTTTAAAGTATGACCAAAATGCACAAATTACATAATAAAACTTGCCATGTGCGTATCAGACCGCATACAGTGAAGGGTTACATAATATATGAGTAACTGAAAATATCTCAAAAACTACACAACATATCTTATACAAACCAATTATTGTTGAAAGTCTTTTCTAAGTTCTAGTACCTTAATTTTTTTAGAATTTTCCAGCATATAGTCAAAATATATAAGGGGACCCCACTATGACTTAAGAGGCGCATGCATATCTTACCAACAACAATTGGCTTAAAAAAAATTGTAATTTTGAAACTTTGTTATAATTTAAATAATTACCTTCTCTAAAATTTCATCTATGTAGTGCCAATTCTCCAAGTAAAATGGCTGTGATATATGGACAGCACAAATATATAAGGGTTCCGTATTTGCTACGAAACCCTAAATATTAGTTTTATTTACAATCTGCTAGAAGCTTATAACTTAGAAAGTATATGCATACTTACATCTTAAAACATCATCAGAAATTACCCGCAAGCGACGAGTGTGTATGTAAACGCTAATGGAAGTAGAAGCAAAAGATGTGTCAGGATCATAGCAAGTGGAAAGATGTGGTCTCTGTCTACCCCAATGAGAAAGAGGTGTGACTGAATGTATGTATGTTTAAACATCATCAAGGTTGCTTACAGTTTTATAATTATTATCAAATTAGTCTTAATAGAATAAAACAATTGCATTTAACAAATTCATTGAGTAACATTTTGAACTACTTTCGCTTCTGATTTATTACATTTTAATCCCTTGGTCATGCGTTTACAGTGTAAATTGTCATACTATAATATTATCATGATTACTTAGTGTATATTATAATTCACTAATGACATTGCTTTTTTTACGAAATAACTTACAAAAATAGTCTTTACGAACATGAAGGAAAACTAAAAGAGCATTCCATTCTTATATAGAAAATATAGTCAAGGTCATGTTATAAACAGTTGATTAAACAACATAATACAGTAGTAAAAAACATTAAATTAGAAGTGATATTACTAAAACGTAAAATTTAAAAAGTAATCAAAGATATTTACAATTGACAATCCTCAAACGAAAAATGTTATACCGCTTACATTAACAAATACAAAAGCTGTTTGACTTCCAATAGAAGAATAAACTTTCCGTGTTTAGATTTCAGTTTCTAAAATACAATTCATGACATTGACTCAGCGCACTTAGTATCTAAACTTGTCAGGAAATAGTTTACAAATTGCGTAGAGTACGTACCTTTTTTTGGCTTTTTTGATGGACTAATTTTGACAGGTACCATTGACTGCAACTGCAAACATTATAGACTATATTGCCAAGTGTAATAGATTATAAACACGAAACTCAAATAGTGACGGTTGCTATTTTATTGAATTTAGTTATTTCTATTTAGACATTACATTCTATACATTTCGAGTTTTGGAGTTTATTATTGTTAGCTTTTTATGCACAAAGTGCTCGCGTAAATATATATCGATTGTAATATTTAAACCAAGACTAAAACACGAAGATCTAAACTTAAATGACGGACAAATACGAAACGCTGGTAACGTATCTACACGTTACCAGCGTTCTGGTTTATTAGGCAATATGTATACTAATATAAATATAATACGCTATATAATACGTAATTACGTACGTACGTACGTTAACAATCCGGTGCAGGAATCAGGCACACAGTAGACCGCACTTCACCAACACTTATACTTCGGGAGTCCGGGATGACACGTATATATAATTTTTGGTTACAACGTTTCGTATTCGTCCGTATTCATGCGCAGTAGGCTTAGGTTACACACCTGCGTAGTAAGTGGGGCATAGGGTACTAGGATAGAAAGCAAAGCGGAGGAACAATATGCTGAGCTTCGTGGAGGATTGGATGCATAGGTGTACTTTCATGAACATATCATATTTATATATATAAACACGATATGTTTACGGGAGATCAAAAAGATAAAGAGATAGGAGCAGACAAGATAATAATTAAATGGTAAGGTAAAGGAAGTGTTTCAGGTGCTGGAAGGTTCATCGAGAAGCAGACAAACCACTTTTGACACTGGTCTGGTATCTATTTTTATTATTATCCGGGTTATTTCTGTAGCTGTCTCGTCTGGCTGGGATATATATGAATATATAGATAAGTAAATATAATAAGATAAAATAAAGAATATACTAAAAGACATATACTAGACATAATACCATACAATAAAATATACGAATAAAATCCCAACCAGACGGGACGGGAGCCCTCGGCAGGGGAGACCAAACGGCCAAGGGTTAGGGGGAAAGGGAAAGAAAGCAGCGGGGCAACGATGCGGGCCCTATCGAGGAGCACCGCCTTCTGCATCCGATCACGAAGCAGTCCGTCACGGAGTTCCATTAGAAAGAAAGAAAGAAAGAATCTGTTTCGGCTTTCACGAGGTTCTCGTCGTATGGAATGCTAATGTCAGCCAAATATATCCTCGACTGTGCCCGGTCCATCAACACGATATCAGGGCTTATTCGCGAGAATAGTCCTGTCCGTGATTATATCGCGGTCGCAATAGAGCCTGGCGCAGTCATTTTCGAGCACAGCCTCCGGCAAGTACCTACTTATAGTAAGGCTGTTTCCAAACCACGAGACCGTACTTCAGAGCGAGCTCCTAATGGACAATCCTGGCTACAAGGTTGTGTCTGTGCAGATACTCAGAGTTGGCAAGCGCCGAACAACCGGAGATAACATGCCTAAGCGACGGTGCCGTCCCTTAGGATGTAGTCTCCGATAGTTGTTGGTCTCGATAACCTGATCTTGTATCGCACAGACAAAACCTTCGGTTTCCCCAATAAGGTCACCGAAACGTAGTCAGTGGAGGGAGGCCACTGTGTCTACGAAAGGTTCATGAATAGCTTTGTAGAACCTCCCGTTGAGTTATTTCTCTTTCCATACAGTCTCCTGGTCGGAAATGCTCTGTACTGCCGGGTCTTGCCATTGCTCGTTGGCCAAGGATAGGGGGGGAAGCCCTTTATCATCATGTAATGACGTCCGCATAGAGTGGCCCCACCCGATTTCGATAGGAAGTAATTACGTAGGTTGCAGACTTCACGATTGTGCATGGTGAGGGCACTTAGAAAGCCGCGCCCACCATGCCTCCGCGGCAAGTACAACCTAATCACCGACGATCTCGGATGATGCATCTTGTGCGACGTCATTATTGTGCGGAATTTTCTATTCAGGGCGTTTAATTCAGTTTGAGTCCACCTGAGTATGCAAAGGTGTATATGAGGATAGGCATGAACCAGCCGTTGTATGCGTGTGCCTTATCCACGCCCGACAAAAGGCTGTTACACACTTTCGATAGGCGCGCAAAAAACACGTCGCGAACTGATTGTTCATGTCAGCCTCATCAATACCTATGTTTTGTGACATGATGTTTGTGTGATTTCGACCACGGCGACAACTTCCGTCTACTGTCGGGAGCCATCAACTGCGCAGGAGATATTATAGTGCCACAAGTGTACGCGCAAACACAGAGGCACTCACTCGTCCCAACCTACCCGCGCCCGATGTAACGCTGATGCGATTAGATCGGAGGTAGGCTAGGATGCAGTGTCAGAAACACGGGGACAATCACAACACAACCAGACCCGAAAACCAACAATTTATGATTTAGCACAAATGTTGGCTCCGGCTGGGATTCGAACCCAGGACCCGCGGCTTAGAAGTCAGGTACTCTGACCACTAGGCCACGCGGTCGTCGTTTGTGACATACCCAGGTATCGGTATGTTTCAGCTTCGGAAAGGGTCCTTATGTTAAAAGGCATAGATAAATCTATAACTTCGGAGTGCCCAACCCTGCCCCTTTCAACATGGAGGACCGCACACTTATCCGTCCCCAGCTCCATTCCAATAGACTTGCTAAAATCACAAGTGATCTTAAGCAAATCCACCAAATGGTAGCGATTGGAAGCGACTTGAAGTCATCCATTAAGGAAAATAAAATGAAATTCCCTTCCAGAACCCTCCAGTAATGCGCTGAGAGGGTTAAAAGATAGGCAAAACCAGACTGGACTCAAACAGTCACTCTGGAAGATGCCCCTTCGTACCCTTATGCGGTCATCCGCTCGCCTAGACGACAAAGGATCGTACTCTATTGCCTCATACACTGCCCGAGGAAGTCTCTTACTGTACAGTCAACCTTGTACAGCTCTAAAACCCTCTTTAGCCATGTATGAGGCACCGAGTCGACAGTCTTTCTTTAGTCTATCCAGGCTTCAGAGAAGTTCCGACGGTTGCGTTTAACCACCTTGCCGCGTCAATGAGGAGTGGTTCCTTGGTCCCACGACCACCGCCCCGGCATCCACTCTGTGCGGGCGATATCACTCGATTCAAGACTAGTTATCGGGTGATTCTCACGCTCAAAATGGATGTCAGTATCTTATATGTAGTGGTTAGGCACGTTATGGGGGGCGGTACTTGCTTGTGTCTGTTGTTACCTGATCTTTAGGAACCAAATGAGTAATCCCAGTAGTGAAGAGGCTCGGAAGCGACATTTGATCGAGGGCGTTCTGGAACTGACGGGTAAGCACAGCGTGACCTACTATAAACCTCTTTAGCCAGTAGTGATACAGCCCATCGAGTCCCGGAACTTTCCAGTTCGGGGCTCTTCGGACCGCCTCAGCTACGTCGTCCGGTGAAATGACGACGAGGTCCATAGGTGTAATAGTTGTCCACTGACTCGCCACAGCTTCCTTCCTAGGGACTTCATTGTGTCGGTTTCGGCCTGGTTCAGCCCTTGCCCTGTTTCACATTTTCCTGGTCGCTCCAAAGATTTATAGAGCCTCTTCTGATCACTCTGAAAAGAAGATTCTGGTTGAACCGTCTTAACCTTTTGGTATATCGCCGAATCCGCTTCCCCCAAGCAGCGATTATTTGCTTCAGGTCATCTATGCGCTCCGTCAGCTTTTGCGCTATATCCGGCTGAGACAAACTTACATCTGTCCCAGCAAACGCTATCCTGACGGAGTGCACAATTCTCGGCCTATTGTTGCCCGACCTGAAGCTTATCAGTGTACCGATGGGGACCCTTGCCTTTGCGATACGGTCCTCAATCCTCCTTCTGCATTCTGGGATAGCGCTACTTTTTCCAGTAGCGCGTCCAGTCTTACGACAGCCCGATTCCGCTTGCTTAGGGTTATGCGGGGGATTCGTGGTCGATTTTCGTATTGCGGGTTTCCATAATCGCCTCCTTCAGTGTCCTCCTCATCTGCTCTATTTCTTGGGCGACCATTCCACCATCGTCTGAATCCACCACAATTTCGAGATTTATAGCAGCATCCACATCTGCACGTTGGTCCGTCTCCCCGACTTGTGGAGCCGCATCTGCAGCCGCAGCATTTTCCTCCAATGAGGGAATCGCCTCACGTCGTAGTCGTTCGAGTTCGGCATCATCAAATATTTTCGAGCGTATGATGTACCGAACTCGGTCTGCCAGGTTTTGCTCCGTGATGGTAAAAAACGGCGCACCCTAGCCCGGTACGCAAACCCTCCAGTTTCTCCCCCTTTCGACCTAAAAAGTACGCCCGCAATGCATTCTGATCCATGTCACACGGCGAATGTCGATTGCTGGGTCCGGGAGGACCCTGCCGACACTAAGCCTTCTGGTGGGGATTATGGTTGGATGATTATTATACTCTTATGATACCATCCTTACCTGGATAGACATTTAAGATTCGGCCGCGACACTATTCTAGAGGAGGAAGGTTTTCATCTTTGATTATTACTAACTCATCAACACTGGTCGGAGCACAATGAGATGTCCATTTAATCATATTTTTCAAGGTTGACAAATATTGTAAGTGCCATCGAGACCAAAAATTTTGAGTTATTTCTTGTATAAGTCGAAATCGAGAAAGTTTTCTTATTTTAACATTATTAAAGAGATATTCTGGAACTGCATTTAATGGTTGTCCTATCAAAAATGTTCAGAAGTCCAAGGACTTCCAAGTCATTCGGATCACATTTGAGAGGGCATAAAGGTCGTCCTTTATGCCCTCTCAAATGTCTCAAAATTGGGTACAGTTTCAATCTTTGTGAAGACGGGCAAAATTATCTGGACTTTTGCCAACATTACCCATGTACATTTTTAACGAAAGTATAACTAGAATAAAAAATAAATAGATTAGGTAAGCCCCGTGTGGTGGCGGCTTAAGAGTATCTACCACCCCATCTCATTATGTGGGTGTCGTAAAAGTCGACAGATGGGAAATTAAAACCAGGAGATGGGCAGCAGCATCATCCTGGAACATTTGAATAAATAAACTAGAGCAGTGGACTAGTGACAGCCTGATACGACTAACGACGATTAGGTAAGAGTGTTAGTTACGAACCGATTTTTTTTACTTGGTAATTAAAAACAACTCTTCACGAAAATATGCCAACGTGACAACCCTAGCAAAGGCATTTTTTAATGACAGGCAAAGTTGTCATTCTAAGGTTTGAATATACTGGACAACTTTGCCCATGATCACAACTTTTGTTTCATAAAGCCTTCAATACTGAAACTTTTTGAAACAATTCAAATTATAATACATTTCTTATTTTATAACCGACTTCAAAAAAGGAGGAGGTTCTATGTTCGTCTATATGTATTTTTTTTATTTATGCATTTCATTATGAAGTGCAAATCATAAAGGGTCTCACAAAAGTTCTAACAAATTACAAACATAACAAAAAATTTAATACGCTGTATTGTTACGTATATAACCCATTTTTCACTAGAGCGCGCTTACGCTAATTACTCGGAAATTTCAAAAGCGGTCTAAACTTCTGGCAGTTATAACTTCGGTAAGTAATACTGCATGAAATTACGTGAAATAAAAACTAATATAACGTACGTAGTCTATGCTTTGATGTTGGGTATATTTTAGTGTAAAATATTAACCCCTTTGTGTTCTCCATGATTTTGAAAAAAAAATTTTTTTTTTAAGTGACTAATATCTTTGACAATGATATTATTTAAAAAAAAATCCTATAATTCTCAACCACTTTTGCAGAAACTTGTATTAATTAGAAAAAATAAAGAAACATTTTGAACGCCGGATGATAGAATAAGTTTGGTAACTATAAGCTAATATTTAACATCTGTTTTTACTGTTCTTCTTGTAAATAAATGATCTAATCTAATATTTTTTTATATTTACTAGTACAATGGCGAGATTAATAAGAACTATGCGTTTCAGTTTTGCCCAAGCTTACCCTTTTCCCCCACCAACAACATAATTGCACATACACAAATACCCAGCACAAAGCAATTATTTGTATTTCACAAAATATTTGTTCTGTACGGGAAACGGTAAGCCACTTCGGAAACCAAACCGTTGCTATGAAAACAAAATTATAATGTAAACAGAGACATCGTTGTCAAAATTTACCTACTTAAGTAACTAAGTATCGCTAGAACACTCTGGCTTGAACTTGCTGTTTACGAGAAACATCGATCTATCGCATCCCCATCTTCGCGTTTCTCTTTCACTCTTTCTAATTTTTGTAAGATGATGCAACTATAAAGATTATGAAGTGGGCTGCAGCGATATTCTATATATAGTATCGCATGGTATGGTAAACAGTGGTTTTGTCTGGCTACGATGTTTCTCGTTAGCCTAATCACAGATAATATTCAGTTAGAATTTCAAGTCACGCAATAATATTATAAAAAATAATATTACCTTTTAAATGTAAAGTTTAAAAAATTTTTTTTTCAATTAGGATAAAATATCGGATGCGTAATAGTTAATGTTATAAGAAGTACCATAGAATTTGGTAGTGTACTGTATTCTATGTGGATAATATTTTACCTTATCTTAAACAATATATGCCTTCAAACGGAACGTTAAATTACGTGTAAGTAATGCGAGTACAGTTTTTGCATCTCCCTTTCGTGACAATACGCTCCTGGTTCATTCATAAATTTTTATACTTTTAATATCATTCCGACTTCAGCTAGAGATATCTAAACATCTACAAATTTTAAAGATATTCTCTCGCTTGATATCGATAAGTTTTCGCTTTCAAAAAATTTACAATGAAAATTTATTCAGTTTGATTATATTTATGCAGTAATACAGAAAAATTAAATTTTATTATTTATTTTGAAATAATTTGTTCAAATTTGGCCGCATTTTTTATTTTGTCTTGAAATTGGTCTTATTACTGTTAAGACCGCTTATTCAATTAGTTTCACTGACGAAGACTTCGCAAAAAAAAAACAACAGAGGGGAGATTCGGGAAGAGCTTAACATGATCTACGTAATACTTCCAAAAAAAGAAAATTCAACAAATTTATTACGAATCTAAACCTATTTTACCGCTTAATTTCGGAGTTTCACATCGAGTGAATTACATTTTTATGAGTAAGGACAAGATAAAGAAGCTTAAGACTGCAATTGTTAGAAGACATATCAAAATGTGAGTTTAATTTTTATAAATATAAGTACCTAGAAAGGAAAAGTTACCTAGAAAGGAAATGTATCTATCCAGTTATCTAACTTTAAGTTTAAGTAACTTTTCTTTTTTATGTAAGTTGGCATTTTTTAACTTTATACGTATAGTTATACTTTACGGTAATGAAAATCGCTTCTAAACAAACAATACAACTTATGCAAGTAATTCCTTTTCTATGAACAATGATGTACATATATGTTTTTCGTTATAAGGTTGAATATTCTGTTGTGTTTTTATTTGCTTCATTATTAATGACTCAATGCACACAGGTGACTATTATTTAAAAATCGTAGTGTAATGCTTATCCTCAATGTTAGACCGAAAGACCGAAATGTCACCTGATATCTACTTTAACCTAAATCAGAATTACAGACACAATTAGACGCTGATCAGTCTATTGCTATACCGCGGTACAGGCGTATAGGTCGCCTTATATTTGGTTTGGCAATCATAGTATGGTATAAGGTGATTGTTTTGCTGTTAGCCTCCTTAGCTTTTACAGTTTTTTTTTGTTCGTAGCAGCGACCCAAATTTCAAATACATTTTGATAATATGAAAATTAACCTTAATCAAAACTTTTCGTTAAACATTCAGCTTATAATCATATTAGAATAGAAAGTTTTACGAGAAAATCAATATGATTTTTAGCGTAAATCCTGTTTAGAAGTTGGGCAATGTGTTAATGTTGCTAAGTGTTTATAACTTTGTTTCAAGGTCCTAATTTCGTTCTCGCGGAACCCCGGTGGTTGACAGAACCCCGGTTAGCAGCCACTCTTGAGTCGACTTTTTCGACACTTACAAGACGAAATTAAAGAACTGCTTACGCCTTCTCCATAATGTGCAGAGATCTGCGTCATTTATTACTGAATATTTTAACGATTTCGTTGACATTTTTACCAGGTTTAAAAATGCATTGTCTTATCCTTAAAATAAGTCTTAGTTAAATCTTCATGTTGTTTCTTATGTACTAGATAAAGAGTACGTACCTATTGTGTAATGACTAATTAACTTATATTATACTGAGTAAAGTATTTACTGTTATTTAGAAAGTATCACAGGGCTTGTAAATACAGTGAGTCACATGATTATAACACGTGCGAGACAAATACGTACGGGTAAACAACACTGTTCACGAGGCTTAAAAACGCTGTGGCTTAAAAATGCGCGACTTTAAACCATTGTTTTAAGGTTCAATTTGCATTAATGTGTGTTTATTTCAACCGGCACTACACAAACAAAATTTTAAAGTGAGTATCTAGTTTTTATTAGTGATCAAGGTGTGTAGCACATTCTATATGTATATATATAAAAGCGATTTACCGCTGACTCATTACGATATCTCCTAAACTACAAGAACTATTGACTTGAAATTTGATAGTACGTAGATGTTCTTTTCTCGACAAAGAAACCCACTAAGAACGGATTTTACAAACATTTGCTCCTAAATGGGTAAACTGGTTGGAGCTATGTTTCTTAATACAGCCTTAAACAGGAACATTTGTTCAATGGTGGTGATGAGTCAATTAAGTTTACATTGTTTCTTAGAATAATCTAATCTATAAATGTAAAATAAACTAAGATTCTATAATATTAAACTAATACCTGTATCTGAAACACAGCAAATGAAATAATTATGTTATATTTTCTCACAAATAATATATATTTATACTGAGTACAATAGTTTACGTACGTTAGAGTACGATGGGGTTGTGCAAATGATATAATTTTCAGAATAGCATTCTCCGCTTTTGAATGACGTTGAGATTTTAGCTCAATCAATGGTTAAATTCAGAATTGATTGATTGAAATGTTAACTTAGTGCAATGTTCTTTGTATTATATTGTTATATTAATATATTTTATTATATGGGTTGGTCCAATTTATAATAGGCTAATTAGATGCTATAAATGTTTTTATATGTTATTTTATGAATATTTCTAATATTAATTATTTCTTGAACATTACGTCGCGGTAGATCTTTATGCATTTTCCGTCGTCGAAGTACAACAACAGTTAATCAGCATTATCTATAGATGGCGTTGCAAATGACGTCCTTTTCTGAATTGCGAAAGACTGCCATTGTATGAATTAGAGACACGATTTCTTCATATATTTGCATCCTGACCTTGCAAGCACAGCTACCCGATGAAGCTGTAAAATCCAAAAAGGCTAATAGCAAGGACGAAATTGTGTATCAAATATATGTCGACATGAATTTCGATGGCAAAGTTGGGAGCTATTTATGTATATAACTTTCGATTAAACCAAACCTGGCTAGGCCCGAATGCACAGCTATCCGAATCCGATGATGCTGTATAAGCCACAACGGTTACCAGCAATAACATCACAAAAATTACATGAAATATTTGTCGTTAAGTCTGTGTCTCCTGCTATATGATATATCATATCTTTAAACTCTGTATGTTATTGATCGAATGGTCTGGATGAATGCTGTATTGAACTCATAGGAATTGTCACATTAGGAATACGTCAATTAAAGTATTAAATTTGTTTATTTATTTTATTAATTGTAGGGTTATTAATTATTAGGTCCTTATAATGAAATTGGCGTTTTGTATGGGAGGAATATAAAGTAGTTTTTTTTTTGTAAAATATATTTTATTAATCAAAGTATGTACTCGTACCATTGTTATCTATGCACTTTTGCCATCTCATAAGTAGTTGATTCATTGATTCCTTTACTAAAAGAGTCACTAGAGAACTAGAAAACTAGAGCCGTCTAGTTTGTGAATTTCAGTTATGAAAGGTGATTTAAAAAGATTAGAAATTTTGCATTTGTAGTAAAAGGGTTAGTAATAGATCCACAGAACCTTGAACTCAATGAATTTCACAGTTCCTCGCCAATCATAGTTAAAACGCTAAACTACATTTATGTTATCGCGATGACCCTGCAAAAATTGTAAGTGGCGGCGTCAGTCAGCAGAGGCCCCTAAGGGTGTCGTGTCTGGTCTCTTTTTACAACACCGGTGAACCGGTCGGTAATTGTACCATACTACGTCACTGTGGTACTAGGGTTGTAACATTATAAAAGAAACTTTATTTTTGTTTGACTTTTCTATTTCTAAAAAAACTTTAAACAACAGCAATGGCATACAAGCCAATATTCCGGTACAATGTTCGAAAAGTTTTTCTTTCCCACTGACGATCGATAATTTTGTAACTTCAGTAAACTGTATTGCCGCAGCCCCTGCGGTTTCTAAAGTCAAGGTTATAAGACGTCTTTATTTGTTTTATTCTTTGAAGTCGTTTGCGCTTATTAACCCTAGTGTGTTATCACAATGGAACTATTATCTACGAGTACAATAAATAATAATAAATAAACAATAATAATTTTATTTAATTAATAAGTATTCACGTGAATTTAGGTTAAACCATTGTGGAGATGTGCCATGAGTTTCTTAAAAAGTTAATAAGAAATAGGTCAAAGGCGATAGAAAAATTGTTTACCCTTACCACCATAGACATTCGTTCTTGTTTTTTTTTTTATTTTGCATCGCATGATGAACTATAAGAAAATAATATGCCGTATAAATTTTTTATAAAGTGTTTTTGTCTGCCAACGTAACTTGCTATGTAAATTAAACAATCGTACGTAGTTTTTCGTGTAATTTGAGGTTATTGAACTGGTTGTTCAGTGTTATTGTTATGTATGAATCATTATAGGTTAAAAAAAGAGTGAACGTTTTCGATGACGATAGATAGAGGAGATAGATATTTAATACAACATGTTTTTTAAAATGTTATTACATATTTTTTTAATGCGATTTTCGGGTAAAAAATCTTTTACTTTTAAAAAATATTCCAAGTATTAATTGTTGACTTTTAAAAATATTTCAATACTAACTGTGCCCGCTGTTTAATTAAAAGAAATCCTGAGATCGCGAGATAACTTGCGCTAATCTCAGGAATAAATAAACTCCTCAGCTTTATAATATTACTATAGATTTTACAGTTGCGGTTTTCATTAATTAGAAAGGTGGCCTAGTGGTCAAAGTACTTGACTTCTTCCAAGCGGGTCCCGGATCCAAGCCAGAGTCAACATTTGTGCAAATACACAAATTGTAGGTTTCAAGACTTTGTTGTGTTGTATTTGTCCTAGTGTCTCTGACACTGCGTCCTAGCCGAACTCCGATTTTATCGTACGAGCGTTACATTGGGTTTGGATAAGCTGGCGTGAGAATGTGCCTCTGTAGTTTTGTATGAAAGAAAGCGACGACTGCAATATCTTCTAGGCCGTTGATAGCTTTCGACAGTAATCGGAAGTTGTTGTCGAAAATAATTATTATATTATCGTTATTATTAATTATCCGTTATGTAATCGAAATTCATTCTTTATAGATCGTTAATGATACGTTGAAATAATTATTTCTGTGAAACAATTTTTTGCCTTGTTCTAAATCACTTATTTAATGAATGTGTCATTAATTTTTTAAAACGATTTACCTAGATAATAATAAATAGTGTAAGTAAAAATATATTCAGTACTTTTTACATTAAAAATGTCTAATATATTCTGTTATCTAAAATACACACAGCAATAAATAAAAAAAAATCTCGACGACAAACTTATTTTTGCGACGTCATGATGCTTAGCAATAGTTTATAGTAATAGACAGCGAGCAGATCTGATAATTTTCCACATGAAATATGATTCTCATGATAACACATCATATTTTTACAGTACCATGATTGTTAGTTCGTTATATAATTCTGCTTCCAGCAAACAGCATTTTACATAAATACAAAACATAAACATAAACAAACTGCATAAATACTCCGAATAAAAAATATCTTAATTTTGTGAATAGAAATGTAACGGCTCGGTTGGGGCAAGTGGCTAAACGATGGAATTCTGCACTACAGACAAGTGGGTTTTATTCCCTCATACTATTACTGTACACAACAAATATATTTACTGTTAATTATGTTACCGTAATAAGATGTTAAAAAATCACTTTCTTTACAAAATTTAAAAGCTATTTGAAATCTGTTGCCTTCTTAATTTGGATTCCGTCTAGGTAGGTACCACCCCAGGGCCAGTTATTCTGTCGTGAAGCAGTAGTATGCAAACATTACTGTGTTTCGGTTTAAAGGGCACTGAGAGCTAGCGTAATCACTCGGGCATATGAGACTTAAGAACTGATGTGACACATCATTTGCTATTGGCAGAATTCCAAGCGAGCTAAGTCGTGGACATAACGTGATTCAAATATTATTTGACATTTTGAAATTTGTGGAATGTTAAATATAAGTAATTTTCATATTTTCTTTTACTATTTATTTCGCTCATTTAATAAATAAACCTGTAGAGGAAAGGAATTTATTGTTGATTGCTCAAAATAAATGTGAAATATTAAGTTTACTCATTAGCATTTTCTCGATATTTCGATGGGCAGGCCACGGGTGTAGCTACAGATGTCGTACTAAGGGGCAAGTCGTACTGTGAAATAACCTTTGTCCTGGCCTAGTATGATACCTAGTAATTAGTTAATTTCCAGAAAATTTCTGGAAAATAGAAATTTCTCGTTCAATTTTGATACTCCAGCGTATTTATTAACTTTTTCCTGTAACTCTGCGATCCAAATGTTTGTCCTCCTCCACAATATTGTCTTTGTAGAAGGGCCCATTTAGTGATTTTTAGTGGCCCTCATATCTTTGCTTCATTGTTTCAGTATGGAACTTCATAAAATTGATTATTGTCTGTTCTATACACTAAATAAAAAAATTCTAGCAAGACGTTGTGGTAAAACGTGTATTTTTTTAAATAAGTAATTAGTACTAAAAGTGTTTAAAATACATTGAACATATGCAAAGTTATTTAATGTATTATTTAACGGTAATAAATAATGACCACGTGTAAGCGTCACGTTGAAGAAATAATAGAACATATTTTATTTAATTGCAATAAAATTGTATGCATAATAAAAGTACATTATCTGAAATAAAAGAGACCTTAACGGCGGGGTCTTTTATATCAATCTATTTTCATAATATTTATATTGATATTACAATATCAAGTTATTATATATATATATTTATATAACTTAAGTAGCGAAGTATGCGAAATCGCGGTAAAACCCGCTTGCCATTTTACTGCATGGTATTTTGCGAGAAACAATCATATAATATGTATCTGCGTTTTTATAAAACTCGATGCGAAACGCGACGATCTCGTGACCCTTGAAAACGAGGCGAACCCATTGGTGATTTAAATGACGTCATCAACGTCGTCCAATAGCAATTCGAGCAAGATATTTTTAGAACGCCACGAGGCTGTAGTGGGGATTGAGGAAAACTGTTTGAGTTGCTTTCGACGCGAATGTTGCACAACGTTTTCTGTACGTCTTCGCAGTAGGCGTATGTAACAATTTTAATCGTGTTGCCCCGTTATTCCTAAAAGTCAAATAAGACAGTACTTTGCTCACTGGCGAGCCATAATAATCGTTCTTAATATACGCGCTACAAGTTATCTCTTTTTCATTTATTTTAAAGAGGGACTTTTCTGTAAACTTCCAGAGTTAACACACAATTACTTTGTTTTGAGGTGAGTTATTTTTATTTTACTACGTTAAAAAGTATTTTTTTAAAAGACTTGTTGACACATTATTACTTATCACGTAATTATTAATATACATCATGAATAAAAAACAGTCCAATCAAGTGCTGCAATGAAAATAATAAGACGTCACAACATATCTCCAAATACTGCGTACAAGTTTCAACATGTGAAGCACACGCGCTTTCATATTTTGTAAGCTTTCCACATTAGGTTCATATAAAGTCAACACTTTTTTTCTCAAAATGGGACTGCTAATTTCCGGCAATAGCGAGTGGAAAACTAAAATAAATTATTATAGTAGGATTTTAAAGAAAATAAATTACTCTAGAAACATGCTGATGATGATAAACAATAAAAATGATAAAAGTATATTTAACAATGTTGGGTCCGACATCTTAGGAACTTTTTTTTTTTATTGTATAAAGTGACGAAACGAGCAAAATGTTGATCTGATGGTAAGTGCAACGTCCGCCCACAACAAATGCTGTGTCACCCAGAATATTTCTGTGTGACACCACACTGCGCCCGTCACCCTGAGACATCAGTTCATAAGTCTCAAATGCCCAGTGATTACGCTAGCTCACAGTGCCCTTCAAACCGAAACACAGTAATGCTTGCACACTACTGCTTCACGGCAGAATAACTGGCCCTGGGGTGGTACCTACCTAGACGGATTCCTGCATAGGAATCCTACCACCAGTAAAAAACTTTTTTGTACCTTTGATGTTTAGACAAGTATGTATGTAGTTTAGATAAGAATTATGTATCACTTGATTTGTATAAAATCATGGTATCATTAAAGTGTTTTCGATAAAACGTAGGTGACTTATACGTAGTCCTCGAGGCCGCATATCAAGTTGCCCACAAACAGATAACGTTAATATGATTAAAATGACGTTATTTCTTCATAGTGTTGCGGCAAATTACATTGAATTCACATACTAATAACGTGAAGCTTCAATACATACTGTAGACTTAGACGTGTAATAAATTTATTCTAGTTCATAAGTTTATTGATATTTTGGTAATTATAGTTTTTCGCTTTTTCTTTGGTTATAGATTTGTACGAGCCGTGCATTTCATCCGATTCATTTTATTTCATCCGATTTTTATTATACGTTACTTTTTCATCGACTTGATGTCATTTAAAGAACATACATTTTTATTGAAGCGAGCTACTTTCTTTTTAAATACAAGTTTGTACGGTCATATATTAACATTCTTAGCGCCATATTCTACAGCTCTGGGTTTTACCCGCGAACAGTTTTACCGGATCTTATTATTATGTAGGCGTACTTTGAACTATCAGTTGCCTTTTCGTGAAGAGTACTTCGTAAATCAAATATACTAATTAACGGTGCGTTTTCTATTGTTCTAGGTCTACAGCGCTGACAATTGATCGGTTGGGAGCCTAAAGGGTTAAGATTTCATTAGGGACTCAAGCAGAGTTCAATAAAGTAAGTAATACCGCTATAGCGGTCTTTTTTCTTTTAACACATTCTCTGTTTCAGGTCCACAAGAAAGAAGTTGGAAATATGAAGTTAACTTTTAATTAAATTTATTATTTTCATGATATAACCCTATAATGAATATAAAGTTTAATAATAAAAATAATAACATTATATTTTCTACAAGTTCTTTAAAATTTGATACTCGATAGGTTCAATGTCTACTTATGAGCATTAATAACTAATATTTGAAATATTGAATAATTTGTAGGTCATTGAATTTTCGGATATTTCTCTTATTTCATTTCCTTCATCTTCGTTTTGCATTTTAAATAAATGTCGTAAACAGTGGTATTGAAATTAAACAGGTTTATGTACATGTACAAGCTTGCATCAGTTGACATGTATACAATAATTTTGAAGCGATTTCTTTTGTAATTATTATTCAAATAGATTTAACACATCGTTTACTGTTGCATTGATCTTAAAAAGCTTTAGAAAATTATCTATCATTAAAAACAAGATGGAAACGCCTTTGAGAATAATTTATTACACATACAAAACTACAATACTAAACTTAAAAAGGCATTAAGGCATATGCATACAAACGAGTAGCTTAACATATCTTTCTTACAGTTTACAGATACAGTTAACAGTTATTTAGTCGTATAATTAATTAATTCTTACTAACCTTACACTTTAAGCAATTTTAGTACTAACTCTATATATTTACATCAATTAGAATTAATAAATTTGCATAACGTAAATTAGTTTTTAGATAATTTATTGAAGTTTAATAGATATAATTTACATGCTTTACAATTTCGCGATCACTCAAGCTAATCAATAGTGAAGTATTAGCTAACAAGTAAATATTTGTAGTTTGGATTCCAACAAATGAACAGGGCAGGTGATGAATTATTGCAACCTATATAAAATTATGCTATGTGGGACAAACGAAAAAATACGAACACATAGCAAACAGATGAGACATGTAGTAATATTAAAAATGTTAGAACTGTGCTTTTTGTTCAAAAGCTGTGCAGACTTGTTATACAAGCGAACAGCATATATTGTGCTCTATCACTTACCCTATAAAGTTCATTATCTCGCATCAAGTTATATATTCATGTTTTAAAGTATATTTAGTTTTGATTTTTTTACATCCTATATATCTATGTATGTTTATTTTTAATCTTTATATTTATGCGACTACAACTCCTTTCAATGTCATTTAGGCGACCTTATCTACTTAATATCAATACATATACATATAATTATGGACTCACCTCAAAGTTCTCTATCTTGTGACATTTAGGAAATGTTCGCGAGTCGTTGCTATACCTGTTTACGTCACCAATCATTATCACTCCATTGTATCTCGCGATGTTCACGTTACTGTCATTTTTCCTGCAAAAATTCTTTCCCTATTGTACTGAGTAGAAACAAAATTCCTAGCCTATCCTATTTTCCAAACCTCAGCCGTTCCTTTCCCTGCTTTATAAAAATATGCACATTATGTTACGTCGTATCATTTCTGTTTGTAGTTCTATACAAAATGGTTGCTCAAAAGATCACCTGTCCGAGTCGGAGCGACGATATCGGAAATCACAACTCAAACACCAAAAGATATGGTTTTTTCGCAAACGAGTCTCAAGACTCAAAGTATTTTGAAAGTGGTAGAAATAGATCTTTTAAAGGCAGAAAAGAGTCAACAGGTGAACGGTCCAACCGGAGTGGTTACAAACAGAAATACGGTATCGAGACCATCGTCGCCAGTGGCAACAACCAGCTATTCCGAGGTAAGGACAGGGCCGCCAGCCGTAAGTACTTAATGTAATTAAATTAATTATTAATATAAGTTTACCATGTAGTTTATTCGCCCTCGCTTAGAAGTATTCCTATTAATATTCAATTTGTGGATTTTCAGGAATTACTGAAAACGGAGCCCGAAGTACCGAGCACAATGTTTCACGAATCGGACTGCGAGTTCTTCCCAGATCTGGCCCCGTGGTACGACGCTCCCGCAGAGGATGTAGTAGTACAGTCCATTGGTAAGTTTGTATGTTCACCACTTACCGATTTTGCTGCCATTTATAATTACTAAGCTTATCTTTCTTTCGCAGATTCTCCGCATTACATTGAAGATAGGGCACACAACACCGACACACTGCACACACCAATCTCGCCGCAAGGCTGGGATGTATTAGACGCTAATTCTCTATCTGCGCCGGCAAGCTTTTATAACAACCCCATGTCTAATCCACTTTCACCGACCGTGGACGAGCTGGGGATGTTCGGTAACGAATTTTTACACCCGATACAATACGAGAACGAGGACAAAGTTCCGTTCCCAGAAGAATTTTTAGATATAAGCAATTTGCCCGTGGTCATAGGGGATTTAGCGTCAAGAAAAATGGCCATCGCGGATCCTTGGCACGACCAAAAGTCGGACGGCTGGCTAAGCACACACGATACAGATTACACAAAAACAAGTTTACACACCACACTGCCTTTCATCGAAGAGGATTCTTTGGACATAAAACTAGCATCGGTTATACCGCGGGAGGTGGAGAGCAATGACGTAGTCATATCGGAGTATATAATAAATGAAAATCAGGGTACCAGGGGATCTGGGGGAGTCACCGCGGACAGCCGCACGGAGCGGCGCGGCCGGGGACTGTCCGTGGACGTGGACTTAGACGTAGCGGCCTGCGCAGCAGGGCTCGGCGACGTCATCAGCACGCCAGAGGTCCTGATTTACGTCGAGCAGTTGGAGAAAGAGAATTGCTCTCTCCCATTTTCGGTGAGAACCCTAACGTAATGTCAACATAGGTAGGAATGTACCACCCCAGGGCCAGTAGTTATTCTGCTATGAAGCAGTAGTGTGTAAACATTACTGTGTTTCGGTCTGAAGACCACTGAGAGCTAGAGTAATCACTGGGCATAGAGATACTTATACTTATGAAATGATGTTTCAGGGTGACGGGCGCAGTATGTCACACAAAAATTTTCTGGATGCCACAGCATTTATTATGGGCAGACGTTGCACTTACCATCAGGTGAACGTTTTGCTCGTTTCGTCACTATTCAATAGTATTTTTAATCTAACTGCGGCTATGTAATAATCATTCCTCTAATTATTTCTCAACCTTTTCCTGTTGTACAGTACCTGTACAAATTATTAGTTTTTGGGTCTGGTTTTATAATGAGCAAGCCATACGTCAGACACTGATTGCCCCGAATTCATCGCATAAGCATCAATAGATAGGGTGAAATTAAGTGGAACGTCTACGTTTGCGCAAATATTTCAGGCGCTATGTTATAACCTGCGATTTCCAGAACAATCTGAAGTCAAAATCTGACAGACGTCATTTCATACACAACTCAACCTTTATAGATAGAGAGATTTCTCAAGATTTAATAATAATAAAGAAAAAAAATATTCTTTAATTTTGTCTTTTATTTATAATTATCGTTTGTCCTCATAAGCTGGCGCCTGCACCAGAATGGCCCGCCCACGACACTTCTATAGACAGTGTTTCGAAGACAGAAACAGAGCCCTCACCGCTGATGGACTACGAGGTCATGACACCCAAGACAGAATCTCACGTCGAATCCGACAACGATGACATCAAATCGTATTCAAGCATAAAGAGACGTCGCGACAGTGAGGATTCAGACATAACTTACATACCATACACCGAGCATTCACCTCGGAAATACAGGAGGAAAAAGCCCAACATACCCATTAAGGATATGATACGCGCTTTGGAAGGCTCACAGCAGCTCAAACCTACGCGAAGAGGGCGCCCTCCAAAACGAAGGGAGAGCACAGTCTCCTCCGTGTGTAGTTTGGACGACAACTCTTCGTCAATATCTACACACGAAGTGAAATACAGAGAATTAAGAGACAAAAACAACGAAGCATCAAAAAGATCAAGGATGCACAGGAAACTAAAAGAACTGCAAATGGAACAACTGGCTATGGAATTGGAAGAGCGCAACAAGAAGTTAAGAGTCAGAGCTGAGATCTTAGAAGACACGACCAAAAAGCTTAGAGAGGCTTTCATGTCGGCAGTGTCCCAAAAGAGGCTCAATAGCTAATGCTAATATGGCCGAGCTAATGTGAAGTGAAAATTGTTGCAATTTATTTGTAAAAATCTATATTCGTAGATGACGCATTTCGCGTTTCGGATGCTTGTTAAGTAGCGTAAATTCCGTAATTTCTGTGAATATGGATTGGAGATTTGTGAATCTTTTTGTTTGCTTTCTCTGTTTAATAACCCAGACATGACAAAGGAAGCAGTCTATAGATAGACTTGGAAGATGCAAAGCATAGTTTTTAAGATTTTTTTTATTATAATAATTCAAAGTTAATGATATCAACACATATATTTTTAACAGTGTTGTAACTCTTGATTTATTGGTAGTGTTTCGAGACAACTGTTCTCGAATTTATTATACAATGTATAACTTAATCTCTACACCTTCATATTAAATCTAACGATTGCTTAGTTTTTAAATAATGCATGATATTTGATTGGGGAATAGTTTTTATCTTTGTTGTACTGTAATAAATTATTTGATTTAAAATTGATTAACGCGTTTCATTTCATTCTAGTTTGTTGCAATTGGAAAACACTACAGTAAACATATTTTAATAAACTGTAGAGATACTAAATAAATAGAAGTTTTCGCTTCTATTATTCTCTGATATTTTTGTTTGATACAGTTTTTACTGTTGCATTTTCGATTAGTTGGCAGACATGTTTAGAAGCTACGCCATTGTTGTAGAATATTCTTTATCGCGTCATCGGCTTCAACACTCAGCCAAACTAACGACTGCATTTGACAACAATTGTTCAATTAATGGATCAACCGCAATATATTTTCGGTGATGTAATTGCTGTTAGCCTTCTCGGCTTTTACAGCTTCATCGGATACTTCAACCGCAATACTATCGTCACGTAGACCAGTTGATTATTATATTTATTCCCGAAAATCTGTTGTGCAACTGCTTTTCTAAGATTGTTAATCAAATGCAACCATGTTCATGAATATAAATTATCAATTTACCTTTGTTCCACTCTTTACATTCCAAAAAAAATTAGTAGCCATTTTATTTTTCTATTATTATTCTATGTATAAAGGACCTCCTTCGGGGACAATGTCGATTTGTTAGGATCCGCATCATCATTTCAGCCTATCATAGTCCACTGTTGAACAAGGGCCTCCCTGATAGATTGCCACAAAACACGATACTGAGCCACCTCCATCCATCGACTTCCCTCAAAACCGTTCAGGTCGTCGCTCAATCTAGTGGGAGGTCGCACTACACTGCGTTTGCCGGTACAGGGTTGCCACTCGATAACATTTTTCCTCAACGGTTACCATGGTTAAGGTGTATAAGTTTCTAGAGCTTTTTTGTTTTACTGATGGTCACTGTTAGCCCGAAGGCTACACAGCTTCGCCGTATTGAAAGGTGGCGAGGGCTGAGGGCGCTTAGACGAAACCTTTATTTATGAATACCTGGCGCAAGGGCCCCCGTGAGGGAACCTCGGCTTGGATCGCCATCCTGTTCGCCAAAGTGACTGACTGACTGAAAATTGATTGTATTCTGTAGAACGCTTCGAGGTAACACGCTAGAGGTTCCTATGTTTAGGTTGGCTAAAACTAGAAATTCTTTTCTTAGTATATGTATAAAATTTTATAATAAAATTCTTAAAAGTGTAACACAAAAATCAGAAATTGATTTTAAAAAACCTTTCAAGAAGACAATATTACATAAAGCGTATTATAAAATACACTCGCCGTCAAAAAAATCGCACATCCGAAAAAAATAATTTAAATACTATTTTAACACAACGCCAATGGCAATGTTGTGGTTTGAGGGTATCATTCGAAAGGTAATTTCATTAGCTTTCAGGAATTTTAATTGAATTTTACTTTTATAACGAGACGAAAGAGAAATTAAAGAAAAAGACAGGGTATGTACAAATATGCAAATTAATAATTAAAAAAAAAACAATAAATACAAAAAAAGTTCTTAAAACCTACTGTTACCCCCCCTTGCCTTGATAACGGCTTCCATGCGATCTTTCATGGACCTTACAAGGATCGCAACAGCCTCTTGGGGTATTTGTTCCCACTCTTCAAGTACCGCATCTTGGAGCTCTTGAAGAGTGGCTGGAGCTGGATCTCGAGCTCACACGCGCCGTTTTAGGTCATCCCAGAGATGTTCTATTGGGTTAAGGTCTGGACTTCGTGCTGGCCAATGCATAACAGGGATATCGACCTCCTGTAAATAATCCCGTACAATAGCCGCGGTGTGGCAACGAGCATTATCATGCATTAACATGAATCCATCACCGACATAACCAGCATACGGGACCACATGTTCCTCCAGGATTTCAGTAATGTACCGACCAGCATTTAATGACCCTTGCCCACGGCCACCCCGAGTCCGGGAAACGCACACAAGTTCCGTTTTCCTGTCGACGGAAATGCCGCCCCAAAACATACACGAGCCACCCCCGTATTCGACGGATTATTCGAAGCAGGGTTGTGTGAACCTCTCCCCCTGTCTTCTGTAGACTCTTCTACGTCTGTCATTGCAGAAGAGACAGACCCTCGTCTCATCAGAGAAGAGTACGGTCCGCCACTGTTCTAGAGTCCACTCGCAATGATTGCGAGCAAACTCTAGGCGATCTCTGCGATACTGTGCAGTAAGTTTTGGACCTTTAGCAGGTCTATGGGCTGTTAAACTCTTTTCGTGTAACCTTCTTCTTATCGTAGGCTACATTAGAAAATGTTTTCAAGCTACTGGACTGGAAAGGATACGGTATCAACATCAATGGCGAATACATCACTCACCTTCGATTTGCCGACGACATAGTCATAATGGCAGAATCGCTGGAGGACCTTGACGCTATGCTCAATGACCTCAATAGTGTCTCCCAACGGGTAGGTCTTAAGATGAACATGGACAAGACGAAAATCATGTCTAACGTCCATGTCACACCTTTACCGGTTATTGTTGGGAACACTTCGATCGAAGTTGTTGATGAATATGTATACCTAGGACAGATTGTCCGACTAGGTAGGTCCAACTTCGACCAAGAGGTCAATCAACGGATCCAACTCGGCTGGGCAGCGTTCGGGAAACTGCGTCACATCTTCATCTCGTCGAGTATACCTCAATCCCTCAAAACGAAAGTGTACAACCAGTGCGTGTTGCCAGTGATGACATATGGAACCGAGACGTGGTCGTTCACTTCAGGCCGCATGAGGAAGCTCAGAATCGCTCAGCGAGCTATGGAAAGGGCTATGCTCGGGAGTTTCTCTGCGAGATAAAATCCGTAACGATGTTATCCGCAGCAGAACTAGAGTAACCGACATAGCCCTAAGGATTAGCAAGCTGAAGTGGCAATGGGCCGGCCATATAGCTCGGAGAACCGATAACCGTTGGGGAAGAAAGGTTCTCGAGTGGTAACCTCGTACCGGCAAACGCAGTGTAGGGCGACCCCCCACTAGATGGAGCGACGACCTACACGGTTTTGCAGGAAGTCGCTGGATGCAGGTGGCTCAGGACCGTGTTTTGTGGCAATCTATGGGGGAGGCCTATGTTCAACAGTGGACTATGGTAAGCTGAAATGATGATGATGATCAGCGGCGAACACTGCCAAATGATAGATGCTTTTTGTAAGTTGGGTGGTTTTACAGGGGAACACATCTGATATATGTCGTAATAAGTCATTATTGTAGTTCATATACCGATATTCAGGAACAATTAATGTTTTGGCAAAAACAAATAAAAAACAAGATTGGTTCTTGAAAGATAAACAATCCAATGTGGCTGTAAAAAGAGTAATTTATTTATAATTCACAATGAGACAAATGTACCAAATAAAAATTCTTGAGATAATACAAATAAAACATTTACGTCATTGCGACGTCACACTAAACCAATAAGAATATCGCTTGTAACCAGGCGCCACTACCTGCAATGATTTGGTACTTTAATTTATATTTTCTATCAGTATTATTTTATGATCAAGGCAGGCACACTATAGCAACAATACATATTTGCGTAAACACAATAGCCTAAACAGATGTCGATTATTTAACAATTTTCAAATGTAAAGATAAATAATACAATTAATATTCTAACAATAATCTAAATCAACTAAATATTTTAACATAAGACATATTCTAAAATATAGAAATTTGATTTCCTATTGTGGCATAAACAGTAAAATTAAAAGTCCAGTAAGGGCCATCTACATTCAGTTCAAATTATAATCACGAATGTTGCTATTCACAAAAGATATAGTTGGGCAGCAGCACCTATACCAAAAACCTGTATGAGAAATATCATAGGAATTATTAGCATTTATTGCTCTCGGCCATTTTGTTTTTGTAACCATTCACACAACACTTTTATGTATCAAACCCATAGAAAAATTTACACCATTCAGTGCAAGGTCACAAATTACGAGCCCCAGCCTTTATGACGATATTTCGGAATGAACTGTCTCCTGGAACTTATACTCTTGTAATATGAACCGGAATGCTTAATAGTGCTTGTTTAATATATAACAAACATATTTTGTTTATTAGTCCACTTATCTGGAAATAGCTATAAAGGCTGGGGCAGGCCTCGAAGCAGTGTGAGCATATATAGCAACCCTAATATACACGTTTATCACACCGCACTAATGATTAATCGAGTCCTATTACATATAGCACAATAATAGATCGTCCCTGTGCTTTAGTGAGTTCCGTTACACAATATATTCCCGATACTCGTAAATTTACACTTTACACTGAGTCACAGTAAAACGGACACTGTTATAAAGAGTACACCAAGTATCTGCTGAGTGTTAATCGGATCCAACGTCGTCAGCGTCTTCCAGGAAGCTGAATGTATTCGATGCTACAAAGTTCTGTGAAAAAAAAAATTGTTTTTTCACTACACACAATTGAGTATTTTTTTTAGTAGACATTGTCCGACTATCGATAGAGTACTGGCACTGACCCCATGAAGTCCAGAATGTTTTAAAGAGGTTGTAATATTATATAATAAACTTGTAATAAATATATTGTGAAGGTACAATGTACAATGTACAACAGGTTATATACAATGTAGGTGTTCAATAATGCATTAACGAAAAAGTTTCATACAGATGTAATCAGGTAGTCGGAGTGGTGGCCAAGGGTATACAGTAATTTAAAAATGTCTTTTTTAGTGTACCACCAAAGGTCGATTTCGAAGCCGATTAATCGGTTATCGTCACATCCTAGGTTTCATAACCCTAAGAAGTTCAGTTCAATATTGGCAAAAAGTGAACAAAACGATGTTTTTTTAAATTTATGTTGACTGTATATAAACATCTTAATGCCGTGATTAAAATTACCTTGCAAGTTTAATGTCAATTATAATATCGATTTACTTAAAAGTGCAACGCTGTGTCATCCCTGCTGTGCGTTGCCTCTTCCAACGCGGTCTGGGATGTGACAGTTTATTCAATTACGGCGCTTGCTGGAAATCTTCGGGTCGGATTAAAACTTAGGCCCATTTTCCCGAGACGGCCGAGGCCAAAGGTTCGGTCACACACATATCAGTTTATAATTATATTTGCAAACTTACTGGTTTCTCTTGTTCCTTCAACTTGGGCAGGGCGGGTCTATCGTCCCGTTCGTCGTGGTGGTCGCGCTCGTCGGGGCGGGCGCGGTCGCGGTCGCGGGGGCGGTCGCGGTCGCAGTCGCGGGGCTCGCGCTCGGCGTCGCGCGCGCCGGGCGACGGCTCGCTGCCCCTGGAGTTGCGGGCGCGATCGTCTCTGTCACCGGAGTAGTCCCGCCTGTCCCTATCGCGGCTAGCCTCACGCCTGTCTCGGTCGTCCTTGTGATCGCGCGTATCCTTTTCGTCTCTGTGATCGCGGGAGTCCCTGTCGTCTTTGAGGTCGCGCCGGTCGCGATCATCTCTGTAATCGCGGTTGTCCCTGTTGTCACGTTCGCGGCGGTCTCTGTCGTCTCTGTCGCGGCGGTCTCTGTCGTCTCTGTCGCGGCGGTCTCTTTCATCTCTGTCGCGGCGGTCTCTTTCATCTCTGTCGCGGCGGTCTCTTTCATCTCTGTCGCGGCGATCACTATCTTCTTTAGAATAATCGCTCCTCTCCTTTGAATAATCGCGACGGTCTCTGTCGTCCTTGGAGTAGGCGCGCCTGTCTTTGTCGTCCTTGGAGTAGGCGCGCCGGTCTTTGTCGTCCTTGGAGTAGTCGCGCCGGTCTCTGTCGTCCTTCGAGTGGTCGCGCCTGTCCCTGTCGTCTTTAGTGTAGTCGCGTCGATCTTTGTCGTCTTTAGAATAATCGCGCCGGTCTCTGTTGTAACTTCGCGAGTCTCTACCGCGGTCTTCTGCAAAATAACAATACAAAGTTAAAAGTTTTCAATGCCCGCAAATATTTGTAGTGACCTTTTAAACATTAACGTAAAATATTCGTGCAATAACTTACAATTATACTGATATTATTACATAAATTCTGCCAGTGTGATATGGGACAGTTCCTTATAACCATTGTAGTGGTTTTATGTATAATATACAAGATTTTAAAAGAAAAAGTACTTACCGCGTCTCGCACCGCCACGACGGTCTCCGGAATGATCGTTCTGAAATTTTAATTAAGTAATTACACATACGAGTATAATATAGTTTAGCGCATTCATATTTTGAGCTGTTACTTGAATTTTACATGTAAAAATACAAAATTAAACATACCCTACGACCCCAACGTTCTTTTTCTTCAGTAGCGCGACGAGCTTCTTCCTCTTGTTTACGAAGGCGCTCTTCTATTTCTCGCTCCCTAATAAATAAAGGAACGTTAGATTATAACTGGTGGCAGTACCTAAAAAAATATTTTATTTATTTTAAATGTTATGTTGGTATAAAGCGACCGAATCTAGCATTGATTAGCATGACACGGTGTCTAATTGACCCTTTTAATTTGGCACATTAAGAGTTCGGGAACTCATGGTTAACAATCATGATATAGTAATCAAGAATGTTGGTAAATGTGCCCAAATAGTATAAAACTTGGTTGAAATTAATATAAGTAAAACTCTCTCCGTTTTCACCCACTCCTTGTTGATACGTCGTGAGGTTTTAGAATTCTCCTTTTCGACTTCGCGGGGAACGATGTGACGGGTAGCGAACCAAGTCGCCGCCATTTTGGTACACGCCAAAAAATAATCTATGAAACGTCATAAATGATTTGAAAAAGTTTTTCTTAATACATATGCACAACTCACTTGGCTGCTGTATCTACGGGCTTTGCAGCACCAAACACCTTTTCGGCGGGAACAGGTTTCGGTTTTTCTGGTTTATCATCAACAGCTCCATCCGCCGGTTTAACTGGAACTTCTGAATCACGTGGTACAGTCCGCGGGAGAAGAATTAGTTTTGGACGCTCACGTGGTTTGTTATCTGTTAAAATAAATAATAAATGTAATGATGTTAATCAATTTTTTAATAAAACTTAATTCCGTGACATATCATGCCGCTATAAAAAAATCGTGCTAAAGCCTCTGGGACTTCAGCTAAGAGCATGAGGGGGACAGAATTAAGTTCAGTTGATGAGAACTGCACAGCTTTCTGGCTCCATGTCACCATTTCCATGATCACTGCCGGTTTTCCCTTGTAGTGGCCATGCAAAAGTAATTGAAAAGTTCCAACTTGTACTAACAAAGTCAATTTCGTTTATTACTGTATGAATTATACAATGTCATGAATAATATTAAAAAGTTCTGGAACTACATGTTTAAATATTTCTTATTCAAGATAATTGATAAATGTTTTATATAATTAATGTTATTATTGTTATTGAAAAAATCTTGTGCATTTCTTAAATATCAATATTTCCTAGTAATTAATTTCTTTATTGTTAATAAAATATAATGTAAAGCAATTGAAACTATTGTTTTTACCTTCTCTTGGCGGAGGTTCCCGATCGCGATCACCGAACCCTCTTCCACCAAATCCTCGACCCTCGCGACTCCTGTGTAATAAAAAATATGTTTTTTTTTTATAATTCAGCAAAGAAGAAAACAAATGTGTCCAGAAGCACACTTCTGGTAGTACATATGGCAAAAAGTCCATAGAAGACTAATCGCGATAACTGTTTGTACTCAGACACTAAATTATGATATATAAAACGTAATTATACATGCATCTAAATGGTAGTGGTTGATTTAAGTGTATGGCAACTTTACAAAATTCAAAAGAGCTGTGTATCTTGTGAATTGTGAGAGGAGAGGAATGCATTATAAAGAAATGGAAGGAATATTTCGAACGCTTATTTGAGAAAGAGGATATACAAGGTTGCGATGAAAGAGATATTAGTATGCAAGAGATTGTGGAAGTGATGAATAGTATGAAATTGGGCAAAGCTGCAGGGTATGATAGAATTACGGTCGAGATGCTGAATGCTGGATGTTGAAGATATGGGATATACAAGGGGGATTCATGAGAGGAATGGGATACATGGATCAGGTCTTTTCCTTACGAAGGGTAGCCGAAAATTTCTTGGCTCAAAGTCAAAAAGGCCTATGATAGAATAGTGAGGAATGATTTGTGGCCGACTTTGCCTATGTATGGGGTGAACGGCAGCTTTTTACGGGATTCCAGTGCTTGTGTCAGGGTCAACGGGGCTTAAACAGACTGGTTTAACATCGAAAAAGGTGTTAGAAAGGGATGTGTAGCGTCGCTGAGGCTGTTTAATTTTTTAAAAGATTTTTTTTTTAACGTTCACCTGATGGTAAGTGCAACGTCCGCCCACAACAAATGCTGTGTCTCCCAGAATATTTCTGTGTGACACCGCACTGCGCCCGTCACCCTGAGACATCAGTTCTTAAGTCTCAAATGCCCAGTGATTACGCTAGCTCACAGTGCCCTTCAAACCGAAACACAGTATTGTTTGCACACTACTGCTTCACGGCAGAATAACTGGCCCTGGGGTGGTACCTACCTAGACGGATTCCTGCATAGGAATCCTACCACCAGTGAAAAATTTGAAAGAGAGTGTGTATGGATTAAGAATGAATGATCTGACTGATACCTCCTATACGCTGATGATCAGATTATATTAGCATCATCGGAGGAGTTGCAGGCGATGGTGTATATTATGTATAGTGCCCTAAGAGGCAAAGGGGGTGAAAACGAATGTAGGTAAGACGAAAGCAATGGTTTTTGAAAGAGCAGAAAGTATGACGGAATGCAGAGTTGTAAGTTTTCGACAGACAAAAGTATGACTGGGATATTGAGAGTATTGGCGGGAAATCAAGTGAATGGGGCTCTGCATAACTTTATGAGCAGCTAGAACGTATCTAAAAAGGCACGACTGGCTGTTCATAGGGGGGTCTTGGTCCCCACACTTACGTATGGTAGTGAATGCTGGGTCTGGCAGAAGAAGCATAAAAGTAAGATTAATGCTGTGGAAATGAGAAGTATAGCTAGAGTAACTATGATCGACAAAGTGAGTAACAGCATGATGAGGAATGTTGCGGTGTGGTTGATAAAAGTGACAAAGACAGAAAAAGGGAATGAAAGAAGATTGACGAAACAGATTTATGAGGCGAGTGTGAATGGGAAAGCCGGTAAAGGTAAAGGGGCCGGTAAAGGGGACTTAGTAACCGAGGCTTGGTCACCCACGGTGAAGCTAAGAGGAGCCCATACGGTCGGCCTGAGGCATTATGCTGGCCCGGTGTGCTGGATGTGAACTGAAAGACTGCTGGGGGGAGGAGTGAGTCGGCACTGATCACCCTGCCCTTCTCAGCCGAGGTGGAGTCGCGGGGGAAGAGGAGAGTAGGTGTTGCGATGCCTCTCTCTCTATCCCCCGCGACTTTGGCGGGGCCGCAACGTAGATGCGGCGGTGGTGGGGTCGAGGAGTGTTGTTGTGTCGTTGCCTCTCTCCCTATCCTCCGCGGCCGAAATGGTGTCGCAGCCACAAACCAGATCCGCTGCCGGAGCCGGGAAGACTTCTGCTTTCGAGTGCAAGTCTCCTGGCCTCGTGGTCCTCCGCGTGGCGGACTCGGGTTCGTTGCGCGTACAAAGGGGGGCCCTGCTGGAGTGCGCGTCGTTGCCTCGAGGCAAGGCCGCCGATTGTAGGCAGCCACCGCCGGTAGGGTCGCGGAAGTGTGCGCGAGTGTTTCCGTGGCCCTGACAAAATGCGGCAAAGGCGGAGCACCATGAAATTTTAGTCGGTGCAAGTCCGACCACCATGGAGTTTTAGTCGGTGCAAGTCCGACCACCATGGAGTTTTAGTCGGTGCAAGTCCGACCACCATGGAGTTTTAGTCGGTGCAAGTCCGACATAACCCGTCTTTCCCCCCGTGAAGGTGGGTATGCGTTAGGTATTTCCCCAAAAAAAGGAGTACGTATCACGATCAGATCGAAGGATTTTTGAGGAAAGGTGACGTTAAAAGTACCCGCAACCGACGAGAGTGTTTGAAAACGGTAATTAATGTAAAAGGAGCGAAAGATGTGTGTCAGTATTGTGGCAAGTGGAAAGATGTGGTCTCTGCCTACCCCAATGGGAAAGAGGCGTAACTGTATGTATGTGAATCTTATACAATTTCTGACTGAAGTTTTCATTGTACTAATAAATATTTAATATAAAAAAATTTTTCTTGTTTAATAGGTGGTGGTAAAAAAAGTAATGTTTAAGCATATAAATGTCCCACTGCTGAGCACGGGACTCCTCTCATTTCTGAGAGGGTTTTGAAGCTAGGAAGAATCCGCCACGCTGCCCCAATGCGGGTTGGCGGACTGCAAATGTCTTCGAAATATTTTTTATTTCTCAGACATGTAGGTTTCTTCACGATGTTTTCCTTCACCGCCGAGGGCGTGGTAAATCGGCACTTAAAATTGCAATAAACAATTTTAGTGGTGCCGGCACCTGGAATCGAACCCAGGTTACTCGCGTACTATGAAATTTAAAGCGAGCGCCTAGCCCCTGAGCTACCACGGAGCTGACACGTAATAAAGTAAAATGATATATAATGGGCGCACATAATGCTATGGATAAAATATCTATTACTTTAAACAAAACTCGGATCTGTTTCAAAAGTGTTATCATATTTAGTTAAAGTAAGTTAAATGAAGTTTTTGAAGAATGTTAATTTTTGATAAATATATTAGCCGATAGGAGTCTGGCAGAGTAGAATAGCAGCACCTACCTCTTTCCCACCGAGGCGTCGTAAGAGGCTACTAGGGTATGCGTGTATGGATATATATATATATATACATCCTTTATTCGTACAGAACGTGGGAATTTTTTTTGACTCGTACCAAAATGGCGGCGACGTGGTTCGCCATCTGTCAATACTCGTTTCCCGCTGGGGTGAAAAGTGGGCTACGTGTGTGGCCTCTGCCTACCCGTTATATGGGAAAAAATTGTGACTGAATGTATGTATGTATGTATATTTGTTAATTTTAATTAATTTTACTGGTGGTAGGATTCCTATGCCGGGTCCGTTATTCAGCCATGAAGTACTAGTGTTAACATTACTGTGTTTCGGTTTGAAGGGCACAGATAGAGTAATTACTGGGCATATGAGAATTAAGAACTGATGGCTCTGGATCTCAAGTGCAGTGTGGTGCCACACAGAAATGTTCTGGGTCGTACAGTGTTTGTTATGGACAGATGTTGCACTTACCATCAGATGAATATTTTGCGTGTCTGACGAGAAAAAATATTAGGCAAAGTTCATGTTATAACGGCGTGTCGTCATTTGTTTGTTTTAATATATAATAAGGTGTTTTAAACGATTTGTACAAAAATCGGTGCATGCGGTTTCTATTTGATTAATATAACCTACCCAAATCCTTCTCGTTCAGATCGAAAACCTTCGCGGCCACCATATCCACCGCGCTCGCCGTCACGACCAAAGCCGGCACCGCGCTCCCTTGCACTGGAATTAAACCAATCATGCTTATAATTTGTAACGGACGAGATCGCCTTGAATTTGTTGTGCTGTGCATGTGAAATTGATGTCTGTGAAATGCACCCTTAGCCCACGAGAAATCCTGATGTGGAGTACAACTTTTTGTTCTTTTTACTTTTTGGTCTCAGACATCCTAAATGTTTTACATTACAATATATGTGATTAACTTGTGGTTAAGCAAATTACATAGAACATGAAATAATATTTATTTCAAGTTGCAACACCTGTTTGTTTCTTTTTTCACAAGTTTTATTATACTATTTATAGCTACTATTTATCAATTTCTTAAGTGGTTAAAATAAATAGTAAATTATTGTCTGCAGGCCATACAGATATTAAATAAGTTAGCCATGGGATCGATCGACAATCAAACACATGGCCGACCAAGCTGAGTAGCAGAGTTTGATAATACTTTTAATATCTTTTGTTATTTCGTTAATAATTTTTAATTGTATACAAATCGAAATGTGCAATGTTAAGTTAATTAATCATATTTCGATAATTGACTATAAACTGGGCTACCTGATTTATACAAAATAAATGGCATTAGAGAACTGCCACTGTACTAATTTAAGATGAACAGAAAATACAATCAGACGTATTTAAAGTACAGATCTCTTTGATTTACAGGATTATAATTTGTTAGTTACATATCACTGTATCAGATGGCACCACTATAGAGAAAATAAAGAGGTAGGTATGGATTATAGTGAACTTAACGGCAAATTGAGTGTCTCCTAAAAATGGTTGCATAATTTTTTCACGACGTTTAATTACGGTTGTACTTTTTGGTAAAATTGTGTGATCACAAATTCCTTTGAATAAATGAAATAAACTCAGGTAGTGTATAGTTGAAAACTAAAATATGCCACTAATGCAATATATTCAGAAATCAATAGTGTTGTTATTTTTTATTCAACTTATTAAGTCCTTTACTAAGCTCATTTATTTTAGTGGTAAGATATGAATTAGAAATTCTGGCAACACTTAACGAAATTCTTTGACTTTTTAGTTGTTCTTGTTTTAATTATTACTTTTCCGGCCGCCTTATGGAATTTACTTAAGTCTTAGTATTTTCAAAGGTTTTCAGAATTATAGTATCAATATTTAAAATTTACACGTACATAAAGTGAAGGAAAACAGGCAATCGCTTCCAATCAATAGTTCGTATTTTTTACTCCTAAATATTACAAATCATATGTTTAAGAAGTCAATGTATGTATACAATAGTTATAGTTAGATATTGTCTTATATTAGTACCGTTGTTCAGATGGCGTTGTACGTTGTTGCCTATTTTAGCTGTCGAGACAAGCCTCTATTTCCATATATTAAAAAGTACTATGTGGTACTGAATGCCAAGCTTGATTTGTAGCATGCTTTTTTTTTTATAGTAGAGGGGGCAAACCAGCAAGTGGCTCACCTGATGGTAAGTGATCACCACCGCCCATGAACAACCGCAACACCAGAGGAATCGCGGGTGCGTTGCCGGCCTTTGAGGAAGGAATAGGCTCTTTTCTTGAAGGTCCCTAAGTCGTATCGGTCCGGAAAAACCGCCGGCGGCAGCCGATTCTATAAAGTGGTAGTGCGTGGCAGAAAATTCCGCGAAAAACACACTGTGGTGGAATGCCAACCATCCAGGTGGTGACGATGGAATTTTGTGTTCTGCCGCAAAGTGCGATGGTGAAAACCAGCGACTGGAATTATTCCGAACAATTCCTCGGAACATGTATGTACATGGTCATGTATTAAGACCATCTTAGCATTATTACTTATTTTTTTCTTAAAAAAAGTACTAGGTATGTTCATTACTTTTGTTCTTGTTCTCATATTATGGTTTAAAGTTAATGTTCGAACTGCAGTGTTTCATATCTTGCATTTGATCTGTTACAATTGCATACATAAGAAAAAAAGTAAAGTTTCAGCCTATAAATGTCCCACTGCTGAGCGAAGGCCTCCTCTCATTTCTGAGGGGGTTTTTGGAGCTAGGAAGAATCCGCCACGCTGCTCCAGTGCGGGTTGGCGGACTTCACATGTCTTCGAAATATTTCTTATTTCTCAGACATGCAGGTTTCCTCACGATGTTTTCCTTCACCGCCGAGCACGTGGTAAATCAGCACTTAAAATTGCAATTAACAATTTTAGTGGTGCTGGCACCGGGAATCGAACCCAGGTCACTCGCGTACTATGAAATTTAAAGCGAGCGCCTAGCCCCTGAGCTACCACATGCCTCATACTTATTGTAGTTTTAAAAAAAAAATTAAACATACCGATCATCACCATAACGATCGCGTCCGAAGGAATCACGGCCGCCATATGGAGTTCTAGCAGGTTCTGCGGGTGCCTGTCGCTCTCCATCTCGCCAACCACCGGGTTTATTTTCAGTGCTTGCTGTAAAAAAAAAAATTTCGATATTGTCAAATTAACACAACTTTTTTGTATTTTCTCAAACATAATATTTATAATTAATTAAGGCCACTCAGAAAGTTAAAGCGATAGCAGGAGCGAGCCAAAGACTAGTCTGAATTGAGTTACAGCATTGCTGTGTCACAGATTATACTAAAACAGCCGATCACAGAGAACTTTCAATGGGCACAAGGGTTATGTCTCATCCCAAGGGAGTCCCTGACAAATCCATGGGCCTATGATTTCTGGTGCCTCTGCCATTGCTGATAGGCAATGCTCCCATCTAGAGAGTTAAAAACCAACAACTTACGTACGACCTTTACTCAGACCTTCCCGAGACAAAGTGAGTAATATTGAGATCATTAATTTTTTTAGCAATAGTTATAGATTTTATACCAAAGCATTAAGTCATTCTATAGTTCAAGAAGACCTATCGCAAAATTATTGGCAACTGTCCAAGTAAATACACTAATTGGACTGATCAAATAAATGATCTGCATACTCTGAAAGTGTGTCCCAAGTGTGACATTTTAGCTCGCTCCACATCATCACTCTTACTTAAAAATGTCATCATAGTGACAATTAATAAAAAACTACATACCAGATTCTAAATTAAACCTAGACCAATTCCTGCATAGGACCCATTAACTTAAAAAGAATTTGATTTTAATCATATCCAATCATAAAACTACAATGGAAATTATGAATAATTAAAGTTCTTTTCTAAATGTCTAATAAGTTGACCATACTAACATTCTCTCTCGCGGTCTCGTTCCCGGTCGCGATCCATGGTCCGAGCGCGCGCCTGGGGCTCGGGCACAGCGCGCGGCCCGGACCGCCAGTCGCCCATTGTGCGCTCCGGGTCGTACTCCCTGCAGGAAATATCAATATAATGTACATTACGTGTGGTGGCGGCTCGTGAAAAGAATACTACCACTCCATCTCATCCAATGGATCTCGTAAAAGGCGAGTAAGGAATTAAACTGCACTGTGCACCCAACACCGCATGGTGGCGATGGGCTCACCATCTATCACACCAAGTGCATTATATTGTTTTGGTGAAACGTGGATTGTGGCAGTCATTTGGTTTTGCAGTGAGTGTCCAGTCTCTGACTACCTCTTATGGGATACAGTCGTGATCTTATGTGTATGTATGTGTGTACTGATCATTTGTAGTAATGGTATCCTCATTACAAATTTCTTAAGTCCAAACATTATATACATTTTGTTACAATTATACAATTGTTAAAAATTTACTAGATTTGATTGGGGCCTATGGGGAGGCAAGTTTTTAGTCTGATACAGTTGGGGTAAGTGTACATTGATGATGACAATGATGAAACCAAAATATTGGAAAATGACTTTGTGATTATAATTAGTGTATTGTTTATTCTATACATTTTCAAATTACCATATATAACTAAATAATAAAAAATAAAGGATGATTGAAAAAAATATGAGAACAAATTAATCAAAAAAATTACCAACTAAATGTAATCAGTAACAAAAGTGTAGGATATAAAATAATAGTACCTGTCACGGTCTGACCTTCCACTCCTTCCCATACGACGGTCATTATCATTGTTGGAGACTTCTATTCTTATTCTTCGACCACCAACTGTCTGCATAGCAAAAAAATATTTTATGGGTCTTAATTCTATACTTTTACATGTAGATTAGGCAAGGTTTGATGCAAAAAATACTGTAGGAGTGATAATAACTGTAAGCAATGCTGCAGATGGTAACATATGTGGCTAAGAGATGCTTATGCATTCTTCTGTTAAAAAGCTTGCATGTCATATCACTCTGGGAGAACTGACACTGATAACATTCTAATCATCTTCTGTATGTACCAAAAAGGGAAGTCCAAGGTACTTTAACAATAAAAGCTTTTGTCTAGACTACTAATGGTGGAATGGAGAAAGAGAATACTTTCGGAATTGCTAAATATAGAAGATCAATTGCCAGGCATATCTGCAATGACATTCTAAAATTAGGACTAATAGTTATTTGAGAGCACCAACTTATTTGTCAACCAGGTTGTTATTAATAAAGTTTCTTGTACTTACCAGGTCTTCAATGTTCATTGCGCTCACAAGACTGTCTCTGTCTTCAAAGTCCACATAGCCAAATCCTTTGAGACGGCCACCCTCTCGAGGAAGTCTCAAATTGGTAATCTGTAAAAAATCGTTTTTTTTTATATTTGGTGCACAAAAATGACAAAAAAACAACAATTAAAGATGACCAAAAAATATTTTAATATATTTAATAAATATTTCAACTGTGTTTCCGCATCTATTAAAGCAAACAAGTTGTTTTGCTCTCTTCCAATCCTGTCTATATAAAGGCCACCCATTGTACCACTGCTCAAACTTTATTGGAATATGTTCATGTTTCTGGTGTGAAAAACCTAATCAATCATTCAATATGTAGTATATAACATTATTCATAATTGGTATAACATCCTGGCACCTACCCATGCTACTTTGATCTGATAAAAACAACAATGGAGCTTTAATGACAAAATTGAATACTAAAAATGTACATACAAAACTTTAAAATGATTTGTTTTGTAAAACTTTTTGCAACATCATTAAGCTTCATGTTATCCTAGTACTTGCGAGTTCTTTCTAAGGCAGCTCAATGAAAAAATGCCCAACTCAATTTATGAGTTCATTGCCTTAATCAGCTGTATAACAGGGTAGTCACCTATGAGTTTTAAGCAAATTCTTTAAGTCGACATATCTCCTACAGGTATCACGCTACAAGGATCATTATATTTTTTGGGGCATATACAAATAGTCGCTAAGCCCAGCCTGCCAGGATGTATAGGACATTACAAATGACATATGTAGTAACATACAAATTATGGTATAAACTAATAATTTGCCAAAATTACGACACAAATCTTAGACTTTATACTACACCACTCATTAAAACATGTATTATAGAGCCTTAATATCAAGACAATCATCGTGACAAGATAATAATCTTTTTGAATGGCGCAATTTGAACTATGGTCTCATACAATTTACCTTCATAGCTGTTATAAAGTATAAGCAAAAGGCTGATTAAATTGTTTATTTAAATAATTTACGTAACAATATTGTCAAGCTTATGAATATTAGTTTAATTTATTAACCAACCAAAAGCAAGACATAGAAATTGAACACTGCAGATATCTTTGGATATCATGAATTTTTAAACCTCAACAAAACCATTAATCAGCTAAAATATTACGCAATTTATCATAAATAACGAATGAACATTCAGACAGCAGTGTAAGCATGAATGGTGAACAATAGCTCTGTCAATATTCATCATTTTAAGAAATATTTAAGTGTTTAATAAGTTAATATATATTATAAAGATTCTTGCATACCTTAAGTCCAGCAAACAATTCAGCGATAGCACTCTCCTCCACATCATAGGGTAAATTGGAGATGTGAGCAATATAGGGTGGGCGGCGTGGTATGCTTTCCTCATCGACTGCCATACCACCCCGTGCAGCCCGCGATGCAGATGGTAGCACCACTGGGACTCGTGGCCTTGTTGCATAGCCATAGCTTTTATCCGCTATGGGATAAAATATGTTGCTGTCATATTTGCATATCAGTTTTGTAGTTTTTTATGGATATAAGTATGTTAGATCAGTACATTTATCATTAATGATAGTAATGTGATGTGTGTTCTGAATCATTTTCAAATTAATAATAATAATGAAAAAATTTGACTCAATAATTATGTGTCCATTCATACTTTTACATAAAAAAATTAAAAGTTACACTGCATATCAATGGTAAATGTTTCACAGTATTTTTTAATAATCTATTTATGTAGGTGTTATTTTGAATGCATTGTATATTATTGTTTTGAAATATTCTTTCATATTAAATTATGTATTATGTAAGCAATATAATCTGACAAAAAAAAGCAAATGTAATGAAAATGACAATAAAAAATACCAAATAGTATAAGACAAAGTAAGAAACTGATAAAGAGAGCCCTCAGTTATTATAGGGAGCAAGTCAATGAAAGACTAGTCTGAATTGAGTTGTGACCATGGTCATCTCGTAGATTGTGCTTAAATTGCTGGTTGCAAGGGATTTCAATAGCACCAATGTCTTTGCTTCCTCCATACACCCCTGTGATGGCATCATAGGCTAGACACTGAGCTATATTTTCTGGTCCCCTCGCCTTCCCTATAAGGGAAGCATCCGGCTAGAATGTTAGAAAAACACAGAAACCTTTCCTCAGACCTTCCCGAGGCGAAGTCAGTGACATGCACTCGTATGTGCGCCCCAAGTACGAGATTAACATTGACTTGCCATTACCCTTTACATATCATCATTGGGCTATATTTGTAAAGATCTCAAATATTACAAATTGCTACTTACTTTCTTCATCTACAGAGTCGGCCCAATTGTTTGTAGTGGCAATTGCCGTCGGCTCTGCAATGATGACACCCATGTTGGCTTTGATCCATTTTGCCTTCTTTGATTTCTTGCCTGAAAATTATTAAACGGTAACGAATGAAATTGTTGAGACAAATGAAGGGCAAATAAAAATGGCGAGTACATCAGTGGGATCAAAACGATGACGCATTGTAAGTAATCGACCTAGGACGTTTTTGGAAAGCGGTTATTCATGGACAGTTTTAAAGGACCATTTAATGAACCATATGGTCCGGTATATAATTTTAATTGTTTGATAATTTAGAGATAACAGAAAAAGAGGGAATTTAGTTAAACGCAAAGTTATATGAAATAAAAGTTGAGAAAGGTGACCACGCGGTAAATCTAAACGTCTGCAGAGGAGAAAAGATGACACGTTAGCATAATTAATTAGAGAAATATACGATTTTTATTATATTTTGAAGTAAACAAACCATTGTAACAATAACAGTAGCATTTAGAATCAAGAATTATCTAAGGAATTTAGCTGAAACTAAGGGTTTTACAAATGACAAAATTAATAGAACTAACCTGTAGCGGCCATATTACAAGGCTGGGGTTTGGGTTGCCACTGATTGAAAAAAATGATTTTCTATAGTAACGTATAATACTGTTTAAAATTACTGAATCAGTAATACCATATAAAAAATTGTTTTAATACTTTCAATATGGTAATAAGTTGCTTAACTACTCCGTACTTTACTTAAAAACTAAACTTACTTTAGTTAATTCGAAACTTACTTAAAAAAGCGGGCAAAAAAAATTCTTTCGAAACTTATTATCCAATAACAAATGTGCTGGTTCTTTAAAGCAAAGAAATAGTTTTCTATGGAAATCATTAAGTAACTTCAAGGAGAGACTTTTGGCGCCAACTCGAAAAGTGGCGGTAGTGTTTTTATTGAATTTTGTAATTTCTGTGTATATTTTGAATTTGATGTTTAATGTCGATAGTTTATTAGTTTAGTTGAGGTTATTAGTTTATTAGGAGCAAGTGCTCGTGAAAGTGTACAGTGATTGACAAATTCAATTTAAGACCAAAATTGTAGTTTTCGTTTTGTCTCATCAATTCGGCAAATCTTCTCAGTAACAGTCAACTATCACTTCACTCTCGTCTTGCTGTAAGAAGATTGTATACCTGGATATGTTACCTAACACTAGAAAATTCAAGGACGACTTTTGGCGTCAACTCGAAAAGTGGCGGTTATATTTTTATTAAATTTTGTAATTTCTGCTACTATTGTTGATCGAAGAATTTCTGTGTATAATTTTAGTTTTGATGTTTTATATTGATAGTTTATTATGCAACAAAGGCTCTTGAAAGTGTAAGGACTATGAGGGCAATTCCTTCTGCGGGGCCGCAGCATTACCGTATACATGCATTTGTGATCACTCTAAACAGAATTACAATGTTACCGACTCATTCGGTAAAACAGCATAATTTTTAAACTATTTCCATTTCTTTATTTTATCGATGACAGCTCCTGTGAAAACGTGATCGAGCGTCTTTTATACATTATGTATGCATTATTTTATAAAAATACGACGTTTACTCACGTTTAAGGTTATACCAGAGTCGGAGAAACTGATAGGCATGGAGCTATATCGATAAACGTAACACGATAACAGACCCGATATTTTTTTACAAAATATAAGGAACTAAACTACGGCCGGATACTTTTGTACAAATTTATTAACTAATATTATATTTCATTACAAGATGTTACACGTATTAATTCTTGATTGATAATGCCAACTTCTTTAAAATTTTCGAAGCTTTTGTAAAATAAGTAGGTATAGGTAGGTACTCGACAATGAAACGAAATAATTATAACGACAGGTAATCTTTATTTATTTATTTAAATCAAAATCGAAATTCGATGAATCGTCACTGTCGGTCGATATCATTACTTATTTGGTTACAACATTACAACTATCAAATTAGAACTGTCATCGAGAAAATAAAGAAATTGAAATAGTTTAGCTAATCAACGTTTTAATTAATTTAGTACTGTAGTTTAGAATCATTAGAATATTTTGAAAAATGTTCATCATTCTTGATTATAAAAATATTCTGGATAATGTGTATGTAATGCCCTAAAAAGTATTTTTGGTTATAAAATGTAATTTTAACTTTTTATTCATGATTGAGTCATTTTAATTCGCGTTTAATTGCTTAAAAAAATTTTCCTTTGCAATAATTGTCCCATTCTAGGAAAACTTATTGCCAGACGGTTTGGCCCCAAATCCCGGGGAAGTCCGTCTAACGACTGAATTTCAAAATTCAATTTCAGCCGTAGATTCGCTTTTTCTATGACATTCCTAACACACCGTTTAAACAATTTTTATTAATTATTACCCGACGATTCGATAGTTTAAGTTAAGTTTTACAGCACCCTTGGTCACGAGAGGCCTGAGGTGACAGACGTCCTGATATTAAACATAACCAGGGGTACCTTCAGCTTTTAATTATTGTTTTTATTCCGATCTACGCAGAATGAGCTTACTCTGACTGTGTTTTTACTGTAGATTTTCTTGGTTTGTCACTTTTTAATAATTGGATTCCAATCCGGTGGTAATACCTAATCATCTTCTTTATTGAAATAAGGATTTGTTTATTTCAATGGCCTCGCGAACCATTCTTGGAAGGAGTCGTTGTTCTTTTGTAAGAATTTATGGTCAATCAAATCTAATGTTTAGTTTTGAGGTTGAGAAGATTAAAGACGTGGTCGCAGAATGCAGATTTCAGACATCACTACGACATCAGGACGTCTGTCACCTCAGTCTTCAGGTCACCATGGGTTCTCTAGACGCTCGAAACGTCGAGTATTGGATATTTTTTTTTTATTGGATAAATAAAGTGATGAAATGAGATGAAAAGCATTAATATCACAAAAACACTGGAACTGTCATCCCCATATTATTAACAACATAAAAACACAGATTTTTTTTTAAAGCAACATCTCCGGAACTAAGTCTTCATTCCCTATTCAGTAAATTGAGCACATAAACTGTTGACAAAATTTGGGATCGGCATATTATTATTTTTTTACTTCTAATCCTGTTCTTTCTTTCCTTTTTATCTATATCCTTTTACCAGAACTCTTGAATCAAATGTATCAAGCAGATATCCCCACGCGGAAAAAATATTTTAATATTCCATTTGTAGTTTGATTTGTGTCTCTACTGCTAACCCACCCCTGGATGTTGGGTTCATCATCATCATTTCAGCCTATCACCAGTCAACTGTTGAACATAGGCCTCCCCCATCGATTGCCACAAGTTTGTAGCTCATGTTTTGGGGGGAATTTGCGGTAGTTGCCACGCTTGGTAGAAGGGTTGGCAACCGCTGTTTATTTATTCAAATGTTCCATAAAGATACTGTTGCCCCATCTTCTGGTTTTAATTTTCCCTGTGTCGACTTTTACGACATCCACGGGATGAGATGGGGTGGTAGATTCTCTTAGGCCGCTACCCCACGGCGAGATGTAGTTAATTTACCTACCCAAAATTCTAAGGTTCTCACTTTAGAATTTTGAGTTTAATTTTGCTAATCTAATTTGTCATTTTTGATTGAATTCTATGGAAAAAGGTGATTATTTAACTTTACATCATCTACGAAAATACTTGCTGAATATTATCTAATTATTTACATTATTACATTTACCTACTTGTTACAAATGTTTGTAACAGATATGCAGTGTGCATATCTGTTACAAACATAACATACCTGATACAAACATTTCATTTTCGGATTTAACTTTCACAGTATTTTTCTGCTTAAGAATATTAGCTAGGTTAATGCTAACCTTGATATAAAATACAAATGTGTATGCAATCAAAGCGCATAATACTTTTGGCAATTAAGCTATTTTATAAAGTTGTGTAATTAAATAGGTATACCTGTTTTCTCATAGTCATTGACTCGCATTCTTATAAATTGGCGACAAAATGAGCAAAACATTCACCTGATGGTAGTTGCAACGCCGGCCCATAACAAATGCTGTGTCACCCAGAAAATTTCTGAGTGACACCACACTGTGTCCATCACCCTGAGACATAAGTTCTTTAGTCTCATATGCCCAGTGATTACGCTAGCTCACAGTGCCCTTCAAACCGAAACACAGTAATGTTTGCATACTACTGCTTCACGGCAGAATAACTGGCCATGGGGCACAAATTGATCCTGATTTAGTATAATATAGTAACTGCACCAGGTTGATCGTACCGTATGACCAATGAAACAATTTAAGTTTTAATTGCACCTCGCCACTCGCTCCTTTTTCTTACACGGATAGGACTTAGGACTACGTGGCATGACAGTTCCAGTGTTTTTATGATATTAACGCTTTGCACTCGAGAGGTGAGCGAGGCTCACATCGGGCTCACATTAGTCCGCGCGGAAACGGCCTCGAGTGCAAAGGGTTAATATTTTCTATCGAAAGATTTATTGCGTAAAGTTTAGTTTCGTCCCAATTCACTCCATTTTACGGTACATCCTACTAACTATTTTTTTTTTCAAAATATTGTACACAGTGGCGAATAATAATACTAATTGTACTAGTTTCTTTTATCTTTCCCTATACGTATGGATTTCTGTTCTGAAGACGTTATCAGCAAGTATTATCTGTTTTCGATCATTAAATCGAAATCCACTTGTGGCAGTCCCGCGTGGCTTCTCACGGGGCACGGGAATATAGGGAATATATAGATACGAGTCACTTCAAGCCCTTGTTGCACCACTGGGCCGGCTCGCCCGGGGAAGTACCACGACCTCACAGAATACCGGTGTGAAATAGATGTTTAGCAAACTTCTGCGTTTCGTCTGGCGAGTCGGTAACCGGAGGAGGTTTTACTGGTGGTAGGATTTCTATGCAGGAATCCGTCTAGGTAGGTACCAACCCCAGGGCCAGTTATTCTGCTGTGAAGCAGTGGTGAGCACTAAAAGCTGGCGTAATCACTGGGCATATTAGACTTAAGAACTGTTGGCTCAGGGTGACGAGCGCAGTGTGGCGTCACACAAATGTTCTGGGTGAGACAGCATTTAGTATGGGCTGACGTTACACGTATCATCAGGTTTACTTGTTCTTAATAAAAAAAAATGTCGGATTACTAGGTACTCCTTTTAAAAATATTCGGAACTACAAATTTTATTCCGATGTCGATTTATTCTGTCTATTTATGAACCAAAATCTGGCAGTACCATCATTGGTACCTACTCGCTTATTTCATTTACTAAACGGTTTCTGTTTCTGTCAATATGTAACAAGGTAAGATCGTGAATTCTACGACAGGCCAAACGTAATAAGTATCCTTAGTCTCGATTCTCGACACTTGGGAGAGAGTAATTTTCGTTAGGACTACTCATATACTCGTACTACGTTATAAAACTCACGGTTTCTACTTAGTAGTTTGTCATGTTTGTCATAAACACAAAGGTTTGTTTTAAATCATGATTAAATCAAACAATTTTTTTTGATAACCGCCAGTGATTTAATCCAGTATATTTAATTAATATTACAACCGGAAATCACTTGTCACTTATTCAGTCTTCATAATAATATTATTTAATTAAAAACAATTCCAGTCAAGAATCCACAATTCCAAATGTAGAAAAAATTATCAACAAAACCTGAATTCTTTCATATTTGCTGTTCTTTTTTTAAATAAAATTAGCCTCTCACGAAGATTTTTCCTGTATCGTGGACACCCAAACCTAGAATTAGAACCTATCTGAAGACTATACAAATATTTATTCCGTCCAATAACTGAGCCCGCGAACACTGCGTCAATCGAGCCATCTTGCATTATCAATTGAGATTTTATGTTATAATGTGTGCCTTAGTAACAGTTAGAGCATGTGCTAGGTCAGGAATCTGATAAATTTTACTGGTGGTAGGATTTCGATGCGGGAATCCGTCTCGAACCTAGTGTACCTAGACCACATTAGCGGGGCCAATTATTTCGCAGTGAAGCAGAAGTTTGCAAACATAACTGCAAATTCTGTCTAAAGGTCACTGAGAGCTAGTTTAATGGGCATATGAGACTTAAGAAGACGGCGCGGTGGTGCTACTCATAAATTTTCTTGGTGACTCCGCATTTGTTACTCCGCATTGTGGGCAGACGTTACAGTTGATGTTAAGTGCAACGTGACGTAACGTGACGCAACGTGGTGAACGTTTTGCTCGTCTCATCACTTTCTCCTATAAACAAATAATAAAGAAGAGGGTGTAGAACTCAGCTTTGATATGAATGTCGTTTCGGCGCTATCAGGAAGTATTGTTATATATTTGCGGAAAGTCGATGGATGCAGGATGGCAATTAGGCAGGGAGGCCTATGTTCATTACAAGTCCACCACGGACTTGTAATAAACTGAGACGATGGTGGTGGTTATGAATTACTGTATTTTATTTTGAATTATCGCAATTACCGCTTCATATGATTAAATACAAACTTTTCGCGGAATCTGTTCCCGGAGATTTTATGGATCATAATATTTTTCTTAAACATTATAATCCAAAAAGCTACTACTTATTTAGTATTTATGATTTGCTAATTTCATATCAATAGGACCGCTCACTTCGTTACGATTTAGGTGAGATGTAATAATATAAAAAATTTTGATCAAAAAAATGCAAAAATAAAATAAATAATATCGATGCTAATTGGTTTATTTGTAAGGTTTCTTAAAAATACCTGCCTAAATACCTACCTTCGGTTTCTTTAAAATAGCTTTATTCTATATAACTATATATTAGGCCCGGGAAAAAGATTTTTCGCATTAAATAATCGTTTATGGACCTAATGCAGTGTCAGTAAGAGACAAAGTTGGTTTAAGCGTCTTCAATCCCGGAATTTTACTGACATAGATGCAACTCGCTCTGGTCGCCCTGTTACTAAAAAAATGGACGCCATTTTTGAAAAATTGGAGCAAGATGGGCATATCAGTAGTTACGACATCGCTGAAGAACTGGGAATTGACCACAAAACAGTTTTGACTTATTTGAAAAAAGCTGAGTACACAAAAAAGGTCGATATTTGGGTGCCACACGTGGGAGTTCACTGAAAGAAACCTAATGAACAGTGTACTCATTTGCGATTCCTTATTAAGACGTAATGAAACCGAACCGTTTTTGAAGAGATTGATAACTGGTGATGAAAAGTCGATCACATGCCACAAGAACGTGCGAAAAAGGTCTCGGTCTGTCAAGCTCCACAGACTGTGCCAAAACCCCGGGTTAACTCGCAATATGGTGATGCTGTGTGTATGCTAGGATTGGAAGGGTGTTGCTCATTATGAGCTTTTACCGCTGCGCCGGGCAAAACCATCGATTCGGAGCTCTACTGCCAACAACTGATGAGAATAAAGCAAGAAGTTGAGAGAAAGCGGCCGGAATTGATCAATAGGAAGGGTATGGTATTTCATCACGACAACGCTAGACCACACACATCTTTAGCCACTCAGCAAAAATTAAGAGTTTGGCTGGGAGGTCTAAATGCATCCGCCATATAGTCCTGACCTTGCACCTTCAGATTTCTACCTGTTTCGGTCTCTTCATAATTCTTTAGTTAGTGTCAGGTTAACATCAAGAGAGTACTGCCAAAACTACTTGACACATTTTTTGCTCAGAATTCCCAAAATGTACATTTTTATTATTTAAATTTACAGCAACGGGATCATGTCCACTACCTTTCAGATGGCAAAAAGTCATCGAACAAAAATGCGCATATATACTGTAGTTAAACTTTGCGGCAAGTCGATGTAAGCTGGTGGCTCAGGACCGTGTTTTGTGGCAATCTATGCGGGAGGCCTATGTTTAACAGTGGACCATGATGGGCTGAAATTATGATGATGATGATGATAATACCTATAGTAAATAATATTAATTTAATGTAAATTTAAGTAATTACTTATTATAATTAAATAAAAGATGATCGATTACGGGTAAGATAATCAAATATTGAAAACATAATCGATATTATTGCGGGTAAATAATTACTGTCTAAAATCTTAATAGTTAACGTATGTTAAATCAGAAAAGCAATTTCCATCCAATTGTAAAAAATAAGAAATTTCAATCAGGTAATATTATAAAATAATAAATTTAAATGTTTGTCAAATAAAAATGTTAAGTCTTTACAAAATGTCTAAATATTTCTCAGATATATACGCTGCGCGACCGGCGCGATCTCGTTCACGTAATAAAATTAAAAGCGTAAAGGAAGGCGGATTCTAAAAAAACTATAACTAAGAAACTTGTTCTATATTCCAAAGCTCTTCGAGTAGGTATCCAAATCTCCGACTGCCGCTGCCGGGTGACTGGCTGAGTGGCTGACTGGGCCAATACGCAGTACGGACGTAAAGACAGACTCGAACTTGCGGGCTCGCAGCAGATCGGCAGATGGCATTCACGTCGCGCGCTTTTGCGGAGTGGACGTATCGTCGGCGCGTTTAAATTTATAAACACTGAATATCGAAACTGTTTTTAGTTGCGTCGTGTTTTTATTTAGCCATATCGTCGACCGACTCAGCGCTAGATCGAATAAAAAAAATTAAAGTTCTCATTTTACAATTAAACAGTCTCGCTCCGCTTTAGTTTTTAGCTGGCAATACATCGAATTTTGTTGCGAGGTGACGTAAAACCCGGTGCAGTGATAACGGAGAGTGATGTGAACCGAGTTGTGTTTACGTTGCGATGTGTGTGGGTTAAGTGTAAAGTGGTTGGTTTTTTTTATAATGGGTTATGCATCGAGCGGGGCAGGGCGAGCGGCGCATGAAGCGCTGCTGGCCAGACAGGACGCTGAACTGCGCCTTATGGAATCGATGAAAAGGAGCCTCCAGGCTAAGATGAAGAGTGACCGGGAATACGCCCTCGCACTTTCGGCCGCGGCTGCTCAGGGACAGAAGATGGACAAGTGCGAGGATCTTAACGGTAAGATGTTATAGACGATGTAAACGAAATGGTTATAAAATAATATCCTAAAACAAGCTTCATGAACCCTAAAAAGAAAAGGTATCCGTTGTTTTGACTTTCGTTAACATTGGTGTACCCTCTTAACGGTTAATTTTAAATGCGCAGGACGAAATGGAACAAAGACTTTCTTAGGAACAAAGAAAACATTAGAGCCGTCAGTAGACACATACGGAGAGACTTAGCAAAATAAATAGAGTAGGTTTTAGTGCTATTTGTTTCAAAATTGATGTTGTTAAATACATCATTGTAATCTCATTTTAAATGTAATTAGAATGAAATATGTTTTTCTAAACCTAATTAATATATTTTTAGATCATTAAGAAACTTGGCACAGAAAAAATGTTTTGATTATGAAAGATTTTTTCTGTGATGTAAACTTCCTAATTATTTCAATTACACTTGTTTATGCGAAAAAAATTATTTGGATCCTAAAATGGCGTATTTATTTCAGGCTCACTTATAGCTTCAGCTTGGCGCACTATGACCGAAGAATGGGAAAGTACCAGTCGGTTGATCAGAGCTAACGCCGAAGCTCTCGAATCCCGGGCTCTCGATCGATTAATCTCACTAATGACAGAACGGCGGAAAACTCGGAAAGTATACCAAGAAGACCACACTAAAATCTCTTCTCAGTTCACACAGGTATTTAATGTTTTATTTCTAATTAGCCTAAGGATTATTTTTTGCGGAAACATTATCATTGTTATTTAATGTATTGCGTTATTTAAGGGTAATACCTCGTCAGTAGGAATAATGTCATGCTTTAGACTTGAGATTTTCATTTTTAGTGGAATCTTATCAAAGTAGACTTGGTAAATAGAGACACAGACATTTGCAAAAATAATGGATATAGGTACAAACAAAAATCATTTGTATAAAGAAGAAACATCATACAATGTCGGCGCGGCATTAGCTGCTGTAAAATATTCATTAAGTGACGAGACGAGCAGTTCAGTGTCACCCTAGAAGCACCTGCGTATGCGTAGCACCTTCTGTGTATCACAAAACTGTGCTCGTCGCCATGAGACATCGGTACGTAAGTCTCATATCCATGTATTTATACATACTTCAAAACAGTTGTATCTGCACACCACTGCTTGTCAGCGGGATTACTGGCGCTGCGGTAGTACTTAGGTCGATTGTTGCACAGGAATCCTATCACAGGTTATAATGGAATATCCTTTTTCTGTAGAGATTATATTCGCTACTGGTCGTAGTTTTTGATTAAAAGAGAGCCTTTTCTCGAAGTTTCTTTACCGTTCAGTTTAACAGCGTTCTTCGTATTATACAGCAGTCTGGCTGCAGTTTTTTTTTATAAATTGTTTATATATAAAATTGGAATATGGTTATATTTCGTATTGAATTATATAATATTTTGGCACAACATTTATTGCGATGTTTAGTCAAGCCAAGGATATCAGATTTATAAGCCGATCAATATTTATGTAATTCCTATGAATTTTTTTGTTAACTCTATGCTAATGCTGCTGCCTGATACTCGTATCACCATGTCCAATCACATCCTATGGTCGATAACAATGATGATTCATCGGTCATCAGTGTTTGTTGTAACTGCATTTTACGTACGGCACAAGATAAGTCACGTCTTAAGTTATTTGAATGCTTTTTCTCTAGATATACAAACTATTTATTGATATGACACAATTTGTAATGATAATGATGTCAATTCATTCATACTCGAGTCTTGAATAATGTTGAAAGTCCTTCTATCGATTCTGTCATCTTCTATGGATATGCCTATGTAACCCGTGTGATACTCGTATTCAGTGCATTTTAAACATCAGTTTTTTACGTTTATAAAATGTAATGCCTTCGTGACTAAGACGTATTTTTATAATTGTTTTTATTGAACGCTTAAACGATTTTCAAACAAAAGTTATTAGCTCTGATAGCGCGTAGGTACGAGTCGGATTGGTAATGCTTTAAATGCGCAAGATCCGTTAACGACCGGTTAGCATAGTTTCCTTCTTCCCCCCGTTTCCTATCATTAATCTACGATTTTAGTACTTCTAAGTAATTAGGTCTTAGAGAACCGTGTAAACGAAAGAACTGTGTCAGGGCCGGTTTACAGCTTACTGCTTTACTACTCGTAGCTACTTTTCAAAACGGCCAAAGTGAGTATCTTTCAATGTGGGTCAATCGGTCTTATCCAATGAAGCAAATTACTTACGGTACTTGATGAATGATGCGTTGACATCAATGATTTATAAATGTGCCTACAACATAAATCGATTAGATCCAAGTTGTGTTTGTTCACAATTTGTTATTGCTATTAGCTACATAGCTGTGAACACAGCAAAAAAACCCCTAAATTATTAAAATAAAGCAAACTTTGGATCTGTAAATTAAGTATCATCATCATCGTTTCAGCCTATAACTAATCCACTAGAGCCGTGGTAGCTCTGGGGCTAGGCGCTTGCTTTAAATTTCGTAGTACGCGAGTGACCTGGGTTCGATTCCCGGTGCCGGCACCACTACGATTCTTAATTCTAATTTTAAGTGTCGATTTACCACGTGCTCGGCGGTGGAGGAAAACATCGTGAGGAAACCTGCATGTCTGAGGAATAATTAATATTCGGAGACATGTGAAGTCCGCCAACCCGCATTGAAGCAGCGTACCCTTCCCGGCTCCAAACCTCTCTCAGAAATGTACTCAGCAGTGCGATATTTATAGGTTGTTATTTAACTTTACTTTACTAATCCACTTCAGAACATAGGTCTCCCCCATATATTGCCATCAAAAGTTTGTAATTAATTTTGAAGAGTTTTTCCATGTTTTAACTTTATTATTTATCGAAGGATCGTTTTTGTCGTCGTCGTTTCAGCCTATCACAACTCCACTGCTGAACATAGGCCATTTTTTTATTTTTTTTATGGAAAAAAGTAATGAAACGAGCAAAAGGTTCACCTGATGGTAAGTGCAACGTCTGCCCATAACAAATGCTGTGTTACCCAGAACATTTCTGTGTGACACCTCACTGTGCCCATCACCCTGAGACATCAGTTCCTAAGTCTCATATGCCCTGTGATTACGCTAGCTCACAGTGCCCTTCAATCCGAAACACAGTAATGTTTGCACACTACTGCTTCACGGCAGAATAACTGGCCCTGGGGTGGTACCTACCTAGACGGATTCCTGCATAGGAATCCTACCACCAGTAAACCATCACCATAGATAGCCACAAAAGTGTGTAGCTCTCATTTTGGAGGGATTTTAGTTGTCACCCTTGGCTGGCGGGTTGGCAACCGCAATTTATTTATTCAGATGTTCAAGGAAAATGCTGTTGCCAATCTCCTGATTTTATTTTCCTTCTGTCGACTTTACGACACCCACGGAATGAGATGGGGCGGTAGATTCTCTTAAGCCGCCACCACACGGCCAGGATCGTTTTACAGACATAAAATTCCAGATACGCAATCAACCTGTATGTGCAATATAATGCAGGCCATTTAAATATTTGTCCTATGTGGTGTGGAAATCGAAAACAAGACCCATAGTGCAGAATCCAACTGCTATTGCCACTTTTTCGAAGACGAGATTCGACTAAACATCGGTGTATCATTTTATTTATTTATATTATTTGGGAATTATTTTAAATTATGTGGGAAAACCAACAGTTGTACCACTAGAAATATTACAAACTATTTACATAAAAAGTTATAAGTGTGTAACAACCAGTACAGTTTTCCAGATCAATTCAGATCTCTATGTAATAGTTTTACATTAAACTATTTAAGTTTAGAAGAATTTCAGATATGGATTTTAGTATACTTAAATTCTGAAAAAATATAACAAATGTAATTCAAATACAGTTAAGAAATAAGCCATCACGACCCCAACCAAAAACTCCAAAGTAGTTGCATATAGTATAATACCAATTATTTTCCTGTACGATTCGGACGTCTGCCAACTTACAGTTGTTGCTTAAATATATGATTATAGCGCCGATTATTGAGCCTACCAAAGAGCCTGTCAGTTAATTATCAAGGCCCCAATATCACTTATTCATTCACAGTAATTTTACGCCTGCGATTACGATACTAAGCCGAGTTGATGTGGCATCCATCGACTTCCTCCTAAGTTTTTTAACGTTAGATGTTTCCGCGACTTCGTTCGCGTGAACTTTTGAATTTGTTAAGACAGGTTATTAAAAAAAATCTAGGTGAAGTATAAACATATATTAAGGGTTATATCAAGGGTCTTGTTACTTATACCATTGATGACTTCGTATGTAATATTATCGAAAAAACCTGTGAAACAAACAAGATGAAACATAGTCTAAGTTGTTCCTAAAGCTAATATCTATAAGCTGTAAAATTCACTTATATCGATTTAGTAGTCTACGAGTTAAATCACACAGACAGACAGACAAAAACCTACTAGTTGTACCCGCGACTTACACTTTTATGTAATTCCAGAAATATGTTAATCCAGAATGTTTTAAGATATTACAATAAAATTATAATAATATTTTAATTTCTGATAACATATTTCGTCTGTAGTGTATAATCAAATTAAATAAAAGAGCCGTGGTAGCAGCTCAGGAGCTTGGCAATCGCTTAAATGACATCGTACTTGAAAAGTCTGGGTTTGAACCCCGGTGCCGGCACTCAATATAATTTTTATTTGCAATTTTAAGTGCTGGTTCATTACGTGGTCAGCGTTGAAGAAAACATCGTGAGGAAACCGGCAGTGCACCTGATAAAAAAGAATATTTCAACATTTGGAGGTCGCCATTCTGCATTGCAGCTACGTGGCGGACTCTTCCCAGCTTTATAATCCTGTCAAAAGTAGGTCTATATTCAGCCGCGGAATATCACTTTTTTAAAATTAAATTAGATTTATACAAATAATATTAATACTTATAGAAAGATAAGGAAATCACTATAAAACAAAGAGTTACGTCCACACATTTATATGTTACCATGTTCAGAATGATGTTGCAGCTGCCGGATTCGGAAGAAAAGAGAGACAGCTTTCAGACACGTTACGGCATGAAAACTTTTCGTCTGCTTATTTGCGAACATACCTGATGCAAATAAAGACTATGTTTATCACCGTGTTATCAATCCTTTATAGCTTTCGTGTTTATTGCGTTTACATTATTAATGTCTAATCATCTATATCAAATAGATGATTAGACATCAATAATGTATTTATTTGTTTGATGTACTTTAATAAATATCAATAAATATTAAAGGTGAATATCAAATAATTGTATATTAAAAATTATTCAAGTCTTTATTTTCAAGGAGTATGAATGTTTATATAGTATTATTTTTCTGTAGCGTTACGTTTAATATAAAGTACTATAAATAAATGGATTTTGAAGGTTCGTGTAATTCGCCATAGTCTGTGACAGTGACAGGAAGAGCATTTGTGTGTGAGAGAATGCAATCGGGTTAATGAATGACTTATTGTGAATCCACTGTAACGACCCCAGGAATGCGTGTCTATCCTTGTGGAACCATAATGTCATTTGCTCAGTTTCCGATTTAGAAAAACTGTTGTTATTGTGGACAGTTATTGTTTCGATATACATTCCAATGTTTGATTGTTACGAGACCATCATTACCAATATAATTGTAACTTTTGGTATTTTTTTTAATCCACTGTACGATATATATCATCCTGATTCAGTGGAAGCTTTACATTTTTAAAACTTCCTCCTCTAATTTTTGAGAGAGTTTTGGATTCGGTAAGAGTCCGCGACGCTGCTCTAATACGGGTTGTCGGTATTCAAATTTTTTTCCCTCAGACATGGAGGTTTTGGTCACGATGTTTTCCTTCTGCTGAGCACGTGGTAAATCGGCAGTTAAAATTGCAGAACAATTTTAGAGGTTTATTATATTTAGGCGAATATTAGACATTCAGCAGGCTATTTTCCGACATTTGCAGAATATTTTCCCAGGTTTTTCGCGTTCAAATTTTCCACTACCTATTTGTAATCCGTTTCGAGCGCTTTACAGCACCCATGTTCACTGCGGACTGCAGTGACAGACGTCCTGATGTCATACTCGTAGTTAATCCGGGGTACCGTCAGTTTTTTATGATTATATTTGGTCCGATCTACGCAATGTGAGCTTATTGTCTTTAAGTCTTGCAGTGGTATGCTTGTTTTTTTTAACTAAGTTTCGGGATATAAATATACAAAAATTAAACGCATTAAAATCCGTATTTTTTTTTTAAATTTTAGTGGTGCCGGTAGCGGGGATCGAACTCAGGTTCTGCCCCTGAGCTAGGAAGTACAGAAAAATAATCTATAGGAATTATACATTGATACGTATGACTCACGTACTTTAAACGCCGTAGCCATATTTAGTAATGTTGAAATTTTCGGACGTAGTCGCGTAAAGTGACTCCGCGTCGGGAATGGTCTCACCGTACCTGTCACCGGCCGTTCATTGCTTCATTGCACTGCATCGGCGCGTGGAACTCTTTTTTTTCACATTTACTTTTTTTGCCATTATTAGAAAACGCTTGTGATTTCGTCCGTAACGATTACGAATTTTAAGTAGAAATTCAATTTGGCCGGTAACATTGAGTTTGTGAAAAACTCGTTGTTTGGTGTTGGTAATTTATTTCATTAGCCGCCTCCGATATGTTAATTACAAAAAAAAATTGAACTTCACTTAAAATTTATTATTTTTTGCCGAGTAATTCTTCCTATACATACTAAAGAATATATGAGATTTCGACTATGCTCATTGATAAAAAACGTTAATGAATGAATGTTAGACGGAATGTTAGAGAGTGCATGAAATGGAATGGAATTGTTTTTGACAGGAGGGTACGCAGGGGGCGAGAGGAGGGGAAGTTGAACGACGAACGAGTGTCACGGTGCTCTGTCAACTTTTTAAATGTACTTTTCTCAACCAAAAAATATATCGAAGTTCAGTACCTACGTTTTTTAATTAAAGAATATAAATATATATTTTAAGTACCTTTGTGTGTGGTTTGTCAAAGCCCGCTTATAGTACTCTCCTTAAATTTCAATACAAACTTAAAGAATATATAAATATTTTTTGTTACGGTTAAGTAGTATACACGGGGTTTAATGTTTTCTTGTGCTTGCACGCAACGTATTGCAAAAATGCTGTACAATTGCGTATTCATTTTTACATCTAGAGTAAATTAACTAAAAAAAAATCACTGAAATTAACTAGAAATAACGGAGTATTCCTCATCATCAGTCTGTTGTCTACTGCTGAACATAGGTGTATAGGATAGGATTTGCCGTAATCAATGCGCCACCATGCTTTCATTATACTGCTCGTGGGCACGCAATGGTTAGTAAGAATTGGCTCGTACCAAAATGGCGGCGCCGTGGTTCGCCACCCGTCACGTCTTGTTGCCCTCGGGGGCGAAAAGTGGGCAACGGGCGTGGTCTCTGCATACTCGTTATATGGGAAAAGGCGTGACTGAATGCATGAAGTACGAGACGGCTTGCACCTTTAAGCTGTTGCCCATCACCCGTCCATGTATTTTCGGTTTAACATATTTTTAGATGGATATACCTATATATAAAAGGAATACTTTGCGAAGTCGGAAAATTTTTGGAACACTTGTTTAGAATTTTTCGCGGAACACTTGCGAGCGAGCGCCCGCCATACGATATAAAGTATGAGATCTATGTGTACCAGTGTATTTACTTTTCAAATTTGTCGCGGAACATCTATTCAGATTCAATGATGTAACTTTACTAGTGGTAGAATTACTATGCAAGAATGCGTCTAGGTAGGTACTATCGCAGCGCCAGTTATTCTACCGTGAAGCAGTAGTGTGCAAACATTACTGTGTTTCGATGTGAAGGGCACTGAGAGCTAGTGTAATTACTTGGCATATGAGACTTAAGGACTGATGTCTCAATGTGACGGGCAGAGTGTGGTGCTACACAGAAAGTTCTGGGTGACACAGCTTTTGTTATGGGCAGACGTAGCACTTACAATTAGTTAAACGTTTTGTTTGTCTCGTCTCTTTCTACTACAAAAAAAAACATTAAATAGGAAGGGCTGTCAGATTTTCTTAGGCCGCCAGCTCACGGCTATGGCTTAGGTCTTTACTTATTAAAGACTGTTCCACAATGTCAAATGCTAATACTTCTTCATAAGATAGGTGTGGTTATGAGTCATTTTTATAGGAACACTGCTCTTAAACTGGCACTGAGCATTCTCTTCGCGAATGTCGCAACAACTGAATCCGGTAGACGCGGCGTCGATGTGTCAACCGCGTCTTAAGTCGTAGCCGGCTTGCTCCGATTGCACCGGATCTGGCCTAGATGCAACAAGTCTACCACTTCATGTTTTTAGATCTGTTATAAAGTGCCGGACGTTTCGTCTATGGAGTGCGTTGATATATGAGTACTTACACGGTTAATTTTAGGAAATAACGAATGAGCACGAAACAAATCATTGTCGTACATTATGCAATCTCATACTGGTGGTAGGATTCCTATGCAGGAATCCGTCTAGGTAGATACCACCCCAGAGCCAGTTATTCTGGGTATATCACTGGGCATGTGAGACTTATGAACTGATGTCCCATATGCCCATGCTCACATAACAGGGTGACGGGCGCACTGTGGTGCCACACAAATATTCTAGGTGGCACAGCATCTGTTATGGGCAGACATTGCTCTTACCGTCAGGTGACCATTTTATAAAAAAAAAAAAGTAGTTATTTGTTTTTCTGTCTTTACGAATGAACTTTTAGGTTATTCTGGGTCTTGGACCAACTGCGACTATGTTTCATCGTGTTTGTACATCAGTTCCGAGCTTATGAACGTTTTTCCGATAGTATTTCACGAAATATTATTTCGGTTAATTGAGTTTGGGCTTTTATAGTTTTTGAAAAGTTTAGGTGAAAATTTTCAATGTTTTTTTTGTTTATTTACAGTGGATTTTTATTATATAGACGATTGGAAGAGGAAACCCGTTACTCGGATGTTGTATCCCGGCCACATGTCCGTTGCTAAGCTAGTAAACGCAGGAACTGGGGCAAAAGAATCGCAAAGAACGCGGTGCGTACTTGTATCTCGCACAGCTGTTAATAGTTGTGACCTACTTTGAACGGCGTGCGGCAAAACAAATAGTGCCAATTGTGTTACTATTTATTTTAAATAATTTTACAACAAGCACAGAAACAATAAAAGTAGAAAACAAAAAAATAGATGTTCTTATGTATGTTGTATGTCCACACGTTACGCCGTGAATCATGCCATCGTCTAGTATTCTATTATTCGTTTATTCGTTAAGTAAACCTTTTAATGACTACTGGCTGGACAATATGTAAAAAAGACACAGTAATAGCAGGACCAGAGTGATAAAATATATTATTATGTGGTATGATTACATATCGTTGGTAACAGTGGCCGGAATTAAGTTATGCTTCAAAAAAAATTGTAGCAGATATTATTTTGTATGGTTGATTTATTACATAAACAAAGTAAATTACAAAAAAATTTTTTAACAATCAATGTTTCGGTAAAATTGAAGAATTAAAACAAGTATTTAACATTGATATCCAAAAAAACAGCCAGCAACTAAAAAATGTCCTCAAAAAAATAGCGCTCAATGCGCGTATTACATACGCCAGCCGTGTCAACGCAAGGGCTCTCAAAACGTCGTAGAACTATAGATGAATTCATTTAATAAGCTAATTTATGGCGTGGGCATAAGATTACATTTGTGTTTATTTAATCGGACTTTATGATCTTTTTTTTATTTTTATGTGTTGATCGTTCGAAGATGCTTTTTAAGGGATTTTATATAATAATCAAATACATTAATATAATATATATAACCAATAGAAATCTACATATTTAAAAAGTTGAAAAAATAATGTTCCCCCGACCGCACAATTTTTATTGTATATTAATGATATTTGGTGATGTTTTTTTATTGGAAGTGTGTGATGAGACGAGCAAGCCGTCAGGGTGACGGTAAGATTTCCATTACGTATTTACTGTAATTTTATAATAATTTGGAATCTGAATCTGAATATGAAAAATGTTGAACATTTCATTCATAATGAATTCATTTAGTCCAGTAACTACCTTATTGATAATTAATTATTATAAATACTATAACAATTATTGTCGTCGAAAAATAATAGTTTTCGAATCATCCGTTTTACTAACATAACTTATGTTAGTTTAACGGTTGTATATAATTCGAATCTAAATTGATTTTAAATTAAAATACACAGTTCTTAATCGATTACATCACTGCTCTAAAATGTCTCTAGAGCTTTGTTATTCACGGTTTTGGACGCTCGGGCGGTCGTCTAATCGTAAAAAATATTTGAATTAGTGCCAATTTAAGTGCGTCTCGGAATGTAAAAATGAGTTAGTGTAACTATTGGGTTAGAAGGTAGGTTTAGCAAGTAGTTTACTAGTAGTATAGTTTGATGATATGATGATGATAAGGTCCTATTATCCCCATAATTAATGGAGACGTCAAAAAAAAACTATCTGGGTGTACGCAGCACGGGTTTTATTAATGCGTGCTTTCAACATTCCGCATCTGCTCTACTTTTTGGTTCCACAACACCCTAAAACGTACTTGTACTTGCACGGCGGCTTTACCGTTGACATAAATAGGTGCTTTATCGTAGGTGTTGAGGCGTATGTCTTTCGTCGTAATGCAGTTAATGTCCAGCCCTACCCTCGCAGCAATTATGGGAAGACCATTCGTCTTGGATTGAAGGTCTTCCCGTGATTTAGCTAGCAAACACAGATCATAAGCGAAGTCTTTGATGGTTCTGTCTTTGACCCTAGGCAATCCCGTTTCTCATTGGCTTGTTACTCTCGACATAACGTCATCCACTACGATATGAAACAGTAACGGCTAAAATTTAGTCTCAATCCGGCGTTGGCTGGTAACGGTTCCGTAAATTGACCTCTGTGCCTTACACGATAAGAACAACCTTCGTAAAAGCTTTTTATTAAATTAGTGATGTTGACTGGCATACCTCTTCGCTTCAGTATTCGCCATTACAAGACCACTTCATCCAGTCGAATGCTTTTTCAAAATACATGGACCAAGTAAAAAGTTCGTTCTGCATTTCATTCCACTGTTTCAATTCATTCACAAAACGTTCATTTGTTCATTAGAAGATCGCGCTGTTCCGAAACCACTCTGTTCGTCACAATGCAGTTGATCATTCTATTTAAAATGTCTGCTATGAAGTTTAGAGCAAATATGTAGTATAAGTTTATCCCTTTTCATTTAGAACATAGTAATAGGACTCTTTTCTTAGGCAGTATTTGATCTTCTATTGTAGTGAGCTTTGTCGCTTTGTCTCGTAAAGATCGCATCGCAAGTGGTTTATTATATAATTTCGGTGATGTAATTGCTTTTAGCCTTTTTGGCTTTTACAGCTTCATCGGATACTTGTGGTTTATTGCAAGTCTCTTCTAGCATGATAAAGCTCTTTTTGTATTCCCAGCATTAGCTGCCATCTCCGTTATTTGTGCTATCGAAGCAGCTCTTACTCGCTTATCTCTTCTCCCGCTTCGCTTTGCATAGCTCTCACACAGGAAGTACTCATAAGCTAAGCTTTCTCTTAAGCTTTGTTCTTTTTCAACGTTTAGCTTCCCTTTCAAGTTCGAAGTGTCCCCCAACATCTATGAAAGCTTTCGCAGCAGTATAGTTTGATAGAGAGTGTGGAAATTAGCATTTGGTGTAGAAATTCCTTTGCCGTCTGGTGGGCTAGGAGGCCCTGTCACATCCCGGCGGTGAGTCGTAAGAGTCGACTACTGTAATTTCATATAAAAACTGTTAGTTTTCGACAGGGGCAGAATAACGATGACGGTCAATGTCCGATCAAAACTACACAAACCAGTGATGGACAGCATCGCCTAATGTGCGAGACGTCTGGTACTGAGATCCATCTGCAAAGTGTGAAAGTTAGGACGCAGTGAGGAAAGTTAGTTATGGATATCCTATGTTTATAAATTAGAGAGAAGTTATTAACAGAAATCCATCCATTAGAAAAGCAATAGTTATAATTTGTTTTGAGCATAGTGAATACATTGAAATGTAAGGAGAAATTGTTGTTTTGATCATTCGAATGAAACGGATAGTCTTGAACCGAACATGAAAGTTTTTGGCTGAACTGCCAGCAAACATTCAATTACATTTCGAGGAATCCATGAAATTAAAATAGAAATAACAATGAATATTAAAACGGATGTAGGCTTTGAACGCCGCACGTCATAATAAATAATATAAATAAAACACTAGAATAATGGTCATAAAATAAAAAGTATTAAGTAGACAACATGTAATTGAGAAGTATAATAATGTAATAAAACTACGTAGTCTGTATACGTATAACCGCATAGCATTGGCCTTCTCATTGAGAGGATAAAGATCAGAAGCTAGTAACTTAAATAAATCTTATAATGTTAAATTTGTAGTTACTAGTTACTATTTACTTGCAATATCTTCTATATATAATAACGTGCGGATAAAACTTTGTACACCTTTCTAAGCATAAATTAGAAAAAGCTAAAATTTGTGTATAATATGTGTTACAAATACATTAAATTGAATAAAAATTTCATTATTACGTTCGTACTGAGAATGTCAAACCTGTCATTTGTATACTTTTGTAAATTTGCCAATGTCAAACACATAATAGTCTGTGGTCAAATAGTCGCACAGAGTAGAGATTGCCGCCATAGAATTTTAAAATATTACCCACAAATAATTACTCAAACCTCAGTATCGTTCAAACTTAAAAAAAATTATGTATAACGATCGAACTTCGACCTCTAGGCTAATAATAATATGTATGTTCATTTCCTTTTACAGTATAGTTTATTTAACAGATGCAAAGTTATAATTAACGTTAGCTTAAACGTTATCGTTACGTAACTATAAGATTATAAAGATAACGTCATGTTTAAGTAAGATACTCGTAGAACTATATGACCGGTTTTGAACTCGCCTATATATATTTTCTCTAACGCAGGTATCAAATCATATTATTGGCGGCCGGTGAAAGTGAAATCAGCTACCGAGTAGTGAAAGCCCCAGCACGATGACAGTTGTCTAATTTTTTTTCTATAAGAACAGGTTATCGTTGGATGATATTAGACTAATGCAGATATAGAACGGTTTTCTAACTATATATGTATATTATATATACTCGTATATAAGAATTTCTGTGCAGGAATCCGTCTAGGTAGGTACCACCTCAGGTCCAGTTATTCTGCCGTGAAGCAGTAGTGTGCAAACATTACTGTGTTTCGGTTTGAAGGGCACTGTGAGCTAGCGTAATCACTGGGTATATGAGACTTAAGAACTCATGTTGACGCTGCACTTACTATCAGGTGAACGTATTGCTCGTTTCGTCACTTTACCAAATAAAAATAAAAAGTCCACTTAGGGAAATGCCAGTAAAGTCTCGGAACTTCCGGCAGATGGCGGAATAACCATTTTAAATATACCGGACTTAAAATGGCGATTACGGCAAGCTCTCCCAATTTTGGGCGGGGCCTTTATCTAGCAGTGGTCTTTTTACAGGCTGATGATGAAGATGAAATATAGAATCTTCTATCTTATATTCTGTAAGAAGAATAAATTTACATTGAACTTAATGTACTATTTGTCTTCATTGTATTTATTTATTTCTTATCATTCTCTGTTTATGCCGGTTTTTGATTAAGCAGGATATAGTTTCTGATGCAGCTGCCTACAACAATACATTAATACATTAATTTACATTTTTATTATTTTGTATTTAAAACTGACGTGATGCTTCGCCTACAATATCTGTTATTATAACAGTTATTATAACAGATATTGTAGGTCTTTGTAAATTATGTGATTCGCAGTGTAATCAGTACTAAAATAAATAAAACTGTTATTTGTTCACAACGTTACGTTCCTTTGCGTTCTGGCATCAAGCAGTAGTGTGCAGACATTACTGTGTTTTGGTATATATGGCACTGTTAGCTAGTGTTATTACAGGGCACATGAGACTTAAGAACTGATTGACGTATTATGATATGACTTAAGAAGTCACAGGCTGACGAGCGCAGACTGATGCTACATAGAAATGTTCTGGGTGGCATAGCGTTTGTTATGGGTCACGTTGCACTTACTGTCAGGTGAAACGGTTGACGCAGCCTCGTCGCTATCTTCCATACAAAACACTACACATAGTCGTTTATGATCTCATTAGTTAAGCATTCATACACAGAAATGGGAATTATTTATTACAATGGCACCTTATCTAAGTAAATTTCTATTTCTGAGTCAACGATTCTTTGTTTATAAATACTCCAAGTTGTTCAGTACTAGCTGGAATTTTCTTTTACCGACGATAACAATCGCTATCCATATTGCCGGTTGTATCACCTATGACTTTTACAAAAATGAAGGCCGTGTAAAAGTTTGCTCAATTATACAAGGATTATATATTATGTTGTTTTTATCTATATCTATACTAATAATAAAGCTGAAGTTTGTTTTTTGTTTCAACATGCTAATCTCTAGACTAGAACTACTAGTTGGATTTACAACTTTTTTGTATTTGATAGCTACGACCCTTAACAGTGATTTATTTTAAATTAAACGGCGGGTGAAACCGCGTGGTACAGCTAGTTTTATTATAATACTGCCACATTGTAGCTACTGGCTGGCGTTACAGGTTGCTCGTGATGCTTTCAGCACTATAAAAAGAAATAAAACCAAAAAACTTAGTTTCTGTATCCCATCGTATTATAGTTATCAATAAGTACTACTCGTAATAGTAAACTGCTAATATCTTAATGAAACATCAGTTCTTAAGTCTCACATGCCCAGTGATTACGCTAGCTCACAGTGCCCTTCAAATCGAAACACAGTAATGTTTGCACACTACTGCTTCACGGCAGAATAACTGGCCCTGGGGTGGTACCTACCTAGACGGATTCCTACACGTGACAGAGTATGGCTACATATAGATGCTGGCTGTAGTATAAATCGTAGAACCGGTGGCCCAGTATAGTGGTGTGACTAGTAAAGGCCGATGAGGTGATATAAGAGGTAACCCCCATTTTATATTAGAAATGAAGAGATAGATATAAAGCCTCTTTTGACAATAGGCTAACCGCTTAAATTGCCGTCGAGAACACTTTCTTCTCTAAAAATAAGTAATCGGCACAATGGCCAACTGACAGTTGTCCGGGTCTATGTTTTTATGCAATAGATATCTATGAAACGTAACCTACTATACAGAAAAATTTTAGAGTAAAGGCTAGTTCAATCTTTACCCTAATAGCACGTGTGGTCTGGCACTACCGAAAGTCGGTGATTTTCACTATGTATTTTGTATCCAATTAATCATTTAAAAACAACACGCTTTATTAACTATGACATCGGAACATCTGTCACCTCAGTCCCCCCGTGACCATGGGTGCTGTAAAGTACTCGAAACGTAGGGTTATAAATAGATTCAAAATTAAACGCGATAAAATCCGTAAAAGTAGTCTTATTAGATGTGTAATATTCGCGTAAATATAAGAAATCATTAAACGAAACAATTTCTAAATAATAGCTAAATGTTGGTTTCATTCACTTTTTGCTTTGCAAAAAGGGCTCCAAACTGTTTTCAAGGGCCCCAGCAAGGTGTAAGAGGGCCCTGACAAAGGCACACATAAATGTGGTGGATTTCGGATGTAAAATATCTAACTCTTAACTCAAAAGCACTAATGTAACACCGCCACACCCTTGTAACCATGAGACGTCGGTTCTTATGTGTCATATGTCCTACCATTACTTTAGATTAAGATTCGATAAGAACCGTAGCACAGTGATGTCTGCACACCACTGCTTGACGCAGAGTAACTTGGCACTGCTGTGGTACCCTACCTCGACGGATTCCTGGATAGAAATCCTACCACTAGTGATACAGCTTTTCTTTATCTGGTCTGATTCTGTCTCTGTATCTCTTTCACCTTTTGTCGTTGACAGTTGTCCCAGAGCACGTAAGATTCTTCATGAGAAGTATGACTAGATTTGTTTTGGACGTCCTGAGTAAATTACTACCTCACTAAATTAGTCCGCAGCGCTGTTTATCATCTTGCACATTTGCAGTCATATATTGACCTAATTAACTCATTTCAATTTGTACATTTTGTTGCATAAATCTTGTTACGTGAATTCCGTGATTATGCAAAACTGTTATTATTGTATCACCCATTTTATTCTTGACCTCTGCCAATTTGACTTACTCAGTTCCCACGGCCCGATTGTTACCTTTTACTGCGCCCCTGTAGTTTACGTTTAACAATGGGCAATTTATTGCATCAGTTTCCATTTTAAGTTAAATCATATAGGTTAATGTTGTTAATTACTACATTTTAAAAAATTATTTCATGTCGTAGTTTGTTTACATGTAGTAAAAGTAATGTGGGTATTTTTTGTTACTTTCAGACGCCGCTATTAATTTTTTTAAATGTAATACAATTTGTATTACATTGTTAAATGTTATTACATTTAAAAAAAATAATAGCGGCGTCTGAAAGTAACAAAAAATACCCACATACAATTTGTATTACATTGTTAAAAGTATTACATTTAAAAAAATTAATAGCGGTGTCTGAAAGTAACAAAAAATACCCACATACAATTTGTATTACATTGTTAAATGTATTACATTTAAAAAAATTAATAAGCGGCGTCTGAAAGTAACAAAAAATACCCACATACCAAAAAAAAATATGACCCTTTTAAAATGAAACAACTTTTATAATGATATCGCTGTAATGTTAAATCTGATATCCCAAACTGAAGTGGCATTAAGTCGGCCATATAATCTAGTAGAACTGACAACCGTTCGGAGGTAAGGTTTAGGAGTGGCAACCAAAAACCCAGTGTATACGCAGTGAAGGCTAATGTTCAGTAGTTGACTTTTGATAGTCCACATGATATTTTGCTGGTAGGATTCCTTAGCAGGAACCCGTCTGTGTAGGTACCACCAGTAGGGCCAGTTTTTTGCCGTGAAGCAATAGTGTGCAAACATTACTGAAGGGCACTGAGAGCTAGTGTAATTACTGGGCATACGAGAACAGATATCTCGAGGGTGACGGGAGCCATTGCTCCATTTAGTGCCACACAAATGTTCTACATGACACAGCATTTGTTATAGGCAGACGTTGCACTAACCATCAGTTGAAAGTTTAGCTCATCTCGTCACTTTATCCAATATAAAAATTGGTAGAAAGTGGTCACTGAAGTACATGAACACTCACACCTCCATCAAGATTCATATGTGTTGTGACACTCTGACGACTGAGTCAAAGCATCGTTGCCGAAAATTAGATCTTCAGGTTCCCGCCATTCACTTATTGCGTATTTGATTGTTTTGTCTGGTTATTTTTTGAGACGGGTTCCTGTGTAGCAATTCTACCCCTCGTGATTGTAATCCAGCCGTGTGGTGGCGACAAAAGATTATCCTCCACCCCATCTTATCGCTTGGGTGTCGTAAATGTCGACAGAGTGAAAACGAAAACCAGAAGATGTAGACCCTTTGTATCCTTTCTTTGTGAGGGAAACAATAAAGATATTTAAAAAAAACGATGGGTAGCAGCATCTTCCTGAAACATCTGAATAAATAAACTGTTGCCAACCTGCCCGCCAAGCGAGGCAACTATGGCAAAATCCCCCCCTAAAATAAAATCTACTAACTTTTGTGGCATTCTATGGGGGAGGCCTATTTCAGCAGTAGACTAGTGAAAAGCTGATATGATAACGATGATTGTAATCTAGAAAATTAGCCATTATATCTTCATTACATATGTAATCGTTGCGCGCCCAAATTGGGGGCCGTGCTGAAAGGCGCGTGGTGTGTTCCGGGGCGCCTTACTAAGAAGGTGGGAGGAGAGGAGAGAGGGACCGCCGATTGTAAGCGGCCAGCGCCGGTGGGGTCGCAGATGTGTGCGCGAGCGTTCCCTTGGCCCTGCCAACATGCGGCGATGGCGGAACACCGTGGGGTTTTAGTCGGTGCAAGTTCGACATAACCCGTCCGTCCCCCCGTGAAGGCGGGTATGCGTTAGGCATTTCCCCATGTAAAAAAAAGGTAGCGCTTTAGTGAAGTTATAAACAAATCCTTTATTTATGCACCAAAACAACTCATATACACAATATTTAAATTGGTTTAAAGCCAAAAAAGAAAATCACAAAATGGACCTGATAAGTGGCGCACCAACGTGAAGTTGGTAACTGATTATACAGTATTTTTATTTTATATGACTTCAATTAGATTGTATTAGGTTTGTACCGGATTGTACCGCTTTTAAATCGTTTGTACCTTAAGGAGGTAAGAGATATAGGGTTGCGAAAACGTGGTTAACAACAAATAAAGTTATGACTTACATTCGATTGTAGTTAGGCAGTACGGGATTGTACCGCTTTTTAAATCTAAGATATAATTAAATTTAATAAATAAGACTAAAACTCTTATAGCATATTTTTGTTTATCAAATTTTCGGTCCTTTATATCTCCTACCCCCTTGGTACCAACCAGGTACCAACGATTTAAACCTAGTCACTCGAATACGCCTTCTCCCATATAAGGGGTAGGCACAGACACATCCGTAGCCCACTTTTAGTCCCCGCATATTTGGCGGACAAGGCAACTAAGTCAAGTACTCCCTGGCTTAATCGAAAAGAAGTCGCAAAGATTAATTATTGTACAATAATCAGCCCCAACTTCACATAGGTAAGTGGCGCTGTGTTCAAACTCACGCATCACCTGCCTATCGAAAAGGGCAGAACAACGTCTGCGGGGCAGCATGTAATAGTATAAAATGTTTTTTTTTATAATTTGTAGGCGTTATTTACGAAGCCTTACTCGAAAGCTTAACTTGCCGCCCCACCACACTGACCTCGTTAGTTTGACCTTAACTGCCACTACACGAACACGAATGTCTGTTTCGTATCCAGAGTAGTGTAGATGACAACATGTTTGCTTATACATCAGTGCTATTTACTGATGAGACAATACGGCGGTCGGGACAAGTAAAACAAACATCTGAATGTTTCGATTGCGTAATTTTTAGGTAATTAGTTAATTATCGTGTAATACGTGTCTTATTTTATTGTTATTGAACAATTCGACTATTCTTATTTGTACTAGGTCTTAAAAAAATATAAGACAATAATTCCACGCAGACTATCGAATTCACATGAACTTTAAAAGATTTATGATTTTATATAATCACTTATATATATTTTTTTACACTACTTGATGATTTTCCTTGACTGACTTTCGACCACGGTAACTATCAAAATAATGTCGAAAGCAATGAACTGCGCAGAAAATATCATAGTGCCACAAGTGTGCGCTTAAATTCAGTATAGTAATTGACCTAATAACGCACATGCGATAAAATAGAAGGTAGACTAGAATGCAGTTTCAAAGACACGGGACAGTTACAACACAACCAGAAACCAACAATTTTTGTTTTAGCACAAATGCTGGTGCCTGCTGTGATTAGAACCCAGAACCCGCGTAGAAGTCTAATACTCTGACGCGATTACTTGATAGTAAGCGGTAACTATTTTCCATAGATACCTGCATACAAGACCCAGTTGTGCCCCAGGTTCTCTACGCTTGCCTGAACTAGTATAGATACGAAACGTAGTAGCGTTGTGCTACGATATTAGAGGGTGGCTTACTTTGGGGATTTTCAAAGATGCTACAGTTTGGTTTGGTGATTTGCAACCGCGATTGCATTGTTAGTTACATCGAAGGCTGAAATCCATTCCCTTGTATATATAATCCTTTTTTCATTTCTTATGACACCCACGGGATGATAAAGGTTGACAGCATTCCTCAAGTTTTCACGCATACATATGCACATCCATACTTACTATTATAAATGCGAAAATAACTTTCTCTGTCTGTTTGTTACCTTTTCACGGTTGAACCGCTAACCCATCTTGATGAAATTTGGCACAGAAACAGCTTGCATCCTAGCTACGGACATAGGATACTTTGCATCCCGGATAATTAAATAATTCCCACGGGATGTATAAAAAACCTATATATATTATAACCTAGTACGAAGTCGCAGGCATCAGCTAGTGATGTTATAATAACATATTTATGCCTTATTTACAATCATCCGTCATATATTGAATAAGGAAAAAATGTTGTTCAGCAATTATTAAAACAAATTAGAGAATTCAATACGCACGGTATTTAATGCGAAAAACACTTCAACAGTTTTATTCTTATTTATAAAGCACAACCGCAAAATAACAGCCTGCTATCAGGATCTGTGAACATCTCGATCCTTTGTTATCATCGCCGCAGTTTAATTTGCGAATAGCCGACTGGCTCCGGTTCCAGTTTCGCGAGACGCCAAGTTAGACTATCGCCCGGACCTGTTATTTGCGTCTGTTGTGCGGTCTATTGGTAAACTAAGACGCTTCTTTCATCTCGTGTGAAGTTATCCTTTGAGCAACCGCCCGATCGGCGTGACTAACCCGTTTGTGTCGGCGTAGAAATGAACTTCGATTTAGTAAATTACTTAAGTATTACAGTGTATTTCAATTTCAAAGTAGTTACAAGCAAAACAAAAGGGCAATTTAAAAATTTAGGATCAGAAGTGTCAGTCCCGCGAAAAACTTTAATATTTATATTAAATATGGTTCTATAGTTAGTATATATAAAAATAGTAATAGAGCACATAATTTTTTAATATTATCTAATAGAGAAAGTAATGAAACGTAAAATGAATCAAGAACCGATGTTTTACGTAAACAGTCACCTTTAACTTAGACCTTCTACCGATATTTAATATTTAAACACATAAAATGAAAGCTGTTAGAGTTGTCTGTTGGCATAATTTATTGGCAGTTCGCATCAGTTACCGATTATAATTTGAGCGTCGGTACAAAAATAAACTACATTACTGCGCATCGACCGCCGCCTACCATCCGCCTGTCCTTTTATCGCTTACTAAAGACTGTCCGTAACATTATCTATTTTAATTTTTAATAAATAAATATTTTAGTTTGACATTGTAATTAATACGCTGATTTTGTCAGAGATAAAAATATTTTCATCTTTTATTATTTACTATGTTATTGTATTGCCTTATTGAATTGAATGAAACTACTAAAGTTGCAAATATTTATGCATAACATTGGTTATGGTATTATAACTTATGACATGAAATAATGCGCATGACGATACTGAGAAGTTTTGAGAGAAAAAGTGTAGATGTCCTTGGTACAGAATTTTAGGTAAATGAATACTGGTTTAGTTTACGTATTTACAATCACCGGCCAGCAAGGCCTTGAAAAGTAATTTGTATTTTACAATTTTATTTCAGAATATTGTTATTAGAATGTCCATTGAATTAAAACCGATTCGTAAGTAACGTATAATTCGCATTTGCATGTAAAATAAATATTAAGGTTTATCTGGAACAACGTGGTCACGATTACGTCACTACGATTGGCCGGCCTGCATGTGCGTGGTCTGTAGCGAAATAAAGGTGTGTACCGTACATAATTCGATAATAACATAAAATTTTGAATGAATTAAAAAAATGTTAGTAAAGATCGAAACAATTTTTACATTACGTTACTTCAAAAAATGTTTATAATTATAATTTGGTTCAGTCTTGAGTCGATCTAATTTAGTTTACATACATACAATCTCGCCTTTTTCCCATATACGAGGTAGTCAGAGATCGCATCCGTAGCCCACTTTACGCCTCCGGAGGAAACGAGACGTGACGGGTGGCGGACAACGTTTATTCAATTTAAGCTTTTTCAAAGCTCTTATGAATGTCAATATTTACTGTGGTTCGAAAAGTCCCTCTCAGAGAATAACCGGCAAGAAACTATGGAGATTTTTTAATGCTATATAATGTAACTATATAACGGAAAGGTGACGTTAAAAGTACCCGCAACCGACGAACGTGTGTGAAAACGCTAATGAAAGTAGAAGAAGCTAAAAATGTGTGTCAGGATCGTAGCAAGTGGAAAGATGTGGTCTCTGCCTACCCCTATGGGAAAGAGGCGTGACTGTATGTATGTATGTATGTATGTATGTATTTATTTATGTATGTATGTATGTATTTATGTATGTATGTATGTATGTGCGCTATATGTGTGCCTGTCGGCAGTTTCAGTATGCGATTTTTCACCAGGTCATAAAAATCAAACGTCCAAAGATTGTAATTTTGGTTCGAATGTTCCGATTTGAAAACCGATATCAGGATTCTTTTACTGTCTCGAAATTTTGCACTCTGGGACCGGTAACACTAAATATAATTTTGGCTTATCATTAAATTAATTATACTATACGCTTTCTAATAAACATGAAATACAACCTGTATTTAAAATATTAATTAGAACTTATAAAACATGCTATTTTTTAAATTAAGTCTTAAGTCACATAATGATTTCTTAACCAACCAAAATTTACGGATTTTATCGCGTTCAATTTTTACTATTATTCTGTCGTTTTGAGCTCTTTAAAGCGCCCACGGTCACGAGAGGACTAAGGTTTTAGATGTCCTGATGTCATAGTTAATACGGGCTACCTTCAGCTTTTAATTATTAGGTACTTACATATGAAATTTGCGTTTTGTCATACTGGCCACTTTGATCTGAGATACGAGTATATTCCTCTTTGGTTAAGAATTCCAAATTCAAATTTATAAATCCATTTAGCTGGTATATTTGAGTTTCGAAAATCGTCATTCATTTGTTTTTTTTCTCATTCGTTTTTTCATTGGCGTCGCTCATCTATCGAGTTCTATCGTGGCACCAGTGCTGCAGAAACAGCTCGAAGGATTAACGATGTGTATGGCGCTGGTGTCGCAAAAGAAAAAACGGTATGTTTTTGGTTCCAATGTTTTCGTTCTGTAAATTCCGACCTTCAGAACAAACTCCTTAGACGGCCGGAGGCCATAGTGGATAATGAAGAATTAAAGGCTATTGTGGAAGTGGATCCATCGCAAACCACTTCAGAGTTAACTGCAGGCTTCGCTGTGAGTGATAAAACTGTTTTAATCCACTTGAAGCAAACAGGAAAAGTGAAAAAGCTTGAACGCTGGGTACCTCATGAATTGAGTGAAGCAAACCAGCAAACTCGCGTCGACTGCTGTGTTACATTGCTCAACCGGCACAATAATAAAGGGATTTTAAATCGGATGACAACCTGTGATCAAAAGTGAATCCGGTACTATAATCGGAAGCATTCGTCGCAATGGCTGAACCTTGGAGAACCAGCCAAATACTGCCCCAAGCGAAAATTTACTCAGAAAAAGTTACTTGTGAGTGTTTGGTGGACTTGTGCCGGTGTCGTTCACTACAGCTTTCTAAAATCTGGTCAAACGATTTTGGCAGAAATCGTTTGTCAGCAACTGCAAACCTTGATGGAAGAACTACCTGCTAAACAACCGAGGTTGGTCAATCGCTCTACGCCACTGCTGCTTCAGGATAACGTTAGACCACACACTGCACAACAGACGGCCGCTTAACTAGAGGAGCTGCATTTGGAATGTCTGCGACATCCACCGTTCTCCCCGGACCACGCTCCAACAGATTACCATTTTTTCCGTAATTTGGATAAATTCTTACAAGGAAAAAATTTCATCTCCGATGTGGCAGTCCAAACCGCCTTCAGAGAGTTTATTGTAGTATCCGATGAAGCTGTAAAAGCCGAGACGGCTAACAGCAATTACATCACCGAAAATATATATAGAGTTTATTGATTATCGTCCCCATGGTTTTTTAGTAGTGATCAATGAATTACCTATGAGATGGCAAAAGTGCTTATATAACAATGGTACATACTTTGATTAATTAAATCGACAACGACGACGATCGACGACAATCGAATTCGACTTTATATTCCTCTCATAAAAAATGCCAATTTCATATATAAGTATATATATATATAAGTATACTAAAATTAACTGGATTAAGTCATTAAGTCAGGGAGACAAACGAGCAGACAGTCAACCTGATAGCAAGAGATCACTGTCGCCTATGTGACACTAACCGGTTCTATGTCTTTCTGAATTACCTCTATTATCTTGCACAGCATTCGGTTGCAATTGTCTTATGATAAGTTGAAAACTTTCGTGACATATAGTTATAGGCTTGTTAAAAAAAAATCTATTGATATATTTTGTTTATCTGTGTCTGTAAATCAACATGTTGCCAAAGTATTTTTTTCTTACTTAATTTTTTTTTTATTTAATTGCATAATGTGATGAAACGAGCAAAACGTTCACCTGATGGTAAGTGCAACGTCTGCCCATAACAAATGCTGTGATATACCCAGAACATTTCTGTGTGACACTACACTGTGCCCATCACCCTGAGACATGAGTTCTTAAGTCTCATATGCCCAGTGATTACGCTAGCTCTCAGTGCCCCTCAAACCGAACACAGTAATGTTTGCACACACTGCTTCACGGTAGAATAACTGGCCCTGAGGTGGTACCTAGACGGACTATTGCACTATTGTGATTCACTTATGCTGATCTACGCTTATTTAATACCCTACATACTAGTGTATACTCGAATATTTATTTAAAAATATCGTGTCAAAATCATAAACTGCACGAAATCTACAGTCGAAAACGACATTTTGAACGCTGTAAACTGTTCTTAATTAGCGTCTATGTAACAAAGTTCACATTGAGACGATATTCGGCTGGCTCGCGGCCGAGCAACGTTTCTCGGAATTAGACGACCTGCTCCAAATAGACCGTTGCACCGTTTAATTGGAGTTTACTTTTGCTTCGGATGCCTATATGCCCGTTAATGTATTAAGTGAAACTTTGTAGTAACCCCCTTAGAAATGGCCTGGGCAGAGTAGAGGCACATTTAAAGGTTGTTACTTCTTAACTGCTGTTGTATATTTTGTCGTCATCATCAGCCTGCGGCAATCTACAGCCACACATAGAGTCCTCCTAATAAACGTCACTTAATCTAAGTGGGCCTAATAAAGTACTGATATTTATTTCTGATCATCTCGGACACAAACATCTATGAAACGTAGGTTCTTCCATCTCGTTGGTGTCGATCTTCCTGTATCTATGGTACCTAAAATTAAATTCGCCTTTAGACTGTGTCGTCGCCTAGCACTTCCCTCTCTACTTCTTTTTATGATGTAGTACCAAAAATCCAGGGATTCATTTCGCCGCTTCCGATTTTGACTTTTAAAGATTGTTAAACAAAATGCATGTTAATTTGTATAACATAAAAATTATTACTATGAAATGGTATCTGTAGCTTCAAATTATGCTGTTATATGCTTTTACATACACAGTGTATTACTGTGACTTCATAATGAATCAATTGTTATTTGAAACGTCCGTTACACTTAATCATTATTGTCGGCTTTGTTTCGAATAATCGCAATAACGACGTTCTCATTGTTTACATTGACAAAGTGAAATCGGCTGAATTGCAAACGTTGTCTATGCCTCCTCATGTTATTTAAAATAGCGGGAGTTAGTTATCACTTTAACAAGTAAATTATCGCAATTCAAATATTGCGTTACAGAATGTACCTACGATCGTACTCGTACGTAAAATAATGATGCGCAAATAATGGTGGTCAATTTTTTCATGATGATATTATCATCATCATCACTTTGATAGTCGCTTAACAATTTGCAAGTATTTTTCCCAATTAATTACCGCCATTGCCATAATCGCAAAACAGGAGTGTTCCGAGGAATTGTTCGGATTAATTCCAGTCGCAGATTTTTACCATCGCACATTACGGCTCAGGTCAAAATTCTATCGTCACCACTTTGATGGTTGGCATTCCACCACAGTGCGTTTTTCGCGAAATTTCTAGCCACGCAAGCACTTCATGGAATGAGCTGCCGTAGTTTTTCCGAACCGATGCGACTTAGGGACCTTCAAGAAAAGAACGTATTACTTTCTCAAAGGCCGGCAACGCATCTGCTATTCCTGTCGTATTATAGATGTTCATGGATGGCGGTGATCACTTACCATCACTTGAGCCAACTGCTCGTTTTTCCCCTCTTACATAAGAAAACGAATATACGACGATTGATTATACGTTGACGTTGTATCAATAACCGGGTCTGGGTGTTTGTGGATGTGCAATTTATGTGCTTGGGGTGCACCTATGATACAGGAGAAATCCTAGTTTGGGACCTTTTTAGAAGAATAAAAAGGATCACATTTGAAATTTATGTTGGCATTGTGATGACAACAACATTGTAAATTTCTTGGTAATATAATATATTGCGTCAGCAATTTTAAGACTGTATTCATATAAAAAAAATCTATATCTTTTGTACGAGTAGACTTAAGATTTCATGTTACACGTGAACTACTTTTATTATGAAACAAAGACTAATTAGGCGCAATGATTCTTGTGGTAAATTCGGCGGAACAGACAGAGAAAAAAAAAAACAGATTTTATCGTGGGGACGAACCAGTACACAGTATCTTTACGAACGCACACCTATCCTTGCCGAGGATGATTCGCGAGGCTATGGAATTTAAAAAAAACATCCTCCTTTCAGTTCAGAGAAAACGACTAGGTACTACCAACGACTTGGGGTCCAATAAATAATTATTCCAAAGCTAAGACGACTTCCTTGAGGCGATGGATGGATGTGGCTCAGGGCCGTGTTTTGTGGCAATCTATGGGGGAGGCCTATGTTCAACAGTGGAGTAAAATAGGCGAAAATTATGACGATGAGGATGAAAGCTAAGCATACACATACAAGACTTCAAAACACTAAGTTCGTTTTGCGAATAGCGGACCAAAATTACTCGTATAATTAAAAGCCAAAAGTAGTCTGTATTAACTAGTGACATCAGGCTGTCTGACACTTTAGTCCTCCCGTGATGATGGACTGCAGCATTTAACGCCGGAACTCAAATCAGTTTTTTTAAGGTTAGTATGACTAAAGTGCGAATGTCATTTAAATAGCTTCAGTGGTTTTTAAGGAAAATCTGGTCGGAGACGACTTTTTTTTCTTAGGAGTTAAATGAGCGTCATGAGACGTGCACTTTTGGATTTTCCAAACTTTTCAATGACTAGTGTTAACTGTTCTGAATAATATTCGGTATATAAAGGTTAGGTATATTGTTTCGAAGTGTTAAAAGTCTGTGGATTCGTGTGTGTGAAGGCTTTAAATCATTTAAGCCATTGTAGTTTAGTTCGTGTCAAACATGCAAGTGAAACGGGCGTCAATTGAAAAGTCAACTCTGAGGTCAATTGGCAATTTCCTTTCAGATTGGCAACGTCTAATTGCTTACTTGATCTCGGCAAGATCTCGTGCTACATGATACTGTAATGGAAGTGCAGATACTAGACTACATATCACACTATGTGTAATGTAAATGTGTTCAAAGGACAGTTTCAAACATGACATAGTTTTGTTTATAAAACTAGGAATCGTCAAAAACTATAACCAATACACGTGACAGAAGTTAAATATACGTATATTAGAAATTTAATTAAAAAAAAATAACATGAATTAACATAGATGTAATTAGCTGGATGATGAAGCCGTGGTAGCTCAGGGGTCTGGTGCTCGCCTTTAATTTCATAGTACGCGAGTAACCTGGGTTCGATCCCCGGTGCCAGCACCTCTAAATGTGTTCTACAATTTTAAGTGCTGATTTACCACGTGCTTAGCGGTGAAGGAAAACATCGTGATGAAACCTGCGTCTCCGAGGAATAGAAATATTTCGAGGATATGTGAAGTCCGCCAACCCGCATTGGAGCAGCGTGGCGGACTATTTCCAAAACCCTCTCAGAAATGAGATTAAATCTAATGTCCAATATCACAAAGGTATCTTATCAACATTTTAAATGTTAAGGTTATCTTGCCAATAAATTAAGGGCGATGACACTGTATTTAACTGTAGCATATTATTATCACGCCAATTCACTACATTCTTGCATTATTGGGGCGCTATGATATTAAAATCAGTCATAGTCATAGTTAAGCAACGTACCGAGATTTTAACTATATAAAAGATGATCGATTTACTAGCATTTGGTTTAGTGCGTCTTCATATTTCCGAATACCAAAGGTCAGTAAGTTTGAGACAATGCTGCTTCCGTTTGCTTCGGGGAGTGATCATTCCATACATCGTTTAATTTCATTGTAGTCTACTGCTTAACTGAAGAGCGGGGACCCTCACATTAATTGAAGAGGAGGAGGAGGAGTTGTCATGTGTAATTCCATTAATGTCATGTGTCACTTGGCAAGCGGGTTAAGGACAGCAGTATGGCACCCACGCCCCGACCCATCATCTGATTTACTTACCCTTAGTCGACTCCTACGACATTGGACGAAATGGGTTGACATAATCTCTAATGCCGCGACAATGCGTTCCTTCAGTAGTCCTAAATATTGTTAGTATAAAGGCTACCAGGCAAAATGATAACCTATCACCATTATAACTAGATGTGAAGCAGCGAAAATGATTCATTGTCATGGGCCCAAGCGCTAGTAAAGTTAACAAAAAAATAAAACTGACAGGCATCGTCCGACGAAATATATTAATGAAAATATGAGACAGGGGAAAAATAAGGATTCAAATCTTAAATGGCGTCGCGTTTTAGTAACTGGCCGGTATTAGGGTTACCATTCCTCAGTTTCACATGACCAGTTAATAATTAATAAAATCTCGGCTTAATCGGCAAGTTAAATTAAACAATTTAGAATTTAATTTAAAATTTTAACTTAATTCCATTAATGTCATTACATAAAAGTGTTCATGTCCATACAAATTAGGACCTTCAGTAATAAAGTTCTAACATTTTAAAAGAATAATATCAAAACAGTCTGAGACACCCTTTTTAGCTTCAGATTTTTTAATAAAAACTTAGGTTCCTGATTAAGTGGTTACCCTTGCCAGATTTTATTTCGTTTAAAATACGAAAAAGAAAACAAAAGTGGTAAGTTTATTTTCTCCTATTTGCCTCCGACCACGGTGCTATTGACAATGGCTGCCAGAATGAAATATGGCGCGTCGGTAACGAAAAAGAGATTAGTCCGACGATATTATTCCTCGTCTATTGTGAGTTATTGCTGCGGCGGCGGCGGGCTGTTTGCCGATTCAAATGTGTTATATTTCGAATCACCTGTTAAGCTGTGACGAAGGTTGGATGTTTTCTTAGGATATCACGTTCGTGATATATTGGATAATAGGGATACTTTTGATATATATATTCTAGATATAAATGTTTTACTGTTTAAAGTTTTAGTTGGTGTTCAAAAACGCTTATAAATATTTTTGTATAGCACTTACAGGCTGTATAAATTAAAACCCCTTGTGTCTTAAGCTAATTCTGCTGCACTTAGTCTAATAAACGAATAATTAAATTACGACAAAATAACAAACCAATAATAAAATCAGATATAATAATATAACAACCATGCTTATTGTCCTTTTTGAAATTCTGTAAAATGCACATTTTTTCTAAATCCATTTTAAGAATTATATAAATGTAGCAAACATTTTAATTTACGATCCTTTATCGTTTTCCGATTGGTTCAGCGTGAACTCACCCACATAATTAGAGCCCAGTTGGCGCCTATACCATAAGTTAAGGTACACACGATGAGATGAAGGGGCTGAGGTCTGAAGGGACTTAGCGGCGCGTGTGGTATTGGGTTGCCACTTACCGAGAATTTGCTCCGACTATCTTAATTTATTCTATGTCGACCTGCAGTAAATCTTTAAACGTTGAGAAAAGGCAGGAATATTTTTAAAAGGTAATTATTACTTTTAAAATCTCGTATATGTATATAAAACTATCTGCTAGGAATTAATAACTACTGAATAGTCGCAAACAAGTCTGAAGACGTCAACATATTCATAAATCCTTACTAATTAATATACTACGAACTTATAATAAATGAAGGAAAGGCAATTATAAAAATTAACGCATATCTATACTAATATTATAAAGCTGAAGAGTTTGTTTGGTTAAACGCGCTAATCTCAGGAACTACTGGTTCGAATTGAAAAATTATCTTAAGTGTTGGTTAGCTCATTTACCGAGGAAGGCTATATGCTGTATAACATCACGCTGCGACCCTTAAAGCGATTTCTTCTAAACTAAACGGCGGGTGAAACCGCGGGGTATACGATACACCGATAACGTCTTCAATTTGTTTCACTTTGTGTATAAATTTGTGTTTTACTGAGAAATCAGTTATTTGCATTAAGCCCGGTGGTCAGTACAGAGCTGACAACCCTGCAACAGAGGGCAGACACAATAGCAGCCGCCGACGCCGCCGGAACCTTCTGAGAACCGGTCTCGGGGGCAGCGCACCGCCGAATTTTGCGTCGACCACCCATCGCCAGCACCGATACTTATCACTCTCGTATTTATGGCTAGATCAGAAACAATGTTATTTGTAGTGAAATATTTGTTATTAATGACAGGTTAATAATAAGATAACGGAAGAGGGACCAAAAATGTTTGTAATTGAAAATTAAATTGTTAAAAAATCATCAAAAAGGAAGTTGTTTTTGGGTAAAGTTATCATTTTAGAAGTATTAGTCCACCTCACGTAAGACAATGCTGATTCGATGTTATTCATCATGCATTTTAATTAAAGCCCGTTGAATAATTGGATCACATCATTTTGATCTTATTTCAGGACTTTAAACCTGTCTTTCTTTAGCAAACCATAACCAGAAATAATATTGTTTAGCCGAGTAAGATTCTGGCAGCGTGAGAAGATATTTATTTTTATTTTAATTAAGGTAAATAACAAGATCAGTATAAGTCCACCCGTTGTTTATGTATTATATATATATATTTGTTAATGTGATTGTTGAATAAAACTTTACTCAAATATTCATCATTCAATAAAAAATATAAAGACGTATTAATAAGCTCTGCATTTAAAAGTCGCTAATCAATTATGAATTGCTTAAAGAACTACACGTGGAACTATTTTTGGCCGTCCTGGCACTATATTTTATGAAATTGTGCACGAGAGAGAAGGAAAGTTTTACTGCTAGCCGGTGCAACGATCCCGCCTACTTAACGCCCTCCACTCGTAGATAGTGAGGTGCTGCACCTAATGTTGAAATTAACAATTTATTTTTAATTATATCAATGACGTCTTTGTAAATGTGACTGGCTAAAAATATAAAAGTAAAACCAATGTTCGTTTAATGAACTATCTACTAAATAGAGAAGTCTATAACGCTGCATTAAAAAGAACGTAGATTGAGACGTATTGCAGAGCACGTGTTGCGGTCTATAACTTGCAGAGTTCTATACTTCTGATTTTTTCAACAAGGTCATATCATACGCTGATTGTATAGATGTTAAGATTAAAAAAAACATGTCTGAGTGTTGCTGATGACGACATTACAACGATAAATTTAAATTAGTGAGTGACTTTTGTGATTTCGAGCGAACTAGTTCGCGGAGACACTTGTTGCGGTTACATTTGAATATAATGACGCACCAACAGAAATACATCGTGATGATCGTTCATGCATACACGCTGTTATTTCAAAATTTAGCAGTTCTTAACATCGTACAATATTGAGGCATGATTTATTCCGTTCACTCTTTTCTTATAACTTCTTTCAAAACATGGATGGATAGGAATCGATATTTATACAAATTAATGTTTAATTGGTTTTGATCTGACTGTTTATCGGTGAAAGCAAAATTTCCGTCCATTCACAAAAGCAACAAGGACAGGAAACAAAATTAAGTTGGAAAATTTAAAGGACCCTGAAGTGTCTGATATGTTCGTGAAGAAAGTCGAACACCTTGAAGTGCGCAGTCGATTTAACACAAGATAATCGAATATAGTAAACACATTGTACTTTAAAGTCAAATAAAAATATCTTACGTACCCAAAACTAATGTTTACATCGTTTCACCTATCTTGACATTAAGTCATAATCGAATCTGCGATTATATATTTTTGAAGAATGATAAACAAATGGGGCCAAACATTTGAGCATAGTTGAACTTAGTTTATAGCCCAATCTATTTATGTTCACGATTAAAATGTCTTTATCACTGTATTTACTGATTTATTTACATTACTATATATATATACTCTACATTTAGAAAAAAGTAAAGTTTCACCCTATAAATGTCCCACTGCTGAACACAGGCCTCCTCTCATTTCTGAGAGGGTTTTGGAGCTAGGAAGAATCCGCCACGCTGCTTCAATGCGGGTTGGCTCTTCATTTATGGATCTTTAAAAATACAAACTTAATTAATATTCAAGTCTTTTAGTCCAACAGCAACTGATACACAGCTACTGCGATTGTTAACATGAAAATGTTGTTAAGCTTTAAGACTTATTTTCTTATATTTATTTTGATAATTACCTAAATAACTGAATAACTAAATTTGTTCCTGTCACTGCCTGAATTAGTATTCTCAAATTAGTAGTATAATTTTAAATAGAAAAAACATTTTCGATAAGTTTACATTTAATTCCCAGCCCTTAGCACAATTCATTGAGTAAACCTGTGTCCCAAGCTGCGCGGGCGCGCGGCTTTGTTTCCTCCAGCGCGCACGATTCTGAGCGAGTGTGCGTCTGTGTGTAAATCGCTTGTTTGTGTAACTGTTCGTAAGTTTAGACACTCGCCAACCCGCTACGGCTTGGGCGCCGCTCTCCAACGTGTTTTGTTAACTTTAACAGATGTTAATGTATATTTATTGATGTAGTTTACTTACTCAATCGTTCTACGTTTCATATTTTTACACTAGTTAACCACTAAACGATAAGTCAACGATAATTATGTCCTTGTTTCTTATAGTCAAGAGTTTTGCAAAAGATGCATTTGTGTTTTAGCTATGATAGGTCCATATTTTAAAACAACAAAGCCCCAATTTCCACTGTATGTTAAATTAAAAGCGTAATTTATTACAAAATATCTTCATTTTACGATCGAAAATTATAATTTACTATAAGTACTATGTAATTTTATTTTCAGGTGAGATACCAGCGTTCTAAGTTCAACCGACGACGTTCAGGTAACAGGTACATACATAAAACAAACATAAGTTCCATGGCCCGCAGTCAGATAACGCGCAGGGGAAAGTTAAAACTTTCTGAATACTGATCGATTAAAAGTAAAAGTACCTCTATTCTGTGCGTATTTAAAGAAAGGTTTATCTAATTTGCGTAATAATATGCGACGTGCATTTTCGTATTTAAATGAACTTACGTTGAATGTTAATTGAAATTACGTAAATGAAAATATAAATATTACATATCATATAAATTCTGCTAGCATAACTTCAAACCTGATAATGAACAGAAAAATATATTAAGATAAAAGTGAAAACATTGGTCAGTCTTATGTTAATTTTGCGAATTTTATATTGGTTTTAAGCTAGTTAGATCAAATCCCAATTACAGGTGTTGTCAATCAATACTGGTGGGGCTTATTTATACCGCGCAGAAAGTTTAGCGGTAAAAAGTTTTTTATGAGACTGGCCAGTAATTTATTTTTAAAATAGGATTATTTAGACTTTTGGCGCCAATTCGTAATGTCGTGGTAATGTTTTTTAGTTGCCCACGATTATGTATGAATTCATCGTCGTCGTCGTTTCAGCTTATCACAAGTCCACTGTTGAACATAGGCCGCCCCCATAGACAGCCATAAAAGTTTGTAGCTCTCATATTGGAGGGATTTTGCCATAGTTGCCACGCTTGGCAGGCGGGTTGGCAACCGCAGTTTATTTATTCGGATGTTCCAGGAAGATGCTGCTGATTCATCATCTACTAAAATTAGTTTCATATTAACAAATATTCTTATATTAAATTACAAAGCATTGTGAATGTTGTAAATAGAAAAATCATCACAATCTCATACAGTCAGTGGTTGTGATGTTACTATTTCACCTTTTTTTAGGATGGCGCAACTTATACTTTGATATAATTTTACCAGTGTAACAAGAGCCTTCATGACATAACGGGCTTTACTTGAATGCAGGCTTGATTTAACTATTTGATTAAAGAGAGCAGGCTCTTGGTAATGCGGTTTAAGATAACAACGAAACGTTTAAAGTTTGCTTAGCTGTACAAATATTGTCGGATTGGTAGCCACACGCGCCGATACCGAGAATTTTTCATTTGCTCACTAAAGTACTTCAATAAAATTAATCTTTACGTAGTATTTCTCTATTACTTTACCGACGAATGTATGGAAATACTAAAATAGAATTAATTTCTAAAATATCAACGGAAAGGTAAAATTATATTTAGTGTTGCTTTATTCGTTAGGTCAAGCGGCGTTAACAATATTTACACTTCTATGATAATTTTACGGATTCATAAACATAAAGGTTTGTTTTATATTGTTATTTTAATATCAGTTTATGCATGAAATGTCAATGTAATAGAAATAACAATACATTTTTCTCTAATAACTTTTATCAAAGATTGAACAGTTAGTAGAAAATAGAAATGTTACTTTTCAAACAGTTAATATGTTTGTAACACGTCAAAACCCTTATTGTAGAACAATCACGGACATTAGAGATTGTAGTTTTCTGCACTCGGAACGTGCCGGTATGCTGTGTCAATGTCCTTACCACATTTATACTGTATAAGCCTGTTTATGTTTAACCTACGAGCAATACAACAGAATTCTAATGATAATGTGTGTACAGCACCTACTATAATATACTTATACTAATACTAGTTCTTATAGATTTAGCAGAACTAGTAATGGAATGGGCACACAGTGGTAAATATGTACAATAGATATAATGACAATGTTGCTTGAGCTATTTAGATCGTTGAAGTAAGCAGTAAAATTTTAAATATATCTATGTATATATATTATTTCTCAGAGGTGTTTTTTGTCGGTATGAAATATCTTCCTTAATACTGTATCGAAATTAATGCCATTTTCAAGATTATTTTTCATTTTAATGACGAAAAATAAGAAAATGTCTTAAAATTAATGTTATCGTTAAAAATTTAATTAATCAATTAAAATGTAGAAGGTGCCATCTGTTGACAATCCGTACTAACTAACATGCACGACGGCTGTCGGTTGGAGTTATTAATATTCTATAAAGAAGTTAGATGTCACCGTCTGTTCATGATCATGATGATAGTTTTATTTACTGTGCAATTTTTCCTACATTTACAATTTTTTGTACATAACGCTAATTTTAAAAGCTTTCCTGTTGTACAAAATAAACTAAGTACAGACGTACCAGTAAGGTTTTATTATTGGATTTTTCCTTTGATCAATACAACATAACTGATACTATTGTGACATAAGTCTTGGTACTATCCGCATATTTGTCTTGACACAAACGTTACCATGAACTTATAAACTTTGCTTCTAATGGAGGTTGTGTTATGCGCGGATCCTTTCAATATAAATTCCATCATGACTATCCATTGAAATACTTGTTCATATAGGTCAGATTATGTTTACGGAGGTTTAATTAAAACATTTGTACTTACGGCATTCTTAATAAATTCTTTTCTTGTTACTTATGATTGAAGTAATGTATATTATATAAATATATTTGTATGTTTTACTTTTAGCTGAAAGATAATTATATTACATTGCCTCATTAAATATATTTTTTGACTAAATACATCTGTCCTAGTAAGCAGACTACTGCAGAGACCTTAGATGGTAGTTCTAATCTGTCCTCAATTTTATTTACGATATGGTGAGTCATTTGAGTTACGTTTCTTAGCTTTTAATGCACTTATTTCTCGACATCGGTATCTTGGGCCGCCATAAATTGCGCTATAGGCGTGGTGCATCTAATTGCTCGGCAAATTGAAGCCGTGGGAAGGTGCGTGCTCATAGTGACACGGTGCGTGCCCTATGTATGAATGCATACAGGAAATGAAATGAATAAGCTCTGATGCATGAGAGAACAACAGTGTTTTGGTTGTGTAAGGGAATGCTGCTACAATTTTGCTATTTACAAAATTGTATATGATTATGTCAAATGCCTATCTCAATGGTTTAGGGTACGGACTGCGAAGTGAGAAACATGACGTCGCAGGAACGAGTCTGCCATTCGACTATTGTCGTGAACCACATTCTAGCACAAGCATTGCTTGTTTAAAAGAAACGTATAAGTAGTTTTAATGTGTACGAGGTTGTGGTCTGGCATATATAAGACAGTCGTTCCGCTACCTGTCAGAGGCCACTACATTTTTCTGGCTTTTCCGTTTCTCAAGACGACTTTTACTACACCAAAGGGATGGTGCGATGGAGGGTAGAATCTCTTACCCAGCCACCACAAGGCAATATTCGTTTTTACGTGCGGAAGCTTACATGTTAATTGCCACGTAAATATACGTGGGAACTTTAAATACATTTATTTAAAGTATAAAGTTTTAAAAACGCAAAAGGTTTTCGATGTTATTCCGCACCCTAACTCCTCGTAGTGTTAACTGTACCTTAGATTGAAGTAAAACTAAATTCTTGATATTAAATGTGTATAAAAGTAAAATAATTAAATTTCATAAACGAAAACAAAAAAAAACCTTCTAGGAACTCATTTCTTATCATTAAATATCTTGGAATAAATTAACTGTATCAAAAATTACGTTACTTAATTTTTGTATTAAGTTGCTCACATACTTTTTTTAATTAAAAGAGGATATGGAGCAAAGTCGCACTGTTCCACTGCCGGCAGGGAGTCGTGTTTCAATGCATTTTTTAGAACGAAGCACTGTGAAAGTTAAAATACAAATTGTAATAATCATACTTATAGGAAAGAAAGTTAATTTGCTAAGATCCGCATGCAAAATTTTATAAGTTATAAGTTTAGTGATATTGACAGTCAGCCGCTGAGTGTTGTGTACGGTGCTCTTCAAAAACTAGGTATGCGGATCTTAGCAAATTATCTTTTTTTAATTTATTATAATGGATTTCCGCAAAGTAGCGTCTGATTCTATTAACTTGTCACACATATATTATAAACTAGCGATCCGCCCCGGCTTCGCACGGGTAGATAGATATTAAAAAGATAAATTAGTACTTTATTTGGACAAATAGAATATCCACAATTCCTTACACTAACATTTTTGTAGCGACTATTCTCATCGGCGGCTCTCCAGCTGGTCAGATAAGATAACGTTATTTTACCTAAATAATTTTTATATATGGGAACATAAACCATGACATACAGAGACACCGCGGCCGCTGTATTTTTTAAAGAGCGTTTTAAAGGGTTTAAATAAAAGAAAATATATAATTGAAATTACAAACCACTATTCAATTGTTTCTAGTTTACAAGAAATAATATGAGTAGGTAAGTAATTAATAGATCTTAGTCTATTCGCGAGTAGCGCGGGCGAGCGAAGGGCTGTTCGCTCACACCGCGGCATTTTTCTTACTTTTAGCATTATTATGCCTGTCGTAACTTCTAAACGGTAGGTCCGATTCGAATAATATAAAGAGGACTTTGCATGTACATAATCAACCTTGACTATGATACTATTTTGTAGGATAAGAATTCATATCATGATACCGATGTCATCATCTTTCGATTCTACCCGTATTTTGATAGACTCATGAGAACAAAAAGCGGTTATTGTGACTTAACTATAATAGTTAGACATATAGCCTCGCGGACTTTTTTGTGAGTAATAATGAGTGATGTGAAAATGTAGTACATTATTTTCTTTATCATTAATAGGTTTTGCAGCGCACGCCAAATAATGACTTTTATCAGTAAATGTTTGATACCTTGAGTTACATCAGAGCAATTTTCGTAGGAATCTCGGTTTTTTTTTTAAATTAAATACAATTCATGTTAGTCGGTGATAATGGTAAATAATTAAGTTGTGTAAATAGGTGAAAGAATTTCTAAAATCGGTTCAGTAGTTTTTAGAGTTAAATCATTACAACCAAACATACAAAAAAACAAATATTTCCTCTTTATAATATTAGTTTAGATATAATAGGAGTACTTTTTTGTATTTCGGTCTACGAACAGATTTAGCTAGAGACTACTAAACATAGTCTAAGGTGGACCTAGATAAATAACTCTAGGTCCACCTTAGACTATGTTTCATCGTGTTTGTTTAACCGGTTCCGAAGTAATAACCATTTTTACGATAATATTCCACAGAAGGCTTTCTATTGTACTGTAGCAGAACCCTTGATTACTAAAAAGTTTTTCATAAGTCGTCTATCTATGACGAATATTGATAAAGATTTTTCTCCACTAATTATAATACCTACATGTTTATACTTCACTTAGATTTTTTGTAATAACACGTTTAAAGAAATCGAAAAGTCTACGCGAACGAAGTCTCGGCTACCGCTTGTATTTAATAAAACTATCGAGTTCTTTGTACCCGTCGAAGTAACAAGCAACATGTAACATGTTAAAAGACGAAAACGTGCGTCGAGCTGTCTGGTGAAAGCTGCACTGGCCACACCTATCGGCTGTTTCATTGAGACTTTAATGCCTTTTAAGTGCTCTGTGCCTATGTGAAAAGTTTTCCTCTAGGTTGGGTTAGAAAGTTAAATTGTTTGAAAATAGTAATTTTTAAAAATATGTTTATTATTCAAAACACAGTAAAGCTGTATAATTACACCTAGGTACTAACAATATTAAAAATAAATAAATTCGATATTCTGTTCGATGAAATTATTTATAGATTCGTGGCATAACTACACAAAGAATGTAAGTGTAAGAAAACTTAGAGTGACATTTATTTAAAAATTAAATTTGGTAAATATAGTAGTTCATTTATCTATATTTTAATACGTAAAGAGAAAAAACGTTGAACCTCTTTTTAAGCATATTGCACGCACGTAGTAGGAGTGTGAGATTTGGCATAAAGTTTATATAGAGAAAAAGCGAAAAAGCTTAATGTATGTGTTACAAATACTAACATTAAATAGAATAAAATAAAACATTTATTATTTACATTCATACTGCCAATGTCAAATTCATAATAGTCTATTGTCAAACAGTCACACAGACCAAAGAATGTGTCCAAAGAATTTTAAAATGTTACTAACAAATAACTACCCAAACTTAGTAGAGTTTAATCTTAAAAAATATATATGAGTTACGGTCGGAATTTCGACCACAGTTGGCGATCGCTAGCAATAATAAATATGTTAGGTTGTAAACAGTAAACAGTTTGTCATGTCGAATTTGAAAGAAGACCGATTTAAAAAGATTTCCGAACGAACGAACAAATTAGTGTTTAACGCTGAGAGACTCGATCGTGTGCGGAATTTTAAACACTATCTCGTCACTCGCTCCAGGCGTATCCCGTCATTTACTATGTGCGTGGCGCATGTCTGTGTGACCGCATTCGAACTCAACTCGTATTCCTCCCTGGAAGTCTGGTGACTCAGCCGATAATCAATTAAAATATTACTTGCGAGACGTGCTTAACCGTGTGATAGGCATGCTTGTACATGGATTCATAAACAGGATTTAAGAACATATTGAATAAAGCTTGACAAGCAATCAATACAGGAAAACATCATATTTTTTGTAGTGGATATAATTATATAGTCGGAACCTGTTGCCTGTTTCTAATTTCCGTACAACGATTACTATAACTATTATTAAATTTAAAAAGATCGCTAAGAAATAGGCGGCGTAAGAATGTCAGCAAAAAGGAATAGTTGTACTCGTATAAAATAACATTATTCGAATAGCTTAAAATTTTCCGAAAAAGTCATGAATTGATTGCCGAATGCTGTCGGAAGCTATTAACTGCGCAGGAAATATTATAGTGCCACAAGTACGCGCAGAGGAACTCACTCGTACCAACGTACCCGCGCCCATGCGATAAGATCGAAGGTAGGTTGGGATGCAGTGTCAGAAACAAGGGGACAATTCCAACACAACCAGACCCGAAAACCAACAATTTATGTTTTAGCACAAATGTTGGCTTCGGTTGGGATTCGATCACGGTGCAAGTGCAAAATAGATTCTTGCGAGGTGCCACCGGAGCCGGCTGGTACCAACGCAATGTAGACCTTCACAGCGACTGTGAAATGCCCTTACTCTCTGAACACTTCAGAGAAGTATCACGGCGGTTTATCTAAACCCGCTGGTGGTTAAAGCAGCGAATTATCGATCCGACAGAAACGCGACCGAACGCAAACGTCGCCCGCGAAATGTGCTAGACGACACGGACGTCTCAGCACTCCCTGACCACGATACGGTCAGTCATGATCCGAGCAACACTGTACACACAGTCAATAGCTTTAACATCACACGCACAACGTCGCGCGACCGCCGTAGAGAGCGGCGCGCAGCTATCGTAAATAACACCGCGTACACCAGATACACCCGTGTTCCAGGGCGGTTCTCAGCACCCAGAGTTACCGACACACAAGTCGACAGTCCGAACGTAGGCCCGTAGCCTCCCTCGGACGGTCATTAGATGACTTAAGATAATAATTTTATGGAGATATTCACAGTAGCGCAAGCACGCTAGCGAACGCAACGGTCCGAATTTAGATGTTTAGTAAAAAAAAAAGTAAAGTTTCAGCCTATAAATGTCCCACTGCTGAGCACAGGCCTCCTCTCATTTCTGAGAGGGTTTTGGAGCTAGGAAGAATCCGCCTCGCTGCTCCAATGCGGGTTGGCGGCTTTCACATGTTATATTTATGTATTTATGTTTGGGTCAAACGAAACCTGGCACGCGGGCCCCGGGCCCGCGAGCACAGCATCCGATGAAGCTGTAAAACCCAAAAGGCTAACAGCGATTACTTCACCGAAAACAAGCAAGATCACGGGCAGTTGGCATAGAATTCAGGTACACTGATCATTACGCTACGTGGTCATGAAAACCAGGAATTTAGCCATGTTGTCGATTATATTAAATTATTATTTAATCTATTTACTTTTATCATAATTATGTAGGAAAGTAAATACATAAAAGAATTTTTTTTTGCTGTTTATGAAATTGGGTACTGGGTGTTCGGGATTTTTTTTATAATGTATATGTTGGCAACCCTGAATCATCACGATACCTTTTTTCTGTTACTACTACATGATATGTTTTTTATTCTCAAGAAACTTGTTTCACTTCGTTGATGTTATATTTCCATCACTATCCTTGTTAACAACGATAATGGATCAGGTGAACACTATAATATATCATGTCTTTATAAATACACGTAACACGTTAAAAAAGTATTGGTGATTTTCGAATTGTTGGGGTTTCAATTTTGCATAGGCAGAATGCAGACAGCTTCTTTTGCCTGACCTGCCTAGCTAGTTTTTAATGCATGTAGGTAACGGGGTAATTTATACCAGTTGCTATACGTATTTAAAATTAAAACGAATAAAAGTAATCAATTTAACTTATCAGTATTACCTTACAGTTAAAGTCAGGCCTCAGATTTGTTCGTTCCACACGGTCACGATTTAACCTACCGGAGCCCCTAAGCCACATAACGATATTAATTGTTGAATGTTCGAATACTAAGTGTAATGCATAAGTCTTTTATAATAGAGTTGCTTAAAAATTACCCTCATTTATACTCAGTCGACGCTGGTAATCTTGACGGGATTGGCAGGATTCCAGAATTTGTATAACACCTTAGATACAGCTTTGCAAAAACACTGAAAAGATCTTTGTATAAATAAGTAGCAGTCATCTTTTTGTCTCCATCAGTCCAGCAAATCTTCAGTTAAAGTTAACTATCATGTTACTGTCGATCAATTAGGCACAAACCTGGACAACGACAGTATACGCGTGGCCATAGCTTATAGACTTGGCTGCGACGTATGCGTCCCACACAAGTGTATTTGTGGTGTGATGGTGGAAACTGACGGGTATCATGCTCTCAGCTGTATCAGATGTGCCGCGAGATTGTCTCGCCATAGTGCACTGAATGACATAATTCATCGTGCTCTTGTATCGGCTAATATTCTTAATATCTTGGAGCCTTCGGGCCTAAGTCGTAGTGACGGGAAGCGCCCTGATGGTCTTTCACTAATCCCTTGGGAAAAGGGACAATGTTTAGGTTGGGATGCGATGTGCGTCAACACTTTTACTGTGGCACACCTCAAAGACACAATTCGCGTTGGTGGAGCTAAGGCCGAAGCTGCCGCAAGGGCAAAGGATTTTATATATGCTAATTTATCGTCTCTGTATCACTTCCTGCCTTTTGCAGTAGAAACGGCGGGTGCTTGGGGAGCAGAGGGGAAGATTTTGTCGGGAAGCTTGGTAGGCGCTTAAGAGAGAGACGCTTGCTCTGGATTCTTTTTGGTTCAACGCTTGTCACTGGCCATACAACGTTTGAACCGGGAACGATTCATGATGGCCTTGTTTACATTTTTTTTTTTATAAATAATGCCATTATTATAATATAAATATTTTATATATTATAATATTTGTTACAAATACATTAAATTGAGTAAAATAGTATAATAGTAGTAGTATAAAGGACTTCCATTATTAATAATTGCATATATGTTTGTCACGTCATGTCACGGGTTTTTTAATTTTGTACTATGTATTACGTCAGCTGCGACCGCGACCGTGTTGAAATAAGTAATTTAGCGTGTCTTGTTTGTTTTAATTTCGTGCAATACCTATGAATTTAAACTTTTAATGGTAGTAACAGTAGAAATTTATTATGACTTTTTATTTTTAATCTTATTATTAAATCAAATTAACGATTATAATGAGACTTAACATTCATAGAAGTATAAGATACATTGTTTTCAATTCCAATGGATTGCATTTCATTTTGCTATGGTAAAAAAATACGAAAACAGTTTGGAAACTACAAAGCTAATAATTTTTAATTTTTTTTATGCATTATCAAGTTATTTGAAAAATATGTAAGATAGGAAAAGTGAAGTTAAATAAGTAATTTAGCGTGTCTTGTTTGTTTTAATTTCGTGCAATACCTATGAATTTAAACTTTTAATGGTAGTAACAGTAGAAATTTATTATCACTTTTTATTTTTAATCTTATTATTAAATCAAATAAACGATTATAATGAGACTTAACATTCATAGAAGTATAAGATACATTGTTTTCAATATCATGAACGTAAACAAACTGCAGACGTTCTCAGTATATAGTGTATTATGTGTTTGACGTTGTCTTTTTATGAAATTTTAAGTATTTGTAACACATGTTATATGCTGTATATGTTATATATTTTTCGCTTTATTATATTTTTTATTGTACATGTCATATGTTCTATATTTTTCGATTCATGTCCATACAATCTAACTCTGTCATTTCTCATACTCCTTCGTGCGCGCTATATGCTTGAAAGGGGGTGTAACGTTTTCTCTTAAAGTACATACATATTTTTTTATTTATTAATCTTTATTGTTTCCCTTACAAAGTAAAGATACACAAGGCTGACTTAATGCCTTTAGGCATTTTCTCCCAGTCAACCCATGGAGTGGTGAGATTTTGATGAAGGTGTAACAATATAAGACGAAAAATATAAAATAAAATAATATTATAATAATTATATATTTAAATATCTAATAACATTTACATATATGTAAATAGAAACAAACATATACATACACATATATATAAACATATATAATATTAAATTCACAATTAACTGTATGCCTTTTACAAGGTTTTAAATGTGAATAATGGCATTGGAGGAGAGCAATAATCTGTAATATGTATATGTATGTATGTATGTATGTATGTATGTATGTATTTATATATATATATATATATATATATATATACACACACATATATACGTTTTTTAACGAAATGATGTAAGGAGTGAGCAGTTTATTAAATAAGAAGGTTGAAAATAAGAATATCATTTTCAATTTAAAATTTATGCCTCTACCAGAAATGACATAACAATGACATGAATGTGCATCAAAACAAGCTACCGACGTCATTTGTTTGCTTGTTTCCAAGAACCGACGCTTTCTCTACCGGCAACGACTAGTGCCCGAAGCCTCCCGGTTGTATTACATTGGTCGTTCAGGTAAACTTTTAATACGATGCACAACAGGTTAAGTAACTATAACAAAGTTATAAAGAACACATAGTTGCGACGATTAAATATTGACTTAGAGCGGTTGTTAGGGTAAATTGGACGTTTTTTTATTAGGATGTGAATTCCTGTATTGCGACCGCATGTAATATACTCTACTAATTAAAAAAGGGTCAAAGTTTCGGTTAACTCAAATTCCATTTAGTTCATCGTAGTTCATCTTCCTGTTGACTGTAAGCCTTTCGGGAACAACTTATTTGTACATGACACTTAAACATGTACATGAGATTTAAATTAGGACAAGTCATAACTTTATTAGTCACAATTTGTAATCTAATAACTAAAACCTATATAGCAATATTTCACTAAACGTCTACATCAGATAGTAAGACATGAGAAGATATTGTCGATTGTAAATAATATTTTTATAATACAATACGACCATATAAATAATTTCAAATTAGTTTATCTTAAATGAAACAAAGTATACAGAAAATAGGGCTTTATTTTTTTAACTCTAAGCCTCCTTGTTTATCAAATTGAACGTAATTGAAAAAGCAGGCAAAATGGTAATATTACGCAAAACCAGTTTTATCGTGCCCTTTTGTCAGTCCGAAGCCACAGTATCGAAGCCTCGCGTTGAACATTTATTGGCAAACATTGATTCGAATCGTGCTAGTCGTAAAAATAAATTATTACTTATATACATGTAGCATTTTGAATCGTGCAAAACTATACTCTGAAGTTAATATTTTAATAAACGTCTTTGATGTTGGCAAACGACGTTAGCATTAAATACGGTATTTCAATTAAATAAATAATAATGAACGTTTTTTTTATTGGTTGATTTTATTTTATATTACGCATGTAATTCGTGTGATAGATATTTAATTCTATTGTATTTTGTGAAGTGAATATTTATTGGATATTGTTAGTTAAGAAAAAAACTGGCAGTTATTTAAAATAAGATCACAGAACCGCTTTGTCTCTGTAGAGGCCGAACTTTTTGAATTGGCTATAAATAACGTTCCTTAATGATAATAGCAATCGTCGTTATACTTTACGGAAATTCATCACAATATTCCATATTAAGACACATTACATCAGCAATAAAAAGTAGATTTGATAAAATCAAACAGAAACAACGTGTGTGTTATCTTGTTTTTGCGGTCTAACAGATTAATTTTGTTTTTTGCGGCCGTTCCTTAAAGAGTTTAAGAAGCCGTTATTGAACTGTTCTAATTATCGTAGCAAGTGGAAAGCTGTGGTCTCTGCCTACCCCAGAGGGAAAGTGACGTGACTTTATGTATGTATGTTGAATTGTTTTAAACCAAAACAATGGGCCAATGTTTTTCTTCGAGGTCCATACAAATGTACGGAATTGATTACGTATTACATTTTGTAAATAAGACATAGAAAGGATTTACTATCAAATGTTTGAGAGAACGAAGGGTAGCTTTTGGTATGGGATAACGTTAACTTGAAGCTTGTCTATTGAGTGAAGAGGCTGATAAGTATTTATGATTAACACGTTTGACTGAAACGATGCCATTGTGAATACTTCAATTACTTTTTTACTTACGACGAGAAATCTATAGAAAAACAAGTTATCACTAATGGAAATAATCACAACTTTCATTTAACTCATTGTGATTTGCGACAATGTTGCAATTTAAAAATTCTAGGTTGGAGTGACTGGTTGAAATTAAAGTGACAATTTTTGCAGACATTTAAAGAGGTCACTAGTCCACCTGCTTTCTTTGCGACAGTGATTTCACTGAAAAGTACAAGCCTCTGTTGTAATCCACAGCTAATGGAAAAGATAAACCTTGAAAAAAGTATGGTTTTTCAATTGCACCGTTCAATTAAAGTATATAAAGTTAAATATGACACGTTAAATACATATAAAACTTATCATACACTTTGTGTTAGTATATTGTTATTTTCACACGTATAACCCGTAGTGTATGGATTTATCCAGTAGATTACTTTTCGGCCGTTTATAGTAGCGTAAAATGCATAAGAACAATAAGTCGTTGGAAACTAAACAATAAGTTGCTATTAACTAAATAATATCATCATCATTTATTGAAATCGTCTAACCAGTCACTGTTACCATGCTTGGCAACCGCAGGCATAAATAATATTGCTGTTCATCCCTTGGTCTATTATTACCTGAGTCGCTTCTTATGACGCGAATGAAATGATATATGGGATGATCAAAAAGGGCACGATACTTCACAATTATAACGTATGCACATAAGACATAGTAAGTGTGATAACATTAGGCCTTGATTTTACTTTCTGATATAACTTATTACTGTGCGGGTGACAGACTGCAGGTGTTTAAAACATTTCTCGTTTTTGATACGAGTACTGTATAAATCATTATCTGAGTTTATTTTTTATCCATATAATGTTTTTCCTACACATTTATACATTTCCACGTACACGTTGTTTTTATACATTTTTCCTAATCCTGAAGTTTTATTGTTAATAAAAAGTAGCAGTGAATACGTAATATTTATAAATTATTTACAAACGTTGAAAGTGGCCTTTTCTAGTGACATAAAATATTCTTCTCTCTGTATGCATAATATAATAATTAAAAATCCCGTTACAATTATTTTTAAATTTTATTTGAAGGGACGAATAGGTTGGGACAAACAGAACGAGGTATAACATCGATTTTTCTGACTGATCTTTTGGAATTGGTTTTCCACCAACTTAAATAAAGGTCATTTATTGACCTCAGGCCGTACGGAAGCTTAGTTTGCATTATTTTATCAAATAACACCCAACACACAATAAACGTCCTAAAATAAACAAATGAATTCAGTAAGTTGCTAACACTGAGATGTCCCTTATTTAATTGACATGGAATTATGGAATTACTTATATTATGTCCAATTAGACCTTTTCGGTAATTTAATTTTATAATATATACATACAGTCACGCCACGGGTAAAAAGAATTCTTACTCCCCATTGCGTTCCCACGAGCGGTATAGTGACAACATAGCATATTATGGTATTATTCTTCATAAATAAAGGCTGTCTGTACCTTAGTCGCCTTTTACCACATCTCGGTAGGAAAGAGGTAGGTGCTATTCTACTCTGCCGGATCGGCTATCCTATCGGCTAATATATATAATCTATAATTTAATTATTTGTTCGTGTTAAAATATTTAGTACAGACTGAAACTGATAGTAATATTTAGTATCAACATTGCGGAATTTGTGCTATTACATCTTTAGTATAATATAGTCGCATAAATAATCCAGTATATTCTTAAGACTATTGTAATTGTACGTAAAATCTATGTTTTCTACGCATGATGTCATTTCCCAATAAGCATTGGCTCGATGATAGCATAAACTAGATGTCTGCTGTTGGCACGTTTGCGTCTCGCTCTATGTAGGTCATCAATGACAATAGAAAATTCTTAATTAAGTAAATATTAATAATTTTATAAATCTTCACGATTTTTGTAATACCATTCATATGTTTAATTAGAAGTTACTTCGAATTCTACAATATTTTTTATGTTTTGTTTATTAATTGTGCACCTACGTTATCTTAATTATGAAATCTGTGCAAAATGTGCGCCAGAAGTTAATGTTTATTTAAGTTTCTGTTTTTCTTGTAATCATTATACTTTTGTGCGTGTTCTGTAGCGTTATAAATAACTATCTATTTATCTTCAGTTCGTCAAATATTATATTGTAAAAAGAAATCATTTTTATATTACTGTTAAAGAGCACGTCCAATGAATACATGAAGTTTATGATTATATCATTATATAGTATCTATATTATATTTAATAGCCAATAATGATTAATTTCATTTTAATATATAACTTCATCTTAACTTCGTAAAATCTATTATTGTGTCGCAATAAAACATTTTTTGACAAACATGTTGACCTTGCGAAGTAAACAGTGCGTCAACCCTGCCTTCCACGAAAAAGTAGCGCTAAAATATTGTATTTACCGTTAGGCGCCATTTGCTTTGTCCTCTGTTAGCATACTTCTGAAACAATGTCGTTATATGATGCCTTTATATAGATAGATTCTAGCAACTTCGTTCATTTTAGGTAACAGAAACTGTTCACTTGGCACTTGGTTTTTTACTGGTGGTAGGATTCCTATGCAGGAATCCGTCTAGGTAGGTACCACCCCAGGGCCAGTTATTCTGCCGTGAAGCAGTAGTGTGCAAACATTACCGTGTTTCGGTTTGAAAGGCACTGAGAGCTAGCGTAATCACTGGGCATATGAGACTTACGAACCAATGTCTCAGGGTGGGCACAGTGAGGTGTCACACAGAAAAGTTCTGGGTGGCACAGAATTTGTTATGGGCAGACGTTGCACTTACCATCAAGTGACCGTACTGCTCGTTTCATTACTTTCTCAAATAAAAAAAAATCCTAAAAGCTAACTTTTGTAAAATGTGACTGAAATATTAATTTTACATTGAATATAACAGATGCATTAATTAATATAAACGTTAACTATGCAGAATTAAAAAAAAAAAATTGGCGCAAGTTTCTCACCCGGTGATCATAAAGAGATCGCTTCGGTAAATACTCGTATTATTTGAAGTATCTACTTTAAACCTAATAATATAGGCACCATATAATAACAATATATTTACTTCGTTAGTTATTAACAAGAATGTAGATATCATCATATTCTTTATACTCAATGATACTGGTACAATATTACGTTCAAAGTAAATGTCATTGTAATTGTATCTTTTTATTTTATATCCATTGTAAGTTTTCATTCGCTTACAATGAAGATTAACGAATTGGATGATGGTAAAGTATAAACAATGTGAAATCTCTTTATTATTTTTATAAGTTACAGCTTTTTCTTTTTACGCGATTAAAAAAGTCTTGTAAATCTTTTTAAAGTAGCTATTTAAACCCTCGCTAAGTGTAAACGTATCCTTCGACACGTTTCTAGGCAAGTTAGCTTACACAATGTTTTAGTGAACTCGCTTCATTGGACTTTCTCTTTCAAACGTTATTATTGCAGTTCGAAATTAAAAGCTCTTCAATTCGTTTAAATGTATTTCGATTTCACATTTTTATTTATTTATGTAAAAACATGTTAGTACTATCACACAGGGTGTTATGGTTAATATAAAGTATTTTTACGTCATTAGCAGGCAACAGGACAGTCCGTTTACTTGACTAAAGGTAAAAACGAACGTTTTGTAGCTACCATGGTCTGATTAGCACATGGGGACATGAGGTTTTATTAATTTTGGTGCCATCTAAAACAAAGCAAAGCATAACGAGCTTAATGTTTGTTAATGTTCATGTCTTGTAGTGGATTTAATTTTGAACATTATATGACCCCAAATCGGTGGTAGTACCCAGCTATTTTCTCTATTCAAATAAGGTATATTTTTCTTATTTCAATTGCTTCTTGCCTCGTAAATCATCCTTGACCGGTATCTTAACGGCGTCAAAATAAGTGCTACATTACGAGTATGTATTAACATCAGGAGTTTCATATGAAAGGGACTGAATCATTTGTAAATATCAGCTTGAATGTGTGGTGGTAATTCGAACGAAAGTATTCGTGACGAAATCTGGGATGGTGCCAGTGTCACCATCAAATTGAAACCTCGATTTTTTTTAATTGAGTTTTTATCCCGCGCTTTCGGTCGACTTTGAACGTAAGAACATTCGAAATTCCGAACAACGTTGATTTGTTTGTAAATTTTGTAGCATTTTGACTTCTTGTCATCGTCTGTATCTGAAGGAGTATACTCGACTAGCCTTTGTGCCAACAGAGTCCGTTGTCTTTTTCTCTCCCTGAAGTTCTGAGCTTCGTTTTTATTTCCTTCTTTGAATTATCAGAACAGTTGTAATAACTGAATCCTGCTCCATGACGACAGTCAAGAAATCCTAATACCACTTCTAATTTTAAAGTATTGTTGTAATTGTATACTTTATGATGCAAAAAACTAACGTCTATCTAAGATTTCATGACCATGGACATTCCAGCAAAACTGAGGCTGTCTCAGTAATTAAACACAGTATAACTACAATTTTTCGAAACTAAAAATAATAGAAGAAATCACAAACACGTTTCGTTACATACATGTGTACGTACATTTGGACATGTTTATGTAATCTTAGCCTGATTTGACATTATACGTTCTAAAGTAATACAGGTAACGATTGTTTTAAATGTCATGATATTTTTAATAATCACATCAAAGTGCAACTATGTATACTTTTAGTAGCTGCACATCATGCTGATGGAATTAGACGGCCGATAGCGGTTTACCGCAGAATCAAAGAGACTTCAAAACTTTTTATTTCTTTCGTTATTTTTGTTCTCACGGAAAAATTTAAGCGTCGCATCGAATTGCATTCTCAGAGCGAGTGCCGTAATGTTATTTTACGACTGCACTTATAACGCGACGCGTGTTCAATAAGTCGCCGCGAATTGCGAACGAATAACACCTTCATTATTTAAGCTTTATGATTTAAAAACATTTGATTTGTAAATGTTAAACGATTCTTATAAATCGATTTTCTAATACTATATAGCAATATGTGCTATAAATATGTTTTATTCTTGGCTCTGTAAAGTAAGGGTGGTAAGGGTTATTCTAATGTTAAAAATTTTGAACTTTGCTTTACTAGAAATTACTTAAACAGAACCAATGTTTGTGTGGCGACAGCTTTCACCCTGTTTTCGACATTCAACCCCCTATCTTTTCATATTTCAAATTGTATATACGTACATATTTTGCCGATAGATGTCCGGCAGAGTAGAATCGCACCTACCTCTATCCTCTAAACGACTTAACGCTGGACAACAGCCCATTGAAACTCTAGATATTCTTTCCAAATGGTTTGCGGCAAACAATTAAGTTTTAAATGCAGGCAAAACAAAATGTCTACACTTTAAAATGTCTAAGTCAGCGCATAATATTGATATTAATTGACAGAATTCTAATCTTACGTTTGAAAATTCAACTGTATTCCTTGGAATCACCATTGATTCCAAGTTACAGTGGGGAACAGCTGACTGATGAAGATACTGCCAAATTGGTATATTTTGCATACTTCCACAGTATCCCCATGCTGGATTGGAAACAATTTTTTATATTTGAAAATTTGACTGACTTATCCTACCGAGGTTTCGTAAGAGGCGAATTAGGTATTGTACGGATAGCCTTAATTCGTGCAGAACAACACCATAATATGCGAAGCTATACTGCTCGTGGGAACCCAATGGGGAGTGAGATTATTTTTGACTCGTACCAAAATTGCGGCGACGTGGTTCACCCGTCACGTCTCGTTTCCCACTGAGGCGAAAAATGGACTATGTGTGTGGCCTCTGCTTACCCCTTACATGGGAAAAAGTATACGTACGTGAGTACAGATGCGTGAATTTTCTCTGTTTAGCCAGTTGTCTGTGTGTTCAATAAATACGTTTACAAAAACGAAGTCCTAATTTTCTATTCTTTTTCATTAAATCGTTCACAGACCATAATAGCATTCAGACAGTCTGTCCCTCAGTGATAAAGACGTCATCGCATTTTCGACGCGAGCGCTCTTTAAGAGTAGTAGCAGTCATTAAAATTAGCATTCACATTAGTATGACGATCATGTCTGAGGGTACGGTACATGCTATGCCTTGCTACCGTGCGATTCACGTGCCTGATGAGCGTTTTGACATACGCTATATATACCGGCCACTGTGTATTAAAGGCGAGGTTAATGCCTTTTCCTTTGCCTGGCTTTTAAATCTCGTAAATAAAAAATATCGTATTGTTGTCGGTTATAAATACGTCTTGGAACATCTAAATAAATAAACTGCGGTTGCCAACCCGTCTGCCAAGCGTGGCAACTATGGCTAAAATCCCCCCCCCCCCCCAAATGAGAGGTACAAACTTTTTGGCAATCTATGGGGGAGGCCTATATTCAGCAGTGGACTAGTGATATGCTGAAATGATGATGATATGTACATAAAGGTCGAGCTAATAAAAGCGTGTTAAAAAGATATTTATCTTGATTCTTGTAGGTGCATTCTCACCCCTGAGGGCTAAGATGTAATACCCCATTGCCAGTAATTGTGCCTCTGTGAGTGGGGTCTGCCGTTACTCTGGGAGTAGAGGCCGTGTACTATAACAATTACTTGTACATATATATCGAGGGTTGCGAGGTAAAGCCCAATAAGTCGTAAAATAGCGAATCACGTCATTATTCCATTGAGCTCCTTTTGACAGCGTTAGTAGATAATTAGTTTCTGAAGCAGAATACATTGAAAAGTTGGTTCAGTAACCCCATACCTGCACAGCTGTACTATTATTTTCAAAACAAAACACGCAAAGGCTACTTAAATGCTAACCAAACGTTTATCGTTTATTTTCTAAAATTATAAAAATTCCTTAACATTATTTATTGGTTTTAAACAAACACATTTTAAAGAAGCATTGACATTTACATATCGACATTACATTACAAATTACATAGTAATGTGTAATGTCACATTAAATTATTATGTAGTCGCTTGTTTTATTTTATAATAAATCCTAAACTCTCAATAATTCCATATTTTATTTTATGATGACTATAAATATTTAGGTACTACTTGACATAAATTTCAATGCTTTTCATAAACTTATATTTCTTTCTGCAGCTAAAATACATTCGCTAATAAGAACACAACAATATATTATATTTGACTACATGTATGTAGTATGAGCATAAAGTTTTACATATCAAACCTATTTTCACGTAGTAAGCTTTTAAACTTGAACATCTCGAAATAACATTATTTACATGTAGCGGATTTAACCACGCATTCTTCGGTATATAGTGTATGCCTTTTGTTTTTCTTACATTAATTTGATCTCATAAGATGGTCCCAGTTTTATGTAAAAAAAATTAGTTTTATTTCGACTGTAACTTATAATACATATTCATAGAGTCCTTTTTATTTATCATTGTCTGCGAGTACAGTTTTAAGTTTCGACCAGTGGGTGTTGCCAGAGATGACTTATGAAATCGAGACGTGATCCTTCATTGCAGGTCGTATGAGTAGGTATGCTTAATTACAAGGTTACTTAAAACTTCAAATACAAGCGTAATTTACTTAAAAAGTTGTTTATTAATTTATTTATATAAATGAAAATTGAAAACTTTACTAATAAGTAAACACATATGTAGAGACTATTTAAAATGCCAGCTCATAGGTATTTTATGCAATAGAAATAACATTTTACAGATTGTTTCTAATTAACTTAGTATTATTACATATTTAAGGTTATGCCGTGAAAAAAGGACGTTTGTGTGGTGTAGTAAAAGTCGACAAAAAAATACAGGGTAAATCACATGGCCTCCCACTGGTTTTTTTTTATTGTATAAAGTGACGAAACGAGCAAAACCCTCACCTGATGGTAAGTGCAACGTCCGCCCACAAATGCTGTGTCACCCAGAATATTTTTGTGTGATAGCACACTGCGCCCGTCACCCTGAGACATCAGTTCTTAAGTCTCAAATACCCAGTGATTACGCTAGCTCTCAGTGTCCTTCAAACCAAAACACAGTAATGCTTGCACATTACTGCTTCACAGGCAGAATAATTGGCCCTGGGGTGGTACCTACCTAGACGGATTCCTACATAGGAATCCTACCACCAGTACCTATGACCAATCCGAGTATGCTAGATCAAAATTATCTCTAAAGTGTGCAGTCTTCCGTAATGCAATATCTAATTCGCCTGCCAATCGTGGCATCGTGGCATCGTGGCGATTATAGCTAATCCTCCCAACTTGGGAAAGGCCTATGTCCTATGCTATTTAAGAATATACACCATGTTCCTGGTTTACTAGATTAAATATTTCGCGCTTTAACAATCTCATACCGAAAACTAGTTATGTATATAAAACAGTTTTACAAAAAGGTATTTATTTTGTTTTATTCTGTAAGGAATTACTATGACGTGAGAAGGAAGTTGGTGATGATATTAACATTGTACATAATATGTATAATGTGTGTGCGATTAAATCGCTTAATTACGCAACACGGTAGTCAGTTATTGTTAATTATATGATAATTTGCAGATATGTTAGTCGAATTCAAATTATTGGGTGGAATCTAGTAATTCCCAGAATCAGGATTACGCTTGTATTTGAAGTGGTTTGCGAAACGAAACAAAAAAATAAAATAGACCTTTTTAATGTCTGTGCGATCGTAAAACAAGTCGTGGGCTAAAAGCTACTCGTAGTATTTAAAAAAAATCGCTAATAAGCGCACAACCTTCAATCAATAGTGAACATACGAGCCTCACTCACCGGAAATGTTTGGAATTACATTCCCGCGCCCGCCGTTCGCGAACACACGGTCGACTGTTGCTAACCAATTGTTGGTCAGTAAATTATTTTAGTGAGTTTATTTATAAATTCTTTTTTTATGGAAGTGTGACGAAACGAGTACGTCTTTCACTTTATGTGCGTCAGCGTCTGCCCATAAGACATACTATGTTACCCAGAACATTTCTGTGCTTGTTACCCTGAGCCATCAGTTCTTAACTCTTATATGCCCAGTAATTACTCTATCTGTGCCCTTCTAACTGAAACACATTATTAGTTTGCATACTATTGCTCGATGGTAGAACAACTGGCACTGCGGTGCTTACTTAGACGGATTCCTGCATAGGAATCCACCAAATAAAATACGAAATTCTCGTATTTCATATATCGACGGCGGTTGGAGCCGAAGTTGGAATCAACTTAAGAGGAACCCTATTATCGCTGGGAGCTCTTTCGTTGTTGTCGTCTCTTCGTCTACTGGAATCGGAGTAAAGGGCCTTCTGCTCGCCAGTCTGTAAAGGTTGCCGGGCCTGTTGCATCATATATCTATAAAAGTAAAGCAAACACATTAATAAGCCCCGGTAGGTTAAGGGCCGGGCGCTCGCCTTTAATTTGACAGTACGCGAGTGACCTGAATTCGATCACCGGCTACTCTAAAATTGTAATTTTAAGTACTGATTTACCGTGTGCTCAACGGTGAAGGAAAACATCGTGAGGAAACTTACATGTCTGGGGAATTAAAATATTTCGAAGATATGTGAAGTTGGCCAACCCGCACTGGAGCAGCGTGGCGGACTCCTAAATCCTCACAGGGAAACGAAGAGGACTGTGCTCAGCTTAACTTTTTTTTACTTTAAAACTGTGAGCCTACCTGATCACCTGAAGCCAATGTTTAATTGTTAAATGAAGTAATGAGATAATAAGATAGATCTGCGTTTATTTTTATAAAGCGATGCGACAAGCAAAACGTTCACCTGGTGGTAAGTGCAACGTCTGCCCATAACAGATGTGCGTTACTCAGAATATTTCTGTGTAGCACAACACTGCGCCTGTCACCCTGAGACATAAGTTCTTAAGTCTCAAATGCCCAGTGATTATGCGTTTCGAGATATGTTTAGAAAGTACAGTTGTACCTAAATACTCATATATGTGCAATAACTTAATCTCAAAACATCGTCATCAGGCTTGGTTGCAGTACCTGATCAGTCGTGGGTCATTGTATGTGTCCCAGCCTAGGTCAATATTTATGAAACACAAATTATTGGCTTTCAAGTGTGGCAGTGTAGTGATTGTTTGATTGTTTTTGATCGTTAAAAGTTAAATAAAATATGTTATCTATAATACAAAGAATGACTTCTTTTTATCCACCAAATATGAAATGCAAGAACATAAAATACATTATTATTAATTAGAAAGATGTATTCCATTTAGTGAATCATTCGCAACGTTAATTGTATTCAGTATTGGGCCTTAGTTATGAGTCAAAAGCGTGCAGATTAAAAACACATTAACGTTCCTTTAGAGTCACATTTATTACTACTAGTGGTCGCCCAATGGTCGAAACTCGATTGTAACTCGGTTAACTTTTTTTTATTGAATTTAATGTATTTGTATCAGTTAGTATGTATAAATTTAGCTTTCTGTAGTCCTTCTCCATATAAACTTTAACTATACCAAATCTCACACTATGCATAATAAAGGTACAAAATTTTCTCGTCAATTAATATATAGAAGATTTTACGTATTATTAACGCACATTCTACGAAAGGAGATATATAATTTCGGGCAATGTGGGCCAAAACTATAACATTAATTTTTATTTTTCAATATATTCCCTTCGGTCCCTTATACATTTTCAGATCGGTTAACTAACATGTTTATGCCGTAGGAAACAATGTTTTGTCTTACTCCTCAAAATAGGCAGCCATCGCTTACTTGACTGGGGTCCATTTCTGCAAGTTGTTTCCTTTTTTAAACGGCCATATACCAATACTTTATTACCATACTTTTTCTGTATTTTCCGCAGCGGTTTCCTTGACAGGTGAAATTTGGTATTTATATTTGTTATATATATTAACTAGCTGGCCCGGCAGACGTCGTCCTGCCCGTTTCGGTATATTTCGCGATGACTTTGATTTCTGAATTACATTTCAGTATGAAACTCTACAGCCACATGATCACAGCGCCACCTACCGGGTCGGATTTTGTATTTTTTTTGGTTCTCTACTTAAATTTTAGAATTGTATTAACGATGTGATGGCTTTTAACAATTCTCTACAGTTATTTTGACGACGATACATTGGATAGCCATCGTTGCCAGTGATAGTCTCCATCGTCAAATTTCGTGGATAACGCTTAGGAACACTTTGTCGTCCATGTCGACCATGTTAGAACTATCACAACGAAAGATAAAGGAAACGATTTGTGGTCGACAACACGTGGATTGTTCTGTATTAACCACTTTTTTCATTCAATACATTCAGGCGTATTGCAACGTCAAATATTGTAATTTTCAGCTGCAGTGGTTTGATTCTCAATATTGCGAAGTCTAATAGCATGTCGATGTGGAAGATTAGATCTTCTGACTTGCGGCGTTGTAAATAACTCGGGAAAATTAGTCACACAATTCCAAATTACATAATAAAGCAATAGTCAATCACAAATTTGGTAACTTCATAATGTGAACATCATCGATTACAACTTACCGTTTGACTTACAAATGCAATGGCGGTCCAAAACTGAATGAAAAATGGTGGAAACTCAAAAAAATGCTGATAAATCGCGGCGCCCGTCTGCCCCGCTCAATGGTATGCAATGAAAGGACCGCGCAGTTGAATCAGATGTCAGAGTATAATGTAAGGAGACAGAAAAGAAGAAAAATAATTTATTGTCATGCATAAAAATAATACAAGTTTTGTTTCTGTCATGTATGGCTGACACAGATGTGGTTGTATACAGAAAATGTATATTTTTTTTCGTGATTGTTTTTGATGTTTTTTTAGTTATTTTGCTATTCGGGGCCGAGATAAATCCAACAGTATAGAAACTAGCCATTCTTGAGTTATAACTGGTGTAACTAACACGACTTTTTAAATTGTGTCTTAATTAGTGCAGATATAAAAAAGTGGCCCATCGTTAACCCCTTTATTCCGCGAACTAATTGACCCGCCCTCGTATGCAGACACTTAATATGTAATATTATATTGAGTCAAAAAGAGATGTAATCAATTTTGACGGGGAAACGGTTTCGAAATAAAATAGTTAGAAAACACTCGAGATCTTTTTTACAATACATTAAGTTGCATAATATTTTACCTTGGCCGTGTGGTGCGGCTCGTTAAAAGAATACTACCACTCCATCTCATCCAATGGATCTCGTAAAAGGCGAGTAAGGAATTAAACTGCACTGTGCACCCAACAGCGCATGGTGGCCGATGGGCTCACCACCTATCACACCAAGTGCATTATATTGTTTTGGTGAAACGTGGATTGTGGCAGTCATCTGTTTTTGCAGTGAGTGCCCAGTCTCTGACTACCCCTTATGGGATACAGTCGTGATCTTATGTATGTATGTCATATTTTATCTTACCAAAAAAATTAATGCACATAAATGTTCCACTGAGAACCAATGTGAGAGAAAAGACCTTTTCTTATTTTTGAGAACATTTTTGCGTCGGGTAGAGTTCGTCACGTTGTTTCAGTTCACAAGCCCTGGAAATCCTTTCTTTATTGACGATCTTTCAGTAAATGAGAAATAAAAATTGCCATACGACAATTTGAATTGCGCTGGCACCGAGGCTCGAGCTTAGGTTGCTCGCACATAGTGAAACGCTTAAGCCGATTTAATCATTTAACCTTTGACTTACAAAACAAGCAGAATTTCGCAGATCAAACAAATCCTGTTCGCCAACGTGTTCGTGTGGAATTCATTTGAATTCCGAAGTTTTTTAAACATTACGATGGCATTAGGGTTATCTTCAGTTTGCTCAAATGTCCTATCAGAGCTTAAGGAGTACTATATTTATATCAATTATATAGATATGCGAAAATATATATTTTTTTAATTCATAGTTAAGTCGTGAGGACAAAACTACGAAAACAAATGCTACTCGCATGTTCTGTAGTCAGCTTAAACTTTTATCTGATAATTATATATATGCGACCAAGATCATTTAATGCATTCTTCAGCTGATATTCTCAAGGTTTTCAATATATCAATAGCTGTAGAAAATATCCCACGTCCCAGTCGCCGTCGATTATGAAGCTCGTGACACACTTGTGCGAATCTCTCGAATGTAAAACTAGCAAGCTATTAACTCCGTTTTACTGAAGTAGCGTTAATTAAGTGATAATTACAAAATAACGTTGTGTGAATTATGTTGTTGCCTTACAAATGAGTTGCGAACTTTAGAACAATTAGCGTGATTATTTTTATTGTGGATTAAATATGGCACGGGAAGATTTTTGGGGATTAAATAATAAAAAAAGGTAATTTTTTGTTTGTGTATAATTATTAACCATATTAGCATTTGTAGAAATGAGTGTATGTTTTTACGTATCACAATATTCAATTATAGTTTTGGTTGTAAATATATCGCACAGTTTGTAAATATGTAAATTCATCACTTTATCAAAACTGATGCTTTGACACGTATAAAAACGATCGCGACTCAGAGATCATCGGTAAATTACTAGTTGTGGGCTGAGGAATAGCAGTCTGCTAAAAACGAAAGCGAATTGATGCAATTTATTATTAAGAAGTGGCGATAAAATCATACTTGGTATAATTTTATAGTCGATTTAACATTGACATTTCGCCAAAAAAGAAAGATCCGTTAATCAAATGAAGAAAAAAAATTACTGCGCCCGAACGGGGTTGTTCCGCGAGCCCAGGCAATGCCCACCGGTCACACGATGAATCCGCTCGTGTTAGTCGGTATCGAATAAATCGATTGAATCTGAATGCTACTTTATGGCTGCTTTATGCTTTTTATTACGGCAGTATATTCCAGAGGTAGTTTTTAACCACATACTAGGCACATGACAAAACATTGTCAGGACGTTTTTCAAAAAATAGCTCACTTCCAGCTCACTTTCAATGTTAATAAGCTTCGATAACGCTAGCATGCGTACGTTCGTGTACCTTAATAGTAGACCTTAACACCATATTGATTTTAACGAAATCGTTAATGTCGTATCGTAATACTATTAAACGAAAATGTAGTTTTAAAATAATTGTGTTTAAAATGTTTTTTATTCCTTACAGTTGACCGAAGAAGTGCAGAGGAAGCAGAGTGAATATCAAAAGTGCCTCGAGTCCTACAAACAAATGAGGGCAAAGTTCGAGGAGAACTACCTTAAATGTAAGTGTAAGTTTAACTTTTACTAATATCAAGTTTAGAAAAGAAATCTAAAAAATTATGTCGGGTAGAATGACTATGATGAATGAAGTCATCTTAGAGGATGTAGACCAAAGCTATCTTTTTAGATTGACAGCTATAATTTGTCATCTGCTCAAGAGACATTAGTGTCGCTAAAAAGCGCGCTGTAATATATCCTGCTTAAAAATTGCGACTCTATACCTCTTTGAGAAACAAAATCATTTACTTGTGCCTGGTGGTTCTGTGAAGATTGCAGCTAATATAGCTAAGCCAGTTGGCTCCTGGCATCTTTGAATGTGTTTGCATTATCGCAGTCTATTTCGATGGGCAATCCTCGTCTAGAGATCAGTCTCTTAAAACATGCTAGAAAGGTTTCAGTGGTTAAATCAGAATTTCCAAGGTAATGAATTTCGTTATGAAACAGACACATACCGGGATAAAAAAGTAAAGTAAAGTTTCAGCCTATAAATGTCCCACTACTGAGCACAGGCCTCCTCTCATTTCTGAGGACCGGGATATAACCAACCATTTATCAACAATTGACCGTCTAATGCGTGAAAGCTTCACATCTATTGGCCTAACGAAATCCACTCCGATTTTCTCAAAGGGCCGGCGAGAAGCAATAACTCGGACTAACTGGCAAGGAGCCCATTATTTGCTTCGCAACTGTGGCCTTTGGTCCGAAACATTTTATAACACTTTTGATAAGTCATTTATAATACGACAAAACGAAAGCTCCAAGCAAAAGCTGTGGTCCAGCATGCAATAATGTTTCATGTTCTCTTCTTATAAGCAAGTGAGTTATATAAGACCTTTTAGATAATATGACAGAATGTTTTTGTTCATAAGCAAGATTGGCATGATACAGCCAATGCTTTGGGCTTCTGCGCCCAAAATCATCAAGGAAAGGATGCAAATTTGCTAAGTTGCCTTTCAATATTTATTTTGTTTATGTTTATTTCGAATTCGTCCTAATCTTCGATTTCAGGAAACACTGTTCGAAAATATAAATACGAGTATTTCAGGAAACACTGTATACTGTATTATATCTCATTCTCTCGCAATCGCAATCGTATAGATGTATATGTTTGTCTCTTTTTAGTGTCGCTCGAGTTTCAAATCACAACGATTCTAAAGAAGTTTTCACTTTAATATATTAAAAACGCGTATCCAAGTGTGTAACGGATTGATATCACTTTGGACAAAGGAAAGCCATATGAACTGTTGTCTAACGTAAGCAATGGGAGAGAAACAGATCTACATTCAAGCTATAGTGTTTGTGACATATTTATCTAATATTCTCCCGCAATATCTTGCACGTGAATGCAATTTCTGCAATATACAGTAAATATTTCAGTGCAAATAATTTTTCATAACTTGAATTCTTATTTCCGTATTATTCCATAAAAAAAAGTTAAATCAAGCTTAGTTATAACATTTGCATCATTCACGGAAATTTATGCGACATAAGAAGTAACGACCAAACACAGTGACCTTCTCTTGATTTGTTGCTACTGGGGCATGCTCCAAGGAAATAGACATTTAATTAAATATTATATAAGAACAGGTTTGTTAGAAATACGATAAAGAAACATATTTAGTTGAAATCGAATGATGAAATTTAAATTGTTCCAATTCTTTTCTAGTTTTGGCTCCTGTCTCCCACAAGAGTACCTACTCTCTTATGTTCGTAAAAAAATGTTTACCATGATTCTGTGTCTGCTATCAATGTATTGTTGCTATCATAATATTGTTTCAGTCCATTCTTGCTTTTAACATTAGCCTCGTCCTAACGGTGTAAGAGTATCCACTATCTACCACCTCATCATACCTTACCATGCTCATCGCAAAAAGTCGACTTATGGATTTAGTGGTGATAGTATTCCTATGCAGGAATCTGTCTAGATAGGTTGGTACCACCGCAGTAGCAACAGTGTGCAAATATTACTGTGTTTCGGTCCAGAGGACACTGAGAGCTAGTGTGATTACTGGGCATATGACACTAAAGAATTGATGTCTCAGGGTGACGAGCGCAGTGTGATGCCATACAAAAATGTTGGTAACAAAACGCATCAGTTTAACAGTTTGTTCGTCCCGTCTCTTCCTAAAAATCCTTAAAAAAATAGAAATACCTGGAAAATCTCGTTGATCGCTCAGTTGTATGAACAACCATCCCAAATATGCGAGATGTAAAATACTCAGTCGAAATCCCTAGTACTGCAATCGCCAATCCGCTTGCCAAGCGTGGCGATTAGGGCCAATATCGGAGAAACCTGCGTCAGACATCGAATTGTCTAAAGATTAAACAAGTAGAGATAGATACAGTAGAGATTTCGCACTTAGACTTAATTAACATTCAACAAAAGTGTGTGTTCACTACAAAGTAAACATTTTCAAAACAATTCACTTGAAAGTAAACAGTGCGATTACCAAAATAAGCGCTAGCGCACGTAGTTTGGCGATTCAAACGTTGACTAAATTGTTTACCTAACGTATACCAGAGTCAGTAGGCGGAACATTTAGCACTCGATGTAACTCAGACGCTATCAGAGGAACATGAATTGCATGTTTCATTGCTTCGCTGGACGCCAGCGGAGCATAATTTCAATTCCACTTGCGGAACTATTTATCAGTACACCTACAGAATACATACTATTTGATGTTATAGCTAAATGCCTAACTCTGTTGTAAGTTGTGACTGATACTTTTAAATTGACATTGTCATCTTCCACAGCCTCTACAATGACCAATGGTATAGGTATAGGTTTCTCCAACGATGGTATGATTTGCTGTAATTAGTATCTTGGCATGCGGACTAGCCTTAAATTCTAGTCTAGGCTTTAATAAAAGCCTACCTGTTTGTAACTACCATAAATATGATACGATCCCCGGCGCCGGCACTTCTAAAATTCTTCTGTTATTTAAAATGCTGATTTACCATGTGCTCAGCGGTGAAGGAAAACATCGTGAGGAAACCTACATGTCTGAGAAATAAAACTATTTCGAGGTCATGTAAAGTCCGCCAACCCGCATTGGAGCAGCGTTGCGTACTGTTCTTGGTTTCAAAAACCTCTCAAAAATGAGATGAGGCCTGTGCTCAGCAGTGGGTCCTTTACAGGCTGAAACTTTACTTTTTACTTTTTTATTTTGAAAAACGAATCAAATTTTCTTTTATTATTTATTCGTATCCTTCAGTAATTTGTTTTTGAGTTTCGGCATTGTCAAATTTAAGAAAAGGTTTGCAATAATAAAAAGCAAACTATATGACAAAGCTTCGGCACAGTCTTCTTATTTTTTAAACGTACTAGATATTCTCGTTTCCGCGCTGCTTAAAAACTAACGTTAATAATATTCGATTATCTAATTATTCTAAAAAAAAGGACAACCTTCTTATCGATTCATATATAGATGTATAATATATCCTATATACGTTATATACATCTATATATATAAATATTTTCACTGCCCTTTTTTTATTAACTGTTCATTGGCATGTTCTGAGGCATGTCATTGATGCCTCCATGACATTTAAAAATATGTAATAATTGTTTATTATATGTTTTTGTTGTTTATTATATTTTAAAAGCCGTGGTAGCTCAGGGGCCCGGTGTTCGCCTTTAATTTCATAGTAAGCGAGTAACCTGGGTTCGATCCCCGGTGCCAGCACCTCTGAAATTGTTCTACAATTTTAAGTGCTGATTTACCACGTGCTTAGCGGTGAAGGAAAACATCGTGAGGAAACCTGCATGTCCGAGGAGTAGAAATATTTCGAAGACATGTGAAGTCCGCCAACCCGCATTGGAGCAGCGTGGCGGATTCTTCCTAGCTCCTAAACCCTCTCAGAAATGAGAGGAGGCCTGTGCTCAGCAGTGGGACATTTATAGGCTGAAACTTTACTTTACTTTACTTTACTCTACTTATATGTTTTTGGAACTTAATATATTAGTTAGTCCGTTTTTATTTATTATTAAATGTCACTTTTGCGAATTCCTATCGGGTTTTTTAATAATGTTACACTTGACAGACTAACGAGTATAGTAAACAGACTGACCCGTACTTTCTGCGAATCACTTCATTCATATATAGAACTAAAACCGTTAATTTGGAATGCAAATTATCTGCAAACGTAGGTACTAATCTTTCCCAGTTAATGTGACATCTGCCATACCTTGATTATGTTGCATAAGCTGAGTTTACACAGTTGGAGGAGATTTAATGACGGAGTTGATGACTGGTTCTATGTAAAGATATTGTTATGATATTTACCCGTTAGAATCACGATATGTTGAAACGGGAAATTGAAACAGTAGTTGATGAAATGTAATGACGTATATTTACTTACGATTTTATGTTTTACAAGCTAAGACCGCGACTTTGTACGCAAGCGTTTTAGCATTTACTTCAGTATTTAATGGGTTACAATAAAACTAAAGCAATATTGAGTTGCTATCAAGAATCTGTGCAAATTTCGTGTAGGTTAATATTGTCAGTATCGATTAATATCGTTATGTCAAGTCGATTGCATAATCGATACCGAGTTATTTCATGTGCTCTCTGTATTGTCCTCGTTACGCGATTTCGATGAATTCGGCGCAATATGGTGTAATTCATATTTTGCAAATGTTGCATATATATTTTGGTACAGCGTAATATTATCGATGGATATGGTATGTGGGGCTGAAAGCCTTATTTCTAGTGTACTAAATTACTCAGATGCTAGTTAGTAGCTGAATATAAATTTCATACACGTGTTACAAAATACATTTGAGATATAAATGATCCACATTTATTTCAGGCCCAACTGGCCGAGGCGGTCGAAAGTTGGACGAAACTCGCGACAAATACAGCAAGGCGTGTAGAAGACTGCACCGAGCGCACAACGAGTATGTTCTTCTGTTGGCAGAGGCTACAGAGTGTGAGCGGGCACTCAGGACGGCCGCCCTTCCAGCTTTACTGGACCAGCAGAAACGGCAGGGTGAAGCTACTGCCGCTTCGTGGTAAGGCATTTGCAATAATGACGATACTTAAACTTACAGCTGACTTACGGTATTCTGCATTATTATCTAACAGTCATCTTGACTGAAGCCTAAGGTCCTAATAGACCACGCCGCGATTATTGTTACGAGTATCATTGTCATCATCACTCTTTAAACCAACCATACGCAAACTTTTCTATGAGGGCCACAAAGACGTTTTTTAAATGAAATGGTATATTTATTTAATACAAAAAGAAAGTAAAACTACTTTTTTACGGATTTTATCGCGTTTAATTTTGAACTATTTTTACCCGACGTTTCGGACGCTTTACAGCACCCATGGTCACGATTAATTAATATAACAGGCTGAATGATGTAATAAGCCTTGTAATATGAGATACATAGTACTTTTACTGATGAGACAATACTGTTTCTGATTATCTTTTCTTATTGTTAAACTATTTTTTTAACTATGTGATTAAACCCACTATATTATGCAACTACTATGCCATGCGGGCCACTCATATTAGGTTTTCGGGTCGCATGTGGTCTGCGGGCCCCAGGTTGAGTATAGCTGCTCTAAACAGATCGCTATAGAACATGGTACTCTCGCTAGTTGGGAGAATTTTCCGTGATCGCTTAGACGCTTCACAGCCTTTTAACAGTGAACATAGGAATCTGACATTTTCCTCCTTAGTAGTTGTCGACACGCATGGAATGACATGGGGTAGATAGATTTTTTACTCCGCTACCATACGGCTTATTTAGGTCTGGCATATTCGATGGTTAACCCGCTTTCTGTCGGAGGCCAGGTCATTTTGTTTGGATTTCCCTAAGTAGATGAGAGTGGGTGCCGAAAAGTCTGGTTTGCCGTGTGGTAGCGGCCTAAGAGAATCTACCACCCCATCTCATCCCGTGGGTGTCGTAAAAGTCGACAGAGGGAAAATGAAAACCAGGAGATGAGAAGCAGCATCTTGCTGGAACATCTGAATTAATAAACTGCGGTTGCCAACCCGTCTGCCAATCGTGGCAACTATGGCAAAATCCCCCAAAACGAGAGCTACAAACTTTTGTGGCAATCTATGGGGGAGGCCTATGTTCAGCAGTGGACTATTGATAGCCTGAAACGACGACGACGGACGACTCGATGAGATGGGGCGATGAAGATTATTTTACGCAACACACGAGATTAGTTTATTAAAAACAAAAAATAAATCATTAGAGTACCTCTCTTCGATATTATATACGAGTATTTCATAGATAATACACTAGTTCACACAAACAGATAACTCTAATGATTTTTAAGATTAAAACCAATTTATAATTTTCATAACATTATACGTTTCATAATTAAAATATTTAACATAGGTCATGAATTAGGATCTACAATCGCTATCGGAATAAATAATAGTTGGAGAAAACTAAAAAATACGCGTTTTCTATAAAATCTACCTAAAAAATAGAAAATATTTTTTTATAAATTTGAATTAAGAATAGTGTAAAATATTCTAATAAATATAAATGAATAATAGCGTAAATAAGAAAAAAATGTTTTATTTAAAAAAAAGCGTGGGGTGCATGGTGTCAAAATGGCAATAGGAGAAAAAAGAGCCCTAAGGAGTCGGTTACAAACATACAAACATACAAGTGAAAGCTAATATAAAGCGTATAAAAAGCGTTGGAGGCTAACTCGTTCGTTCTGGTATTATCAAACCAGAACTTTAACTAATAAAAAAAAGTAACATGAAAAAGCCAGCTAATTATTAAAACAACGTTAATTGTTTAAATAAAAAAATGTACATAAGGTTTAAATTTTTTATTTATTAATTATTCATTAATTAAATTTATAACTAGCTCCACATGATGTCATTATATTACATTAAACCGTCACGACCTATTGTACTCGTATATATGCATTTGTGACAAAATTAAAATATGACTTCTGATTTCTTGTTATTGCTTACAATAACGAGAAATCAGAATCTGTTTCTTCATGGTTTCAATTTAAGGAAACAACAAAGCTTGTTGCCATGCCTCTGAATGAGAGTAAACACATTGTTTTTCCTATAATTTGGTTTTCAAATTTGTTAGTATGTCTTCGGCAAGTGATTGGCAACGGTCGGTGTCATGCACCAGTAATGATCTTTTGGATTATTGGATTATTTTTAAACCTGCCCACATTGACGAACTTGCTGACGATTTTGCTGTCTTCTATAGGCGCTAAATGTTGAATTAAATGTAATTAATTCTACTTGGCATATCTTGTATGGGCTTATTTGAAAAAAGGTATTAAACTCCTTGTTATTGCCTTTATTTGTCGAACAAATTAAATTAATAAACAAGTTATTTGTCCAGTGCTCTAGCTCTAGCTTAGGTTTTCCCAGGTTGCTTTCAATAAGCGTGGTCATAATCCTGTACCTATTGATATTCAGCAAACTCACTGAAGTCGTCACTCCATTGTTCTAGACCAGGAGTTTCCAAACTTTTTCTGCAATGGAACACTTCGCGAACCCGAAAATTTATACGGATCGGTTGAGTATCATCCGGATGTTTTTGCGGAGGACGAGGCTATCACCGCCATTCGATATAAAGTAGAAGATCTTTAAATATGTACCATTGTATTTATTATCCAAATTGTTGCGAAACACCTATTCAGGTTCCGACACATCTTTAGGAACTCCTGTTCTGTCTGACATTTTTTTCACATACTCGCTGTTCCCGCGATTAACGTAGTCACGGGGATTTCAGAATTTGTATTAGGTTATTAAAAAAATCTAAGTGAAGTACGAGTTTAAATATACATATTATACTAAGGGCTATATCAAGCTTCCACTACTATACGATAGACAAACAAAAATGATTGATGAATATTTATTTGATAAACAAGGATTATAACGTCGTAAAGAAACTGATGACAGCATGAATCAACGTTTCCGCGAAATATCATAGTATCCTTTAGTAGTCATTGACCGCAAGCCGCGATTAATATTTTTCTAATTATTATGAAAACCTTGACAGTACTCCGAGCCAATTCAATCACATTAAATAAATAAGTAGCAACTGCAGATAATATCTCTATGCAAATTGTGTTTTTCTAATATTAATAACAAAGACTTACTGACTTAACAAGAAGTGCCATTTTGTGTAATTACATCTTGTACGGTAAATTAATTCCTTAATTAATAAACATTTCCGTATTCAAATTCATCTTCTTTTAACTGGTTTTAAATTATATATCTTACAATTTATTATACACGATGTGATCTTTTTGTCGTGCTGTGTGGCGTAATTAAGAACTCTTTTTGCATGTTATAAAAACAATATTGTTTACTGCTTATGAAGAATATTCATGAATACTGTATTCATCAATATTACTTCTGGTACAAGATATTCCAGTGGGTTGAAATACAATCACTCGTCAGCCAAGCATTATACTTCGGTCCCAGTTCAAAAGTAGTTCGGTTCAGATGTTAAAGGCAGCAGCATCTTCCTGGAACATCTGAACAATTAAACTGTGATTGCCAACCCGCCTGCCAAGCATGGCAACTATGGCATAATCCCCCCAAAAAGATAGCTACAAACTTTTGTGGAGCTGTAGTGCACCGGTTTGAAGGGCACTGAGAGGTAGAGTAATAATTGGGCATATGATTGATTGAACGGACGTCTTTGGGTGACAAGCGTAGTGTAATGTTTTGGGTGACACAGCATTTGTTATGGGCAGACGTTGCACTTACCATCAGGTGAACGTTTTGGTCATTTCGTTACTTTGTTAACTAAAAAAAATTAAAATGGAACTGGACGTTTTGTGGTTGTCCCTCGTGTCTGATACTGCATCCTTTGATTTTTTCTTCGATCCGCTTTAGCTTTACTTCGCATATAAATACTGTAAAAAGTTAGTACCGTGTCGCTACTTATTTGCATTTGCGATAACACGGCATAAGTCAACTTGCAGACGACCGCGTCTAGTGTTCGGAGTACCTGGCTACCGAGTCGAGGGTCCTGGGTTTGATTATCGGGCTAACATCTGTGTGCAACACACTCTAGGTGTATCTATGGGTGTAAGTACGTGTCGTTGACACTGCATCCGAACCTTTCTTCAATGGTATCGCATAGGCGTTATCACGGAATAGGGAAGGCGAGGTTGAGTGAGTGTCGTTGTGTTTGTTCGAATACTTACGGTACTGTTGTTTGTCTGCGCAGTTGCAGCAACATGTTGTTGTTGATGAAATCGTTCACCGACGAAAATGTAAATGTATAGTGTTTTACGATATTGAGGAAGATATTCATAAAGGTTCTGGGGTGGCAACTTCGTACCTGCAAACGCAGTATAGGGGAACCCCCACTACGACGACGACTGGATACAGGTGGTTCAGGATTATATTTTGTGGCAATCTAGGGGGAGGAGGGGGCCCAAGTTGAACCAGTGGACTAGTGATGGGCTGAAATAATGATGATGATTTTTTTAATTTTTTTAATTCTTCAGCGGATTGTAACTAAAATAAGTGTTATTATGTATATACAGGAAAGCTGTATTACTGGAAGTGGTACAACGATCCGACTTCAGCACAGACAAGTTTAGGGAGATACAGAGCAAAAGTGGAGTCCACCGTTCAGAACCTGAAACCTCAAGACGAATACAAAGAGTTCATGGAGAAATACAAGTAAGAAATTTGCTTTGAACATTTATTTAAAACCATAATGTATGCTTGGTATTTTTTTATTGGATCATGTGATGAAACGAGCAAAACTTTCACCTGGTGGTAAGTGCAACGTCTGTCAAGCGCTTTAAAAAATTCTTACCGATCGCGACAAAGGCAATGTTAATACAAACATTAGCATTGCCTTTAGTTGATTACGCAGACGTTTGCTACACTGATGCTTCTCAAGAACTTTTAAACAAACTGGATCGTCTTCGTAATAATTGTATACGTTTCATTTTTGGTTTACGTAACTATGACCATATTTCCTCTTTTCGTTCTCAGCTTAAATGGCTACCTCTCCGCTATCGTAGGTCTTTCAAAATACTAGGTATTGTTATATAGTGTTATTCTCTGTCTTACACGATTCGTATGTCCCTGAATATTTGAAATGCAAATTTCAGTATCAGGGTGATTCCCATGAGCGTCGTCTCCGTTCTGCGAATAACTCTATTCTTTTTGTCCCTTTTTGTTATACCAGCTTCTTGTATAATTCTTTTACCCCAAAGGCTGTCCGATTTCGGAATGAATTGCCAAATAGCATTCGTAGCAGCACCAGCAAGGTTTACTTTAAGCGCTTGCTCTGGAACCACTATCTTGCATTGTCGTAGCAGGTATATTTTCTTTCTAATGTTTGTAATACATTTCTGCTTCTTTTCTTTTACTAAACGTATTTGCTATCTTTCTTGAATTCGGAAACTAGTCATTATTTATGTATATGTATGTGTGTATATTTGTATGTATGCATGTATGTATATTTGTATGTATGTATATATGTGTTTATTGCACATGTGTGTATGTATATATAATGTAAGTATTATATCTATTTTTGTTAGTTATTATTATTACATATTACATAATAGTTTATTTCTTTATGTATTAGTACTTTTTTTTGTAGATTACTGTGGATATTTTTTTTAATTTCTGTTTGATCTTGGCACCCACTACATTCTCATACACTACATACTCAGCCCGACCCGAAGGTAGACTGGTAGAGAATGCCTTCTAGCATTAAGTCCGCCTTTTTGTACATCTTTTTTTTGTGTGTGCAAGTAAAGTTTAAATAAATAAATAAATAAATGCTGTGTCAATCAGAACATTTCTGTGCGATGATACACTGTACCCATCACCCTGAGACATCAGTTCTTAAGTCGCATATGCCCAGTGATTACGCTAGCTCACAGTGAAATACAGTAATGTTGAACTGCACACGACTGCTTCACGGCAGACTGGTCCCCTGGCCCGTGAGCACAGTATCCGATGAAGCTGTAAAAGCCAAAAAGGCTAACAGCAATTACATCACCGAAATTATTATTCACGGCAGACTAGTATCCGTTGAAGCTGAAAAAGTCGAGAAGCAGCAATTACATCACCAAAAATATATAATCACGGCAGAATAACTGGCCCTGTGGTGGCACCTGCCTAGACGGGTAGTGAAATAGTTCATTGTTGATGTTTAAATAACAGATTTTAAGCACCACCAATTAAATGTAATATTTTTCACCCAACTTTTTGTTTACATTTTAAAATATTATTAACATTATTAAATATTAGTAACATTTAAAAGTTATTTATTCATAAGCTCCGGTACGTTCTGCTCGTTTCACCACTTTATCGAATAAAAATAAAATTATTGAAACAGTATGATTATTATGTTTTCCAAATTTGTAAGATTATTTATTACATAGCGGACGCTATGTAATAAATAATAAAATATTACGTCAAACGATAAGCCAGTATTTTTATTAGATATTATTTTCTTTTTTCGATCAGACTTTTTTTTCGCACAAGGTGTGTCCTGAATGTTGTTCTTAATGATTATATTTAATGATTCCCTTTTATTTTAATTTTTTGTTACCGCCGTATCGCATTGGGTTTTAGACCTGTAATGATACATTTATATGGAAGTCAATAACTTTTAACTTTTTTGGGCTCCCACAGACTTATAAGACTCATGTGTTTTATTTATTTATGTATTTGTATATTAAAATCAATTTATAACAAAAAGGGAATTTACTTTCAAACGGGTTTTAAAACTGCTAGTATATTAGCTATTGTGATCGTGTGTCAGTATGAACTTAAGTAACAGACGTGCAAATTGAATATAATGTAGCACGTAGCAGGATGCGGTACACCTATTTCCTTTCAACCACAATTTATAGGCGTCATTGTGGCGACTGTCTTTGTTTTGTTTAGCAAAATGGTATTAAAGAAACTTAATTTTCTGCAGGATCATAAGAAATTGTTTTAGGTAAGAAATATCTAACTACATGGTGATTATTTATTAATCATTTGTTATATATATAATCAAATATAATAATTTGTTGGTCTGCGTCTTAATATTAAGATACCAAACGTAAATAGTACCGTTATTGTAACGAGAATGTGACTGTTTGTCTGGTGTTAGGACTTCTATGTCCAGAGTTCGTGCAAGTTAGTACAACCATTGTGCCAGTTATTCGACGCCCAGCAGTACTGTGCAAGCATTACTGGGTTTGGAGTTGGAGGGCGCTGAAGTTAGTGGAATTTCTGGGCATATGAGAGTAAGCTGCTGTCTCAAGGCGACAAGCGTAGTGCAGTGCTGTACAGGACTTTGCAATTTAAAGATAAAGGCATTGGAACTGTTAGGGGCAGGCATCATCCCATGCAGGTGTCCAGGTAGGTACCATCGCAGGGTCGGATATTCTCCATGAAACAGTAGTGCGTAAACATTACTGTACTTCGGTCTGAAGGGCACTTAAGCGCAATGTAGTGTAACACAGAAATCTGCTGGGTGACACAGAATTTGTTATGGGCGGATGTTGCACTTACCATCAGGTAAACGTTTTGCTCGTCTCGTCATTTTCTCCTATAAAACAGTGATATCTTCCATCAGGAAGACGTCATCGAAAGTTATATGTTCAGTCGAGTAAATGTGTCATGTGTTACATGTATTAATTCATTATTTTTATTTCAGATCGCCTCCTACTACTCCCATAACATTCACCTTCGACGAGAGTCTAGTAGAAGATACGAGCGGCAAACTGCAACCAAACCAGCTGACGGTGGACAATCTCACAGTGGAATGGCTGAAGGAGAAGCTGACGGAGCTGGAGTCTACTCTGCAGGATAACAGGGAGAAGCAGACTGCGTTGCAAGGACCCGAAATTATTGGCAACGGTGTCTGCAAGAACAATAATACTGGAATTTCCAATGGCGTGAATGGTATTGATAGGTATGCTCTTTGTATTAATTTCTGAGTAATATTTTTATTGATATATAAAATAAGTGATCTCTTATAGTGTGCTATTTTTATTTGTTTTCTACCCTATTTGAAATTTTTCTAAACTTATTAACTTCAATGTGGCATTTACGTTTATTGTTTCCCCAATTTTTATCTGGTTGATATGGATCTGGCACTTACACCAAATCAGAATTGACTTCTGGGGTCCACAAAGACGACCTAGAAGAAGTTTCTAGTATGGAAGTTCAACGAGGCTCTTTTCCATGACTGATTCTCGAACATATAATATAGGTAATTAATTAAAGTAATTAGGTGGTGTTGTTTCCTAGTAGTTGTTACAAATTATCATTTGTAATTTATGTATTCAGTTTTATTAGGATATTTTACATGTCTCAAAGCTGCTGGCTTAATGCACTCTTTGTTACATTGCAAAGAATCCCATATAACAATTGTAATAACTTGTGAACGTTTCCCGTCACTTTACTCTTTTGCATCGTTTTTTTATTGGATAAAGTGACGCAAAACTTTCAATGGTAAGTGAAATCTGCCCATAACAAATGCTGTGTCACCCAGAACAATTCTGTGTGGCACCACACTGCGCCCATGACCCTGAGACATCAGTTCTCAAGTCATAAGAGCCCAGTGATTACGCTAGCTTTCAGTGCCCTTCAGACCGAAACACAGTAAACAAAACCGAAACACACTACTACTTCACGGCAGAATAACAGGCCCTAGAGTGGTTCCTGCATAGTAATCCTACCAACAGTAAAATAGACATAGTAGATGCCGTGTTTTGGTCTTAAAGGCACTAAGACTTAAGAACTGATGTCTCAAGGTGATTGGCGCAGTAGAAAGGTTCTGGATGACAACAGCGTTTACCATCAGGTGAACGTTTTGCTTGTATCGTCTCTTAATATAAAAAAGATAGTCGTTCCTTATAGCCAGTTATATGAATAGAGCTGGATATAGATGGCCAGAACCGTGTTTTGTGCAAGCGTTCGACAACATGTTTGGTAATTGCGTCGCGTAGGCACTCGCCGCCACCGCTGCCGGTGACGTCGTCGGAGCCGACGAAGCTGCTGGAGCTGCGTGTGGCGGAGCGCAAGTGCGCGCGCCAGGCGGAGCTCATCCGCACCGCGCTGGCCGAGCTGGGCTGCGAGGAGGCGCCCAGCGGCTGCCCCGACCTTTCCGCCGAGACCGTCGGCGGCGACAGCCTGGACGGCAGCTCGCCCGACCACCAGGTACCGTAAGCTTCAAGTCGCGTTACGTCTGACCAATCTTTAGAGATCTGTTACATCAGCGTTAATTTTCCTTTTCAAAAAATTAAAAAAAATTACTTACTCTAGGATTTCTACTCATTTCGACAATACAATCAGACCCGAAAACTATTTGTGTCTTTTGCACAAATGTTGGGTCCGGCTAACATTCGAACCAGGGCCCGCGGCGCAGAAGTCTGACCACTAGGCCAAGCGGTCGTTAATGCAATCGCAATCTCATCAGCACCCTATTCAAAGTTTGAGATCATTTACTTTATGCCCATCTTATAAAAAGAATCCTTATTAAAAAATAGTACTTATTAATTACATATTATTTCAATTGAGCCGTGACTCACAGTACCGGAGTAACGTAGGTGCTCGTAAAATATAAATTATTTCCCGTTAAGTCTGCCAACCCGCCATGGAGTAACGTAAAAATGAAGAGAGGCCTGTGCCCAGGTAGTGGACATTTAGACTTTGGGTTTGCCTAGGTTGCGATAGGTCTCCTATTCCGAAGTAAGTTCTAGATACAAGAGACAATCACATACTTGCCGCGCTTGGCATTGTACCTAAATTTACTTGGTTTTAATGTTTATTTCGTACTAATTTTACGAATGTTAACGCGTTTAATCAACTTTTATCGCGTTTAATTAACAGCTGATACCCTTATATTTGAGCTAATGTTAACTATGACGTCAGTACGTCAAACACCCCAGTCCGCCAGTGACCATGGGTGCTGTAAAGCGCTCGAAACGTCGGGTTATAAATAGTTTAAATTAAACGCGATAATATCCGTAACTTTAGTTATATTAAATGTATAATATTCGCGTAAACATAAGAAATTATTATTCGTCAGCTTACCACAAAATTTACATTACCATCAATACGCGTTGTATTAAGAATTTGCTTATTACCATTTTAAGTTCCTTATGCATTTAAGGATTGTTAGTCTCATCACTGTGACTACTGACGACCGCATGGCCTAGTGATCCGAGTACCTGACTTCTTTGCCGCGGGTTCTGGATTCGAATCACAGCCGGCCAAGTCTATTTAGCATCTTTAATAGCGCTATCAAAGCAATGTAGTATTTTTGTAGGTAATTTAATTAAGTTTTCCCATACGTGAATGCTTAAAAAAGTACGCTTCACAAAGAGTGGGTTGAAAGTTCCTATCGATAATATTGTATCGATAAACAAAGAACATTAATCAACGCACACGCTGGCTTAAGAAACGTTTGTAATTAATTTCTTCAATAAGTTTTCATCCTCTTTCCGCCGACATCAATAAATGGCATAATTTATGAGATGAGATTATAATATATATATGATATATATAATGGCAGTAATTTAACGAAAAATTACCATCCAAATTTTTTTGTCTATAACGACTATCAACAAAAATTCATAATAGCGAACCACCACATTCCCTAAAACATTTTTCAGTTTTTAAAAAAAATTAACAAAATGCCAAAATTGAATCGTCAGGATCGATCATCGCTGGGTTCGAAAGCGTCGGTGGACGCGTTGCGGTTGCACCTCCATTCAATAATACCCCCAAGGCCCTTCTTCAAAATGTTCACGAGGCCCTTTAGACGCAAGTCGGTGCCATCAAGCCCGGCTCTACCGCCAAAAACATACCGGAGTAGCAGCGAAGGGCCCGCAGACACGGTAACGCTAGTAAGGACCCTCCGTAACAAACGGATCAGGGTCCTGAAGAAACGCTTGCGGAAACGCGTGGATGTTTATGTGCATTGTCGTGTTCAAAGCCATAGCGCGCTCAGGAAGAGAAGGAAGCGTTTGTGTAGTTGCCCTAACAGCGTGGTGAGTGAACACTAACGTCGCCCTAATGCATGAGCTTTTCCCAATCGAGGACACTCACTGAACGGTCTGAACACAACACGCCGTTCTAATTTTAACCACCGTGCATCCTACCACTGCGCGAACTTCGCACCGGAATAAGCTTTCGTTTCAATTTAAAATAGCACTGGTCAGCTCTGAAGCACAAATTCAAAATCAAGGTGAAACTCGTAGACGCTCGACTGTTTACGCGACTACACTATTGAAACTCACAAGTCCGTTTTGTTTTATCTGTGGTTATCATAAATGATATAGAGGTTGATTTTTCTCATGTTTCCGTGATTTCTTTCTCAATAATGGATCCGTTCGCGATGTACATAACGCAAACTGATTTGCTGCCGCCGATCATCATTCCACGCAGGAAGAAACGTTTGAAACAACTACAGTTAGAGCTTGAGAAAGAAGGCGTATGTTTTAGTGTTTACTTGTTTTACTTGTGTGCGTTTATTGTCAATTATTTTTTTTGGTTGTGTCGTTTTGCATGATTCGTTAACGGATGCTATTAACAAGTTTCAGAGTGTTTGTGAATATTCACTAAAGCACTTAACTCTGGTTAAAGCCAAGCATCTAAAGTGATTGTAACTTATGCTATTGTGTGATTGAGATGTTCTAGGAGCATACATAACCTTAAAAATTTAATTGTGTATGAATGAATTTACATTTTTACTTGTTTGCACACGATCGAATAATCAAATATAGACACCGCCTACTTCCCTGCATCGCAATTATCCTTATGGACGCACGTGGCATTTACAAATACAGTTATGTTTGAGTCATTAAAATATTGGTAATAAGTTTGCGAGTTTTCAATAAAACCATTATTTTTTTGTGTAAAAACATTGATTGTAGTGGTCGTCGTGGTGGTTTATAATTGTTACTCATAGTTAGTTCTCTTGAATGATGTTATTAGTTTTCTAGTTATCTTCTAATTAATGTTCGGTGATTCAGGATACATTTTATTTAATGTGTTATTGACTTACAAAAGTTTCATGATATCTTTTCTAATTTACTTATTAGTATTTGGCTTTTGATAAAATTTTGCTTTTTAGTTTCTACAATCAATTTTTCAGATCAGATAATCTTTTATGTATTTAATCATCTTATACTATATACAATTATAAAGTTTAAGCTTTCAGTGCAATAATTAGCACCTGCCATAGATTTCCACATAGACCATCAGTCGGGGTAACTGGCAGGGATTGCCATATGGCATTGAGTCCGGCCATTGTAACGTTATTAGGTGTCAATAAAGAACTAATAATTAACTTACTTTCGTAGTATGCTGATGGTTTCTTTAAATATCATTTTTTCTTCATAACGTATTTCACCCACGATTTTATATTAAAATCCACCGCGGAACTTATGACTATAGGAATAGTTTTGAATTTCGTACCAACGTTGAAGCAGAATGACGTTGCTACGCTCTGGGAATCTGAGACCCAAGTACTGAAAAGATGGAATACCATTTAAGGGATCGCATATCTTGATACTTTAAAGAGGCAGTGATGACGTATCATAAGTCCAACTGTGTGATTGTTTGTCACTTGGTTACTTTGATTTATCTGATAATAATAATTGTGTATTCCTCTTTTGCTGTAAATTAGTCATTATTGTTTGAGAATATGATGAAGACTAATGCTAATGTTACTTAAAATTAAGGGCCAAAATGTAATGCACTCAATAGCGTTATTAAGTTCGGTGGTATTTTGCGATCGTGGTTCTGGATGAACTCATTTATAACACAACTAATTGTTCCCCGCTCGTTTAAAAAATATTGATTTTTTATGATTAAAAAATTGATATTAAAAGTATCCTATAACAGTTTTCCACGAATGTACCTCTATGCCAAATTTTATTAAAATCTCTTCAGCCGTTTGTGCATTATTGAATGACAAACAAACACACTTACAAACTTTCGCATTTATAATATTATTATATAAGGATTATCATAAGTGGTTGAGGTTGTGCGCAGGTTATTCGAGAATGCGTAGTAATTTCATTCGAGTAATTTTTGTTACTGGGCTATCCGTGCGAAATCGACGACCGTACACTCTTGATAATTTCAATTGTACGTGCAACAACGAGACACGTGCTACATCTGGACACGTGCTAGCTGCAGCGTGACGTTACCACATGAAATAAAACACGATCGCGCGTCATTAGGTGAGCGTGAGTGAGACGGAGCGGACGCTGGTGGAACAGGAGTGGTTCCACGGCGTGCTGCCGCGCGAGGAGGTGGTGCGGCTGCTGCGCGCCGACGGGGACTACCTGGTGCGCGAGACCACGCGCAACCACGCGCGCCAGCTCGTGCTGTCCGTCTGCTGGGGGCAGCACAAGCACTTCATCGTGCAGACCACGCCGGAGGTGAGCAGCTTCACACTCATTTTTTTGTATATGCAGTACCATGAATTTGTTGACTGGTGGCAGGATTCCTATGCAGGAATCCGTCTAGGTAGGTACCACCCCAGGGCCAGTTATTCTGCAGTGAAGCAGTAGTGTGCAAACAATACTTTGTTTCAGCTATGAAGAGCACTGTGAGCTAGCGTAATCACTGGGCATATGAGACCTGATGTCTCAGGGTGACGGGCGCAGTGTAGTGACACACAGAAATGTTCTGGGTGACATAACATTTGTTATGGGTAGACGTTGCACTTTACATTAGGTGAACGTTTTGCTCGTTTCGTCACTCTATCCAATAAAAAAAATGTTCGTTGACATCTTCGACCACGAATACTGTTGTAAGTTGGCTTGGGATTAGGTAAGCAAATCGAGTCTCTCAGGGGAGGGGGACGCCCTTTTGTATTACGCTGTTAGCCTGACTTTGACAGCTTCATCGGAAGAAACAGACAGCCCGCGAGTAAGGGCTTTACATTAATTTCTTTCGGTTTATGTTCTTGCCGATAGGTGTCCGGCAGAGTAGAATAGCACCTACCTCTTTCCTATTGTGGTGGCGGTACAATACCTTAGTCATCGAAGAGGCGGTAAAGGTATTGTACGGACAGCCTTTATTCGGGTAGAGCTCGTGGGAACGCAATGGGGAGTAACAATTTTTTTGACTCTCATTAAATTGCATTGCATGCATATCCTTTTCATTGTTAACCTAAGATGTCGCCATGGTATAAATCGACTAGGAGGACATAATGCCGCCTAAGATAATAGACATCTATATTTTTATATGGTATGTGGCTATGTTGCCACGCTTGGCAGACGGGTTGTCAACCGCAGTTTATTATTCAGATGTTCCAGTAATAGTCGCTTGTCTGGTTTTAATTTTTCCTCTGTTAAATTTTACGACACCCACGGAATAGAGACGGGGTGGTAGATTCTCTTAAGCCGCCACTGATTTCGTAATCGACTAGGAGGTGATCGCAGATTCTATTGCAGGGCCACTACCGGTTCGAGGGCGCGGCGTTCCCGTCCGTGGCGGAGCTGATCGCGTGGCAGCGCGCCAGCGGCGTGCCGGTGACGGCGCGCTCCGGAGCCCTGCTGCGCCGCGCCGTGCCGCGCGAGACCTGGGAGCTCAACAACGACCACGTGCAGCTGCTCGACAAGATCGGACGGGTCAGTGAACAGCCTTCACCTTCACTATACACTAACGTTAGAAACATCTTTTTCTTCTTTCTTGATCCTGGCAATTAGCTGTAAAATCGAGCCATTTTCGCCAGTGACGAGTAATAAATTAATAATAATAAAGACTCCGTTTCGATCGACAGTAAAATGATAGTTGACTTTCACTGAAGATTTTCTGGACTGATGAATGATGATGGCGATGAAAATTTTGCTGGACTGATGGAGACAAAACGAAAAGTACAATTTTGGTCTTGAATTATATTTGCCGATCACTGTACACTTTCACGAGCACTTGCTGCATATTAAACACCAAAACTCAAAATATACACAGACATTACAATAATCAATAAAAACACCACCACCACATTCAGAAGTGGCGCCAAAAGTCATACACGTCTTCAGTGAGTATCGTTGATATAAGCCTGAGTCTACATTTACCCACGACGCCCAATTTTTGGCGTACAGTGATACAGTGCAATCTTTAACTTCGCACTTTAGAGTCGCTACGAGAACTATTCAAGGATACTAATATTTTGTCACTTTCGTCGTCTCGTATTTATGAAAATATTATGTACGTAAAGAAACACATGACGGAATAAGTTATGGATACGGAAAAAGAGACTATATACTGTATCCTGTACAATGGGCCGAAGCAACATGCTAGAGATTCCTGTGTTTAGGCTGGCCAATACTAGAAAGTATTTTCTAGTAGATCCACAAAATTTTATAACAAAATTCCTTTAAGTTGACGCATAAAACTGACATAGAATTCAATAAACTTGTCAAGAAGAACTCCAGAGGTTTTTGCCTGTTCTTCTCTGAGGAGGTCTTATTTTATACTAACATTAATTATGCCAAATTTCAACATATTGCGCTCACACTTTCGTGAGCTCAATATGTCTAAAATAGGGTACAAAGTTTTCTATGCACCTATTAATAATATACAAATTTAAAAACATCTTGGTAGCTCTCTCATTTCCAATAGTTAAATTTCGTCAATGTTGCTTTTGTAATCCGTTTTTATAAAATCCTATACTTTTTTTTTTGGACTTATGGAAACAAATGAATTTATTACTTAATACGGACTCTACTATTTACATTATTTACATTGATCAATGTACTGTAACATTTTTATTATTATATATATATTATATATATATATATATATATATATATAATAATAAAAATGTTGTTTGATGATATTATATATATATATATATATATATATATATATATATATATATACATATATATAATTGTTCTATTACTTATTACACTTATTTCAGTAAATTTATATAATACCATACACCATTTTACTATAAAAGTAACTAAATTAAACTAATATCGCTGCTACAGCATTACTCGCTGCTACGCGGATATTTGGTGAGATCGTAGTACTTCCCTAGTCGAGCCGAATTGTTATAAAAATGGTTGATTGCTATAATTTAATATTTATTTGTAGGGTAACTTCGGTGATGTCTATAAAGCTCGTTTGAAGACGACTGGACAGGAAGTGGCAGTGAAAACGTGCCGGGTAGCGCTGCCCGAGGAACAGAAACGCACATTCCTGCAGGAGGGCCGCATTTTGAAGCAATACCAACATCCCAACATCGTGCGACTGATCGGCATCGCAGTGCAGAAACAACCCATTATGATTGTCATGGAACTTGTTCCAGGTAAAAACATATTTTTAATGAAAGCAAGGTTAATTTTAAGTCTTTAAACAATAGTTGTTATCCGCTGAGAGAATGCAGATTTGTCGCTTAACAGATTAGCTTAGTTTTAAAATTAAACGTGTATATTTATTGTCAATTGACTTAATTAGATCATTTCTTGTTTTAGTTAGCGTCAAGGTACGATTAAAAGTATTTTCGTTGTAATGTATTCGCCTGTTAAAGAACGCACTGTCAAATGTGCATTCTCTTAGCGGACCGACTATAGTATTGCTGGAGTCATATGAAATAAAAGAAATTGACGGCATTTTTAAATACAATTTTATACTTATATTGTATTTAATTCTTTCACACTTTTCACCAGTACGACCTGTTTATAGTCGTCTGCCAAACACAGACCCTCGTCATAGACAGGGGTAATTGTCATACTAGCAGTTGTAATACTAATTTGACAATAATTTTGGACGGAAGATTAATAGCTTAGAGTATATATAAGCAAGCTAGCTAGCTTGCTTATATATACTCTAAGCTATGAAGTAATCGAAGATTTGGACGAATTCGAATGAATAGGACACATAATACTGTATTCTCTCGCAGGCTAAATCCTACGTTCGTCTCTTTCTAGTGTCGCTTTTTCGTTTGAAATCACAATGATTTTAAAGAATTTTTCGATTCGGAACTTTTGGTGCTAACTCGAAAAGTGGCATTAGTGTTTTTATTTAATTTTGTAATTTCTGTTTATGTTTGGAGTTTTGATGTCTTATATTGATAGTTTATTATGCAGCAAGTGCTCCTGAAAGTGTACAGTGATTGGAAAATTCAATTCAAGACTCTCCATCATTCCATCTAATCTTCAGTAAAATTCAACTATCAATTTACTGTCGATCAAAATTTTGTCAAAGTCAATCAAATCAATCAAAGTCTTGCTGGAACACTGGAAAATAGTTTATGACTGTTTCCATTAATAAATAAATAATAATAATAATAAATGTTTCAGTTCAAAAAACATAAAAAGCTAATGGGTATGTGCGTGTGTGTGTGCAGGCGGGTCGCTGCTGACGTTCCTGCGCACGCGTGCGGCGGGGCTGGGGGCGCGCGCGCAGCTGGCCATGTGCCGCGACGCGGCGGCCGGCATGCGCTACCTGGAGTCCAACAACTGCATCCACCGCGACCTGGCCGCGCGCAACTGCCTCGTGGCCGACGACCACACCGTCAAGATCTCCGACTTCGGCATGTCGCGCGAGGAGGAGGAGTACATCGTGTCCGGCGGCATGAAGCAGATACCCATCAAGTGGACCGCGCCTGAGGCCTTGAACTTCGGTGAGAGTTGCACTTCTTCGTCTTGTTGAAACACCGAAGTCGTTATTTTTCAAAACACAGATATTATCTAAAACTTTTACTGCAATATTGTACGACTTATTTTAACGAATATTTTTATTAAATTAGTTCATCTAAGTGCATACTAACAAATACAAGGTTTTTAAAACCAAAATACCGACAGAATATCTAAAAATACACAAAGACTTTAAGTAAACATACCACCATACTTTACTTCACATTTTCCTCCTTAATTTCAGCATTTTAATTATATTATTATAATAATTACGTTTGTAGGATAGTAAGCATGCTTGATTTCATAATAGTAGAATCAGTACTAATTAATTAAGAAAGTTCTTCTGCGATTCATGAATTTTTAGGTTTCATTTTGTCTTTAATGTATTCTCGTATTAAATTAAATCTTAGAAAAAGTCATTACCATTCACAGTGTATGTACATTCACAACTGATGTAAAGTACCTTGCTTTTAGTACCTCCGGGTTAAAATAAAAGATAAACTAAAACTCCGGGTTCTTCCAAAAATACATATGACCCTTTGATATGACTAAACATTCAGACACATTAGACATGTTATTGCATATGGAGCACTACATATTTTAGTAGTAGTAAAAAAGTATAGTAACATCCTGTAAATATCCCACGGCTGAGCAGTGGGGTCATTTCTGAGAGGGTTTTAAGCTATGAAGACGTCCGAAGAGGAAGACGTACGTATGAAGTCCGCCACGCTGCTCCAATGTGGGTTTGTGGCACTTAACATATCCTTGAAAAGTATTTTTTATTCCTTAGACATTCAGATTTCCTAACGATGGTTTCCTTCGCCGCTGAGCACGAGGTAAATCATCACTTAAAATTGCAGAACAATTTTAGAGATGCCAGCTGATATACAATTCAGATATATATAATTTCGGTGATGTAATTGCTGTTAGCCTTTTTGGCTTTTATAGCTTCATCGGATACTAGACAATTCAGAGCACTTAAGGCTCGTTATAGTATCGTAAAATTTTAAAAGTATATTATAAACACTACAATTTTTATTTTATGTTATTAATTCGACATGATTGTTTTCAGGTAAGTACACGTCCCTGTGCGACGTGTGGAGCTACGGCGTGCTGATGTGGGAGATATTCTCGAAGGGCGACACTCCGTACGCAGGCATGAGCAACTCCCGCGCCAGGGAGAAAATTGACGCTGGTGAGCTTTGCATTACATTTATTTTATCGAATAAGCCGTGGTAGCTCAGGGGCTAGGCGCTCGCTTGAAATTTCATAGTACGCGAGTGACCTGGGTTCGATTCCCGGTGCTGGCACCACTAAAATTGTTAATTGCAATTTTAAGTGCTAATTTACCACGTACCCGGCGGTGAAGGAAAACATCGTGAGGAAACCTGCATGTCTGAGAAATAAAAAATATTTCGAAGAAATGGGCAGTCCGCTAACCCGCATTGGAGCAGCGTGGCGGAATCTTCCTAGCTCCAAAACCCACTCAAAAATGAGAGGAGGCCTGTGCTCAGCAATGGGACATTTGTAGGCTGAAACTTTATTTTAATTTACTTTCGAATAATAGGGTTTTGAGTTTAACTAAAATGAATATGACTATTATTAGGCAGCAATATTTAAACTATTGAAAATAATAATTTATATTTTGTTTAGTCTGTTTTGGTATATATCTTCCTTCTTCCGTTCTTCTTACGTCTTCTAAATATTTAAGAACCGCCGAGATAAAAATGCTGACTACAAAGACACATACTCATACATTTGAATATAGTAATAATGAAGTACTTATAACATTTTATTTTCCTCAGGTTATCGTATGCCGGCGCCAGAAGGTTGTTCCGAAGATGTTTATGCTTTGATGCTACGATGCTGGGAGTACGAAGCCGAAAAACGGCCACACTTCCACCAGATTTACACAATTATCGACAACATATATAATAGGTAACGGCAATCGACGAGCCATAAACAAATAATCCATTTAAGAGATTATTGAACAGTGACATTAAACAGCTGGCGTGACGTCAGTCTTCAATTGTTTGTCACGTCATTTTATTAATATTATCGTCACGTAATTTGTTTAAATTACGCATGCGCAGATCGGATTTCTTTTCACGTAGTAGAAGATCGTAACTTATTTTTTTATGCAAATGTTTTACAGTATGAAGCGTGCAATGAACCGAAGAGGAAAGTAATCTAAGGTTTATATTTGAATATTATCATACATAATGAAGAGAAAAACTATGACTGAATGATAATAGCAGCGACATGTTTAGTGATGTATAAGCTCATTTCTGTTTAAGTTGTTTGAGTATTGTCAACGACAAAAATATACCATGAGCATAATTTTTCTTTCACCCATCAAAAATAATATCCGATTGTCATTTAAATAAGTTCTTCATGTTAGAAAGGTTAAAAAAAGCCAATTAATGTGTATTGATTTAAAATCTTCAGGGCCGCTGAGGAGAAAACAGCCATTAATCAGTATTTTTAAGTTGTTTTTTAATAGCAAAAATTTGGGCCTCCATGACCGAATTTATTATTCGTAAGTTAATTTGCATTCATCTGTGTTTATGCTAGGAAAATATTTTCGATCCGTTTAATTTTTATCATTACATATTTTATTGCAATAGTTTATAATTAATTATAAAAGTATCGTCGTATGTTCAGTGATCGAGATAATGTGCAATGGATGGATCGACTGAAGATGTTTTTGATTTTAGAACGATGTATTTTACGTGACATGTTTGTGTATGTATGTTTCTATATGTAGTAAAATTCTACGCAGCCGTTATTATAAATCTCCATTAATTGTATTAGTTTTTGTACCAGTTTAAGTTTTTAATCAAATTTCATTACATTTGAAAACCATTTGATTTTATTGTTTCAAGGTTATGCGTTACACTTGAAATAAGAAATATAGTGTTAGTGTTATTCTATTATTTTTCAAAAACTTGACATAACGATGACGATGCTAGTGGTTGGTACTCCTGAAAATTTTAATTGTTAATACTTATTTCTAAGTAAAATAAAATGTAACATCATTGTATAATCTTTAATTTTGTTTTTATTAAATTGTGTAAAACATAAAATTACGTAGTTTACAGTAAAATTATGATAGGTAAGTAAAACAATACATATAAAATTTATAACACTCATTATGGACTACTTCTGAATATATTATATTTTTTTAATATAAAACTAGAGCTTCCGTGTGTAACCTTTCGATAATTGTAAGAAATACTTTGTAAAAATTTTTAGTTTACTGTGGTAAGTCGTGATATAAATAACGTGCTTCCATTAAATTTTTCGTGTTTACATACCTTTACTTAACAGATTAGATTTATTTGTCTTGCCTAGTTAGCGTAAATAAACTTTAAAATGTATTTTTATAATGAAATCATATATTTTAGTGAGATAATTGCTTGTAGTATTTTGTTTTTTTTTTTTATTTTAGGTAAGTATATGTGAATGTAAATATTTTCATACATAATTTCAATAAATGTGCCAGATAAATGGTTTCCAATAATTTTTTGTAGTTTTATTAAACTCTACGCTGTGGTATGTATTAAAGCCGTCTATTAACATAAGTCATGACCGGCAGAGTAGAATAGCACACACCTCTATCCTACTGAAGTGTCGTGAAAGGCGACTAAGGTATTGTAGGGACAGCTTTTCGTGCAGAATAACACGAAGGAATGAGAGATATTATTCTAGGTTTACTCTAATTATCTACTCGTACTAAACAAAAAAAACCGCGAAACATTTCGTTTCCCGCGAGGTCGTAATGTGGGCTACGTGTGTCGTGCCTCTGCATACCCCTTATATGGGAAAAACGCAAGACTGTATGTATATATGTATTAACATTAGCGAAAAGGTTTAACACACTTTTACATAAACAAGAAAACACGATACTTTTATCCCGTCACACGATTCAACATTTATACTTTAACTTAGTAACTCTCTTTAAATCGCATTCTTATCGATACCATGATGATGTTCTCCTAGCCAATTTCGGCGACAACTTCCGAATCCGAATGTCGAGAGCCATCCACTGCGCAGGAGATATTATAGTGCCACAAGTGTACGCGCAAACACAGAGACACTCTCTCGTCCCCACCTACCCGCGCCCGATGTAACGCTGATTTTTTTATCTTTTTTTTTTATTGTATAATGTGACGAAACGTTCACCTAATGGTAAGTGCAACGTCCGCCCACAACAAATGCTGTGTCACCCAGAATATTTCGGTGTGACACCACACTGCGCCCGTCACCCTGAGACATAAGTTCTTAAGTCTCAAATGCCCAGTGATTACGCTAGCTCACAGTGCCCTTCAAACCGAAACATAGGAATGCTTGCACACTACTGCTTCACAGCAGAATAACTGGCCCTGGGGTGGTACCTAACTAGACAGATTCCTGCAGGTGTAGGTCCGATAAGATCGGAGATAAGCTAAGATGCAGTGTCAGAAACACGGGGACAATCACAACACAACCAGACCCGAAAACCGACAATTTGTGTTTTAGCACAAATGTTGGCTCCGTCTGGGATCCCAACCTAGGATCCGCGGCGTAGAAGTCAGGTACTCTGACCACTAGGCCACGCGATACCATATCGTTATTACAACAGGACATCGCAAACCCTTAGTTGAACAACACGATTATTTAACATATTGCTACAAAACATGGTCCTGACATGGCGAACCACTGACCTGGTGAACCACTCGACTTCGTTTTTAGACTTTTGTAAATGGATAAACAGATTTTTACCCGCTACTTTAACGTAAAAATTTTTATATATTAAGAATGACAAATGCGCTTTATTAATATATAAAGCTATCAAAAATATTTAAACATGTAAAATTAATTATTTTAACGTATTTCCTCAATTGTATCAAAAACAGCAAATTGTTGTAAATTTTTATATTATTAAAATCTATAAATATTATTTCTCAATGGTGTTTTTTTTCGGTATGAAATTTCTTCCTTGTATCAAAATTAATGTTTGATAATCCATTTTGAAGATTATTTTGCCCTCTAATGATGAAAAATAAGTAAGTCTTAAAATTAATGTTTTCGATAAAGCTTTATAAAAAGATTGAATTAATTTAATCGCAGAATGCGCCCTCTGTTGACAATCTGTTAAACTAAGCAGCTGTCATGGGGCCATCTGTTCATGATACTGTGCGAAATATTCGGAAGGGTTAGCAAGTTTCATTTATTAATCATAACTGAATTGAAAAAAACTAAATTATATTAACATTTATTTTGTATATAAAATATTTATAATATTACAGATATAATTTAATTAATTCATCGCTCACTGCTGACGGAGTAAGAATTCCTAGATCAGTGAACAGTAACGTTATATAAGCCGGTGGCGTGTAGTCCACTAGAGGATGTTCCTTCGAGAGATCTTTTCCACTTTTTAATACACTCGATAAGTATTTAAATTCGTTGGGCAGATCTTGTTGGTTAAGAGGATATATTCTTGAAAATTTAAAGCTCTCTGTCAGCACGTGGACAGGCTTCTTGAGTTCTAGCGCTGACATCGCTAAACTGTATGTCCCGATCTGAAAATAACGTATTAATAGTAAACATTCAACTGTTGGTATTCGACGCCAAGATCCATTTTAGGTCGATGAACCTGGATTCACAATACATATATTAAATTCTAGCTGTGGCCCGCGATTTCACCCGCGTAAAATAAACCGACCGTATGACTGCGCCGTACGGCATGGTACTTTGCTGACCTGAGAGTCCGTTGCATGAAAAAATTAATTACAGTCTAGAACCTTCCTCGATAAACGAGCTATCTAATGTAAAATAATTTTTCAGATAGGTTTAGTATTTCCTGAGACTAGCACGTTCTAACATACAAACTCTCCAGGTTTATTATAGTAAGTAAGATAAATGTCTCATCCCGTGGGTGTCAAAAATTCAATTAATACCTGTTTGTAGCCAAAAACCGACGATGGTATAACCGTCTCAAATATGCCAGATCTAATCTGGACCTATAAGCAGCAACATCTAAGGTGTCTGTAACTACGATTGCCAATCCTACTGATAATATTGGTGATTTATGGAAGTCTTTCTAATGTGTCACGTGTTTGAAATATATAGTTTTTCAGCATAATTATGATTTCTACGCAAGCGAAGCCGCGGGCTCCTCTAGGCATAAAATAGAATAGAAGAATTTTCGTCTCTTTTTTTAAACGTCAACTGGTTTGGAAAAAAAATGACTGTCCTGGGAAGCCAACAGCCAGAAACCCAGTAATTTTTTCCTCCTTTCAGTAATTTTATAAACAATATAATATACAATAACAGTAGTATCATAATAATAAAGACGAAATAATGTATATAATATAGAATAATAACAGTAGTATCATAAATATGAATAATGAAATAAATAGCTTGGTCAGCGTCCATGTATTCTTTAACATTGTAATAACACTTCTTATGAAGTCTGTTTGATAAAAAATTACTTTTTGATGGCAAGACTTCGTAATTTATCTGGGATTTTTTTGAAAAAAAAAATAAAAACTTTGCTTCATGAGTGTTATTGGTTCTACCGCGTGGCCTAGTGGTCAGAGTACCTGAATTCTAAGCCGCAGATCCTGGGTTCGACATCCAACCCAGCCGGAGCCAACATTGTACTCAAACACAAATTGTTGGTTTTCGGGTCTGGTTGTGTTGTGTTTGTCCCCGTGTTTCTAACACTGCATCCTTGCCTACCTCCGATCTTATCGCATTAGCGTTACATCAGGCGCGGGTAGGTTGGGACGAGTGAGTGCCTCTGTGTTTGCGTTTACACTTGTGGCACTATAATATGTCCTGCGCGATTGATAGCTATCGACAATATTCGAAAGTTGTCGCCGTGGTCGAAGTCGGCCAGGAGAATATTATATCATTGGTTCTATGAGGTCGAGTAACTGGAATAATTCGTTTGGGCTTGTTCCTGGTGTGCATTATGAACGTAGGCCTTCCCCATAGATTGCCACAGAAGTTTGTAGCTCTCTTTTATAGGAGATTTTGCAACGCTAACGCGGATTGGCAACCGCAGTTTATTTATTTAGATGTTCCAGGTAGATGCTGCTGCCCGTGATCTGGTTTTAAATTTTCCCTTTGTCGAATTTTACGACACCCACGGAATAAGATGGGGTGGTAGATTCGCTTAAGCCGCCACCACACGACATCGGAATCGTCAGTGTCGCTGAGATCATGGCCTCATCAACATCAAAGCTTTATATTGTAATGTACAATGTAGTCGTACATATGCTATGTAAAAAAAAGGATATCTCGTTAGAAAATAATCCATTTCTGCGGTGGTTTACCACTTTCAACGCGTAAAGATCTACACAGCGACAAAAACATGTCCAAACACTTTCGCGACACTCGTGTTACATTTTACACGATGAAATTAGTTGCATGAAACTAGTTTCCTTTAAAAATCGCTCACAGCACGAAACTACTAGTTTCATAAAACCAATGCACGCATTAGCAAATTAACTTTCTTTCCTTCATTCTTCTTCTTTAGCTTATCAATAGACCACCGCTGGACTATATATGTCTCTCCCAAGGAGGGAGAAATAGGAGTCTCTCAATCAAGTCCAAGGTCCCTCATGTTATGAGAATGGGTGGCCACTTTTATTACGACCTAACCACTCGGCAAAATATAGTACCAAAACAAAGATGCAGTTTCGCCAACTATTTAAAAACTATTTAACTATTTAAAACACCACAGGACGAATTCTCCTGTATTGTGAGACCACAACACAAAGAGACCCAGAAAACGAATAATTTATATTATTGCACAATTAAAGCTGGTTTCGGCTGCGATTCCAAACCAGGACCCGTGGCGTAGAAGTCGGGTCCTATGTGTGTGTGTGTGTGACCACGCCGTCGACAAATACGTTCGTCACAGAGATAGCTTGCGTCCTGGTGACGGACATAGGATACTTTTCAGTATGTAGTTTCAGTTGTTACTAGTATGTATTAAATTAGTAGGTTAATAACCTTATTAATGATCCCGCCACTTTCAGTAACCCCCTCAGCGCCGAGCATCACGATGTCCATCTGCTCCATGATGTAGCCAACGGCCGCGTCCAAGATTAGAGTCGCGTCCACACCGCCGGCCACAAGTTGCTTGTGCATGAGCACTCTGAAAAAATGCTAACAAATCTCAATATGCTTATATTTTCATGAGTATTCTTATGTTCTTGGTATGCATCAGTCACAATAAGTCATCGTGAATATTGAATTTGAGATTTGAATCACGTAGTCTACGTTTCGACACGACACTTCGTTTGGAAACGAACGAACGTGGTAAACCACGTCGCCGCCATTTTGGTATGAGTCAAAAAAAATGTTACTCCTCATTGCGTTTCCACGAGCAGTAAAGTGACAGCATACATATTATTGTGTTATTCTGCACGAACATTTCGTTTATTTAACTTGCTTTAATTATGTCTTTGCGGTTCAAATCTTGTAAGTAAATTTTGACTTACTTTCTGATGTCAGATTGATCTAAAATATTTTAATTTTATTTATTTATTTATTCTTAATTGTATCACTATAATCTAAGGAATTTAATGAGGCATTCTCAGCCAGTGAACTCTGCGAAACTTGAAAAATTATGGTTGGTGCCATGTTCGTAAAATAATCTGGGGTAAAAATATAAACACTATTAGATACTAATTATATAATAATATCAATAATCCATATATATATCCACAAAATTAAAAAAGTTACATACACACAATAAATATAATCGACAAATAATATGTATATAAAGAAAATAACAGTGAAATTTAAGAAAATTTACGCCTGGCTTGGTGGTCAGTATTCAGGTACACTGGGTACCTTAATACTGCGCCACAGGACCTGGGTTCAAAATGCAAGATTTGTGCATAAACACAAATTGATGGTTTTCGGGTCTGGTTGTGTTGTAACCATCCCCGTGTTTCAAAAACAACATCCTAGCCGACCTCAAATCTTATAGCATGAGCGTCACATCGGGCGCGGGTAGGTTAGGAGCAAGTGTCACTGGGTTCTCACACTTGTGGCACTATAATATTTCCTGCGCAGTTGATACCATGGTAGCTTCCGATACATTTTTGTAAATGTAGTATTTACAAGTTTTGTTTTAAATTATTGTCTGCGCCCATCAGCTTGTGACATCAGTTCTTAAGTCTCATATGCTCAGTGATTGCACTAGCTCTCGGTGCCCTTCAAACCGAAACACTACTGCTTCACGGCAGAATAACTGGCCCTGGGGTGTTACATACCTAGACGGATTCCTGCATAAGAATCCTACCATCAGTAAAAAACATTTGCAATTTAATATCTGTATAGCGGACTGGAGCCTGAATTAGTTTCATCATCATCATCATCAATTCAGCCTATCACTTTTCACTGCTGCCTCATAGAAGCTCTTATTTTGGACGGGTTTTGCCACAGTTGCTACGCGTGGCAGGCTTTATTATTTAAACTATATTTAGTCGTACAAAGCGAATTTTTGGTCTCCTATAATTGATGGAGCCAAAATATTGGTTTTTAGACTTGTTTATTGTGTTTCTGAGCTTCCTGCATCCTTCCCTCGGATTACGGAGGCATTTTCATTATTAAGAACTTACCTTTCACTTACGAAATGGTAAGTTATGTCTATACAAACGACAAATTCAGCAAATGGAAAACGTCGCCGTGGACACAGTATCATCAACTTAGTGCGAATCAAATAAACTTACCCACTGTTGTCTGGGCCAGACATTGTAACATAAACGTGAAATCTTTTGTTGGCTTTGGCAGCTTCTAGCATCGCTTGGAGAACTACCCTTGATCTGGAATGTGTCAGAATTTTCTGGAAACAATGGGAATATAACACTGAATTGGAAAAAATGGTTTAACACCTGTTACACTGGTTGGCGAATAATTGGATATGACAATATTCTTCTGTGAAATTTTTTGCTGTCAGTTTTACAAGAATATAAGACATTCTTATGCTAAACGGTTCGTATACGATACAAAATATGTTTTATTTTCGTGAGAGTGATAAAGATCACTGTGACTCATATAACCTCTATGAAGAACCAATATTGTAATTCAATAAACTCTTTGCTAAAAATTGGGTTTCTGGTATCATTCACATAGCATATGAAATACAGCACCGTTATGTTGCCACTATAACACTCATATTCTGTGAGAGCGTATTACGGATGAATGGGATAGTTTTATTTTTAAAGTAATGTCAAAAACAGTTGTTTTAAAATCGATAAATTGGCGCAATTAAAGCGTTCACGAAGATTTGCCAACTTGTATTGTTTTAAATTAAGTTAGATTATAAAGTATTAAGGGACAATAAAAACCATGCTACTTTTTAACATAAATATTCTGACTACAACACCGGACGCACGCATTACGAAGTCATTATTATACGTATTACATATACTTAGCTGTAAGTGTAAATCAGACTAGTTGTAGTCTAGTACACTCTTGATAAAGAAGACTTTTGATAAAAATAAACAACATTGAACTTTATTCCATTAAACTAGAATATCACCTACCTCTTTTCTAACGAGGTGTCGTAAGAGGCTACTAAGGTATTGTATGGACACTATAATATGCAATGCTGTCACTATACTGCTTGTGGGAAAACAATGGAGAGTAAGACTGTCTACCTATGGAAAAAGGTGTGACTGTGTGTATGTATGTTATCATCCCTGAGAGCCAACATGTAGGTGAGTGTTATCACCTCTAATAATGAAGATGAAATACCTTTGTAAATGTGTTTAAGGTTCTCATCACAAAACGAAACCCAGTAATACCGCTTTATGCTGATATTCCTTGACAGCAGATTAGAATGTAAATTGCTGTTGCAGAATTTTTAATAGCAGACATGCGTTTGTGTTACCATTGTTTACAATTGTTAATAAATAAAGTATTTGTTTTGCTACTTACACAGCCATCACTAATAAAAGGTAATGTTTGTTTAGCAACCTTCCCTCTAGCTTCAAGTAAAGTTTGCAAAAATATGTGTCCTCTTTGCAACATGATTTGTTCACACTCTTCAAATGACTGAAACATAAATAAAATATAATTTAAGACAATTTATGTAGTAGTTACTAAAAAGTAATGATATAAACATCTCAACTTTTAATTTTTAGAGGTTTTTGGTGAGATAGGATGAACTATAAAGAAAAAATTGTAAAAAACTTGAAACATGTTAAACTTAACTCCAATCGTTCAATACATAAAGAATTTATCCAATGTAGGCATTTAATAACAAAATCTATGAAAAAACAATAAGTAGTTAGTTTCCATGAATACAAACAATAGCATTTTACTATTTATTATTATAAAAGGTGACCATTGCTTCTGTACATGCTTCAGAATTCTGGCACATGTTTTATCACTGTGGGTCAGAACTGCTTAATGAAAATGTTGCCAAAGGCATTTGCTAGTAGATAGAATAGCCGCCAAAAAGTTGTGAGACTTAAAATAATCAGATCAACCAGATGAGAAGTTTCAGTGACTCTGACAGCATACACAGTACTATTAGCCATACACATACCATCCACAGTGCTAGAAAAAAACAGACCCCATATCAAAGTGACACTATTATTAGTGTATCTCTCTGTATAGAGTAGAGTATGCTAATAGGTCTCTGGGAGAGTAGAATAGCAACCCCTGTCTCTTTCCTACCGAGGTGTCATATGAAGTGACTAAGGTATTGTTCGGACTTACTGTGCTGAAAACGCAAAATACGCGCATAGACGTGGAGTTGCGGAAATCAGCCCGAAGCAATCTACAATCTACAATCTACTGTGCTGAATAATACTAGAATATGCAATGCTGTAACTATACCGCTTGTGAGGACACAATGGCTAGTAATAATTTTTGACTCATACCAAAATGTCCCGTCGCATTTCGTTACCTGCAGGCCTAAAAAGTGGGCTACGGGTGTGGACTCTGCCTATATGGGAAAAAGGTGTGACTGTATGTATGTGTGTGTACATACTAACTATTGGATAATAAGCATTCCATTTAGAAAATAGAGATAAGAGGACAGCACTGACCTTTACATCAAGTTTAGTAAATGTAATGAATCTCATGAAGAGTTCACAACCAGAGGATATAGCAGTCACAGGCTGGTCACAGTGTCGCATTGCATCCACAGCTAGTTGGAGGTTCAAATCCAACTCTCTAACAGTTGCCACTATAAGCATAAAAAAAAACATTATTAAGGACACTTAATGTTTTAACAAATAATACATTATCATATTATAATACATATTAAAAATATAAGTCTTGCAAATAAGGATATATATTAGGATCAGCAAGTTGAAGTGGCAATGGACTGGACATTATAGCTTGTACAACTGCTGACAACCTGCATTGTGCATTCTACAAGGGGAAGTTGACGAATGCAGTTGGCACAGGACTGTGGTTTGAGGCAATCTATGGGGAGACCTATGTTCAGCAATGTACTTGTGATGGCTAAAATCATGATGATGATGTAGCCTTGTGGTGGTGACAGAGAAGACTCAACCACCATATCTTGTATCCAACAGTATGTAGCGTTGCCAGCATTGTATGGTAATAATTTATAAAAACTATGATTTTGTTATTGACAATTAATTCTACATGTTTTACTGTTGAATAGCTCAGGAAATATATATTCACAATATTATCCTATAATAAACCACTTCCAAGTATTGAAAACTAGCTACATGGAACAAAGTAAGTAATAAAAAATAGTTTTGCTAGTTATTTAAGTACATATATTTTAGATTTAATGTATGTACATTTTGCTGTCTTTTTTATTTTGAGTAAGCAGAGTTAAAATTTCCAAATCTTAACAAATTTCAGAGTAGCTTTGGTACTTTTTAAGATTTTAATGATAGAAAGAGCTTTTTGTAGACAATATTTTGTTAAGACATGTAATTAAATGAAATGAACCATTTGAAAAACTGTCTAATTTCATTATTTCTTTTGATAGTCTTAGTTTGTACCAAGTTAAAATAACAAGGAGATGGCCTGAGCAGCGGCTTGGCAATATGGCAAATCCTTCCCATTTACGAGAAATGTTGTTATATAATTTTTTAAACTAGTAACATTCAATACGCCTAAAAACCTGGTGTATAGTATAAAGAAGATAATGAGAATATTGACCATACTGGGCAGGCCAAAGTGGCAAGATTTGATTTGCTTACCTTTATAATTTTCTATTACTGTAAGGAGAGTCCTAATTGCAGCAACTCCAGCAGAAACATCCTCCTCTTCTCTTAGAATTTTAAGGAAAATTTCCTGAACTTCTAAAATAAAAATATCAGTTATCATTTCCTTATATGTAGTATCCTAATAGTATGTATAAAACATAATAATATGTAGTTTATGTAAAAATGTATGTAAAATGTAATATAACCTATCATGACTGCAACTTTACCTTCTTTACGCATGGTTATAGGTTTACTGAATGTTGTTTTGACCAAATTTGATATTTGTTGTTAACTACAAAAATTCAATACTATTTATGCAGAGAAAATTTAAGTTATCTTAAAACAAATGTTTCTAAATTGATATGACATTGACAATGACAATGACAATCATTGATGTTACCAATTACCAATACATGACACTGGTATTAGCAAAAATTTAAAACCTTTTAATAAACTAATCGGGCTTGTAAAGTTCTCAATTCGGTACATAATAAATAACCAAAAATAAGTAAAGATATTCAATAATACATAAATATAAGTATATTATTGCCCGTAATCCAACCATAATCGTATCGCTGACGATGGCAGTCTTCGGCCCGATCAGCATATCATGGTGATAGTAGGATTCCTATCCAGAAATCCGTTTAGCAGCGATCGCAGGGCTAATTATTCTGCCGAGAAGCAGTAGTGTGCAAACATTACTGACTGAAAGGCACTGATAAGAGTTAGTAATTAGCCGGTCATATGAGGATTAAAAACTGAGGTCTCAGGAGGACGGGTGCAGTGTGGTGGCACACAGAAATGTTCTGGATGACACAGCATTTGTTACGGGCAGACGATGCATTTAACACCAGGTGAACGTTTTGCTTGTTTCATCATTTACTCCTTTAAAAACTAAAGGTCGTTTTCAAATTTCAAATTAGTTTAAGGATGTAATCAAATTGATAATACTAAGGATAAACTATAAATTGACATTTTAATGACGGATTAACATTATTACTTCGAAATTGATTCGATTATTCGACACTGATAATTTCCTGAGGCTAATTTATAATTCAATACTGCAGCAATTTTTTTAACGTCAAGTCAATTTATTATTTTACTTTTATTTACATACTACCAACATAAATGAAAAAGTAAGTATGTGTTTTCCTGTCTCTCTACCTGGATGCATAATGTCTATATCTTTAGAAGTACGAACGATATTAATGTCACATTTGGATATAGAAACTTTATTTTGCTCTAATCGGTGTGCAAAACGAATCTAGCTGGCAACAAAGTCGATAGACAGCCATTATAGAAATTATTTTCGTATTATGATATAATAGGCAACGTTTTGTACTTGTATCCTTACAGTGGCGTAGCATGAATTTCCTTACCCCAGAGCTGAGCCGAAATTTGCCATTCCACGTTTTTGATACTCGTCAGATTTTTTTCTATGACTCTGATGAAGCATTTTTTAATTAATTATAGCTTCTTTTGTAGCATTACTAATAGCTGCTGTGAGGAATATCCTAACCATAACATGTTCGGCTAGGTCTCATAAAGTTTAGCTTCAATATTAAACTGTAACAAATCCAGTGGGCCCAAATCAGACACCTTTTTGGTTGGTTGGTTGGATGGTTTTTAGGGATCCGTAGTCAAAAAGGATCCCTTATAGTTTCGCCATGTCCGTTCGTTCGCGGCGTAGTTCAGATACTCTTAGTACTAGAAAGATGTAATTTTGTATGAGTATACATATTAATCATGCCGACAGTGGTATAATTATATCTTATTATTTTTGATTGAAATTTTATATAATATTTTTTAGGGTACCTCCCCTACACCTAAAGTAGGGACGAAATTTTTTTTCCCGTCTATCTCATGGTGTGGGGTGTAACTGGACAGGCGTGTGAAGACCAGTTTTCGATTCAGGGATTCGCTTGTGAATTATTAAGCTTTGAAGTTCTAATTTTTGTTAAAGTCTAGTGACCCCTAGCCTGTCAGCTAAATGGTTGCTGCCAGCTGATTGGTTTTTCCCAGATATATTAGTATATATAACGAATTTAAAAGGAAAACTATAACAGCCATGTAAGCTTTAAAAGTTAACGTGTAATAGTCGACCAACTTATAAAATGTACTTGGAGTTGTTCAAATTTCATTGAAAATTACTGAGATGAAGTTATTAGTTGTATAAAATAGCTAGTAAATATAAGTTTATGAACCATGTATAATGATGGAAAAATATAATAATAACATTATTTATAATAATAATTCCTTAACATAACTAAAACAATGTTAACATTCGAAATACTATGATTCGTATAACATTGGCCATTCTTCAGAGTATCAAACAAAAAGCCCTCGTATATTGTGACAAAAATCTATGGAACATTACATTTGACCGGTTTTTATTACTGGTTTTATCAACGAGAGCCCTCAAAACAATAAGCTCATGTTCAAACTCTTTTTATCTCTAAGCTGAGGCCGTACATAACCCTGCTTTTATCGCCAAAAATTTGGTTCCTCATTATATGCTTTGGAGGTTCAATGGAGATGTCCAGTTGTTTTTTCGTAGTTTAAAGCCTCGACTTTAAATTCATCGCTTTTATCTTACAGTACTGTTTATAAGGCGCGCTGTTAGGTATTTGGACATCATTCACCTTAAGCAGTAGACGCAGCAGACTTAAGATACACAGGACCGACGGAAAATGGCTGAGAACTGTTAGTAAAGTACTTGTGAGCTTTTGTGTGTTGAAGCTTTCGATATGTTCTCTCAGATTTACTAAAGCTATTAATATGTTTTTCTAATGATTACTAAAACATATTAATACTGCATCGCCTCTTGCGCTCCAACATGCACCTTGAATCCTCTTTAAACTTTTATCAGTAGCTGCAATCAGATATTTCCAGTCACCCATCAGTCCCAATTATATATGTTGTTATACTCCAGCTCATAGCAGCTTCATCGTATTCTTGCCCTCTACAATTTATAATATCGGGCTCACCCGTGTAGTAGTAGTATTTTTTAAATCCTTCCACTAATACTTCGGCAGTTTTATTTTTTGTTTCAATGATATCTATCAATTTCCCACAGCTGGTATTTCCCAGTTCTCAATCAACACCTATCATAATATATGCCACCTCAAGAAATATGCAGCCTGGGGACATGGCGCGCCTGCCCCACACATAGTTACGCTACTGATTTTTGCATCATGTATTACGACGCAAGAAAATCCATTACTGTACAGCGTCCCGAAAATGTCGTAAAAAGTGATTAAAAAAAGTAAAGTTTCAGCCTATAAATGTCCCACTACTGAGCACAGGCCTCCTCTCATTTCTGAGAGGGTTTTGGAGCTAGGAAGAATCCGCCACGCTGCTCCAATGCGGGTTGGCAGACTTCACATATCTTCGAAATATTTTTTATTCCTCAGACATGCAGGTTTCCTCACGATGTTTTCCTTCACCGCCGAGCACGTGGTAAATCAGCACTTAAAATTGCAATTAACAATTTTAGTGGTGCCGGCACCGGGAATCGAACCCAGGTCACTCGCGTACTATGAAATTTAAAGCGAGCGCCTAGCCCCTGAGCTACCACGACCAAAAAGTGATTAAAATAATATATTAACCAGAGGTCTATCCTCTGGTTAATATATTATTGTATATATTGCAACATTTTCTTGAATTAACAAAGTCAAAGCGTATTATCTCAAGGGGAAGGCAGTTCAACTTCAACAGTGGACTATTAGGGGTTAAAATTATGATTTTCTTAATCTTTATTGATAAATACAACTATAGGAATAATATTTCAGTGGTTCATCCAACAGTTCAAGACGAAGATGACATTTTCCTTTAGAATTAAATGAACAGTTAAATAAGAAAGAAAGCATCTAAAGTTATAGTCTTATACATAAATTATGTCAATTCACATAACTTTTGCAATGCATTTTTAAGCAGGCGCCATCGGCCATCGCATACTCAATACGAGTAGATAAACAATGAGCCGTTGACACCTGAAAAATCTCAATAATTTTTGAATAGTCATACAATAGTTCATTATTTTAATACAGCCGGATATTTTTGCAACTTGCATTGAATAAATGGAACTGACGCAAAAATTATCACTGGTGGTTAGGGAAAGTCATGGTCAAATGCAATTGTGATTTACCTGTCGCTGTAGAGGTTGATTACAGTCTTGCGGCTACTCGAATGGCAAAGACGCGTTCTGAAGTTGTGTTCAAATCTATTTTATCCTGTCGCGGATCTTGTGTCAGTGTTTGGCTATAGGTACTAAGTATTAACTGACATGGGAAACTCCGCGTCCCTCAAAGTTAACGACAAAAGGAAGTGGCAGTAAGTTCAAACATTTAATAAAAATGATTAAAATTAAAATCAGTCATTCACTTAGATTTATTTCATATTTAAAATAATATTAAAGTAAATAATGTAAATGTAGCAAACATTATTTATGCAGGCGATTTTGTTGTGCTGTATAAAATAATTATTACACTCTTAATAAAACTTACAAATATTAAGTTGTTATTTTTTCATATAATGCGCACCGACAGTATATCAAAAATAACAGTCATAATAAAAATGATACATTGTGTAGTTCTTATTTTATGGTGTTGAATGTCAGTAACAGGTGAACAACACATTTATATACGAGTAGAATAATTAAAGTGCACTAAAGTCTGGATTATGTTTTTATCACCTAATACTACGGTTCTGGATCACGTATTGACGCTCCTATGACGTCTTATAATTTTAAATGAGATACTGTACGTAGCGTTTAACTTCGTAGATAGAGACTATTGTGAATAATAAATTAACTTGTCCATTTTCCTTTATTTTATTAGTTAAAATTTATAGTTGGGGAAGTGGGCTAGGTTTTGGATTAGATAAGTATCTTTGCACTATACGTTATCTCAAGAACATTGATTTTTTTGTGATAAGCAATGAACGAAATTGATTTTAAAAGTGATAACTTAAAAAGAAATCTCATATCAATTATACTACAAAAGCAGGAAAACTGGGAACAGATTTGCATGTTATAATTTCGTTAAATTTTTCGAAATATAAACTTATTTGAAATGTATTTCGAATTTACGATAACGTTTGTAAGACTCACAAATAAAAAAAAATACTTGGCGTGTATTTGTTGCTTAAAATCATTAAAACGTCTTTATTCTCACACACATACAAAGAAGCACTGCTACTAGTTAAGTTGCAGCCTTTCATGTCCCACTACTTAACACAGGACTCCTAACATTGTTCAGAGGATTTTCGAACTAGGAAGTATTTTTCTTCATATAGGATATGCATATTTTCGTACAATAAATTCCTTTACCGCAGATCACTCGGGTACTATAAAATTTTAGGCGTGCGTCCTGACCCTCATCTACCACGACTGTTAACACCATTAACCTGTAATTAATACTATTATAATTCATGTTAACCACTCCAAGTAAGCTTACAACCATTGTGTTCACGAATATAGTCGAATGGCGTTCAACCTACGACGTACGTTTAGCAGACCGTATTTTGAACTATTCGGTGTTTTTTTAACTATCTATATATATTTCTGTGTGACACCACATTGCGCTCATATGCCCAGTGATTACGCTAGCTCACAGTGCCCTTCAAACCGAAACACACTTCTGCTTCACGGCAGAATAACGGGCTCTGGGAAGGTACGCACCTAAACGGATTACTGTACAGGAATGCTACCACAAGTAAAATAAAGTGATATTATAAATAAGTAATTTAATAAATAAATATAATTTATTAATGGCATTATGTAATATGGCATTCAAAAAATACCCCAGAGTTTTGTTCTTGCTGGTTCCTATCAGAGAAGGAGCTTTAAACAAGCCTAATTTGAATATAGTGATTTTGATTTTGACAAGTTCAAAAATATTGTCTAACTAGTTTTATTATTGTTCATTGTTCAAGGCTGAATCCTGGGATCATCACGGTCAGTGAATCAGACATCTTGGTCAAATTGTTTTTTTAAAAAAAAAGCATGTTCAGTTTTGTGCGCTTACAAATTCTTTAGAACAATGAGGCGACGTTAATTGGTACCGGGTATTATAAATGTAAGCTTATCTTCCTTTATGAGGAACAATGCTTTAAATACTAAAACAAATGCCTGCCGCAGTTGTTTGGTTATGAAATCGGAGCAGTTGCATCGCTCCGTGTACCTATGCTTAGTTTTACAAGTAAAAGTACAGCAGTCAGGTTATTTTGAACCAGGTCAATGCTATACCTAATTGAGAATAAAGGTAACTTTTGTATGGGATTAAAATCATAAATATAGTAATTTAATGAGAATTATTTTGACAATCCGTATTAAATATAATTATCAGCTTAAGCAATGGCTTAAAGTCACTTGATTACCCCTGTTCAAAGCCTTCTAGTCCTATTCCATTCGTAACTTGAGCAACAATTTTGTTCCAGCATGATTTTTTTTCAATGTGTATGGCTTTAGTTATAAAATGGATTTGTTTGACAACACGTATACAATAATAACAATGAGAAAACAAATGAAGCACACAAGAAACAAAGGAACAAGAAACATAAGCAAATTTAAAAAAGAGAAATTCTAAATAAAAAAAACATTATAACCCCCTCTTAGAAACAATAACCAAAATCATAGTATTGGAAGTGTTAAAAAAAAACTAATTAGCATTATGGTATTACTATACACTGTAAGTTCCTTCGAATAGCGAGGTCACTAGGTGTAATGTGTGTTGAAGAATGAACTGTGTGATGCCAAAATGGTCACACTCAGCAACTAACTGAAGCATTTGCTACAACACTGATTTTCAGTGCTGGAGCAGTGCACTTTGCTATGTCGAAAAACTTCCAGCATTGTACAACATTCATATCAGGATCACATTCCATGGTGTCCAATATGATTTTAAAAGATCGTGCTACTTGTTTAATATTTAACTAGTACTAAAAATTCAATATTCACCCGTGAATAAAGAAATTTTACCCACGAATAAAAAAGTGACAGCAATTATTTAAGCCGCGAATACTGAAAACGCGAATAAAGGAACCGTGAATAAATTTTGATTGTACCATGAAACATATTAAGGATATGTACTTAGCAATCAAAGATTTCAAAGTTTCACTATAACATTTACAGAACTGTTATTTACTTAAGGTAAAAAGTAGTTCAATTTATTGATGATTCGTTGAACTGATGAAAAAAAAAACTATAAGCGGCCTTGAATTGAATTTTCCAGTTACTTTACAAATACTTTTACGAGCACTTACTGAACAATATTATAATACGATATCAAACATTAAAACTCGAAATATACACTGATTTACAAATTCTTTTTCAGCCTGTTAATAGTTCACTGCTGGATATAGGCATCTCTCAACAAGGGAGGATTTGCAGTATTCACCACGCTTTTAAGGCGGATTGGCGATCATACGAGTAGTACGAGTACCAAACGCCTTGCACCTTGGACGCGGCTGCCCTATCGCCGGTCTGTGTATTTACGTCTGGAATTTTCCAAGATGGCTATTAGCCTTTCTTTCGGAAAGATGAAAACTTTCGGAAGCCATTTGCCTTAGTCGACTCTGACTTCATCAACAGGATGAAAGATAGGTGGCTCACTTTTTATTCCGTCATCACACAGCATAATATACATGATTCACACAGAATTACATACATTCTTTAAAAAAAAAAGCAAACGTCAGTTTTTTAGATGGCGCCAAAAAAGTTGCTTTATTATTATTTATCTGTATTCGCTCGGACAGACAGAAAAGAAAAAATGTGTATTTATTTTCCACATTTAAACTAACATGTCAATGTCACAATTTTTAAATGATTCAAGTCAACAAGCGCTTTTTTGTGACAAGACAAGACAGTGATTAATGACTCATTGAATCATGAACAAAACGATTGGTCATGACATACTGGCATCGTACAGTAATAACATTGAGCTACTGGATAATAGCAAAGTACGAATGCTAGTTTGCTTTCTATGTGACTGGCGAAATGTTTCGCTTTCTCCATAACTATTGCGAAGAATCCAATACGACGGGAAACTTGTAGTAATGATCTGAGGATTTCCATATAATAGTAGTAGTAGCTTTTTTTTTATTGTATAAATTGACGAAACGGGCGAAACGTTCACTTGATGGCAAGTGCAACGTCCGCCCACAACAAATGCTGTATCACCCAGAACACCTCTGTGTGACACCACACTGCGTCCGTCACCCTGAACATGAACAGTTCTTAAGTCTCAAATGCCCAGTGATTACGCTAGCTCACAGTGCCCTTCAAACCGAAACACAGTAATGCTTGCACACTACTGCTTCACGGCAGAATAACTGGCCCTGGGGTGGTACCTACCTAGACGGATTCCTGCATATGAATTGCCAGTAATTGCTGCATTTCTAAAAAATTTCGAATAAGTTTTTTCAAGTTGTAATTTCTTACAACTGGAAAAGCATAAGCGCATCATATAATTTAGTCGTCCGACTCTGTTCAATACAGCATCATAAATTTACTTGTTCATTACTTGTAAAGTGGGTCAATATTTTTTTGAGGGCATCTTCTCGTTAAGGACCATGTAACTGGTGGTAGGATTGACTTAACTGATGAAGGAAAAAATACCAACAACCAGCTGGAACAAGCAGCAAACAATAGATTGGCTGCAAAGCAAAGGCAAATCCATGGACATCAGTTATTAAAAAAAGGAATTATTAATGAAAGTTGCCGAAATCGCCCCACAATATAATAAACAGTTAATAGATGACACTGCCAAAAGCAATGGCATTTCAATTCTTCGGCTACCGCCTTACCATTGCAAACTTAATCCAATTTAATTTGGTGTGGGCCCAAATAAAAAAATATGTTGGTGCCAATAACTCCACGTTCAAAATGAGTGACGTAAAAAAATATTAGATGACGCAATAGCGTTCATAGACGCTAATCGTTGGAATAAATGCTGCGACCACGTGATACGTGTGGTCCGAGTGGAATTCGGATGACGCCATGGAACTCGCAGAACAAAATTCTTTCATAATAAATGTAACCGAAGAATCTAGCGATACGGATTAGTGATTTAAGTAATTTTAAGACAATTTGTTTCCAGCAAACTTAATTAACTTTTTGAAAAAAATTGTTTTAAATTTTTACTCCACTGTGAATACACCCTTACCCTGTAGTTGCACTGATGACTCACTATTTTCTTAACGCGAACGGACTATAGTTATTTTACCGTGATTTAGTAGTGTGCAAATATTACTGTTTCGGTCTGAAGGGCACTGAGAGCTAGTGTAATTACAGCATATACTTAAGTCTCATACTTAAAAACTGATGTCTCTGGGTGACGAGCAGTGTGATGCCACCCAGAATCGTACTGGGAGACAGCATTGTTATGGGCAGACGTTGCACATATTATTGTGTGAACGTTACGCTCGTCTTGTCACTTTCTCGTATTCAAAAAATGTAAAAAAAAACTTACCGTGTTACCATGCAATATTTTTTTTAATTTGAGATTTTTTAACGTAGGATACTGTTTAAAATAAAAACTGAAATCTTAGTTTTTTTATTTCACACTGCATGGTATTTAAATGCACAAGCACTCAGAGCCGCAACAACTGTCTGTAGATCATACATATATGTCCCGTACGGAAATAGAACCCGCGACCAGCAGCGTTGAAGCTAAACGGGTAGCTACTGCGCCGACGGAGTTTATGAAATGTATAACGAACCTAGCTTACGCTCGCCATCTTAGCTTTAATCTATCGACTAGGCCTTCCTTCAGCAATAAATTGTCCATATGCGCTAGACAAGATAAGTCAAAATTCCTACAGGGAATGACAAATACGACTGCTAGAATTTGTCTCATATTCCCAGTAATTTAAATTAAAAAAAGCGATACTTTTGGGCACATGAAACTATAACTGACCTCTTTTTTAATAATTTTACTGGTGGTAGGATTATATGTACTATGCAGGAATCAGTCAGGGGTAGGTATGCCGCAGTGTCAGTTATTCTGCCATGAGCAAGTGTAGTAAGTGAAGCAGTAGCGTGCAAATATAATATGATAGCTAGTGTAATCTATTAAAATAAATAATAGCTAACAAAAAACAATAACTAGCTAATATTAAAGGTCTGTAAGCTTATTTGTCTCGTTATTTAATACCATGATTTATTTTTTATTTTAGACTTTTCTATTGTCGTTAACGAATGAAAATTGTAACTTGTCTTGTTACCCAGGCTGGAATAAATAGTTCATTGTGTTATTCAATGTAAATATTTGGTTTGCAGAACACTTTACGCCAATGATATGTAATCATAACCTAGTTAAATAATGCGGCATGTTGTGAAAATGTATAAAGATAAATGTTTATTAATAAGAAACATTTGTCGTTTATTAGATACTAATATAAAACATAAGATATATATATATTACGAGTTTTTATTACTAACATTATATTAAAAATGCCGTCTTTGTTTTTCTTAGTATTCGTCCAAATAACTCGATATAATTGACGAGTAGGTAAAACTGAAGAGAGAGGTTGAAGTAATCAGTGATGTAAAATAGTCGAGTGTAAAGAGTCTTTGAATATATCAGCATAACTTCAGCCTATCACTAGTCCACTGCTGAACATAGGCCTCCTCCATAGATTACCTCAAAAGTTTATTACTCTCATTTTGGGGTGATTTCGCTATAGTTACCACGCTTGGCCGGCGGGTTGGCAATCGCAATTTATTTATTTAGATATTCCAGGAAGATGCTGCTGCCCGTCTCTTGGTTTTCATTTTGCCTCTGTCGACTTTTACGATATCTTCAGGATGAGATGGGATGGTAGATTCTCTAAAGTGCAACCACTCGGTTCTAGAACTATAATACATATATTTAAGTGAAACTAATTTTACGGATTTTATCGATAAAATCCGTAAAATTAGTTTCATTTAAATGTGTAGTGTTCGCGTAAATATAAGAAATCATTATATAATACATATATTTAAGTTGTTGGAAAAAAACTGTTCGATTCAGAGTATCGTAATTTGTAGGTACTCAGCGTGTCTCTAACTGCGACTAATAAATAACCAAGTTAATTTTGAATAAAAAGTCGCATTGAACGTTGTTAGGCCAGGGCCTGCTCGGTCTAATAACCAGTTAGACAATGTCAGTTTTACGAAGCGTAAATATCTACTAATAATAGAGCTTAGTTGCTTTAAATTCATAGATCACAGATATCATCGTTAGACTATTTCCAGTCCACTATTGGACATAAGTTTCTCCCAAGAAGAGAGGATTCTGCACACACCACGCTTGGAATCGTATGCAGTATCACTGTCATAGATTAATATGTATCGTCACTGTCACGGTGCGTCGAAACCAGTACCGTAGTAACCATTAGTAATAACAATAAATGTTTTGTATTGCACAAATATCTCCGGTTGGGATTCCTCAGTTGACCAGATCTGATAGTAATTGGAAGAAGTCGCCGTGGTCGGACTCGTCCAGAGGAACTTCGTCAGTGACTGGCGGCAGGCAGGTAGGATTCCTGCGCAGGAGTCCGTCAAGCAGTAGCAAGCAGTGCTGTGTTTCGGTCTCTGAGAGCTAGTGTAATTACCCGGCATATCGGACTAAGGACCGGCGTATCAGCTGACACAACATTTGTAATGGGAAGACGCTGCACTTACCATCCGGTGAACGATTTGCTCATCTCATCACTTCTCATTTCTTCCTTAAAAACAGTGTTTGGTTCTCGAACAGTTGCCGCTAATTTATCACTAACTCGGTTTTGTAATGTTTGTTTTAATAAGATTATTGAAAATTGTGACACTGGTTACTAGCCCCGTAACCTAATTTTATCTTTGACATGCGATCATTGCAGTATTCGACGGTACCGTTTGACTTTTATTAGATTTATTTGCGAGAAAGAAGGTCGCTGTAAGTATCTGTTGTCTATTTTACAGTTACATAATAATAACATAATTGCAGAATATTCTATGTACACTACAACAGTTACATAATAATAACATAATTGCAGAATATTCTATGTACACTACAAATTTTTCGTCATCTGTCACGAGATTTTTCAATTTCGATTCTCACGCCTTACTTAAAAAAGGTAAAGTTACCTGTAAATATCCCACTGCCGAGCCTAGGTCTACTCTCATTTTTGATAGGTTTTTGGAGCCGGGAAGAGCCACACTGCTCCAGTGTGAGTGAACGAACTTGTAAAATATTAAAAATAAAAATTATGTTATTATTCCGCACGAATAACGGCATACATGCCTTAGTCGCCCTGTGCGGTAAGCGCTATTCTACTCTGTATCCCTTTCGGTTGTTCCATTCTAACTATTACTTACAAACAACGTACTGTTTTTTTGATACGAGCATTAAGTCCCGTCCGATCCCACCGCATATCGGCCTATAAGCCTCCTCAAGGCCTTAGGCAAGATATACGAACGCCTACTTCTCGCCCGCTTAAGAGACTTCATGCAGTCTCGAGGGATCCCCATCCACGAGCAGTTTGGATTCCGTGCCAAACACTCATGTACCCAGCAGGTGCACCGCATAACGGAGCACATTCAATCCCGCTTCATACGCGGGCTTCATACCGGAGCGCTCTTCTTCGACGTGGCGAAAGCGTTCGACAAGGTCTGGCACAACGGGCTCATATACAAGTTATATGGACTCGGTGTGCCAGATCGCCTCGTACTCATCATACGAGATTTCTTACGCAGTCGAACCTTCCGCTACCGCGTCGAGGGGGTGCGATCCGAATCACATCCCATCCTAGCCGGCGTACCACAAGGCTCAGTCCTAGGTCCCGTGCTCTACACCCTTTTCACGAACGACATACCGCACACCAGCGGCGTCGAACTCGCCCTCTTCGCAGATGATACCTGCCTATATGTGTCTGGACGTAATCCAGACACTATCTCTAAACGCCTCCAATCCGCAGCCCGAACCCTCGGGAACTGGTTTCGGAAATGGAGGATCGAGGTCAACCCAATCAAAAGTGCAGCCATGTACTTCTCGCGGCGCATAACGCAGCATCTCCCCACAATAGAGTTATTCGATCGTCCAATCCCCTGGGAAAAGACAGTCAAATACTTAGGCGTCCTATTAGACTCGAGACTCAGCTTCGGTCCACATATTAACCGAGTAAGGAACCGAGCGGCGTTCGTACTCGGTCGATTACATCCGTTACTAAATAAAAATAGCAAAATGTCCCTACGTAATAAAATTACACTTTACAAAGCCTGTATTCGGCCAATTATGACATACGCAAGCCCCGTATTTGCGCATGCCTCCCCGCGTCAAATTCACCGACTTCAGGTAATACAAAATCGATTCATGCGTAAAGCCACGGGAGCACCGTGGTTCGTGCGTAATGCTAACCTTCATATCGATTTAGGGCTTCCTACCATAGCCCAATATCTAAAGTTGGCCTCTCGCCGATACTTCGACTCTGCCGCCACGCACCCCAACCCACTGGTTGTCAGTGCCGCCACTTACAACCCCCTCGCGATACACCAAAACTCGACCCGCGGAAAAAGGAGACCGAGGCACGTCCTCGAGGACCCTGACGACGCGACCACTATTGCCCAAGCGCTCTACTCAACACTACACAAACACCCATTATCACCATCATACCGCCCCCGCCGTCGGCGTGGGCGTATCAGACAAAATTATTCGCGATACCGCCGCATCTCAGGCCGGTTTTCCCCTAGCAGTAGTGTCATAAACAGAAGCGTCGCTGGAGTTTCTTGCGCCATTTCTTCTCCAGCGGAAACGCATTCCGAATTGGTGGTAAACTTATCTAATAATAATCATGGTATTAATAATTATAGTAGTAGTAATATTGCCCTCCCGATTGCAGTAACTGACCGAGCCGAGACCGGCCCCCTTGGGCACCCTCGAGTCTGTTACTCTCGCGAACAGGATGACGGTCCAAGCCGAGGTCCCCTCTCGGGGGCCCTTGCGCCAGTCATCCATAAATAAAGGTTTCGGCTAAGCGCCCTCAGCGCTATGCCACCTTTCAATCCGGCGAAGCTGTAAAAGCCTTCGGGCTAACAGTGACCATCAGTCCTAAAAACACCGCTTAACGGAGCACATCTTAGAGAATTTAAACGACCGCCCTAAGCCTGTAGGCACAGGGGCCTTATTTTTCGATGTCGCAAAGGCATTTGACAAAGTCTGGCACGACGGCTTGTATTACAAGTTGTATCACACTAATGTGCCAGACAGACTCGTGAACATCATACGAGCCTTCTTGTCTAACCGCCTATTTCGCTTTCGGGTAGAGGGAACGCGCTCCTCAAGCCGCCCTCTCCGAGCGGGGGTCCCTCAGGGCTCCTGCCTCTCCCCACTCCTTTTCTCGCTATACACTAGCGATATTCCTAAAGACCCGAAAGTCAATCTTGCGCTTTTCGCAGATGACACGGCCTTGTACTATTCCGACAAGCACAAGGGCCGCATAACGATTCAACTCCAAGCCGCAGCCGATCGCCTAGGCGAATGGTTCCGGAAATGGAGAATAGAGGTAAACCCCGAGAAAAGTGTAGCGATATACTTCTCGAGGGGCACACCAAAGCCCGCTAGACGATGTCACCCAATCGGCAACAATCAGCTAGGCACGATCACCCTGTTCGGACGCCCTATTCCCTGGGAAAAGAGCGTCAAATACCTCGGGGTCACTTTAGACGCAGCGATGTCGTTCGCTGCACACATTAAAAACATACGCAATAGAGCGGCTTTTATCTCAAGCCGTCTATACCCATTAACTTGCTCCTCAAGCAAAATGTGCTTAAGACACAAACTTCGCCTCTATAAGACTTGCATAAGGCCCGTAATGGACTATGCTTGCGTCGCTTTCGCTCACGCGACGGGCAATCAATTAAAGCAGTTACAGAGCGTTCAAAATCGATTCTTGCGAACTGCCACCGGAGCCGGTTGGTATCAACGCAATGTAGATCTTCACAGCGACTGTGAAATGCCTTTAATCTCTGAACACTTTAGAGAATTATCACGGCGGTTTTTCGAAAAAGCCGCGGTTCATTCAAACCCGCTGGTGGTTAAAGCAGCAAATTACCGACCAAAAAGAAACGCGACCGAACGCAAACGTCGCCCGCGAAACGTGCTAGACGACACGGACGTCTCAGCTCTTCCTGACCACGATACTGTCAGTCACGATCCAAGCCACACTGTACACACAGTCAATAGCTTTAATATAACACACACCACGACGCGCGACCGCCGTAGAGAGCGGCGCGCAATAGTCAATAATCACATCGCGTACACAAGATTCACCCGTGTTCCAGGGCGGTTCTCACCGCCCAGAGTTACCGACACACAAGTCGACAGTCCGAATGGACGCGCGCAGCCTCCTTCGGACGGTCAGTAGACGACTTAAAATGTTTAAGATTTTCGAAATCGCGAAAGCACGCAGCGAACGCGACACAGTCCGAACTTCGAGGGTTTTGTAGGAGTTTTTATTTATTTATTTATTTATGTTTGGGTCAAACCAAACCTGGCACACGGGCCCCTGGCCCGCGAGCACAGTATCCGATGAAGCTGTAAAAGCCGAGACGGCTAACAGCAATTACATCACCGAAAATATATATAGTCCTAAAAAAAAAAAAAAAAAAAAAAAGAGCATTAAGTACTATTAGCGCTTACTGATCCCTATTCTTCAGTACCTAAAGTAACGGTTATGAAAAAATACCGGCAGATGTGTCCGGCGCCTTGACACGGGAAAATCATAACACATCGAAATCAGAAAAAACATGTATTACACAAAAACAGCCTAGACATGAATCCACAAAAACCTCAGCAGGCAGGAACGTCGACCACAGAGCCGCACAGTCGTCAATAACACATAAAACAAATGCATGATTTTTTACAATAATGATTTAAGTAACGGCGCTCGTTCCCGGTTAATTTCCACAGTAAAAAGGCGTAACCTATGATAACGATGTCACAAAATGGTCAACCATAACTACAAAGCAAAGAACAAGATGAATATGTAACGATAAATCTAAAATGATTGTGGATAAGTAGAGAGGCGAATGAAGCTATAATGATAATTTTGGTTTTGAATTATGCTAATGTAAATTTTAATGTAGTGTAATAAAAAAAATATAAATCCATGTTTTTCCACTGTCAAATTAGCATCAAAATGGGTCGCAAGACTAAACAAAAGTGGAATATAAGCGGAAGTTCGTGAAATTGGAATAATTGGTAACTGCTGCTTTAGTTTTATACGATTTCCTTTTCCCGCTATTAATTTCTCTACTCCTTAATGTACCCATTTTCAGCATATTCATATATTAGTAATAAAGGTAGATCTCATACTGGACCACTGTCACTGTCACTGTCTCATACCAAAACTATTTAAGTGTTAGAAAAGTTTATTTTGGATAAAAATATGACTAATACTAAAAATTTGTCAGAGTCGAAAATATATCCATATTTATATATATTTTTTTAAACTCGTAATTTCAACTTGATTGATTTTTAACATAATTTTAAGCTAACAAAAACGCCAGGAATCCCATAACGATGTAAAATAAATCATTAGTGCATATTTGTATTTATCTACATTGTTTTGACATGCATTGAACCTCAAAGCTTTAATTAATTGTTGTAAGTATACATTTTATTCATTGATAAGTGGACGTAAATATTGATGGACGTACGTATGTATGTATTTAGCGTGATCATCGTAGGTCAAATCTCCAGTCGTCTATATGAGTTCGGTAGAGCTCAAGAGGGTTAAGACTCGATTCTTCTTTACATATTTAAATTTCTTATTTTGATTCATCTAAAATATTGTAAAAATAGTGCAAAATTCACTTATATTCTTTTTACTACTCTGTGATATAAGATCTCTTTATAAACTTATTTTTAAAAATGGAATCTGTCACTCGCAATGTAAAATCGGTCGCTGAAATAGAATTGTGTCAAACTAATGGCGCGAGCGATTCACATAAACATAAGCGGTAAGTTTTAGGAATATTACTTTCATTTTTATTAATATATTTTTTTCAAAATAATCCTACTAGGGTCATAAAACAAAAAAATCGTTCATTTGCTTTAAACTTTAAAAATGTTTTTCGAGTAAAGGCCATATTCAGTTGACCGGAATAGGAATGTTTTATTTTATAGTAAACTATGTAAAAGTGGTGTCTATTCAATTTTTATTTTGTCATAGTGGTTTCGCGATTCTTTTTGGAGTGTGTCTTTGGCGGAAGACGGAAAGGCAATTCGGGCATTTGGTTAGAGCTTGATAAATGTTTTTAGTGTAATAAGGAAGTAATTGCAGTTTGGTTTCCGTAAACGAACTGATTGAAAAATGTAATTTACTTCATTACTAGTGAATGATTGAAGGTCTTCAAGATTTGTCAATTAATTAATGGCACCGTTATACAATGACGACGTAGTTTTGGCGCTTATATTATAGCAAATATCATTAAACTGATTAATATTGACCATGTACGTTGGTCTTTGGTCTTGTCTGCGATCATGGGTTTAGCCTAAGTATGGGGGGCACGGTCAGACCCTCAAAGTTTTAAACAGCAACTAGATATCCTTTTATTTAAAATGACATTATAGAAATTATATAGAAAATAAAACTGAAACATACTAAGCTAAAAACTCATGTTAAAATCCTCACACTCGCTTGTACGAAGTAGTCACTCGGCTGAAGAGGGATGCCTGTATGCCTTATGATGGCGTAGGATTTTGAGAGGAGGAAAATAACCCTATCCCTTGATTTTCTTTGCGCCCATTACAAAAATAATGTTAGACCCTATGTCTGCGATTGTTTGACACTTTCTTTTTTGAACAAGTAATATACGAGAGAAGATTTTTGGTGCATCCCAATTCCTACATTCTGGCTTGTACATTTCTTAATAAGCGCAATTACTATTTGTTACAATAGCATTTTATATAACTCCACATATACATTATTTTTAGGAGTACAATTAAAACTCTTTTGGAACCTGTTGGTCAATTAAGTTAACATTGGCTTTACTTACTTGATTAACTCTTTTAAAAATACTTTAACCGAATGGTGGTATAGATACCCACATTTATTTATTTCTTTAGTGGCCTATTACAGTTTCTGCGGCCGAAATAGCGTCGATCTACGATCTGATAGAAAGTCCTCTCTACGTCATCTATACAAATAAATAAAATTGAAAAAGTGTCTGTTTGTAATAAAAAAATAACAGCTTTTTACTCAATGCTTATGGAAGTTTACGGTACTTATAAGATTTTATTTTTATTTTGTCCGTCTGTTTGTTCCGGCTAATTTCCGGAACGGCTGCACCGATTTTGACGGGTCTTTCACTGACAGATAGCTGATATTATAACGGGTAACTTACTTTAATTTTAGAAAGAAAATAGTAAAAAAATTAAAACTCCCAAAAACCCATTTCAAATAGGGAAGTGTATATGTATTACAACGATTGGGCTTTTTATGCGGGTTAAGTCGTGGGGATAAGATAGTTATTAATATATTTTATATTTATGCTGTATCCTGATGCCGAAGACAAATATTAATATATTGTGGTTTGAAGCTATATATTGAAATAAAAACTACGATGACAGATGTCCTTGGCACCTATTTCCTTTAAATGCGCACCGATGACACTAAACATTGCCACAATGTACGAGTATCACTACGCTTTGGGTTGATAGGCGGAGAATGCCAACAGGCATTATTAAGGCCACCTAAATAAATAAGTACTATTAAATTATTTTAACAATGTCATTAGTTACATCTTACAAATCCGCCGTGGTAGCTCAGGGGCCTGGTGCTCGCCTTTGATTTCATAGTAAGCGAGTAACCTGGGTTCGATCCCCGGTGACCCTCTAATATTGTTCTACAATTTTAAGTGCTGATTTACCACGTGCTTAGCGGTGAAGGAAAACATCGTGAGGTAAACTGCATGTCCGAGGAATATAAATATTTCCATGACATGTGAAGTCCGCCAACCCGCATTGGAGCGGCGTGGCGGATTCTTCCTAGCTCCAAAACCCTATCAGAAATGAGAGAAGGCCTGTGCTCAGCAGTGGGACATTTATAGGCTGAAACTTTACTTTTTACTTTACTACAATCAAAGGGGTGACATGTCATTGTAGGAATTAGAATTAAAAATTGTATGAAGTAAGAAAATACGTCCACTGTATTAATAAATTTAGCACCAATGGAAATTCGAAAGCAACAATTTAAATTAGTAGAATAATAGATGAGAGCCAATGCAAATCAGCCACAAGGCCCGTAAACATTTTTCACACTTCTTACAATTAGTGATTTCCGAACGAATGCAACCAGTACAGTCGCTTTCACAATGGTCCCTGCAATGCATCTTTATTTCTATCCTATTTCTTAAAAAGAGAGTTAAATTCGTTACAACCCTTATGTGGCCACACTAAAGCTCTTTCCTTGCGGTCAAGTTTCAGAATGACCTACTCGAGACCTTTAAGCTTCGCTTTTGAGACGTGCACACGAATTTCTTTCGAAAGTATTTTTGTTTCCGTTTCACCATTTTTTTTACTAATGTGTGTCACCCAGTACATTTTATGGCACCACACTACGCTCGTCATCCTGAGAAATCAGTTCTTAAGTCGTTCTTAATTCCAATAATTACGCTTATTATCCGTATCCGCACATCGAAACACGGTAATGTTTGTCCACTACTGCTTCACGGCAGAATAACTGGTACTACGTGGTACCTACCTAGACGGATTGCTGCATAGGAATCGTACCACTTGTAAAACCACCGTTTCACCATGAGTCGATAAGACGTTATGTATACTTGATATCCCGTAAATTTGTAGAGTTCTGTTTCGTTATGTTTAGTGCATAGCAAAGATAGAGAAACAATGTAAATATTAATTGTATAACATTTTTAATTTTAATTTTGCTTTCCAGTATGAGGAATTCATGTCCAAATGTTAAAAAAAGTTTTGTGGTAGGTTTTTGAGAAGTTCTCGGGAATACGTGCCGTGGCCACACTTATTACAATCAGCATCATTGCAACATCTCCATTGCAACATCTTCATTGCAACCAGTTATAATCCATCGTTGAAATCTTCTAGAATGGGTGGTTACGACTATAGTTGCCACTCTGAACAGGTAGTTTAAATGACATTTGCCATTAAAATGAATACGATAACATTATCAGATGGTGTTATGGTTTAAAAAAAATTAAATAAATACATAACGTAATATGATTTATCATTACATAAGCTTATTACATCAGCACTTGACTAGGTAACTATGCAATTGGATGTTACACTTGACAGACGGTAAACTAAGTTATCTTCTTCGGCGGTTTGAAAAATGCTCTTATGAAAGCTTGCCTGAAGATAAAGCCAATCTTGTCCGTGACTCCTCTAACATATGGTAGAACAGCAGGTTCACACTGCAACACGCTCGACTGTGGCAGTGCGACGTACCCGAAGTTTGTATTCGTGTAATACTTTTTTTTTATTTATTTGATAAATTGACAGGCAGCAGCATCATCCTGTAACAACCCTGTGCCAACCCGCCTGCCAAGCGTTGCAACTATGGCAGAATCCTTTCAAAATGGGAGCTACAAACTTTTGTGGCAATCAACGTGGACGATCTATGTTCAGCGGTGGACTAGCGATAGGCTGAAATTATGATGATGAAAGCCACGAAACGAGCAAAACGTTCACCCGATGGTAAGTGCAACGTCTGCCCTTAACAAATGCTGTGCCACCCAGAACATTTCTGTGTGACACCACCCTGCGCCCGTCACCCTGAGACATGTGTTCTTAAGTCTCATATGCCCCGTGATTACGCTAGCTCTCAGTGCCCTTCTAACCGAAACACAGTAATGTTTGCACACTACTCCTTCACAGCAGAATAACTGGTATTGGGGTGGTATCTACCTAGACGGACTCGGCATAGGAATCCTACCACTATACTCGACACGCTGAAGATCTGTGGCCAGGTGTTTCCTTTCACAGATCCCTCGTGCTCTCTGAAGCAAATATTTTCCCACGGTAGCTAACTGTGATTGATGGTGGTGAGATTAATCGTTTAAATACTTTCATTATTAAATTATATTGTGATATACTTTACAGCAGGAGAATTTATTTGATCTTCCTGCTGTAAGGTACGAGTACATATCACAATATAATGTAAAAGTTGATAGTGCAAATATTAAAGGGTATTAAATATTATTAATTTAATTTATTACATTCAACCATTTGTATACTTGTTTCTAACTATAAAATTGAGTATGTTCCATTCGTTAGGTATTTAAATAAAAAAAATCCCAGGCATTGTATATCATTATATATACAGCTATTGTATATTTTTAATGTTCGTTTATTGCTGTTGTATATTATTATTAAATGTTTTATTAAATACAATGTAACCACGATTATTCGGACCTCAGTTGCTGATTCGCGATTATCCATCAAAGCCAGCTGCCAGCAAAGCCCCACATGACCGCGTCCGCGTCTCTCATGTCTCGTTATTGTTTTAAATGGAAGATATGAAAGAGTGGCTTAATAGTGACTGTGGTGATCATGGTTTTCAGATCATGACAGATGACAAAATTGTATAATGATAGTAGTTTAGATACTACAGTGCTAATGTTTTATAAATATTGAGTTTACTGATGTTGATTTTGTTCTCTTGAAATAAATAACTCACATTTTGTACGGAACATTTCTGTTTTTCTTTCATACACAGTATTACCGGATTTTCGACTATCCGGATGATCTATGGCAATAATTTGTTCGGTTAATAGGGGTCCCACTGTAGTGTTTCTTGATTGCACATAAACATATTTCATATGAACGCTATCATCACTATATGTCTATCTACATGTAGAGTCATGGTAGCTCGATAAACCAACTAGTTTAAATACCTCGTATACATATCCGAACGCTACGACTTTTCCATTTAATAAGGCCATTATTCTATATAGTAATACAGTACTTTAACATTACTTAGTAAAGTCTTCTTAGGTAGGTAGGTTTTTTTTTCGTCATATTTCTATGTTGATATATGTACACAATTTTATCAATTCTATTCGAAACATTATCTATTGGAGCTTTTCAGTTCATCCTGATTAAAAAATATAGTTTTAAATTATGTTTTATAATGTGGGACCAATATTGTTAATGTTATTAATGTATAAAATAAACAGAATAGGATCTCATATACTTCCTTGTAGGACGTCATTTTTTCTATATCTATATTCAAAAGAATACGGTAATCATGTGAATTTTTGCAATACATTGTAATTTTTTTTAATTTCATTTAGCGTGAAGATATTAATATGATATTATGAATAATATTTATATGAACATACAAGTTGTCACGTAATAACCTTATAGCAGTTATTTTTTAAAGTTTTAATAACTTTCACCCGATTATTATTACAAAACTTCTGATTCTGTTTCGCATGAGAATACTTAAAAATATCTATACAGTCGCGTTCATCCATATTTATTATTATAATTGCGAAAGTAACTCTCTGTTCAACCACTGAATCAATCGTGACGAAATTTGCCACAGAGATAGCTTGCATCCTGGGGACGGACATGGGATACTTTTCATCCCGGAAAATCAAGCAGGTAGTATCCCAGGGATATTTAAAAACATCTACGCGGATGAAATCGCAGGCATCAGGTAGTATTTAATAAATAGTTCCACATTGCACGCAGTGGTCACGGCAAGGTTTACAAAATATTTTTCACGAATGTTCAAGAATGAACACTATACATATCAATTTCAATGGAGCTGCGGGGTAGCTCTGTGGTAAATGCGTTCACTTATCTTGTACCTAATGAACACGGGTACACCGAATTCGTATCCGTGTTATAATTTTTTTTGCGTCGGTGAGGGGTCAAGACCCCCTTGTTATCGAATTGTTTTCATTGATTGTTTTGTTCCAATAGTTTGTATATTTTTTTTTTGTGTGGAAACTGAATACAATTTTCAACAAACTATTTATAAATTAGGTAGGTCTTGTAATAATTGAAGAAATTTTGATTGATATGAAAAATTACCAATCTAAAAAATGTTAAAAGAGGATTCTAGAGTTCTATTCCAAACATTAATTTCATCCTAAACTAATGTTGTCTGATCTTTAATTGGAACACTCGTGTCTCAGATAGTGGACTATATTGTTGGTGATGAAAAAAAATAATATGAGCTGTTTATATTTCTGAAATTTGAAAAATAGAAATTTAAAGAAAAATCAAATTATGGTTAATTAAAAGCTCCAGGGATGCCTTGCAAACCCGTGCACTATACACCGGAAGCAAGTCATTGGTATTCTACCGCATTAATTTGTCCGTATCTGAATGGTTGAAAATTTTACCTGGGCTTATGCCGTCTAGGTAGGTACCACCCTAAAGCCACTTATTCTGCCGTGAAGCAGTAGTGTGCAAACATTACTGTGTTTCGGTTTGAAGGGCACTAAGAGCTAGTGTAATCATTGGGCATATGAGACTTACGAACTCATGTCTCAGGGTGACGGGTGCAGTGTGGTGTAACAAAGAAATGTTGTGGGTGACAGCATTTGTTATAGGCAGACGTTGCACTTATCATCAGGTGAACGTTTTGCTCGTTTCGTCACTTTATCCAATAAAAAAAAATCTAACTTCCAATGATACAAAACAACTCCACTCGATCTTGTGACGCTAAAATAAAAAAATAAAATTAAATGAACTCGTTAGGACTTTTTGTCATGATGGCGTCTCATTTCGCACAGTAGCTCAAAATGTGCAAAAAGTTTGGGCTTGCATTCTTCCGCTGTTTCCGACAAACAGTAATTCACATGTTCGAGGTCCTATATGTTTACTTAATGTATTCTCTAAATGTTACAATTAGGCTTTATATTCATCATCCTATCCATTATTTCAGCCTATCACTAGCCCACTGCTCAACATAGGCCTCCCCCACAGACAAAGCACGGTCCAGAGCCACCTGCACCGAAGCTGGTCGTCCTACATTGCGTTTACTGGCACGAGGTTGCCACTCCCGTATCTGTTGTATTATTGAATGGTTATTTGTTAAAAAAAAATCTACACAAGCAGACATTGTCACCACTAAAACGTTCGTGATTACAGCTGTTTCTTCAGCAGCCTATTAACAATGCACTGCTCGATATAGACCTCTACCATTTTACTCCTATCCAAGTTTTATCTCTTAGTTCCATTTGTTTAATACATTTTTAACCCCATTGTTGAAGTTTTAGAATTTGTTAACGACGGTAGGATGAAAGCATTTACTATCTGTACTTATAAAATAACATGTCCTGATTCATTGACTGACTGACTGACTCATCATCGTTTAGCGTTAACTATTGAAGTTAGACCCATGAGCTGGTCAACGAACTTGGTCAGTAGGGTCATTTTATTGAGTAGACAACCACAAAGGATTTTTGAAAATTCTACCCTTAACTTACCGTAAACCGTCATTTTTTAAGTTAGTCATTTTTAAGTTAGTTAGTAAGAAACACGAAACTTTATCTTTAGGCTTTTTACAAATACATTACAAATAACATAAATACGTTTTTCAGCATTTTTGGAATTTTTACCTCTAAAAGGAAGAAACAGGGGGTGACATTTTGTATGGAAGTCCGTCATTTTTGAAGATAGATACATGAACCTTTTTTTCTGGACTACTAATTTAAAATGATTAAATACCTGTCTTTGTGTTTGTGGAAATTCCACCCCAGAGGGTGAAAAATAGGGTTGAAAGTTTGTATGAAACGTCCGTCTTTTTAAAAGTAAGAAGAAGTTGGGCTCTGATTAAAAATAAATAAATACGTATTCCGACATTTCTGGAAATTTTACCTCTAAGGAGATGAAATAGAGGGAAAAATTTTGTATGGAAGTCCATCATTTTGAAGTTATAAACAATCATTCTTTATTCTTTGGTTAGGTTATGTTAGTTTAGGTTGGATTAGGTTAAACTAATATTATAAAGAGAAAAGATTTGATTTTTTGTATGTTGGATCGATGGTTTGTAATGAATAAACTTAAAAACTACTACACCGATTTACAAAAAATCTTTCACCTATATGCAGCAAAATTATCATTGACTAACATTGGCAGTATTTTATTTAAAAAAAATTGAGATCCCTACGATAATTGTTATTATGTTACTCAAGGTATCAAAAATTTTATTATTTGTCGTGCGCTGCGAAAACGATGCGATGATAAATAAATCTTTACCTGCCTACATATTTTATTTTTTGTAAACTAGAAACAATTGAATAGTAGTTTGTAATTTTAATCTGTCTAACCGTGCGAAGCCGGGGCGGATCGCTAGTGTAAATATAAAGGATTATATAAATTAAAATCTACCTTTTACAACAGGCGATATCTATATATCTATATACGGGATTATATCTTTAAGAGTTGAATTGTTATGATTTACGATTTTTGTTTTAACTATTATGTAAATAGTATTATTTGTCTGGTGAAATATTGCTATAGATATGCTATGCTATGCTATATATGCTAAGCATTAACAGCGTTTCGGTTTGGAGTATTTTTGCAAACTTGCTATTCATCCCTTGTTTTAATTTGAGCCATCTGTTGGTACCAACCGCCATTTCATCGTACTGAAATGAGCAATGTTAACACATTAACTTGGAATCATACTTTTTAAACAATAAATATCATAAATAAATATTTTAGATACTATCACAATTAATTGAATGAACAACATTTTATGGTTTTATCATTCATAAGATAACATTCACGCCGCAAACTGGCACCGATTTTATACCATACCAACGCCATCTGTTATCAATCGGCTGAAACCGCAACCTGTGGTTTATATCTGTATTGTCGCTGAAAAATTTTCCTGTTTTCCCAGGAGTGAGACCGCGATGAGTCCAGCGCCCCCCGCGCGGCAAAACAAAAGTAGCGCTCAGTTCTCCGCCGGCAAGCAGTCGCTGTTAGCTAGTGGAAGCAAGTGTACGCACAACGAAATGGAGCGCGATCGTATCGGACTATGGGGCTGTGGAGACGAGCAGTCTACCGGCAAAGTCTCCGGCCTCGACCGGTTGAAACATCCCGGTTTTAACAAGGTAAGTCAACACTCAAAAGCATAACTTAATTACAGATCGACAAAATTTTAGTTTAGGGCAATGTTGTACGAATTGCTGTGCGGAAGTGTACCTTCACTACTGCGTTTCGAATCAGCTGGTCATTTTGGATCAAACATTGGCCATACATATGCATCCAACGTTCTTACTGTAATGAAGACGTTTGTTTTAATTTAAAACTTTCAACGCTAAAGTTCATGTGGTATAATAAGCGATGTCAACCAACTTTTGTGCCTTTCCTGTCTGCCTTCCTGCTTGTATTCTTGACTTAGAGTAAATTTTCATCAATATTACGACATGTATAGTAAATAACAATTAGCTTCCTTGTTTGTAATTTACTTCAAAACGCCTTTAAATGTCCCACACATTTTTAACACGTCATAGTTGTATCGGAAATATATTCCAATGCTAAGTAGTAGTAGTAACTAGGTAACATTGCCTTTACGGATGTTTAAAAACCTGTCAATAAAGTTTTGTTATTTTACTTTCACGGGTCTTGTATACGCTTAAATATATATAACCAAATATGACATGTATCGCATTGAGGATAATTATATTATGACCGTTACCAGAAATCAATATAGCCTTATTCATTAATTCGTGGTTCAATACGTTTACAGCCATCGGGCTATCGAGACTAGTTGTTAGTGACTCTGTTATCAAAGCCGAGGGTCGCGGATTCGCGTAGGCTTAATACATGTACGATGAATACGAATGTTTGTGAAAAAGGCGATTTTAAGTCGACATTAACGCAGACCTAGGACTTTATGGGACTTAAAAAGGGGGTCGCACTTTTCGAAACAATAGAGAAAACGTTCGCTTTGAGGGTGCTCTGAGTGAGCCCTTCCAATGATTACAAGTTGTTGCGCTTGTTTTTAGGGTCTCAGTGTTTTAGAGTAATCCATACTTCCATAGTAATATTATTAATGCGAAACTCTCTCTGTCTCTCTGTTTGTTACATATTCACGACTAAATCGTTGAACTGATCGTGTCGAAGTTAGACACAGAGATAGTTTGCATCCTGGAGACGAACATAGGATAAATAAAGTATTCTGGAAACTTAAACGTTATTTTTAAAAAAGCCTTAGTCCACTCAGACGCAGTCGCGTGTTTCAGCTAGTATTATATAAGTACAGATCTACAGAACTTTTTTAGTATGTCTCATTTTGCATTATTGTACATTTATAAGAGTTAATAGAAGGCAACTTCCTATTGAAAGCCACTATATATGAATCACTTCGATATGTTATTTATGATTTTGGTCACTCGTAGGCGAAAATTGTCAGAAATTACCAACGGTGAAACATTTAGGTTTTAAATGAAAACACTGATTTAAATAAAAATTGTGCGTTTTAGACATTTATTCATTTATTTAATTTAGACTCATTGTATTCGTCATTAACATTATCAGTCTGTCTATAGACCGCTGCTTGACATACTCGTACATAGGTCTTTTCCAGGAAGTGATTTTTCGTATTCATAGTGAATACGAAAAATCTTAAGCTTAGGTTAAGATTTAAATAAAGTCAAAAAAGTACTGTCAAATTTATCGCTTATCAAATACATCGTATTTATTAAGAAATGCCCTTTTTATCTTTTTATTTCAGTCATACTATTTTTTTAATATATTTAATTATTTAAGGTTAATGAGTGAATATTTTAAAGAACATTTTAATTTAATCAAAATTTATATAAATATATGGATAATTGAACTAGGCGTAACTCATCATCATCATCATCACTTCAGCCTATTACTAGTCCACTGTTGAACATAGGCCTCCCCCATAGATTGCCACAAAAGTTTGTCGCTTTCATTTTAGAGCGATTTGCCATAGTTGCCACGCTTGGCAGGCGGGTTGGCATCCGCAGTTTATTTATTGAGATGTTCCAGGAGGATGCTGCTGCCCATCTCCTGGTTTTTATTTTCTCACTGTCGAATTTTAGAACACACACGGGATGGGGTGATAGATTCTCTTAAGCGCCTATGCGTTATTAAAGACATGCAGAGAAACAAAATTAGCTTAGATCTTTACGGCTATGCCGGTCACTTTAGTTTTACTGCGGATATCATAGTTACTCATTTTATCTCGTACAAAACACTTAGCGTAGCCCTTAGCGTAGCGCGACTTGAGCTTCCTGCCATGTCATGACTGGCAATACACATTTGTTAAAGAATTCTGTTTTAAGACATTGAGGTATACTCGACGAGAAGACGTGACGCAGTTTCCCGAACGCTGCCCAATATAGTTGCATTTGTCGAACGACTTCAAAATTTGAGACCTTATTTTACAATCTTTTCTTTTTTCATTTGATAAAGTGACGAGACGAGCAAAACGTTCACCTGATAGTAAGTGCAACGTCTGTCCCTAACAAATGTTCTGTCACCCAGAACCTTTCTGTGACCAGTCATTACACTAGCTCTGTCTGTATGTACCATGTCTTAGTGCTAACATTAGTTGACGACTTGAATATAGTATTCCCAACAACAGCCGGTGTAGGTGTGGAGTCAGACATTTTTTTTTCTCTTTATTTGGGATAACTAACAGTCAGTACACTATTATAGTACATAATTACATTAGATTTAAACATTAAATCAGCGTATGACCCACAACATTATCCACAACTTACTAAGAATTATTAATAAAAAGAAATATAAGCTCGAGATACATTTCTTTTTTTTTATGAAAGGAATGAGAGCTTCTCGGCTTAATTATAATTTTGAGTTTGATTATAATATAAAAATACATACATATGCATGTAAGTATGCATATGTATGTACTTTCACATCATAACACATTATGTACGCCTTTTCATGTTCATTCATCAAGACTTTGGGAGACACTAATCATTCGCAGTGCTAAAAGGTCCTCTTGCGATTCTGCCGTAATGACTATGTTTAATAAATTACCATAGCAATGACAGATAACTTACATTGTTTCAATGGCAATGGTCGTCGACAGGTTTATTGGCAAACGCTAAATCATGATTACTGTGAACTTTCACCCAGTTTGTGTATGTCATGGCTAATATTATACAGATAAACGTTGTCGGTTTGTATTAAACACTAGCATTGATTTCGAAATAACGCCCATAGATATGCTTTCCATTTTAATAACTATTTCCATGATCTCTGTATGTGATATAAGCTGCGTGCGTAGAATTTATATTTCATGTAAATCCAGAAACAATTTGAGTTATTATGACGAGGCCAGGACTAAGGTTGTCCCACGATTTTAATTTATGGTCTGTTCAAATTTTACTACAAAATATTTTGGATTTTATTATAATTGGAATTTACTAATGTATTATTCTATCGGTATTATTCTATCACTATCACCGGTTTCTGTTTAATTCAGTGGCTGAAGTAAGGAGATCAATAGAGTCAAGTAAACGCTATAAATTATAAATAATGAAACTTGAAAATACATTAACAATAACTGTTAAAACTAGAAATGATAACTAATGTGTTTTTTCTTTATGCGTAATTTAAAACTTTAAATAACATTGCAATAGAAAATGATTCAGTCCAAAATACAACGGCATGTGCTTAAAATAGTTTTCTGTAATTACAAAAAGTCTTTGCTCATACTGATATTATAAAAGTGAAAGTGACTCTCTCTGTCCTTCTGTCTTCTATCTGTCTTGTTACCTTTTGCTGCTAAACCGGTCTTGACGAAATTCGCCACAGATATAGCTTGCATCGTTGAGACGGACAGAGGATATAGTATTAGGACATAGAATTTTTATACCGGAACATCAAAGAGTACTTACAGTATTTCTGAAAAACCTGAATCCACGCGGACGTAGCCGTAGCCTACATCATACAAGACATCATGTATAAGATAAGTTTGTCTACTCAACCCAGAGGTGGATAGGCAGAGAATGCCTCTTGGCATTTTACGCCTTTTAATATTTTGATAACAACTAACTACTGTTGGTGGAATTCCTTTGCAGGAATCCGTTTAGGGAGTATAATCCAAGCATAATCAGTTATTCACCCGTTAAACTGTGCAAATACCACTGCGTTTCTATTTCAAAGGCACTGTAGCTTGTGTAATTACAGAGCACATGAGACTTAAGAATTGATGTCTCAGAGCGGCGAGCCCAGTGCAGGGTATGTTCTCCTGGCCGATTTTCCACAGCGATGTCCTCCTGGCCGATTTTTTTTGCACAATGTTGGGCTCCGGGATTCGAACCCAAGACCCACGGCATGGTAGTCAGGTATTCTAACCACTATACCACGCATTCGTCACATCACAGAGAGCTTTTCTGTTCAAAGTTGTGGCTGACATCTTATCGATTATTTTTTCATTATGTGTTTCCTTCAGATAAATAAATAATTATTAAATGGCAGGCTGTTGTGACAATTAACATTTGTAAAAACTTGTAATGTTTTTGATAGAGCTGTTTGAACTTTTGAAACGTTTAAAAAAATAAAAAATAAAATCTTATCGGGTTATTTTTATTAATGAACAGGTGAGTATTTTGTTAAAATAGGTAACTAAATGATTTTTTTATTTAATATCTTATATTTATTATAATGACTAACAAAAAAAAAAATATCCACCTTTTTATCGCCTGCCTAATTGACTTAACATATTGCAGCCTTGATTTACAAAATCTTTATCTTATTCTTTTCGCATTATCATTGTATGCTGACTAACACATAATAGAATAGCTATTGAAACTGATAGCGACGCGTGTAGATTTTTAACTAATAATCAATAATAAGACTGAACAGCTTGCATGACTTTTTTATGTAAGACACCCAGAACGTTTCTGTCTGACACCGCACTGCGTTTGGTACCCACCAGTACCACCCAGTAATTACACTAGCTACCAGTGCCCTTCAGATCGAAACGCATTGATGTTTGCACACTACTGCATCACGGCAGAAGAACTGGCACTGGTGGTACACTACCTAGACGGATTGTTGAATATCAATCCTACAAGCATATTTTTTCATTCTTATTTTTAAATGAGGATGGATTTGAGGTCTGACCACTAATCATCAGGTGGACTGTGTTTGTCACACTTACTGAAATAAAAAATCTACTTACATATTTAATCCCTTGACCCTGATACTCTTAGGGTCTTTACGACAGTATTTTAGGTCATTGTTAGCGGGTTATTAGAACAACCTGTACTATTACGTCAGTCACTGTTAACGGTAGCTAGCAACACGCCGCTGGTATTGAGTTCAGTGACAGTAACGTATTACGTAAGTAGAGCAATTACGTTCAGTGTTTCACTGGCATATTCAAATGCTGTGTAAAATAAGGAAAATAGATGCGAATCAAAAACACCAGTGGAATGCTTTTGAGAATTTGAAAAGATGATTTCTTTTTTGAGGAAGTTTTTCTAACAAGTAGATTCGAGCGGGTGCAAATTATAGTCTCTTATATTTTCTAAGTAATTTTGTCAATGGTCACTTTATTTATATAAATTACTCGTACTAGACAAATAATAGTCGCTATTACTTGACTAATAGCTGTTACCCAAGCGTTCCGTTAGGCGTATAATAAAATTGAGTAAAGACGATATAATCTATTACTAAGTCAATTTTCATTGGAATCCGTTTAAAGGTTTGAGCGCTATTAAGTAATAAACAAAATATTTTAGCGAGATTTATCCGAGTATTGTCCTACAATGAACATGAGTATTCACCTTAGCTAAACACAGTTGCTACGACTACCAATGTGGCAGGCAGATTGTAAATTTAACAGATAACATAAAAAAGTTGTGTATTTTTTTGTCTGATCAACTACCTGTAGGCCTTACAAAGTTTCCGTGCGGAATTCAAACCCGCGACCAGTGTCGTAGAATCCTATCACTCACCCACTAGAATATTATAGATATTCACTAAACAGATTATTAAATATAAATTGAAATCACGACATAACGTGACATGGCAGAAGATAATGACTCGTATGTTACCGCTTACATAAGTGTTAGCTTAAAATGCAAATGGATTGTAATGATAAATTATATTAGATCCTTACATGTGTAATTGGCGTTTTGTCGTACTGGCCACTTTGATCTAAAATATATCCTCTTTGGTTAAGAATTAAAAATTCAAATTTATAAATCCATTTAGCTGGTATATTTGAGTTTCGAAAACAGTCATTCATTTGTTTTTTTCCTCATTAGTTTTTTCTTTGGCGTCGTTCATCTCGCACAACGGAAAAATTGAAATTTCGCTTTTTTTACGAGTACAAGTCCTGCCGTGGCACCAGTAGAAACAGATAGAAGGATTGACGATGTGTATGGCGCTGGTGTCGCAAAAGAAAACACGGTACATTTCTGGTTCCAACGTTTTCGTTCTGGAATTTTCGACCTTCAGAACAAGGCCCGTGGACGGCCGGAGTGGATAATGAAGAATTAAAGGCTATTGTGGAAGCTGATCCATCGCAAACCACTAAAGAGCTAGCTACAGACTTCGCTGTGAGTGATAAAACTGTTTTAATCCACTTGAAGCAAACAGGGAATGTAAAAAAGTCGCGTCGACTGCTGCGTTACATTGATCAACCGGCACAATAATGAAAGGATTTTAAATCGGGTCATTACCTGTGATGAGAGGTGGATACTGTACAATAATCAAAAGCGCTCGTCGCAATGGCTGAACCCTGGAGATCCAGCCAAATACTGCCCCAAGCGAAAATTTACTGAGAAAAAAGTTACTTGTGATTGTTTGGCGGACTAGCGCCGGTGTCGTGTGTCACTACAGCTTTCGAAAATCTGGTCAAAAGATTACGGCAGATATCTATTGTCAGCAACTGCAAACTATGATGGAAGAACTAGCTGCTAAACAACCGAGGTTCGTCAATCGCTCTAGGCTACTGCTGCTTCAGGACGACGCTAGACCACTCACTGCACAACAAACGGTCGCTAAACTAGAGGAGCTGCAATAAGAATGTCTGCGACATCCACCGTACTCCCCGGACCTTGCTCGAATAGATTACCATTTTTTCCGGAATTTGGATAACTTCTTACAAGCAAAAAATTCTAACATAAAAACATCTCCGATGTGGTGGGTATTCCAAACCGCCTTAAGAGAGTTGTTTGATTCACGCCCTCATGTTTTTTTTAGTAAAGGGATCAATGAACTACGTATGAGATGGCAAAGTGCATAGATAATAATGGTACATACTTTGATCAATTAAATATATTTTACAAAAAAAAACGACTGTATATTCCTGCCATACAAAACGCCAATTTCATATGTAAGCATCCTGGAGGCGGACATAGGATACTTATTATTCATATGCTTTGATTAGAACATTAAATTAATTGAAAACATTGCTACTTTGATTCAATCATTAAATTTATTGTACGTGAGGAGTAAGTTTCCTCACGACGTTTTCCTTCTGTCTGAGGAATAAAAATATTTCCAGGACATGTAAAGTCCGCCAACCCGCATTGGAGCAGCGTGCTCCAAAACCCTCTCAGAAATGTGAGGAGGCCTGTGCTCAGCAGTGGGACATTTATAGGCTGTTACATTACTTTATTTACTTTACTACTTCAAATTGAAATTTCATTTTGTTTTATTGCTAGATGTAGGTGGTGTGTTAACTACAGACTGTCATATTTATGACATTTATAAAAACAATATACACAAGCCAACAATATTTTATTTACGTACCTGTTTCTACCGCGTGGCCTAGTAGTCAAAGTACCTAACTACTTCCGAAGGTCTTGGGTTTGAATCTCAGCCGGAGCCAACACTACAAAGACACAAGTTGTTGGTTTTCGGATCTGGTTGTGTTGTGATTGTCCAGGTGTTTCTATTGGTGTCTCCTAAGCCTACCTTCGATCTTATGGCATGAGCGTTATACCTGGCACGACTAGGTTAGAGTGCCCCTGTGTTTGCGCAAACACTGGTAGCACTATATTGTATCCTGCGTTGTTGAGTTTCCGACAGTATTCAGAAGTGATAGTCGTGTCAGGAGGTCATCATGAATTATCATTGTATGAAAATTGTACATTAGAAATGTGTGTATTTACGCATATTACTTTTTTTGAGTCACCAAGCCTGACAAATTGATTTAGAATATTTTTATTACAAAGTAATTGATGTTCTCCTGGCCGATCTCGACCACGGCGACAACTTCGCAGAAGATATTATAGTGCCACAAGTGTACGCGCAAACAAAGAGGCACTCACTCGTCTCAATTAACCTGCGCCTGATGTAACGCTGATGCGATAAGATCGGAGGTAGGCTAGGATGCAGTGTCAGAAGCATGCGGACAATCACAACAAAACCAGACCTGAAAACCAACAATTTTTGTTTTAGCACAAATGTTGGTTCCGGCTGGGATTCGAACTAAGACCCGCAGCAGAGAAGTCAGGTACTCTGACCACTAAGCCACGCAAAGAAATTACATATTTTGTCGCCTGTGTAATACTAAAAGCTCCAAATTGGACATTTCCATTAGAATAAAAAGAAAAGGCAGTGTTAAATATTTTTTATCCATTTCGAAGCAAAGTATGCGATAAAAATCCAATATTCGAATCTTTCACGCCTGCGTTTCCCTTGTGATGATAAAAATGGAAAACGTACACGATTTCTAAAGGAGATTTTCAACTATTTCTTAAAATTGCGTGACGCAAAATTCACAAATGGTTTTGTCCGCACTAAGTTTGCTTTTAAATTACATTGTAATTGTTTTATAGATTTATTCGTTGTTAGAAAATTAAAGAAAAATGTTTCACTTCATTTATGTAAGCCTCTAAGGCATAGACTCTGGTTGGCTTAAAAACACTCACTGCCGTACACATTGCGCACTCTGTCGTTACTTTTATGTTGATGTATTTTTTAGATAATGTAACGAGACGAGCAGAGCGTTCACCTGGTGGTAAGTGCAACATCTGTGTGTACATAGGCACCACACTGCGGCATCAGTTCTTCAGTCTCACATGCCCAATAATTATACTAGCTGTCAGTGTCCTTCAGACCGAAACACATAATGTTTGCACTCTACTGCTTCCTCCCAGTAGTAAAAACGGTATGCTGCTCATTGGCAATGGGTCTTTATGAATGGAGTACGTAAGAGTAATATTTCTTCTATTAATTTATGCGCGTCTTGACAGCTCATTTATCATTATTAGCCTCTCCTGCAATTGTCTCCATTTCATAGTTGTATTAGAAATGTGTTATGTAAAAATAGGCAAGATACTTGCAAATGTTTGGTTTAATCTCTAGTTTTACGGATGCGTACAATACATTCACAGGTGGTAGGATTCCTATGCAGGAATCCATCTAGGTAGGTACCACCTCAGGGCCAGTTACTCTGCCGTGAAGCAGCAGTGTGCAAACATTACTGTTTCGTTTTGAAGGGCACTGTGAGCTAGCGTAATCACTAGGCATTTGAGACTTAAGAACTGATGTCTCAAGGCGACGGGCGCAGTATGGTGTCACGCAGAAATGTTCTGGGTGACACAACCTTTTTTGTGGGCGGCTGTAGCACTTACCGTGAGGTGAACGTTTTGCTTGTTTCGTCACTTTCTACTATTAAAAAAAAATGCAACGCGATACAACCGACAAAAGATAAAGCGTAATTACTTTATTCAGACTCAGAAAGATTAGTTGTATCAGATTGAAGTACATACTTCAGCCTTATACGATTATCCATCAAGAGGGTTCTATCTTTTTTATTAAATCGAACGCGTGGTTCGATATTGGCATTTGGCACTACTGTTGCCATGACCACGAAAATAATTTCTAAGGTGTTGAAACTGATGGAGTGACCTGCAATTTCAGTTCCGCGCTATTCACATGTCGTGACTGAAGTGATCTAAGTATTAGTCGCAACGTTAACAAATTCATTTAGATAATAAAAAAGGTATATAAAAGCATACATTAGTGTAAGATATGCAAATAAATTTCTTCATTATCGATATTGTAATAAAATATTAAAAGTGAGAGACGCAAAATAACATACTCGTTATTATAACTGTAAGTAAAATATAAGCAACTACTTCCAAGTAATCGTTAATCTTTATGCTATTTCTATATTCTTTAAAGTCTTTTGCGTAACTTTGAAATTGACGACTGTAACAAATCAACATGTTTGTTTCATAACAATATTCTTAAACCGGCGGATTGTTTAATTTAAACGCCATTTTTACACTATTCCGGGTGATAGATTCTAGCTGTGACAGTTCAACACCAACTATTGAAGCCAAAAGAAGAAGAAAGAAGAGATGCCAAAACTACTTTAATCGTGTTTCGGAACAATTTTTTGGACAATGGGTCTCGATAGCGTTTCGTCAACTTCTATTTACCAGCCTCATCTAAGCTGTTGCACCTTCTTGTGTCTCATCGTCACTTTACATCATGTAGAGTCTGTCTATCCGTACGAATATATCGTTAGTAAGATATATTAAGAATAATGCCACACGATATATAATTTCCTGTATTTTATTTCCACTCTACTTAGATATGTAATTTTCTGATTTGATTACGGTGTCGACTGTAATTTTAAATAATAAATAATAAAAGAATTACTGTTACTGATAGATTTATTATCCATCAGTACGATTATCGAGACTGGATTATTTTCTCGTGCATTGATGATAGACTTTTCATTTACTTAGATTCTTAAATGCACACTGATAATGTTGCGAACACACCAGTTCTTAGCGAAAATATTTCTTTAACTTAACCTTTGTAAGTAAATATTTAAAAAACACTAAGTTTACTGGTGGTAGCATGCAGGAATCCGTCTAGGCCAGGGGTCGGCAACATGCGGCTCGCGAGTCACATGCGGCTCTTTGAATGTGTAGCTGCGGCTCTTTAGTTCCATACGAAAATATTATTTATTATGTTAAAGAAAATCATTTAAAAATGGTAGGTTTTAATTAAATCTAATATATGAATAAATAGATATTTTTCTTAGGAATAAATAGATTTTTTTTTATCAAAAAACTTTATTTTATGCAAGTACTATTTTTTGTTGGCAAGAAAAATTATTGTGACTTTAAAAATTTTAAATTTTGTAAATTGTAATTTTTGTTTCTTCCGACTCAAAGGGTTGCCGACCCCTGGTCTAGGCAGGTACCACCGCAGGATCAAGTTATTCTGCCGTGAAGTAGTAATGTGCAAACATTACTGTGTTCGGCTTTTTTGGCGGCGTATTTGCCCTACTGTTGCTTACAGAATGTGTTAATTTATGTTGTTTACCTTGCACACAAAACTCACACTGCTTACTTTCCTTTCCATATGTTATACCATGCTTATTTAAAATGTCTCTGACATGTCTTACATTGCGATGTCCTAATCTTTTATGCCAAAGATAGTAAATTTAAGGCTGTATTATCAAGTCTTAATTTGAAATTCATAAAGAAAATTTTGTTATACCGAGTAGCAGTAGCCATAGTCTCACCATTCTTCACAAATTTACATTAATTTTAACTAGAAACCATAGTATAGCCATTTCCTAGTGCACAATTTATAGAAAACAAATTTTCTTTTATTTCTGGGACATGTAATACTCAAACATGTAGCTATCATATTTGAGTTAACACAAGCATAAATTTGAATAGTACCAATCCCACATACCTTCAAATTTCTACCATCTCCTACTGTTACATACCTTTCCTCTATCAGTTCTTTGTTTTCCTTAAAAATAATCTTTAATTTCAGTAACATGCTCACTAGCTCCTGTATCTAATCTAATAAATCGTCTATATAGCTACCACCACAGTGTCAGTTATTCCATTCCGCCATTAATAACACAATACAAAACCACAGTACAAATGAACAATACAAATACACAATGCAATAGTTACAAGTATTACTGTGTTTCGGTTTCAAGGCAAAACACAAATTGTTGGGGTTTTGGGTCTGGTAGTGTTCTGATTATTCCCGTGGCACTGCACCCTAGCATACTTCCGACCTTATCACAAGAGCGTTATATCGGGCGCCGGTAGGTTGAGAGATATTGGCTACTTCGGTGTTTGCGCGTACACGGTACGGTGATAGCTTCCGCCACTATTGGCAACGTTGCCGTGGTGAAAATCGACAATAACAGTTGTCTCCAACTTCGATTCGAACCCAGGACTCCCGCTTCGGTTGACAGGTACTCAGATTGCTGAAACACACCGTTGGTAATTAAAAATTTAATTAAGACGTAAAACACTCGAATGTATCAACATTAATCCTTTAACTGTAGAGTGATGAATAACACTGATTGTTTTTGTAATTATGTAGTATAGAACTTGTAGGTATATTTTGACTTGCTTAATTAAACAATAAAACGCGACCCGCCGCTCGAGATTAATTTATGTTCCGGCCCCTTTTAGGATTTAACTTTGCAATTATTCTCGGGCGACTTAATCTTCCAACAGATAACTTATACAGCGTTTTCACTTGTGACTATAGATATTGGAGAACATGCATACAGTCACGCCTTTTTCCCAAATAAGGGGTAGGCATAGGCCACACACGTAGCCCACTTTTCGCCTCGTGGGAAACGAGACGTGACGGGTGGCGAAACCCGTCGCCGCCATTTTGGTACGAGTCTTTCCCACGTTCACACGAGCAGTGTAGTGACAGCATTGTATATTATGTTTGTAATGTGTTATTCTGCACGAATAAATGCTGTCCGTAGACTATCTTAGTCGCCTATTACGACACCTCTGTAGGAAAGAGGTAGATTAAAGACATTAAAAAGCTTGTTATTGTACTCTTTAACAGTTTTTTGTGATTAAAATGATTGCTTTAATAATAATTGGAATGGAGTGGTATAATGCAACAGATATAATTTTTATAAATATGTTTTCCTTGTTTTTGCGGCATAAAAAGTTGAACCGTGAAAAGGTAACATACAGGCAGAGGAACAGAGAGAATTACTTTCCCATTAAAATGTTAGTATGGATACTAGTTGCAAATTACATTTTGCCCGGCATGTTGTGGACTATTATGACATTTACAGAAAACGTCTATATAGAACTGCAAGTCTTCGTTTGTTACAGTATGCTAGTATTATGTAACATCGCATTGTTAGGTATTACTGGTGGTTTCCTATTAACATGTGAGTCACTGTGACGTTTACCTGTCTATTGGAATCTTTGTGACGTAACCGCAGTGTTTGTGCTGTTCCTTTTTTTTCACGTTAAAGCCTATGAATGTCCTGCTGAACAACGGCCTCCTCTAATTTCCGAGAGGATTTAGGAGCCGGGAACAGTCCACCAACACATTCGTCGTGCAAGACACATTGGTCGTTCGTTCGACGACTTTCTTGTTTCTCACAGATGCAGGGTTCGTCACGATGTTTTCCTTTACTGTCGAGCACGTGCAAAACAACTTTGAATAGTTGCCGTGTAGTAACAGCGTACTTAAGAAAGAAGCTCCACTAAAGAAATTTATACCAAATTTCTTTGTACAGTTTAAAAAACCCCCCTGACTTGGTTTATTACACCCGGGGGTCTACTACGTAAATCGAAATACGAAGTTTCGGCTGACGGATCGCACGTTTCCTTTCACGAACGTGTTTTGTATCCGACGATTGATTGGAAGTTCGATATTTGACATGTCTTTCGTTGATATACATACATACATACATACATAAGATCACGACTGTATCCCATAAGGGGTAGTCAGAGATTGGGCACTCATTGCAAAAACAGTAACATTTGGGAGTAGTACCACTCCATCTCATCCAATGGATCTCGCAAAAGGCGAGTCGGGAATTAAACTGGCACTGCGCACCCAACAGCGCATGGTGGCGATGGGCTCACCACCTATCACACCAAGTGCATTATATTGTTTTGGTGAAACGTGGATTGTGGCAGTCATCTGTTTTTGCAGTGAGTGCCCAGTCTCTGACTACCCCTTATGGGATAGAGTCGTGATCTTATGTATGTATGTATGTTCAGAATTTAATTGTCAGTTTATCATTACAATAATATAAAATTTTGTCCGGTTTTTGTACGGTTCCCTACCTTCACTAAATATTCATTCTATTGGTTGCCTATGGATCCGAAAGGAAGACCGTCGGTAGAAGTTGGCTCCGAAGTAATTTGGTAGTAGTAGGGTTTGTTTGACGTCCGTCTTTGCTTCGAATCGATCCGAAACTTCGTACTTCGATTTTCGTAGTAGTACGCAACAAAAGTAGTTAGTTGCATTTAAATCTGTATTGCTTTACACGTCGACGCCGTAGAAAGTATCGAGAGGAAACCTTTCTGTCTGAGTCTATACTAATATTATAAATGCGAGAGTAACTCTCTCTGTCCCTCTGATTGTTTGTTACCTTTTTACGAGTCAATCGCAAAATCGATCTTGACCAAATTTAGCACAGAGATAGCTTGCATTCTGAAGACGGATGTAGGATTTTTATCTCAGAAAATCAAATTGTTCCCACGGGATGAAAAACCTATATCCGTGCGGACGATGTCGTGGGCATCAGCTAGTAAAAAATAATTCGACGACACGTGAAGTCTGCCAAGCGAGAGAGAGAGTAGTGCCGCCACACTCTCTCTTCCTGACGCAATTTTACAATTTGCTATGATTAATAGAGGACAGTCTCTAAGGGGCGGGAAATTTATAGCCAGATTCTATGATTAATGGTTTTAAGATAAGTCTTTACTGACAAAAATAATGTATTATCCGCGGCTTTGTGTAGAAGGATAGAATGAAAATTATTTATCTTTCATCTTTTTATAAAACGATGGATTTCTCCCTTATCACTTACACAACACAACCGGACTCGAAATGCAACAATTTGTGGATTCGAACCCCAGGACCAGCTGCATAGAAATCAGGTACTTTGACCACTAAGCCACGCGGTCGTCAAGGAAGGTCGTTGCTTATGATTATTAATGAACATTTTTTGCTAATCATCCTTTAGGTATATTAATGTATAATCGTCAATAACGCAATTATATAATTATGTGTTGAAGGTGAATAAGGAAACGTGATTGTAATGACGTTCATCTCTCGTCACGCCCTGACTCTTTTATTTTGAAACGCAAGTCATTTTGTTACACACCTGCAGAACATTGTTTAGTACATCATTGCGACATTGCGTTAGCTATTTAGTATTTGCTAAATTTGATTCTTAAGTATAATTTTACCCTTGCAAAAAAATTGTGCCTTTGTAATTCATGACGTGCTGTTTTAGTGTCAATGCCGCCCATTATTTTCATGGTTATATTCTAAATAAAGTAGCTGATCCGCTCCGGTTTCGCACGGAAGTTATTGTTATGTTAAAGTCTGTATAGACAAAACCAGCAACAGCGAACGAAAAAATCTGTGTATATATTTACTTACGATATGTATATGTATACACATTGACACATATGTGATTTATCACTGACTTGTTACGATATCTCAGAAAGTAAAAGACCAATGGACTTGAAATTTAACATACATATTCCTTGCACGACCCACTAAAAATGCACTATAACAACATTTACTCCTAAATGTGTAAACGCCAGTCCGTTCGCTGTTTGTGTATATATAACAATAACATTACTACAACTTAGTCGACTTTTACGACACCTCGGTAGGAAAGACTTACTATTAGTAGGACACCTATCGGCTGTAAGCAAAGCGAAGCGACGCCTCAAAAATGTAGTTACTATGCCTATATATATATATTAGGCTTACAGCCGATAGGTGTCCGGCAGAGTAGAATAGCACCTTCGTCTTTCCTACCGAGGTGTAGTAAAAAGCGACTAAGTTATTGTACGGACATTTTATTAGCTTTTTGGGCTTTGGATTTATTTTATTATTTTGAAAATAGACATTGCATTTCGCTTCTAGTTAAAAAGTCTTTTTTTTTTGTATGTGTAAATGTTGTTAGCCCGGCGGCTTTTACAACTTCGTCGGAAGAGACTCGCGAGCAGAAGGCCCGCGAGTAAAGTTAAAAAGTCGCTAGTCGCTTCAGCTTAAATACGAAATGAGGCTGCCGGGAAGCAAAGTTTTGAAAATTGGCTAACGACATTTTATTAACATTAGTGTGATTTAGGTAGAGACATGTTTGCTCAATTTAGTTTTTTCGTGTTTGAAGTTAAACCCAGGCTATGTATTATTAAACAACAACGAAGTTCCTTTTAATGTATAATCTGTAACGAAGAAAAACACGGTGCAAATCTGCATGTTAATATCTACTCTCGCACATCATCGAGTTAAATTGTTCTAAGCAACCGAGTTAAATTGTTTGGTCGCTTAGAACTTACCCTCTTTTTTAAGTTCTGTGGTATAAATATAGGCGTGATAACATAATTTTTAAAACGTAGCTTCGCTTTGCTTTTTAATTATCGCAAATAGAAACATACAAAATGGTATATGGTTTAATATTATTGAAATCGCTTAAGTATTGCCAAGTTTTAGGATTTGAATAGAATAGAATTTAAAAACTAGAAAGTTGCGGTAAATTTATTACCAGTTGGTGTATAAAAACTTTATTACTAGCTACGCCAATGAACATTAAAAAGGAAGTCATCACATTAATAAAATTGTATTATTATTATCATCGCAATAAGTATTAATGTATTAATCTTGTTACAATTTTTAATTGATAAAGTGACGAAACGAGCAAAACGTTCACCTCATGGTAAGTGCAACGTCTGCGATAACAAGTGCTGTGTTAACATCAGTCCTTAAGTCTCATATGCCCAGTGATTACGCAAGCTCTCAGTGCCGTTCAAACCGATACACAGAATTTTTGCACACTACTGCTTCACGGCAGAATAATGGGTACCCTGGGTACCACCCCAGCCTAGACCTCCTACCTAGACGGATTCCTTCATAGGAATCCTATCACCAGTCGAATACGTTAGGTATATGTCACAGTTATAGTAATTTTTATATAGATATATATAAATTGTAGTGATAGAAGAATGTAGAGAATTTAACTTAAAAACGCTTATGAAGAGTTGCATATTATTACGTCACAGCAAACAAGCAAAATACGCGCTAGACGTGGAGTTGCGGAAACCGGCCCGTTGCAATCTACGTCACAGCAATAAACCAATCCTCATTCTCTTTCTCGCTCGTGTGAGGCGGAAAATAATCGATCACCATCTCATCTCTTGATTGTCAAAATGTAGAGTACCACAAGTCTCCTATTTTTATAGTAATAACTAGTATAAGTATGCTATATTTTTTCACCGTCAATCCCAACTTAGTATATGAAAACGTATAATCATGACATTAGGTAGCAATACAGAAGCAGTCATCAAGAATCCAAGAAGGGAACAAGTAAATAATGCCTACTCAGTGAAATATAAGAAAATGCAAGAAAAATTTGGAAGAATTTGTATAAAGAGATAAGAAGTTTTTGAAGTGAGAACTTTTGAGTTTTCACATAGTTTGGGGATATAGGGAATCGCATTTCCTTTTATGTTTAAGTGAATGCGTCTTTCATTTACACATACCCCTAATACAGAACTCTTGGTATATACCGAAAATCAGGTGTTTGCTCTCGGCAATATCGAAGGCAAAGGGACGATTATTTCGAATGATAGAACGTCTATGCTTCATATATACAATCCACTTGCTACGAATAATAATTTGGCATCCCCGAGTTATATACCTACTCGTATTCGTGAGGTGTGCCAACAAACACTGTCCCGATATGTAAACCTTTCCTGTTATTTTTCTCTTTATTTATCTTATCGCAAACGTTGTTTTCATTTTAATACATTATGTGTATTAAAATGAAAACAACGTTTTAGTATGTTATATTTATGATTTGTTGAATTTTAGACCAATTATATACAAGTCTTTATATACAAAGTTAAGTAAAAGCTTAAATTTCATAAGGAAATTTTGAATTATATGATCATAGACTGTAAAGAGTATCGGTCGAGAACGCTAGTCAACGACCGTTTTCTATTCAATTCATAATAAAACGGTTTGAATATAACTTTAATTATTCAAACCGTTTTATTACACATTCGATTATAAGCAGAAGCATTGGATGTAGTATTTAAAGTGCATTTTATCTAAAACATAAAAATATTGAAAGATATTTTTCTTTTGAGTTACATACTGTTCTGTAGTGTACGACTATTAGTAAGTGATTTGCATTGAACAAAGTGTTTTCTTAACGGTGAACTGCAAAATTGCATTTATATACAATTGAATCGCTAAGTAGAGACGCTTTCCAACGAGAAAGTTCGTATCAGATCAGTGTGAGTTAGCGGATAAGTGAAGATGGATCATGACTGGTGGCAGCTGACGCCTCGGCGAGAGCTGTGTTCCTTGCCGTATTGTTTGGCAGCGCTCGATTCACGGGTTCGTATAATAATTCTGTTCAAAGCCTATCAACCACTCAAGTATCAAGTATAAAATTCTATGGACACTGCGATATGCGTCCATTGAGATGAGACGTACCTTGTTCAGGCAGATAATAAAACGAAATTTGAATTTCAAAAAACTTGCCGCGTAGTTTTAAAAACTTGTGTGTAGATTATTTAGTACTATTTACATTTATAGATAAACTGAACGTGATGAGTTATTATGAAATACATTAAACAATAATAAATAACGTATTTATAATATTAGTTGAGCATGAGCACCGAACGTGAAGCAGATATTGTACGTAAAATATAAAAACAGAAAGTAATAGCGTCACACTGCTGACCTGATATATACAATACAATACCTGATAGGTGAAAATGTTAATAAAGTGTAAAATAGTAAATAGTATGAAACATATGATAAAACCATAAAACCTGTGTTAGTTTGGAATTTTTTAGAACGTTGAATCTCGGGCCTTTGTTTTACTCGAGTGCTCGTTCAAATAAATTTGAATTATTTAACAGGATCGGCACGCTGCTCTTTATGACCTGGGAATAAAATGTAGCGCTTAAATGTGCGGCATTAACTTCGTGATATTGTGTTGGCTTAACGTACAATATTTTATTAATTAAACAATTACAAACAATTACAAGCAATCGCAGAAATTTTCTGGATTACAATTTAATCCAATCCTTTTATTATAGTGGTCATGAAATACATACCTATCTGTAATAGATGTTAATATGCAGGTATCCGTCTAGGTAGGTACCACCCCAGAGCTAGTTATTCTGCCGCGAAGCAGTAGTGTGCAAACATTACTGTTTCGGTTTGAAGGGCACTGAGAACTAGCGTAATCACTGGGTATATGAGACTTAAAAACTGATGTCTCAGGGTGACGGGCGCAGTGTGGTGTATGTAGAATTGTTCTGGGTGACACAGCATTTGTTATAGGCAGACGTTGCACTTACCATCAGGTGATCGTACTGCTCGTTCCGTCACTTTTATCAATAAAAAAATAAAAAAGGGCACTGTGAGCTAGCGTAATCACTTGGCATATGAGACTTAAGAACTGATGTCTGAGAAATGTTCTGGGTGACATAGCTTTTGTTATAGAAAGATGTTGCACTTTACATCAGGTGAACGTTTTGCTCGTTTCGTCACTCTGTCCAATAAAAAAAAAGTGAAATTTCAACACAGTATGCCAAAATATTAGTATGCCATATTTTTTCACCATCAACCATGGTTGACTGGCAGAGAACGCCACACGGCATTAAGTCCGCTTATTGTAGCCCTAATCTTAAGGTGTAACAATAAAGAATAAATAAATAAAAAATAAATAAAAGTACTATAATGATAAGAGAAATTACATTTTTGTATGGAAGAAAGTAAGGAGACGAGCAAATCGTTAAACTGATTCTACTAGACTGCCCATAAAAATGCTGTGTTATTCAAAATATTTCTGTGTGACACCACACTGTTCTTTTCGCCCTGAGTCAACAGTTCTTAATTTTCATATGTACCAATACTATTACAAGTAATAACCCTATCTGTCAGGACACTGTAGATGGAAACATGTTTGCACTACAAAATACTTTGGAGATTTACTCAAAAAACATTTTATTGAATCGTATCCTTCGCTTTGTACATTAATGTAATCATTTTATCTGCAACTGAATGTATTTAATATACCGTACCTTACTTGATTTAAAATACCGTATTTACCTTAATTCATTTAAGATTTTCTAAAAATATATTGATGAAGTATTAAAATACTTTATATTCCTTTCTGCTGAGTTGCGAGATAAACCAAGGAGAACATATATTCATTTTGCAGTGTTTACCGCTTGATGTGACGTCATGTCAGTTGAACAACGCCGTCACCTTATAAAGCGAAATAAGATCGCTATGCCCAGGCAATGTGTTCGAAATCGATCTTTGTAAAGCTATTTTCTCTTTGGAAGAGTCACACGACTTTGATGAAATACGGGAACCGTATTTTTAAAACACACTTTGTTTTATTCATTTATATTCGTGTTCTTTTCATGTCAAATATGCTGGCCGATTATTGCACACAGTTTTACTGGTAGTAGGATTTCTAGACGGAATCCTGCATAGGAATCCGTCTAGATAGCACCGCAGTGCCAGTTATTCTGCCGTGAAGCAGTAGTGTGCAAACTTTATGGTGTTTCGGCCTGGCCATATGAGTCTTAAGAACTGATGTCTCAATGCCACGGGCGCAGTGTGACACTGAAATGTTCTGGGTGACTCAACATTATGGGCAGACGTTATACATACCATCAGGTGAACATTTTGCTCGTCTCGTCGCTTTATCAAATAAAAAAACACTCAGGTATTCCATTTAATCCAAAAATAATTACGATACTTATTCGAATTTCGCCTATAAAATGGCCAGAAGCCATGATAGGCGAGTAAAGAACTTTTAATTGTTGAGTCGACTGCGTTCGATAACTATAGATGGTGAAGTTCTTTATATCGAAACTAGCATCATTCATAAAGTTCTAAGCTTAACTTGAGTCGCGAACGAAGACTTTGGGAAAGGTGACTTAAACAAGTAGTTACGTCATTTACTTTTAATATATTTACGACTTGCGTTAAATCCCTCAGAGACAGAAGACTTCACGCTTCAGATACTATCCATTCCATGTTAGTTTGCGGGGCGTAATAAATAAAATAAGATTGCTAACATTAAATAACTATGAAACATCACACCTGGCATTAAAACACGCTTTCTTAAGCAAATCTCCGTTTGCTTTACAATAGGCGGAGTATTATTGTTGTGTATAATCCATGATATTACGTAATCAGACACGTAACTACCGACAACCACATAACTAACACAATCATTTTCCGTAGTGAAGTAACAACTCATATTTAAATGAAACTAATTTTACGGATTTTATCGCGTTTAATTTTTACTATTTATAACCCGACATTTCGAGTGCTTTACAGATTATATAGTCACGGGAGGACTGAGGTGACGGATGTCCTGATGTCATAGTTAACCCGGGGTACCTTCAGCCTTCAATTATTATTTTTGGTCCGATCTACGCAGAAAGAGCTAACTGTGTCTTTAAGTCTACTCATAATTATCCCACTGCCCAGCAGTATCTTTTTGACGGGGTTTTAAACTAGGGAAGGGACTGACTTGATACTCCAGTGGGGGTTGGCGGATTTCACATATTTCCATACGATGTTTCCTTCACCACTAAGCACGTGCTAAATTTACCCGTAGACTCATCAGCATTTGACAATCTCGTCTAGATATTAAATATGAGCAATTGTTCATTTCCTCTTCACACCGCATGAACCTTTGACAGCTGAGTTAATAATGTTAATGATTATGTAATTTCTTATAGTCGATTAGTATGTTAACGTGAAGAGAGATCATTATGTGCCTATATCTGATAAATATATTTTTCCGAAAAAAAAATGCGCGTAAAACATTTTTGAAAAATAACTCGCAACTTATAATAACCAACAAAAGCTTAAACGTTGTAAATTAACGTCATTTGATTTGTTAAAACAGAATCCATTTTTTCTAGCCATAATAAATCGTCCAAAATTCATCATATTTAAGAAGTTAAAATGGCGTTTAAATTCACAATAGTTTCAATTGTTAGCTGTCAGGTGATATCGACATTCGTCATTTCAGCCTATCACTAGTCCACTGCTGAACATAGGCCTCCTCCAAGGATTGCCACAAATATTTGTAGCTCCCGTTTGGAGGGGATTTTGCCATACTATTTTATTAGCCACGCTTGGCAGGCGGTTTGGAAACCGCAGTTTAATTATTCAGATATTCAAGGAAGATGCCACTGCCCATCTCCTGGTTTTAATTTTCCCTCAGTCGACTTTTACGACACCCACGGGAAGAGATGGGGTGGTAGATTCTCTTAAGCTGCCACCACACGGACCAGGAGATATTATAGTACCAAAAGTGTACACACAAACATAGAGGCACTCATGAAGGAAAGTAGGTTAATTTGCTAAGATCCGCATGCAAAATATGAAGTGGTGTATATTACCTAGTTTTTTGAAGAGCACCGCCCGCTACCGGTACCGTGCACAACCAAACTAACACCGCCACCAGAAACCGCCACCAGATACCCTCCACCAACCACTACAATACTACCACTATGCACACCACTGAAGTCGAGAACTGTTACTGAGGTAGGGCGGGCGTTGCTCTTCAAAAACTGGGTAATATACACCATTTCATATTTTGCATTATTATTTCCTTCATTATAATGGATTTCCGCAAAGCAACGCCTGATTCTATTAACTACAGAGGCACTCACTCACCCTAACCTTCCCGCACCCAATGTTATTGTAACGCATTGCGATAAGGTTGAGTCAGTCCCGAAAATTTGTAGTTTTGCACAAATGTTTTCTTTGCCTGGGGTTCTCACCCAGGACCCGCGATGTATTAGTCACGTACTCTTGATCACTGGACCACGGGTTTTATGTAGTTATAATTAAATAAACGAAGCTAATTTGCAACAGCTGTGCTTGATTACTTGTGCATTGTACATTCATTCGTGTATTGCTATCAGCGACATTGTTTGAATTTTACGCAACGTTTTGGCGTAGTAACAATAATTTCATATTTGTAATTCCGAGAGGCGTTGTTACGTATCGTATTACATATCCTGTCAATATTTTTTTTTCGATCAATAATTTCGTATACATCGTGTTATCCTGGTATATCTTCTGTATTTATATAATTTCGATTCCTTTTCCAGATTTTGTAGTCTTCTTGGACTCGCTTCACCATTTTTTAAGACTATTGTAAGACAGAACTTTGACTATTGCGTTATATTTTCTATGAAATACACGAAATGTTTTTTGAATTTTTTGATTTTCTTTTTTTGAAATTGAGACGAGCAAAACTTTTACTTGATGTTAAGTGCAACGTCCGCCCATAACAAATGCTGTGTCACCTAGGACATTTCTGTGCGGCATCACACTGCGTCCGTCACACTGAGACATCAGTTCTTAAGTCTCATATGCCCAGATTACACTAGCTCTCAGTGCCCTTCAGACCGAAACACAGCAATGTCTGTATACACATCAAAACGTAACACGTAATATGTCATTACGACACAGACACATCGTCTCTACGTTAATGAAATTCTCGTAATTAAATTAATTCCATTACAATAAGTACGTTCACTGATTATGTCCGGATTGGAGTTGCTATATATACTTTTTGCTTTCAATCTGTCTATTCACAATTCCATCGCTGAATCTACAAAAATAATTGTAATTTAATAGGAACATCAGATAAAGATGACGATTGTGAAAGCTACCTCGCTGACCTGGAGGGCTTTTTTGGTGGTTGAGCTCTGGTCGGTTTTATTTTGGCGATGAAGCTCATTCATTGAGAGCTAGAGTAATCACAGGGCATATGAGACTTAAGAACTTCTCTGGTCTGGTCGTCTCTGGTTGATAGGCGCATTGTGGTGTTACACAGAAATATTCTGAGTAACACAGCATCTGTTATGGGCAGACATTGCACTTACCATCAGGTGAACGTTTTGCTCGTCTCGTCACTTGGGAATGGGAATGATATGGGAATCGTGGATTGGCGGACTTCACATGTCGACTAAATATTTTATAATTGCTTAATTAATGCAGGTGTCTTCACGATAATTTTCAGTCAGCAATTAAAATTTAAATCTCTGAATGGTACCGACACTGAGTATCCGACCCTCGGCCGTAAAGCCAACAATTTGTGTTTTTTTGTGTTTTGTTGGCTCCGGCTGGGATTCGAACCCAGGACAGGGTTACAGAACAACTAGGCCACGCGGTCGTCAAACGTTCATAGTTGACATGCTCTACAAAGCATTTTGCTGCGTCTGGAAGAATATATGAAGTTTCAGAGTGGTGTTCTTAGATCAATAGAGTGTAGTAAAGTTGACAAAGTATAAGCTTTCTGCTATCAGGTTAACGAACTTTACCTAAAAAGTTGTCTTATTTATTTGTAGTATTGAAATTATTTATTAAGAGTTCATTTCGTTAATCTTTTATGTGTTTTTTTATGTGACTTATGTTTTGAAGTCAAATAAGAAATTAATTATTTGTTCTTACTGTAGATTTTGTAAAAACGTACCAAATTGCCATCAATTAATGAGAATAATTATTTCCCTCAGGGCTTGGCTTTCACCATCGGAGAGCGTCAGGCGTTGGGTATCCATGGCCTCTTACCAGCGAGGGTCAAGAGCCAGGAGGAGCAGGTACAACTATGCAAGATCTCCATCGAGAGATACGAAGACCCGCTAAACAAGTATATATACCTCATGGGACTACTCGTAAGTGACATAACATTTTCATTAATAGTATCTAATAGTATCTAGTAAATTCATATCTGCAGTCTGTTTTTTGAATATTAAAAGAATGGTGCTCGAAATGAAGTCCTTCACTACAGACCGTTTGACGAAGCTCGGAGTTGCTTAGCGAGCTATGGAAAGGGCTATGCTCAGAGTTTCTCTGCGAATTTCCGCAATAACAGTAACGCGATATTCGCAGTAACGATGATATTCGCAGCAGAACTAGAGTAACGGACATAGCTATATATAGATTAGCAATCTGAAGTGGCAATGGGCCGGCGATATAGCTCGTAGAACCGATAACCGTTGGGGAAGAAACGTTTTGGTGTGGCAATCTCGTACCGGCAAACTCGTATTGCGCCCCCACTAGATGGAGTGACGACCTGCGTGACTTTTCCGATGATGATGATGTTTGTCGATGGATGTAGGGGGCTATTTTTTTAGTTAAGTGTATAGTTTATACCTTGACATGTGGTGCAAGCGTAAACTATAAATCTATGATCCGCTTCATCGCGTGACTATAGTAAGAGTCAACTAAGGGTAATGGCCTGGAAAATTTCGAGGACTTTTTGGCAGGTCGCTGCAGGGGCGTCGCCAAGGGGCAGCAGGCAGGGGCGGCTGTCCAGCATAAAGACTCGTTATCTAATGCCAAGTAATTTATTGCCCGACTAGCTGTAGCTCGCGGTTTCACCCGCGTAAAATAAGTCGACCACATGACCACATGCACCGTAATATCCTGCGCAGTTGATAACTTACAACAGTATTCGGTAATAATTGTTGACGTGGTCGAAAATCGCTCTCCCTCTAGCTCATTGGCTAGCGTAGCTGTAGTGTAGCTGCCAGATCAGGTGATTGGATCTGGGGAAGACGTCTCGCGTGTAAGGTGCAAGGTGTCTTGTCATGCGATAATACTTGTAATAACCATTCAATCATTTCTATCAGAATGAGGGCTTTGTAAAAAATATGTTGCAAAGAATAATGTATTCGCTATTACATTCACTAGCATCCTATCTGTAACAAGGTTCCAGCCATTACCAATGCTAAGAGTCACCTGACATAACGGAGTGCAAATTGATACGCAATAGGCGTGGTCAGAGTAACTAACTACTAAGCTCTAAGTATGACTCACCTGGGTGCAAATTCCAACTGAAAATAACGCAAATTATTGGTTTTCGGGTTTGGTTATGTTGTTTCGTGTCTGTGATACTGAATTCTAATTTAAACCCGATCGTTTCGCATGGTCGCTCTATCGAAGGTGGGGCTGTTGGGACAAGCACGTATACTTGTGTTTCGACAGTATACGGAATTTGTCACGGTGCGGTGGTCGATGTCAGCTGGGGAGGACATTACTTAATATGTACATATGTACACCGCGTTATTGGGCCTGGCTGTACTAAGATTGTTATTGACTTCGATTTTTTCGCGTTAAAGTTGCATCGGAAAAGGAAATATCAAGGCGAGCGAATACTTTCGTGATTGCTCTAATACTTTCGTAATATATCGAAATCAGAGAAGAAGTGAACATTGTGTAGTCCAAGAGTAATATATGCAGTTTTTAGGATTATTTTCTATTGGTGTTAAATTGGAAATCAGTATATCACTGGTGGTTGGCAATGAGGAGTAAGAATTTTTTGACTCGTACCAAAATGGCGGCGACGGGGCTCGTCACCCGTCACATCTCGTTTCCAGTGAGGGCGAAAAGTGGGTTACATAAGTGACCTCTGCCAACCCTTGTATGGGGAACAGGCGTGACTGTATGTATGTATGTACGTATGTATGTAGATAACTTACATAGTTTCAATGGCAACTTCGTCGACAGGTTAAAACACTGTAGGTAGTGAAATCACACGGTTTAAGAGATTAGCATCTATCAAGACGAACGTAGTGTAGTATACACAGGGCTTTGCGAGAAAGTTCTGGATGACACTACGACTGTTATGGATGAAAGTTATGAGAAATCGTTCACGATGATGCGCCCGCCCGAGCGTCACGCCTCCCATATCACATGATGTGTTATCCAGAACGTTTGTGTGGCACCATACTGTGCCAGTCACCTTGAAACAGAACCAGACCCGAAACTAACACTTTATATTTTTGCACGGCGAGTCCGGCTTGGATTCGAATCCAAGACCCGCTGCATAGAAAATAGTTACTGTGACCACTAGGCCTCACGGTTGTGCAATTAAATAAGTATGATGCAAAATAATATATTTTCTTTTATACAAGAGTGAGAAAACTAGCATACATCATTGTCTCGTCTATTTTTAAGGGTTATTCAATATAACTTTATGTTAAGGAAAAACAAATTGTTACTTTGTGTTTTGAAATTATCCTTAAAACCTTTACCTTATTAAATAATCCTTAGCTTGGCGGTACTTCACTTTACATACATTTTATTTTTTACCATAGGATCGCAACGAGCACTTGTTCTATAGATTTGTGGGCGAAAATGTTGCGGATTTGATGCCCATCGTATACACTCCAACAGTGGGACTGGCCTGTCAGAAGTACGGCCTGATCTACCGCCGCCCCCGTGGTCTCTTCATCACTATTAACGACAAGGGACATGTCTACGATATGTTGAAGAACTGGTGAGTATTGTTTGAAACAGTCGAATAGAATATCGCGCGGCGACGTCACACTATCTCTTTTTTTTGGTGACTAACAGAATGAGTAGTCCAGAGAGAAAGCAAATCTTCATTACCAAAAGACGGTAGATTGTAAAAAATTGACATTGGACAAACGAAATCTGAATTTACTACGTAAGAGAATCAATATATTTTTTTTATTTCATTCTATTGACTTGGTTGTCATGCGTTTATGATCATTACTGTCCAAAAGTTTAAGGAGAAGGTATATAGAAGTTTAAGGAGAAGGTTTAGCAAAAACCACGCCGTTAATCCTTATAAATTAAATAGCTGAAATTAAAGCAATATTCTATATTGCTTTATAAACTTGCTTAAAAGTAGTTTAAATTACAATTTATTTATGATTACGATATATTTTTTAGAGAATTTTAATCTATATCATTATTGAATTACTTTATTGATATTCAATACTGCCATCTACCGGAACTGCTATGTATTACGTAGTAATATAATTTATTTGTTCTCCTACTCGTTCTTTTTTGATCCTGGCAATTAGCTACCAAATCGAGCCATCTTTGCCAATGTCGAATAATAATTTAATTATTGTTATAATTAAATTATAATAATTACGACTTCATTTCGATCGACAGTAAATGAAAGTTTCATTTTAATGCCGACTTGCTGGACGAAAAGTACAATTTTGATCTTGAATTGAATTTTCCAACTACTGTACACTTTCACGAGTAGCATTAAACAACACCGAAATTCAAAATCCACAGATATTACAAAATTGAATAAAAACACCACCGCCGCTTTTCGAGTTGGCGCCAGTCCTTTATTCTATCACAATCGATGACTTTTTATTCCATAGTGTGACAAAAAAAAAATACACCTTGCAATTATTCGCCCAGGCACACCCTCTGCTAGATATATTTCTTTAGTAAAATATAATGTACAATACGCAGTGATCATAAAGTATTATATAATAGAGGTCAGTTGTCCTCAGTTTTAGGCCAAAGTCATGTGCCTGGGGCGAACCGAGCATTTCCGAGGCGATCCAGTTCGTTATAACGATCGACAGCATGGTCATACTCGTAATTTCCTACAACTTCATAAATTACCGTTTTATATCGCAAGCAATCTCTACTCTTTGTCAGAGGTCGGAGCAGCGTCCGTTATATGTATCTTACAGAAATTCATCGGAATACATTACAGGATAAGCACATACAAATACGCCTTACGTTTTCAAATCCGCTGGATATAAAAATATACAGACATTTCGCCAGAAACATAAAAAAGGCATCATGTCGAATACATATCAAAAGTTATAGGGGTTTAAAATTTTTAAGTGTTCTTTATAATAGAAGCTTGTACTTTTTTATGTATCAAAGTGTCGAGACGAACAAATCGTTCACCTGCTTGCCCATTACAAAGTGTCGTGTCACCCAGAACATTTCTGTGTGGCACCACACTGCGCCTTCATCCTGAGATATCAGTTCTTAAGTCCCATATGCCCTGTAATTACATTAGCTAACAGTGCTTTTTTAGACCGAAATACAGTGAAGTGTGTACACATCACACATCACTGGTTGATAGCGGTTTGGTTGATGTGTACACATCACTGGTTGATAGCGGAGTAACTGGCACTGCGGTGGTAAATACCTAGACGAATTCTTGCATAGGAATCCTACCACCAGAAAATGGAATGGTTATAGAATATAATATTTGAAAGTTTTATTATTTTATGCCCTTTTGTCAGTAAATGTCATATTAAAATGGTTAAAATATTTCTTAAAGGTTATCATGGTGAAAAAATAGTCGAAAGTACACATTATATACATATATGAAGATCGCGCTCCGGAATTAAAAGCATACCGACTCGTATCAGTTTGCTTCGAACGCCATAATGGCGACCCGTGTACGTGCAAGGCGAACTAAATTCTGGCACTGACATTCGTATTAGGTTCTTAGTGACCTTATATGTCGAGATATCTGTGAAGAATCTGCACGAAATCATAATGTTAAAAACTAAACAATGTTCATAGTGGAAACAATATTGAAGTTTGTGTTGCACACTATATTTAAATACAACGAAATTGTTGCGTTCAGTTTAGGGAAAATAATGCACTGACTTATATTACACATTCACAACATGCGTTTAATTTATCTGCGCCGGTACAGTATGACATGGTGTTTATAAAATCACCGCGTTACTTTGTACTAATTGCACTTTGCCACTCAATTGTAGGTGTTGAATTTGAAAACTAAATGTAAACAATGTTGGTTTAACATTAATAGTAATTGTATTTTGGGGTCTAGGTGTGGATATTGTGATAATCGACAATCTGTGAGAATTTTGGTTTTTCGAAAATGTTTAGGAGGTCATTTTTATTTCATGTCAAGTAATTTTATTTATTTTTTGAACTATTATAATAGCCGGGACAAATTACTAAGAAGAAAAATAAGGATAATTGAAGTTCAATTTTAGATATCAGTTGACCTTAGATTCATATACTTGCATGAACTTTTCGCTTTTCGCAAAACTGTTTTTAAAGCCACTATTTGCGGGAGCACGTTTTTATATACGATCGAATAGGTATTGTACGAACTCGGTCCACCTGATATTAAATGGTCTCTGTGACCCTTCATCAATCCTAGTCGAATAATTAAGTGAGGAATAATTTGGGTCCGTAGTTAGTTACCCTTGCGGACTATGATAAACTGACTCGTTGCCAGGAATTGGGTCTCTCGTTATCGAAATACAGTAGGGTCCACAGTATAAACAGGTAGGTACAGTTGTTCGACGCCTTTGATCTCTTGGTAAATGTCGACAGACACAGTCAGTGCTGCTTCGCGAAAGTGTATGAGGAGCTAGAGTAGTCACAATTAAACAATATCTATTAATGTATTAATTATATCCTATCAAAGTTGCCATATTTATTATATTAAATATAATACTTAACAATGTGAACTTTATTGAGAAAATGGCTTAATAATAATATTAGTTTTATGCAAGCGCGACGACAAACTGAGGCCAATATGGATCGCTTCCTCGCCTGTCTGGACGGCTCTCGTACCTTCGTATTACAATCCTTACATACATAGCGCTACCACAGGGTAGCGCTATGTTCCTATTTAAGCTTGTGTTCTGTGAGAGCCCCAGAAAGTGGCACTTTTCCGGTCCGATCGATTCCGTTACATGCTACAGGTAGTATCTAACATTAAAGTATCTTGATCAGTTACATCGTTACTGTAAGGGCACTTTGGGGTACGCGCCCAGGTTCCTCGACTTGATGTGGGCCCAGAAATTTCAAAAACCAGTGCCAATGTATTTTTTATCCAATAAAATAATTAAAATATGCGCATAGTTAACAACGCATAACAAACAGTTCCTAAACAAAAGAACATTCTTTCCTTTTCATTCACTGTGTTTTGGGCTTTCCAAAAGGGCCCTAAACTCTGTGTACTTATGGCTCATTGCATGGTCTAATACGGCCCTGGGGATCTACTGTGTAACTAATGTTGGTTTCGTGATCGGTTTCATTCGATCCCATTAACCAATGAATGAGCTTCATACGCCAAAATAAAACCGATCACTAAACTTACCAGATTTACACAATAGACCTCCTGATCTCAAGATCAGTACAACAGTTAAGATGGTATGAATACAATACACTCAGACAAATACATACGTGTCGTCAATAAGCGTGACTCTCACTAATTGTTACACCATTGATTAACTATATACATTTTTAGTAACGTGACTTTGCAATATGACTTCCTTTTTGAAGAGTTTTTGTTGAATGTCGTCTAGTCATGAAACCACGTCACAGTTATTATCAATGCTGACGGCGTGTTAATAAGACTAGATTGCGTTTGATTATTTTACCAAAGTGAATCATTATAACAAGACAATTTAACATCGTGCCAATAGTCAAGACGTCGTGTTGTTGAAATGTTAAAACTACGAGTACATTAAACTGATTTGCTTGATCTCTATTAAAATATAACATTACTCATATGCAAAACTACGGTTCAACTAATTTACAAACAACAGTATTTTATATTTGTATATTCCTTCTTGCCTTGTGATATTTCCAGCCGAGGTCAAAATTTAATACACAAATTATGGGTTTTCCTGTCACAATTCAAGCGACTAAACGTCAAAAGTAAAAGGTCTTGATGTCAATGTGATAATACAGCATACCAGTACTTATGTTTTAAATAAATAATATAATTTTTGATTGTGGTAGCGGCTTAAGAGAATCTACCACCCCACCTCATCCCGTGGGTGTCGTAAAAGTCGACAGTGGGAGAACAAAAACAAGGAGATGGGCAGCAGCATCTTCCGGAAACATCTTAATAAATTAACTGCGGTTCCCAACCCGCCTGCCAAGCGTGGCAACTATGGCAAAACACCCCCAAAATGAGAACTACAAACTTTGGTGGTAATCTATGGGGGAGGCCAATGTTCAGCAGTGGACTAGTGATAGGCTGAGGCGATTTTCTGATACAATTTTTGAAGTACTCGTAATACCAAGTATTTATAATATGAAAATTTGATAAGTGGATCTGTCTCTAATGCTGTAAATTAAAATAACCATAAGTATACTCTGTTCGTTCACATTTTAATCTAGCTGGTTTTGAACAAATTTGCATGAAATATAGATAGGCCAACAAATTTATCTGTATCTTAATGAAATTTTGCTTATAATAATGTCTAATAACTATATTTTCATATGCAAAAATAATATAAATAAATGATATATTATGTGTTATTTATTTGATAAGATTTACGAGCTAGAAAAACATATACAAAATGCAAAATCAGAAACGCAGAAGAAATTAACGGATTTCCTTAAGTAAATATTAGTGTATGATTTTTGTATTCTTTTTCGAAGCATCTACGAGTATGTCAAATTCTAATGAATAATACCTGTACAATACAATTATATTTATCACTCCATATGTGCTGTATTTTTAAACCTCTTTAACTAAGAAAAGCACTCCTGTACCTATATAATCGAAAAACTTGGTTTAGTAGTCATTATTTTCAAACAACACAAAAAATTTCAGGCCCGAGACAGACGTGAGGGCTATCGTGGTAACCGATGGAGAGCGTATCCTAGGATTGGGGGATTTGGGAGCGTGCGGTATGGGCATCCCGGTGGGCAAGCTGGCGCTGTACACCGCGCTCGCCGGCATCAAGCCGCACCAGTGTCTGCCCATCACGCTTGGTGAGTAGTACGCTACCTTTTTTTATGAAATTAAGTGACGAGACGAGCAAATTGTTCACCGCATGGTAAGTGCAACGTCTGCCCATAACAAATGACGTGTCACCCAGAAAATTTCTATGTTGCACCGCACGGCGCTCGTCACCCTGAGACACCATTAAGTCTATACAGTCAATAATGTAATTATTGGGCATCTTGGGATGATTCTGCGGAGGCCTGATGTCACCTAACTGCCTGAAAAGCGTGGTGCCAACGGCAAACTCTTTCTTCTAAGAAGATTTTGTACATCTGTGGACTGTTGACATGCTGATAATAAAGAAGGATACATCATCTAATAAAATACTAAGATCAGTTTAACAATCTTCACAAAATCGCCTATGGTCGTAGAAGACATGAGATGTAGTTATGTGAACGGGAACTAATACATATTTCTTAATTCTTTTTTAATACTATGTACAACATTAGTATTTCTCATGTATCGTAAGTGCGTTTTATAGACATAAATTTCACATCACAATCAGTCCCGAAAACAAATAATTTTTGTTCATGCACAAAACGTTGACTCCGGCTAGGGATTAGAACAGGATCCGCAAACTACTTGGCCATGCGGTTGTCAAAATTAAATATAGTAATTATTATTGTTTTTTCATTCAATTGCCCATTGCACATTCGTTTACATACGCAGTGTAGGGCGACTAGAGGAGCGACGACCTGCATAGTTTTGCGGGAAATCGATCGATGCGGGGGTGGCTCAAGAGCGTGTTTAGTAGCCAGGGGCGGATTTCCTTACAGGCCGAGTAGGCCCGGGCCTAGGGTGGCAAAATTTAGTGGGCAGTAAAACTTAGTGAGTTTTTTATAAATTGTTATCATTGTTACTAACAATTTACAGACTTTCGTTGTTTTTTATTTTAACTTAATTCTTATAGTCATTAAAAAAGATATTGATAAAGTGTCGAGACGAGTGCAACGTCTGCCCATAATATTTCGGTGCGGCACTACTGCGCTTGTAATAACACTAGCTCTTAGTGCTCTTCAGACCGAAACACTGTAATGTTTGCACACCTAGGAAATCGCCTACCTAGGAAATCGGAATCCTGCATAAGGATCCTTCCAATAGTAAGTCGCGCTATGCAGGGTGTAGGAAGGCGGCAAACTTCCATAGGCCGACGGCAATTCTTTCAATCAAAATCCGCTGCTGGTGGTTACAAGTCTATGGGGCAGGCCTAAGTCAGTAAGTAAGATTTAATTGCAGACGTGGGCACGAATAATCAAACACTGCTGGAGGACCCGCTGTACATCGGTCTGCGACAGGGGCGTGTTCGCGGCGCCGCGTACGACGAGTTCGTGGAAGAGTTCATGTGCGCCGTCGTACGCCGCTTCGGCCAGAACTGCCTCGTGCAGTTCGAGGACTTCGGCAACGCCAACGCCTTCCGCCTGCTCGAGAAGTATCGCGGCCGGTGAGAGCGACTGCTTATCGAAGCGCAACTTCTTTGGGTGTGATGAGAGCGCAGTTTTATGGTCGAATTTGATCGCTACGTTTCTGTATGAAATGTTCCAAAATGGAACGTTTTTTATGCAATATGGACGGAAAATAGATACTTGGTCCGTGGGAGAAAAGAAAATCATGCTGTATGCGTTGCTGTACTCGGTTTTGTTTCTTTGAATACTATCCTCAAATCTTATAAGTCTTAAATTAAATTAAATATAACTTTATTTTACACCATGGTTAAAATATAAGAGATAAAAAAAAATAAAAAACATAACTACAATGGGAGGCCTTATCGCTAAAAGCGATCTCATCCAGGCAACCTTTGGATGGACAAAAAATTGTAAAATATTTTCCCCTTTCCCTCTCGAAAGAGAAAAATATTAAAAAAAAAATTTCGTTTCTCTATCGTTTTACCCTTAATTATATGTATAATATATAAATTCTTACATATCGAGGTTTAGATCGCCAAAGAATATTCACTTCTGTCGCATGTACTGGGTTTGATTTCATTCACAAGTTACATTCACTTATACTCTGTACTCTGTCCCCATTTTACCATGTAACGACTCGCACACGGAGAGGTTTCATCCTTACCAAACGAGCAAAACGTTCGTCAGATGTTAATTGCAACTTCTGCCCATAACAGATGCTGTGTCACCCAGAACATTTCCGTGTGACCAGGCTCGTCGCCATGAGACGTCAGTTCTGAAGTCTCATTTACTCAGTGATTACGCTAGCTCTCAGTGCCGTTCAGATCCGAAACACAGAAATGAATGCACACTTCTGCTTCACGGCAGAATAACTGGCCCAGCGGTGGTACCTACCTTGACTGATTCCTGCATAGGAATCCACGTAGACAACAGTAGGCGTAGTTTAATAGTGCGAACAGCGAGAAAGTGGAACTCTGCCAGCGTCGGTCTTCCCGAATATGTATAACATGGGACAGTCCAAGGCAAGAGACTCTTCATCTTGGACCATAATACTTAACACCAGTGGGATCTAGGTCAAACGTTGTCTTGTACACAATATAAAGACACAGAATATCCAGACCCTGCCCTGATTAAATTTTGCACTAATGTCGACTTCGACTGAGATATATACAAGGGGTCCACGACACAACAGGCAGGAAACCCGTCAGCTGTATCAGGGCTCGTTAATAAAAAGAAGTTTTTCTTAATTGGTGCTATTATTTGGTTAAGGTATTGCACATTCAACGATGACATCCAGGGAACAGCAGCTGTTGCAGTGGCAGGCTTGCTGGCCAGCCTTCGTCTTACCGGGAAGAAACTCTCCGAGAATACATTCGTCTTCCAAGGCGCTGGAGAGGTAAGGTCTAACGACTGGTATATTTGCAATTAACATATAACTAGTATAGTGGTGGGAGGATTCCTATGCAGGAATTCGTCTAGGTAGGTACAACCCCAGGGCCAGTTATTCTGCCGTGAAGCAGTAGTGTGCAAACATTACTGTGTTTCAGTTTGAAGGGCACTGAGAGCTAGCGTAATCACTGGGCATATTTGACTTAAGAACTAATGTCTCAAGGTGACGGGCGCAGTGTGGTGCTACACAGAAATTATGGGCAGAATTTGCATTTACCATCAGGTGAACGTTTCGCTCGTCTCGTTACTTTATCAAATTAAAAAAAGTCTAATTTTTTTATTCACCATCATCATCATCATTTCAGCCTATCATAGTCCACTACTGAACATAGGTCTCCCCCATAGATTGTTACAAAAGTTTTTTAAGTCATTTTAGGGGGACATTGTCATAGTTGCCACGCTTAGCAGGCGAGTTGGCAATCGCAGTTAAATTATTCAGATTCAGGACGATGCCGCTGCCCATCTCCTGGTTTTCATTTTCCCTCTGTCGACTTTTACAACACCTACGGGATGAGATGGGGTCGTAGATTATTTTAAGCCGCCCTTTTCAGAAAAAACAATATCTAAGTTCAAAACAAATATCTAAACGAGAATTGTATAGTATTTGAAAGGATAATCTAAGATTTACAGTAATAGCGTGTTTGTTGCTGTGTTTGCAGGCCTCGCTGGGTATAGCGGAGTTGTGCGTGATGGCGATGAAGGCGGAAGGCCTTTCTGACGCCGACGCACGGGCACGCATCTTCATGGTTGATTCTAAGGTATGACTGTAAAGCAAAATATATTTTTCCAAGATATGACACAAGATACTTTAAAGCCAGGAAAAGATACAAGAGTGTGTAAGTTGCCGGACTTTACTTTGGCGATTTTTTTTTCTATACTGACATGCCTTATGCCTGTTACCTCGCTATGTTTTCTTCAAATTCCAGCCTCTCGCTATAACAAATGTACCACACTTGCAATTCCTGAATAAACAAATAATATTAATACCGACATTATAAATATATTTATTGTTTTTTAAATTTAATGATCTTGAACATTTAAAATTGATGATAAATTTCAAGGGAAGATAAACTTAATACAAATGATACGACCAGTTTCGTAATAAATAAGTAACTTATAAGGCCACGAGTTACGGAAGACGATGATTTCATTGAAGTGATGAAACTAAAAAGCGACACTAAAAAGAGACAAACATATACATCTATAGGATTGAGCCTGCGAGAGAATGAGATGGAATACAGTATACAGTGTGTTCAATTACATTTATATTTTTGAATTCGTCCAAATCTCCGGTTTCTTCGTAGCTCGACGGCAAGATCACTAATAGTAATTGACGCTGTATTTCTAAGATATATTGATCAAATCCAAACCAAAGCATTTATTTCATACATTAGTTACCATAAGCCACTCGTGTCATTTGTTGAAATTGAAAACTTGAAGCCCGTATAATATTTATTTATTTATACATCTTTATTGTTTCTCTCACAAAGAAAGGATACAAAGGGCGGACTTAATGCCTTTAGGCATTTTCTCCCAATCAACACATGGACTGATGAGATTTTGATGTAGGTGTAATGTGTGGAAATTCAAATCTTATTATTGGAGGAAGAACAAAGAACCCTATCATGTGATGGTTCATTTAAGATGGAGAAAAAAGAACAAGCATATTTCTAGATTTTGCGCCTTTGTAATATGTAGAATAAAATGTATTTTTTTTAAACTTGGTAATCCTACTCCTGTAGCTCTTCATTCGTCTCATTGTCTCGAAGTTTAGTTTTGTAAAGATAACACTTCTACCACGTGTGAACTGTACACATATTTTTTTTTCTTTTTGTAGGATACTTGTAAGTAAATTTTATCAATTCGCGTAGAATAAAAATAATAAAAACACTAAAAATCCCTGATTGACATTGTTCAGGGTCTGATAGTACGCGACCGTCCGGAAGGCGGTATCAACAAGCACAAGGAGAAGTTCGCCAAAGACTGCCCGCCCATTCGCACCCTGGAGGAAGTTGTGGACGTCGCTCGGCCTTCCGTGCTCATTGGTGAGATTTTTGGATTTGTAGTGTATGACATTTGTTTCATTAGTAAAAGTAAGAAAGTTTTTTTAAGTAAGTTTTTTTATTGTAAGTAAAAAAGTGAAACGATCACCTGATGGTAAGTGCAACGTCCGCCCATAACAAATGCTGTGTCACACAGAACAATATGTGGCATCACACTGCGCCCGTCGCCCGGAGACATCAGTTCTTAAGTCTCGCATGCCCAGTGATAAAACTATCTCTCAGTGCTCTTCAGACCGAAACACAGTAATGTTTGCATACTACTACTTCACGGTAGAATGACTGGCCGGGGTGGTGGGGGGGACCTACTTAGACGGAGTCCTGTACATGAATCCTACCATTAGTAAGAAAATCGCATATTATATCGGTATTTACCAATTTATTTATTTTAGGAAGACTTACGGATGAATATAAAACTAAAAAAGTAATTATACAAATTGCTAATTACAGGCCTCCACTTGCCATTATTAAGGTTTTCGCTTATTTCCTGTAAATGTGAACAAAATACTAAATATTGAGATATCCCAAACATAACACAGCAAGGCACGAAAATGGGAGGATAACTTTTGACAAACCCATTCAAACCAGCTAAGAACATAATCTATGTTCTTAGCTTATTTAGTAAATAGTATTTAGTTCATCGTGTGGTGGCGATGTAAGAGAACTTACCAGCCTATTTCGTCCCGAAGAAATCGTAGTATCGAATAAATGGAAATGCTAGAAAAATGACATGGCTTACAGATGATGAGTAATGATCTCAAATATGAAAGACCTAAATTCTTGAGACCTGTGTTGGCAACAACGACTAAGGTGTAAGGAATGTGGAATATTATTGACAATGCTTACAGCAAATTCTCTTTTCTTGGTAGGGGCTGTTGACGTCCAGCGGAGGACTGTTTAGAATTTTATAAAACTGATTCGTCATCATTATCATTTCAGCCTTCACTAGTCCACTGCTGAATATAGGCCTCCCCCATTAGATTGCCACAAAAGTTTGTAGTTCTAATTTTAGGGGGATTTTGCAATAGTATCCACACTTGGCAGGTGGGTTGGCAACCGCAGTTTATTTATTCAGATGTTCCAGGAAGATGCTGCCGCCCATCTCCTGGTTTTTATTTTCCCTCTGCCGATTGATGGTTACTAGAATGCATTTCCATGTGGGGGTTTAACTAGAATACTAGATTATTTTAATCTAGGTTTAGGTAAGGATTCCGTTATTGTTGATGCGTTTTATAGACATTAACATGTCTGCCTTAACACCCGGAACAACTATCTGTGCCCTATACAAGTATTTTTTCTGCACAGAAGGGACAATAGCTGTTGAAGTCTCAAAATGTATATTGCATTGCTTAAGGTCAGAACGAGAGAGGAGCGGAGTTGTATTTAAAATTATAGCGTTCCCCAAGGGTTCAACATTAGGTCCTATATCATTCGTACTGTACAGGCGCGGCGGCAATTCGCGGTGCGTTCACGGCGTCGATCTTGCGCAAGATGGCCGACAACAACGACCGTCCCGTCATCTTTGCGCTGTCCAATCCCACCAGCAAAGCCGAATGCACAGCGGAGGAGGCCTACTCCAACACTGATGTTCGTTGAATTTTTGTATTTAAGACTTGTTTCAATGTCGTGTGTTGGTCTCAGCGAGTTCTGAATTTGACAGTAAATCTGTAATATTTTTTTATTCATTATTATTTATATTTTGTAACATTTATTTATACAATTAAGCATACTGATAATTTACGAACACTCTGATCAAATTGGATATTAAATTTTTGACGATTTGATTTTATCTAGATTGTTAGAACACTTTATAAAAGAGACAGATGCATAACATTACATAAAAGAAAATCTCTGTAAATATCTGCAGTAGCAATAACATTTGAAATAATGCAACCCTGCGAGTTAAAATGTCCCTTTTTTCTTATTCTTAATACACTTCTTCTTTGTTTGGATAATACTCAAATAATTTAATAAGTCGTTGAATTCTTGGTCTTGCATTTTACTTAGCTATGTTTTTTAACCTAGTTATGGCTGAGGTAAAGTTTTTGTTAGTCTACATTCTAGCCACAGTGCTAGAATGTAGAAATTAGTCTATAATCAGTAACAAAATATCTGTCACTAATTACTCGTAAACAATGTTCTATATATATATTAGACGGTGACGACTCGCTTTAAAAAAACTTCTGTGCATACTATAACATTTTGTTTTATAAAGTAATCCGGTGGAGGAGAGAGCTTTTTTTTATTGGATACAATGACGAAACAAGCAAAACGTTCACCTGACGGTAATTGCAACGTTTGCCCATAAAAAATGCTGTGTCACCCAGAATGTTTGTGTAACACCACACTGCATCCGTCACCCTGAGACACCAGTTCTTAAGTCTCATATGTCTAGTGATTACGCTAGCTCTCTGTGCCCTTCAAACCGAAACACAGTAATGTTTGCACACTAGTGGTGGTGCCTACCTAAACGGATTCCTGCATAGAAATTCTACTAACGGAAAGAAACTAATTTTACTATTGGATAATTTACTGTGCAGGAGCGCGCCATCTTCGCGTCGGGCTCTCCGTTCCCGGACTACCGCACCAAGGACGGGCGCACACTGCGGCCGGGGCAGGGCAACAACTCCTACATCTTCCCCGGACTCGCGCTCGGCATCGTGTGCGCAGGCCTCGTCGACGTCTCCGACGACTTCATGCTGCTCGCCGCCGAGGTGAGCCCCGTGTTGTTGTGTAGGGGATTCTGTTGCAGCTTCTGTATGTATTCTATAGTTTTTTTTTGTTGGTACGAAACATTTCCCTTGATATTGTACCAAAATTAATGTTTTCCATTTTGAATATATTTCTTTCCTCTAATGACGAATAATATGAAAATGTCTTAAAATTAATGTTTTCGTTAAAACAAATTATTAAAAATTAATGTAATTGTAGAAAGCGCTGTCTGTTGACAGTCTGTTCACCTAACATGCATTCCAGCTGTCGGTTGCAGTTGTTTACATTATTTAAATAAGGTAGATGGCGCCATCTGTTTAAGATCACGAAAATATCCGCACAAGTCAAGCTAGTCTTTATTTCTTAATAAGAATATTTAAGCAGCCCTTTATTAAAGTACTGGCACGCCCCGCGGTTTCGCCCGCCGTTTAATTTAAAAGAAATTGAAGAGACGTAGTGTGATGTAGCCTAAATCCAAAGATCTTCACCAAAAATTGGGTTATCAAATGCAAAAAGAAAATTTCAAATCCGACTGGTAGTTCCTGAGATTAGCGTGTTCAAACAAAAAAACAAACAAACTTTTCAGCTCTATTATTAGTATAGATAGCTTTATTATAAGTAAAGTGACAGCCTATAATATATGTTCCACAGCTGAGCACAGGCTTTTTAATTTTTGCGAGGACATTAGGGCAGCTTTTTTTGGAACTGCAAAGAGTCCAACACGCTGCTACATCATTTCATCTCTCATGATGGCGGACTTCACATCATTTCCTCGAAAATATTTTAATTCCTCCGACATGCAGGTTTCCTCAAGATATTTGCCGGCACCGGGGATCGAACTCAGTTAACTCACGTACTATGAAATTTAAGACGAGCGCCCGGCCACTGAGCAGCCGCGGCTCTCCTGACGCCTTTTGTTCCTTAACTTAAATACATCCTTCTTGTTCCTATATTAATGTACGATACAAGACATCACTGGTTTCCTATGCAGGAATCCGTCTAGGTGGGTACCACCCCAAGCCAGTTATTCTGCCGTGAAGCAGTAGTGTGCAAACATTACTGTGTTTCGGTCTGAAGGGCACTGAAATCTAGTGTAATCACTATATGAGACTTAAGAACAGTTCTTGGTGCCAGTCAGAAGTGTTCTGGGTGATACATTTGCTTCGGGCAGACGTTGCTCTTACCATCAGATGAACGTTTTACACGTCTCGTCACTTTATCCAATAAATAAAAATTATAATGAATATAATTTTTTTCTTGCAGGCTCTGGCTGAGATTGTGTCTCAGGATGACTTAGACCACGGCAGTCTGTACCCGCCACTCAAGGACATACAGAACTGCTCCGTCAAGATCGCGAAGAAGATAGTCGAACACGCATACAGCACTGGTGATTTATTATATTATACAAACAGCTCATTCATTGAAATCGGATGAGCAGTTTAGGCGCTGCGGTGGGACATCCGTAAATACAAACATACATAGACTGCCGTTTGGTGGCGGCTTAAGAGAATCTACTGCCCCATCTCATCCCGTGGGTGTCGTAAAAGTCGACAGAGGGAGAATAAAAGCCAGGGGATGGCATCTTCCTGGAATATCTGAATAAACAATATGCGGTTGCCAACCCGCCTGACAAACGTGGCAATTATGGCACAATCCCCCCAAAATGAAAGCTGCTTACTTTTGTAGCAATCTATGGGGGAGGCGTATGTGATCAGCAGCGGACTAGTGATAGGCTGAAATGATGACATAATCGCGGTATTTACCGTGAAAGAGCGTCTCTGGGTAAACGCCAAAAGCAAAACAGCAGCTAAACGCGCTGAATTGTTTAGTTTTGATTTTTGATAACCGAGCGAGTTATGTGTCTAGAATTTGGTGTCAACTGCGCAGGCTACAGTGCCGGTAGTGGCAGATAAGGTCATTTATTTAAAACAACAAGGGCACAGACAGATGTTAAATATTAGCTAATAGTTACCAAACTTATTTTCAACATTCGGCGGCCAAAAGTTTTTTTTATTAATAAAAGTGGATCTGAATTGTAGAAATAAATACATAATACCATGATCAAAGTAATTACTCACTTTAAAAAATAATTAAAATACTTTAAAATAATTTCACAAATTTAAAGAAATGTTAATAAAATAATGGATTAAAATTTTTTCTAAAGAATCAATGTGGCAAAGGCACTCTCATCCCTTCCGTATCAAATGCCAAACGAACAGACGGACGCACAATCTTCATTTATTGAGTTGTTTGTTTCTGTGTTTGTTATACTTGCATTTCTGTTTTCATTACAAGTTTTTTAATGCGCCTTTGAAGTTCAGAGGTTAGCCGTTTGATTTAAATCTCATTGTACTAGGCGTACTGCAACTTGTTCTGCAATTTTAAGTGCCGATTGACCACGGTGAAGGAAAAACGTCACGAAAAACCTTGAATGTCGGTTGTATAAAATATGTTTGAGGATATGAGGTCCGCAAACCCGCATACGGGCAGCGTGGTGGGACCCGGCTCAAAAATCCTCTCACAAATGAGTGTGCTCAGCAGCGAGACGTTTTCAGTTTTGAGGACGTTTTTTGACTCGTATCAAAATGACGATGACGGGTGGCGTTACCCGTCGCGTCGCGTTTCCCGCGGGGGTGAGTAGTGAGCTACGGGTGTAGTCTCTGCCTACCCCTTATATGGGGAAAAGGCTTATATGTATGTAGTGATGACATGGTGTAAGTGTCCGGTGCAGGCAAGGCGCAGGTGCAGCCGCAGCCGCTGGACACGGAGGCGTTCATCCGCGCGCAGATGTACGACGCGCGCTACCCCGAAGTGCTGCCACCGATCTACGCCTGGCCCGACGCCGCGCCGCGCGCCGACCTCGTCTAGTCGCCCACACCACTATGCGCACTGCACTCTGCGCACTGTACTCTGCGCACTGCATTCTGCGCACTGTACTCTGCGCATAGTACTCTGCGCACTGTACTCTGCGCACAGTGCGCATTGTACTCTGCGCACTCCATTCTGCGCACTGTACTCTGCGCACTGCATTCTGCTCTCTGCATTCTGCTCTCTGCATTCTGCGCTCTGTACTCTGCGCATTTTGCTCTGCGCATTGCAACCAACACTCATTCAGCCTTTAAATGGACTTGTAATTAACACTGTTATACTCATGAAAATAAGCCAAAACTTACACTACAAACATGAGTATGGCACCAAGTCAAAAGTGACGGTGCTATTGTTTTAATTTCATTGTTTCTGTCTATAATTCCTATTAAGATAACAATAATATGTATCAATGATAATTTCAGTTTTGTGGCTTATATTCTATAGTGTTATTATGTAGCAAATGTTTGTGAAATTTTACTGTAAATGAAAAATTGAATTCGAGACCGAGATCGCGCATTGTGTTTTGTCTTTAGTCCATACAATATTTTACTAAAAGATAACTAACCTTACACTATTTAACAACCCGGTTAAATGGTCTAAAGAGCTAAACTATCATTTAATTGTCGATCTTCTTTACACATACACATACAATTATGTAATACTATCAAAGATTGTACTTAAAACCTTGAATTAGTCATTCAATTAAGAGTTAATATAACTCAGACACAAACGTCAAATTCGCATCTACTTGCTGTGTCATTTTAATAAGTGTATAACATAAAATTAAAAAAAACTAAAGACCATATTTGATAAAAGAAAACTTTTGAAATAATAATCTGTTAATGTTTGATGTAATGTGGTGCATTTTGATGTTGGTAATTTTATTATATTAACGATATACTTTTAATCTACTGATAAATATGTTTGAAAAGCTTCTATACAACGGACCGTTCCACAATTGTGTACCTACTTACAAGCTATCAATATTAAACGTAACTTTTATAAACTACAGAGTCTTAAAATAGTAGTTGTCTGTATAATAAATGGAGTTTATTTTGGATATAGTCATTTTTGACGATATTTAATCGATTTTACCAGCGTCAGGATTTTCGCTTAATTTGGGGGATTACCATAAGGTGGAAAGTCCAGAAGATGGTTTACCTTACTCTTTTACTGATTTTATCTAATGTCTTTATTCTTATGTGGTATATCATATTTTATTTTTAAGGTAATGAAAACATTTGGTGTAGCTAGTACATAACTTAATATTCCAAAGTTTTCAATAACCTTAATAAACCTTATTAAACAATTAAAATGTTTTTATTGTATAATTACTTACCTCTGGGTATCCTTGTATAGTTTCCAGCACATAAAATTGATTTTGTTACTTAAAAATAATTGCAGTTATTTTACTTTAGGTGCTAGGATGTTTTTAATATTGTACATTCATTAATTTATTGTTCCTTTAGTATCACTGTCATTACGATTTTTTTTAAACTAAGTAGGTATACGATATTTAATTGTAAATTTAAAATAAACGGAATGAAATACATTTGTCTCTATTATTTTATTTGTGTTCATGTATTTTAGAAATGTTTGGTATATGTGGTAGAATTTTTATACAGGTATCGATTAAGGTACCAGTACCAGTAATTCTGCTGCACACACACACGAACACACGCACGCACCCAGCCAGCCACACACACACACACACAGGCAGACAAGCACATACACAAACTACAGTTTGAAGTGCACTGAATCTAGTGTAATAAATACCTCTTGCAATGCGGTGAAACAGAGAACTTTCCAACGCAGCGTTCTTGGTGGCACCGCAAATGTTATGCGCACTTAACATAAGTTGAACGAGTTGCTCGTCTCATAACCTATTTCCAAAACCACCTACAGCAATGGAACACTCCCGAACCCGGAATTTTTGGAGGAAAATTGGACTATCATCCGGATTTTTTTGCGGAACGCTTACCATTCACCCGCCATTCGATATAAAGCTCAGGATCTTTAAATGTGGATCAGTAAATACTATTTGGAAAATAAATACAATTATTCAGATTCAATTGAGTCCTGAGTAGTTTCATTACCGACTCGTTTGATTTTCATGGCGTGAATTATCACGAATAACGTGGAATTAGTATTTCTAATGAATTATCTATCTCTTCTATTAGAAGTACTTATTCCACGGTATATGTGTGTATACCTTTAAACAACACAATTTTTGACTTCAACCTTCATTTGTATAGTCAATAAATAAATTTCCGTAAAAGTAACGATAACGTTTTAGAGGCATTCCTCAAGCAAACATGGCTCGATTCGACCGGAGAAATAAAACACTCACAGCTAACAGAATAGCAGCACAATGCTCTTGTGTTAAGTATCGATAAAAATCCTCATGGATTACAACCGCACTTTCGTTTTGTACCACCACTTACCATCTGGTCTGTGTGCTCTTTTGTAACCGTTATTTAAATGCGTGCACGCTGAAGAAGCGGAACTCCTTTGAATTATCTATATATTAATAAACGAAGAAAAATCTTTCCACCCCTTTTTAAGCAAATTGCGTGCACAGAGGAGTGTGAGATTTGGCATAGGTAGTTTTTATGGAGAATAACGTGTTACAAATACATTAAATTTAATAAAATAAAATATTCATCATTTACGTTCATACTGACAATGTCAATTACAAAATAGTCTGTCGTTTGTTTATAGTAATACTGCCAATGTCAAGCACTTAGATTCTCTGGTTAAACAATCGTACAGAGTATTTAAAATGTTGCCAACTAGTAATTACTCAAACCTGAATAAAGTTGATGAATTACGGTCGAATTTCGACCACTGGTGGGCATCTAGTATTAGTTAAATGCCTTAATGAAGTTTTATTTTAAAAGAACCTAATGTATTAGCTATTGTATTAGTTAATATTTTAAAAAATATTGGAAGGGAAAAAAATCAATATCATTTAAGCCTATCACTAGTCCACTGCTAAATACAGGACTCCTCCATAGATTGTCATAAAACACGTAAGTTGTAGGTCTCATTTTGGGGGATTTTTCCATAGTTGCCACGCTTGGAAGGCGGGTTGGCAAATGCAGTATTTATTCAAATGTATCAGGAAGATGAAGCTGCCTATCTTCTGGGTTTTCCCTTTGTCGACTTTTACGACACGACACGTCACGGGATGAGATGAATCTACCATAGATTCTCTGAAACCGCCGACATACGGAATTTAAAATCAATAAATTATTATTATTTTATCAGGCTCATTTTGATGACACTAAAAAGATTACATTTCAAAAAAAAATTAGTAAAATATTGTTTCCAGTTCCATCTATTAATCTGTATCTCTGAATGAATCTAATGAAAAAATTCGATACATTTTAGTATTTTATTACAAAAAAAAAAAGGCAACGCAAGCCGCGTAATGTCCATGAGACAAGGTCGGTGGTAGAGTAGGTAGCAGTTTCAGAGACACATGGGCAAACAACACCATACCAGACCCAAAAAATAACAATTTGGTGTTATGCAAGAAAGAAATATTTATTTCTTAAATGCACAAAATTCACGGACAGATAAACAGCGTATAAAAAATATTTAAATCAGTCTGTTCATGGTGCAATGCTCAAAACAGGAAGAGAGGATATGCTGGGATGCATCAAACTGCCCTGATTTTCAGTGGCATCCATGATAACTCCGACTTAGTTCGAATCCGCAGGCCACTCGGCGTAACATATATAATAATGGGTGAATAAAATAAAACGTCCGCCGTCAGACCGACACAGTCTTTATTCCGAATAGTAATTATTTATAAATACAAATTGAGAAGTAGCGTTTCACAACAAAATATTCCCTAAGATTTAAGTGTCCGTTATGTATGTATCACTGTAGTAGTATCACTGCACAGTGTGGCGGCGCGCGGCGCGCTCACCTGCTCAGCGAGTGCGAGCGCTCGCGGGAACTCTCGCCGTTGCAGCGCGCGCGGTCAGCGCCTGCAAACACACTGACACACTGAGCACGTCACCACTTCAGTGTAGTCAACTTAAGCCCCCCCCCCCCCATTTTGGGAGAAAAAAGGACACCCGGGGTTTTTTAAATGAAGAAAGTGTTTAGGAGTGTATTTAGGGATTTATAAGATGAAATGGAAAAGGTTTATAAAATGTACGATTTTAAAAATGAAAAGACAGAATATACAAAAATCTAAATTGATGAGATACTTTATGTTTTTCAAATGTTCAGTTTTAGAGTTTTAGTTTTAAATATTCCTTTTAGGAAGAGAAAAAAATCAGGTGTTGGCGACAGTGCAGTACTTCTGCGATTAAGATACTATTATGGAGTGTAGAGGTAAGGTAAGGAGCGACGACCACATACAACGATTCCGACAAAATGCAAAGAACAAGGGGTAATTAATTAATTTTTATTTATCGTAATAGAAATATTAATGAAAAATGTGCATCTAGTTCAAAACAAAATTATAATAAATAAATATTTAGCGCATTGAGTGCCTTCAATTTGTTTTCAAATTTCAAAATATTGTTACCAGTAATGCCCCACCTTAATTTTAAATTTCTCAAGACACTTATTGTATGGACTCGTCACTCCTTCCCTCTACACACCATAGATATCATGAATGTATAATTCAAACAGATAAAACGGTTTTAACATACAAATTCAATTGCTTCATTGCTGATATTAATGGAATTTTTTTTAGTGTTATTTTTTATTAAAAAATAAAGTACACTTAAAAAACTGAGTGCAACAAATTGAAGCTACAGAAAAGCTTTTAGCTTGATACTGATATTAGTAATTCCACATTCATAATTCTTTTGAATATGTACTTAAAACTGGTAACGTACATGTAATAATATATTTAAATTACATAGAAGTAGAAAAAAACTGTGAGTAAATTGAAGAACAACAATTACACAGAAATGAAAACAATTGTACAATAAATAGCAGATTACTCTGCATATTTAGCTACAATTTTGAATGTGAAGTAAGTGAAATATATTTTATATATATTTTAAATACGCTTAGCAATGTGAAGTCAGCCAGCCCGCAGTGGGGCAGTTTGGCGGACTCTTCCTGGCAAGAGGGGCAGAAATGAGAAGACTGTATGAGGACCACATTGAGACATTCATAGTTTATTTCTCATGGCATTTACAGACTATTACCATACTTTTTCTCACGTTCAACAAAAAAAAATTGTGTTTTATTTAATTTTAACTTGAAATTAAGGGATCTTAAAAAGAGTTGCGAGCAAAAGTTTATACAAAAAAAAAACAGATATTGACGAACACTAAATTCGTAACTAGACATTTAAAGAGCACTTTATCATTTCACTTAACTTTTATATGTCAACATTTCAGCCTTTCACTAGTCCACTGCTGAACATAGGCCTCAACCATTGATTGCTACAAAAGTTTGTAGCTTTCATATTGGGGGGAATTTTGCCATGGTCGCCACGCTTGGCAAGCGGGATGGCGATCGCAGTCTATTCTGATGTTCCAGGAAGATGCTGCTGCCCATCTTCTGGTTTTAATTTACCCTCTGTCGACTTTTACGACACCCACAGGTTGAGATGGGGTGGTAGATTCTCTTAAGCCGTTTTTATATGTATTTAGTAATAAACTAAATTAAGTTATATATGAAAATACTAAAGGACAAAAACTTCAACACATGAAGTATAAATACAGATGAAAGAAACCAAAAGATGTAATATACTAAATTTTTTAGTTATAAACAAGTTTTCAAAGCAAAATTTAGTGCACACCGACAGCACAAAACCAACTGAATAATTACGTTCATGTCTCACGATGTGTTCTGACAGAAATCAAAAAAGAAAACAAAGCTCTCAGTAAAGCAATAAACAAAGACAAACGGCCTGACCTAAGAAACGACGGCCTTGTAAACTGGTGCCCTATAACAAACAATTTCACATGACACGACTGCCACATGATGTAACTCACATTATACAATGTGCATTTAAAATATCAAGTATTCATTAACAATATTGTTAACGTGATATAAATGCAATTTGTTTTTAAGGTTCGTACTACTGCCTGTATAAGTCATTTTGTTAATTAATTCATATTACACAAAATGATGGCATTTGGTAATAAAATGAGTACAATAACAGAATCAAAGTTCCATCATCTATTTTATTTTATTTTTATGAATAACAAAACATTGACATAATTATGTTTATTTTTGAATTTTTATAAATGTTTAGAAATTTATAATGAGTTTATTTCACTAATTTTTGGAATAAATAATACAGTTATAGTACAACACCTAACAATTTTACAAGCGAAACGTGTAAGGCATGATAACCTACATCTCTCACATAAATCTTTCAATGAAATAGAAAAAATGTCATCAAACGCAATCTAAAAAATAACATCAAGGATTTGTCTATTAGTAGAATTTATGTTTAATACTAAAATGGATGTTCGATGTATTACTTCAATACATAATATCAAATTTTACATACATAACACTCATGATCAATAACATTATAATAAAATAGAATATAATCAATAACATTAATGATTTTCTTTAAAAACAAATTCCTACAGTGGTGTCCCTGAATGTGGGTTGTTTCATTAAATACTATCTGTGCACCTCGGTTTCACCCGCCGTATAATTTAAAAGGAATCGCTCGAAAGGACGTAGCGTGACGTTAAGTAGCCTATAATCTTCCTTAAGAATTAGGCTATCATATGCAAAATTAAACAAGATGAGCTGGATCCTAAGAATAATATGAATTATTTTTAAACAGTTAAAATTACTCCTGTTTCAGAATTCAAACGTTTTTAATAACATGTGTGATGTATTATGTTTAAAGTCGAAAAACACTATCAAAGAAGATTAAAAACAAGGTAAAAAATTAGCATAAGAAGAAAAAAAGAGTGACATTTGTTTGTTGTGCGAGTGTAATGTTTCACACTGTAATGACTGGTTTTCGGTGAAAATGGACACCCTTCCCTAATATACTATCTTATCTATGATAGGCACTGACGAATCGTATTAATTGTACATAATATATATGTATTGTTATAAGTATATGGCATTATGCAGCTGAATTTTCGTACAGACGAAGTTATTCAAAATTGAGAAAAATATGGTTATTAAATTGTCGCAAGTATGATGCGCTTGCTAAATTTCTAACATTATGTGGGAACAGAATGTCTATGGTATACAATAGAGATTACACATTTTAATTCGATAATTATAATTTAATCATATACCTACATGTACCTTAATGAATCGTGCATCACCATCTGATTTGTTATTTATTTGATATGTAAAACAAATTATAATTTTACCAAAAGTTACCCTCTGAATTCTGTAATTTTTATTTCTAATCTGTTACTGGCAATGTGTGTTAGTGTGAGTAAGTGGGCTCGTAATGTGTGCGTGTGTGCGTACCGAGCCTCTGGTGCGGCGGCAGCTTGCTGAAGAAGGGATGGCTGAGCGCCTCCCGCAGCGTGATGCGCTGCGACGGCTCGTACTCCAACATGCGCTGCGATCAGCTCGAACAGCTGCCGGTGCTCCTCGCTGTTGCTTTGCATGTACCTCTGTCAACCAAATGCGTTTGTTTTTTTTTTATGTCACACAATTCAATGCATCGTAAGCGTCTAGTGTGACCTACATGACAACAACTAAATTGTCATTATGTTGTCATTGCTAAGGACTATAATGAAATATTTCTATATGGCCCGTATTGGAATCTGCGAATCTCTGTGATTACTATACGGAACGCAATAGTGTTACTTTCACCAGTTGAGTCAATCCGTTGACAAGCTGCAGTGTAATTGTGCCTGTAGATATGACAAGCCTGAGCGCTACTGATAAACCACTTCATTGCTGCTATTTATTATTTAGTTTCAACTGCATGTTCAACTGTTCAAAAATATAAATATTCCGCGTGGCCGCCTAGTGGTCAGAGTACCTGACTTCTACGCCGCAGGTCGAGTTCGAGTCTAGTCAATATTTAAGGCAATAATTTTGCATAATACTATTGGGTTTCGTGTCTGGTTGTGTCGCGCATGTGAAAATTATGACTGTAAAATGCACCCACGATACAAAAGAAATCCTAGTGATGGCCCATAAAATACATAAAAAAAATTGAGACTACCATTTAATCTACAACATTGGGTTCATTAATATATAAAAGGTTATGTTTTCGGAAGCAGACATTGTCATCATACACATTAAATTACATAAAAATGTTTAATTATAAGTAAAAATGTAATCTTTTCTAAAATGATGAATGCAATGACTAGTCAGCTTAAAGTATGGAAGATTTCAACACATTTAGAGATTGAATATTTATAAAAATTGTGAACTTTTCCAAGATTAAAATGGCTAAATTGAAAAAAAACATTGTAATGAATGCAGTTGACTCAGGATCGTGCTTTGTGCAATGCTGTAACCAATGATTATGATCTTGCAAAAAAGATATTGGGTACATTAAACAAAAGTGCCCCGGAAAAGGTAAAACAACCTAGTACAATTTTATTGTACAAATTAACATAAAAATATTTGGTCATTTCTGTTTTATAAACTGCGAAACAAAATTAGACTGATATCAATCTAACAAGCAGAAAAAGTTAAAATCAACCTATGACATGAATTTGAACGTTAATTTTCAACAAACAACAATAAGAAAATAAATGTAAAGCAAGAAATCAACTTAACAATAATGTTATAAAAACTAGCACAATCTAAAACCCAAGTAGGACAAAAGGAAAACTGTACTTATGTAACTGTTTCGGATTATGTTATATAAAATACAACCGCAAGAAGCGGTCGCTTTCACAATGCGAGATGAATTTCATTATGGGCCGAAATTTGAATGGTGGATACTTTTTGTAATTTTACGCGACATACCAATAGTGGTTTGCAATTTTCTCTAACGTATCGCCCTGCTGACGATTTCTCGTCCCAGTCCAATTTGCCGTGGTAGAAATATTTCGTTCTCGTCTTTCTTGCCATTCTGTGAAAATATAAAACAAAAACAGTTATAGTAAACAGAATTAAATCGGAAATATGCAATTCATGTTATTTATTATCTATTATTTATCGTTTATCTATAGATATATGTTTACTAATTCTAGTTATGTTTTGGTTACTTCATTGCAAAATATTAGGTTACTCCTTAGAATACAGATATGATATAATTTAAATATTTTTAAACGGTCATCACAGTAGTACCAAGAAATAACGTGGTGAACTGTTTTTCCGTTTATTTTAAAATTTGAAATGTCAAATATGTCGTACTTGACATAGTACAAATTGGTATATTTACTTGAGAACAATCCCTGCCAATCTGCTTTGCCTAATAGATTTATGAATTGTAGACCAGTTTAAAATTATAGAAAAATAATGTTGACTGTCTAATATAATAATACTGATCGTCAATACTATAATTATACTACTAATATGCAAGCAGCAATATCTGGAAGAATGTTTCAAAATATTTCTATATAATTATATTTTTTTCAATTATTTATGAGAGAAACGAATTCTGTTCATTCAAGTTTTAACAAAAATCTTCATCGCAGTTCGGCCCTGCCGAGAGACTGAGTTTCTGAACGTCTGTCAGTTGCATTGTTATCTTATTTATTCAAAATTAAATTAAATTTAGGGCAAAATTATAACATTTATTGATTTTATTGTAAGATGACCTGTCAGGAACGCATCCTCTTAGATGCTACAAGCGTTCAAATGTTACAATAACATCCACGAATCAGTTTACGTTTTATAATTTATTGATAGTATACAAACTAAAAATGAACAGACCTGTATGGAATGGGTCCGAGAATCCTCTCCATCATGGCGAGGTGTTCACGGTTATCGTGCGTCTGAAACAGCGTGATGCCGAGGTGCAACTCAAACATGATGCAGCCGATCGACCAAACGTCGCACGGTTGAGTCCACCCCAACTCTGTGAAAATACATCTGATATTGAAATACTCTGTTTATATAAATTCAAAGTAGAATAATATTTAGATGCATTAAGATAGAATGCTTCGTTCCAAGCATTTTAAAGCGCAGCGTCATGATGTCACTTTAAGCTGGTAACTGGTATTATAATAAATTTTAAACAAAAATTATATATTTGTAAGCTTTTATTTGTGAGGCCTATGTCCAGCAGTTGGCCTCAAATAATGCTTGTTAAAACAAATTTTACAGGCCCAAACACGACCAAGCTATCTTGCTTGGTTAAAGAATTACTATGGCTAACCTTCGGCTCTATTATCATACCAGCTCCATGATACTATATTATTGCATTGCCACCGAAGCCAAAAAGGCATGCCAAAATTTTGCCCAATCGGACATTGGAATGTAGGTCAAATGAATACTGGCGAGATTTGAACTTCACATACAAACATACATAGGAAGTTAAAAGCTGGTAAAAGCGTGGTCCTTTCCGCTATAGTCGATTTATTTACAAGCTCAAAGTGAAAGATAGGGACCCGTATCCGTTTGTAATTGTCAACAGGCTACTTGACCACCTAACTTGTGGATTTTTTATGAAAGAAAGTGACGAGACAAATATCGTTCAACTGGTGTGCGCACCTAGGAAAGGAAGGTAAGTGCTAGTAGCCATTACAAACGCTGTGTCACCCAGATAATTTCCATGTGGCATTTAACCAAGATGCAACACACCTTAGGTTTTAACAAAAAGTCTAAAAATGTAGATAGATAAGTTTATCATCAGTAGAGGAAGCTAAAGATGTGTGTCAGGATCGTAGCAAGTGGAAAGATGTGGTCTCTGCCTACCCCTATGGGAAAGAGGCGTGACTATGTATGTAGATAAGTTCATACATACATAAGATCACGACTGTATCCCATAAGGGGTAGTCAGAGACTGGCCACTCACTGTAAAAACAGATGACTGCCACAGTCCACGTTTCACCAAAACAATATAATGCACTTGGTGTGATAGGTGGTGAGCCCATCGCCACCATGCGCTGTTGGGTGCACAGTGCAGTTTAATTCCTTACTCGCCTTTTACGAGATCCATTGGATGAGATGGAGTGGTAGTATTCTTTTAACGAGCCGCCACCACACGGCTACTTAGGATCTTAAATGGTAAATTTGTTTTTTTTTTTAATGGCTAATGTGACGAGACATACAAAACGTTCACCTGATGGTAAGTGCAACGTCTGCCACACATCAGTTTTTAAGTCTCATATACCTTTTGATTACACTAGCTCTCAGTGCCCTTCAGATTGAAATAGCAATTCTTTGTACAGTCATGCTTCACGGTAGAACCATTGGCACTGCAGTGGTACCGTTCCAGACGGGTTCCTACAATCCTAAAACCAGGTGAGAAATAGCAGTAATGGCAGCAGTGGCGAGACACTGACCCAGGATGACTTCCGGCGCGCGGTAGTGGCGCGTGGACACGATGGTGCTGTGGTGCTCGTGGTCAAAGGTGGCGCTGCCGAAGTCGATGAGCCGCACGTCGCTGCGCTTCACGCGGAGCAAGTCATGTGTCTGCGGAACGTACATCTCACGTTTATTCATTTTATACTAAAACTACATAATGTATTTTACATGCATACACTCACACCTCCTTCATATATAAGAGGTAGGCGGAGGCCACAGTAGCCTCCGTTTCGCCCTCGCGAGAAACGCGACGTGATGGGTGGTGAACCACGTCGCCGCCATTTTGGTAAGAGTCATAAAATTCTTCCTCCCACGAGCAGCCATTGCATATTATGGTGTTATTTTGCATGAATGCTGTCCGTACAATCCCTTAGTCCCCTCTTACGACACCTTGGTAGGAAAGAGGTAGGTGCTATTCTACTCTGCCGGACACCTATCGGCGATATTTTTCATAGTCAAGTATTTATTATTTATAACACTAATATATGGATTTAAAATAATTAATCTACTGTATGATTATTTAATTTTAGAACGGCAAATTGAATTCTAAATGTACTCTTGAGAAAACTAAGATTGACTTAAAAGCTTATCGTTAGTGAACAGTCCAAAAAAAGTAATAAAAACATATGTTACCTTCTTAGAACTATTATATACACTGACCACTTCATAGTCACTATCTACAAACAATATATTCTCTGGCTTGAGATCTGTGTGTGTGAGTTTGTTCTCATGTAGGAACAGCACACTGTATATCAACTGGTAGGAGATGTGCCGCACTTGTTCCAATGGGTATGGCTGGTAGTTGTTGTCTTTCTGTAAATGTAATGCAAAATGATTAGTGACATTTGTGGAACTCAGTTTTTGAAAATAAAATAAAAAACATGAAGAAGTAATTAAAGAAAGAAAAGACCACAGTCGCAAAACGGAATCAACTATTACAACGAAAACATTGCAATCTATTACACTGAATGTTCAAATTGTGTCCTACATTATTGTGACATAGTGTCCTTACTATATAAAAAGATGTAATGACGCGCGAAATGCCAGAATCTTACGATTTTTAAGATTTTATTGGAACACAAAACCTTGACCGAATGGACTATCCGCGAAGCAGTAATCCAGTGAATTGAAAACTTTTACTATTGTACATTATGCAACTAAATGATTCTTAGACGAGTCGTTTTATTAATTATATTACATTTCTTATATAAGTTCAATAATATCGGAAAATTAATGTATGTATGTTTGTCAGCATTCAATCACGCTCAAACGGCTGAAAGATTTTAATGACAATTTGGTATAGAGAAACTACATTTTGTCGTGGAAAATATAATAGGATGCTTTTTACATAAAAAAAAAACATTACTAAATTTGAATTTACGCCGAGCGAAGAGGGTGTGGAAAAGCTAGTATATAAGACAACTTACCAAGAAATCAAATACACTTTGTCCAAGCATTTCAAATGCGATGCACATGTGGCCGTGGTATTCAAACCAGTCCAGCATTTTTACACACAAGCTAAAAACAAATGAAAAAACTAGTAAATAAAATCAAAAGGGATTTTAGAATTTATATATTATATCAATTTCCAAAGGATGTTAGTTATAAATTTTCACAAAATTTTAACTTTTTGAGATAAGTATTTAATTTTATCATCATCATTTCAGTGATACGGTCCTGAGCCACCATCATCTATCGACCTCTCGGAACTGTTCAGGTCGCTCCATCTAGATGGATAGTCGCCCTCCGTTGCATTTGCTGGTACGAGGAACCTTCCCTCCCCAAACGGTTATCGATTTTACAAGCACTATTATTATAGTTTGTGGTAGGATTTCTATGTAGGACTTCACTATGTTTCAGTCTGAAGAGCACTGAGATCTAGTGTAATTACTGGACATAGGACACTTAATAAGTAAGTATCAGGATCACAGGCGCAGTGCGGGGCTTACACAGAAATTATCTGAGTGACAAAGCATTTGTTATGGGCAGACATTGCACTTACCATCAGGTGAACGTCTTGTCACATCACTTTTTAATATTAAAAAAATATATATATGGCCAGCCTATAGCTACTTCAGCATTTAATTTAAATGATTTTAATATACTGTGATAATTATTTAATATATTTTTTTTTTATTTTTTACACAACGAAATTCATCACAGTAATATAGATCAATTGGCTAACAAAACTTTGAGTACAATGTTGACTGTTAGTTTTTGATAATGACCGTCTCATGAACACGAGGAACAACATTTTTGATTCTATAATCAAGGTCGAATCTAAAACACGACTCATAAAATATAGAATATTTCTATTTAGAAATTCGGAGGCGAGTAGAAAATGGATGATATTCTTTTCGTTTTGGTTGACATCGAGTTCTTCGCTGGCGGAGTGCCAGTGCCGGCCATAACGTCGCGTACAAACACACAAGGTCAAATATTGCTACATTCGCGAGCGTCACTAAATAATAGCCGATCCAATGACTAACAAATGATAATATCTTACATGCCAACATTATCGCAATGGTTTGTAATTAAAAATAATGCTACAGCTTTCCTGCTGGTAGGATTCCTATGCAGGAACCCGTCTAGGTAGGTACCACCCTAGGGCCAGTTATTCTGCCGTGAAGCAGGAGTGTTTTCAAACATTAGTGTGTTTCGGTTTGAAGGGACAACAAATGCCCCAAAGTTTCTATAGAGTCCAGTGTCTTTTGCTCAATTAGGTGATAGATAAAGATGTTACATTCTATACTTACTGTTTACAGTCCGGGTCAACTTCCGCCAATTTTTCTAAAACGTTTATCTCTAGTTTTGCAGCCTCTCTGTATTTTTCAACATTCTTAATTATTTTCAGAGCCATTCTGTGCTCCCTGAAAAAAGAAATAAAAACAATGAAATGAAGTACACGAAATAGTTTAATATTCCCTAAGGCGTTACGTTACGTTTTTTTATTTTTATTTGCGAGAATTGTAAATTGTATTTTTTGACTGAATATCAGTATTCGCTAGTAGTAGTTCTAAATATTCATTCAACGCACACAAGAAATACTATTAAAATAGTAATATAATAATCGTTAAATTTTTTATAAAGAATGGAATTCGCTAGCAATAGCCACTGAAGGTAGACATGCTAATGTAAACAAATGAAAATAGAGCTTGAATAATCAGCGTATGCACGCTTTGCCAAAACAATGTGTGTCGCGCTGGTGTGTGTGAACTCAATTATTCACAACTAGGAAATAGAGATTATAATTTCCTCATATTTATGAAGTAAATTGGTTCAACTTGGAATGTTCCCATTATTTGAAACAAGGGATGGACACAAATATATTATAATTATTTTGATAAACAAACAGGCATGTGTAAGAATAAATGCGCCACACACTAATAGTCCATATATTGTAGTTAACTGTTCGAGGGAGCTCTGCTTGATTTGATAATGAACAGAATCTGTGTGCAAGTTTAATTATCTGAAATATATTAATATTGTGTTCTGTAAATTGAGGCGCGTCACATAAAACTTGTATAAAAGCAACTTACATTTCCAAGTCTTTCACCTCAACCACCTTCCCGAATGTGCCCTCACCAAGCGTGTCGATGATCTTATCTGAAAGCAACCGAGTACATAATTAATCAACTGCGCGTAAATCAACCAGTTTGATGGAATCAGGCGTGTTTTTCATTTCCATCGCATGATAATCATTTTGTTAACCTATTGAACAAAAATTCCAGGGTTATCAAGATTTTTTTTTAAATAACTGTATTTGCAGTAAAATTTAAAAAATATTTAGTGCAATTCAGCGTGATCTTTATTATTTTAATATTGTTTTTTTTTTTATAAAAAACTGCGATTATTATGATTTAAAAAAAATGAAAATATAAAAAATTAAAAGCAGAAAGTTATATCTTCACAGAACACGAATCACTGATCTGGATCGGGCTTGAATGTACTGAGAAGTTACACTTCGATTATCTGTCACTTGTTAGTGTGCAGTAAATAATCTAGGATATAGTGTTTATCGGTTAGATGATGTATACAAATGTTAATTGTGTGTAACATGTATGTGTACAAGTTTACATGAATGTGTCTACAAGTGTGTGTTGTTTGTGTTGTGTCGTGTTGTGTTGTGGTGTCGGTGATGGTGGGTGTGTCGTAAAGTTATGTTGTGGACACGAACATCTCGCTCCCATGACATATCCGGGCCAGTACACCAGGTGTCCGTCCTTGTCGTCCTTGACGGAGGAGCGTGCCCGGGAGCTCTGCAGGCCGCGCCGCCGCCGCCGCCGCCGCCGCCGCGCCGCCACGCCCCGCGCCCCGCCACACACGCCAAACGCCACATGCCACGGCGAGCGCCACACGATCGCCACGGACCCGAGTTGTGTTGTACCCAACAATCAAACAATGGAACGGTTGCCCGTCAGACAAGCGACAATTGGTATGTGTGTCGTACATGCTGTTAGAGGGCGTACGGGTGGGCGCTGCGGGTCGCGCCAGCCTGCGGTGCAACTCATCAGGGATCAACACAACGCACTCACTCATCACCCTCTCACAATCTGCCATAGCACTGTCCAACGGGATTAAATCAGTGTCCACCCGAGCCCATACTATTTATCAAATATACTAACGCCCGAAATGGTGAAACTGTTCGAGCTTCTTCGTTTACGATCAGCGCTCGTAGATATCTTAATGCAAAAGAGAGACATGTTAGCCTTTAAAACACGCACAAATAAGCTTATCGCATGCACTATCATTTCACAGGAATTGATTTTGCCCTATTCGTACAAATAACGTCAAAACACTGTTAGTACGTATAACTAAGACGAGTTTTGTATGTACCGTCATCATTAATTTTATAATTTATCACGAATACATTTGTTAAAACTACCTTCCGTTCAGAATTATGTACATTATTGGTAAAGTGCATGCATTCAATGTTTATTACCGCCTTAAAATGGATATTTATATTCACGAGGATCAGTTCTTTTAATGATGGTAGCTCATTAGAATAAATGACAATTGATGGTTTAAAAAATATTCGCTAGTGAATACTGAAAAGCACGGACCGGGTATATGTTAGCGGCACACAGAGGCGCAGGCAGGCGGTTAGCTTGTGCTTACAGGCGGCGTCGCCGCACGCCGCATCAGATGGCGAGGTCTTTGTGGCCGATGGCGAGCACGGAGTTCCGGTGGTAATGCCACCACGTCACCCACACTAAGTGGTTCCGGCTTCCGAGTTATGCTTGACACATTAATTACGCCATTGGCTTCTTTTTCCGTGATGCGACCGTATACTTCGTCCAAGTGCGCATATTTCATGATCAGACTCTGAATTTCTTTTCGCCTCGTCTCGCGTTCGGCCAGCACCCGATCCCCTACGGGGGTCTTGTCATCGTCTTCATCGCTAGACGGGAAGTAGATTTGTTTCTGTCTGCCTGCTTCTCTAACAGGAGACGACGCAGGGGTTTTGGTGACCTGTAGCTTTGAGTCGCTGAGATTTTGATGAGGAGGTGAAATTAGATCACGATCTCCAGGCTGTATACTTATATCGATGGGGCGAAGCGATAGTTTTCCACCTTTTCTCTCGTCACTTTTTTCGGCTCTGAGCGATCTCCTTTGATGTCGACGGTAAACACTGTCTCTGTCTTTTCCTAGCTTCGGACGTTCTTTCATAGATAAATCTAAACCATTTTTGTATTCGTTTTTATCGGTATGTTTATGTCCAGATGACAAACGACGATCATTCGTATTTCTGTAGGGAGTTTTGTCTCTGGTTTTTTCGCGGGAGTATAAGTTTCTTTTGAACGAATTTTCACCAAAAACGGCGGTCGTTAGACTTCGCATTAAGCCCCGTGGAATGACCGGTTCGGGCTCCAATGTTTTATCGCGATCTTCCTTTTCCTTTCGAGCCCTTTCTTTTTTTTGTATCGCAATTTTATCTAATACGGACGAATATTTGTCCTCTAAGCGACTACGAGTACTGCCAAGCATAAGCGTAGTATCTATATTGTTATTGTTCGCTTCTTTCAGAGGATATCGTTTGGTGAACGGCGAAGATTGATTATCTTTCATGTGCGCTCTACGAAATGAGTCACTGCGGCTTAAAGCGCTAAGACCGGAGGTAGAACGCAAAGGTGATATATCGATTCGGGACTTTGTCCCAGCCAAGTAGCTTGTATATGCCCGTTCGTCATTCAACTTCCTCGTTGACGCGGATAGTCCGGAAGTGAGGGATGAGTATGGTGGGATATGGCTATTATTATCATAACGCCGGACATTGGTAAGTGTCGGGTTTTTATTAGCTAGTAACTTGTCGTCGTAGCGATTCCGAACGGCGATCAGTTTAGAATCGATGACTGCGTCACTTTTCTCGGAAGGCCCTCGCCGCGTCAGCCTATTGATGATGCTGGAATAGCCATCTGACAATAACTGAGTCACACTAGACGTCGAGGAGCGACCGTAGCGTTGTCGTCGCGGGCTGGTCGTGCTCGTGCTACCACCGGTGCCGATGCTGGCCATGTTTTCTTCTATGACGATGAAATTGCAAATCACTTTAACCAGGATATATCACACACACAACATTTTCTAAACGTCATTATTTCACATGCTAAGGGTGCTTCATGTTTCCAGTATTCCGCGAGTTGGTTAAGGGGGCGATTGGTTATTTCGCCAGCGCACATAAGACAGGGCCTACTCTAGATTGAGAACGCACCTAAGAGTGAACGGATTTCAGAAAGATCACTAGCGCAGTCGAGTGCGGCCGTCGGTGCCAAGTAATGGTCGCGAACTAAAAATATCGGCAACCCGTGGGAGCGCCCTCCCGCGCACTCCGAGGTGCCGCCGCGTGCGCATTTCGTCGCATTACCCGTTACACAAATTTAATACGCGCCTCTATATACACATAAAGATAATTGTGTTCATGCACACACATCATACAAACTTGTTTATCTTTGCTAAGTTAAAACGTATAAAAATGAGTTGTGTTTCTATTCTCGTCAATCATGTCAAGGAGTTATTAATTTGGCACGAATATATAAAAAGTCATGTTTTGCTTTTACCTCATTCTGTACTTTGGCGAGTGAACCGTAGTTGAAATAAAATAAAATAGAATTCTATTTATGTGTCGCTATTCTCTTGAGTGTATTAGGGTCGTTTCTAGTGCGACTTTCACTTGGTTCGTACAACAACATTGGTGCGATATACTGGTAACCGGTGAAAACAGTATCCAATGACGGATCGTTTGGTATTTCGTTTCATCCTGTGTTTGTCTGACGGTCATGCTTGTAATGAGGCTTTTAACGACACCGCTGATGTGTACAGATACCTTTCTGTGAACGGCGAGCTCAAGCGCCAAGACAGTTCTGTCAATAAGCGCCCGGTAATTGGGTCAGTGGGTGAACAATGTACCGATTTGTCTTAAGTGTGTATGGATAAAGAACTATAGGCGACCATGCGATTAATCATCTCACGGGTACTATCACGCATCTTACGACTGGTCAATCTTAATCATCATTGGTCTAGCGTAATCAATAGTTAGCTCTTCCATTTATGTTATCTATGGTATGTATTGGTGAACGGATGCGGGCATAAAAAGCGTTCCAAATCATGATTACTGTTCGTGCCGCCGCTATCACATTGTAAACAAGATATTTATTTTAGTTTCATCGTTATCTATGTCTGGTGTTCCACAGTCTCGAGATCGATTTTACAATAAAAACTGGTTTAATTGTCTTCACGTTCAAACATTCGGCGGAAACAACGGAACGGAACCGCTGCTGAAGTATATCACATTCCCGCCTTTTCAACACAATTCACTGTCAAAGCAGTTACAAGCATTAGTACTTTCACTTCACAAATGTTTCTGCGTGATGATTTGATTTAATTGAAACATCAATCGCGGCTCGCGCTTCAAAAATCCTCCATGTATATCGTGTTCGAGTGTACAGTTATGAATGCATGCATTTTGCAATAACGTCTACGGGTAAAGTAACAAGCGCGTAGCAAACGTTACCTCCGGGGAACCGTGGTCATCCGCCAAAGTCAGTGTGAAAAAATTCACGACTTCTTTTGCAACTTTTAATAAATTAAACAATTTCATTTCTATACTTCGCTTACAAGGCTCACAACAAAAACAATGAATCAAGTATGTTGACTGTTCGGATAGTGGTAACGCCACACTGATGTAATATTAATAGTAACAACAGCACTATATACATTATACAACGGACGGTACTACACTATCAGCTGTTAAATGTGATCGACGAGATCACGGAACTTTAGATGGGGTGCAGGTAAAACTTGCCTTCACGCTATTGGCCCGCGGATCCTGCTTAATACCGTTAGGGTACACGGTTGGTCTTTATTTTTCTTTTATGTACGAAATTGAAGAAGATAATTTGATTCTGTTTCATGAAATCACTAGTTTACTACGGTAGTTTTTCTAAATTATCGATTAAAAATAGTATTTCTAAAAACAGATGATTGTTTAAATCCTAATCATAGATTAAAAAAAACTTAATCGGAGTACTGACCTTGCCCGCAATACGGCTACATGCATTGTCGACATCGAAAAGGATCTCAGCCACTACGGTCAAAAGTTTCGAGACATCATGCCACTTGCATCCGTGGTCTTTTAGGAAACGCTTGTACAGTTCATAAAACGACGATAAACGCAAGGGTAAGTGGATACGATCTCCTTTTAGAGTTAACGCGGTCATCGTCCTTGCACTACTTATCATTGTACGTGTAAAAAACCACGAAAGGGGCGGCTGGGCGATTGAACGCCTGCGGGGCGACTGTGTATGGTGAGTGTTCTGTCAAGTTCGTCGAGTTGTTTTGGTTTATTAAACGACCCGACACAGATTATATTGTATTTTACATCTCGTATAGTAAAAAAAAAATACACTTATTGTAACCACACAAATTATAAAGTATGTTGTTCGTTACTTCGCGTCTAAATGTAAACTGACAACAGTGGTCGTAACACTCCAATTAAAAGACGGCAAAAGCGAACGATGATGACAATTTTAATAGAAACTGCGGTTGTAACAGGATTTATCCGCGCAAGACCCGTAAGTTTGCGCGAACACGTGGTTTAAGGACGTGTAACTAAATATTTCAAAAAATCAATAATATTAAAGATTTTTAAATTTGTGTCTATTCAGAAAAGAATTTACTATTCGGAGATTTCTGTTAAAAGTTGAATTTCGTTCTCTACTCGACCTATACAACTAATACGACCATACATAATATATTGCCGTATTATAATTTATTACGATTTCAAAGCTTTGTTAAAGTAATGGGTTTTCTTTGCATAACGACAATTTTTTTGTAAGTAAGTTAGGTAGTAGGTTTGGTAGTAAAACAACATAGCCAAATGACAACTGCCTTATTTCTTTTAGTTTGACATAAATTTCGAATAAGTATTAAACAATATGCTACATGATCCTCCTTAAATAACAATAGTATAACAGACTCAGTAAATTTCAAAACTAATAAAATATAAACTTAATAATTGCACATTTAGTTAACTCTTTTTTTAGCCAAATGACAACTGCCATATTTATTTTAGTTTGACATAAATTTCGAATAAGTATAAAACAATTTGCTACAACGTAAACAAGTACGAGAATAGACGAAAAGTGTGGCTGTGCGTTTTACATACATAAATTCCACAGGCACAAACACCCAAACACCCAGGAGCCGTGGTAGCTCAGGGGCTAGGCGCTCGCTTTAAATTTCATAGTAAGCGAGTTACCTGGGTTCGATTCCCGACGGTGCCGGCAACACTAAAATTGTTAATTGCAATTTTAAGTGCTGATTTACCACGTGCTCGGCGGTGAAGGAAAACATCGTGAGGAAACCTGCATTACTGAGAAAAAAACAATTCGAAGACATGTGCAGTCCGCCAACCCGCATTGGAGCAGCGTGGCGGATTCTTCCTAGCTCCGAAACTCTCTCAGAAATGAGAGGAGGCCTGTGCTCAGCAGTGGGACATTTATAGGCTGAAACTTTACTTTTACTTTTAAACACCCGGACCCGAAAACTATTCGTAGGCCATACAAATATTTGTCCCGTGGAATATAGCCCTGGACCCGTGGCGCAGAAGATAAGGGCTTAGTCTCGGCGCAAACTGAGCCGACAATTTGCTATCTTGTCTCACCCATCCGAGTCGAGGTAACAGCATTTAAGATGTGGCTACGGGCACCAGCATCTAAGATGTGGAAAGCCTTCTCGTAATGCGATAGCCAATCCGCATGTCCATTTTGGAAATAACGACAAATACTGTCTTTTCCTTGTGAGAGTCCTATCTCCAGCAGTGGACTATTAACATGATCCTAATCATCAGGATTATGATTAGGAATATATTACGGCTCGCTCTTAGGAAATAAAAATAAGAGGAGATCTCTTAATTACTGACCCGACCTGAATCAAAAAGAAAAATAATGGAGAAGTACTTTGTTTTTTCTTCTGCTAGTAGATAGCTGGATATATCGATGCAACTGACGCATTACAACATACCCAAGGACGTACGCCGGAAGGGATCGTGCATTACCAAACAGACAGGTGAGCTACGAAAACGCTGGACTGTGCCGCATTAATCAGACCATATCTCGGCTGCCAACCGTCCGTGGATTAACGATTCGCGATTACAACATTCCATTATCGCGTGAACTTGACCTCCGGCTTCTAAACTACGTTAGTTTTATTGTGGGATGGATAAGTGTGACTGTTGCGTGAACGTATTCGGTACGATAGTGCAGAAATCAGAGAACTTTTATACTACTATGTAAATGAAGGACTTCATTATATATATTACATACATACATTCACGTCGTATTCACATATAAGGGGTAGGCAGAGGTCACTCACTTAGCCCACTTTTCGCCCTCGAGGGAACCGAGACGTGACGGGTGGCTAACCAAGTCGCCGCTATTTTGGTACGATTCTAAAAATTCTTACTCCCCATTGCGTTCCCACGAGTAGAGCAACAGCATTGCATATTATGGTGTTATTCTGCACGAATAAAGGTGTCCGTACTACCTTAGTCACCTCTTACGACACCTCGATAGGAAAGCGGTAGGTGCTGTTCTACTTTGGCGGACACCTATCGGCAGATATTAGATATTTTAAGAATGCAATCATTGTATGTTTTTATAATAATCGAGCCATTGCTTCAATATATATATTGGCACGTGTAAGTAAATGAATGTACGCGATAGGTTTTTATATATTATACCAGCAGTAACCCGCGGTTTTACTCGCGTAAAATAACCGGACCACATGATACCCCGCTGACCTTAGAATTCCCAGTTCGACCATTCTCGGTAACGTTCGGTCCTCAGCGTGCGGCTCCTTTAGGCCCTAGCATGAAGTCTTATAAACCTAGCCTATAACTTTCCTCAATAAAACTAAGATACTAACTAAGATACTAACTAGATAAGAACTAAGATATTTAATGCAAAAATATATTCTATAAATCGGATTAGTATTTCCTTACAACACGATCAAACATACAAATTTTCCAGCTTTATTATAGTAAAAGATTAAAAAAAAATATATTCCAGAAAAACAACATCGTTCAAAGAAGTGTATGAGGTAGGTAAACTTCATGATTGTCACGTAATTGTAATATCGTAAGGTAATCGAATTGTGCGGTAAATACATTTAGCACTGAGGTTAGAATTGAAACTGTTTACCACTACATGACTGTAATCGAAACTGAAAAGGGGAAAAACCACTAAATGGAGATTACGTTTCCCCAGCAGACAGACATGCGAATTCGAACAAATAAGAGGACGTAAAAATCTTTGTAAATGCTGACTAATGGTCATTTTATCTTCCACAGTGCAGTGCCCTAATGACCTTTTATTACCAGTGTTTGTCGAAGCAAAGGGATGAATCATAGGGTCGGAATGTTGCAAGTTATTGTAGGCCCATTTCATATCGTTAAGGACTGTTGGATTTAGGGCAATACAAAATGTCGTTACGATTTACGTTTACGAGATTATCTTAAAGTTTTGTTTTCAAATTTATAACAAAAACGATTGCAGTCTGTAAGTAAACATTTATGAATTTATAATATTGGTTAAGTTAATATAATACAATAAATCTGACTTTTCTTCTTCTTGTCTGACTGTCCGGTATTAGTTATAAACTAATAAAGCATCTGATAAGAAATTTACACAGATGATTGCTAAACCTGGAACTAAGTAATGATAGTACCTCAATAGGTCCTCGATTTACATAAATTCTACAGACCATGCTGGTTAAGTCGAGAGCAAAATCTGTTTAACAATAAAGAATGTGGCTATTCTATCCTTTAGATTAAAACGATTTTGACGCCGCGGGTCCCGGGTTGGAATCCCCGTCATAGCCAACATTTGTGCAAAATCAAAAAATTTATGTTTTCGGGTGTGGTTGTATTGTGATTGTTCCGTGTCTGGATCTTACGATCCTAAGCCTACTTCCGATCTTCTACTTTACATCGGGAGCGGGTAGAAGTGCGTGCTTCTGTGTTTGTGTGTATACTTTATGGCACTATATCTCTTGCGCTTTTGATGACTTCCGATAGTATTAAGAAGTCATTGTGTGTTTAAAATCATGACATCATTATTATATTTATTAGATTTAAATGAAACGCGATTCGACATAAAAGTACGAACGACGTACAAAAAATTTACTTTGGACGGGTATTGTCGTTATTTTTTTTCACTATTTTAATTAGTAATAGAATGTAAATTTTCAAATCTTCCCTAAACAGTTTGTATTATGTGCAATAGACTCGTTCGTTCTCATTCGCTAACAATTTCGATTAAAGCTGGCACAAACAGGTTCCAATTTAAGGATTCCGTATCGCTCAGACCATTCAAAACAATTGGAGCGGCCGTCACGTAATGACTCTCGATTAGGCAAATGTGTTAGCGGGCGTGCTACACTACTCTTTACTAGTACTACTCTATTTATTAAACTGTACCCGCCCAGAATGAGTGTCAGAATAAAGTTTTACTATATGATAGGTACTTTTGTAAACTTTCATTAGCATTTCGTATACCTTGTAATAAATGTTATTATGTTATTTCAATTTCATGGCTTTGTAACTACAAATAATACCTTTGTAACAATAAAAATTGGAGCAATAGGTTCTTTGTACGTGTTACCTCTCGGGCAATCCGATAGTCGCGCCTAGGTGAAGGTGATCCTAGCTATTTCTGTGCCGTATGCGTTATTCGTGTTTTCAACGCCACGTGGCGCCATCTAGTGACCGCCATCCGAATTGCATAGATCGCGCCAGCTGCTGTTACTATTTCCGTCAATTATACATCTGAAATTGTTTACCGACGATAGGTATGTATATTTATGCAATAACTATATTCACGCGACAATGAATTAAAAAAAAACGTGTTATTGGGGTGAAAATAATTGGTCAAGTCATTGTGCAGATGTGTATCGATTATTTATTTGTTATTGGAAGATAGTAAAGTAGATTTTGGCATGCAGATTATTCACATAAACTCAGACAAAGACAATTAGTTAAAACAGCGTTAAAGTAACAAAAGTTGTGAGCTTTATATTGAATTTTTATAACCAACGCAAATCAATGTTAAAAGTAGCCATTATATATGAATCCCTGACCTAAAATTTATGTTAAAATAGATGCGCAATGTTCTATATGAACTGCTGGCAGTACACTGCGCAATAACTAGTTTTATTAAGTTCTCAGTCAAATTTGATTAATTATTTGAAGTTCAAGTTATAAGTCCTAAATCAATTGAAAAATGTTGGCTGACCTCGACTTCTTTAGGCTGTTTGTCAGGTTTCAGTTTTGAATTGTGCTGAGGTAGCGGTGGTGCAAAAGAGCAGGATGGCTGAGGATCTGCTGCAGTTGTCCCGCTTGCTTTCACGACTGCTTGCTGCGTTGCCTTCTGGCTCTTTTCCACAGCCTTCGATTGTCCCTCCGCGTTCTGAATGCAGATTTGAGGCACATTTTTCTGTACATTAGCAGCTCGAACACCGGTAGAAATTTTAGACAGCCAAGCCGGTGGAACGGAGGGAGGTTGGGGAAATTTTGGCGATGCATTTGAAGCGTTAGCGTTTATATTATTATTACTAATAGATCCCAATTGATTACAGCTACGTTCGCAAGGTATTTTATTGCGTTTATATATAGGCTCTACATTTACATTTATTTGGTTTTCGCTACTCGAATTATTATCTAAAGATTCCGTATGTGGCGAATTGTTTGCCATCGGAAGTAATTTCGTTGGCAAATGATCGTGACGTGGAATGGAGGGTAATTGGCACAGCGGCATTCTGACCAACGTTTTGTCAGAAGCTAGTACATAAGATCCGTTGCGTTCGTGCTCATTTTTGTCTTGACTTGAAACTACGTTGGCGGGCGCCTCGGTTGGTATTGGTGACGCGTCATCTCTGCTTTGAGAAAAGTCCGTGCTGTCACCGCAGCGGGTACGATCATCGAGGCTTTGCTCTAAGTCAAGAGCCGACGCTTCATGGTAATCGGCGGAACAGGGCGATGTGCAATCACTTGTGCTGCACTCGTCTCCTGCGTGTGGCCCCTGAAAGCTTTTACTGCTTGGTATGAAGGCTAAACTAGACGTTACGTCAATAGAGGTATCTGCATTTTGGGACTCCTCGCTGGACGAAGACTCTCTGTTGGCGGAGGAGTCGATGTTACTAACTTTATCATCTTCGTTGATTGCTGTAGTAACTGAAGCAGTTACGGTTGATAACGATTCTTCTTGTAAAACGGGTGCGACATTATCTTGTTTCTCAGTAATGTTTGAGGTAGAATTATTATTAGTTTCCTCTTCATTTAACTTATCATTGTCCTGTGTTTCGATTCTTAAACACTCTCTTATTGGTACTGATGGCAAAGTCATGTATTGCGGCAAGGCAAATTCCAAATCACTCAAACGCATGTATTGAATTTCGTCGTCAATAGGCACTTCTAGTTGTGGCGAATAGTACTCGAAATTTGTATTATCATGTCCGTATACATACCATGGGTCGTTTGAAGGTATAATGGGTACAGTCTCGTAGTATAATTCAGGATTTATTTCTCTATTGCTCAGGAATTCTGGTTTGTAGTCCCAAGTTGGCACAAATGAATCTTCGAAGGCTAAATAATTATCAGGTAGCGCTTCCATAGATTGATTGATTAACATGGGATCTAAAGCGAAAGAACCGTCATAAAACGGATTATTTAGCACCTGTGGCGGGGGTTGCATCGGCCCGCATTCCAAAGTAACCTCCGCTTCTACAAAGAGTCCATATTTTGACAGATCTGGTTCGGATCGCCAGTGCCGATATGCACTTGCAACTAATTCGTATTCACACCTATTAGCGTAAATATCAGAGATGTCAAAACTGTGAGTCCTTCGTAACAAACTATCAGATGGTACTTGACGTTCCGAGCTAGCATTTTTCTCAAACTCGAGGTTCTTCATTTGCCTATCAAACAATTCTTCGTACGTAGGTACACCCACGTTATTTATTTCTTGCAAAGCATCCGCATCGTTTGTTTGACTGAGGACGGTACAGTCGGTAGTGCTGTCGAATGTATCACGGGTGTCGTTGCTCGGCAAGAGAAGGACGTGCGGTAGAGAGGGCGGGGGACCGCGGAAAAGCAAGTTGTTTGGAGTCGGGCGCGTCGGCTGGGCAGCCATGGCTCGCACGGGCCGCCCGCCGGCTGCGGCGGGTTAGAATCACGGCACGGCGGAGGAGACGCGATGGGCGGCCGGCTGAGTTTTGCGACTGACTGAAGGCGGACCGTGTGACGAAGGCGAACGTAAATAGAACGGGCGCAAGCGCGAGGAGGTCGCCGTCTCTCGCGCGCGTCTTCATGGGCGAAGGCGCATGCGCACGCGCATGCCAAACTCGTTCGGCATGTTAGCCCAAACAGGCATAGTGACGTTTACGCATTATTCTGATTCCGGACTTTGCTTACGAGGGACATATTCACGGTTGTGTGCGGGATTTGTTTAGTGCTTTTTTCTCGGGTGGACACTAAGTGATGATGGCGAGCGTTGATATACAAAAAACATTCAAACTTTCATTCGTCTTTTGTAATGAATAAAAAAAAATTGGCAACGGTAAGACTCACCTGTTCTGGTGGTGACCGCGGAGACGATTCGTCGCGGTGGTGTCTCCTCCGTCTATGTGATGTGGGGGAACGCCGGTGATGTGATCGTTTGGAACGTTCATTTCTCCGCCTCCACGAGTGCTCCGAGCTGTGAAATTTGCGTTCAAAAGGCTGTAGGGTTAGTGAACAGGAAAAATGGCTACATCGACGTTTATGCAATAAAAAGGCGAGGTCTATGTGTCCAGGAGCCGTAATTTGTATTACTAACGTTGGCGAGCGTTCTCCGCAACCGGAATGGAGGTCCAACAATTGATGGAGAGCATCAGGAGGTGGGAGACAACAGGCATGCAGCAACGCCCTCACGGCGGCCCAACGCCGTCGCCCCGTGCCTACGTTTTTGATAATGTCCTAAACCTGAATTAGCATTAAAACTAAAGCGCACCAGTTCGTTATTACACATCAAGCACTATCTATTTCCTGTAAATCACTGTACTTTAACACCGTATTGGCAACGTTGCGCGCGCAATCTCACCGAAATCATCTTAACAATGTTTGCGCTGTTTCACGTAATAAAAGGTGTTAGTTGCAAAAACATAGCGGACGCTCAAGGTCTTCGGCGTGATGGCCGGCAGCGCTAACAGCGTGGTCCATTGATTGCGATCTGAGCGTAAGGTCGTAATGAAACAAGAACTAGTTGGTGCGTCGCGTGCTGCGGTCGCGGACGGACTGCTACGAGTAGATAAACGTTCGCGCACATTATACATAACTTGCGAAGTACATGTATGATCAATATTAATTTAAAGACAGTCACAGCCTAAGCCTCTCCGCTGTATACATCACAACGTAGATATTTAGGAAAAACGTTTTTTTCTTTTAAATTTATTTGTTAAAATATTGATGAAATAGTAAGGGAGAGAAACAAAGTCAACTTTTAAGAGTTTCCGCATAGTAAGGCCCAAACCTGTTAACTTTCTAAAACGAAAATCTTTCAAACAATGGTAAGCATACAGCATGTCAATACATTTCATTTCTGGGCACAATATAAAATACTTCTTTATCATCGACTTGTCCAAAACATGATTATAATTCATCATCTAAATAACCAGTCGTGGTAGCTTCAGGAGCCGCGTTGCTCCTCTTAAATTTCGCAGTGCAAGAGTGCACTAAAATTATAGACTATTGCTTTGCTTTACCTAAATGAGTATGGTTAATCATGGCCCGTTAAATTTAACTTCTTTCAATAAAGAAAGTGTTATTTGTAATATAACTGGAATAAAATCTTAAGAGAATCTACCCCCCATCGCATCCCGTGGGTGTCGTAAAAGTCGACGGAGGGAAAATCAAAACCAGGAGATGGGCAGCATCATCTTATTGGAACATCTGAATAAATAAACTGCGATTGCCAATCCGCCTGCCAAGCGTGGCAACTATGGCAAAATTTTCCAAAATGAGAACTACAAACTTTTGTGGCAATCTATGAGGGAGGCCTATGTTCAGCAGCGGACTAGTGATAGGCTGAAATTATTATGTTATAAAAACCCATAAAAGATAAATAATCATTATTTTTTAATTACAATGAAAAACAGTAAAACGGCAGACAACTTATGGCTATAATATACTATACTGTTAAAAAAACCGATTTCTAGTTCATTTACATTTAAAAAAAAATCAAAACACAGACAGCACGCCATCTAGCAGTTCTGTACAATGTCATAAGAATTAGCAGGGTTTAAAAAAAAATACGTTTTTGAATTCGACACGATGCCGTAAAATATATACTAATACACTTAACGACAAATGCACATCACAAACGGTCTTATTAATTCGTAATCTAAGTTAATGTTTTCACAAAGATTTTTCAGCGAGGGAAATAACATAACGGGTAATGTTTAAAATAGCCATTGAACAAATTGCTACACAGAACACGTGTCGGTCGGTTACAAAACGCCATATCGCCACTGACTGCGGGCAGCATTGCGCAGGCACCGATAATACAATTAGCACGTAATCTGATTATGTGGACACCATTAGCGGTATAATAATAACACTCTTCTTAGTTTCTCCATGAATGAGTAGAAAACTAAACTATTATTATTAGTTAAAACTAAAAAGATTGCTTTTATATATTTTAAAACACGCATACTTTTGTAAAATACGACGGCGTAGAGGGTACCCCTCTACTACGAGACTACGAGAATTATATGCTGTACATTTATTTGGAAGTTACGAGTACATACTACTCAAATACTATTTTCGAAATGTATACTACGAAGTTAACCAGACTTGTATATTGCCCCTTACTAATAGTTTTCTATAGTAGACAAGGAACCATCGGTGAATAAAATAACATTGAAAAAAAAAAAACATAATATGTTTTTTTACCTGAAATATGAAAAACTAATAAAGATTAAAAAACTGAATCTCGCAATAGTATTTAAAGTTACCAGATGCATTTCTGTAAATCAGAGAAACGAAATTAATTTTCAAAGTAGAGTATGTAAATATGTTTATTTACCTCTTTCATTGTAATGGGTCCGCAAAATAACGCTTGATTCTATTAACTAGATGTATTCCAGACTTGGCCTTAGAAAAACTAATATGTAAAAGGCGTTGCGCGGGCGGCTCCGTTAAACTAGGCGTTATGTCACATTGTTTAGCGTCAGCTGAGGACAGGTTAAACTTGAACACGTCGCGACGTCGATAGACCTTCGTTCTTTGAGCGATATGTGATTGGATCTATTTCACAAGTACACATATAAAAAAGGCCGTTAGCGTCCTTATACGCTTTCAACTGTTATACAATAAAGAATTATTGTATTTGTATTTAAAGTAGACTTATTTTTTACAATACATTTCGGGATTGTTTGAAAGAATTGTTAGATTGGTCGGTAATATTTGGTGGGGTAAAATAAAACAGGCAAAACTGATATCAGGTGATGTTGGTGCTTCTTTGTGTTGAGATAAAAAACTACTTTATTTTGTTTGCTTGCGAAAAACTTTAAAATTGTATTAATTAATGACGGTAGTTAATAATAGGCCAATATAAAGTCAAAATAGAATGCTAATTTCTATGCAGGAATCCGTTCAGGTAGGCACTATCCCGGGGCCAGTTATTCTGCCGTGAAGCAGTAGTGTGCAAACATTACAGTGTTTCGGTTTGAAGGGCACTGTGAGCTAGCGTAATCACTGGGCATATGACACTTAAGAATTGATGTCTCAGGGTGACAGGCGCAGTGTAGTTTCACACAGAAATTTTCTGGGTGACATAGCATTTGTTAAGGGTAGACGTTTCTTTTTACATCAGGTGAACGTTTTGCTCGTTTCGTCACTCTATCCAATAAAAAAAAAACTGAAAAAAGGATCTTTGTCGCAAGGTTTGTAAAATTATTAAGAATTTCGTTTCATTGCAAACAAATGGCGATAAATACAACATTCCGCGGAGTCCATAAGGATTTGATCCATGGATTTATAGTTTTTCTTCGTCAAGAATCGGTAAGGTAAATTTTAAGTTTTTATTTTGGAAAGCGTTACAAAGAAATAAAAAATTCTGGTAATTTACTTAAAACAAGGAGTTTAACGATAACATCAATCATGTGACACGCAGCTGGAAATAAGCGGTGTGGTAGGCGTGGTTATAAGTAAAAGTCTTCGTATAAGGCGTCATAAGTATAAGTGCACCCATGGCACTTATTTGTTTTTAACTTTCTGTTTCCGATGTTACGCTAGTGCAATAACATCGGCGTGTCATGTGTAGTGCCAAAGACACTGAATAATCACAACACATCTATACCAGAAATAAATAACTTGTGTTCGACTGGGATTCGAACCCAGGTCCCGAACCTTGTTACCGGTAAATTAAATAGGTATAGCTAGAGCCAGACTGTCAGTCAGATTTTTACATAATTAAAGTTAAAGGTGCGAACGTTTTTAGGTTTGTTTTGAATTCAAATTAATTCAAATAAATACAAATAAAAACCAGTTAATCGGGTTACCGACACAGTTTGTTATTCAATAGAAAAATAATGCTGCTGACATAACACATTTAATTGTAGAAAACTAGTGTTATGTTGCTACTAAACATGACTCTAATACTAATATAAACTAAAAACCACATAAAAACGCAGAAACCTTCATTGATATGTAAATATTATGTTATGTTCCAGAGTAAACTTATTCTTAAAACCTTAACAGGTATACATAACGTTTTGTAATGCCGATTAAACGGTTTAAGCCATTAATGATTGCCTCAAAATTATAAAAAAAAACTGAGTGATTTCAATGACACTAATGGCACCTGAACCGGAAAATGAAGTAGCACGCAGGTGCAATGCAACTTTGAGGGTCGGTAGATCCAATAAGGTTGAGTACTCACGAACGGGTGTTAATGCTCCGTACATAAAATATTTTTGAACTAAAAGCTCTTTGGGCGTGTTGAGAGTTAAAATTAAGTGCAGCGTTTTCGTGCAAGGCTTCTGTTATTATTAACTAATATTTATCTATTAATTAATAATTGTTTATATATTATGACCAGTTACTTTACAGTGACTAATGTTAAATATATATATATATATATATATATATATATGTATATATATATATATATATATATATATATATATATATATATATGTATATATATATAGTTTAACTACCGCTACATTTTCGACTTCCACGCGTTTTTTTGGTTTTCTTTTAGTTTTATTAGGCTTTTTAAGTAGTTTCAACCGTTGTATTGTACTTGCCAAACTTATCTTGTTAAAGGCATTGGCACAATATCTATTAAATGGGTACGATTTTTCTATGTTTTTAAGATGTTTCACGTGAATATTATAAAGGCTAAGGCTTTACTGCTGCAGTGTAGTCGAAATATTAACCAACGTTTATTTGAAACGTTCAGTGTGACGTGGATCTAAGAAACTCGCGCCAGTGTCAACGTTCAACCGATCCACACACGTCACACGACACTCGGCGAATAACAAACACCGGAACATTCACTTTCGATCGGTCATCAGCATTAGAATTTGATGTTACGTATGAATATAATCTTCGAAAACCGGCCACTAAACATTTTCTAAAAGCAAAGGTAGTTATCACATCCGACTCCGAATTAACATAAGCTTTGATCTTCAGACCGGTACCTTCACATACATACATATGCAGCATGTCACAAGAATACCGTTAACAAATTCATATTCTTGGGACGATAATTAAGTAATTAATGACTTTTGATAGATTCAACGATTCAACTACAATAGCCAAGAGGCTATGGAAGGTGGAGGCGAATGGATGTTACTTGAGATTTGTATTTGTTGTCATGCGTTGTCTCGCTTGACTCAATTTGATAAAGATGCTTGTTAATATTGTCGGAAAACAGAACCCGTTGTGGTAAGATTAAGTAGTATTTATAACTTCTCTAGGCAAGCCGTCAACTAAACCCGTTTAGGTAATTGCACAAATACGGTTAACTGAAAGTACGATGAAGGAAAACCATTACATTGCAATGCGGCCAACGTACAAAGCAAATGCGGTATTCACACAACGGTACTTCAAATTAAGAAACAAACAACACGCATTGAATCATCTTTTCTCAATTCGCCGTGTAAGGTATTTTCCAGTGTTATCTCGTATTTTTACTTTCCGTTGCCTTCGTTTGTGTAACAGACGTCAATACACAGTTGAGTGATTATAAGTGACATGACCTAATAACGCGAGGCAATAGTGACAATATGACAGGTAAGGAAATCAGCGCAACTGGCGAAGTGTGTAGAGGTCGTCGGGGCGACTGCAAAATAACAGATAGTAGAACGCCTGTACAATGACCATAATCGATCGATCTGGCGGTGCAGCGGTCGGTTACGAAATCTTGAGCAACGCTCGCACAATGCGACTTGAAGCGCGGCTTGGTCAAGGAGATTTTGTCTTATAAAATTATCCGCCGAATTAGATTAGCCTCGGATTATTTGTATGAAGGAGAGACAACCCCATAAATAATAATATTTATTAAAATACACGTATGACGTGGAAGTGCGCGCTCTACTTATTTTTACAATATTACTTACTGCAAATAGTTTTGGAAAACCGTAAATATTTTTTTTTTATTAGACTGCGCATAGTAAAAATAATAATAATTTTTACACTGTAAAACAGACAAGGTCAGGACGGATGAGTGATCACTGTGAACCTTGTCAGCTACATGTCAACCGCTCTTAATCGCCTACCTCGGTGGGTCAATGACAGTCTCAACTCTCATTTACTTCTGACATTAAACTATAGATGAACGTCGAAAATAGCCTCACAATATTTTCACTATCAGTTAATACTGATTTTTTTTTAAGAAAATGATTCCCTATTTAAATGGAGTAAGTTACATTTAAAGTTGACTTGTTCCTTTAATGAGTGTTTGTACTAGTAACTTTGTCATCATCATCATCATTTTAAACTATCCCTCGTCCACTGAACACAACAAAGATTTGCATTATGATATTTAAAATAGCCGTGTCGTAGCGTATTAAGAGAACCTACCACCCCATTTCATCCCGTGGGTTTCGTAAAAGGCGACAGAGGGAAAATTAAACCCAGAAGATGTGGAGCACCATATTCCTGGAACATCTGAATAAATAAACTGTGGTTGCCAACCCGCCTGCCAAGCGTGGCAACTATGGCAAAATCCCTCCAAAATGAGAACAAATTTTTGTGACAATCTATGGGAGAGGACTATATTCAGCAGTGGATAGGCTGAAATAATGAGGATGTTTTAAAAAATGTTAGGAATGTCTTATCTCCATTAATGGACTGTTTAAAGGCTGCTGCTGAAGAAGATAGAGTTAAATTAATCTGATTAATAAAATATGAACACTTCCTGTTTACAATAATATATCGCATAGAAAGCAGGCTCGCAAATTTAATTTTCTACAAAAAAAAGAACACAAAACACTAGTATGTTCTTTATATTGTCTAACATTATCAACGACTTCACTAACTTTATCTCCAGTCTCCTGGTTGAAGTAATAGAAGTTATTACGTTCAGGCATTCATCGTAGCTCTTATACATGTATATAAATAAAAAAAAACAATTTCGCACTGACTCATCACGATATCTCTGAAACTATAAGGGCTATTGACTTGAATTTTGAGATATATTCGTTTCTCGACTTAGCCACTCACTAAAAAGGCATTTTACGAACATTGACTCTTAAATAACTAAACGGGCTGGTGCTGGTTTTCTCTATACAGACTTTAACATAACAATAACTTAACTGAAGGGCAGCTGGTTAAACATAAAGTTATCGTTGTTCGAAGCAACAAGCGCTAGAATCTGATCTGCATCGCGGGACGCTGTTACATCAGACAAGGCGCTGCGACGGCCGGTATATAGCGCACACGTGCACGCCGGGACCGGACCGGCGCGCGGTGAAAGTTGACCGGCCCCGCACGTAACCGAAAACGTCTGACATTTGTCAAATGCCCGATCTGACTGCTTAAGCTGACACCGCTGCCCGGTGGCTTGCAAGTATACATCCAGTTTAGTGAAGTTAAGTAATAAGCATTTAAATGTCCCATGACTGGGCCACCATGGTTTTATTTTTGTGGTGTTTAAGCTTTTTCGAATCGGAGGATCAGAACCGGGAGGAGTCCATCACGTTGCTGCAGTTTCGGTAGGCGGGTTTGAACAAGTCGTTTCGTGGTAAATTACCACTCACAAGTCACAATCGCATTAGATGACTTTAGTGCTGTTGTTTAGTGATGTTTAGGGCACCGGGTTACCGAGGATCGAACCTTGGTCCATATTCAATGCTTTATATCATTACATCATTTACAGACTCAGCCCCATATAGATGACGACGCATTTAAGTAAGTATGAGTAGCTTAAATCAACTTAAAAAACAGTAACGTCCTTATAGAAGACATCTCGACTGGTAAAATAATATTAACACAAAACACGTTTTCCAATAAAAACGTCTAATTTATTTATCATTTCAGTAGCTTATATTTTAAAAGGCAACAAACCACTCATTCAAAACAAAAGCTTGGAAAAGTTTTTCAAATTTTACTAATTAAGTTAGATGTGTTCTTTATACATCTTATGTAACTTTCACTTGTTAATTAATGGACGGAAAAACTTACAAGACTTGCAAAAATCTGAAAATCAGTGAGTATTCGTAAGCTTAAGAATAAATTATTCATGTAAGCTCAAAAAATTAAAGATAAATTAATAAAGTTGCGTAAAATTACACAACACTCCAAAAAAATAAAGCATTTCTAATAGGGTTTAATTATTATCTGGAGAAAAAATCATTGCTTTTGTGTAGCTCACGAGCGTTCGTTTCTAAATTTTTTTAACGGATTTAGTCTATTTATTTGAATAAATGAAATTGAAGTGTCTGTTTTTAGTAACAAAATAACAGCTTTTTACTCAGGGCTTATGAAAGTATACACGATATTTATAAGAAAAATGAATTATTAAAATTTTAAAATCGTAACGGTTGTACCGATTTTGACGGGACTATCACTGTTAGATAGCTGATATATAGCTGATATTATATCAGGTAACTAATGCTACTTTTATTAATTAGGAAATGAATTAGGGTGCCGCGCAACAAAAAATTAAAACCCCGAAATCCGATTCAAATAAGGAAGTATATATGTATATAATCGATAGCGGTCGGCTTTTATATAAATTAATTAAGTCTCGTAAAAATACACACCGCTCCAAAATAAAGGATTTGTTAAAATCTATTCTCGCCAAAAAATCAATGTTTTTGTGTACATCACGAGCGTTCGTTAACGGACGTTTTTTAACGTATTTGATATGTGAAATAATAAGACTTACAGTTATCATTATTAGTGATGTAAGAATTCTAAATTTTGAAGTATTCGGGACGGGAATATGGATACGAGTATTTGTCATCGATAATTGCGAAAGCGAATATACATTTTTAAATCTGGCGCCATAACTCTGTCTGACTCTGATTGAAAGACAGGTACATCATGCAAGTCGTTCGCACACACTAGGCTCCGTTTAGAACTTATTTCTGAAATTGCCAAGCTCATCCGAACAAAGCGGATTTTTGTTTGAATATTTAATGATAAATTACCTAAAAGGAAGTTGTTATTTTTTCACGAAAATAGGATATTTTATATAGAACACATTATGCAAGTGATGATCCTTGTCTTATATAATATCTTTTTCTCAATTTTTATACTTAAATATGAAGTAATTGTGTCATTAGTACAGCACTAGCACGCACTTTTGCGAATACGAATGTCAAGAAATATGCAACTATTCGTCACATCACTATTACGGTTTATTGAAAATAATTTTTTTAATCTTTTTAAAAATACTACTGAATTTTATAACATTAGCATTTCGAGCAAACTCGATTTTTGTTTACGATGGCATGAAGAACACTCACAGGAAGCGATATCGACCCCTGAGTTTATGCAGATAGGATTGAAATCTACGGCCTCAGCAGTACCTGTAACTGTTTCTACGTTTCCGTTCTTATTAGAAACTTGTGGAAACTTTATGGGAATGTCAATGATTATTTTAAAAGCGACCTGTTATTAATTAAATACATATATAAGTAACGAAAAAACTTTTTTTTCGTATCTAGTATATCGCAAGGTTTTTTTCTTACTCTACATTTAAATTCAACAACCATTTTTCGTTAATTTAAATTTACGCTTTCACTTATTTCGCTCGTCTACAGTAGATACATATAAATTAAAAATGTAAATTCAGTTTACACTAATGGACTTAGTCTAGAAGAACTGAATAAGAGATAGAATATTACACTAAAATAAAAGAATAGATTTTTGAATGCTAATTGATGATTTGGGCAAAAAAAAGAATATCAATATCAGAAACGCAATTTTATGTCGAAATAAATAAATACAAGCACCGAAGAATCGAAAGTGGTAATTCTTCTGAGCAAATACCATGGCAGTGAGTTCGAGTTTCGAATTAGAGTCTAAGCCTTTTCCTAGCAATAAAAACTTGAATGTAGACTTGTAAAGTGAAAATAGCTTGTATCTGTGAGAAAGGTAAAAGACGATCTCCGAACTCTTTAATATTACTTTCTCCCCATACATCCATTCATAAATGTTAAATTCAGTCTTTTTATTACAGAATATAACGAGAAACGAAGACAATAAGTATTAGAGCCGAAAAAATGCGACCACAGAAGACATGTTCAGACAAATATGTAAAATAAAAGACAATAAACTTGGCATTACGTCAGAATGGTTACCAGGTTGACAAATCCTTAACGGGCGCATAAACCAGGACGAGACCTTGAAACATTCACTAAATGCTATCGAGACGAATCTTTAAAGTCGTAGCTGCGCGGACGCCCACCAGATTTCTTGAATATTTGCATGTTATGTTAGAGAATTTCTAGGTATGCATAAAAATGTATACAATCAAAAACAAAGCAGCGATTCATCATGTGTTTTAAGAACTTTCTCACCGTTCGATCGAAGTTTGTTAAAGGAGTGTTTTCTATAACTTTCTTAACGTGTACTCGTTTACTTAACCGCGACGCGATAATGAGCAAAGAATATTTAGCAATGTACAACAGGATGGAATAAAGCTCGGTGGTGAGTCATGGTAGGTTGTGCAACGGCTTTGCACAACGAATCGCCCGACCCCAGCCGCGGCTGTAATAGTGCGAATAATAACTCAGGTAAATAGGCTCGGTGACGTGACAATAATTTGATTTATAGGCACGTCAGGGGCGTACTGTTCTAAGATTAACACGCCGGTACAAATATACGAATCGCTCGTTGATTTTGTGCGAATACGATAAAAGGATGTATGTAGCGGTGGATGTTTCGCCTTCTACTAATGAACGTGAATTTTTAAACCGCTGTAACGGTACTTGCATTATACTTGCGCCATAATGACTAATGTAACTGGACCATACACTAAGTGCAAGAGGTTATTTAGATAAAAAATTGTGAGACACTAATGTATTTGTACGCTAATTTTTTGTAGTCTTGCATTTTATGGTTCATTGTGAAGTTATAATAAAGAAGTTGTATTTTTTTGATTCACTTTTTTCATTCATTTTAGAACATTCGATAAATTAAACGATGGCTAAATAAACTAATAAAAGCGCACCACCAGCTTTTACAACCAGATTATAAAATAATAAAAGGGCACCAGCGTTGCATTCAAGACCGGTGGTGCAAAGTCGAAGTCGATGTACTCGAAGCACGGGTAGCGCTCAATAAGTTAGGCTTTTCTCTATTTTTATGCGCTCGATTTACGCGGCTACGAATCTATTAAGTGGGCTTGCAATTTACTAGGTCTGCTTTTATACGACGCTCCGGACACACGAAGGAAATATTTGGAAACGTGTTTATAGGTTTGGGATATGGGTTTGTTAGTACGTGCATTATTGGATATCTACATACGATACGCTCCACTCGTGTTCGCGCATGCTTTTTTGAAAGGCTGCAGACTTCGGCGTCCAAGAGTCGACGCCGAGGTAGAGGGCTGGGAGTTCGGCCACCTTCACTTCGAGTCGCTCGGCGAGCCTTTGCTCTACGAGCGCCTTAGGCCCGCTCGTCAGGCGTTGCTGCTCCTTGCCATGGCGCCGATCCGCTCCAACGTAACCGTTTTTCTCACCGTTGCAAGACGTCACGCTTTTTGGACCATCTGTGCTGAGCAATTTACTCTTAACGGTGTCCGTTTTACCGTAACTTTTATATTGCACTGATTCTGTTCCGTTCGCTGTTCGCGAATACTTCAAAGAATCATATGTGTCGCCATTCAGGCTGCTATATTCGACGTTGTTCAGGTTAATGTCTCTGTCGACGCGCTTAGATGTCGCTTCGTACGCGTTTCGTTTGCTGTAGCGCTCCTCGAGGCTTTGTTTAAGGAAATTGTTTTCAAAACTAGTTTTACATTTAGGAACATTATTCAAATAGTCGTTATAGTTTAAGTCGTTACTGTGCAATCCTTTATCACAGCCTTTTTTTAGTGTTTCCTGTATGTCTATTCCATTTCCACTAGACCGGCTGTAGCTAAAACTGGTAGGTTGGCTGCTCTCGACTCTCACGTCAATTTTTACCCGTTCCGCTTCCTTGCTTTCGAATTCATGTTTGACGAGTGCAACACGCGAGCCTTCTTCGCCGTTTTTGAATGTTGATTTCACAGCGAAGTCGGCAGCGGTTATACCAACCCTGCTCTGTTCGCTTGGCGCAGTCCAAGTGTCGTGCTTTCTCTTGTCGCTGCTTTTTGACGACCAGGCTTTCGCTAGAGCGGCCTTGAGCGCCTCGCGCCGCTCATGAACGCTAACCCTCGGGTACTCGTGTATAGGCACGATGGCGGGAGCGTATAACGTAGACCGTGGTGTCGCCCGCGTTATACGGAAACTTCTGAACTCCCTGTTGAACTCCGAATTTAAAGAATACGCCGGTATTCTCGAGGTCACCATTTTGAGATCAAAATTTTCACTAGTGTTACAATAAAACGTACAATTTGTTCAAGATAGTTCTCTTATTAGCACCGAGTACATTGAACACATATCGACTCTACCTGAAACGTGATTACATGTACGTGGAAACGTGTTGAACTGTTGATGTTGGTAATAGATAACGAGTGTGTTAATTATAGTATAGGGTTCAGGTCGCGCTCGTGTTGTGTATGCAGTGCGTGCACGAGGATGCGTCTGTGGGCCGCGACCTTCGCGGTGGGCGGCGGCGTGGCGCGACGCGGCGGGACAACGCACTGGTCAACGAACCGCCCCGTTCGCTCCCACTCGCTGCTTGCATAACGCACTCGCGATCCGCTGTCTACCTCATCTCTTATGCAGTTATGTTACCTATCGCGTGAATCGTATGAATACAATTGTACGCGACGACAACGATAGCGACCTCGCTTTTCAATATTCATGAACTGCGAACTGACGACAGCCAACCGACGAATCCATTAAACTATAGATAACAATAAAACTTTAATCCACATGTTAATTTGTAATGTGGAGCAGTTACTCCGTATAAGTGCAACAAGTGTTGCCTTGATGGCGTCCCTAATATGGCCACCGGTTGCCATATGGCCCGCGATCGACACATCCTCGGCCATTCGGCCCTTTGCTATATAACTGCACTATGAATATATACATAAACGCTTATTCTAGGGCGGTTTAAATAAACAGTTGCTTTTATAACTTTAAACGATGTATAAATTTGAAGTCTATTATTCACGTTCAACTGTTAATTCAGATCAAGTTGGAGCAGTCACATTATTTTTATAGACTGACATTGAATAAAACATAACATTCGTTGATTTGTAAATCAACAGGCATTATTTATGTGCATTATTTACGCGAGACTTTGATAAGTCAGTTCTTTATTAAATATATCAAGTGATATGATAACAACAAAAGTCTTTGTATAAAAGCGTAGTATAATTCCGACACTGTTTGTTTTAACGTTAAGAACGAGTTTACAATCTAGTTCAACACATTTCCACATTTGTTTCGCCTAACGAATGCACTATAGCGAGCACTATAGTAGAGCGACATCCCGATCACTGCCACTGGATAAAAAAAGAACTATGGTAAAAACTTTAACGGTCATGAAACGCGAGGGAGATATCTGTCGCGGGGCAGACAATAACGATTTTCGAAGTATAGGAGGGCACCGGAAGCGAGTGCATACCTTCTCGTTGCGCGCGCGAGAACTGCGTGCGGTGTGCGTGCACCGCTGCGACTGAACTGACTGAAGGCAGGCAACGCACACTCGCCGCCGTGGCCCCACCGCTACCACCGCCTCTCTCCTGCGGTCCACCACTTGTGACTCTAACGCGGAGCACTACGGCCGGAATCGCAGGAGCACTGACCTTCGATACAGAGACCACTTCGAGCGGCCTGCATCAACTAACATCGCCATCAATAAACTACAGCTCGACGCGGAAATTATCCTATAAAAGGAATGGAAACCTATCGGAAACTCGTAACGAACTGCCCTTTATAAATATACAACATTAAAAAAATCTGTCGGATATTTTCTCTCTATAGTGCGCTGCGAATTTTTTTCAACGTATTATGTGGACCGTTCTAATGACTGCTGCGGCACATGCACGAATTTATTAATTAGTCCGGCGAACGCCCACGCTAACGTAATAAATGTTATTTTTATGCGTGAAATTTGTGAAAGAGAGTTGTGGACAATCTCTAGACCTCACCTTAATATATTCCGTTGTAAGCATACAAAAATACACACTGTAAGTACCTGAAACAATCAAACAGGCATTATTAGTAGTTGATTATGACTACAAGAAATGTATTGTTAAGCGATTTTAAAAAAGAAATCGTGAATATATTGCAAACAGAGCAACATACAAGGGCAGTTCAGTGTGGAAACAACTGCACAGGAGTAGTGCAATATTATTACTTGCTTAATTACCACTGACATTACGTCTTGGAATTATTAGCTTATTTTACTATAACAATTATAGGACATGTACGTCAATATTCAGTTACTGCAGTATAATACACATAATAATTTAAAGAAAACAAATTATATGCTTAAAGGTCACAAGAACTGGTCTGAACGAAAATTAAATGTTGATATTGCGTAGACTGCTTAATCATATTTACAATTTAGTAACACAGCTCAAAATTATTTTTATTTATTTATTTGCATTTTAAGTGTTGATTTACCACGTGCTCGGCGGTAAAGAAAACCATCGTCAGGAAACCGGCGTGTCTGAGATATAAAAAATATTAAGACATGTGAAGTTCGCAAACCCGCATTAGAGCAGCGTGGCGGATTCTTCCCAGCTCTAAAACCCTCTCAGAAATGAGAGGAGGCCTGTGTTCAGCGGGGACATTTATAGGCTGTTATTTTACTTTTACCATTTACACAATGTAATATACTAATTCTGTATGTTTATGTACCTCACTCTACCCTACTGTTTGAAAACAAACAGAAATCCGTCAAGGTAGGTGTACCACCCCAGGGCCAGTTATTCTGCCGTGAAGCAGTAGTGTGCAAACATTACTGTGTTTCGGTCTGAAGGGCACTGAGAGCTAGCGTAATCAGTGGGCATATGAGACTTAAGAACTGATGACTCAAGGTGACGGGCGCCATGTGGTGTCATACAGAAGTGTTCTTGTGACCCAGCATTTGTTATAGGCTGACGTTGCACTTTCCATCAAGTGAACGTTATGCTCGTTTCGTCAATTTATCCAATAAAAAAAAACATGAGTATCTCGACAAATTAATTTTGACCAAAACTCCCCAGGATTTTTTTTTATAATAATTCGACCTGTTTTATAAGTTTAAGTAGAGATAACTGTGTTATTTTTAATTATTCAATCATTCCTGTTGTTTTGTTTTAAAATTTACCGCTAACACAGTAATAACAATAACATCTAAAATTCGAATTTAACAATCAGATAAAAAGGTCACTTAATATTTGTCTATCTTTAGAAGTCATGGATAAACTTGAGTACTGCTGCTCGTAATGCCGAATTGATTATTTTTAAGGAAGGAAAAAGTAATGCGAAAAATTGCGCCGTAAATAAAATAACAGTCATGGGTGTTCACTTGATTGTAACAGTTAAGTCTACTGCCAATTTAGAGAGCTTTAAATGATGTAGTCATCCTAGAGCGACTTCGGATAATGAGCACATTATTGTTACCAGTGAGCGTAACAGACGGGATACCACCAGAAATCTGTGTAGAACTGAATAAGAGTGGATTAAAACCAGTATCTTTAAATATATGTAAAAAGCAGAGTTCGTGGCGCTGCCTACAAAGGGTGCGTAGGGAGTACTAAAAAGACTTTTCTTCGATACCAACAAAAATGTAACATCTGACCTGAGCCAAGAAGCATCTCAGTTAAGCCCCGGAACAATGGAATAACGTTCTAAGGAGGGGTAAATAGAAATTTGGCTGAATACTACAATATGAAGACAAAATGTCCTTTCATATTTAACAGTGTTATATTGTTATATTATGAGTTTATAATCATATTATTGTCTATATCAGCTTTGATATAATTTACTTTACAGTAAGACTTTATTTATCTTTCGTGAGACATGGTCAAAGTTCGTTTTGAATTATTTAATTATCATATTATTAGTCCAATAATCTGACCTAACCGTGAAATTATCAACTAAACATCAATATATCTAGATAATATTGTTACTGAGTTAGGTTAAGCAAGTTGTGAGACTGAAAAGGTCCACATTAAAATCGAAATACATTGGTTAGGAAACATTGGGAGTAGCTCAACAACATATTACAAAACAATTTTAAAATTTTTACAATTTCAGGGACAGTTAAATAGCGTACGTGTGAATATAACAATTCAAGAAAATAAAAAGCGATCATATTCTACTAATAACAATAAACAAACCGTCGTCGGTAAAAAAATCAAAGTCGAGAGAAAGTTGACGAGAGGTAATATCGAAAACAAATTAAATTAATAGCCGGTTGGAAGTTGAAACATAAATTATTCGCCTACGTGTCTGTACCGAGAAACGTGAAAAGTTTAATACTTTCGGGCGACGGACGCATTTCATTGTTCGACATAAATTAACTTTATCTATAGAAACTATCCTCCGTTTGATCGAATGGGACTTTTTTAATCATAGATTAGGCCAACGTTTGACCGCAATCATGCCTGATGGTAAGCAGCTCTGTGGCCCAGTCCATTACGGTGATCACGTTAGCATCAGAGAAGCCCTATTCCCTCTTCTTTAGAAAAGCCCATTGTCACATCGGTCTGGGAAAACTGTCTCTGCGGAAGGGTTCCAACCCTAGGTATAATGTAACATTGTGGTTACTTGGTTTTTCTGTTCATAAACAAGCAACGAAGAAGTGATTTTGAAATAAGTATAGTTTGCTCTTAAGACTGCCTATATTGTTAGAGATTGCAAAAATGTGAACAGTAACTACTTATTCAGTCGCAGTAGCTTAATTAATTAATTATTTTTTTCATAAAATTGTATAAGATTTACAATGAATTTCTAAATATGTTTTCATAGTGTAGCACTTCTGTGATCCTGCCTTCCCTATAAGGCAAGAAGCAGGCGTGAGGACAAACAGATACAATGTAAATTTACAGTTGCTAATGTAGACAACTAGCATTTGTTTGACCCAAAGCTCTAAATGCAACGCTAGCTCTCGGCAAACACATAGACGATCATTTAAGACACGGCTGGATTAATATTTATTTATATCTAAGATAAACATATTGCGGACTGGACGCTGCTCGTTCGACGGTGATGTATGTCACTGCCAATAATTATCCGCTTGTATGGTTTTATACCCACGGGCTTAAAGGTTGAGTTACTCTTGCTCGACCTATAGCGAATGATGATGAGATGTAAATAGTTCAAAACGATAGGTTTTTTTTTTAAAAAGGACAAAGAGAAGACATAAAAAGTTATTTCTGTAACGAAGTTTAAGTGATTTAATTTAGAAAAGTCGACTAGGACATTTTTATGCGATCCACAAACAAATTGCATCATATTCACAAATTTAAAATTTATAAACCAAGATGAGAGCCCAAAGATTCATTCTCTGTTTCTGCTTATATGTATAACCAAATGATGTATAAACAAATGATTTGTTATATGATTAAAGAATTTATTAATCAAGAATTACTGATACCTTATTCTCTTGAACGTTCACTCTACATAAAGTATACATTAACTCTATACATAATGTTTTGGTTTCTACATTATAGGCAGCGAACTTAATAGATTTTTCCAAACAGGAAATTATATTTTTTTTTAGGCAAAGTTGAGAGATACTACAAACTATAAAATCACACCGAAAGGAAAAGCATTGTTAGTGAATCACTAATCCTCTTAGAACTGTTTATTCTTTACATTCCAAATAACCAGTGTACGGTAAGATCTTGATCATAAAGTGTATAATCCGTTACAATAGTACATAAAAAAAACACTAGTACGTATACTCGACCTGAGTTAACAAATGCAAGTCGAGTAAGTTATGTGTCAATGGATGTTATTTGTTTTATTCCAACAATTATTTTGAATTCTACCTGTCAAAAACAAGCTTGTCTGTTTAACAAGTTTCCTCGTTAAAGTAGCACTTGAAGAAAAAAACCTGAAGTGTGCAATGCATCTTTACCGTCGATCAAACCAGCACTTAAGCGATTGAAATGATTAAATGTAAATTCTTTATCTTACATTGTAAAATAATTAACCGGAGAAGGCTAAAGAAAATTCACATGTATACCTACATATACATGTAATAGCCATACAATAAATTGACAATAATTATGAAAAATAGTCTATTAGGGAGCTTGAAGCTGGTGCTATGAGAATGATATTTATTGATTAATAATTGACATTAAATAAATATATAGATAAGTTTGTTATCTCAAGCAGCACCTATTCATAACTATGACGTACGTACGTGGCAGCCATCGTCCTACCTAATCATTATGACGATGATCTCTTACAGGCCCAATTTCGATCTCTGTGACCTGTTCCGAATACTGAGGGAAACTATCAAGTGAACATGTGATTTATGTACTAGCCAAAGTGTACGGACAAACACAGAGGCACCCACACGCCATGCGATAAAATTGGCAGTACGCAGTATGCAGTGTCAGACACATGCAATCACAAAATAGCAAGAGCCGAAAACAATTTGTTTTTACACTTCACTTGAATTCGAAACCTGGACCTACGGGCGTACTAATGCGCAGAGGACGATCCGCAACATGACTTTGAAGAAGCGTCAAAGCAAGACGTAATAACTGTGTATTTTTTTCGTACTGACAACCCTGACCGCGTCAGTCTATACAATCTGTGGCGAGAAAACGGCGGCAAAACATAATGGCACCGGAGACGGCGAGCAGCCGACATACTGCGAGGTCCAATGACCCAAATGGTTCATTACTAGGCCGCAGAGACAGACTAACGAAAGAAAAATCGGTCGACAGTCGAGTGCGCGCCGTTTGCTTTATCATTCAACCGAGGACTTTGTTCGTATTTTGGGAAACAATGCTGTCGTTGGGAACTAGTCAGCAATAAATGAGAACTGATTCATATTTCAACAATGGTCTCGTTCTATTATTTTATGTTATCTCCTTTAAACATCATAATAATACTTTTATTTTCTCATGTAACCCGCTATACGCTAACCAATTTAAGTATAATATTTTAATCTTCATGTGTATTATTATCGAGTTCAAATGAAAACACGACAATAATCCTCAAATAAATGATTCGCAACTGGTTGCACACACTAAACTAGTTCAATAGTATATGGCCGTTAATATTATATAAATAAAACTTATTCGTTATTAATAAATCTTTCGACGCAATTATAAAGTCAAAAATAAAAAGTCAAGTAAAAAATACTTTTTAGTATTTGCATAAAGAACACAATCTATTTTTTTTCATTTGTGTAAAGAAGTTTCGTATCGTATCATTCAGCCTATCACTAGTCCACTGCTGAACATAGGCATCCCCCCTAGGATTTCCACAAAAGTTTGTAGCTTTCTTTTTAGGGGGATTTTACCATAGTTGCCACGCTTGGCAGGCGTGTTAGCAACCGCAGTTAATTTAAACAGATGTTCTAGGAAGATGCTGCCTGCTGCCGCTGGTTTTAATTTTCCCTCTGTCGACTTTTACGACACCCTCGGGATGAAATGGGGTGGTAGATTCTCTTAAGCCACCATAAGGCGGTAAAGAAATTTAATTTTCTATAATAATTATTCGTACATAATAGAAACTATTGGTAAAAATCAATAAACTCGAATTGACTTTGTCAAATTATTTACATTGAAAGTACCGCCGCGTAAAATCATACGGCTTTGTTATTGACACGCAAAATCTTCCGCACTGAAAAAGGTCGTGGTAGCGGCTTAAGAGAATCTACCACCCCATTTCATCCCGTGGGTGTCGTAAAAGTCGACAGAGGGAAAATGAAAACCAGGAGATGGGCAGCAGCATTTTCCTGAAACATCTGAATAAATAAACTGCGGTTGCCAACCCGCCTGCCAAGCGTGGCAACTATGGAAAAATCCCCCCAAAATGGGAGCTACAAACTTTTGTGGCGATCTATGGGGGAGGCCTATGTTCAGCAGTGGACTTATGATAGGCTGAAACGACGAAACGACGAAAAGAGGAACGGCCGATGACTGCAACATAAGTGTTATATAAAAACAATATATGAGCTATGTTTATTTTAGATCATAATTTTATGACGCATTTTTTTATTTACTTTCTAATTAAGAGAATCTTTTCGAGTAAGTACACAATGTAAAGTTAATTACGACAAGTAACGTTAAAAACACCCTGACCCACTAACTCTCTAGAGGACAACCCAGAACTTAAAAGTTACAGGACTACTTATTGATCGCATGAAAAAAATGTGCTTTTGATCGTTGCTGAGACCACTCAGAGTAGCCTTAGCTTAGAAACCCCATTACAACACGTGGAAGCTCACTTATTCGTGACTCCAAAGTGATCGTTCACTAACATAGAATTAAGCCGCCACCGTAAATGGTGTTCTCGGACCTGATCGGGCAAGCACGAGTCCAACGCAATCTAAACAATTTATCAAAATAGCATCCGTACATGGACTTCCTACAGCTTGGGGATTCCACGATCCCTTTATGTAAACGCTTGTCAATCAAAAGTGGAAAAAAAATGTCGAACGACTTTTTGTTTTGTACTAATTTGCTTCCGTGCTGTTTGGATATGTAATAGTAACAATTAACACTTACGAACATTTTGATAACACTAATGCACGCGACTTCTTAGGAGTGGATTTAAGTTTTTTAAATAACCCGTGGGAATTGTTTGATTTTCCGGGATAGAACATATTCTATGCCTGTCTTCAGGACGCAAGCTATCTTTGTGTGAATATCGTCAACATTAAGCCAGTTCAACGGTTAAGCCGAGAGTTAGTTTCATTTATAATATTAGTACTGATTAGTGTGGATGGACGGAATGGATGAAAGGACGATCAAAATAATCTTTAAATCCGTTTTATTTGTTGTTTGGTTTTTCATATACTACAAGACAAAATGTTAAAAACAATACTCTTAAATACATGCATATTATGTGCGTGAAGGATGCTGTCGAGTTTCGTGGTAATTACAGTACATTAGCAGGAGGCGGAGATGTTCGATATTTCGAAAGTTAACGCAATAACAACTGAGTTAAGAGTAACGGTCCTCATTAATCATCGAGGTCAATTTCGGTCAAACACCAACAACGCATAACTGAACATTATTACTGATTGATTCGTCATCTATTCCACCGGTCCCGTACCGATTGCTCCGGTTTGGGAAGTAAAACGGCAATTAGGGCAATCTATAATTAGTGACTTTTTTACAGACTTCTTAATGAGACAAGTTTAGAAAGGCTCTAATTGCAGTGGCAGTCATTAATTTATTTTTTTACTGTGATGTTTAAAATGAACGAACATATAAGGTTAATTTATACAAAGTTAACTAATTAGTTCGTTTTAAATTTTTCTTTTATCATTTAAAATATCATAAATTAGAAACCAAAGAAAGCCAATAAATAAATAATGTTTTCTTAACTATTTAAATTTTGCTAATATGGTACCGGATCAATTTTTTATGCAAATTAAATTAAAACATTTTGAAATTCTGTTACAACAAAGCCTATACAAGCAACATAAAAAAGGAATCAAGATAGCTTTTAGTTGCAAGAAACAGTTTTAAAATAGTGTCTGATTCACAGAACTTTCATAGAAAAAATAGTGACCTGCCACTAGTTATTTAGGATTTAGCCGTGTGGTGGCGGCGTAAGAGAATCTTCCACCCTATTTCATGTCGTGGGTGTCGTAAAAGTCGACAAAGGAAAAATTAAAACCAGGGGATGGGCAGTTACGTTACGTTTCGTAATAAACTTTACATTGTGTACTTACTCGAAAAGATTATCTTAATTAGAAAGTAAAGAAAAAATGCGTCATAAAATCATGATCTAAAATAAACATAGCTCATATATTGTTTTTATATAACACTTATGTTGACAGTAGTCACCGGTCATTCCTTTTTCAGTGCGGAAGATTTTGCGTGTCAATAACAAGCCGTATGATTTTACGCGGCGGTACTTTCAATGTAAATAATTTGACAAAGTCAATTCGAGTTTTATTGATTTTTACCAAAGTTTCGAATATGTGCGAATAATTATTATTGAAAATTAAATTTATTACCGCCGTATGGCGGCTTAAGAGAATCTACCACCCCATCTCATACCGTGCAGCGCCTTCACGGAACATCTGAATAAATAAACTGTGGTTGCCCGCCACCCCTGATAACCCGCCTGCCAAGCGGGGCAACTATGGCAAAATCCCCCAAAACTAGAAAGGATTATCGATGACGAGAACCTGAGTTCGCATTGTCAGTGTTTAAGTTCTGTAATTTCATCATTACTTCTCTGGTGCTCAGACTGACATGCAAAAGTCCGTCTGGGAAGTTATCACTGCAGTGCCAGCTATTCTATCGTCAAGCAGTGGTGTTCAATCATCGCTGTGTTTGGGTTAGTCTTATTATCGGGCACATAGTGCTACGTGGGGGGGGGGGGGGGGGGTTCCAATTCAAAGTTTTGGTTTGCATAACAATTATAATCTTCAGCGTGGCGCTCACTGTCAGGTGAACACATTTGCTCGCTTCGTCTTAATTTCATAAAAAGGAAACTAAAGATTTAAGGAATTTAAGTTTTGACTGCATAGAAGATAACTTCTAAATAATTCTGTGATTTGTTAATATTTTTGCGTTTGGAAACCGTTGGTTATTAGTGAATGTGTGAACCTAATATGATAGATTTATGTAAAAGATAAACGACTCTATTTGGCTTCTTTCTCCTCTTCTCCTGTGTTATATTCATATACAAATCTAAATTCCTGCGATTATGACATGCTAGTCTTCCTCATCCCTGTGAAAATAATCCCCCCTATTATTTGCAGTGCAGCAGCGAAGACCCAATATGAGTTGATGATCCTGGCCGATTTTGACCACGGAATCCTTATCCAATTAAAGATAAATAGCGCAACAGGGGGCACTCAGCCGTCTTCAAGTTCCCGAACACGTAATATACATAGGTACTAAAATTAGCGGAAAGGTCAGATCTAGTGTCATAGACAAGGAGGTCAATAAATCCAGGCCATATTTGTGAAACATTCAAATTATTGGCGAGAACCATGTTTCACAAATATTTCCATCGGCTGGGATTCGAATATACCACGTATTCTTACGCGGATAGGTAAGTTACCACTGAACCATGCGATCATCTATAAATAAGATATCAGTGAGAGATCTTCATACATTCACATTTCACAGAAGCTATTTATTAAAACTGATGGTCTTAATGGTACGCCTTCAGATATTAAGATCCACTATATAATTAGTGTGAGATCAAAGAAACGAACGGTATTTTTACAAGACAAGGATTGATTGACAGTGACAAGGAAGTTCTCGGGTCATGCCTCATATCGACCTTTTCTTGTTCATATACAAGAAATGACCTTCAATTAAAAGATTAATATTGTAAACATAAAATCACTCATGGTCTTAAAATCAGTTGTGCAAATAATGAAAGGTGCCTTAAAAGAAAAATCAGATATGATATGGTAAAGTATCGTGTCTGTATTATGATAATGTTTTAACAAAATTCATTTTCGACGTCTTGTACGAAAAGTTGAGACTATTGCATTGCTATAACAGTTTCTTTTCCTTAGCTTCTTATTACTTTCTGTAGTGAATTACAAGTAATAAAATAGAATAAATGAGCGTCTAAAGTTATATCACCGCATCAGATTTCGTTTTTATTCTTTAATAAACGTAAGATCGTAACACATCCGCAACAAACTAAACCAGACATTTTAATTACTAAAAGGATTTGTAACGTACGTAAAGCAGTACAGGAGAAATCAGTCCATCGACCTGCATTAAAGTGCCTTTCCCACAAAGAGGTGAACGTGGCAGCTTCTCGGAAGCACTAACAAAGATCCTGTACCAGTTTGTGACTCATCTGTGGAGCCTTCGATCCAGACAACTTACCAGTACAGAAAAAAAAACACAATATCGACGTTTCGTGTTTCACAATAATTACACCGATACGCTCAATGAAATAGCAAAAAATTACAAATCATAGGTTTAGCCCGGTCTTATAAAAACACTACGGTGGTGATGGTATAATTACTTAAATGTGCTGAGGATTAATTATGTAGGTGTGCGTCAAAACATTTCATCTGTCAGTTGTATTCCTACACTAATTACAAAGGAATCGAAAAACCGCAAAGACATCACAAGGTTCTTAAATCTCAAACAAGTGGGACGACAGGGAAGTGCTTGTTAACCGCGGCTAAAAAGTTTTTACTTTCATGATTTCACTCGTAAAAACGATAATTTGGCTTACAGCTCTACTCTTAAACGTAATTTCGGTTCAGCGCCTCGCAGAATATACCTATTACGGATATTCGGAAACAATAAAACGAAAGAAAAAGCTAGTATTACAGCTAATTAATGAATTGAACTTGCAACAAGGGCGCCCGGACCTGTGGGTTCGTAAAGCGAACCGCAAACAGGCTTTTCCCAATACAGGCTCTTTTATCAACAATAAAAAAACGTGTGTAATTGGGGCAGAAAGCTGTAAGTGCTCGCCAGTACAGTTCGTTTCTTCGAAGTGATGCGTAGGAAGTGTCCGCGCCACAGTCGCGTGTCATCCTTCATACACAAAATTGCTTGTTCCTATAATTTATATTCGAGGCCGCTGTCACACTTATGATGTGCGATTAGAAAGGAGATTGCAATTGTATTGATATGTAAAACGACTTACATGTGGGTGGGCGCACTCGATCGTGAAAATTAAAAAATATTATACGCGCAAATATCTTTATAATGCTACGCCTACTCGTACTACTTTTCTTTAGAAATTTTCACAGATAATAAAAAAAATATCATAAGTATGTTTGCGGAACCTTAAGCTTAATAGATATGTAGTCGTGATTCATAATGTTCTATATGAATATGGAACTTGAACACATAAAAACATGACAAACGGCAATTTTATGGAAGTATGTAATAAATATCAGAACAAGGTCGACTCCACCCAATTTAAACTGAACATTTCCACTAAAGCACTGATCCCGAACGTGGAAATTAATCATATAAACTAGCTATGCCCCAGCAGCCCAGCAGCTATGTAAAAACGCCGTCATCCAATCGACGATATACATATATACGAGGGGTGATCCAAAAGTAATGATAATCAGTTATTTCTAGTGCACACAAAAATACAAAAAAATTTCAGTCACTTACTCAGTTAACCACTAGTTCAGGGAAAAAAAATCATATAAATAGGCCACGATTCCCGGGAGCTACATTCATTTGAATACGGACTGTCAAGGAGTGAACATCAAAATGGAAAAACACGAAATCAGAGCTGTCATTAAATACCTCTGCTTGAAAAAAATGTCTACCAAAGACATACACAGCGACTTGGTGGAAACATTAGGGGACTCTTCTCCTCCATATTCCACAGTTGCACGCTGGGCTAAGGAGTTTAAGTTGGGAAGAACATCGACGGAAGACGAACACCGCGAAGGACGCCCATCGACGTCCCTCACTGAAGAAAATGTGAAAAAAGTTGAAGAAGTTGTATTGGAAGATCGAAGAGTGACTATCAGGCATGTAGCTGAGGTCACAGGGATCTCATATGGCAGCATTCAAAGAATCCTTGCGAACGAATTGCATATGAGAAAGGTCTCCGCGCGTTGGGTACCGAAAATGTTAAACGACGAGCAAAAGAAGAAACGAGTCGACATGTCAAGAGCAAATCTCGAAAAGTTCCAGGCAGACAAGGATAATTTTTTGTCACGTTTTGTGACCATGGACGAGACCTGGATCCACCATTTTGATCCTGAAACAAAACAACAATCGATGACATGGAAACGATCCGATGAACCGACGCCGAAGAAATTCAAAGTGTCAAGCTCAGCAGGGAAGGTTATGGCGTCTGTTTTTTGGGACGCTGAAGGAATAATCATGGTGGACTACTTGGAAAAGGGGGCCACTATTACAGGCTCCTACTATGCAGAACAAATAAGAAGATTGCGGGAGGCTATTAAGGAGAAAAGGCGAGGCAAACTGCGGGCTGGAGTGCTGTTCCATCAAGACAACGCACCGGTTCACAAAGCTGCAATTGCCATGGCTGCCATTCAGGAAGCGGGCTTTGAGCTGGTGGAACACCCCCCCTATTCACCAGATCTAGCCCCCAGCGACTTCTATCTCTTTCCACGACTCAAGGAACACCTCCGAGGCAAGAAATTTGACGATGATAGCGACGTGATGGCCGCGGTTGAGGACTTTTTTGAGAGTCAAGATAAAGATTTTTTTTCTAAGGGAATTTTAGGATTAGAAAAGAGATGGACTAAATGTATAGACTTGCTAGGAGACTATGTTGAGAAATAAATTTATTTATTTATTTTATTCATTGTGTTTATTATTGATTATCATTACTTTTGGATCACCCCTCGTACTTCCCAATTTGAATCGTATTTTGGAGTTTTTATTTTTTGCGCGGAACTCGTAAGTATTTTTCTAAAATTAAAGTAACCTATGTTACCCGCTATAATATCAGCTATCTGTCAGTGAAAGTCCCGTCAAAATCGGTTCAGCCGTTTCGAATATTAGTCGGAACAAACACACGGCCAGTCAAAATTTTAAAAATTGTTTTTTTCTTATCAGTAGGTACCGTATATACTTACATAGAATTGAGTGAAAAAGCTGTTTTTTTGTAATTACAAACAGACACTTAAATTTTATTTATTTGTACAAAAAACGAATAGCGAAAACGTAACAAAATGGAATCTTATGCGGAAACATTTTTTTTCAATAAGAAGGTTAAACGATTAGTATTATTCACGCATCACACCTTAAACTTCAAGTACACATTCATCATAGAGGCGAGGGGCTTGCGAGCTAACTTTCGCTTATTAATATTTGTTTTGATAAAAGGGAAATGGTGTCGCGGCATACGACAGAGTACAGACAATGTGCAGCTGAACGGGTGGATAGCAATTAAGGCCGAGAAGGCCTACAATCGCTTGAAAACAAAAGTGATCACACTTTACGCACACTTTAAATCTATGGCAATTTCGTGAAGCGAATCTCTGACGATTTCACCCTATGAAATTTAAAATCATATTAAGTGGCATAATTATGGCGATTTTATGATTTATAATTGTTTGTATGGTGGTAGGATTTCTAGACAGGTACCATCCCGCAAGGTTAGTTATTCTGACGTGAAGCAGTAATGTGCAAATATTACCGAGTTTCGGTCTGTAGGGCACTGATACGTAGTGCAAATTAGTGGCTGTATGAGACTCAGGAACTGACGTCTGACGTCAGGGTGAGGGGCGCAGTGTGGTGCAACACAGAAACGTTCTGGGAAGCACACAATTTGTTTTCAATAGACGTTGCGCTTACCATCAGGTGAACGATTTTTTCGTCTCGCCACTTTCTTCTATAAAAACAATATGTTAATTCACAAAGGACAAACCTTGCGATACCAACTATCAGTTCTAACAAGCATAGCGATGAGCGGCGCTTATTTATACAGAAATTCGTGCGTACATGAAAAGTAATTTCATTTTATATGTGCAGATTATTTTGCTAAGAGCTTACTTCTTTTGTTAGTCAACAGACTAAGTAAGCTTTTGTTATAACAAAAAAAAACCGAGACGTTAAGGTGAACCACATATCATTAAATAAACGAACAAGCCTTAGGTAGCTATTACAATTCCACATAAGTCATGACTTTAATCGTTATATGAGTTAAGTGCGTACCGGCAACAAAACAGCATTATCGGATAAATACTTCCGTGAACGAATCGCCGAATGATCGTTTGCAGTGTTTTGGTACGGCGTGTCTGTCGATGCGAGCACGTGGGAGGGCCGATGCATGGCCGACCCAAACACGGCATGTTCATTTTTAACTCATAGGTCTTTATGATAGCTATCGATACTTCACAATGAACAACAAAAACATTCGAAATTTATTAACAGAGTGCGTTGCTCGCACGTCCTTGAACAAAAGCCGCGCCGATGTGTTTCGCTCTTCCGCTAAAGTGATACGGGTCTAATGTAACCGACGGAGGAGTGCACTTGCGTACAAACGACCACATTCAAAGTTTGTATTTTGTCCGAAAAGGAAATAGTTGAGTGCGATTAGCATAATCGACTGGGAGAAGCTTGTTTTACTATATTTAGCTGAGATAAACGTAAAGACTAGCCGTGTAATTGCGACATTGTAACATGTGGAATAAAAATATCAATACACATACATACATACATATAGGAGGTAGGTCCCATAAGAGGTAAGCAGAGGCCACACACTTAACCTACTTTTTGCCCCCGTGGGAAACGAGACTGTGACGGGAGGCGAACCACGTTGCCGCCATTTTGGTGCAAGTAAAGAAATCTTACTCGCAGTATTGTGACAGCATTGCATGTTATGGTGTTGTTATTCAATAAATAAAGGCTATCCGTATAATGCCTTAGTCTCCTCTTACGACACCTTAGGTAGGAAAGAGGTAGGTGCTATTCTACTCTGCCGACACCTATCGGCAAAAATACCAATAAGGTGTCATATTTACATGCTAATATGTCAACATTAAATAACAATGAGGTGTTAGGTAAATGTTCATGCCACCGTGCGCATCGACGCAGCTCGGAACAAAGGGTTATCTATGATTCAAAAACGTGCCTAAGTTTCACCACGCAACTTCCTGACTGCATGACTTACGAGCACGTGTGGATCCGCGTGTAGTCATCGCATCGATAAGGCAACTAAACACACTCACATCGCGAACATCACATTCTTATAACGTAATACGTATGAATCGAGCCGTACACATAAAGACACTAATAGTCTAGAAAATTAAGCATATCGTATTACGAATTACGTAATAGTTTAAACTATAATTCGGTCATGGTAATGTCAAAATACTGTTTCTTGCAGAAAGCATGATTAACGAACTTGCGCTTTTCAGTAACGTATTGCACGTCGTCGTAAGGAGCAACTTAAAAAACAGTGGAATATTTTTTTTTGGTCTTTGTGTTTAAGTGGAAACAATATAAATAATATTTCGAAGCTCTTTACGCTGATTGTATCTCCTACCTATTTTGTTTAGTAAGGTTGACCTATGCTTTCTTATATTCAGCCGAATATTATCTATACAAATAAATAAAATTGTGTCTGTTTGTTATAACCAAATAACAGCTTTTTACACAATGCTTATAAAAGTATACGGTGCTTATAAGAAAAAAACTTTTTTTTTAAATTTTTGTCTGTGATTTCGGCTAGAACGATTTTCACGGGACTTTCACTTACAGATAACTGATATTATAGCCGGTAACTTAGGCTACTTTAATTTTAGAAAAATACTTAGAGTTCCGCGCAAAAAAATTTAAAACTCCAAAATACGATTCAAATTCGGAAGTATATATGTATATCGTCGATTGGGCGACGGCGTTTCGCGGGAGAAATCGCGGGGCATAGGTAGTAAATTTAATAAAACAAATTTTACGATTTATTTAAAGTCACCCACCCTAGCAAAAATATCTATATTTCGGAATAATACAGCGTAGCCACAGGCCCATGGATGAATGGAAGGATGTCTCAACATTTTTTTTAATATCAAACTGTTGAAGTATGGTACAAATATTGACAACCGTGTGGCCTAGTGGTCAGAGTACCTAACTTCTACGCTGCGGGTTCGAATCCCAGCCGGTCAACATTCATACAAAAAAAAATCTAATTGTTGACTTTTGGGTCTGGTTTTTTGGATTGTCGCCGTGTCTCCGACATCTTAGACTATCTCCGAAGTTAGCGCAAGAGCGTAACATCGCGTACACTTGTGCCACTACATTATCTTCTGCGCAATTGATAGCTTCTGACAGTATTCGGACGTTATCGCTGTGGTTCAAACCCGACAAAAAAAAACATACCATAATTGTGTTTTTTTTAATGGATAAAGTGATGAAACTAGCAAAACATTCTACTGAAGGTGAGTGCAACGTCTGCCCATAACAAATGCTGTGTCACCCAGAACATTTCTGCGTGACACCACACTGTGCCCATCACCCTGAGACATCAGTTCTTAAGTCTCACATGCCCAGTGACAGTGTCTCATGAACGTCATTTCACATGAATGCAAAACTTTATTCTACAGCATAAATCACAGTAACAATTTAAACAACTTATGCTTAATTGTATAGCGGTCATACCACGAAATGTCTAGAAAAAAAAAAAAAACAATTGACACTGAATGGCTCGTGGGGATTTAGGTTAACACAAGTTTGAAACGCTGATGAGTCAGGAGAGAAGCTAACTGTACCGGCCTAGGTTTACTCTTGCTCTGATTACCCACATTTCTCAGATTGCATTACTCACATTTGAAGCCTCTCTTGAACTCATTACACGACCGGTACACATATGTGCTTAACAATAATAAAATTAATGTTTCGCTGAAAATATATTGCAAGTGCGTTCATTACCACCGTGTGGCTTAGTGATTATAGTAGTTGACTCCCACGCAGCGGGTTCTGGGTTCAAATCCAAGCCGGACTCAACATTTTGGCAAAAACAACAATAGTTGGTTATCGGACCTGATTCTTGTGATTGTCCTCGTGTCTCTGACACTGTATCCTAACCTACACGGAACCGTTCGGTTGGGACGACTACTTGAATAACTTCCGATAGTATTCGACAGTTGTCGCCGTGATCGAAAATCGGCCAAGGGGTCTTCAGATCTTAAATGTTTCTAATTATTTAAACTTTATTGTTTACTTTAAAAGGATAGAATGGGCGGGCTTAATGTCTGTTGGCATTCCCTGACAGTCAATCCAGGGCGTAGTGATCTACTGTGGCAGGTGTTTTACATTCAAATTAATCAAAATAAGTTGTCTTATGGTTTGTTGTATACTCACAACATTGTATGTATCTTCAAATTTGATTTCGTATTCATATTGTTAGCAGTGATAGGTTACGCTGCGCGGACGCATTGAATTACGTAAGCGGGTGACTCGGGTTCCATCTATTAGACGGATCTCGGATTTAGTCTTTTTAAAAAAGGTTTAGAATCTAGAAATAATACATTTACTTAAAATGGATATTGAGTGCTAACATTCAAGTCGCGGAGACGAGATTGCCTAATCCTTGTCTTCGCGTTGCCCTGGCGATAGTCAGAGTTGCACTTCGGCATATGTCCCTACGGGTATAACAGATCCTTAAAATAGGGTGAACTGTTGTGAATGTTTCTTTGTATGAACGGGTTAATCTCTTGAATTAGCAGTCGGATTTAAAAAAAATATTTTTGTATTGGATAGCTCAATTCTAGAGGAAGATACTAGGCTATACAAAATAAAATCATGCTTTGACCCCTAGGAGCAATTTATTTTAAATTAAACGGCAGGTAAATTCGCGGGGCACAGCAAGTCGTTCCTAAAGATAATAGTTTCCAGCTCCAAAACCTCTGAAATGAGATTAGGCCCTGTGCTCAGCGATGGGAACTTCATAGGCTGTTTACTTATTTTTATAGTTCATTAACAAAGAAATCAAATAATTTTCTAAGTAAAATATCCAGTATCACGTTTTAGATATTTTAATTTAATATTATGTTTATATTAAGTTGTATTTTTAAATTGACTATGCTTTAAATGTTGACCCACACTATGCTTCTCTGCATAATGGATGCGTTTTACTGACATGGAGTCCACACGTACAAACATCCAGACCCAGACCCGCCTACCAGCAGGAATCGAACTCGGGACCCGTAGCCGAGAAGACAATTGCTCTGCCACTGCGCCAACCGATCAGATTAAAAGTAAAAGATATAACCCCAAAAATTAATAAGGCTTGTTGTCCTACTTGAACTGGTTTCATTTCGATAAAGGGCAAAGAAATATAGATACATATATAAATATGACATTTCTGATAATGTTATTGTCTAAATTACTCATTGGTTACGGTAGAAAAACGAATTAATTTTTTATAATAATAAATAATTGTCTCCTCTTCCGACCACGGCAACATATATAGTATGTATATAGGATAGTAAGTGCCGCAGGTATCGTACCATCTTCCCATATCATGTTATGTGATAAAATTAGGGGAAGAGCTGCGTAAAATATAGTTAATAAATGCACGACACGACGACGTTAGGTTGTTCTAATAATAATATTAGTTTTCCTGTATTTTGGAGACATGTCCTTCTGTCAGACTTTCGACCACGACGACAAGTTCCGAATACTGAAGGCCAAATGCGCAGGAGATATCATAGTGGCACAGGTGTACGCAGTAGGAGTGCTACTCCTTATAACCTACCTGCGCCTTATGCAACGCCCTTGCGATAACATTGGAGGTAGTCTAGGATGCAGTCTCACTGTCTACTAGTACTACTATCAGCTAGTATATAACTAGCGTCGACTTTATGTTATTACTTCTATATTAATCATATGTGTGATACATTACTTTAAACAGAGCGCTACTCTATTGGTATATGAAATGTATTTATTTCAATTTATGTAGTCTTTTTGTTCGAATTAATTAATTGCGTTACGTCAAAGACAGTTCCAAGTGTAAATTCGAAAGGAACATACGACTAAGAGAAAACACTGCAAGCGTAGGCGATTGACTGTGCAACAGATAGGTTCTCTACTGCGTAGCGACATTTATTCGGGCAGTGGAACAATACCACGAATTAATTATCGTTGTAACATCTGTATGGCCCACATTGGATTCGTAGTGTAGAAACACTGACAGCCTACACGCTGCGGTGCTACAATGCGACATTGTGTGCGATGATTCTTTGAAACGATACGTAAACAACGCATTGGTAGCCAATTCCAACAGCGTAAATATTCGATGAGGATATTGGTAGTAGAGTTTCAGGCTATGCGATTTAATCTGAAGACACGCATGTATCCTTTTATTTACATACACCTAGCGACTCGTCTTTATTTGGCCTACATGTTAAGTTTTTAGTGCATTAAGCTATAATACACAGCACAACTAAAAGAGGGGTAAATAACCGCAGTGCCCGTCAAGCAGTAGTGTGCAAATGAAATGAAAATTCTTTCTTTTTCGTAATATAAATTTCGTTACTCAAATGTATTTTTTTTTATAATCTACCGTTTTATAATCTACGTTTCGTATCCTCTGACGGAGAACAGGCGAAAGAAACTCCGTAGTTATCCTCTTTTCTGTAATTATTTTTTCATCTTATTCAAAAATACATAATAAATAAATTTAACAAAGAATAGTCTCATAGAAAACCAAAGCACGCTCCATGTTAAAGTTTGAGACAAGATTAAATAATAAACATAAAACATTTTCGGTCTGAAGGGCACTGTTTATTATTGGAGATGAGACATTCAAGAACTGATATACGGATATGGAGCATATGTGGTGAAACACAGAAATGTTCTATCCGACATACCATTTGTTAAGGGCAAACGTTGCACTCTACATCGAACAAGTTTTTATTATCCTTAATAATAAAATATGACTACTTAGATAAGTTATCCAATCATATTTTGGACCACATTATCTACGTTGTCTTGCGTTGTTAGACAAATTAATTTCCTAAACTTTTATTTTTATTGGATAAAGTGACGGGACGAGCAAAACGTTCACCCGATGACAAGTGCAACGCCCGCCCACAACAAATGCTGTGCCACTCAGAACAATTCTGTGTGGCACCACACTTGAGACATCTGTTCTTAAGTCCCAAGACAATTTACGATAGCTAACGATAGCTCTTTGTTCTTCATGCCAAAACACAGAATAACTGGTCCTATGGTTGTACCTACCTAGGCGGATTCTTGCATAGAAATTCTACCCCACCAGTAATAATAATTGACATAAAATGATAATTAACATTAAATAAATATTGTTTAGTATAACATCGAATTGAAACAAAAACAGTTATGTCGCTATGTGGAAGGCATTTATAGAATGTAGTAAATAGCTAATACGGGGTAAGTTTTGCAACAACGTAGCCGTTAAAATATACCGCATTACCATTATTACAAACACTACCGTATTACCAACAACTGACATTTAGATGCCGCTTGCTTAACAGAAATTAATTCGCCAAATTAAACAATAAAAAAAGCTAACGGACTTCACATACTCATACAGCTAATCGAATGTACAGTAGTACGTGCATATTTTATTTTCGATTAGAGCTCATATGAATACAATGAGGATCTCTTGCAAGACTGTTATTGTGGATAAAGATTATTTTGAAATGAAACCGTTAAACAAACTGTGGTAATAATTGCCGTGGAATTCTTCAAGTTATATTTAAACTGCTATTATTATAATATAATTTAGGATCTTGTCTTAAATCTGTAGTCAAATGTTCTTTCTAATTATGGTGTGGGAAATGAGGCAGCTTATAGCCTAGTATTCTACGTTACAATTGAACAAATGATCCATTTTAGAGTCCAGGTCTATTCTCACTACTAATACCAATGCGTATTATACATACATACATAAGATCACGACTGTATCCCATTAGGGGTAGTCAGAGACTGGGCACTCACTGCAAAAGCAGATGACTGCCACTAATCCACGTTTCACCAAAACAATATAATGCACTTGTAGTGATAGGTGGTGAGCCCATCGCCACCATGCGTATTTTAGGGTAGTACAAAATGCCGTTCTACTGCTGGTGTTCCAAAAACATATTTTTTTGTTAACTACTTAAACACTTGTGTAGGATTTTGTAATACCAAACTAGGAAATAAAAAAAATCATCTTTAATTCGTCTCAAGTCTTCGAAAAAGCGGTGTCAATAACCGCGTTATGTTAATTAATGTTAATATCAAAATTATAGGAATAGTTCGTAAATTAAACAGTAAACCGACAGTAGTACAATCATTTCGTGAAACCGAGAGTAATTAATTAATGCTCAATAAGCCAGGGGCCGCCTAAAGCAGCTTTCACTTAAAGCCGCCCACTGAGCATCAGGACTGGTTTCTTGGTACCCGGCAGATTAAGTATTAGCTTTACCAGATAGCGCAACTTCGTTTAAGTTCTGTTCAGGAATCACAAAAATGTCGATAACACAAATTCGTAATGAATTAAAAAAAATATATATACACTTCGAGGTCTATTCTGGATGGTAACTCATGATAGATGCGTATGAAAACATTAAAAAGTAAAAAAATACTCTACTTATTGCTCACAGAGTAAACTACATAAACAATAACGATGACAGGAATTATATACATAACTAGCTGTGCCCCGCGGTTTCACCCGCGCAAAAAAGCCGACCACGATCGATGATATAAACATATACTTTCTTATAAATCAGATTTTTTACTAAAATTTTTTTTTCTACAATTAAAGAGGCTTAAGTTACTCGCTATAATATGAGCTGTCTGTCAGTGAAAGTTCTGTCCAAATCGGTCCAGCCGTTTCGGATATTAGCCGGAACAAACAATCAGTCAAAAATTTTACAAATTGTTTTTTCTTTTATGTACCGTATATACTTTAATAAGCATTGAGTAAAAAAACAATTTTTTGGTTATTACAAACAGACACTTCAATTTTATTTTGTTTGTATAGATAATAAAGACAAATAAATTTCGAAGCGTTTAAAAAATATGCTTAAAATTTTAAAAAACTTGCTACTGTGCAAACTGTCCGTCCATAAGCAACGGCTGCAACTAATTATGTAGCGCGTTTCAAAGAAATCTTAAAATTTCGCCAATTAGTCTCTCCTAATTATAAATTTCTTATCCAATTTGATTGATATAGTCATAGCGAGAGTAAAAATTATGATACGCTTTGCAATTCTGACAGAGAAAGTCAACAATAGTTTATAAAACATTTAAGAGGCAAAGGAAACGTCGGGCACAAAAATCCTACTGTCTCATCATCATCATTTAAGCCCATAAAATCCACTGTTGAACATAGGCCTCACCATAGATTGGCACAAATCACGATCCTGAGCCATCTGAACCCATCGACTTCCCGCAAAACCGTGCAGGTTCGTTGCTCTATCTAGTGGGGGGTCGCCCTACAATGAATACCAGGAGATGGGCAGCAGAATCATCTTCCTGGAACATCAAAATAAACAAACTGCGGTTGCCTACCCGCCTGCCGAGCGTGACAACTATAGCAAATGCCCCCAAAATGAGAGGTACAATAACCCTACTGTTTATTGCGACTTCGTTCGTGTGAACTTGTGAATTTATTTAGACATTAAAAAAATTAGTATAAATATACGAGGGTGGATTGAAAAGTACTCGGCCTAACCAAGAAAATAAACACATACTAAATCAGTTATAGTTTTAAATTTTACTACATAATCACCATCAAGTTCAATACACTTTTGCCACCTCCCCTTCCAAGCATTTAGACCGTTAAAAAAAATGATTCTTCCTTAGAGTCAAATTATGCGTCTACAGCTGCTTTGACCTCGTCGTTTGTCGAAAATCTTTGACCTCCCAAGTGCTTTTTTAGGTTAGGGAACAGAAAGAAGTCTGATGGTGCCAGATCAGGTGAATACGGCGGATGCGGTAACAGTTCAAAGCCACAGTTGTGAATTCCAGCCATTGACTGTACTGACGTGTGAACACGGGCGTTATCTTGATGAAACAGGACTTTTCTTCTGAGCATTCCTCGACGTTTTTCTCTTATTTCCTCTCGTAAACGACGTAGTAAGGTGCAGTAGTAATCAGAGTTTATAGTCTGACCCCTTTCAAGATAATCAATCATAATCACACCTTTCGAGTCCCAGAATACTGAAGCCATATCACCTTATTTGCCGACAAAATCGACTTAGCTTTTTTAGGGGGTGGTGAACCAGGTCTTCTCCACTGTTTTGATTGTTGTTTTGTTTTCGGTGTACAGTAATGAACTCATGTTTCGTTCCATAGTAACAAAACGATTCAAAAAATCATCTGCATCGGCTTCAAATAACTCCAAACAGTCGCGTGAAATAGTCAATCGCGTCCTTTTTTGTTCAACTGAAAGCAGTCGCGGAACCCACCTCGCAGACACCTCGTGGAAACCCAACTCGTTGACAATGATGTTTTGAGTTCGTTCATAAGAGATGCCTATAATCTCGGCTATCTCTCTAATTTTTAATCTGCGATCTCCCATTATTAAATCAAGTACTTTTTTAATATTTTCGTCAGTAGTTGACGTCGAAGGCCTTCCAGAGCGGGGTTCATCTTTCACACTCTCTCTACCACGCTTAAATTCTGCTATCCATTTTTTGACGGATGAATATGACAGAGCACAATCGCCTAATGTACTGACCATGTCATCATGGATGGCTTTTGATGATAGTCCCTTCTTATGGAGGTACTTAATGACGGCACGCTGCTCGATTTGCTCCATTAGCGGATATTATGACCGATTACTTTGTTAATAAATTTATAAAATCACAACTAATTCTCGCACACGTTTCGAACTTCACACAATGAACTAGTCTGAACTGAACTAAATAATGTGGGTAGATTTGATTTTTAGAATTGAATGGATCTGTGTTAGGCCGAGTACTTTTCAATCCACCCTCGTACATTAAGCGTTTATATCACAGGTTCTGTGGGTGAAATATAATTGAAAAATTCTTTATAAGTTTGGAATCGGTAAAACAAACACGATGATAACAGTAATATTATAGATACAACATATGCCGATAGGTGCCTGGCAGAGTAGAATACCACCTACCTCTTTCTTAACGACTTGTAGTAAGAGGCGACTAAGGTATTGCACGGACGGCCTTTAATCGTGTAGAATACCATAATATGCGACAGATACTGAGACATAACTCAGTTATTAAGTCTCATATGCCCAGTAATTACAGTAGCTCTCGATGCCCTTGAAACCGAAACACAGTAATGTTTGCTCCACTACTGCTTCACGGCAGAATAACTGGCCTTGCGCTGGTACCTACCTAGACAGATTCCTGCATATTAATCCTACCACCAGAATTACAAAAATGGCGACATCCTCCTAATAACTACTACTAGATGTCGTCAACTTTAGAACGTACATAATATTTACTTAAATGTCACCGGCGATTAATGAAGATGATTGTAAATCTCAAGGAGTTTCGCATTTCGCATGTTTCTTCTCCATCAGAGGAACCTCATTACTGAAACGGCGGTATAATTTAAAGAAATGACGTTTAACAAACGAAATACATATTTTTTCGTCGAAAAAAAAAAACGGATTTTCTTTTCATTTAAAAGTGACGTCTGCAAGAATCATAAGAGTTAGCTCAAGCACGTACACTCCTTTTCACGTTCTTGTATCCAACGAAATACTAATGCGATAAGATCGTAAACAGGGTCAGTTGCAGTGTCGGATTGGACAATTGTAATACACTCGGCGTCAAAAAAATCTCACATCCGAAAAAAATAATTTAAATACCATTTTAACACAACAGGGCAATGGCAATGTTGTGGTTTGAGGGTATCATTCGAAAGCTAATTTCATTAGTTTTCAGGAATTTTAATTTAATTTTACTTTTATAACGAGACGAAAGAGAAATTAAAGAAAAAGACAGGGTATGTACAAATTTGCAAATTAATAATTAAAAAAATAAAATAAATAAATACAAAAAAAGTTCTTAAAACCTACTGTTACCCCCCCTTGCCTTGATAACGGCTTCCATGCGATCTTTCATGGACCTTACGAGGATCGCAACAGCCTCTTGGGGTATTTGTTCCCACTCTTCAAGTACCGCATCTTGGAGCTCTTGAAGAGTGGCTGGAGCTGGATCTCGAGCTCGCATGCGCCGTTTTAGGTCATCCCAGAGATGTTCTGTTGGGTTAAGGTCTGGACTTCGTGCTGGCCAATGCATAACAGGGATATCGACCTCCTGTAAATAATCCCGTACAATAGCCGCGGTGTGGCAACGAGCATTATCATGCATTAACATGAAACCATCACCGATATAACCAGCATACGGGACCACATGTTCCTCCAGGATTTCAGTAATGTACCGACCAGCATTTAATGACCCTTGCCCACGGCCACCCCGAGTCCGGGAAACGCACACAAGTTCCGTTTCCCCGTCGACGGAAATGCCGCCCCAAAACATACACGAGCCACCCCCGTATTCGACGGATTCTTCGAAGCAGGGTTGTGTGAACCTCTCCCCCTGTCTTCTGTAGACCCTTCTACGTCTGTCATTGCAGAAGAGACAGACCCTCGTCTCATCAGAGAAGAGTACGGTCCGCCACTGTTCTAGAGTCCACTCGCAATGATTGCGAGCAAAGTCTAGGCGATCTCTGCGATGCTGTGCAGTAAGTTTTGGACCTTTAGCAGGTCTATGGGCTGTTAAACTCTTTTTGTGTAACCTTCTTCTTATCGTAGAAACACTCACAGATGTTCTCCGAGTTGATCGAAGTTGTTGTTGCAACTCAACAGCATTTGTAAAACGGTTTCGTAAAGATGTCGTAACGATGAAACGGTCATCTCTTTCTGATGTGCACCGTTTTCTTCCAGATCCCGGTTTTCTAACATAACCACCAGTCTGCTGAAAACGTTGGAACACCCGTCGAACTGAAAAACAGGACAGGTTCAACTGTCGAGCAACGTCACACTGCTGCATCCCCGACTGCAATAGGGCAATCACTTCTTCAATTGCTTCTTCAGAGCTGGTGTCCATCTTTACTTGTTCTTACTTGGGTTACTTGTTCACGTTATGTGTTCACTGCAAAGTCTAAATTACGACTGGCCCATATTTCATCCAGATCGACCCTTTTTAGGTGGTGTAACTAGCGTCCTTACTAACGAGCATTTGACAGTGTTTGTTTTTGACGCTCTATAATGATAAATGTTGTAATGATTTCATGATTTTTTTATTAATAATGTAAAGCTATTCAAATACCCATTTCAAACATACCAATATTTATATAAATGTATTCGTTTCTAGCCATTACAGCCATTTTTCGCGCAAACTCAGAGAGGTGCGATTTTTGTGACGCTGAGTGTATATTCAGACACGCAAAATTAATAATTTTGTGTAGCACAGACGTTGGCTTCAGCTTCAAATCTTGAGAATCGTAGTCGAAAATATCGAGGCGTCTAGATGAGAGAGTTGGTAGTGAATTCTTATTAATGTAGATATTTTTTTTAACTCAGCATATTAAAACTGTTCGTTTTTTTCAGCCTATCACTAGTCCACTGCTAAACATAGGCCTCCCCCATAGATTGCCACAAAAGTTAGTAGCTCTCTTTTTGGGGGGTTTTTGCCACAGTTGACACGCTTGGCAGGCGGGTTATCAACCGCAGTTTATTCAGATTTTTCAGGAAAATGCTGCTGCCCATCTCCTGATGTTTAATTTTCCTCTCTTGACTTTTACGACACCAGGGATGAGATGAGGATTCATGTAATTGTAAATAATTTTAATTATTCATTATGTACGCTGTTGAAAGTAGAACAGTGCAAGCATTTCATGACGCACTCTTTTTCTCTTTCACTCGTGTATTAAAAACGATGCGTGTTTCGCAAGATGTTTGACGGCGGAACAGCCCGAAATGCTCTGTATTAAATTTACTACAAGTCTTGTTGTGATCAAAGCGATTCAGCGACATAGGGACGGCCTACAATGCGTCCCAATCAAAAAATAATAGTATGTTTTTCACAAACCTGACATTCGTCTCAAAATTCTAATCTTGGAATTATGTTTTATGCTGTGCTTAGACGTGAATACAAAAAAGTTGTCTCCTAGCTAGGATCGGCTTATCTCAGGTTTATTATTAGCTGTAACTAAAAAATTTAGCTGGCGAAAGAGATGTTTAATACATATAATCGTATTAATTGACGTTCTTGCACGCGCCGCTGTTGGTACTTTCTACGAGACTTGTCTACAATGCGTTCCACAAAGAACAATCACATATTTTTTTGTGTATATTAGTAAAAGTAAACACGCCGCATTTGAATCGCTTCTAAAATGCAGCTGTTTTCATTTAGGTTATGGCCATGTACAGACTGAAAAATTTTTATTCGCCTGTTTACGTATGTTACAACATATAAAAAGATTAGGCACATTATAAAGCAAAATATATATATATTTATTACATTTTTAAATATATCTGCCGATATCATTTGGTCGAGTACACTCAAATGGACGCTTAATGAGCGTGAACCGATACGCACAGACAACGTTCACTCATGTGCGCATGACCATGTGTTGAAAGCACAAAAAACAAAAAACATCTAGGGAGTGGAATTTTGTGGGAGTTTGTTATATTAATAAATCCTTTTCTCGCCAATGTTTAGATAATTTTAGAAACAATCACCGTGGTAGCTCAGTCGGCGAACGCTCGCCTTAGATTTGAACGCGAGTGACTTGGTCTCAATGTCCTGCGCCGTCGGCACCTTTAAAATAGTTTTGCAATTTTAAGTTCTGATTTACCATGAGCACAGGCGGTGAAGGAAAACATCATGAGGAAACCGGCATTTCTGGGAAATAAAAATATTTTATTTCCCCGAAATCACGTTTCACGATTTTGCGGACAGTCGATGTATGCAGGTGACTCAGGACCTTGTTTTGTGGCAATCTATGGAGGACGAATATGTTCAACAGTGGACTAAAACAGGCTGAAATGAAAATGATGATGATATTTGCAACTGTTTGTGCTGTACTCAATCACGATTTATGAAATTATATGCAGAGATATAGGTAGAGAAATACGGGGGTTAGTGTGAACGTCGCGTAGTTGTGATCGTCCCCGTGTTTCTGACACTGCATCCTAGCCTACCTCCTATCTTATCGCATCAGCGTAACATCAAGCTCGAGTAGGTTGGGACGAGTGAGTGCCTCCGTGTTTGCGCCTTCACTTGTGACACCACAATATATCCTGCGCAGTTGATAGCTTCCGACAATATTCAGAAGGTGTCGCCGTGGTCGCAATCGGCCGGAAAGGCACCATCATCATCGTATTTACATAATTTAAGCAGAAGACGATTGATGATTATTATCATCATCTTATTATTATTGTCCATTCCAGGAAAGAAAGCCTTTCCCAAGAAGAGAAAATTTGCCGTAATCACTACTTCTGGTAAGAGAATTAGCGAATCCTCTCCCACATATTAGACGCTGCGGCCCGTCACCGGTTTTTTTCGCTCCGCAATTTTTCAAAATAGCTTTCACTAAACTGATTTCATATTGGGGTATTTCCTTGCAATCATCATCACTGAAACCCATCGTAAATCCTTTATTGAACACGGACCGTTAACAAAATTGACCAAGTTGTTCATGGCCTAGCAGCCCGGTTGGCAACTGCAGTTTAAGTGGATTCTGCTGTCCGTCCTCATGATTACCTATGCTACCTTTGACCTTTAACAACAATCACAGAATGAGAAGGAGTGAGTTTTAGCTTGAAAATTCATAAAATTGGTGTATTAAAAATATAAGATTGGTGTATTAAAAATATAGTTTAAAATTGATGGTAACCGAAGTTTTTGTATTTCATGACATAAGATCAATACTTTTTAACCTTGACTATTGATCGCCATTCGCCATTTCAGCCTATAACTACTAGTCCACTGCTGAACACAGGCCTCCCCCATAGATTGGCACAAGTTTGTAGCTCTCATTTTGGGGGAATTTTGCTTACCACTCTTGGCAGGCGGGTTGGCGGCGACTATTTATAATTTAATGTTTTTATATGATATTACCGACAGATATTAGATGTCAGACAATTGTGTAGACTTAAAGACGATATAAGCGTCAGATTTTTTTTGTTTTGTGTGTGTTAATAATCCAAATAAACAAATATTATGGGTAAATTAAAAGTTGGCAATGTATTTCCTGAATCATAAAAACAAAGTGAAGCTGTTATATCAACAATAGAAATTAAAAAATAAAGTAACAATGACAACATAATCATATTAGCTACAGCATCCCTGCATTTTAATAGCAGATTACATAAGTGTTAAGTTACAAGTATAAAAATCAATTGAAACGATCGCTACCCTTTCGAGCAAGACTGCGGGAGGGAATGGGTATGGTACCCTATTAACAAACAAGTACTGAGCAAAGTCCTCCGCTCGTTCTGTACCAAAAATAGCGATAGCAATAACGATGAGTAATGAATAGAGAGTTGTAATTCGCGCCGTCGCCCCCCGCCCACGCATCTCTCGGTGCGCCGCGCATCCACTCGGAACAATGCTCGTCGGTTTACTTTCTCGATTGACTCACTGATTCAATGCGTGCTTGATATTTGAATTAGATTAATGGGACCAGTCTTAATTGTCCGAGGGTGGCGTAGGTCAAACTGAGCTTTATTTGGTAGTGTAAGCTACGCTAGTCTTAGCTTGCACCTGAGACTATTAGAAGGGATGAATAACAAATGAGCGCAAAAATCTTAAGTGCCGCCATTCGTCTAAGATATGTCGAGTCGGTGCTTAAAATTATTAAACTAATATTTAACGACAATTATCAGTTGCACGGTAAATAGTCAGCAAATATGTTTGAAGTTCTGTTATCGGCAAAGCAATTGGTTGGTAGTGTTATTAATGAATAATTACAATAAGCTCTAAGCCTAAGTTAGTCAACATTTCCTTGCTATCCTATTTACTATTTATAAATCTCTAATACGACGAACTGTTTAACTATTTTTTTTAAAAAAAAAACAATATTCATGTTAACCACTCAAACTAATCTTAAAAGCTTGGTAGGAGATGTTTGGCGAGATATCCCGCGACGTCATGTTCTGTAGTCCGTAACCTTAAATCATTACGCTATTGGCGCTAAAAATTATTTTTTGTAATATGTGAAGATTGAGGAATTGAACGGAATTTTACATTTGACAAAACCATTACGATTTAGATGGCAAAGACATTCATGAGTCCAACCAAACAAACAAAACGACGGCCCGTTGTAATGCAATACGTGTTACATTATGCCTACGTGTTTTGTGTTACACCCATCTCTCATTTCCTCTTATATCTTTAATCTACATTGATTCTCGGTAACACTGCTGCAAACAAAAGTTATTGCTGTTTGAACTCAATAATTGTATGTAAATATGTTCAGGACATTGTACGAGGAAGAAATAATAAAATATTTGCGGTTGCATGGAAATTATCGACGGGTCCCAAACAAACGTCTGACCCTGGAGTGGTCCTACGTGGTCGTAAGCTTTTAAACCAACAATAGCCCTCTTCACAACAAAGAAATGACGAATTATTACTGGAGCCGGTAAATTGATAAAAACTGCAGTAATAAATATGTCGGAGAACGTTTTATGAGCGAGGAATTATCGCCGCGAACCATTTCAGTAGTGCAAAAATCTGTATGTGCGAAAATAAAGGTTCCGCAACGATTCCTACGATAAGATGTTCAGATTTTTCAGGAAACTGTAATATACTAAAAGAAAATTTCACACAACAATAAATTTAAAGTATATCGTAACACTTATCCTTCCACTATTCATCTATACAAATAAATAAAATTGATCTGTTTGTAATAACAAAATAACAGGTATTTACCCAATGTTTATGAAAGTATATACGGTACTTAGAAGTTATAAGAAAAATACAACTTTAAAATTGTCTGTCTGTTTGTTCCGGATAATCTTCGAAGCGGCTGGACCGATTTTGACGGGACTTTCACTGACAGCTTTTATCTGATATGATTATTTTAGCTGATATGATGCGGGTTACTTGGGCTACTTTAATTTTAATTTTATATACTTTAAACTAATTAGTATATGAGCAAAAAAATAAAATCCCCCAAATTCCGATTTAAATAAGATCGGGGTCGGCTATTTTACGCGGGTGAAACCCAAGGTGATAAAGGCATTTACAAAATGCTTCAGTTTTAAAATAAGTCTCCTGAGTCTCTAAAAAACTATTATATATAGCTGCCATTTTTCGTAAAAAAAAGGTAAACAAAAAATAAGAAAACAAACTATTTGCTACATTCGCGTAAATCAAATAAAAATAATAATAACCATTGTCATTGTTACTTTATTGTGTATTCTTTTGTGATGTGAAATAAAAAACTTTTTTCATTAGTCCATGTGGAAAGATTTGGGTGATTGAAATTTTGCGAACATTTCATCACGATTATAGTTACATAATGTGTAACGATGACCCACAACAGGTTTGAGAGTGAGTCAAGGAAAGATTTTGATAACGGACCTCTCAATAGTGAACAAAGAGATCAGTTCAATGAAATAATGACTAATACTTTTTTGAAGAAAGACGTAAGGTCAACACTTGTTCAATATAGAATACGCTTTTCAGTTTCCATCGTGAAGTAGTTACTTAAGTCTTTGTTTTAGGTTACTTTAATGCGACAGAATGAGATAAGTCTCAAATTATGCATCGGTAGTGGAGAAGTTTAAACAAAGGAGCTTAGCATACGGAGTTAATAGGAAATAACATGCGTCGGACTCGGCGGGCCGCTTCCCAGATGCAGTGTGTAAAGCGAGTGTACACTGACATCGCACTGTCTGCGCGGGCGCATGTACGCACTAATGGACGCGTGTCGCGTCGCTGACCCCCGACCCACGCCGGGTTCAATGCTCGGGCCCTCCGTTCCCTATACCGCAGCCCTAAGCCCTCGGTCCAGGACCTTAACCCAATGAATAGAAAACAGGGCTAGCATACTTCAAAAGGATAATCATCTTAGTGGAAATAAGGGAGTTATAACTAATTATCATCGCTAAATCAAATATGTACATCGCTTGTTGTGATTATTTTTATAGGAAATAGTGACGAAACGAGCGTAAACGTTCACCAGATGGTAAGTGCAACGCCTGTTCATAAAAAATGCTGTGCCATCCAGAAAAATTCAATGTGACACCACACTGCACCCGTCACATAAGTTCTTAAGTGCCATATGCCCAGTGATAACACTAGCTCTCCCCTTGCTCCCTGGTGTCCTTCAAACCGAAGCAGTGATTTGCACGCTACTGCTTCACGGCAGAAGTACTAGCCCTGGGGTGGTACCTACCGGAGACGGATTCGTGCATAGGAATCCTATCACCAGTTAAACATTACGCAGTACAAAACATTTTGCATATAAGGAAGTAAAATTTATCTTAATCAATCAATAGATCAATGATTATGATTTCTTATATTTACGCGAACACTAGTTTCATTTAAAAGATCAATGATTACTGTAAATAGTATACAAATAATAGTATAACAACAGGGGATCCTTACAATTTGATTACAAGGACGGCAACAATAACAATAGTTCACTTAGCTAGTTAGCAATCTACCTTACATATTAAATTATTATTTTGGACTATGCCATGAAATTATTGCTTTTAGAATGGAAAGTATATTACTGTTTAAAGCAGATTACTCGATTGAGTGTTTTAAGCATATATAAGAATATAAACATACATACAGTCTCGTCTTTTTCTCAAAAGGGGTAGGCAGATGCCACATAAGTAGCCCACTTTTCGTAGGAAACGAGACGTGACGTGTGGCGAACCACGTCGGCCGCCATTTTGGTAAGAGTCAAAAAAATTCTTACTCCACATTGCGTTCCCACGAGTATTATAGTGACAGCATTGCATATTATGGTATTATTCTCCACGAATAAAGGCTGTCCGTTCAATACCTTCTTACGACAGCTCGGTAGGAAAGAGATAGGTGCTATTATACTCTTTCGGACACCACGGCTGATGTAGTAAGTATATAAACATCTATACAAATTTTAATATATGATGATAATACATAATTATATATTTTCAAGTAAGTTAAGATAAAGAAAAATAATTTAACATATCACGATAATTTAACATATCACGATATTTAAACTCTCACTCGATGACTATCTCTGAACAACCCTGCCTGGACCGCAGATAATTTTATAACATTTAATCGGCAGTGAAGATGTACGGCACTTTACATTGTTAAATGCCTACGACGTTCGTAACTTATAAAATTATCAGTTTAATGACATTATCCTGTTTGTGTTCAGTTACCCTTAATTAGTAGTAATATATAGACATGCGTAATACAATACGAATAAACACATAATGAAATGACTGCACTAATGATTTATGTGTTGATTATTGTTTTACTAATTACTTGACAATCACCTCCATTGAGACGGACACACGGACGACAGCGCAAAGATAATTCTTTGTTTCCGTAGTACAATTTCGAATTAATATTTCTTAGCAGCTGAAATAAGTGTCGGCCTTGGCTGAGTGAAGTAAAAAATTATCACGTTATTGACCCTTACAGAACATTTACGTACCAAAAACATTTTAAAATATATAGCAGATTCCATCGAGGTCTCGCAAATTAACTAGAGAAATAAAAATCAATTAGACGGAACACAAATTCTAAAGCGACTACACTGGTGGTAAGATTCCTATGCAGGAATCAGTCTAGGTAGGTACCTCCGCAGGGCCAGTTATTCAGCCGTGAAACAGTAGTGAGCAAACAGTAGAACTGATGTCTCAGGCGACGGATGTAGTGTGGTGCCACACAGAATTGTTCTGGGCGACACATGCAAATGTAATGGACAGTCGTCACACTTATTATCAGGTGAACGTTTAGCTAGTCACTTTCTCCTACAAAAAAATATATAATTTGCAATTTAAAGTCGATAGATTAACACAAGTCACAAAATGTATCGGAATGACATTTACGACCGTTCGGTACATCATGTCAATCCCATACGTATCACTTTTCCGTTGTCGTTAACGATAGTAGATTGCAACTTATCAAAACTCTCTGTTAAAAAAGTAACATTGCGCCTCTCACTTCAAGATCCAGTCGTTTAAATGAAAATGGTAAAACTACACAAAACGTAAAAAATACTGAATATTCCAGTAATTGTAGCTAGCGAGACGGCCCGGCGCACCTGTGAGCGATTATACAAAAGCGGACGGGTGCATTTGAGCCAGACACAAATGGAACCTGCCACTCTCAGAGTGAAACTAGATGGTAGATTATTGTCACTTTTGCAGCCGTAAATCATGATGAGAAAAGCAAGAATTTTTACCGTTACCATTACCAGATAAAACCAAAATAGATACCTGAAACAAATCACAAAGTTCTTATACTTTAACGGCGGTTACATCATAACCAGAGTTTAGTACAACGCCAGCAGCCATTAGGTGAGCGTGTTCCAAATTCAACATATTGAAAATATTAATAAAGTTATGCATTAGGTTTGTGTCTGTTAACATGGAAAGGAGGGAACTAAAAAGGAGGAATGAAGTGAAGCGAAGAATCGTAATTGTGCTAGTTAAAACCTAAAATTGAGAAAGGAAGCTGAGAAATAATAGCTTATACTTCCGCTTTAGCTCGTAGCGACATCTATGTAGCCACATGAGAAACTCAAGAAATAGCTCAAACGTCTATAATCGTGGTATGAAAGTTTCTGAGATGCGAATTAGTCCGGTCATTTTAGACAATTGAAATAAAGAAAATTCCGACAGAGCCAAATCTTCGTAGAGACCTTAGGTTTACCACAAGGAATATAGTGTCAAAAGTTCCCATCAGTCCCATGTGAGCTTAGGGACTTATTCGGGGTCCAAAGTAAAAATTTTCGGTTTTTTGGATTTTTCTCGAAAACGGTAAGTTTTTTCGAAAAAGTACCTTAGAGCAAAGTAGTACGAGGGTGGATTGAAAAGTACTCGGCCCAGATCCATTCAATTCTAAAAATCAAATCTACCCACATTATTTAGTTCAGTTCAGACTAGTTCATTGTGTGAAGTTCGAAACGTGTGCGATAATTAGTTGTGATTTTATAAATTTATTAACAAAGTAATCGGTCATAATTTCCGCGAATGGAGCAAATCGAGCAGCGTGCCGTCATTAAGTACCTCCATAAGAAGGGGCTATCATCAAAAGCCATCCATGATGACATGGTCAGTACATTAGGCGATTGTGCTCTGTCATATTCATCCGTCAAAAAATGGATAGCAGAATTTAAGCGTGGTAGAGAGAGTGTGAAAGATGAACCCCGCTCTGGAAGGCCGTCGACGTCAACTACTGACGAAAATATTAAAAAAGTACTTGATTTAATAATGGGAGACCGCAGATTAAAAATTAGAGAGATAGCCGAGATTATAGGCATCTCTTATGAACGAACTCAAAACATCATTGTCAACGAGTTGGGTTTTCACAAGGTGTCTGCGAGGTGGGTTCCGCGACTGCTTTCAGTTGAACAAAAAAGGACGCGATTGACTATTTCACGCGACTGTTTGGAGTTATTTGAAGCCGATGCAGATGATTTTTTGAATCGTTTTGTTACTATGGACGAAACATGGGTTCATTACTGTACACCGGAAACAAAACAACAATCAAAACAGTGGAGAAGACCTGGTTCACCACCCCCTAAAAAGGCTAAGTCGATTTTGTCGGCAAATAAGGTGATGGCTTCAGTATTCTGGGACTCGAAAGGTGTGATTATGATTGATTATCTTGAAAGGGGTCAGACTATAAACTCTGATTACTACTGCACCTTACTACGTCGTTTACGAGAGGAAATAAAAGAAAAACGTCGAGGAATGCTCAGAAGAAAAGTCCTGTTTCATCAAGATAACGCCCGTGTTCACACGTCAGTACAGTCAATGGCTGGAATTCACAACTGTGGCTTTGAACTGTTACCGCATCCGCCGTATTCACCTGATCTGGCACCATCAGACTTCTTTCTGTTCCCTAACCTAAAAAAGCACTTGGGAGGTCAAAGATTTTCGACAAACGACGAGGTCAAAGCAGCTGTGGACGCATATTTTGACTCTAAGGAAGAATCATTTTTTTAACGGTCTAAATGCTTGGAAGGGGAGGTGGCAAAAGTGTATTGAACTTGATGGTGATTATGTAGAAAAAAAAAATATAACTGATTTAGTATGTGTTTATTTTCTTGGTTAGGCCGAGTACTTTTCAATCCACCCTCGTATCTTAAAATTCTCTATAAAAATGGTACTCATGATTTTTTCTCTAAGACTCACTATTTCCCAGATATTGAGCTTGTAAGAATCATGTTCTACATAGTATGCACACAAATGCCACGTATATACATATTTAGGTACTCAAGCAAGCATTATCAGCTTATCCAAAATGCCAAAACTTTATTTTTTTTTTACATGCGATAACCGGATGCGATACTACGTCAGCAATGTTTAGAAGGGGCAAAAATTCAGTATTAAAATTATTCGAAAAAAATGATTTGATTGATTGCGCAAAAGTATTTACAGAAATTAATTCTTCACCTCAAATACTAATTACTAAAGGAATTCGGTTTCTTCTTGCGGTTTATGGAGCTCCAAAAAAAAAATGATTGCGTAGATACGTACAGATATTTAACATTTGTAAAAAATACACGAAACAAAAAGCAAGTACAGCTTTTAGTCCATCTCTTTTCTAATCCTAAAATTCCCTTAGAAAAAAAATCTTTATCTTGACTCTCAAAAAAGTCCTCAACCGCGGCCATCACGTCGCTATCATCGTCAAATTTCTTGCCTCGGAGGTGTTCCTTGAGTCGTGGAAAGAGATAGAAGTCGCTGGGGGCTAGATCTGGTGAATAGGGGGGGTGTTCCACCAGCTCAAAGCCCGCTTCCTGAATGGCAGCCATGGCAATTGCAGCTTTGTGAACCGGTGCGTTGTCTTGATGGAACAGCACTCCAGCCCGCAGTTTGCCTCGCCTTTTCTCCTTAATAGCCTCCCGCAATCTTCTTATTTGTTCTGCATAGTAGGAGCCTGTAATAGTGGCCCCCTTTTCCAAGTAGTCCACCATGATTATTCCTTCAGCGTCCCAAAAAACAGACGCCATAACCTTCCCTGCTGAGCTTGACACTTTGAATTTCTTCGGCGTCGGTTCATCGGATCGTTTCCATGTCATCGATTGTTGTTTTGTTTCAGGATCAAAATGGTGGATCCAGGTCTCGTCCATGGTCACAAAACGTGACAAAAAATTATCCTTGTCTGCCTGGAACTTTTCGAGATTTGCTCTTGACATGTCGACTCGTTTCTTCTTTTGCTCGTCGTTTAACATTTTCGGTACCCAACGCGCGGAGACCTTTCTCATATGCAATTCGTTCGCAAGGATTCTTTGAATGCTGCCATATGAGATCCCTGTGACCTCAGCTACATGCCTGATAGTCACTCTTCGATCTTCCAATACAACTTCTTCAACTTTTTTCACATTTTCTTCAGTGAGGGACGTCGATGGGCGTCCTTCGCGGTGTTCGTCTTCCGTCGATGTTCTTCCCAACTTAAACTCCTTAGCCCAGCGTGCAACTGTGGAATATGGAGGAGAAGAGTCCCCTAATGTTTCCACCAAGTCGCTGTGTATGTCTTTGGTAGACATTTTTTTCAAGCAGAGGTATTTAATGACAGCTCTGATTTCTTGTCTTCCTCCAACATCGGCATCTGCTACTCAACATTTGTTTCGAGTATACTATCAAGTTCAGACATGGCAAGGCAATGAACTGAACCCTGAAGACTGGAGTTGGAAATTGATAAATAATACTTTGGAACCGATTCGAACTTTACTGCCCCCTGCTCCAGAAAAACTTCTTAACACTATTTTTTGCAATTGCAAGAAAGGTTGTAGTGCCAAATGTGGCTGTAAAAAAGTAGGGTTGCAGTGTTCTCCAGCGTGTACCAATTGCTAAGGTGTCTCTTGCTCAAATGTTAAATTAAATACAAGAGAGGAAGATTCATGTGATTTTGATGAAGAGACTACTGATTCATCTTCATTTGAACAATTTCTAAGCGTTCATCAACAGGACGGAGAAGAAGAAGAACAAGAAAAAATTGAAGAAAACATGATTGTTGAAGTTGAATATGAAGAGTATGAGTCAGGTTAAAGTAATAAAAAAAAGTTAGAACGACAGTTAAACTCAGTAACCCATATCAATAATCTTCATACTATTAAATAATTAGTGTTCCTGAAAATAACGTCATAAAGGTTCGTGGAAAAGGCTTACCGGGGATACCACGTTAAAAAAAACGCGCCGAGTACACTACCTCACAGGTGGTGTGGAAATGTGTGCATATTATGTAGAACGTGATTCTTACAAGCGCAATATCTGGGAAATAGTGGGTCTTAGAGAAAAAATCATGAGGACAATTTTTATAGAGAAGTTTAAGATCTACAACTTTGCTCTAAGGTACTTTTTCGATAAAACTTACCGGTTTCGAGAAAAATCCAAAAAACCGAAAATTTTGACCTTGGGCCCCGAATAAGTCCCTAAGCTCACATGGGACTGATGGGGACTTTTGACACTTTATTCCTTGTGGTAAACCTAAGGTCTCTACGAAGATTTGGCTCTGTCGGAATTTTCTTTATTTGATCACTATTTTTATGTCTAAATTGACCGGACTAAATTGTATATACAGCATCTAAAGATTACTGGTTGGAAGAGACGTCCTCCCCAGATCAGAACATCCGAACTGGCGGGTAGCTACCCTTTTCCTTGGCAATATCATCGGCCAAAAGCTTAAAAAAGACGAAAGCCTTTTTTTTGCAGAAATTCTCCTGTATGGTGGGTGCATTTTAACCTTTTCTGTTTAGTATTATAATTCGAGTTACAGGCATTGACGCTCTGACATTAAAAAAAGGCAAAACAACAGTTGATAGACAGTTTGATTACAAAATTGATCAAAAGTTCGTATCGTTACGGAAAATTCACATTTAAGAACGAATCCATATTTATATTATAATTGCGAAAGTAACTCCCTCTGTCCCTTACCTTTTCACGGTTCAACCGTTGAACCGATCTTGATGAAATTTGGCACAGAGATAGCTTGCATTTTATATACGCGTAGGATCTCGGAAAATCAAATAGTTCCGACGATATTTGAAAAACCTATATCCACGCGGCTTCAATCGGGGGCGTCAGCTATTATAATATAAACAGGATCTGTACAGATGAATATGTACAAATTCTATTGCAGGCGCTGGAGTTAGGACGTTTTAACACTAGAACATTTAGTGGTCTTATTGAAAGGCGTCATTTAGGAGCCTTTGTAAGTAAATACGATTTATAGAAAATCGGTCATGCGTCAAGGCATTTTGTCCGAAAGGCTGAGGGGGCTGGAGAGGGGGAGGTGTGTCGTGAGAGTCGAGTGTGCAATTCGCATCGTAGGCGCAGCCCGAGCCCGAGAGTCAACGCACTTGGGACCGGTTCACTAATCGATCCCGCACCGGCTCGCACTCCTGTCTTCGCCTATACTCGACTATAACGGCTCGGTGCAACCAGCCGCTGACTAGCTTTGTTAAAACGCAATGTATACAGCTTTTTGTAGGCCTTTCGATCTGGACTTTTGCTGATCAAGTCAATATGAAACTATATTTTTAAATAAGTGATAAATATTCTCAGTTCTAAAGTAGTTAAGACATTGTGTCGTCATCGTGAGGAAACCTGCATGTCCGAGGAATAGAAATATTTCGAGGACATGTGAATTCCGCCAACCGGCATTGGAGCAGCCGTGGCGGATTCTTCGTAGCTCCAAAACCCTCTCAGAAATGAGAGGGGCCTGTGCTCAGCAGTGGGACATTTATAGGCTGAAACTTAACAAACTTAACTTAATCCTCCTATTTGAGAAAAATATAATTTATCTTTGAAGTGAATTAATTTCTTTTGACAAATAAATAATTCGGCAAGATGGCCGTAAGTAGCAGGAAAGCATATATCACTGACTACTACTAAAATACTAAATTTTTTTATCTACATCAGTCTTGTTGTCCACTAAAAAAAATCCAAAAATTCTATCAAGTCTGGATCATCATCACTCATCGTTACCGGTCCAGAATATTTGAGAGATTTTTTCATAGGAAAAAGTGACAAGACGAGCAAAAGGTTCCCGTTGAAATGCTGTCACCTAGAATATTTCTGTGTGACACCACTCACCGTTCGTCAGTCAGACATCAGTTCTTAAGTCTTTAGGACAGTAATTCTACTAGCTCTCTGAGACCTTCAGACCGAGACGTAATTATGTACACTACTGCTGTACGGCATAATAACTGGCCCTGCGCTGGTACGTACCTAGAAAGATTCAAGCATAGGAATCCTACAACCAGTATTATCCCCCCTTCTTATCGGTTACCATCAGTTTTACATCATTAATGGTTCGGTCAGACATCGGACGGGGCGGGACCGCGACACAATCTCTTCGGCGCTAGAATTACAATTGAAATAAGCCTCGAATGCTAATTAGCAAACGACATAAAATCGTAAATTTCAAAACAAAGCATCTGTTAACAACTGTGTGCTGATTTACGAGTGGATTGTGTAAGATCAGCGACATTGAAGACGTGGAACAGTAAATCATTGTGTCACCACAATAAAATCAGGTAAAGAACCATACTGATAATCTAACATTAAAAAGAAAATCCGCTTATTTCTAAAGGGCAATATCATTTAAGTCCTAAAATAGACTGAAAAGGATTGCCTATTTCTGGCGCAAAGAATTTGCTAAAAAAGCACTAGGAAAGAAATTTGAGAATTATGTTTACTAATTGCGATATATACGAGTACGTATTCATGGGAAAACATCATCCATTGCCATCAGGCAGTCCAATCTGTAACGTTTGCAGAGGACCCCATTAAGTTGTACAAACGCAATCACTGCTTTCATACTTGCTTGTGCTTGGTGTAAATAAAAAGCTCGTAGCTTTATTCAGTTCACATTAAATCGATCAGGTCGGGTGTTGAATGATATAGCGATGTACAATTTCCGCGTACTTGACAATCAGGCCATTGTTCAGGATCCATCCAACGTCAAGCGTCCATCGAAAGGTACCTTGTGAAATGGCTGTTATAGAATTAATTCGCACAATTTAAGTTCTTAAGGTATTTTAACTTTAAGTATTTTTGATACTTAAGGTACTGTACCTTCGAAAAGAAATTAATTTAGTCGCAAGTTGTTTTATACGATTTTCCCTTGCCTTTGGAGTATGTGGAGGACGTAGTAAATGTATTGTTGTGTGGAGCCAGGCCAGGCAGCGAATTGATTTAAGCGAATTAAGGAAAGAAACCCGATTGGAAGAAAACCGATGTAAGACAAAGATGTAATTATACAAAATTATCTAATTAGGTTTGTGCAGTTAAGAATACTACTTCGATAAGCTTAGTATTACGTCATGCTTTTCGAATTAAGTAATTGTGTGCAATCCATTAATTACTCTTTCATGTTTATCATCAATAATTTATCATTTGCTGGACATGATACAGTGTGCCTATATGTCGTGCAGCGGGTATCGAACGAATGATTTAAATGCTGCCCAAGTAGGGTCGCGACGAGACTGATTTATTGGATCCAGCAAGGCATATATATAACTACAAATACATAACACTGTTTTGCTGTTTGAAAGCCAATCGTAGACTATTGTGACAGATATATTCTTGAGTCAACTATCACATAACTTTTAAATCATATCTTCTAAAAATCTGTTATTCTCTTTTAGACTTTCAAAATAGAAATCGGCATGATTTTGGCAACGAATTACGATCTAAAATTAGGAGCATGGTCGCGATTGGCAAGATTTTATAGGCGTTGACAATTTAACAATTCAAAGCATCATTACAATGTATGCGACATCATTTTGAGATAATTTTCTTTCTATGCCAACTGCCGTCCGGTACTATAAAAAAACGAGGCTCTCGTGGTTTATACATCATTATAGTCGAGATCTCGCTAAGCGGTTGTTGTTTCTGTCGCATGTGCTCATTCCCCTGATAATGTTGATGGTAGTGGTCCAATTAAAAGTAACTTAATGTAGACGTTGACTTATGGAGGCAATTAACAAATTAAACATAACACGAAATTTGTTACAAAGTTGTTTAATAGTTATAAACAGACATTAATCAATACAAGGACGTAAATGCTTAATGAATGAAAAGATATCATCTTCATAAGTCAAGATGTGCCCAGCGTGCTACAGAAGACCCTGATGATGTCTGTATCCAAGGTCGGTTCGATGCTCCATTGTTGAGGCAACAGGATATGGAGAGCGATGACCTCGTTATCTCGATTTGAGGGCATTTGAACGGGAGAAGGAAATAAAATCTTGCGTCATAACAGCTACGCGACTAACTTTAATTATAATATAAGTAAAGCTAATGATTTAATAACTATTTAAATACGGTGTGGCTTGTTAAAGTAAAGACACGATAATATAATATATATAATAATATTAATAAAAGTAGAATAGCTTGAATTATGAAGCTTTATTGTGTGTGAGTGAACTACGAGGGGTGATCCAAAAGTAATGATAATCAATAATAAACACAATGAATAAAATAAATAAATAAATTTATTTCTCAACATAGTCTCCTAGCAAGTCTATACATTTAGTCCATCTCTTTTCTAATCCTAAAATTCCCTTAGAAAAAAAATCTTTATCTTGACTCTCAAAAAAGTCCTCAACCGCGGCCATCACGTCGCTATCATCGTCAAATTTCTTGCCTCGGAGGTGTTCCTTGAGTCGTGGAAAGAGATAGAAGTCGCTGGGGGCTAGATCTGGTGAATAGGGGGGGTGTTCCACCAGCTCAAAGCCCGCTTCCTGAATGGCAGCCATGGCAATTGCAGCTTTGTGAACCGGTGCGTTGTCTTGATGGAACAGCACTCCAGCCCGCAGTTTGCCTCGCCTTTTCTCCTTAATAGCCTCCCGCAATCTTCTTATTTGTTCTGCATAGTAGGAGCCTGTAATAGTGGCCCCCTTTTCCAAGTAGTCCACCATGATTATTCCTTCAGCGTCCCAAAAAACAGACGCCATAACCTTCCCTGCTGAGCTTGACACTTTGAATTTCTTCGGCGTCGGTTCATCGGATCGTTTCCATGTCATCGATTGTTGTTTTGTTTCAGGATCAAAATGGTGGATCCAGGTCTCGTCCATGGTCACAAAACGTGACAAAAAATTATCCTTGTCTGCCTGGAACTTTTCGAGATTTGCTCTTGACATGTCGACTCGTTTCTTCTTTTGCTCGTCGTTTAACATTTTCGGTACCCAACGCGCGGAGACCTTTCTCATATGCAATTCGTTCGCAAGGATTCTTTGAATGCTGCCATATGAGATCCCTGTGACCTCAGCTACATGCCTGATAGTCACTCTTCGATCTTCCAATACACTTCTTCAACTTTTTCACAATGAGGACTCGATGGGCGTCATTTTCGTCGATGTTCTAACTTAAATATAAATATGAAGTCCCCTATGTGTCCACAAGCTGTTAGTCTTTAGATTTTTTTTCAAGCAGGTATTTATGATCTATTTCCTTGTGTAACTAGACATCGTATAAATATTATAAATCGTATTTATAATTTTTTCCCTGAAAGTGAACGATAGTTGAATTTTTTTGTTTTTTGTTGCACTAAATAATTATTATATTACTTTGGAACTTATATCATTTAGAATTCAAATACCTAAGACAAGTTTTGCACTTTAATTGCCTACCGATTACCGATTCTTAAACTGTGTTCTGCGGAAGTGTTCTGTTGAATTTGAATGTTCTGCGACAATTAAGGAAATAAATACTTTGGTATACACGTAGTGGCGGGTGTTAGTTAAGTGTTCCGCAAAAAATTCCGGATGTTAGTCAAGTGTTCCGCAAAAATTTCCAGGTTGGCGAAGTGTTCTATTGGAGAAAAATATTGGGAACCCCTGTTTATGGAATTAATATCATGGCAATATTACTTTTATCCTTTGTATGAAACAATGGATAAAAAGTAATATTGCCATACAAAAGTTAAAACCGTGTATACTAATTGGAAAAGGAGAAAGTTTGCAAAACGTTCACCTGTTGGCAAATGAAACGTCTGCCCATAACAAATTGCGCCACACCGAACATTTCTGTGCGGCACCACACTGTGCCCTGAGATATTAGTTCTTAAGTCTTATATGTTCAGTAATAACACTAGCGCTCGGTGGCATTCACAGACCAAAACAATGTAATGTTCGCCAGAATAACTGGCCCTGCCGTACCTATACGGATTCTTTGCATAGGAGTCCTGCCACCAGTAAAGTTTAATAAATTAGCTCTGATTTTATTTATTTCAGCATCATTCCGTAGTTGGGTGTTCTAAAAATCGGCTAAAGGAAATATCAAAATAAACCTCATTGCTTTCAACGGATGGCGGAATTGCAATTAAATACGCCACAGATAATATGTTTTGTCGACCACGTGGCCAAGTGTACAAGAGGTCAACATCTGGTGCAAAAACGCTAATTACTAATACGATGCCAGTATCTTGTACTGGCATCGTCAGCCTGCCTACTAAGCGTGGCGTTTACGAAAAATCATCCCAATTTGGTCGAGACATGAGGTCCTTCAGGGTACTGTTTACAAACTATGTCTAGGAGTTCAGAAATATGACAATTATTACTACGTTTTGAAGATTACATAGATACGTATAGTCGACCCGTTTTCCCATATATGGGGGTAGGCAGAGGCTACGCATGTAGCCCACTTTTCGCCCCCGCGGCAAGCGAGAGGAAATGTGTGACGAACCACGTCGCCGCCATTTGGGTAAGAGTAAAAAAATATATCTGACTCTCCGTTGCGTTCCTACGAGCAGTATAGTGACAGCATTGCATATTAGGGTATTATTCTGCACGAACAAACGGCTGTTCGTACAATTCATTAGTTGCCTCTAACGACACTTCGGTAGGAAAGATGAAGGTGCTATCTTCTCTGACACCTATTATCAGCTAGATTATGAAGATAATAAGTATATTTAAATACATGAATAGCAATCACACATATAATGACCATCACATAGCGTTCTGCTCTATTTATGGTTAATCAAAGTGCACGTAAAAATAATAAGGCTAACAATCTGCATCTACAACAACTCAACAATTTGCAGACACCCTGATATGGTATATATATTAGAGATGGAAGGACTGAGGTGATAGTAAAAGCTAAGGGTACTCTGGGTTAACTATGATAACAGTACATCTGTCACTTCAGTCCTCTGCGACCATGGGTGCTGTAAAGCACTCGAAACGTCCGGTTAAAAATAGTTCAAAATTGAACGCGATAAAATCCGTAAAATTAGTTTTGTTCAAATGTGTTGTATTCGCGTAAATATAAGAAATCATTATTATTGCATGCATTTTTACTGGTGGTAGAATTCCTATGCAGGAATCCGTCTAGGTAGGTTCCACCCCAGGGCCAGTTATTCCGCCGTGAAGCAGTAGTAGTGCTAACATTACTGTGTTTCGGTTTGAAGGGCACTGTGAGCTAGCGTAATCACTGGGCATATGAGACTTAAGACTTATGTCTCAGGGTGATGGACACAGTGTGATGTGACACAGAAATTTTCTGGGCGACACTGCATTTGTTATGGGCAGACGTTGCACTTATCATCAGGTTTTACTCGTTTCATCACTTTATACAATAAAAAAAATATATGGTATATATAAATGCAGCTCCGACTATTTCGGAACAAAAAACAAATATACTTAAAAGTTTTTGTGAAGGGTAGAGAAAAAAGGTAATTATTGCTATAATCCATGCAAAATGTTATATAAATAATGTGTATTATCTGGTCGATGTGTATTCTATTACTCCTAGTTGGTGTGTATTACCCACTCGTCATGAACTATAATGATTCATGTTCTCTACTTTTGTGACGTGTATTACTGTTACCGTAGTATTAGTGTTGTTGTAGGGATGTTAGTGGTTGCCAACCCGCGTGCCAAGGAAACTATAGCAAAATCCCCCCAAAATGAGAGCAACAAACTTTTGTGGGAATGTATGGGGGAGGCCTATGTTCAGCAGCGGACTAGTGATAGGCTGAAAAAACGAACAGTTTTAATATGCTGGAATTAAAAAAAAATATCTACATTAATAAGAATTCACTACCAACTCTCTCATCTAGACGCCTCGATATTTTCGACTACGATTCTCAAGACTTGAAGCTGAAGCCAACGTCTGTGCTACACAAAATTATTGGCTGAAATGATGATGATTCAAAAAGTAGCTAATACATACAATTTTAATAAAAATTTTGCATGCGAATTTTAGTAAATTCACTTCGTTTTGCTACCCCGCATCCGCGAGAATTTTGCAAAGTATCGCTAGATTTTTATTAAGTTTTTTTAGAGATTTTTGAGAGAATACATTTTTAATGCCTTAATTAGAAAACCAAACACTTAATATTTATGTATGACAGAACGAATCAGTCACATAACGAGACAAATAAATTATTAATTGAAATAAAATTAATCGTAAATCGCGGTATATACATTGAACCTTTTGAAGTTTCGTCATCATGAACATTGCAGAGTACCGCAAAAATGCTGCTGAACGTATGCCTACAGCAGTCTGCCACAAGTTACTGTCCTAAGTCATCTGCAATCATCGACTTTCCGCAAAATTCGACTGGTAGTCGCTCCATTTAATGCCCTTTCTACATTACATTTGCCAATATGCGGTTACTAGACATTTTTCTTCAACGTAGCTGGCTCTTGAAATGTTCACGTTGGTTTTGAAGAAATGAAAGATATCCTTGCTCCACCATCCACTGCTAAACACAGGGCTCCCCCATAGATTGCCACAAGTTTGTAGCTCTAATTTTGGAGGGATTTTGCCATAGTTGCCACGTTTGGCAGGCGGGTTGGCAATTGCATCGTTGTTTGGCAATAAAATAAAATGTTTTTCTTTGTTTTTATGGTCCCTCTGTCGACTTTTACGACACCCACGAGATGAGATGGGGTGGTAATTCTTTTAAGCGGGCTACAAGGCATAATATAATGCACACACACACACACACACATATATATATATATATATATACACACACACACACACACATATATATATATATATATATATATATATTTTTTATTTAAAAAAACGAAGCCCCACAGTAGGATTTTCTCCTGTATCGTGGGTGCGTTTTACAAACATACATTTCACATGCACAACACAACCAGACCCGAAAAGCAACAATTTGTTTTTGCACAAATGTTGCCTCCGGCTGGGAATCGAACCCAGGACCGGTGGCGCAGAAGTCAGGTACGCTAAGCACTACGCCACGCGGTCGACAATATACACACACATATATATATATATATATATGCATTATATTATGCCGTATAGCGTATAATTAAAAGGGTGTGTATATATATATATATATATATATATATTATATATACACACGCTTTATACGCTTAATTTAACTTTATGATAATAATTTTACAAAACTGAAATAATTTGGGATTTGCTTATTGATTTAATTGTTGTATGATTCAATTTCTTAGATGGTATTTGTACAGTGAAGCAATCTTAATCGCGTTATATTTAAATCACAATAAATCACAGTCATTCCTGGAGCATCGACTGCGGTGAAATCAAAAATAATATCGATGTGTCTAATCGTTGCCAAAACCATGTCGGAATGTACAGTTCTGCCATAGAAAAACATACCCTGTGATGTATGAAAACAGGAATCGTAATCGTAATCCGATCCCGGTTAATTGATAAAAGATCGCTTTAATTTTAGTTTTATACATTTTTGTCATTTGCTTTTGATATTTGCAAGAATGCCGGTTGGTATTCTCACGGGTTGGCAATTCTAAGCATTTTAATGTATTCTCGAGAAGACGTATGAAAAACACCTTGGGTTAACTGATTAGCTTTAAATTACAGAGCTTAAAACTATGAGCTCTAACCGGTTGCGGATAGCGATCGCGGCGCACAAAAAGCTCGGCGTGGGTCGCAAGTTGCACCTACTGCACTCCTAGTTTTACTGTGTCAAGAACAACGCCTCTACCTCTCCCCGCGCGATCCCCTCTCAATCATAAATTGTCACCTGTACGCAAAAACTTCAATTAAAGCTTAAAGTTTCTCCAGGGGTGTACATTGGGCATAACATAGTGTATTTTTTAGTGTAAATGTATCTGAAACCACCGACCCGTCACGTCTCGTATCCGGCGGGGGCGAAAAGTGGGCTACGTGTGTGGTCTCTGCCTACTTCTTATATGAGAAAAAAGCGTGATTGCATATATGTATGTATCTGAACTACATCGACTTAGTTAACTGGATTATCGTTTTGTAGTCGTTTGTAGGCAATGCGAGCAAAAAAATAACTTTCGGATATGTAGGTATGATATTATTTTTTGTAGCGCACATGCCAAAGTTTTTAGACGGTCTCAATTCATTAAGAAATGAATTCACTTTTATTGTGCGAATACCGTAAACTAAACATATAATAATAAAGATGTAAAAAATGTTTAGTAGTAGTTTAGTAGTGTAATTTAAACTTATTTGGAATTCTCGGCTAAACTTAAACTTAACTTTAAAATCGGATTGTTATATAGTTTCTTTTCACTTATTTGTTTTTTTTTATTGTCTGTTCTCTTTAGCACTAAGTACCTTAGCATGTTCTCTGCTCAACCCAAAGATAGACTAGTAGAGAATGCCTCTAGTATAGGCACTAAGTCCGCCTCTCTGTACACTATTTGTGCAAATTAAGTCTAAATAAAAAACTTATGCAAGTTTTTAAGCAAGATATAGGCGCGAGTGACATCGAGTGACGTTAAGCCTAGTCAATATTAACACAGCATTAAAACTGAATATCGCAAAAAGGTCGATAAAATAAATAAATTCAATTCCAGCAACCAAACATATTAATCCAAGACCGCGAATATAAAATTGACGGGTGCAAACAAACAAATTTAAGACGATGACGTGACTTCCAGTCAGCGAAATCCAAAATTATACGGTACGTGCCGTCCAGATAACATAAAGATAACCGTTTTAGTGGCCGACCTTCCTCAGGTCCTTGGCATACAAATATTGCGAAAGATAAGAGAAATTATAAGTAACAGAAATATCGACACGTATAACAAAAACTACTACACTCAAAAACTGTTATTATTCATAGCGAAATACGTGATCACCTGTTAATTACTCATTTGGATCGCTGATTGTGGTAAAAACAGTTAGCCGAACCCAGGCGATATGCTCGAGTCACTGTGGTCAAATAAAATGTTTCAAGAGGTTACCTACGTAGTTTGCGGCGGACTTGCAATTACGTCGACGGTTGTTTGCGAGGAAGAGCAATTTATTACACTTCCGATGTGGATTTATTATATTTACTTTTAATTTCGGTTCAACATTTCTTGCTGAAAATTCGATATACAGATTACCATTGCAAACAGTTTTTTTTTTAAAAAAATAACAAGGGCACGTGCAACTCAGTACACTTGACAGATATAAAACTTACATTTATTAAAAATAAATAAACACAAATGACTAAATATATTACTCACTGTAAATGAACTGTTTAGTATATATTCAATTCATTATTAAAATCGATAATTAATTCAGAATAACAGAAATTTTGCACGAAAACGCTGCACTTATTTCTACTGGTGGTAGAATTCCTATGCAGGAATCCGTCTAGGTAGGTAACTTCGATGGGTCAGATATTCTGACGTGAAGCAGTAGTGAGCGAGCATTACTGATTTCGGTCTGAAAGGCGCTGATAGCTAGTGTAATCACTGGGCATATGAGATTTAAGAACTAACGTCTCAGGAGGATGGGCGCAGTGTGGTACCACACAGAAATATTCACAGTACAGACACAGTATTGCTATGAGCAGACGTTGCAATTACAACCAGGTTAAGGTATTTTCCGCTTTTTCGAAGCTCTTGTTTCAATATATTTTCATTATTTTAATTTCAATACTACGTACTAACAAAACAGCATATTGATTGTGAAGTCGTCAGAAAATAACCGTAAGATCTTCGCCTGTAGGAAGTAATTTGCATAAATTTGAGTGCAAACTAAAGAAAAAGATATCCGAGTCGAGATACAGCAACCTTTCTGCCGTCACTCATTTCGGGAAAGGCAATCTTAATGATGTGATGCGAGTTTTCACAGCCCACTTTTTGCATTTTTTAAATCAGTCAAGGTGTGATGACTGACGGACATCTTAGTCGCTTCACGCATAAAATACTGATAAATAATAAGACTATTACATTGTTTTTTTTGCCCAAAATTCCAACACAAAGTTCGGATATGAGGTCACCGGTACTTGAAGAAAGATGCCATATTTATCGTTGTTTTGCGAAAGCCTGAATGTTTGTGATAATTGGACAGTCGAATTTTTTAAAGACTTCGTACTATTTATTTACAACATTCATTTTTTTTCTTAAGATTCATATACCTGGGATTTTTTTCATATATTTTTTGTCGAATAATGTAGGAATATAAAGCACACTAATAGCATACTATAAAGTTAAAATTGAAAAAATAAAATCATTTAAACTCAAATTTGCAATTTCTACAACTCGAATGAAGTCATTTAAGTAGGTAATCTTTTTTGGAAGCCATTCATCATTGTCTGATATTAATTAAGTTGAATTTAATACGGCGCAAAAACAAGTAATTCGAACTGCAAGTTTTTTGAGCATAAATTTTAAGTTAACCCATTTTTTGACATAATTAGTGAAACGTACTTGGTAATTAAAAACCAATACTGTATGAACGTAACTTGCATTCCAGTGTCAATATTTACAAATTATTTTATCTATGTTTTAAACCTTACATTTTCCGGCTTCAGTTATAGAGAATAGCAAAGATTTTGTCACGGATATTGACAATCTTCATCGGTTTAAGAAGCCAAAAAAGATCTACAATCTTGATCAAATTAAACATGTTTCTTGGGAACAATACATATTAAGATCCCTGTTTGATTTTTGGTACTTGGTGGTCCCTTTGGGACTCTTGGACATCTTAGTGTTTATTTGTTCCTGCGGAATTTTAACTGATTTGTTCCTGCGGATCCAACGCTAAAATTGTAGTGTTAATCGCATATGACTGCACCACACGACTGGGCTCTGGGCAATTTGTAAAAACAAACGCACCTACTTAATCATACTATAATCGATTGGCATCTCTTGCCAAGGTAGGAGAAAAATGTACTTGTTGCGTATTCATGTGGTTATATATGGCGAGTCACTAAAATTACTTATTTATCAGCGTTAATTCCACATACTTGACAATGGCTTCTTGCGTCAGCTGGGCACAGTCTTCGACGCGCGACCAGCAATGAATACCGATTGAACGCTAGCAATTTTTTATGATTTTTCTCCATAAACATTTATAGGCAGATGATTTCGTAAATTGCATTCGTTTATCTTTTCAACGTGACCATGACAATTATTTTGAAGTGAAGGTCGATTAATCGACATTTTTTTTTAAAATACTATATGCGCGTCTTAGCCAAAGAGTAAAGCCTTATTGAAAAATAAATAGATATTTCTATCTATATTCATAAGCATTGCTTAAAGGTTATATAGCGAATGAACGACCTATGTTTTAGACATGATATTGCTTTAGAGAATCTTACAACTGTAAATAACCATATTATTAAACTGAACTATTAAACTTATGGCATATATAATTGGAATAATTCAATTTCAAAACATTCTCTTCAGCTTTCCGGAATGCGTTCTTGAAATAATAATTGAAAATCTATAACTTAAAAAAGTTATCTCTTAGTAAATTTTCTGTGAAAGTGGTGCAACACTCCACCCAATTAGCTGCTTCAAATTTTAAACTTAGTATCAAATTATTGCAGCAGAATTTTTTTAATCCGCCGCCGAGTTCTGTAAGGCTGAAGGTGACCCACAAGTACACCAATTGACATTTTGGTATTGGATTTCGGTACTAGTTCAAAGTTGTTTGAACAAAAATTTATGTAAAGTAACTGTATCGATGTCATATTTGCAAATCAGTAAAAGTATTTTTCGTTAATGAAATATTGAACTAATTGCTGAAACTGAAAGTTACTCTGAATGCCCCCGACAGACCTTGGCACATTTTTGAGAGGGCATTTGTGGAGGTTGTAAATGGCATGTCGAAAATACCATTTATTACTCTGACATACACGTATTTTCCGTCACCTCCGAGAATGAGGTAAATCAGTATTAACAAAATTAAAATAATAGGTTTAGGATTAGCGGTAGTGGAGATTGAACCCAGGTCAAACGCGTAAAATGAAATTTAATACGTGCGCCCGGCACCTGAGTTCCCACGCCTCTATTATTGACGCTGCTTATCAGTAGGGAGTTCCACCACATAAATCTATTAAGGACTTGACTTTTAAGCCTTCGCCCACTAGGTTTTTAAGATTAGAATTATATCCGTGACTTACGTAACGCAACCGAATAAATATATATTGCAAATAAAATAAAAGTAACCACCAAATAATCAGAGCTATAAACAAAGTAAATCTAACAAACCTTTTGATGTACACTGACAATCCAACAAAACAATTATAAAAAAATTCAATAAGCGAAGAAGCTCACAGGAGTTACCAAGAATTCTTGCATAATTTCGATATTTACACAAATGTGAGAGAACACTCGACTAGAAACATATTTGTGCTATCTGATATTTTTATTTGTATTAAAAATCCGTGTCAAGGTTATCACATATATACTAATGTCTTTGTTTGGATGTTTCATTACATCTTGCGTTTTACAATTGGAACTTAACTTTATTGCATTTGGTCAGTGCTATATTTGTCAATTTGTAGGGGAAATACAACTATAACGCCGACTTTGCAGTATTTTTTTTATTCAAACCGATGCAAAGTTCTCAAAAAAGAAACAAAAACACTTTCTAATGCTATAATCCGATAGCCAAATGATTTCTATTTTCTCACGAGCAAATATAAATTTTAGGTTAGAAGAGATTCTGAAGTGTTACAGGACATTATTCTTCTGGCACTCTTTTTGTCTTTGGGTTAAGATCTAGTGATCCTGTTTTTTTAAACAATGCTACAAAATAGGATTTCTCCTTTACCGTGAGTGTTTTTCGCACACACACAACCAGCGTCAACCAGATCCGAAAACCAACAACTTCATATTTGCACAAATGTTGGTTGCGGCTAAGATTCGAATCCTGGCCCCGCGGCGTAATAGTCAAATACTCTGAACACAAGGTTACGCGGTCATCACGGTTCGACGTATTGGTTCAGTTGCTTGAAGTAACAAATGCACTACGTAACTTTGCACGAAGATTGAAACAAATGTTTGTTACCCTTATTTTACTTTTTATTAAAACGCGACATGGAATGACGTCCAAATAATGGCACTGCCCAAATTTTCCTTTCAAAACAGATTAAATAATAAAACATCAAACAATATGTGTGCATTAAGCTATCTTTGGGTCTATGTAAGGTTTAAAAGTGATTATACCCAACAAGACTCGAAACAAATGTAAGCAGCTTGTTATCATAAACGCGAGTTTGGGTGCTTTGTTTTTTTAAATAATTATTCTTAGCCTCCTACGTATGTAAGCCTGGCCCACGTTTCATGCTAATAGGGGGAATAAATATGAATAACGATGTAATTATCTTTTAAAATTGAAGCAGAGTTTATTTGTCAAGTACCTAGTAACTGGTAAATGTATAAAGCTTATTAGGAAACAAGCCGCGAAAGAGACGTGCTAGCGCTCAGGGGCTAGGCGCTCGCTTTAAATTTCATAGTACGCGAGTGACCTGGGTTCGATTCCCGGTGCCGGCACCACTGTAATTGTCAACTGCAATTTTAAGTGCTCATTTACCACGCTCTCGGCGGTGAAAGAAAACATCGTTAGGAAACCTGCATGTCTGAGAAATAATAAATATTTCGAGGACATGTGAAGTCCGCCACCCCGGGATGCAGCAGCGTGGCATACTCTTCCCGGCTCCACTACCATCTCAGAAAAGAGAAGTCTGTGCTCAGCGGTGGGACATTGATAGACTGTTACTTTAGTTTAAAACATAATTAAAATAAAACTTAACACAAGTCAATTGATGATTTGGTGGCCTAGTCTGAGTACCAGACTCGCCGCGAAAAGGTACTTAACGTGTGTGATCTCTGCCTACCTATTATATAAAAAAGGCGTGACTGTTTCTAAGTATGTTTAACTTTTGTTTTGTGTCCTGAGTAACAAATGTGTGGTGACTAAAGAATGGTAACATACCATTTAAAAACAAATTGACGGTCCGACAAAAATAAATGATTCATTAAAACCCAGTTTTTTTTGTAGCCATTGTAGCTGTCCCGATATGTAAACCAAATGCCGATTGTTTATACTTTCCGTCCCGAAATTTAACACACTCAACCTGGCAACACTATCTACAAAGTAAATGCAAAAGTTAATTTAGTCTCTAGTTTCGATTAGCTACGTTGTTGCTTAATTGTGGTTTTCTTTCTGTGTCATTCTCCGGTAATTTGTGCAGCACAACTGGTGCCTCATTTAGGACAGGAAGTTTTCTAATCACACAGGAACTCTTGACCTCATTCAATAATTTAATTGATATAAGAATACTAGCGGCTCTTAAAAACTTTTTAACGTTAACAGTTAGTATTAGTATGCAAGAATTTTAACAAGCAAATTCATACTAAGAGATTTAATGTAATATTTGAATATATGAGTATAGTTACCATGAGTCGTGTATGGACTTACGGTCTTATTCATAAAAATTTAAAAAGGTTCATAGCCTTGTTACAAAAAGATTACTCATATTTACCAGATGTTTGCAGCCAAATAAATACAAATTCAGAGATGTTTCACTTTCGTAGATATGATAATTGATTAGAAAAACAACCTATCCATGTATATAATTTCGGTGATGCAATTGCTGTTAGCCTTTTTGGCTTTTACAGCTTCATCGGATACTAAACCATGTTGAAGTATTCCATAGCGGAATTTTGAAATACGTTTAGTAGGGCTAATTAGCTTTATAATAATTCAGTGATATAAATCTATCATGAGTATTTTTTTATGAATAAGACCATAAACGTCTATCTGTAAAACCTAACATTATTTTTAAAACTGAGCAGTTACAATTTCTTTTTTCATCAAGTTAATAAATAAACACGCATGCCAGTAGTGCCATCTGTGAAATACAATAAAAAATTACGAACTTGAGACGCAACTTAAAAATACTTATATACGGCTTCTGATCGTATTACGCCTTCCTCCACGTTGAGCAATAAAGTACAGTAACCTAAGAATTTATAAAAAAAAAAGGCATTTAACGATTACTTAAGAAACTCCTTAGTATTAATACATACAGTTACAACTTTTTCTCATTGGGGTAGACAGTGACCACTTGCTACGGACCCTGACACATTTTAATACAAGCTCATCGGTTGTCCGGAATCTTTGATATCGCCTTTCCTTAAAACCTTGTTTGCCTACGTCGACTCTTACCGGCTTCCCCATTCCAACTCCTCAAAAATCTGTTTCGTCTATTTCTTCTTATATTCATCCTATTGACATGTTCAACCAGTTTTTATTTTTTAAACTTTATTACGGAGGCGGAAAATAGCCTACTTTGGTGGCCTCTGTCTACCCCTTTTATGGGAAAAGGCATGACTGTATGTATGTACACAAACTTGAGCATCTGAGTGCGATCGTAAGAAATGTATGATACGTGATACAATGGTATGAGTAAGAATAGCCGTAGCCCTAAATCAGCTGCTTTCTTTATCACTTTTCAGTAATCTGTAGTGGTCTTAGCAGCAACTTGGTGACCCACCCGCAAGACAACTGTATGTGAACTAAAGATCTAGCTCCGTTCGGTGTTACAGGAGCTTGATGCATCTAAAACTGCAGCAAGTTGTTGCAAGAGAGGGAAGACGCAATTGGAAAAAACACTGAACTTAAAAATGAAGTTGTTAAACTTTTTGCCCCGTGTATCTTTTGATGCTGTTGAACAGCGAGATGTATCTTCCTAAGAAATATAGTCAAAAGATAGCTACATTATGAGCTTACAATATAAACTACTACTTACTGATAGTAGGATTTCAATGCAGGAATACGTCTACGAAGTACCACCTCAGGGCCAGTTATTCTGCAGTGAAGCAGTTATGTGCAAAAATTACTGTCTGAAGGGCACTGAGAGCTAGTGTAATCACTGGGAATGAGACTTAGGAACTGATATCTCAGGGCTACGTGCGAAGTGTGGTGTCACACAGAAAAGTTCTGGATGACACAGTATTTGTTACGGGCTGACGTTGCACTTACCAACAGGCGAATGTTTTGCTCGTTTCGTCACTTTATACAATAAAAAAAAAACAATGACAGGATACCGTTCAATAGTAATGCTGTAGCCAATTCCTTTTAGTAATGTAAGGCTGACAGTAGAGAAACAGTGTTTTAAAATACTAAGTTTATTATTCCAAAAATATTAACAAACTT